>OY770112.1:7018327-8310827 GCA_963669365.1 Verbascum thapsus
TACTCAAATGCATTGTTTCGACTTGAAATCCAATTTCATACACACACAAGAAAATAACGTATTGAAAATCCTACAAATACAATATACACATTCCATCTATATACACATTTTTCAAACTTGCAATAAAATACTTAATTTATGTACTTCGAAATTCAGACACAAATTATAATTTCTATTATCAAAATACCGATTTCATATACAACATTAACACCATCTTTTTATTTGAAGTACTAAACCAACAAATACACCAAATTCTACTAAAAAGTGGTAAATTCCATTAAAAAACCGGATTCATAAAATGTGAAATTTTCTTACCTTGAAAACTTGATGTTAATGAAATATACATATGGAGATACAAATTAACATGATTCATTAGCCAAAACCATCTGACTCCATCCAAGTGTTTGGAAAATATGAATAGCTTTTCATGGAAGTAAATAGAATTTTTGAAATGTGAAGTGTAAGTGGGAATCAGAATGAGAAAATAACCATCATTGGTTGATAATGGTTGGGGCAATAGAGGGAAAAAAAATTTCTGAACTAATTGTAAACGTGATTGATGTCCATTTTACCCTTAAACTTTTTAAATATTACAAACAACTCATTTTAGCTTTAAAATTTTGAAGGTTAAATATGTAAATAGCATATAAAACTCCCATTAAAAACTGTCATTTTAGACAAGAATGACTTTCGTTTTATAATAGTATAGATAAGGCACTTATATTGAAGCATGTATGAAAAATGTTATTTAGATTCCGTTAGAAAATATTTAAAACCCTATCTAGGAGTATAAGATGAGTGGAACCGACTCATAACTTAGACGAGTTGGCTTGAATTCGAAATATCACAATCTCGAGCTTCCTCGTGAGCCTATCTTGAACTAACTTGTAGTTGTCATAAATTCACGAATCAATTTACGAATTTTTTATCAGTGTTATTTTTAATTTTTATATAATATTGTACATACCCAAAATTTTAAAACTAACAATTAACTTTTTATTTACAACATATTTTAATAATACAATACGTCACATTTTAAATTATGTATTTCATACAAAAATATTATAATAAATTATAACATTTATATTTATATATGTTGTGATATTTTTTTTACAAATTAGTTCAATTAAATTATGTTCTTGTGACATATAAAAAATGTATAATGTAAGTTAAATTAAAATACTTTTTAAAAATTTAAAAAATAATTAAATTAATTTTTTCTCAAGCTCGAGTACTCATCGTGAACTTAATCTCGAATCTTAAAAATTAGAATTGACACGTGCATACATGATTAGACTATGTACAATGGTCACAACATTAAACACCCTATTTTTCAATTCCCAACACTCCACATCATCTTATCTCTCTTCCACATAATAATTAAACACCCATTCAAATTTTACACTCTACAATGGTTTTGTTTAATAATATTCAACACCCTACCCCACTACTTTTATTATTTATTTATCCTTTTAATTTTATGATTAGATTATAATAAGATTATCGTTTATAATTAAAAATAACGATGAAATAATTTCTTTTTCGATATTTTTTAAAATAAAATTTATTTAAATATTTATCTAAATATTAATCTTATTTATTAAAGGATAATAATATGATTATATTGAAAATGATCGAATTTTTTTTGGTATCCAAATCAAGTGAAACTAGTCTCTATTTATAGAGGAGAAAAAATTATGAATTTTGATATATTTTTTTTATATAAAAAAATTTATTTATTATCAAATAATTAACATCAAATAATTGGAGTGTGATAAAAATATCTACAATATGGTTAGCCAATAAGATCATGCCATGTAAGCTTTTCAACACCATGTAAAATTTCTCCACCAATTTAATCCACCTCACCATTAAACACCCTATTCCAATGGTTTCAACTATTTAAAATATTAAACATCCTCTTTCAACACCCCATTGTACATAGTCTTATATAGTATCATGTTTTGGACAATGTATGTGACTGAAATTTCTAGGAAGTGGAGTCCAACTGTTGGACTCATACCTTCTAGAAGTCTATTTGTACATTCTGGAACATTGTGATTGTGATTTATTTTATCAAAAACTTATTTTCAGCCCAACGTTTAAATGGACATGCAAAAGGAGCCCGCATAAAATATCCAAAAGAGATGGGAGTTTAGGCTTATGTAATTAAATTATAATTACAATTCCTTGATTTTGATCAAAGTTTCGATTTTATTTTTAAATTTCAAAACAGAATTTTACTTTCATTTGATTTTGAAGAATCGAATATTGAAATTCTCAATATCCCTTGTAATATTGAATAAACCCAAAGTTTAATAGTATTGACTTGTATTATAGTTAATTTAAAATTTTCATATGAAATAATAATACTAAAGAACAAATTTTATAAATATTTTCATTTCTTCTTTGGAGTCACCATTACCAAGTTTGGAAGTGTGGGTACAGGAGGGACTAGTGATAGGTTGATAGCAACTAAAAACATCACAATGTTTTGATCCGACAGAAGTTGTCAAAATTGTAAAATCTTTATATAAAAGGTGTTCCTTTAAGATTTAACTATTATTTTACTAAAAAATCCTACTTATTCTTTTCAATTTTTTTAATAACTTTTAATCACAAAATATAGGTTCACCAAATATACATTATTATGTAATATATTTAATATAAACTATGCATAATTATATCCATTAACAATATCTAATATGTTATTTAAATATTTCAGTTATCATATAAATTTCCATAATTACTTTAATTAGCCTTGAAATTGAAATTTAAATGATTCAAATCTACATCTAACCGAGTTCACACACCAAAGTGAAAATTTTATTGAGTTATGGATTCGTTGTTTAACCGTCTGTCAATCGATGATATCATAATTATGCAATAAATAATGTTTAATAGATAAATAAATATTATAAACATATGTTCTTATATTTTAAAGTATTTCCATTGCTCTCACTCTATTTTTATATATATTTATACCAATAATAGAAATAATATTATATTTACACATATCCTAACCCAGTATATATATATATATATATATATATATATATATATATATATATATATATATATATATATATATATATGTCAGTATTATAGTTGGAACTTGAGTGCAACATGAACTTTAAATTTCTTTACGGTTAGACGTGAAAAAATGGTGGAAAAGAAGTGATAAAAATATTATGCAACCTTTTAATTTATATTTTTTTTCCTATTCAATTAATTTTCTTGACCCGAAATCGGGTCAAAAGGTTTGCTGATCGAATCACCAGTCACATTTTTTCTGTTTTTTTTTTTTTTTTTTTTTTATTTATACTAATCAGTATGATTGAAGGACCAATTCTTGGTTTTAAACCGGTTGGATTGAATTTAAAACATTGGGAGCAACGTGATTTCAGAAAATTCAATTATTCTTTCATGACTATATCGCGAAATGTCCCCCAAACGTGGCATATAATTATTCGAGACTGAGGGATGAACTAACTTTATTGCATAATATATTTGTATTATATACAAACAACAACTTTTGAATATTGAAATAAAACAATGAAATTGAAAAAAAAAAACTAAAGCTTGTCAAAAGCAGCAATTATTACATCTAACTCTGTGCTCTTTCCACGTTCACCACCTTTGTAAGTGTGCTCTTTGATGCTTGTAACTATTGAATTTTAATACCAACATTATCCTATAGAGTCAAATTTATCAAATCACACTAATAAATAGATACTTTAACTACTATATTCTAAAATCAAAATCTCAATTTTTGTATAACTAACTAAAATTCGTTAAAGTTCAGCTACTCACTCCTTCCAATTTCTTCTTCCTTTTTTGGCCTTGAAATCTCCTCAAAACCCCATCAATAGCAAGATCAAAAGCATCTTTAGTACTTCCATCATCATCATTAGGCATAATACTATACACAAATTTTGGTATAAGACTAATAACCTTTTCTCTCATCCTTCTCACCTCATCCCTACTATACCCCTCCAATACTTTCCTTATCGACGTCCCATTTCTCACATCTTTTCGGTCTATGAATACTGAGAATTTCTCATATTCATCACCCAAAAACCACTCATACTGTCGATAAATGCTTCTTTTCCAGAAGAAAACCGGGATCGAACCAGCCAGCATGCAGTCAAACGTTGACCTTCTTGTGTACGCATCGCCCCTAGGTTGCAAGCAAAAGTCCGAGGCTAAGAACGCTTCTAGAATCTCTGATGTCCCATCGTAACACCGTGTTCCCGAGCAATCAACGACTCGACACACGTTAGACTCGTTTTGGCAATGACTTTGTAATATGGTCCTAAAATCACCTTTCACTTTCCTTTTCCCACCAACGAATGTGAATAGACTAGTTCTCTTATGGGTATCGACGAAATCCAGCCATTGATCCATTTCTGACTTTGACTTGGGGTGAAATCCGGTAGGGTATGGCACACTGATCTCTAACCGGTCCCAAGGGTCTCTTTCCACTCCTAACCGTAGGATCCTTTTCATCAAGGGCATGTGAATGAAGCTTGAACCCCAATCTTCGTCTTTCGACCGTCGAAAATCCCACGTCATTCGACCAAGCATGATGAAGTGATCTGAGCCGTTGGATCTTCTCCAAGGCTTTTGATCCTGGACCCACCTTAGCAACCTCTCACAATGCCAATCACGATCTTTAGCCGTGTAATTTGTGAACAAATACTTGGCCACTGCGAGTCCAGCGTAAAACGGTATGTAGAACACCGTAGCTGATTCTGGCTCCGTAGTCCTGCACGTATGGTTCATTATTCTAGCATGGTATATAACTTCTCCGGCGAACATGTCCGTCCAATACCACGACGGCGCAAGATTTTCCGGCACGCCGGAAATCCCAACGGCTTTCGGGCCGAGCCCATAGTTTGAAACCGCGTTACAGCGCGAGTGCCACGGATCCAAATCGCGACAGTTGTCTATTAACTCTCTGTTGAACATGGCTGGGAGTTCATAGACGTATATCATTCCATAGTCGCATTTATTGGATTCTTGGGGTGACAAAAGCGTGTTTTGCTCTTGATGAATTGATGCAGGCTTTGATGGGGTGCTGAAAATGAAATTTAGAATGAAAACCTGGAAGAGAAAGATTATGAAGAGCTGTAAAGATTTACAGAAGAAAGGTCGAAGTGGATTAGGTGACGGATTTCGTGGAGAAAAGTTCTTCGATTTTTTATGGAGTTCAGATGATGATTGATCAGACATATTGGAATATGGAAATATTAATGAAATTTAAGTGAAACTTTTGAGAGAAAAATATGGGGAAGTGGCTGTTCTAAGATGAAGAGTTTTTATGAACCCTAATAATAAAGTTAATTAGTGAGAGAGTATTGTTGATTATTTAAAAATTAATAGGCTATGGGTTTATTAATTAATAAACTTAGAGAAAATTAATAGATCTGAATACATGTAACCATTTTCTATAATGCTTTGACTGTTTGATACCAATAAGATATGGATCTTTCTTAAGTACTATAGTTTTATCATTAAGTGTGAGCCTATGATTGGATCGAGGATTTAAATATATACAAAACTAAATTGGGAACATGTTCATGTTTTCAATTCTTTTGAAAAAAACAAAGATTAGATTAGAGAAAATTTTATAAAGAATGATAAACTCTATAAGTAATATTATTGTATTAAAAGTATATATACAAAGTTTCAAGAAAAGAAAATCTAAACTAATATAAATATCATTATTAAGAGATTATGAAAGATAATAAACGAGGAATTATAATCATAAATGAATACAAATATTAAAGATATGTGAGTGATTTTATAATATAATATTCTCTAATAAAAATGTATAGAAATTACCGGACGTATTGTTGTATACATTTATTTAAAATTAATTTACATCAAAAAGTATTTGAAATTGATATTTTATCCCCACATATATGTCTAATATAATCAATTTAATTTTTCACATTCGTCAAAATAATAAAGCTGAGATATACGTACTTTCAGCTCATTATCCAAGTTATATTTCGAATGATATATATATATATATTTGTGGATCAAACTATAAGGTTTACAGGACCAAAAGTTATATAATTTGATAACAAATTGTAATTTTTTATGGTAACAACTTGTGAGTTGTGACCAAATCAAACGATTGTCAACTGAACCAGATTGATTGCACTTAATAAATTTTATTTATTTAAGTTTTTGGAAGAACAAAAAATGTAGTAGACTCATCAATCTAGATTATGATACCCAATACTCATGCTTGTTATAATATTTATTTGGGTAAGATCCACGCATTTTACGTTTAAAGAATTATTAGTATTATTAATATATAATGTAAAAATTTCAGTAAATCCCGGTCAACAAGACAATATGAAACGTCTACTCTTTTAAAGTTTGTCTTGGGGAAAATATTTTTTAATTTGGTCCATAAAAATGACTTTCAATCCGTAATTAATTATCCAAAAATCAGTGGTTATCAACAGTTGTGCTGAACGGATTTACAATCTGTACTTGCCCAAACTATTGGTAAATATTTTGTATAATTATGTAACCCGGTTTGGACACTGAACTTGCTAAAACTCATTTAAACTTAATTCATTAACAAATCTAATCAAATTTGAACAACTTTTATTTTCATTAAATTTTGAAATTTGGCTCGATTAATAAAAAATAAGAAGAATATGTACAAAATCATCAACTATTCAAACTTGACTTGTAATCATTTCGATATAATTGAACTCATTTAATACAAACTCATTTGAGTTCATCTCAACAAACAATAAAACAAACATAAACATAAAATTTTTAAACTCAACCATAATTCAAACAAACTTAACAAATAATTATTCGATTTGAGTCATTTACTAACAATTATACACTACAAAATATATCTTAGATAAAAATTATACACTATAGTAAAAACTAATATAGGAAACAAAATGTAAATGACATTATTAAAATTATTACTGTAATATAACGAACTGCAATCAGTATTACATGTTTAATGTCAATTCCTAATGACAACAGCAAAATAATTATAATGATCCATAATATGCCTTTTGTCTATAAGTTGGTCAATAAATTGATACTACACATATCACTCATTATCAATATTAATAATCATTTCCTTGTAATTATAAGAATTTTATTTACAATTATTTTCATTTTAAATCTTTGAAAAATTATATTTTTTGACAAAACAAAAAGTATTGTCACTATATATATATTTAATTAGTGATATATGACTTACAACAATGTAATTAGAAAGTTTATCACAGATATATTATAATGTTTGGTGTTACATTAATGCTATAAACTTTTCACTTTATAACGACATTATCATTTGTGTATTACAAATTTAGTTTCTCTTTATTATAAAAGAACACTTTGAATGTTCACATTGAAGCGCATTTCAAAATATGAAAGAATCATATATATTAAAATATTAAGAAAAGGACTAGGAACCTATTTATGATCATAAGCTTGCAAAAGTAGGGAAATTAATTAATAATACATGTTATTTTTTTATTTTACTTTTGGAGGAAATAATATATGTGATTTTTTTTTTTCTTTTTGAGGAAATAATACATGTGATTTAGAACTTAATAATTGGCGCACCAAACGGAAACTGACATGGTCAAGTCTTTGTTGCACGGCTACCCACCAGTAAGAGTTTAGATGTTCAACTACAGCTTGTGGCCTCCTCCAATTATGGAGAAATTTGAACCTTTACTATTTATATATACATATATATCATAGGTGGCAACCAAGGGTAGGGATAACTCCCAATAGAATTGTTACAACAATTATTTGGTTATATGTTCGATTTCCTTTATGAATAAATGCATATCTGGTCTCCTCTGTTGTGCCTATCAACTACGAGCAAATTAGATTGATTCAACTCTCCTGTGTAGTTTGTAAACTATTACATAAGAGCGATGTTACTTGGTTCACACCCTAAAAATAACGACTGTGGATTTCTCTCGTTATTAAAAAAAATAAAATATCGTAGAATAATCAAGAAATAAATCCATAACCAATAATTTATTATTTCAAGTCTAAGAGATTACGTTAAGGGAATATTTTTCATCAACACTTCCATTTCCACACTTTCTACAATCTACACTTTTGTATATATGTCATATCACATTTATCCAACATAAATGAATAGTGTCAATATGAGAACTAGCCAGGAATTATGAAATAGCGACAAGGGTATGAGTTGTGGACAATTGAAAATGGTCGTATAATCAACTCCATGGATAATGAGCCTCATCATATATCTTCTATCGGTAACAGTCCTTTGTCCTGCACTAAAAGCACTTTCGGAAGCTATGGTAGACATTTGAGGCGTTAGTCAGTTACGAGCAATAGAAGAAAGAATAGGAAACATTACACTTTCATTTTTCTACCATTGTAAAATTTCAAAAATTCATAATATCCATCAAGAGACAATTGAAGATAATATTGTATTTTACATTTTGCCCTATTTGTTGTTCCATGAGTATTTTGTAATGAAAAATAACAAAGAAAAAGAATGACGGGATGATGAATGAACATTTGATGTCGATGATGTATGGATGATGTTAGATGAAGAATGTGAAGATAAATTAGATTCATCTAATGACAATAAGTTTCTTAATAAATTCTCGACTTGGTCTTGTTCGTCTCCCATATTTATGTCATGCAATTTAGCTAATTTATAATATTGTTTAATTTAGATAAAACAACCATCCTTTTACATCTAAGGTCAAATATACAACTTCAGATACATGTTGGAGGAATTTTAGAAAAACATTGTTCCATTTCAATTCCATTTGTTTTATTATACTTTTTACATCATCATTTATTTAGAGAAAACAATTCAACTACTTTGATCATATTAGATAACACAATATTAGATGCAGTGTAGTAAGAACTGGACATTGTTGTGGTATCTTCACGAAATATGTTTAATAACAGAGCAATTGTGTTAATGATATTCCAATCGGATTCATGAACTTATGCAGACCCATTTTCCCCAACGAATGTTTGATTACAAATTAAACTAATTATATTACGATTATGATAAGCTTCAAACAATATTTTATAGGAAGAGTTCCACCTAACTTCCACATCTAAATATGGTGCTACGTCAAATTATTTCTCTTAACGCCACGTTCATATTCTTGATGTTTAACTCTTGAAGCTTTATTATGAGATATACAATGTCTAATTTGTGAATATGTTCTTTTATGAAATCCAAACCATCTTTAACACATAAATGCATAATATAACATATACATCTAATAGGAAATAATTTTTCACGTAAAATTCGATGCAACTCATTTTTAAAAAATGTAATAGCTCTAGTGCTATTTGTTGCATTATCAAAAGATATTGACATTATTTTATTCGAAATATTCCAATTTTTACAAGAAGAATATAAAAATTTACTTATGTGGTAACCCGTGTGTGGATGATCAAGTTGTTGAAAGTCAATTATTCTTTTTTCTAAATAATAATCATCGTCTATCCAATGTGCCGTTATGCAAATATAATAAAGACAACCACTACCTTTCTACATATCCGATGTTAATGAAATCCTAGAAGTTAAATTAGAAAATTTAATTTTCAAATTATTCATTTCTTCTATATATTGCTTAAAACCATCATTATAACAAGTATTACATGACACCTGTTTAAATTGTGGTTGACAACACACTATTTTCAATAAATACATTTTCGGCAAAAGTTAAAGGCAATTCAGCTTGAATAACTAATCGGGCTAAACGGTTTCTCATTACCATTTCATTATAATTAAATGTTTCGATATTACTTTGTGCCATTCCATGTTCACTCGATTCATCAAAGTCTATTGTCTCCCATCCAGGATGGTTATTTTTCAAATGTCTTCTCATATTACCAGTACCCAATCCTTCATTTTTTTTAAAATACAAATTCGTTCTTACATGTTCGACAATTTTTTTTTCTTCTTCGGCTACAAGAGAAAATATTTCCAATATTTACTTATTGTATGTCTTATTCCTTTATTACGTGTACATGTTAATCGAAGGCTCTTCTTCCCCTAAGTGTTCATTAATTTTCTTCATTAATTTGTGATTCCGACATATTAAATGTTTCGTGATGTAGAAAATATTTATCTTTGGTATTAAACAATCCTTTTCTATTATACATATTCTAAGTCGATATCTTTAATTAGAATTTCTGATGAAATAACTTATAATAATAACTAAAGTAATAAAACAATGCAGGATATTTAAAGAAAAACTAAACAAATTGATGTTACCGAAGTGAAGTTCTATTTTTTGTCGATGATCGAACGACACCACTTTGGAATTACGTCCAAGAATTGAACGACACCACTTCAGAATCACGGCGAGAAATTGCAATGCACCACTTTGGAATCACGTCGAGAAATTGCAATACACCACTTCGAAATCACATCGAGAAATTGAATGGCACCATGTCGAGAATGATAATGAGAGGAACAAAAACACTTAATTGAATATGTTGAACAAAATTATTATGCAATGAAATCTATAAAAAAAGTAGAAGAATTATGATTTGTGAGATAACATCAAATAAAACTACAAACTCCTATATTTATAAACAACAATAAGAAAGAATCGTTAGGCAACGGCCCTAAATATGATTGTTGCCTAATGTAATGAACATTGCTTGCTGCAAAATAACATTATTAAATTAAATTTTTTTAAATGACCGTTGCCTTGGTTGATTTCTTACATTAATGCAGTTGCAATTTGCAAGCAATTGCATATCCCATTCCCCAAAGCCCCAAATTGGTTCCCAATTCCCCCCACTTGGCCTCATTCCCCCTTTTAACCGAAAGGGGGACAATTATGAGGGGGCTAAGATTCGATCCTTGGCCCCCTCAAAACATACCACTAGTCCTACGTCATATTCATGCCAACCAGACACCTCTCTATCCTCAATGTATTATTTGATAGCATTGTGCAGCTCGTCCCTTCATAGAAATACCAATTAATAGGACATTATACTCCTCCAGAAGTGTAGAAATACCAAAAATACTATTTGATTTTTGGGAATCATATACACTATTTAGATTCCATTCCCTTGACAAACAAACGAAGCCTATAAATTTTCTTGAGCATGTTGATAGTATTAAATCACTACGCAATGCAAATCGTTGAAAATCATCAAACTTATGCATTAGAAAATTACTTATCAGCACCATACATCAAATTTCTAAGCGGAATGGATCTTCTATATCATCTTTGTGTCACACAATAGTGTCACACCAATGAAAAATTGACAAGTGTCATTTGAAATAATTTTTAGGAGAATAATTATTAGCAAATATTTTATTTAGTTAATTAAATAAAAAAGAAAATAAAATTTTGAGTTCCCAAAATCATGGGAATCTTCCTCCATCTTCTCATTTTCCTTCTGCAAATTATTCCCTTGTCACTTCTCACAACCATCATTCAAAGCCATTAAAAATAATTCTCTGTATCTTGTTTATTAAAAGGGAATTCCTATAAAATCAACATTCAAGTAGCAAAACTCTACTTTCTACTATCTTCCCCTATTCCATTTTCAAGCAAATGTGAAATTACTAAAACTGAAACGAAGATGATACGTGCTTTTTCTATTTTATTTAGTTTTATTCATCTTATTTTAATTTGATCACAACCTAAAGTGTCTCTAAATTTGTTCTCCTCATTATTTTTGTATAAAAAAATTCATAGCCAAAAACTGGCTGTGAATAAGTTATAAAACTGAATTACTTCAATTTTTTGAACATTTTGAGAGGTTGTTGAAGGATCGCCGTTATAAAGAATCCCGTGCAGATCTTAGGACAAGTCAGAGTGCTCCTAATTTATCTTTTCCCGTACAATGTGCTAAAATATATACTTTGGAAATTTTTGAATTGTTTCAGACTGAGGTATGTCGAGCTCATGATTGTAACTTGGAAGTTTTTGGAAAAAGTCATTTACAAACAGAATTTAAAGTCACATCATACGGGAAGCACAAGCATCAACTTGTGACATAAAATTCAGTTGATAGTTCAGTAAAATGTAGTTGCAATAAATATGATTTGTAGGAATTTTATGTTCGCATGCATTAAAGGTGTTAAACTCGAAATATATCATCAGAATCCTAGATCAATACATAAAGAAGAGACAGATGAAAATTGCAAAAAAATATAACGTGGTTATTTTTTATAAACACATCAGAGTCAAGGAGATCCAAAAGACATGATGAGCTTCAAATAAACGAAATTATGCCAATTATTTAGCCAACTTTGCACAAGGTCCGCAGAAAGTGAAAAATCATATAAAATTGCTAGACATGGCCTCCAGAAGTTGTTTGAACAAGTGGATGGAAGTTTTTAGGAAAATTTAGTTAAGGAGCCTATAAGTACTATGATCGATGTAGATATACACTTTTCTGAACATGTTGGCAATATAAAAGATGGTGATATTAATTGCAGGAAAGCTCGAGGCATAAAATTAAAAGAAAAGATTACTTACAAAATGAGTACAAGGCCAAAAAGTGCTTTAGAGAAGACGATAAAAAAGAGAAACTTGACAACAAGGGTGTCATCTAAATCTACACAAGACCACTAAGTTCAAATGCTAACCAAAACTTAGCATTACATTTGTTGGTCCCAAGTGGTTTGATCAAGGGTCTAGAGGAGGGGGTTGAATAGACCCTGATCCTTTTCCCTTTTTGGTTAAATCCTCAATTTAATCTTTTTCAATTAAAAGATAAGTTCTTGTTTTCTATTTAGATTAACAGTAATGAACTGAAAAGAACTCGAGCACAATGATTGAGAAAGAGAGTCTTAACTTAGAACCAGTTATGAAGACTACAAAATGATGTAGTGATCTAAACTTAGATTCACAATTAAGTGCACAACGGAATATAGTTCGTCTTTGGCTATGGAATATGTTGGGCAAAAACGCAGTTAATAAGATGTTTAGCAAACTATCTAACATCTCCTTTATACAATATAAATATCTCTACTTGATTGCTAGATTTAAAGAATACGTGCGATAAAGAATGAAATAAAGCAATAAGTAATGAGACACAGTTTGAAAGGTTCGCTGGTGGTGTAATCCCAACTACGTCCTTCTTCTTCGATTCACGAAGAAATTCACTATATTGAATCTGAAGATTCACATAGAATCTTCTCCAATACAATGTACAAAGCAAAAACGTTTTGAGCTTCCTAGCTACACAAGCGTTTGCTCCAAGAACACATTTAATGATCTGCTTCTCTCACTCAGAAATACTACAGATTTTCTACGACTTTCCTCACTCACATTTTGAAAGAGAGGATGGAGAATTTCACACAGAAATAGGTTTGTTTGTTTTGTCTAAGGTCAAACAACTTAGTTGATATTCTCTTTAATTTGGTTCTTCTGAAAAGAGATAGAGAAATATCTTTGGAGTGGATGCTCATGATTCGATTTTCTGAGGGTGAGTTTCAGAATCGAGAGACTATTTCTGCTTAAGATGTGATCGTTTAAGCTCGTGAAATTACTTCTTTGCTTAAGATGTATATGATTAAGCTCGTAGAAGTTCTTCTCTCCTTCAGAAAGGTTCTTTGAAGTTCTATTTATACATTTGGAGGCGTGTATAGTATGTTGACATCCAACGTGTTTGGTGCTCTTCATACTACATCAGCAGTATATGCATTAAATGCCTTTAATAAGTATTAAATGCATTTAAATAAATGCCCGTTGAACATTAAATGCATTGAAGTGACATCTAATATCCAATTGCTTATGATGGAAACTATCCAGTAACTCAGCGCTCTTCGTTTCAGTTTTAATCTCTGGAATTTCGCACTTGCTTGAAAAGTGAATAGGGGGAAGATTGTAGGAAGTAGAGTTCTGCTACTTGAATGTTGATTTTATATGAATTCCCATTTAATAAAGAAAATACAGAGAAATATTTTTAATGGTTGTGAATAATGGTTGTGAGAAGTGAACGAGGGGATAATTTGCAAAAAGAAAATGAGAAGATGGAGGAAGATTCCCATGATTTTGGGAACTTAAAATTTTATTTCCTTTTTTGTTTAATTAACTAAACAAAATATTTGCTAATAATTATTTTCCTAAAAATTATTTCAAATAACACTTGTCAATTTTTCATTGGTGTGACACTATTGTGTGACACAAAGATGGGATAGAAGATCCGACCCGATTTCTAAGTTCTTTAACATGCACATAATTGCATAGTTTAGTACCTATTTCGACCATCCTTAGTTTCCTACTTTTTAACAAGCATTTTGTCGAACACCTCTGCACCTCTTTTTCTTTCCCTCAATTCCTTGAATTTATTTATAGGGATATTCTCAAACACCTTTGTAGCAACTTCGGGTAGTTCAACTTTAATGAGCTTTTCCACGGATACGTCATCAGCCAATTGACGCTTATTGCATTCTCTCTCTGAAATATTAGAATTAATCTGTTTGTGCTCGAGTTTATCGATCACAACCTTTGCAAAGTCATGTTAGCTAAGCACATATTCTCTATCTTCAATGTATTCTCGATACCATTGCACAACCAGTCCCTCCATATAAATACTAGTTAATGGGATTTTCTTGGATTTTCATCATCAAACATTGGACACTTAAGTCTGGGAAATGGTGTATGAATATTGTGAGAGCCCTTGAATCTTCAACTTTCTTTCCATTCACTTTGATTGATTGAGATGTGAAGCTCTCTTCTTCAGCATTCAGCAGTCCAAGAATCAAACTGCTCGGATACCAAACGTAGTGATCTGTGGATATTTCTTATGTGATAATCCATAATGTTTATATTACATAACAAGTTATAAGATAACGAGAATTTCAAACAGATGGGAAGATAATATTGAGAAACTAGGATGGGAAAAGGATAGGAAACAATGAGAAGGAATTTTAGATTGTATTTACTACTTAAACCTCCAACACCTTGAACTTATCTGTAAGTAGAGAACTCAAAGAAAAATATGAGATACGATATCAACTTCAAACATGTTCCTTTCACCATTTCCCTCGTCTTCAAGAGCCAATCCCGTCATCACATGTGGTCTGGTCCTCACTCAAGCTGTTAATAAAAATGGTGTCGTCTCTTCTTTCCTCGATTTTTTCTTTTACTTTGAACGGCTAAGATTAGATCATTAATACTCTTCACCCTACGGCCAGGTTTAAACCTGCACTAAGGGTTATATTCATGACATATTCAAAGAAGAGTGGCAACAGAAGCTCAAAAAAACAACTTGAAGTTCATCCACAAAAATTTTAGTTTAAAGAGCTTTCTTGATTGCCTTTGAGGCAGCCACATATTTTGACTCTTTTCTGAAATTCATAATTGTGTTGTGCTTAGAATTGTTTCAAATTGTTGTCCTACCATTGTGTAAATATGAATCAAGGAGTGAATTTTCTATTATCGACATCTGACTCGAAGTCTTCATCCATGTGAGAAAATAAATAGACTAAATATTAAATAAAAAATTATATTCTTAATAGCAGCTGTAGGGTAGAATATGAGACGAGTTGAACTAAACCTGCCATCCATCACTTGCATAAGTTTTAGTATTTATAACCCGTTTCGTTATCCATTTAGTGAAAAGGCGCTCTTTAAAGCAAATAAGCATCTAACATTGGCCATTTATATCCTTTTTTTCACTGTACCGATCGAATGTTGTATTACATAATTGTATGAAAAGAAGAAGGAAAATATATATCTAAGAGGTCTGTAAGTAATCAAATACTTACAGACCAATTAAATCTAGCCAGATATTGTATCACTCACGGAGTAACCAACTATTCAAGTTGCTCCATATTTTATGGAATTTATTCTAACAACCCTATATATTTTACTATTTTCCTAATTAACCCCAACATATTTGGTGCATTAGTCATATTCTGAATGCATTAAAAATGTTGGTAACATAATATAAAAAAATAGATGGAGATTATTGCAACATCACAATTGGAACAAATGTAGATTTTTATTTAATAATAAAATATATAGATGTATCAAAACAAATAAAGTAACTCAACATCCATAACTACATAGTTAAGAAGATGAGAAAATGAATTGCAAAAGAATAGCACAAATACGAAAGATGTGACATTGCACATTTGCGTGCGTCGATGGATTCCTTATATGCAAATTATTAATCTTCTTACTTTAAATTTGCCTCCCTGCAATACAGAAGAAAATATTACAATCTCCAATTGACAAATTTCTTAATATAATATAAAACAAATGTTAATCACAATAATAACGGCTTCAATATTTAAAACTCAATCATGTATTAGTATATAACATACTCTTCTCTAGAGCTATGAACCGGTCCCGCAGAATAAGTCCGGGATGAACTTGGGGCTTGCATTTCAAACCTATTAGAAAGTGCTGATATTGAAAAAAAAAATTATTATCCTATTATTATTTTGCGAGACACTATAAACCAAAATTGTGTTCTTGAGAGCATTGTGCCTATAAATAATTAAAAAAATATTTGAGTAACCATGGCTAAGAAGTATTTTAAAACAAAAAATAAAATTTTCTAACCAGGAGAGATTGAAAACTTGGTATATTCGATTGTGTATATGAGCACTCTGCTAAATTATAACTCTCGTACACCGTAGATTGGATATCATGTTGAAGGCTTAATTTATTTGAATGTATTTCTGCACCCACCACAACATCTTGTTGATCCTAGTATAATCAATAAAAGAAGAATAAACAATACAATAAAACATAAATGATATATTTAATTTAATATCTCTTGGTAAAAATATATTAATATTTATGAAAAAATTAAAGTTGGTAAAAGAAAAGGAGTATTAGATAAATACCTCTATATTCTTTTTCTTGGTCGTTTTGTTAACCTTATGCACTTGAGGTTTGAGACGACAACTTCTAGGGCGCCCACGTCGCTTTGACTATAGCGGATCTTTTATTATTTTTTTTGGCGCGTCCTGTGGAACTTCGGGTGCTTTTTCAGAAGATTCACTCTCGATTAGGAGGAGTTTCTTGGTAGATTCTTCTAGCTCTTGTAGAGCAATTGTAAAGTGTTTTTTAGATACTACACCTTCTTCCACTAATTGAATTGCTCGTGTGAGCAACTCGTCATGCCATCTTTCAGAATCATCATAGTTTATATCATTTATAATATTTTTCTGAAGATATTGGCGTTTGAAATCTTTTCTCCAACGAGGCATAATATATCGCGTTGGTATGTCTTCAATACCAAGATAATGAAATACACACAAAGCATGTCTACATAGGTAGCCTTTGAAATTGAATAGATTACAAATAAACTAAATTTCTATCTGAGATATATTGTATAGAACTTGGTAATCTACCACATGACTCGTATTTTCAAAACGGGTCACTCGCTCTTTAACAATGTAAGTCTCAATAGAACCTTCTGATTTTTCTCGGACAATATTAAAACATGAAAACATCTCTTCCACTTCGACTTGAAACTTTTTAAAGATAGTGTGTGTATAGATTTTGGAGAGTTGTTTTTCATATAAGCACTTTGTCTTAATGATAGGCTCTGAATGCCTTGAGTGGAAGTCTGCTTTAGCTTCTTTTTGATGTTTATCTTTCAAAGCCAGTGTATATTTACTAACAAAATCACTTAATGTTGTTTGAGAGTATATTCGTCAAAGAAAGCATTCATGCTCTCACTCCTCTGAGTAGTAGACATGCCCGCGAAAAAAGTACCCTTAAGAAATACTGGAACCCAAGTTTCCTTATCATCATATAAAGACCTAAGACATTCATTATCTTCCAATCCATGATCATCAATCATCTCTTTCCAAGCTTGTTCAAATTCACTCACTCTTAATGAATCATAGACAGCTTTCTCCGTTGCATGCTTAATTGATTGATACTGATTATATCCTTTCAACTTCTGTGGCACCTTTTGCATTATATGCCATAAGCAAAAACGATGACGAGCCCTTGGGAACACTTGAGCAATAACAGTTTTCATAGCTTTGCATTGATCAGTTATTATAGCAAGTGGAGCTCGACCACCCATACAAGTTAACCATGTATTGAACAACCAAATAAATGACTCGGTTGTTTCATCTGCTAACAAACCACATCCTAAAAGAACTGATTGACCATGATGGTTGACACCCACAAAAGGTGCAAATGGCATATCATACCTATTTGTTAGATATGTTGTGTCAAATGTAATGGCATCCCCGAAAAATTCATATGCAACTCTAGACCTCGCATCAACCCAAAATATATTTTTTAATCGTGCTTCGTCATCAAAATCAAGTAAATAAAAAAACTTTTGATTTTTCAGTTGCATACGGCAAAAATAATCATACATAGCTTGTGCATCTCCTTGGACTAACTTTAGACATTTATAATTAGCAACATAATTTCTAACATCCTTTTCATCAAAATTTAATTTCTCTGGACCTCCAGCTTGTACAAATAATGAATGGTAAGTCTTGTTAGTACGAATCCCAGAATCACAGTTTAACTCAAGTTTTTTCTTTATTGATTTGCTCATATTTTTGTGAGACTTGAACAATCGCACACTAGATGGCGTACAATTATGATTGTGGCAAGAACAACTTCTGTAACAATCCACTTTCAAGGCTTACTTAATTTGATCCTCATCATTGCTTGACAGCCAATTCTATTTTCGGGTCTAGGGTTATTCACTTCTTTGTCTTCCTTAAATCTTTGATGAACGCAACAAATTATAGCACCTTGTTTTTCTTCACTATTTTTTCCCTTATAAGAATTTTTCACTCTAATACCAAACCCTAAATTTTTTGCATAAAGATTATAAAAATCATATGCATCATCATAGTACTCAAACTCCATACCTGCAGAAGGTGGAATTGGTATTGATTTTGTCGGAGTTAACATCTTATCATCACCAATCTCAACAGATTCATCATTGAGTGACACATCTTCCATCTAAAAATATGTATATAACCATACAATTAGTAGGTGTATAAATTGCAATTATATTTATTTCATATTTTAAAAATACTAAACGAACATAAAATTCATATATGGAAATTTATGTAACTAATATCATAATAGAATAGATGAAAAAATATGTAAAGATTAATGAACTACGAAAATCTATCAATTTTAAAAAATATATATATATTATTAATTCAATAAAGTTAATAAATTCAATACCTCGTAACGAAGAAAAAATCTCAAAAATACACCTTGAATTGAATTGAACCTCTCTTGTACTAATTTTTTTTTCTACTGTAGGCAGTTTTTTTTTTAAATAAGTGATCATCAAATATGTTAAAATAAGAGTTTTAATTATAGTACAATTTTATCTAATAGGGTTTAGGGTGAATAAATAAAATAAAAAAAGTAAAATGGGTTTTTTATAAAAAAAGCCTTTCTCGGGTTGTCAGGAGCTAATCTCACAGATCTGTAAGATTAGCAGGGTTGAAAGAAGAAAGATAAACGTACAAAGCACATATAGAAATAGCATGAGCTAAGAGAAAAATGTGACCTACTTCATAGAAAATGGTAATAATTAAATTTTCTTGTTCCAAAAGATTGAATCCCCAACCCCAAGGGCCTCCCATGCCCCGGCCCGACAGAGCATATGGGAGAATGTAAATTATAATAACTCATGCTAATCACAGAGGCTAGACCACTGCCCACTGCGCACAAGGAGCCCCCTCACTTTAAGAGGTTGCTCCCACACTGCCGCTGGCGGGAGTCGATTCTTGGTCACTTATTTCAAACTTCACCCCTGTGACCAACTAAGCTGCCCATGTGGGCTAAATTTTCTAATTATAAATAACAATGCCAACTAGTCACCTTCATTCTATTCAAAGGGTTACAAAGTACATACACTGGAGGATCAACTCTCTCCATATTTATAACTGCAGGTGTCTATATTTATCATCTAAATTTGCAAATTTTATTGTATTTAGATATTAGATTGTAATTCTTACTGCTACATTTTTGAAGAAATTTTAAAATAGTTAATAATCTCAAATTAATTATTAGTTTGAGAAAAAAAAAATAATCAAAGCCATCGTTGTGGAAGGCTCATTCGAGTAAATCAATTATATATATAAAGATAATCATTAATAAATTATGTGATTATAGATTAGTGGCGTGATGCGCATTTTTGGGATCTAAAGGAAAAGATAGTACCTTACAGCATCGAGTTATGAATTCATTGAGACCTTTCTGCAGACCACTTAACTTGTGAAGTGATCAATATTGCAATTGGGTTAAAATTATTTGTTTTTAGATTGTCATTAATAATAATATAATTTATTATAAATGATTCTGTTAGAACCAACACAAAAATAATAGCATAATATTAACCAACAGAACAATTTACATGGTTGGGGGCAACCCCTGGTAGAGTTGGTAAGGGCATTTGAACTTGTGACCTCGGTCACGGGTTCGAATCCCACTGTGGGAATGCCTATTTGCCTTCTCTACTATGAGCCTGTCAGCTATGGGTAACCTAGGCTGGTTTACCTCTCTTGTGTGATTTGCAGGCTATTGCACAAGAGCGCGAAAGGGTAGCGGTTGCGGGTTTCCCCCGTCAAAAAAAAAAAAAAAAAAAACAATTTACATGGTTTGTCAATTGTACGATGTTACAAATATAATGAATTTTGAAAAATTTCCCTATGAATATAGTGTACCGCCCTCTTCGACAACTAACATTTTGAATTTTAATCTTCTACATAAATTTGAGCCTAAAACTTGAAATAATATGATAACAGATTCGTTTAATTACTTAATTAAATTATATCCAAGGCCACGCTCATATTAGCTCAGTATTTCTTAACTATGAGATAATAGTCTATCTAAAGTAGAAGTAGGACAAACAAGATCTTTTATTGTAAAATACTATTGTAATTTGTAGTGCAAATCGTTGGTCAGAAAACAGTTGGAATGCTTAATGAATAGGGTAGCATCCCATTGAACCAAAATCAACCCAAAATGGAACCAAAATCAATCCAAAAGGGAATTAAGCCCAACCCGACTCAATACCTTACATTTTGTTCATTATAATTTAGATTATTGGCAAACGATTTGGGCCTAATTTGAAATTTAGTTGGATCCAACTTGGAACCAAGTTGGAACCAATTAGGAACCAACTCAATCCAAATTAGGTTGGAACTGTTGGAACCGTGGTTCCGGATCCATTTTGCCACCCTAATATATATACAAATTATACTTATCAAATATATATACAGATTATATACATATGCACGTCTATACATTACAAAATTTAAATTTATTTCACAATTATACACTTTTTATTGTAACCTTTGTGAGGCCGCGTGGTGGGCTGGGCTTTTATTGGATTATGGCCTCAAAATGGGCCCTCATTTTGGGCAAGATACCAAAACAAACAGCAGTTGGCCGAAATGGGAGCCCAAACTAAAACCAAACATGATTTTGCACTCCATCATTATGAAACTTCTTTCATGTAAACAATTGTGAAAAAATAATTTAAAGAGAATAGAGAAATGGTATAAGTGTTGCTGGATATGTTGTTTCTTGAGAAAAAGTATAATAATTATCTTGGAACAAGTATAATAATTATGATTGAGTGATATATATATATATGTGTGTGTTTTTTTGATGTGATATGTATAGTTGATTTTGGTTCCACCTTAAAACCATTTAAGAACCAAACTCATTTAACAACTAACTCATTGAAACCGACCCAAAACCAACCCAACCCGCCCAATTGCCATTATTATATATATATATATAATTAACTATGTATGTGACATTAAAGTCATAAATAAATCAATCTGAAATAGTACTTAAGAAATAAATAGATTCCGGTCGGAAATGAAACTAATGTAACCGATAGAAAATCAAAGTAAACTGATTATAATATTATAAATTAGAAAGAAAAATAGTAGGCCTTAATTTCTTCCCTAGTTTATGTTCCCAAACCAACTGGCTAAAAACTATTTTAGCTTGAATATGTATCATAGGAAAGTATCAAAAAGTAAGATCTTGTCCCCGGCAAAATTTCTCTAGCTATGAACATGGGTTGGGTAGCTAAATTCTAGAAAAATGCATTTGTACACATATATATATATATATATACATATATATATATATATATACTTTTAGGGTAAAATACAATTCGCCACCTTAGTTATAGCATTTGTATCAAATATCGGTTTGAACTATACAATAATACATTTATTTATTCAGCTTTTTTATTGGTACATAAAATTTAGGTAGAATCAACTTCGATCACCTATTAGAGTTAGTGCATGTATCTTAAATCAAAAGGTCATTTAAGATATTTATCACAATTTGCAAATGATATACATTCAAATATAAATAATAATAATAATAATTTGAATACCAAAGTGTTCCAATCGATATAGATTTAGGCTAATATATTTTTTACCCTTTAAAAGAAAACATGAAAGGTGAATCATAGTAAAGATGGGGCAACCAAGAGTGTATGGGAGGTAGTGTTATGAGATGTGACTTCCTTAAGTATCAATTACTTCACTATTCACAAACAAATAACAACACAATTCTCATATAAATCCTTCATCACATGTTGTATACATGTTTCATTTTAAGGCCGCCTCCAATTTCTTTGCCATATATATATAATATATATATATACATTTATACACACACATATATATAATTGTATCTCTATTTATAGTCTTAATCATATCCTTTTCAAGTTATACAAATGTGATCCATTGTTTGGGTCAAGATCTCATGTTGAGACATTTAAAGCGTATTTTAAATGACTTTATGTGATAACCACGTAACAAATTCCACCAAAAACTTGACAAACGGGACTAAACTGCATTGTTTCAAAAGGTTTGAAATTTAATTTGTCGAGCCCATAAAATTTAGTAAAAAATTCACAAACAGATTTTCTAGAAGAATGCAATTTTCCAACCTCCTGCTTTATGATTTAGTAATTGACTGCATTTAACTGAAAAAACCTCAAATAATATGCTTAGTCCATGTTCTCCTTGTTTAAGGAATGATAATGACAGCTAAGAAATAACACTTGTTCTAAAGATTGTTATGCACACAGCACACATATAGAAATAGTTATGATCATGATTTAAATGCATTGAATTAAATCTGTGTGGGACATAAATTTCATCTCAATTAAGGTGCTATTGAAACCGTCCTAAGAAGTGATTTTTAATTGTGCTTGATAATACTTTGAAACATTAGTTTTACCATTCAAATATGGGTATATCATGTGGAAAATAAATAAATAATGATATTAAAACTAACGGGTTATTTCTGCATACAATCATGGCAAAATTTCTGCAGATGCTTATTTTTCTTATTAGCTACGATTTAGGTCAAATATACGCATTTTACAGTCTCCAACATTAATTTGGTAATTGGAAGTGTGTTAATTTGTTGGGTTATTGTTCACATATAACCCACCTAGTCAATGAACGATACATTAGTTTGCTAGTATTACTACAAAACGTAAGATATTAGTGACACGGTTAAGATTGTCCAAAGATAAATTTTTAGCCATAAAAGATATTATTTCGTCAATAAAAATAGGTTTTATATATATAATAGTGATAAGAATTGTGCAGAAGTTGTCATTCTCTATGATTAGTGACCTTGTAATTATTGTGACTATGGATAATTAGTGAAACATTTTTAATGAGAAGATTAGTGACAACAATTATTGTTAGAATAAAATTACATGCACACCCCTCACTTTAGCACCAATTACTTTGAACATCACATCACTTTTAGCAAATTATAACATGGTTTAGAGGGTATAATTGTAAGAATTTTTAAATACATAAAGTGTGTAATTGTAAGAATATATGCACATGAGAAAAACTTTATGTAATTTCAAAAGGATCAAGAGTTTGGTAATTTAACACTATAGTGAGAAGTGTTTTGGTAATTTTCTTTTATAATTATCGCTATATATGTAAGTTAGTGATTCAATATACATGTGTCACTAATTATCATAATTTTTTTGAAAACATTATCACTTATTTTTTTTATTGTGACAAAGCCGAAATTGTTGTAACTCATTATGCATATCTAGTGATAATTTCAACTTTATCACTTTAACATGTATTTATTATTGATACCTAACTTAAATGGATGAGAAAATATTTGTAAGTCTTTGATGTGTTAATAAATCCCAGTGTTGTAACATATCACGATCTTTGGCTAATAATATGAAATGTAGAATCGCAATAGGACTAGATAGTCATACTTACTCAATACATGTATTTAAATGATGAATTATTTTGTTAATTTGAATACAAAATCTGCATGAACTAATTATGGTATATACATTTATGTATAGTTTGTATGAATTAATGTAAATAAGAAATTAGTTGGATCCCGTGAAAGAGAAAAAAGTTGGCATGAGAAACAATGGAAAACATGTTATTATAGAGAAAATAGAATAAACAAACATTTCGTGAAATGGAAGAAGGTTATTTTTGTTGGAACATATCTGTTGGACAAAGTAGTTACTCTAACGTGTTTATCCTTCATAAATAGTAAAAAATTAATTATGATTAGTAAATACTAATTACCATTAGACAGAAGCAAACTTGTTTAATTTTTATTTTACATGCAAGAAGATACCCTAACCACAAAAGGCCAGTGCAAAATTGTTCAATGGGATACTTCCACGCCAATTTAACCTTCCACAAAAATAAATAGTAGTATAAATAAGTATCAAAAGAAACATAAGGATTAATTAATTTTTGCGGGGTGCACGTGACGTCCATATAATTAGATATCAATTCTCAATTATTTTTCATTATTTTTATTTTTATAAAATTTTTTTTACCAAAAATATATTTGGTTGACATTTTCTAGGATAAAAAAGAATACTATACTCAATATTTTCCACAAAAATCTTAATTTCTTCGAAAACTAAATTTAATTAACATCTTTTTCAAAAAATTCCAGAAAAATCAGATGTTTTAATATTCGTGGGTTGATAATTCATATGACACCTAAAATGCTTTTATCAATAAACACCTCAACATAGTCATCGAATAATTAGAATCATAATTATAAATTTTGATTCTGAATGACAAAATATGTAAAATATGATACAATATGTTATTTTTGGATGTATCAAATGATGAGTTTGACTTGAATTTTTTGAGATTATTTCATCCCGATCGCATCATTTTCTTACAAAAATAATATTTCTTACAACAAAGTGCATCACATCACATCTAATTATTAAACTTTTTCTATTAAAAAAAATATCATGCATACACATTATCGCCATCTCATCTTTATTTTTTTTTAAAAGAAAAATAAATATTCATGCAAATAAATATGGCTCATGCTTCAAGTTAATCATAATTATGAAGCATAACTCGAAATTCCCTATGCTCCATATCCAATGTTAAATCATAATTCCTACTACGAGGAAATTAATATTAGATTATTAGGCGATTAAATAGATTCCTAATATAACTGCCACTTGGCTAGCTACTATTCCTAAAAGGCAATCTCACATAGAGGTATTACAAAAAACGCCATATCATTACTTAACAACAACATAGTAATAATATTAATTTCTTACTACATTCTAAAATGCTAATCACAAGTTCAACTTTCGAATATTCGGGTATGTGCACTTATAGAGACTAGAGTCGATGAACGTAATGCCACCTTTATTAGTAACCGTATACAACAATATTGGAAGTGGTTCTATGACTATAGAACGGGATCGGGAAATAGAATATGGATTGGTTGGAATGAGGAAGACACAGACGTAGCCATATTGGGTGGAAATAACCAAATAGTCCATTGTAAAATTACATCACTGAAAGATGATGTAGTAACCTTCATTTCCTTTGCGTATGGATTGAATACAGTGGGCGAACGTCGGGATTTATGGGCTGAAATAAAAAGATTCTCGGAAACTCGGGATAATGATGCATGGGCGGTTATGGGAGATTTTAATGCGATTGTGGACTCAAGTGAAACGAGGGGTGGTCGAAGTAATGAGGATATTAACACCGATTTTCAAGCATGTTTGACGGAGTCGGACCTTACCACTTTACCCATGGAGGGACCTTGGTTCACTTGGACAAATAGGCAAAGGGGACCTGATCAGATTTGGAGAAGATTGGATAGGGTAGTTGCGAACCCTACATGGTTTATGTTACTACCAAATTTGGTTTATAAGTGTGGCCTTCCTAAAACATCGGATCATTCGCCCCTTTTTATAGGGGGAAATGAGGGCAGAAGATGTCTACGCCCATGGTTTAGATTTGATAACTTCCTAGCAAATACGCCGACGTTCCTACCTACAGTTGAGAATTTATGGAAACATACAATACAAGGCCACCCACTGTACGCGGTTATTTGCAAGCTGAAAACTCTTAAGCTAAGATTCAAAATGATGCGACGTAGTGCGGGAGATTTAACTAAAAATGTGCGGGATGCTAATCACTTTCTCGAAACGGTACAGAAACTTTTGACGGAAAATCCTACGGTGGATGCACTTTCGACCCTTGAGAAAAAATGCAGAATGGTTTACTCAACAGCAGTAAATAATGAACAATTATACCTATCGCAACGCGCCAAACAGGCATGGCTAAAAGATGGGGACCAGTGCACGAAATATTTTTTCCGTTGCATGGCAGTTCGTAAAGCAAGGTCCCGTATTTTACGTATAGAACGGGAGAATGGGGAAACTATAATGGACCCGGTTATTGTACGAAATGAATTTGTAGGGTTTTATAAGCAACTTCTCGGCAATTCCATCGAGCCTGATGTTCGTGCAGGCTCATTATCCCTTTATATTCAACGCCGACTATCTGCTGATGAGGCTTACCATATGATTCGGAGAGTATCAAAGGATGAAGTTAAGGAGGTCCTCTTCGGGTTTCCAGATGACAAAGCTCCGGGTCCGGATGGATATACTTCATGCTTCTTTAAAAAGGCATGGAATGTCATTGGTGAGGAGATAACAAATGCGATTTTGAGCTTCTTTGTCACAGGTAAGTTAGTTAAAGAACTTAACTCGACCATTATCACGTTGATTCCGAAAGTAGAAGCACCGAAGCACCCCAAGGATTTTCGACCGATATCTTGCTGTAATGTTCTATACAAAATTATTTCTAAAATTATAGCAAATAGAATGTGTGCTTTCTTGGATACATTGGTGGATAAGAATCAAACTGCATTTATTCCGGGTAGGAAAATAAGTGATAATGTATTGTTGGCTCAAGAGCTACTTCACGGTTATAATCAAAAACAATTACCGAGTCGGTGTACCTTCAAGGTGGATCTCATGAAGGCATATGATACAGTCGAATGGACGTTTGTACTGGAAATGTTAAAGACAATGAATTTTCATCCTATATTCATCGGTTGGATACAAGAGTGTGTCACTACACCCGCTTTTTCTATTAATATTAATGGGACAGCGGAGGGATACTTCAAAGGGAAGCGCGGGTTAAGACAGGGAGATCCAATTTCCCCATATATATTCGTTCTTGTCATGGAGGTTTTACATGGTATTATCAACAAGTGCATCAATGAGGAGCCTCGATTCGAATACCACTGGAAATGCCGAAGAACCCGAACAGTCATGCTTAGCTTCGCAGATGATCTGCTTCTATTCTGTAATGCTGATCCACAGTCGGTTAATGCACTCAAAAGGGGGACGGAGGAATTTGGTAAGCTGTCCGGGTTGAGGGCCAATCCGTCTAAGAGTAACATGTTCGTCTCTTCGAAAGCTAGACATGATAGTGACAGCTTGCAACAAATCATGGGTTTTCCTATTGGTTCTCTTCCTGTCAAATATCTCGGGGTTCCACTTATAATAGCCAAACTCACGAAATCAGAATGTCAACCATTAATTCATAAGGTTGTTAAACGCATTGGATCTTGGACGAATAAGTCGCTCTCATATGCTGGTCGTGTGCAGTTGATCAAATCTGTCTTGTCATCTTTACATGTTTATTGGGCAGGTACGTTCATTTTACCAAAATCAATTATTAGAGAGATAGAAACTTTGTTTCGAAAATTCCTATGGTACGGTCATGCAGAGAAGGGGTATTCTAAGGTGGGATGGGACACGGTATGCCTTCCATGCTCTGAAGGTGGGCTTGGAATTGTTCCAATATTACAACAAAACCGAGCTCTTATGGTGAAACATATTTGGTCGTTAATGGTTGATGATGGTTCCTCGATTTGGGTCACATGGATAAAAGAGCATCGGATAAAGAATGATTCATTTTGGAATATACCAATTCTTGCGTCATGTCCGTGGAGTTGGAGACAAATTCTAAAGCTTAGGCCGATGGTTCAGGATGCATTTACATATAACATTGGAAATGGACACAAATTCTTTTTTTGGCGTGATCCATGGCATCCAAAAGGAATTCTAGGGAAATTGTATCCTATTGGCCCTCGACTCATGGGATTACCTTCTGATGAGAGGGTGGACAAGGTTATACAAAATGGGACATGGAATTGGCCTGCTAATACACGGAGTTTGGCACGATTTGAGATCCAACAGATAATTGAAGAGCTTCCACCAATTCATGAGAATCGTAATGATTGGATCAGCTGGAAACTTACAACGAGGGGGACCTATACGGCTAGATCGGCAATATCATTATTTCGAGAGGCTAAACCAAAGGTCTGTTGGGCCTCGCTTCTTAAGGGTCCGGGCAAAATACCTCGACACCTTTTTATCTTATGGTTGGCGATTCGAGAACGGCTTCCTATGAGAGATCGAGCATGGATTGGACATGGCGAGTCTCATTGTGTATTATGTAGTGGAGCACATATCGAAGACCACAATCACTTGCTATTCGAATGTGAGTACTCTTCCCGATGCATTGAGTTATTAAAGCGAGAAATCCGAATTGAATTACCGAAAGCACGATGGGCGAGAATAGTAAGTTGGGCAGCCTCACGATGGAGGGGAAAACATATAGTAAATGCCTCATATCGCATGATGCTATCAACCTTGGTTTATGCTATTTGGAAGGAGAGGAATACGCGGATCTTTAAAGGTGAGTCTCATAATCCAGAAGTGGTGGTAGCTAGCGTACTCAATACGGTCAAGAACAAATTATCAACCATGGGCATCGATGACTCAATTCAAGGTAGAGCGGTTAAAAGAATTTGGCATATAGCATGGTAGGTATAATAGACGAATATCCTACATTCATGTATTTGGTTGTATGGTGTAGCTAATGTTTGCTACTTGGTGCAGTAAGGATACATCTCCTTATTCGCATTGTGTATATTTTACCTTTACATATATGAAATTGAAATTCCCCCCCAAAAAAAAAAAAAAAAAAAACCTTTCGAAAATTATTTATTATAAAATATTTTAAAAAGTAATATGACATATATATCTATATATTTTATAAATCTCGTAAATATTTTTTACATATTTTATGGTGAATAATTTTCGAGAGTTCGATTTCTAAAAGTCAAAGAAAATATTTTAAAAAAATAATATCATATCAATATATTTTATAGATCTCATAAACACTTTTGATATATTTTATGGTGAATAATTTTCGAGAGTTCGATTTCTGAACGTGAATTAAATATAAAAGTTTTTGTAGTTGAAAATTTGCAATATTTGGAGAAAACCATTAATCAAGTCATGATTGCAATGATTTGAATAATTGCGAAATGCTTATAAATATACCAAAGCCAATTACAATTTTATATCGAATTTTTTTTATCTTGTTTATGTAATAAACTTGAGTTTTCTACTTAGTTCGTGGGGCAGGTTTTCGAAATTGTTATTAGCAGATTTCAGGTAGCTTGTTGTATTCTATAAATGAATTGTCATTTTAACCCATTAGCAAATTTTTAGAGGGAACAATTATCAATTTAAGAAAGTGAACTCACGCCTCAAATCCGCATAAAATTTTATATTATGTTTTACAATTTAATTTATTATTCTGTTTTACCTTTAGTCCAATTAACATTTCATTCATTATATATAATATTATACACCCCTTATATATGTGTGTAATTATGTATTTAAAAAATACTGCAAAGAAAATCGGTTCAAAATTTGCTTAAGATTATTCAAAATTATGCCCATGTAGGGTTAATTTACTACTAGTCAATATAATTTGGTAGATTAGGAACAAAGAAAATCATGCCTAGTACGCCGGCAGCCTATCGCTGTCCGTGACCAACAAACTCCGGGCAGGGACAAAAAATACCACCCTGGAATATGCCTACGTGGATCCTATTGGGCCCCACGTGTCTGCTACATAGCAACCTCAGTAGCATCACGTGGTCCCCACATGTCACCCCTCGGTGCTACACTTCCAAGGCCAAATCCATTTCAAACCAAAACTCCGTCCAAACACAAGGAGAAAAAGGGATATACGTCCGGCTGACCACGTGTACAAATCCCACGTGGCATTTAATTTTCCGACTTGGAAGGAAATTACAAAAAACCCCATGTTGCTCCACTATATAAACCCATACCCCTTGTCCTCAAAATCTACAACTCCATAATCAAATCTCATATTTCTAACTTTGAAATTTCAATCTTCGATCATGGCCGTTGATTCCTCCCTCTCATCTACGGTTAACCCGAAGGAGAACGAAAAATTTGCAAAGGCTCTTCAGTTCATTGAAGAGATGACCAAAAACTGTGATAAGGTGCAAGAAAATGTGTTGAGTGAAATACTATCTCAAAATGCCAACACTGAGTACCTTAAAAGGTTCATTTTTAATGGTGCTACTGATAGAGACACCTTTAAGTCTCGGGTCCCAGTTGTCACTTACGAGGATCTTCAGCCGGAGATTCAACGTATCGCAAATGGCGATCGATCTCCCATTCTATCCTCGCACCCCATATCTGAGTTCCTCACTAGGTAAACAATATTTGGATTTAAAAAAAGTTATGGTTTTATTTGTTTGTTGTGTTGTTTTATGGTTTTATTTACGAAAATTATTGATATGAAATGAATTTGTGTGTATATTATTTATATACAGTTCTGGGACATCAGCTGGTGAAAGGAAGCTCATGCCCACAATTCGTGAAGAGATGGATCGTCGACAGCTTTTGTACAGCCTTCTCATGCCAGTCATGAACCTGTAAGAAACTTGTTTCCAAATTTTCCCTCAATTCCTATAAGATTAAATTTACGTAAAGGGCAAAAAATCATAGTACAAAAAAGGGTTTTTAAAACAATTCATATACGTAAATAGATTTTTTGATTGAATTTCTCAATTTTATTATCCGCAGATACGTGCCAGATCTTGACAAAGGAAAAGGGCTCTACTTTCTATTCATAAAGGCAGAAACCAAAACTCCGGGCGGGTTAGTAGCACGCCCGGTTCTCACCAGCTACTACAAAAGCGAACAATTCAAGACCCGACCCTACGACCCGTACAATGTTTACACCAGCCCCGATGAGGCTATTCTCTGCTCCGATTCATTCCAAAGCATGTACACTCAGATGCTATGTGGCCTTCTCATGCGTGAAGAGGTCCTCCGGGTCGGGGCGGTTTTCGCGTCGGGTCTACTCCGGGCCATCCGGTTCCTCCAGCTCAACTGGCGACAACTTGCCCATGATATCTCAACCGGGTCACTAAACCCTAAAATCATTGACCCATCTATTCGAGAAAAAATGTCGAAAATTCTTAAGCCAAACCCTGATCTTGCTGGATTTATTATCGAAGAGTGTGAAGGAGAGAATTGGGAGAGAATAATCCCTAGAATTTGGCCTAATACAAAATACCTCGATGTGATTGTTACAGGCGCCATGGCTCAATACATACCCCTCCTTGATTTCTACAGTGGAGGCTTGCCAAAGCCATGCACCATGTACGCTTCATCAGAGTGCTATTTCGGGCTCAATTTGAAGCCCATGACAAAGCCCGAAGATGTTTCTTACACCATCATGCCTAATATGGGTTACTTCGAGTTTATCCCCCACGACCCGGTTAACCCGGTTGAGCTGTCACGAGACTCGCCTCCACGGCTAGTGGATTTAGCTGACGTGGAGGTCGGAAAAGAGTACGAGCTCGTGGTTTCAACCTACTCGGGGCTGTGTCGCTACCGAGTTGGCGATATCCTCCGAGTCACCGAGTTTCACAACTCGGCCCCGCAATTCAAGTTCATAAGGCGAAAAAATGTCCTACTGAGTATTGACGCTGACAAGACAGACGAATCGGAGCTGCAAAAGGCTGTTGAGAATGCTTCTATTTTATTGAAGGAATATAATACCACTATAGTGGAATATACGAGTTACGCTGACACGAAAACGATTCCAGGGCATTATGTGATATACTGGGAATTACTCGGGACAGATCCTTGTAATGCCCCAACGGACGACGTTTTGGCTAAATGTTGTCTCGTTATGGAAGAGTCGATGAACTCGGTTTACAGGCAGTGCCGAGTCGCGGATAACTCGGTGGGGCCCCTCGAAATCAGGGTTGTGAAAAATGGAACCTTTGAGGAGGTTATGGATTATGCAATTTCGAGAGGCGCCTCGATTAACCAGTATAAAGCTCCGAGGTGCGTGAGCTTCACGCCCATCGTGGAGCTTTTGGATGCGCGCGTGGTCTCGGCTCATTTTAGCCCGGGCCCGCCTCAGTGGACCCCGGCTCGGCGAGTTTGAGGCAGGTGGTGGTGACGTAAGCTAAGGGAATATAAAGATGGAATCAGAAAGATCTGGTTAAGCTACCAACAAACAAAACAAACGTGCCCTTAGGACAGTCGACCAAAAGAATCTCTATATCTATTTGTTATAAAGTTGATTGTGATCTATGCTTAGAAAGTTTATTTGTTTTCTGTAATCTCTCTTTCCTTTTGAATTTTACTTGTATTTGATTGGCTTTTGTCTGTATATTCAATAATGTGTGTACACATGATGTAATGGTCACTTGTGTGGATTCTGGGATTGAATAGATTTTAGTTTGTTTCTTCGTGGATTTATGTTTTCAATATTAATTGTATTTTTATGTTAATTGAGTTTGGTTTTAAGGATATTCTGTTCAGGTGTTAGGTATTTCTGGGCTTTATGTGCATGGATTTTGTTGCATGTTCTTTTCTGAAATCTCATGCTTTTTACTAATCATAAATAATATATACCTGGATAATATTTATGGTGTAGGGGCCGAGACTCAGAGTAATTCTGATTATTTTATATATTAATCTAATTAATTGTATTTATTCATTGATCAAGAAGTTTGTAAGAAGTTTGACCCCCCTCAAATTTATTTTTCTGGGGTCGTTTCAGTTTTGGATCTGGGACGAATAGGTTCAAGAGATTAGAGAATTAAAAATAGCCACTAGAAAGACGAACCCAATCCATAATTATGATGTACTAGAAAATATAACATTTTTGTTGCTTAACAAATTTAACTTTTGTTTTTTACACAACTGTGTAACAATTTTAATTATACAAACAATGTTTAATTATATAAACAATTTACAATTTTAGTACTAATTAGCTAGCTAGCTAGGTTCGCTCAACAAATGTTCTTTATTTTACAAATTGATCTTGTTTGTCTAGGGTTCCAAACTTAATTAAATATAGTGTGACACAACCTATAAAATAATACTGTAACTAAATATATAATAAATACAATGTTGCAATTTGGCAACATAGTAAAACGTCTATAGTCTGTGGATTTATCTGTCTCTATGTTATTCTGTGAATATATCTTCTTAATTATACTGCACTCTTAATTTAATATGTTGATTAAAATACAATATCGAAATGTCCAATTATAATAGGATGATGTGAGAAAGTCAGTGACTAGGTGTTGCTACTCCTATATAAGAATAAGATCATAATTAATTATACAAATATCTCTTCTATATTTAATTATACTTTATTCTTTCATGTCTTCATCTCAGTGGAAATTTTCAATTTGTCTTTGAAATATAACACTCCTCATTCCTGGGTTAAGAATTTGGTAAATGAAACTAATGTTTAGCATAGCAATGCTATAGATTTAATGTGTGTGAAAAATAAGTAATTTCGGAGATGATGCTACATCCATTTGTGCAGAAACTTAGTGTAATCCTCAAACATAATTGATATATATTTAATACTGGTGTGTAACTCGTGCGACGCATGACTTGAGTTCAATAAAAAATTGATTACCAAACTTTTTAAATTTTAAATGCCTTGACGTGGTTGTATTTTTTTTTTATCAATTCAAGATTTTGATTGTAAATGGAAAAATAATGAAATATCTTGTTAATATTCGACATCATAAATGTTCATAGACACATAAAATTAACTAAAATACATTATATTAGTTATAAACTGTATATAGTCAATCATAAATGTCTCTTCAAATTTCTAACTAATTTTATATACAACACAGTAAACATACATTGTGAAGTTATATAGATCATTCTAATTTCCGAAGCTTATCGTGCGAAATATAGATAACAAATTATGATGTAATAAATGAATTCTATACGTTCAAATAATTCAGGATAAACTGAAATTATTAAACATGTATTAAATTATAAAAACTGTAGTGAGAAAATAAACCCAAAAAGATTTGATTACTTATATATTTTGCATGTAGTGAACGCAACTTATCCGGGAGATGTAAACGCACTTTAGACCAATCCACGTGCAAAATAAAATTGATTGTGCAACGAACATTTGGTCTTGCTAAATGTTGTGGTATGAAAATAATAAATATAAATGCCTGATCCATCAATGATTGGATGTGGTGTTGCAACAATTTTATTGCCATTCTCCTACTAATACTGTAAGTTATGTTTGAAGTTTATTTCAAATGAGAATTTTATATCTAATTTTCAATGATATTGTATGTTATTATTGAAAAAAAAATTAAGTTTTCAAATAATAAAAATAGAATTATTACAATATAAAATATAAATTTGTTTAAATTATGTGTAATGTTTAATATTTACCTTCAAGATACTCCACACGCTAATATTATATTATTCTGATAAATCGTATTCAATACTGTTTTTTTCCTTCTTCAAATGCAAATATACCATATAGAACCATGCGAACAAATGACATGCTAATTTGCGCAAAAGTAAAAATATTATTTCATATATTTGACAATAATTAGAAATACAAAATAATAATTAATCATCACTTAGGTGGTGTCAAGAAGAATGATTTCTCGTGTAGATAATCTATTAATTGCACATTGACAATAAAAGTTAACAGAAACCACTAATCCAAAAGTATCTATAATAATGTGTGGTTGTAATATATACGAATAGTAGTTAATTTCGAAAACCATTTTCGTATGACTTACCAAGTAGTTGATCACTCAATTCATATGCATCTGTATATCTTGTAGCCTCACGATTTGGTATAACTTTTCGAAAAATTCACCAATTTGATCTAAAGCATTTTCAATACTTGTATCTTGACCTAATAGAACTAATTGGTAACGATATAGTACTATCTTATGTTTCTTATCCGCCATAATAATTTGCACACGATGAAGATTGTAAATACTTCCTTCAATAAGATGTACATTGAATTCATCTACATTAACACCATATGTCACACCTTGTATGGAGTCATCCTAATTTTTTTATATATAGTAAGAACAACATGAAAAATATAGTGAAAATTACTATCTATTTTAACAAATAAGAAAAAGATTGTTGTAGACACAAAATATTAAATAAATAGTGTACTTACTTCACGATCAATAAACACCATCTTTAATGTTCTTAGCTTATACGAATGTGTGCATACATCAACCAATCTAACCAAACCAACTTGAATTTTGAATCTGCGACTTTGTGGATTCAATGAATGCAAAGGTGTATATTATGTACATCACCTGTATGAACAATGATATTTTTATAGAAGGAAATATATTGTATAATAAAATATTTCTTAGTAATAATTGATATAAAAATTTAAATTTTAAGCATAAAACCTTGCAAAATTGAATATTAGAAATTTGCGAAACTCAAGTAACTTATATTTTTTAATTTTAAATGTTGAGATTAATTTATTTCGTTGAATTTTTATGTATAAAATAGGTTTGATACTGTATGTAATATATTTTTTTATTAATATTATAGTTTAAATCTATTTATTAGATTTATTATTTTATTAATATTGGTAACTGTCTATAGTTCCATTTTTTAAATGTTTCAAAATATAATCATAATCATTATCAATATTGGTATTTGTCTATAAAACTTGGATTTTTAGACATATCATATTAATTAGAAATATTAAAAAATGTTAATAAGTTTTTATTTTTGAGATGTATATTTTAAATACATAGTTTGTGGAGTGTATTTTGTTTAAAGAAAATTTTGAATGGATTATTTGAATATGTAACGTCTAGCATGTGAAATTTTGTACTTTTTTTAATTGTTTTAATTAGTTCTACATTTGATGAAATATAAAAAATTATTTGAAACTGAGTTTTGAAAAACAACATTATGAACACATCAAGAACACTGTATATATAAAAACTTGTAAATTGTAAGTACATTTATTTTATAATTATATTAATATTAAAAATCATGAATGAATCCACTCATAAAATATGCACATAAATTAGTAATGATTTTATTCATGAATAGCATCAAGTACTTCAGGATATACAATATTTCAAGTACAATTTCGATGTACATTTTGTTTATTACAAATGAGCATCTTCAAACCGGTATGATTTTTTACACGAGACAATGCAACATATAATTGTCAATGTGTAAATATTGTATTTGACAAATGTAATCCTACTTTTTCAAGTGTTTGTCCTTGAATCTTGGTAATAGTCATTGTAAATGCCAATTTCACGGGAAACTGTCTTTTTTTAATTGGAACAAAGATTTGTGATGTTGTTGTCAGAATTATACTTGGCATCAGGACTTCCTTAACCGTACAAGACCCTGTGATAATTCGAGCCTCGAGCACCTTTTCACCCATTTTGAATATTATAAGTCGAGGTCCGTTGCACATACCTAAAGATTGCTTGAGATTACCAAGAAGCATTATTGGAGCGCCTTCCTTAAGTTCTAAACAATGGTTAGGAATATCAGACACGTTTATGGAGTGCAATAGTTTTGGAGGATTCATAGTTTGTTCCCCTTCACTTGCTTCAGACATAACGTGTCCGCCATATAGAGTTGTCGAGCTTCACCAGGCAGCATAGATAACATCATAGAATTGATTTCATCAACATCACTATTCTTAGGTGCCAAAATTGCTCTTGCTTTCAGTTAAGTAGCATCTTTATACCTATTTCTCAACTCTTGGTAAGTTTGCATTTATCAACTGCTATAAAGAATTATCGCTCGTTTCTATTAAAACATTTTTGGGTACTTCAATCCAATCAGACTCTATACTATCATCAAAACGCATGCGCGCTGCAGTTTCTTCTCCAACCTCATTTATCCACTTAGCAAAACTACGCAATTCACTTAATGATTTGGTCAAACTATCTTCTACGACAAGTCGCATATTTATATTTAGGTGCATAACTCTACATTGATCCCAAAGTTGAGATTTGTTGAGTGAGGCTACTATAATATATTCATGCCTACCCTTAGTCACCACCCATAGAATTTGATAAAAATCTCTTCCTAAGACTACCAACTTTCCACTGATGGCTTATCAGCCAAAAAATTTGTATTCCTTTAGTAAATCTTTAAAAGTGGCACTTACTGCTATAAAGTCGTAGCGATGCATCATTGGCACCTCATCCCAAATTATCAATGATGCCTCTTGAATTAGTTCTGCCAAATCAGTGCTCATATTAATTGGACAACGTGTCGATTCATGTAAATCAAATGAAACTTTGTCATGAATGTGCAGTTCTCCCGCCTGGTAATAACAACCAGCAATTCCAAATGATGCAGCTGATAAGACAATTTTTTTATTCAATCTAAACTTTGCCATTAATGTTCTCCACAAATATGTCTTTCCAATCCCGCCGCTACCATTCACAAAGAAAAACCCACCGAATTTGCTCTCGTAAGATTGTAGAATTTCATTATATACTCTTAGTTGATAATTATTTAGACCCTGGAAATGTGTTTCAAACAATTGTTTGTTCAGCAACATTGCATAATCAAGCTCTTCTCGTAAGTATATTTGTTATGCTTTCCAAAGATCTTAAAACTGGTCGGGGCATAGGTGGAAAGTCTTCAAGCGTCTTTCCATTTTTGTTAAGTATATGCTCGATTTGTTGAAGTACCCATTTTTTCAAATCTTCATCACTTAAATGCAAATTGTTATCTCGTCTCTTTGAACTCGATATTCCAAATCATCCACCATAGTTCTCCAATGTCTTTCCCATAAGTTGACATGATTTGTTATCTCTAAAAACATAAGCATCATGCAAAACATCTTTCGAAGTTTTAGTGATGATGCCCAATTTGATGCTTCAGATAATGCCTCGTGCCATTCATTATCATCATCTACAAACCATGTGCCTGACATGCCTGCTTAAATGTTGGGTATAATATGCTATTAATGTTAAGTCGTGTTTTGTGCATATTTTACATGTCTGTATTCGGGTTGATTATTACGTTTACTCCTCTTATTTTGTGATCTTAGGTTAACAATTGGATTTTAGAAGATTAAAAGGAAAAGAACAAAAAGAGACACAAAAGAGGAAAAATGAAGAAGAAAAGAGTTAGTGCTAAAAATTCCAGCAGAAGACTTCGGAAAGTTAGGCGTGCCCACGCTTAAATCCCAGAACGCTTCTGCCGAGAAACGCATTTTCAAACGCGTTTTCTGAAGATTCCTGAAGATCTTTCCATTAAATTTCGGATTTTATTTGATTTTTTGCTGCCTGAATTTATGGGATTTATTCCCTTTATTTTGTTAGGATTTTATTCCCTTATTTCTAGATTTTCCAATATTTTGTTTGAGCCCTAATTAATTTCCTTCTTGGATTAGGACTCTATTAGTTTAAATATGTGGAATTTTATTCCACAAGACATCTTTCACTTTATTTTTAATTTAGTACACGTTTTTTTCCCTTTCATGAAGGTATCGAATTTTAATATTTTGTCTGCGTTTTTTATTATGAGTTGCTAAACTCATACTTCTAGTCGAGGATTCATCAAGGTTTGATTCTAAATATTTGTGAGATCGAATTGTACTTAATTTCTTCGTTCATCAGGTATTTACTTTTTCTCTGATCTTTGTTGACAATATATTTCAATTGATTATTTAGTCTGGCCAATTATTTAATCGTTGGAATTATATTCAGCTATTTAGGGCTAACTCCGTGACTGGCTAACCCTAATTTTGTAGCAGTTAACGACGTTGATTATGGAAACGTTTTTGATTAGTCGTTATGGGAATTAGTAATCTGGTCTAAATAAACCGAGCTTATGTGTTTGTTGGCTAGAATTGGTGTTTTTCTAATACGTGAATGCTATCGATAAGCTAAATCCTAAGAGCTTGTTTAGGGTTGTCTACTTGGTAAGAGAAGTAATCAAAGAGCTTGTTTTGGTTATCGACGACTTAAGGAAAAACTAGGTTACTAGAGCTTGTTAGTAACTATAGCCAATTTATCTAATAACATTGAATTATTATTGCATCAGTGATCAAATTGAAGAATCAATACCGAGATAATCCGAAGACTAGAACCTCTCATTATATTGAATTCGAAACCTATCTTTTTATTTGTGCTTTAATCTTGCGTTTTTTTATTTTTCGTCTTTTTATTTTATTTTAGTTAATCAAATCCAAACCCCCCCCTTGTTTATCGATATTAGTAACTTAGGAATTATTTCTACACCATTCCCTGTGGATCGACCCTACTTATCGCTGATTACTTTTTAAAGTAGGTTTTTATTTTTGTTGGATTCGACACCCACCAATTAAAAATTCTTAAATCAAAACATTGTACTCCACGAACTTTTAAAGCATCATTCTCCAGAATTTGCATGTGCATAAGGCATTCTACAAATACAGTTTCCATGCTTTTATTTTACCCATTCCCTTTTATTGCGTTTCCATACCCTTGCAGTTGGAAACTCAGCATAAGTCAATGTTCTTGCCTTGGCGTGCTTTTGATTTGCATCAAACCACTTGGTTAATATTCCTTAATACTTTCACGTTGAACAATGTTTGGACAATTGATCATCTTCATTGAAAAGAATGAATTGTTGATTTGGCAAATGGTATTATAACTTTTCAACTGATGGATTACGATTTTGCAACTCAAATTCATAAAAATTCTCCAACATGCCTCGATAGCTGAGACATAACGACAATCCAAATCTCGTTTGATTTCATCAATCCGCATATATCTTCGCCCTCCATCATTTTCGGGATTGTCTACATTATTTTCAATTACAATTGTAGCCATGTCAACGCCCTTACACATAGATTTGCTAGTAATTAATAAGTTTTATAGATCCAGCTTTCTCCAGGTTTATGTGAGTATCAAACAACACAAAGAGATCCCTGTAGTACAGAACAATCCATCTATTGTCTATCTCGATCTCATTTATTACAAGTGTATTATTGGGATCATTTCTACACAGATATGATACAAAGCCATTTTCATTGATGGTAGTTTGGTCACAAAATTTCTTAGGATAATGTTTAGAACATTTTCCCTCTACCATGCATGAAGCATTTGGGCTATGTGGGCCGCATGATCCATAAATCATACTTCTAACCACTGTTACATAAGCTAAAGGATCCTTAGTTTTATCAGGAATTTCTGCATAAATGAATCTATGTATGTCATGTGCGGTGATAGGTTTATCATGTTCAACTACAGTATTAGTTACATGAGAATGAGGCAACCTCTATTTTTGGAACTCTATCACATTAATATCTGTTTTGCACATAAAAAAGATTGGAATTTTAAATCAAGTATTCATGTAGTAGATTGTCTAAAATAATAAATATGATTACCATACCTGATAGTATAATTCCAAAGAATTTCTTTCCTTCAAAAGCTTCATCAGTTGTTTATGCTTCATCTTAAAAATTCTTGTCATGATGTCCGCTTTGTCTTTATTGCATTGACCAGGAATTTTTTGGAGTTATGTACAAATTTCTGACCAGTTTGGATTGCACGTAAAAGTAATAAAAAAATTGGGAGCTCCGATGGTTCTGAATATGGCCATAGCATTTTAATAGTGTTATATCATATTACGTGGACCTCCTGTAAAAGAAGATGATAATACAATTCTTCTTCCAATTACACTGGCATCATTATCTCCATTATCAATTGCATCTTCCAAACCTTGATACAAATCTGCATGTATCTCAGCTTGATGTGTTTTGACATAATTTAATCTTTGTTGTTTGATTGCCGCATAACAATCAACTGGAAGTTGGTTAAATAGATGTCCACCTTACAATAAAGTTGTTCCTTCCAATTCTCTATGTTGGAACTGATAAGCCCAAAACTCTCTCATAGAGACACTTCCTCCTCTTAATTGTCTTGAAGTTGAATTATAAGGAATTAATATTCTCCATCTATCTATACCATATGGGAAAAGTATTGGGTATTGAAGTGGTGTAAGATGGATGCGTTTTCCTAATCCGTTTCAAGTAACCATCATTTTTATAAACAATTATTTCACGACATCTGATTGCATTTGTGTCTTCTCCAACAATTAATACCGTAATCTAATTAGAATTGGGTCTAACATATTGCCTGTTGCCCCTTGAGTACAAAATACGAATATATAGATTTGCCGCATGATCATGCTGCAATGCCTCTCTTGCATTACGAAAAATTTTAACATATGGATTCACATTATCCAATACATTTTTCAATCCCTCAACGACAAGAAGAATGAACCCCTAATTTATTTTCACCATGTTTGAATATGTTTAATCCATTTTGTATTTCAAATTTCATATCACATATGTACGATTATACAAAGTTGTTCATTCTGTTAGGTGGTGGAAGTAAGGATCCAATTTGATGATAATTTATACCAAAGATTTTAAAGCATGGTGGACCTCTCCCGTCCTTGACAGATGTGTCGACTTTTTCCCCATAGATGTAAAACAAAACATTGAGTTATATGATCTAATGTTTTCCATAAAGACAGGAGCTTTAAGCAATTGATCAAGATAATCTGATGATTGTGGCCGTAAAGGTAAGATTATCTTTCCTTTTTGGAAACATAGCCCAAATTCAGGATTAATATTTGACCTATGTGTAGGTTTTTCTTCCAACCACATCATTGCATTGCAATATGAACAAATAACATTTCTTTCACCTAACATTGATCTTTCAAACACACAGTTTATTGTCGGTCATTGTATAATTGATGCATTTGTAATGTGTCGATTAAAGAGAATTATATAATTCTATATATTGTAAGAATTGCACATAAATATAGAATATCCAAATATTATTTTGTAGATTATATTTTATAAGATTCTCATTTTATGTAATAAAAATGAAAATAATATAATATTTAAAACATTATTGGACACAATTTATTTAATCATTCTTTTATGGAAATATTCATAATTTAATGTCTCATTATTTATATTAGATTCAACATTGTCCAATAGTATGTCGCCTTTATTATTATTAATATTATTATTATTATCGTTTTTCATCAAAATTGATATATAGTTTTTAAAGTTTACTGTGCATTTTTTAGAATTTTTTTATCTTCATTCCCCTGAAAAGTATCATTTTTTCTTGTATTAGGTAGCATCGAGTTGTATGAGAGATCATCGAGGGTTTGATTTTCTTCATTTTATGGCTATTTATTTTTAATTTATTTTTCTTCATTTGCATTTTCACTATTACGTTATTATATTGTGAAAATTGATTTTCCTTGTGTTACAAATGATTTATTTGTAATCTTTTTGGTTTATTTTTTATTGGGTATATATTTCAGATTTTCGAATAACCTTATTTTCTTAATTTTTATTACTTATTTTTTTTTATGTTTATATTAATGCTTAGTGCTTACCCTATTTTCTATGAATCCTAAAATGTTGAATTTTTATTAAATGTAGAATAGGGTTTTGACACGCTGCAGTCTGATGAATTATAGTTTTATCTTTTTGCTTTTATAAATTTTTAAAATTAGGATGTTAAGTTTATGTCAGATTTTTGTTACGTTTAAAAGTGGATGAAGAATGAAAACAATAGTGTCAATGTTTTATTTGAATAGGACCAAAAGTGATAATAAAATATAGGACAAAAGATTTAATTAAAGAAAAGCATACATAACCAAAAGTGATATGTATTTTTTTTTTTGGTATTCTAATGATTAAGATTATAATTATCACATTGCAATCAAATGTTTGGTTGTAATTAACTGCATTAATTTCTTATGTCCTTTTCATAAGCAAAAAGATTGTAGTATTACTCCTATATAATATTTCCCTTGAAATCTTATCTATAATATTCACAAACTTGCTAAACTAATATCACGTGTGTGTGCTTCTTCCAAGAAGCACTAGTTATTAAATTCGAAAACGATTGTTTTTCTTATTGGACTTTCCAATATAATGTTTAACTAATGTATACATAATACATGAATTTTATGTTAAAGCATATTAATCATTTATTTCCATTTAGCAGTTTTTTTGTTGTAGGAAAAATAAAATAACATGTGATTTCTTGAAAAGGTCCCATAAATTGACATTGTAATATATTTATAAAAGAAATAGTTTTCATATAATTACCTCGATAATTTTCTACCGGCATGCCACTGGGTATGAAAAACTCATCGTCTGAATCAACAGGATCATGTGGTTGATCTCCTGAAATATTGAAAATACATGTAAAACTTTTAATCTATTTTTGTTTTATGTTTAAATGTAGTTATAGACTTACATTGTAGAATGCTAGAATCTTGTCATATATTGTTGTTCACTTCTTCAACGCGACTTGTGCTTCCTTGATGATAGTTTGATGGACCTCGTCCAATGAAATAATTGAAGTTAACATGACCATGATGAAATTCTTCTGCAAAATTGTTTTTGCATCAATTTAATAAAATGTCTCATAAATGCATATACAATATTTAGCAATTAATGCTTACAGTAATAGTTCCACGCAAATTATAAAACTTTATAATAGTTAAAGGTAGCAATTCATGCTCCGTAACGCTAATACCCAAAAAAGGTAACCAACAAACTATCAATGATTTTCGACCTATTTCTTTAATCGGGAGTATTTACAAAATTCTGGCCAAGGTGATTGCTAAAAGATTTGCCAGAGTAATAGGAAAGGTGATTTCAGATTGTCAATCTGCATTTGTCGGGGATAAACAAATCTTAGATAGTATTCTAATTCTGAACGAGGTGGTGGACTACTTGAAAAAGGAAAAAGAGAAGGTTTTATATTTAAAGTTGATTTCGAAAAAGCCTATGATACAGTATTATGGGATTATGTAGACAAGATGTTGAATGGTATGAACTTTGTAGAAAATAGAAAAAATGGATTATAGGTTATTTAACATCGGCGACCATATCAATATTGGTGAACGAAAGTCCATCAGGTGAATTTGCACTTCAAAAAGGAATAAGACAAGGTGACCCACTTTCTCTGTTTCTATTTCTTGAAGTGGCCGAAGGTTTGAGTGCGTTAATTAAATCGGCTGAGGAGTTGGAATGTTTTGACGGTATTGCAGTGGGTAATGACAAAGTGATAGTGAGTCATCTTCAGTTTGCAGATGATACAATAATAATGGGGAAAGCGTCGGAAAGAAATGTGAATGTGATTAAAGGAATTTTAAGACTCTTTGAGCTTGCTTCAGGGCTTAAGGTGAATTATTCCAAAAGTTCATTATATGGTCTAAATGTTGACAACAACGAAAGGTCGAGGCTCGCAGATATTATTGGATGCAATGTTGGGACGGTTCCATTTTCATATATTGGGTTACCAATTGGTGCAAATCATAGAATAAAAGAGTCTTGCAAGCCCTTGTTGATAGATTTCGGAAGAAATTGGTTAGGTGGGGAAGCAAAAATTTATCGTTTGGAGGTCGAATAATACTACTTAATTCGGTACTATCGTCGATGCCAATTTACTACCTTTCGTTCTTTAAAGGCCCTGTGATCATCATCCTTACCCTTACTAAACTTCAAAAAAGATTTTTTTGGGGAGGGAAAGAAAATAGCAACAAAATAGCATGAGTAAAATGGAAAAATGTATGTAGGCCTAAGAATGAAGGGGGCGTCGGGGTGAGAGATTTGAGAGTTTTTAATTTAGCTCTTATTTGTAAATGGGTGTGGAGATGGGTACGTGGGGAAAATTCATTATGGGATAGAGTTCTCAAGTCTAGGTATGAGAGTTTGGGAAATAGTGAGAGAGTGAGGGGATGTGAGAATAGGAAATCGATATGGTGGAGAGATTTTCAAAGTATTTAGAAAGGAGTTGCGGGTGAAATATTTTGCAAAGAATTAGTTTTGTCATTAGGAAAAGGTGATTTAGTTCGATTTTGGGAAGATCCATGGACTTATAGGGGAGTGAGATTGAGAGATAAATTTTTCAGGATTTATAAATTGTCTTAGCAGAAAAAATGTAAAGTGGAGGAGATGGAAAAAAAACTGATAATTCGTGGGTTTGGGATTTTAGATGGAAAAGAGTTTTTAACAAAGAAGAATTTAACAAATTTCTAGAATTGTGGTTTTTATTATGCAGGTACAAAATGGAGATAACGGCACCGGATGCTCGAAAGTGGAAAGAGTTTAAGGATGGAAATTTCTCAACAAAATCAATGTATTCGGCGTTGTTCGAGACAATGATTACGAATGAAGAAATAGATACTATGTTGGCTAAATTGTGGTGTAAAGGCATTCCAAGTAAGGTTTCATCATTCATATGGAAGGCGGCTCAAAATATAATCCCTACCCGAGATAATCTGGTAAAAAGAGGCATTATTAATGGTGATTGCGAAAAAAGTGCATATTTTGTTCACATCCGATAGAAGATATCAACCATTTGATGTGCTCTTGCAAGTTTACCTATGATGTTTGGCGAAAATGTTTTGAACGGCTAGGTTTTCAAAAGGTGGGATGCAACAATTTTAGGAGTCATTTTTTTTTCAGTTTCTCGATCTTCATAATGAGAAGGGTGATAAAAAGATGTTCAATATTATTTGGCAATGCGCGTGTTGGAGCATATGGAAAGCTAGGAACAATGTTATATTCCAAGGGACCAAGCCGAAAGCTGATAAGATCATTGAAGGAATCAAGCTTAGTACATGGAAATGGATTAAATCGCACTTTTATTCATCATTCACGTACTCTTTTCATGATTGGTGTATTAATCCAAGTTTATGCTTCTCATCAACGGTTTAAATTGATTGAAGTTGTAAGGGATTCGAGTACCCCTTGTACTTGATTATTTATGAATATAATATTAATTTGACCTTAAAAAAAATTAATTATCCTATATAGATTTAACTCGTAAGTTTAATAAATTAACTATTAACTGAAAATATTAATAATAATGTAGTTTCAATTTAAAAATAATAAGTAAAATTACCATTTATGATAGGAACATGAGGAAATGTTGGCATTGCTGGCTTCTTTCCTTTGTTATCATTGTAAAGTTGTTGTCCTACATGAAAACGAATCATTTAATAAGTAGGTTTGTTTATGAGTTATCATTGAAATCTTTATAAATTTAAAAGCTCCTGGCCTAAATGGAAATCCTCAAATACTAATTACTGTTTTTATAATGAAATCATAGACATCTACAATATGAGTATATAGAACATAAATTTCAGCTTAAGTAACCAAGTTAAATAATCAATTAAAGATATATTTGAATTAATAATAATGCAAATCCAGTATAGGTTGTTAAAAAATTATCTTCGCATTTGAAATAAGAATATAGGTACGTTGTTTCATAAATATTAAGTTGACCCCCAAAAAATGATAATTAACTTTTACCATGTTTGATATGAATGGGTGCGACGATTTCTATTGGTAATGTATATTTACCACCTTCAATTGTATACTCCTGCCCTGCATACATATGATTAATTCAATAATTAAATATATTTACTAAAAGTCCTGAAAGTAAATTTTTATGTGTCAATAAAGAATATATTATAGATAAAGAAAAAAATCAAATATATATAAGTTCATTTGTAAACTAATGCATATATGTGTGCGATGTTATAGATATTAGAATCTCATCTTTTATCATATAAAGTTTTGATCCCCCAATTTTTATAAGCATCATTATTAATAATACACTAAAATAATAATTATATTTTAATAAGTATCAGTATTAATAGTTACATTCTTAATAATACATTAAAAAATTAATTAAAAAAATTTATTACTGAAAGTACATGATGTTGTAAAATAAAATGTAACTAATTATTAGTTTATTCCAAATCAATAAGAATTGTGACATATTATTTATTGAAAGCTATAATAATGATATTCACATTTAAAATAACATGATCTAATAAATATTATTAATTATATTTTTACCATCTCCTATGGAAATGGGTGCGATGATTTCCATTGGTGATGGATTTCTGCCAGCATCATTTGTACACTCTTGACCTACATATAAATATATTAAAATAAAATGTAACTAATTATTAATTTAGTCCAAATCAATAAGAATTGTTTAGTATTATTTATTGACAACTATAATAATGATATTCACATTTAAAATCACATGATCTAAAAAAATCTTAATAATTATATTTTTACCATCTCCGAAAGGAACGGGTGCGATGATTTCCATTGGTGATGGATTTCTACCAGCATCATATGTACACTCTTGAGTCTTGACCTACATAGAAATGATTAGGTTAATAATTAATTCTTTCTATTGAAATTCATGAATGTATATTAAATGTTAAATGGAAAAAGCATACTATTTGTGAAGGTAAAAAATCAAATGTATGTAAGTTTCACTTAACAAAATGCATATATACGTATGATGTAATATAAATAAGGTCTTGTATGTAATGCGGGTGATGTAAGTCTTTGTTTACCACCTTAAATATTTGTTATATGGGCAGATGATTATTGATTAGTTGTTCTTCGGAACGAGCATGCCTACGAATCTCTATGTATTTCACATAAACGGTGGTACTCTCTGTCTAAGTTTGCCAATTTTTCTTGAGCATCATATCCTATATTGCTTAATATATACTTTCCTCCGCCAATTTAGTCTTGCAAGCTTGCTATGTATTTCACATAACTATTGGTACTCCTTGTCTATGATTTTCAATTTTTCGGCAGACATACGATGATTGACCCCCTGTAGCGCTTAACACATAATTCTCTTCATCGTTTTAGTCTTGTGAGCTTATAGCTAATTGGATTGTTATCCATATAAATTCTTGTAAACATAGAAAAGTATTTATATTAATAATAAAGGAATAGGGTTTAAGGTAGATAATGTTATTTAGATTTGATTTGAATCCAATAAAGAATGTATTTAATTATTTTATCTTAAATTGAATATTATTTTAACATAAACCATCACAAAGTACTTTCCAATCCATATAAGCGCACTTCTAAGCTTGTAAGAAAATGAACGACTTATTGCTTTAAGGTAAGAAATTTGATTACTTAAACTGTTAGATAATATTTAGATTAGTTTAGATTATATCGTATCGTATCTTTTATAATCTTGTAGTTATTTAGTTTTATCTTATTTCCATGTTTATAGGTAGATTACGATTTCATTAGATTTTATTGTAACACTATTTATACCCTTCTTTTATTAATAATATAATTCACGGGGTTTCATATTATTCAACATGGTATCAGAGCCATGGCTTCTAGCCTTGGTATCTCGATCTTTCGCTTCCGTTGCCGCCATCAAGTCGTCGACCCCGTCCGACGCACCTATCTTTTTTGTTTCTTTCTAATATACATTATCTTGTGTTTTGCTTCAGCTATTTTTAAGTCGCCAACCTCATCCGACGCACCTTATTTTAGTTTTGTTTTATTTTTTATGTTATCATTGCTCACCCTTGACAAATAAGGAGTTTGAGTTATTGTTGCCGCACAATCTAGGTGCCGCCGGTTTGTAGTGTTTTTTTGTATGTTACGAGCGCTCGCCCTGAAAGTAAGGAGTTTGAGCCCTTATCGCAGTCTATCCTCATCATACGAGGACTTAGAATCATTATTTTTTTTAATATTAAAACCGCTCACTCTTGAAAATAAGGAGTTAGAGCCATTGCCGCCGCCTTTCAAGGTTATCGCCGACTTTTATCTTTTTGGATTTGGATCCAGTTTCAACGTTCAAGATCCCACGTTTCAACTGCGGAGAAGTGTTAGATAATATTTAGATTAGTTTAGATTATATCGTATCGTATCTTTTATAATCTTGTAGTTATTTAGTTTTATCTTATTTCCATGTTTATAGGTAGATTACGATTTCATTAGATTTTATTGTAACACTATTTATACCCTTCTTTTATTAATAATATAATTCACGGGGTTTCATATTATTCAACATTTCTTGAATAATATGAAATCCCGTGAATTATATTATTGATAAAAGAATGGTATAAATAGTATTACAATAGAATCTAATGAAATCGCAATCTACCTACAAATATGGAAATAAGATAAAACTAAAAAACTATAAGATACGATATGATACAATATAATCTAAACTAATCCAAATATTATCTAACACTTCCCCGCAGTTGAAACGTGGGAACTTGAACGTTGAAACTGGATCCAAATTCAAAAAGATAAAAGCCGGCGATAACCTTGAAAGCTAACGGCACATAGATGGTGCGGCTGCAAGAACTCTAACTCCTTTAGACAAGGGTGAGTTATGATAACATAAAAAAAAAAAAAAAAAATAGTAAAACTCTAACTCCTTCTTTTGACAAGGGTGAGCGATATAAAAAAAAATACTAAAACTCTAACTCCTTTTGACAAGGGTGAGTGATGATAACATAAAATAAAATAAGAAAAGAAAAACTAAACTGAATAAGGTGCGCCGGACGGGGTCGGCGACTTGAAAAAAGTGGAAGCAAAATATCAAGAGACCAAGGCTAGAAGCCATGACTCTGGTACCATGTTGAATAATATGAAACCCCGTGAATTATATTATTGATGAAAGAATGGTATAAATAGTATTACAATAGAATCTAATGAAATCGTAATCTACCTACAAATATGGAAATACGATAAAACTAAATAACTACAAGATACGATATGATACAATATAATCTAAACTAATCCAAATATTATCTAACATAAACAATTAAAAATTCTCGTTCTGAATAATCAAAAGTAAGATTAAATCGAATAGCAACAGTACCAATCTTAAATGTAAAATTCAAAGCTTACTAAAATTTGATTAATAATTATTCTACTTTAAGCCATCTGTACATACATATATGCTCCAATTCCAAATTGTGAGCAATAAATTCCAATTCCAAATCCTACAGCATTTAAGCAATTATTAAGAGCATCCAATTACTTTATGGTATTTGATAAAAAAAACTTTAACCAATGTGTACATAAAAATATGCACCAATCCCAAATCTTACGACATTTAAGAAGCCATTATGACCATTAAATTCCAATTCCAAATCCTACATAATTTAAGCAACTATATTATGAGCATCCAATTAGTTTATGGTATTTGATAAAACCTTCTTATTACCTACGAATCTATCACTGCCAAGTGAAAAATTGTAATTCATGACATAATGTAGAACGAAAAGCAGATAAAATATTAATGACTAAACAATATGGACAGATAGTAACAACTTAATAATGTATAAGAATTTATTTCGTTTAACAAAATTAAGATAATTACCTCAATCATGAAACTTTAAAGTAAATATGGCTAGTTAAAATGCTTCTTTCTCAATGGATAAAGAATGTTGATTACAAACGTAGATGATGAATATGAATAAAGATAATAGGGGAAATTAGTTGTTGGATTTGAGTGTGGGTAGTTAAGTTGGGATAAAGAAGTAATTTTATATATTAAATTAATTCAAAAATAATAAAAAATAGGATTTTTGTTTTAGAGTACTAAAAATGGTTAATTAAAGTTAAATGCAACCCTCAAATATATATATTAATAGATAATGATTGATAAAATTATATGAGTTCAATAAAAAAGCTCTAACTAGAATTTGTTAAAGTGGGAGTTACGGTTAATTTTTTATAAACGCGGTTTATTTAAGTGAGCAGGGCAAAATAATGCTCAAGTTTGTTCGATTTTTCATTTAAGTTTAAGAAATTATGTTAAATATGTTTGATTGTTGCCCCAATTGAGTTCGAATTAATTTTTATTGAATCGAGTTTGAGTAAATTGATATTCATGTTTATATTCAAATAATTATATCCAGCTTTTGCTCGGGCAAAAATTTAAATTGTATGGAAATAAAATGTGTTGAAACTGTTTCTTGTGAAACAAAAGTACTTTCCCAAAAAAAAGAGTATTACTTGATAAGTCATTAAGTATAACGAATATAAATAATAGTACTACTTGTTATAGTGCAAAATAAATTTATTTTTGATAAACAAATAAATAAAAACTTCATACCTTATAATTTTGAAATAAATATCAAAGTTATGAGAAATAATTCACATAAAGAACATAAAGATATTATCATCAAAATAATACATCTCTAGAACATAAAGAAACTTATGATCCTATGTACAAAAGATGAGAATCATTTTTATGAGAAAGAAAACACATAGTTTCTTACACTTTTGGTGAATTAGTAAATGCCACCAAATCTCCTATTTGTGTACAACATATCATAACCACTTCATCAAGTACATTAATAACTTCTAAAAATTGTTGACTTCGTTACGAACTTTCTTCTATATTTTGTTTATTTCAATGCGAATACAAGATGAAATGTTAATGAAAACCTTTAATATCAAACAGAGTATAAATAATTAAGAAAATATTGACAGTTGATCGGAAGAAATTAATGCTCTGTAAATCAATATAAGTTATTTTTTATCATAAGAAAATAAAAAACTTATTTTAAATAGACGATAAAAACTTAAATATTTCTTATATCCAAACATGTTAGAACATTTTTAAGGCTCTACAGTTCCTAAATAGTGAAGTGGAGAATAATGTAAACCTTGTAAGCTATCAACTACAATGAATCAATGTCCCTTAAAATTAAAAAGTTCTACTTTTCTTGCTCATAAGTTTCTCAACGTACGACTTTGGGACAAGTATTCCAGCTTACCTTGTTTTAAAGTGAAAACAAATGTAATGAATGGATATTTCTTAGAAAATACAAAAATACAACCAATCTCCCTAATACAAAAAAAACAATATATTGACACATTTTTCTGTTCATCAAAAACCTAACCAATCTAGTGAACTACATAAATGCAAAAAAAAGTACATTGACACATTTAGTTATTTACCAAAAGAGACAAAAAAAAAAAAAAGAATCAAGCATTTGGCAACTAAAATTGGATGAAATTATGCTGCAGTTTCATGAATTACTTAAATTCCGTCCTTTTTTTATTTCTATTAGACGAACTAAGTACATTATCCTAAACACTATAACCTTTGATCTGTTGAATTGTGTAAATGTTATATGTTGCAATCCAAGTGATCCAATATTTCGAGACTCAATACAAAAATGCTCCATCAGTATGTCTCAGTTTCTGAAAACTCCCTTACCTGAATTTTCCACAACCTGAAATCAAAAGTGAAAGTTCCACCAACTAAGATATGAAAAATAAAGATATGGAAAGATATTAATTTGGTAATTGTAAATCAAGTAATGACATGGCATTGTAATTTTTCTAAAAACTCATCATCTAATTAAATAGTATGGATATAAAGATATTGTTGCATGATTATGGGCTAGACCAGGATTTTAATTAAATGGGCCCTCTAAACAAGCCATCTTAATGAGGCCAGTCTTCAAAGGATTTTAGCCCATTGAGCCCAATCTTTGGTGCGTTTCAGTTTACTTATTATGAGCTCCCAACTTACCACAAATCAAGCCAGAAAATTGATTCATTTCTGTATCAGTTTCATATATATTTCCTAAAACAAATTCACTTCCCAATTACCAATTTGTTGGTAAAAAAATATTCAATTTGAATATACTATATTTACTTTTCTACTTAGTATTTGTATCTCGTGAACTGACAGTTCTTAACAAAAGTAGTTTTGGATTAAGAATATTATTGTCAAAACAAAACAAAACCAAAAACAAAAATTGTTATAGTTCGATTTATCATTCACGGTTTTATCATTAACTCGATCTCCCTTTCCACGGGTATGGGTCCTTTTATTTTAATGCTTCGACTCAAAACGATAGCTTCTATTACTATTTGTCCGAGCCTCAATAGAAAGCACACGAAGTAATGGGTAAAAAAATAAATTTGAACTATAACTAATTAATCAATATATACAATAAATATAAAAAGTATTTCCTTAATTCTATCAATTGAACAAATGTTTTAATTATTAAAGTCGTCCTATACGTATACCATTGAACAAATGTTTTGATATTTATGGAAGTTAGGGATCTTCAAATACATCATTACTCATTTATAAAGTATTTTTTGTCATTTTTTTCTCTCCTTATTTCAACTCTAATTGATCGAAATTATCATCTATATTTAATGATATAATTAGTAGGTTCTTTGAATTGAGATCTCTGTAACAAACTGAGAAATGCTTTTCCACTCATACATTATTCGATTCTTTAACTACCTTGTTTTTGTATTAATATGGACTTTCTTGGTGATGATTATTTCAATAATAAAGAATTCAGACCTAACGCAAAAAGATTATTAAATGGTGTACTATTTAAATAATTTGAACCATATAAGTGGTGATTCAGCCGTTGTAACAATTAGAAATTGACTAAGCCAACATTACATGAATGATGATATTATCTCAAAATTTGAAGTTGATTTTGATTGACAGTTATGCTTTATGATTTAGTTATTTTATACAATGTCTCTGTCACCAGTCTTGGGTTTCAAAATGTATAGTTCAATTAGTCATGTTTACAATGATTCCCAATTCATTCAAAATATAGGAAAATATAAAAGATATGATTTAATTTTAAAAAAATTATAATGTAGTATAGGATAGTTCGAGAACTATTTTACCAAAAACTCCTTGGCACCTCTACCGAACCATGAATTTCTTTGATGTCATCACCGTCCGTACAACATGTTAATTTTGAAAAGGGCTTGGGATATTATTGGGAATGAAACTACTGCAACAATCATGAATTTTTTTGATTCGAGGAAACTAGTGAAGCAAGTGAATGCCACTATTATATCTCTCATTCCGAAAGTTGAATCTCCAAAGCACCTTAAAGATTTTAGACCAATATCTTGTTGTAATGTCCTCTACAAGGTATATCAAAAATTATGGCTAATCGTATATGTGAGTTCCTTGATAAATTGGTTGATAGAGCACAAATTGCCTTTATCCCGGGACGGAAAATCAGCGATAATATGCTCGTGGCTTGTTGGAATTGTTATTCCCAAACGCGTGTTTTCTTCTCATAAGCGCGTTTTCTATATTTGGCAAGCTTGACGGTTATTAGTTTGTTAGATGGTTACCGTTGTATATATAGAGATGTTCAGGGTTCCTTTGTACATTCATTCAATTTTTTTTCAATCAATGATAAATCAATTCTTCTCTTTTAACATGGTATCACGAGCCTTCTACTCGAATTGATTCTTTTTTCTGCACTTCTTCACATCTGCAGTTTTTTTCAAAGTTTTCCTTCTTGAGTTTCTTTTCCAGAAACCATGGCCACCGAACAATCGCCTTCTGATGCGTCTTCGTCTGCCCCCAGCAGCGTCACCAATATCGACATCAATGATCCATTGTATGTCCATCCATTTGACACCCCCAGCCTTCATCTGGTTCCTCACGAATTGAAGGGTTCCGAAAATTACAGTATCTGGTGTAAAGCCATGAAGATAGCCCTCAACTCAAAGAGCAAAATAGGGTTTATCACTGGACAATGCAAGAAACCACCCACTGATTCCCCTCTTCTTATGCAGTGGGAAAAATGCAATTCATTGGTGCTTTCTTGGATATTAAAGTGTGTCAGTAGGGAGATTTATAGCGGGTTAGTCTATTGTGAGACCGCAAATGACGCATGGAATGACTTGGAGGAGCAGTTTAGCAAGACGAATAGGGCGCGGATTTTTTCCCTATTTAGAGATATCAATTCACATACACAAGGGGCCTCTTCCATCACATCGTATTATTCAAAGCTTCGCCATATGTGGGAAGAATACGACTCTCTCCTGAATTTACCCCTTTGTCAATGTATATCATCCGGGAAATATGCGGAATACATTCAAGAACACAAGTTAATACAGTTCTTGATGGGTCTCAATGATTCCTACAGCTCATTGAGATCTCAAATTTTGATTATGAGTCCGACTCCTACCCACAAACAAGCTTACTCTATGGCCTGTAATGAAGAATCTCAAAGAGCTATTCACAACCCCACTGTTGGACCCCCTTCTGACTCACCCGTCAGTTTCTTTTCATCCAATGACGATAAGAAAATCCTTACATGTGATCATTGTGGTTATACTGGCCATACTAAAGACCGTTGCTACAAGCTTATTGGGTATCCCCCTAATCGGGGCAGGGGGAGAGGCCGATCTGGTAACCGGGGGAGAGGGCGAATCTACAATTCCAATCAAGCACAAATGAATAGCAATGATCATGACCAGCCGCAACCGCAGACTCAAAATATCATCACTGCTCCGCAAACTCTCAGCCAATCTTCCCTCTTTACACCGCAACAATACCAGCAGATCTTACATATCATTCAGTCTAAGAGTAACAATGCAGCAACCACCACCTCTGGACAGCAAGTAGCTAACACAGCCGTTGCTAACAGGAACAATAGTGCACTTCCTGCACACTCTGGTATTTCTAATACTATTCTTAGTCTCAACACGTCCACATATAAACATGAATGAATTCTTGATAGTGGTGACAATCATCATATGAAATACAATGCCAATCTTTTTGATAATTTGATCACTCTCACACCTATAAACACTTCGGTTAAATTACCTACGGGGATTATATGTGAAGTGACAAAAACAGGAACCATACACTTACCCAATGGTTTAACCTTACATAATGTTCTCTATGTTCCAAATTTTCAGTTCAATTTATTGTCTGTTGCTAAACTCACACAAGACAACCATTGTCTTGTCAATTTTTATCCACATTTTTGTTTATTTCAGGACCTGTGGACTGGGAAGATAAGAGGGATTGGTAAAGTCAAGAATGGGCTTTACTTTCTTCAGCCTACCAATAATCATTCTAGTTTAGCTGATATTTCAAATTCTTTGTTCACTAATGACAAGATTTTGTATTCTGCCTTTGATCAAGATTGTAATCAGACATCTTGTAATTCTACTTCCATTAATAAAACACAGAATGTTAGTCCTTCTCCTATTAGTTGTTTCATATCTTCAGATTCTTATCTTTGGCATTTAAGAATGGGGCACATATCCTTTGGTAGGCTTAAGCTTTTACCTCAAGTAGGACAGTCTCTGAAGATACACAATTTGATATGTTCAGTTTGTCCCATGGCCAAACAAAGCAGACAATCTTTTCCTTTAAGTGTTCATAAGACAACTAAAATCTTTGAACTCATACACATGGACATATGGGGACCATACAAAACAACTACACATTCCAATGATAGGTATTTTCTCACCATAGTTGATGACTTCTCAAGGGCTACTTGGGGTTTTCTAATGAAACTTAAGTCTGATGTTATGCCTATAATACAAAATTTCTTTTCTTATGTTGAAACACAATTTAACACTAAAGTTCAAATTGTGAGATCTGATAAGGCTTGGGATTTTTTTAAGAGCTCTTATACAATTTTTTTTCAATCTAAGGGTGTGGTGCATCAAAGTTCTATTGCCTACACACCCCAACAAAATGGCCTTGTTGAAAGAAAACATAGGCACATCCTTGATGTTGCAAGGGCATTAATGTTTCAATCCCATGTTCCTCTTTACTTTTGGGGTGATTGTGTTGAGACTGCCATCTATTTAATCAATAGGACTCCCACTCATCTTTTGAATGGCAAAACACCCTTTGAGATTTTATTTGGCAGGAGTCCTGATATCACTCATTTGAGGGTTTTTGGCTGCTTATGTTACGCCAAAGTTCTAAACATTTCTGATAAATTCGCTGCTAGATCTAAGGCCTGCATTCTTTTAGGCTATTCATCCACTCAGAAAGGATACAAGTTGTTAGACATGCATACTAACACTTTTCTCATATCTAGAGATGTTCTTTTTCATGAGCATATTTTTCCATTTGGTATTGTTTATAATATATCTCATGATGCTGATTTAGTGCCTGATCCACATGTCTTCTTTGATGATTTAGTTTCTCCATTTCAGCATACTCATTCACAGGTTACAACATCTAATGATTGTGACATTGTTTCTGCTCAAGAAGCTGATCTTCCTTCTGATGATCATATAGATCATGGTGTTGATGCTGTCATACCTGATCACACTATTCCATTAAGGAGATCACAAAGAGATGTCCATAAACCGGTTTGGACTAAGGATTATGTTTGTTTTTCTGAATCTAAAAATATTACTTATCCTTTATCCAACTTTGTTTCATATTCACACTTATCTCCATCATACCAAACTTTCATTTGTTCTCTATCAAATGTTCATGAACCACTTACATATTCTGAAGCTATAAAGGACAAACGATGGAGAGCTGCCATGGAGACAGAAATTTCAGCTTTAACTAAAAATAAGACCTGGTCCATTGTTGATCTTCCCACAGGTAAAACACCCATTGGTTGCAAATGAGTGTACAAGGTAAAACTGAAGTCTAATGGAGATATTGAGAGGTTCAAGGCCAGATTGGTGGCCAAAGGCTATACACAAAAGGAGGGATTGGACTATCATGAGACATTTAGTCCAGTCATTAAAATTGTCACTGTTAGATTAGTATTAGCCTTGGCTTCAGTTCATGCATGGCCCCTTTACCAATTAGATGTCACCAATGCTTTCTTGCAAGGTGATTTGTCTGAAGAAGTTTACATGCGCATTCCTGAGGGATTTGGTAATCAGGGGGAGAATAAGGTTTGCAGATTACACAAATCCTTATATGGATTAAAACAAGCATCTAGGCAATGGAATGCTAAGTTCACAGATGCACTTTTACAGGCTGGATATGAGCAGTCTAAGCATGATTATTCTCTTTTCGTTAAACATGATTCATCTAACATTGTTGTTCTTTTGTTGTATGTAGATGACATTATCATTACAGGAAACAATATGGACATGATTCAAGAGCTGAAGCAATATCTGCATGATAAGTTTTGGATCAAAGACCTTGGAGAACTGAAATTTTTCCTTGGCATTGAAATAGCTAGATCCAATGATGGGATATGTATGCACCAGAGAAAGTATATATTGGATTTATTGGCAGAAGTAGGTCTCACAGGATGCAAGCCGGTTGAAACTCCCATTGAACAGAACCTGAAGTTAACAAGTGCAGACTATGATTAGGAGGTAAAATCAGATGTAGATGATCCACTTTTGAAGAATGAAGGTGAATATCAGAGATTAGTGGGAAAACTTATATACTTGGGTATGACAAGACCAGATATAAGTTATGCTGTGCAGCTACTTTCACAATTCATGCATAGACCTAAAGAGTCACATATGCAAGCTGCTATAAGAGTATTGAGATACTTAAAGGGTACAATAGGACTTGGGATATTCATGCCTAGCAGAAGTAAGTTGGAATTAACAGCGTTTTGCGATGCGGATTGGGCTTCGTGCATGATGACTAGAAAGTCGTTATCAGGCTTTCTCATACAGATTGGAGAATCCTTGATTTCATGGAAGACAAAGAAGCAACAAACTATCTCTAGATCACCATGTGAGGCCGAATATAGGTCCATTGCTAACACCTCATGTGAGGTGATTTGGATTCTGGGGATTTTGAAAGACTTGAATGTGAAGTTGAAGCAATCGGTACAGATAGTCAGTGATAGTAAAAGTGCGATAAGTATAGCTTCAAACCCGGTATTTCATGAAAGAACAAAGCACATTGAAGTGGATTTTCACTTCATAAGGGATTTGATTAACCAAGGAGTAGTTAATACGAAGTACATCAGAACAAAGGAGCATCCGGCGGATTTGCTAACTAAAGGATTGGGAAGAGACCAACACAAGTACCTGATATCAAAGTTCGGATTGGTTGACATCTTTAAAGGCCAAGCTTGAGGGGGAGTGTTGGAATTGTTATTCCCAAACGCGTGTTTTCTTCTTATAAGCGCGTTTTCTATATTTGGCAAGCTTGACGGTTATTAGTTTGTTAGATGGTTACCGTTGTATATATATAGATGTTCAGGGTTCCTTTGTACATTCATTCAATTTTTTTTCAATTAATGATAAATCAATTCTTCTCTTTTAACATGGCTCAAGATAGATAGGATATGGGTTTTTATGTAATAATTAAATTAATAATTTTTATTTTATTAGTTATTAATCTTTTCTTTATTAGTTGTAATTAATTAGTAGGCTGATTTAGTGGTTAGTTATTTTAGATTAGTGGTCTATTAGTGGTTTAGTGGACAGATTTAGTCTTATTTTTTAGTATCAAATTATTGTATAAATAGGATCATCACTTATTAATGGAAAAATTGTTTATTTTAGTTAATCTCTTCTCGTCTTTTATATCTAGAGTTGATTTCTTACTCGAAAAGAAATACTTGATACATTTATCGTATCAAATGGTGCTTTCATTCTCTCGAACGATGCCTCCATACTACATTAAAAACTCTAATCCATACTCATGCACTCCCGTTTTTCACATACGCACAAACCCACTTTACGTGCCTCCCGAGCCTATCGCAACTTCAATTTCAATTACCATTGAAGACTCTATTTCCAAAATTATCGAATTATTGAATGAATTTAAGGCCGAGATAAATCAAATGTTTGATCGACTAGAGGCTTTATTAGAAGAATCTCATCAAAAATTGATGACAGGTGTGACTATAGGTTGGGTCAAAGAGTGTATGACCACACCTGCGTTCTCCACAAACATTAATGGAGCAACTGAGGGTTACTTTATAGCGAAACGGGGCCTACGACAGGAGACCCTATATCTCTTTACCTATTCATGCTAGTGATGGAGGTCTTCCATGGAATCCTTAAGCATACCACTGGAAATGCCACAAAACTAAATAAGAATGAAATAGACGAATTTTTCGGTGGTTAGAAAATTAATATGTGAAACAATATTTTTTATGTTAAACTCAAAACCAAAAATGACATAGAAAAGGGAGAAAAGCAAGTTTGAAATAAGAATTAAGTATTTTTTCCTAATGAAATGTTTTATTTTAGTTGTGTTTCTTTATCCGGATTCGAAATAAACCAATTCTCTTGGTGTTAAAAACTTTGTTTGTCGAACTCTAGTTTTTGTGTTCAACTTGAAGCTTAAATTGGTATAGAAAAGGGAGATCGAGCTTGAAATAACATAAAAATATTGTTTTATTAATGCACTATCTTATTTTGATCGTACTTCTTAATTCGAGTATCGAAATAAATCAAGTTTTATGGTGCTAGAACTTTATTTATCAAACTATATTTTTCATGTTCAACTCCAGACCACAATAATATAGAAAATAGAGAAAAACAAGATTCAAATAAGGAAAAAAGTATTTTTAATTAAAGAAAAAAATAATTAAAGTGTTTTATCTTGGTCATATTTTTTCACCACTGTATCATTTATAAACCATCTTTATGGAATTTTAATAAGTCAAATACATTTTTCATGTCTAAATCGATATTCAAAACAATATAGAAATAGAAAACATAAGGTGAAATGTGTCTCAAGCTCTCAAGTTCTCAACTAGGCCTCCGATTAAGACACATACAACAAAATTGATTTCTTCTTTTTATGGTATGAACCTTGGACCAAGGGTGCACATTGCAGTTCGTTTCCAACTAACCCAAAATTTATTAAATTCTTAAAAAATATATATATATATATTAAATTTATAATACTTATTAAAATTTTCCTATGAAAGTAACTTAAGGATACTTAAAATAATAAAATATTACCACCTCTATTATTCTTTAGGTACTCATTCATTAATCATGATCCAAAAATTGAAAAACTGCAAATTTTAGGTTGTGACTTGTGATTCCCATTGTATTGGGTCCCATTGTCTGTTATTTCTTATTATTTTCCCAAAATGTATTATGTCAAAATTTGAAAGATAAAGTCAACTAATAATTTATCCTATGACTAATTCCCAGTTGCTAGAAAGGTATATATATGTATATATATATATAAATAAAGACTTAAGCCATGTTGTACATCTTATAAAAAAAAAAAATTAAAAAAAATGCCATTTTTCACCTGTGTTTTGGGCACAAACGACGACGTTTCAAGATTACTCCTTTAAATACTTCACGTTTCCTTCGTACTCAAGTCAAGATCAACAAACGTCCATTTTCATTAATATTTCCCTAATCTTTTTCCCCTTTAAACTTTCTGCAAACCCATTTTACATCTTTATATATATATATATATGTGTGTGTATATGCATATACAGACCTCTATATTTTGAGATAGCTTGTCTACAGTGTGGTGCTTTTTAACGAAAAAAGAGATTTATGAGGTAATGTAAACTGCTTTTTCTTTAATCTTAGGTTTCATTATCTGATATTCAAAATTATGATTTTTTTTTCTATTGAATTGTTTTTCTTGTAAACTCTTCGTATAGAAGTCTTTTTTTTTTTTTTCTGATTAATTGTTTAATAATCTTTCTATAGAATTATCATGCTAATTATGTTCATCTTCTTGTATTTTTTTTTTCTTTTTTTGGGTCAGAAATTAGAGGGCAGTAGGTGTTAATTGAGCTAGCAATTCATCTCAGGACAAAAAAGTCTTGAAAAACCAGAAATAATGAGCTGGACAGCAAAGGATCATCCTGATACTAATCAATATTCAGTCACGATCACATTTAAGAATGTAAGCATCACAAAATTATTTAGCTTGTTATTTGAAATATTCATCTTTTTCTTGATGATAATATGAAGATGCTTAATTAGTTAATTAACTTATAATAATAAAGTTATTTAATATATTAATTGCAGAATGATGAAGAGATGGAAACCCAGATTTCACTTGATTATGCAATGCGTTTGGTCTTTTATGCTGCTATTATTGGTACGTGTTTCTGTTACTTGCAAGTAATTATTATTTGATTTGGTCTAAATAAAGTCTCTATAGAATTAATTCAAATAGTTCATTTCTTGCAAGTTGCAGCAACACCACTAATAATTTAGGTACATATATATTTATTTTATAGTACTTTAGTTGTTGCTTCCAAGAAATCAAAGATAGGAAATTGTCATCAATTTTTTTAATGGAGAACTTTTTTAAAAACATCAAAATAAATTTTTATATCTAAAAGTTCATGAAATTCTTCAATCCAAAAAACTCATTTCACTAATTTTTTCATTCCGAAAAATTCGAAAGTAAGAATTAACAATTTTTTAAACTAAAATTAATAATCTTCATTTAATGAGTTAATAATTGATCATTTATTTTTATCGGAATTTGTTCGTGTATAAATTCCCAAATGTCAAACCATATAATAACAATTTTGAAATATAAATATTTCATATATTTTTATTTTAATATGGTGATTGTTATTAAATAAATTTTTAATGTTTTCTAAGAAGATTTAAGAAAAATCCAAAAGTAAAATTGAAGGTTAAAATATTAACTAATATCAAGTATCATATAATTTTTCCAATAAATAAATGTCTTTACATGACTATAATACACTAATATTTAATTTAGAAGGCTAATGACAATTCAGATTTTAAATTTATTGGGTATAAAAATTTATTTAGAGTGTTTTAGTAATTATTCTTTTTTTTTGTTGTGTGTATTTACTCATGATAATACCTAATCGAATAACATACTTTATGTTACAATTATGTTGTGTGACTGTGGAAAGGAAAAACACTTGCTTTTTATTTTTATGACTTTTCTCTAACTCCATCTCACTGCTCACATCCATTTAAAACGTTAGATACCACATCATTGTTTAACATTATTCGAATTGATGTGATTTGCTTTATTGACTGAGATTTATTTCATTTTATTTTATTTTTTAGGAATTTTACCTAGAGTTTAATACAATAAAGTTTTAGGTTGCAATTAAATAAAAGTATACCAAAATCCTCAAAGTAATGTTTCAATTTAAAAAAAAAATCTCCACCAAAACAAACCATTAACGTATTCTTGGATAATGAGATTATTTTATTATTTCAGTGGGAAAATTTAATATTTTCATTCCTTCAAATGATAGTATTTTGTGCAGCACTTATAAATTTTTCTTTAAATTTGTCTTATGAAAAATCCTTAATTTAAACATAAATGTAAGGGATTGTGACCTTTCTTGATAGAGAGACTCAATTGTCAGTTCTAGTCATTAATTCAACTTTATTTATCATGTGGTATTTGTTTGGTATTTGATACTATCAATATTTAATCCGTTTTACACAGAATTTAATGAAACCTGATCTTTCATATGTTTAATCTTTCGCTAGCTGGTGGCTTATATATATTCGATTTGAATGAAAAATCAAAATTTTATAAATCTATTTAATTGAAACTAATTATTGGGTTTAAGTAAAATTCTAGAGAACAAAAAAAAAAACCATTGAGAAATAAAATTCAACTTGATAAAAGAAAGTCAATTACAGCTTGTCTATTCAAAAATAAATTTGGGGAACTACAATATTATTATTTTTTTTTTTTTTGGATGACGGGGAAATCCGCAGCCACTACCCTTTCGGGTGCGCACTGAGTAAACCTAGGATGGGGAGTGTTGAGCTTTTAGTTCTATTCTTTATAAAATTACGAAAATAGACACATATGACATTTAGTTTGCATTTTAGTCTCAACCGTTAAAAATATATGGAAATTGTTGGTTTTGTAATTTACATGTCATGTGATCAGTAACAAAATCAACGGCACGTGTAATACACGAGCAAGACTCGAATTTCTAAGCAATTGGAACACAAAAATGAAACGTACATTGAAATTAAAATTGCAACAAGTCATTTCGTATTCGAATATAATATTGCAATTTCCCCCCCTTTTTTTTCTTATATTTCACTAATAACATAAGTAGAATGCAAATATTATATCATGATTTTCGCATTTCAAATCAGGAATATTCTTAATGATTATCGCGCTTGTGGTGAAACTCATGTGGAGTCTTGACGACAATGGAGAAGAAGAGAGAACAAGTGAGAATAGCAGCTTATTATCATCTTCAGAGGAGGAAATATTGTTCAACAGTATAAGTGAAGAGGATTTAGAATCTTGTACATCTTCATCAGATGATGGTCAAATATGTGTGATTTGTTATGATCATCAAAGAAATTGCTTCTTTATTCCTTGTGGTCATTGTGTTACCTGCTACTCTTGCGCCAAGAGGTCAGTTCTTTTTCCCTAATTTTTACACTTGAAAATAAATTTAACAATAATTATTTTCAAAAAAATTTAATTGAATTTGTCAAATTTAACAATAATTACTTTCATAACTTTCTGAATGTGTTAGATTTAGTCTCAATTGAATTTTACATTCAAAATTTATCGGTCAACTCCATTGGTTAACATTTTTACGGAACTTTCATGGAAGATTTTGTGCATAAATAGCATGTGAAACAATGTGTATTGAATATAATCCGTGTTTGAATGCATTTATGCATGAATTCTTTCAACAATATCTTACTTAATGGAGTTGACCGTTAAATTTTGAAAGAAAATATTTGTCGGGACTAAAAGATGGAATATTTTCAAAGTTGTGCAATGAAATGTAAGAAATTTATAATAAATAGGACTAAAATTAAACGTGTTAAATTACCTGATAAAAAATGCAATTTTCCCGAATAAATTAAAAAGTGAAGTTGCAAAAAGCACTCCTAATTATGTATTTATTTCATTTTTCTTGTTTAGTATGTAAAATTTCTCACAAAAATACCTTCATAAGCATTAACGAAAGTACTCTCTTTCCAAATTCCTTTTAGACTCAATACGGATCATTTTCAGTCTTCAGACCGTGTTCTATTTTACATTCTTTCTTAACATGTGTCTACATATATATTTTCCTTAAACATATCATTAAAAATCAACCATATGTATAAAATGTGACGATAAAGAAAGTTATTAAACCCTTCTAAAATAAATTTTTGATTAACAACTTTTTAGTCTATATTATCTTTCTTTAAACGTGTTAAACCAGTCTTTATGGGCCTGATGGGCTGGCCCATTAAGGGTGGTTATATTGAGAGGTCATGTCAGCCTAGCCCCTTAAGTATAAGAGTTTTAAGGCTGATTGTCTGATTTCTGCCCCTTTAATAGTTTAAGAAATAGGCAAGTGGCCAGCCTTATATAAATATATATATATGTATATATACAATTTAGGAAAATTTATTAAAAAGTGGAAAAGATGATTCAAACAAGTGCCCTTAAGCATCACAGTCCCAACTTTTCCCAATTGTAATACTTTTATTTTCAAATTAATATATATATATATATAAGAAAAAACTTATATTTTGCACTTTTCCCTAAAAACAAAAAAAAAGAGATATCACCCCCTACAAATTTAATATGTGCGTCATTTTACCCCAATTACTATTTTTCGGATAAATCTTACTCGAAAATCATTTAAATGATTAGCGGATTCTTTGAACTAAACCTAAGACGTAATACAATTGAAAGAAAAGGTGGAAAAGGGTGGGAAAAAGGGAAAAGACCTATATAGGATTATTGATATACCTTTATCCGGAAAAATATAAGAAAAATATAGAAAGAAATACTCATATGGGAATGGAATGATTGTTTTACCTTTATGACCATATATGCTTGTTGAATGCAATAATTCACTTTCTTTAATTTTATTTAACAAAAAAATAACAAGAAATTACTTCCATCCCACCAAATTCAAATTAGGCTTAGCAAAACAGTTGACTTTGCTTGTGTTTAAGTTTTTGTAAATTTATTTAGCAAAAAAAAAAAAAAAAATTAAACAAAATTAGGCCTAATGTATATATTAGTTTATGAAGTGGGACCCATATGAAATACATAAAATGTTTATTTATTTTTGCAAAAAAGAATAAGGAAATATTAGTGTGTGAAAGAAAATGTTTATTTATGCGTGCAGGATTATCAGTGAGGAAATGAAGAGTTGTCCAATATGTCGCACTCCTATTACCAAAGTACGTAAGCTGCATATTTTGTGACTCTGAAGAGACAAATTCATTGTTTAACATCTGAGATCACTTGTATTTTTGTGTGTGGTCTTTTAGATGTGTATATATATATATATAATTATATATAATATTAGTAAGTGTTTTATGCTATGCACGGACCGAAATTAACTAAAGCCGGTTTAATGATTTATATGGCTAAGTGCATTTTTTGTTCGGGATTTTTACAACTTTTAAATTTTGGTCATGTTTTTTATTATTTATTTATTTCCGATAACTTCAAAAAAATGGTAACTTTAGTTAGATTTTGATCAGAACATACCAATACGTGTTTCCATTCACATTAGATATAATATTAATTTTGATTTTTAGAGTTGAGTCTACGACAGTCGACAGTTGATGGAAATTTTCACTTGTTGAGAACAAAAGACAGGATATCAATAACGGATAATGGCCCAAGCTTTCCCTTGCCCCTTAGCATAATGGGCTTTAATAGTCCAACTCAAATCCATTATGCATTGTAACTTACATCTAATGCCTCTTCTTGGGTTATAATTATCAACCAATTATGCTGTGTTTGACAAACCAAGGTTGTGATTGTTATATTCAGTCTGAATTGGACACTAACAAGAGTAATTACCAAAAAACATGGAAGTGTAACTAATTTTGACATCACACAAATGAAAATATATATAGGATTGTTGCACTAACTTAAGGGAAAATTGCCTGATTCTATGTTTAGATCTTCGTTGAGCTCGTTTAGTATTGTTATTTTAGTTGTCAGATGAAAGTCCGAATTTTGCCACATGTCATTTCATATGACGATGTATCTTTCAGTTAAATTTCATTGCATTTTGAATTGGCTATGTTTGTTTATGTTTTTGAAATTCAATTTCAAAATTTCAAATCACAAAATCTTAAATCTAATTAACACATCAAATTTTCATCTCAATTTTCTTTTTTCAACTCTACTTTTTCAATCTCCAATACTAACTACCTATCAATCAACACATCAATCATTTTACACATCCATCAATTACTATTAATATATACATTATTTTACACACTCATATATATTTATTTATTTAAATAATCATTATAAAAACAACTAATTCAATCATTAAACATCAACCAATCATCATTGATTTGACACATTACAATTTTCAACCTAATTCTAAAAACATAAACAAACATCTACCATTTTCACACGAATTTCAATGGTACGTCATTCCCGAGAAATTTTCAAAATTTTAACTTAAAAACATATACAAACATAGCCTTGAAAAATTTTGGAGTTGAAATATTAATGGGAAAAAAATGCAAAATAACCACTGTGAAATATTTTATTAGCTAAAAAACACCTATAAAAATAAATATAGCCTAAAAATTTCTTTATGAAATATACGCGCCCTATGTGCGAATTTCAGTGATTATTAAACATTAAATGACTAAGTCATTTATTTTAAGCCTCTTTATGTATTGTACTTATATATTCTTTTTGGCTTCATTTATACTAATTTTTACACAAAAAATAATATTAAAGATAGTTCTTCCATTTTTTTTTTAAAGAAGTAGAGATATAATTATGAAAGATATGTACAGTATAAACTCTATAAATTAATACTTTTGGGACCACCAAAATTTATTAATTAAAAGAGTTATTAATTAATGTATAAATTAATAATTATTAATTTATACATTAATTATTATTTTATTAATTTATAATGAAATATTCAATTTTCAAACACCATTTAAACTTTCACTTAATTATAGTACAATGCATGTACAATAATTAAAAAATATTTTTTATATAAATACAAGATAATAATGCTAACACAAATAAATCATACACACACGACATGCCTTCTAATCTTAAAGGTGTGAAAAAAACAATAATGGCCGACGAGATTCGAAGAGCATTATGCAAGCACAACAAGGATAATCCAAGTCTCACTCAAAAGTAATTGTAAGAATGGATGTTAGCAATTATGCAAGCACAACAGGATAATTCCAGAACAATTGTAAATTGATTTGCAAGGTGAAATTGATTTCAACAAAACAACAAAAGACAACTGAATCATTTTTCAAAAAAAAATTCATAAATCATTCATGTAATATGCAGTATATAAGGAATTATTAATTTATATATTATATGGGACCTATAGAAATTATCAAAAATGTATTATCTTGTAATTTTAGCGAATTATTAATTTAACACCCTATCCCCGAGTCGGGACCGGCCAAAAATATTATCTTAGAGAGTTTATTAATTAATCGAGTATTAATTTATCGAGTTTCTACTGTATAGTGCTGTGCTTTTTTGATATAATAGATAATGATTAGATGTGATACGACATATTTTGATGAGAGTCTTTAGTTTTTAGTTTTTGATTAGCAAAGATAATCATAAATGAAATTAAACTAGAAACGCCATTATAAAGAGGCAAATCCTCATTCAAAATCTACCGAAGACCAGTTGGAATTCATCCCAAATTCTCAACTCCTCAAGTATTTGTTTTACAGAAACTTCTTTTAAGTCACTCTGCATTTTAAGGTATCTTCTGTATTCTAATGATTTATGCTTTTTTTTTTTGTTTTACTAGTAAAATGCGCGTTCATTCGCACTTGAAAATAGTATTGATATAAAGTAAAATGTAATTACGGAATAACACAATTATGTAAAAAATTATTTAGTTATTTCAAATATTGTCAAGTTTGTTTAATTTATGTTCTTTAATAAGAAAAGTTATATTAAGAATATCTTTTATACGTTGAATTACTCTCTTTCTTCTATCTATATTTACTCAATAATTACTCTAAACATACGTTAAATAACATTCACATTTTAAATAAAAATTATGTAAAATTTACATATATAGATATTTTTTTAGTTTATATCATTGATTGTAGCATATTTATAGTTTTTTAGTTTATATCATTGATTGTAGCATATTTTCTAAAAAAATATATTAGTTTCTACGTGTATATATATAGAAGTTTTATTTGTGCATTCAAATAAATGCAATTTATTTTTATAAACTATACAAAGGAATTTTCCGCAAAACACAATTTTAGGTTAAACAGTTGCATAAATAGTTTTATATGAATGTAAAAAATATTAAACATGAAATTAATAGAAGGGAGAAACATTTGAAGTTTTTTACGACACTAAAATAAAATTAAAAAAGTTTGATAGCTGAAAATGATTATTACAACACTAATACAATTTGGAGCGATGATGCAATTTTCCACTATACTTTCTATTTTAAAAAGTATATAATATAGATATTGTAACCTTTAAAATGCATCGCTAGTATATGCATTCGCACTTGAAAAATTGATTTTATACAGTAGAATTATTATAAATATTTAAAAAAAAATTTAATATAAAACTTATAAATAGTTCATATATATTTAAATATTGTCAGGCTTTTAAATTTATTTGATAAAGTAACATATTTAAGATCTTATAAAAAGTGATTTTATGTTCAATTAAATTTCACATATTTCGTCAATATTGTTCTTAAACATGTTAAATATCATCTTATCAAATAGAATATAATGTATAGTTAATGAACGTGAACATGTTATTTAGTGTATTACTTACTCTTTTTTTTCCTGTAGTTCAAAAATTGAAAAATAAAATTAGTAGTTTGTAAAAATTATTTGCCTATTTTTAAGCTTAACTTATTACTCAATATACGAAATATTATTTCATTAACTAAATTTATTCACCAATTAAAATTTTAAATTACCAATTTTCTCATAATTTATTTTATAGAAAAATTACTAAAACTTCTATATAATATATTTTTATACCCAAATAAGCAAAATAAAAGTATTTTTTTGATCTCAAATGTCCATCCGGTAATCTGTTTCTTTTGAAGAAAAAACTAAATCGGATTAAATTTTCCTTTATTTAGATTGAGTAGAAATCTTTGAACTCTTCAATTTGCCAAATTTTACAATACAAATTTTATTTGTCAATTTAAGTATTCTGAATATTGTTAATTGAAAGCAAGATGATTTGAGGTCTTTGAGTAATTTGTTAGAATACGAGAGTTACGAGAGTTGACATTTATTGATGACACTCTTAAAAGAGCCGGGATAAAAAAAAAATCAGTTTCTACAAACTTTATAAAAAAGTCAATTATTAAAAGTATTATCAAGAGTTTTTAAATTTTTAGAGCATTTTATATAAAAATATTTTATATAATTGAAAGAAATATTTCAAAGTAAATATTGGTAAAGATCCAAAATAACTGAGGTAATAAATTTATTCAAAATATTATTCAAAAGAAATATTATCAAAAACTCAAAAGAGCTAAGATATAATAAAATAATATAAAATTTTTACTAACTTTTATATGTTATACAAACATACATATTTTTACATTTGATTTTCATACATAAATATAAAATAAAGAGAAAGTTTTAAATTTTTATCAGTGTGATAATTAAGAATCATAATAAGTACACATAGAATTATTTAATTATATATTTTTTGTATTATTATGAAAATAGTGTATTTTAAGTTATATTTCACTCAACGTGAGAAATAATTGGCATTTTAGTTAAATTTGATAAATGATATATCAATAAATTTTATTATATTAACAATCAAGACCAATAATGATCCAGACATAATTTATGTCTAAATATTTTTGCCCTCACTTAATTAATATCTAATTATAATAAGATAATTATTTTATTATAATTATTAAAAACCATCATGTCCATTCACTTATTCAATTCAATGCTAATAAATGAGATTATTATTATATATATAAATATTGTCTCTTTACTTTCTATTCACTATTTAATTTTGTAACATTCATTTTCCTAGTAAATGATATTATAATTATTAATTGATATCTAATTATAATAATAATAATATATATTTATTATATTATAAATTATTAAAAAATCATCTTATTTATTCACTTATTCAATTCAATGCTAATTACTCGTTATTTAATTTTATAACGTTCATTTTTCTAATAAATGATATGATTATAATATATATATATATATAGTAATGTGTAAATTATTGTGAAGAAGTATAAAAATCAAAAAATGTTCATGTAAATATTAATATTAACGCACAATTTTAATGAAGAATAACTATTAATCAAAATTAAAGAGTCACCAACCCTAATCTATCAATTTATATCTAATATCTATCTATACTAATCTATTTATCAATTTATATCTACTATCTATCCACACTAATTTATTTAGTAATTTTTAAGAACTTTCACATAATTTAATAAATTATATTCAAATTTATAGATTGTCCAATTGTTATTTTACAGTTTCATCCTCAACTATCATTGAACACTAATATGAGATTAAAAGCATAATTATGTACATTTTTTTACATATAAAAGGTTTAACTCTAACTTTTAGTGGTTATCAATTTGATAGAAAATAAAAAGCCACTCATTATTTATACGTGATTTAATATTAATTATAATTTAGTATATTATTAATTTGATAAAAAAACCTTGAGAGAAAGTGTTTTTTTAATCAAATTGATATCATAATAATATTATATTATTATAAAAGGTTAAACTCATAATGACAAAGTTATCCGCAATGGTTTAACTCATATTGTTATATTAAATGATTTAAATGAGATAGTATAACTATCTCATTTACCGGGTTGTCGGTTCTGAAATTTTCCTGATACATCATATGTTTTTATAACTAAAATCTCAAATGCAGAATTCAATGAGTTTTGAAAATGTTATGGAGTATTTTACAAAGTTTATGCCTCTGTTTTTATAGGGTTGGAATCGAAAGCGTTATTGTTATAAGTATTTATACAATAGATACTAATTTGTTGGTGTTTAGTCACTTGAGTTAAAATAGTAATAAACTATCCATAAGTAGAGATTTGTAAATATGTATATAAGTAGCCTTCAGTAGGTCTTGAGGATAATTTTTGGTTGAGATTATAACGATATTCTTCGGCACAGGATATATTTGTGAGTTCCACAAGACAAGAGGTGACGACACCGGGTTGTACTTGTGAGGATTCTCTTGCTTCACTTTGCTTTATCTACTTTAATTGCAGTGCTATTCTTTTTGCAACCATCATGATTGTGAAGGTTTTCTTGCTTTCTCATCGCTTCACTTTGCTTTACTTACCTTAATTGCAATGCTTCTTTTTGTAACCATCATGAAGGTAAGTTCTCTGATGTCCCTTTTAGGACTAATATATCGATGTTCCCGATAGCAGTTGTATCATGATATAGTACATATCTTTTCTCGAAGTGATGATTCGCTTATTGATAGCTAATTTCCTCATGTCTTCTTCGAACCAATAACTTTTTCTTGAGTCTCTATCACCGTTCTTATTCTTGACTCTATTTCGTCGGCTAAGGGAGCTAAGTGCTATACGGGGCAAAGTGCCACGTGATGGCGGGGGCCACCTCTTGAGGCTTCAGCGCAAAGTGCCACGTCACGGCGCGGGCCACCTCTTGAGCCCGTAGGAGCCACCTCTAGAGTCCCGATGTCAGGCATCCATCTGCTATGTATTCTTTTTCATGGCTAAAGCTTTGACTCTGAAAGATAGATTGAAGGGAGCTAAGTGCTATACGGGGCAAAGTGCCACGCGACGGCGGGGGCCACCTCTTGAGCCCGTAGGAGCCACCTCTAGAATCCCAACACTTACAGATCGATGTGTTTATTGAAAGGTGTGAAGTCTCTTGCTGGTATGGGACAGTGAGAGATGGATCATAATCTTTTGTCTGATTCAATACATGAGCTTTTCTTTGGTTGATATTGTGTTATATTCGGTTGTTCGTCTATCAATATATTGTCTTATTCTGCTACTTGCCTACTCGCCTATATGTTATCACTATCTGTTGTTGCAGAACCCGCTTTATTTGTACCTCACTGGGTCTTTCGGACTCACCCCTCTTTCTTTCTCTCTCTTTCAGAAGAGCTCGATATATCGGAAGGAAAACCTTGTGGCTAGTCACGTTGGGAATCTTCTAAGTTATAAGAGTTAGATATTGTAGATTTGAATGCTTTGTATGTGGTGGAGCAATGACTTGAACTTGTTTTGTCTTGCATCTAAACTCCTTGTTTTGTATGTGCTACCTAAATGGTTTGTATGTACATAATCGCCAGTTTGCTTTTCTTAGTTCTATATTATAAGTTCAGAGTTTAGTTTACGCTTAGCGGTAGCTCAAGATGGGATAGATTCTCATACTGAGCTATCGTCGCAGTGTGGCGAGCTTTGGCTCCCATCCCTGGCCGGAGGTTGCCACAGTAATGAACCCTATGTTTGTCACGACAACTAGCTTTATCGTTAGCACCATGTCGTTTTGACTTGCATGTATGGTTTCAACCTAGTATGAAAATAGCTCTCTTATTTTAATATAAAAATATTAGTAAAAACAATTACGAGGAGTACATAATTTTCACATTTACCTCTAGAACAAAACACTATTAGAATTTATTTTTGGTAAAGACGGGCTTGTTATAATAACTTTTAGTAATGATTCACGCAATTACTAAGAAATTTTTTTGGTAATGAATTCATTCTATCATAACGTTACTGACTAGCTTATGTGATAAACTCTCGTTACAGGAAGCCAAGAATAGTAAGGAAAACAATTTCATCACGAGTATATTCGTAACGATTGTAACAATTTGTCGCAAGAACTTTTTGTGACAGGCTGGACAATCATGCATAATGAAAGCGTCGTTATAAAAAGTTCTAGTGACGATTTGGTCATTTTAAGTAACGAGTATTTTTCTTACTAGATGTGAAATTTCTTATAGTGGTGGCTTTGACCGTTAGTCAACTAACGGCACTATGAAATTGTTTAAAAAAATTTTATTTGGAACCAAAAGTGTTACATGTGTAAACCATGATATCAAAACTGGAATTCGCATACCCTACGATATGAATATTGACATTTACTCCCAGAATTTAGGACCAAGAAATGTGTCGAGAGAGGAAATGTGGATTATTTAATTTTATCAACTCAACCGGACAAGAAGCTACATGAGCTCAAATGGTTTCAGCAAAGATTATTATGAATTTTGCATTCACATTCAAATCATGGTTGTACATTAGAGCTCATTCTAGTCACTGATATTAATTTGTCATGAAATGCTTATGAAGAAAGAGACTGGAAGTTATATTAGTTAAAGTTATTTGTTTCTAATTCAAAAGCTGTGAATGTTATGATAGGACCGAAGATTAGCCAAGCCAAGAAAATATAAGTGGTTATCTTATTCACAATCTAGCTACCAAATCTCAAATGAATGTATATGAACATGGCATCCATAATTTGCCTAGAAGTTTAGGCTTTCACACCATCGATAAAACAAACAAACAAACCTTAGAATACATTCCCATGCTGAAACATACCTATAAACCAAATTCACCAAAATAAGTAAAACTAGCTAACCATTCATAAAAGCAAATGAGTTAAATTTGAAGTATCAAGTAGCTTAAATAACATAAATACTAAAAAAGATGTTTAACTTCTAAACTCAATACCTTATTTGTTCACTGCATTGATGAAGGTGGTACCCCAATCATCTTCCATTGCAGATTGGTGAGACATCTACAAACACAGAATAATCATCTTAGTATGTACAATAAAGTAGAGACAATTCAAATTATATAATATATCATGTAAATTCCTCGGCCCACTTGTACCACAAATATCATTTACATCCCTTCTTCTCTTCTTATTTAGCCTTCCCACCCATATTTTAACAATAGGTGCTGAAATTTTTCCAAGGAAGACTCTTCAAACTGATACATGTCAGGTACTGGGCTTATGTTGTGACTAGGGGTGGCAAAATGGTTTCGGAACCGTGGTTCCAACCCAATTAAACTAGTTTGGGTTGGGTTGGTTCCTAAGAAATTAGTTTTGGTTCCTAAGTGGTTCCAACTTGATTCCAAGTTGGGTCCAACTAATTTCAAGTTAGGCCCAAACCGCTTGCCAATAATCTAAATTATAAAGAATAAAATATAAGGTATTTAGTATGGTTGGGCTTGGTTTCTTTTTGGGTTTGACTTTGGTTCCGTTTTAGGTTGAGTTGGTTCCACCTCAAAACCATTTAAAAACCCAACCCATTTAAGAACCGAACCATTGGAACTAACTCAAAACCAACTCGACCCACCCGATTGTGACTTCTAGCTGTGACTATAGACTCTCAAGTAGACATCTTTTTTCAAGTATGAATGCACATAATCTTCTACTTCTTTTCTATGATAGCCTATTGCTGCAATTGCATGGCCACAAGGATATCCAACCATTTGAAACATTCCACAACTACAGTGATGTTCATCTAGCACCACAACATGGTTGTTCATCCCATGCATTACCTCATATTTCTGTCCACCTCCCCAAGTTGGAAAACAATATCTATTTACGGCCCTTTGTGTGTTTATTTTCATCACTATGTTTACAGTTCCCATAAATCTTTCCATGCCTTCTCTTTTCACTAGAATTCTTGCCATTATCTTTCTGCTAATACACTTAAACATCTGAATAATAGGTAATTCTCTTGCTTCCAGTATGTAACTATTGAACGATTCACTAATGTTGTTGACTATCACATCACACTTTGTTCTATTTGGAAAATAACATTTGGCCCATTGGTGTGAAGGAATCTTGGATAGCCATTCATATGGAGTTTCACAATTTTCTTTTTTTGTGTGCATCCTTGGAACCTCTACCATAACTCTCAAATGTTGTTTCATATTGTACGTAGATCCAGTCTTCCAAAACAACCTTTTCAGTTCCTCACCTTTGTAAGACTTCTTAAAATTGTTGTACATATGCCTTAAATAAAATTATGCTCAGCATTTTGAACCACACTAAACACTGCCTGAATTAGCCCCTTCTGCCTATCAGAGATAAGTGCCCAACCCCTTTCATCATATGACCCAATGTCTCTAATCAACATACTTAGGAACCACTCCCATGTATCAAACTTCTCAATTTCAACATAAGCATATGCAATTGGATAGAGATTATCATTCCCATCTCTATCTACTATTGCCAACAATTGGCCCTTAAAAATTCCTTTCAAGAAGCAGCCATCAAGACCAATAATTGGTCTACAACCATCCAAAAACCCATCCCTAAATCCACTCAAACAACAATACACTCTTTGTAAGACTGGAGGAGTTAGTGACCTGTCAACCTGCAAAATCATTGTACTACTAGGGTTTATATTTGATAAACCTCATTTCTACGCAATTTTCATCATTCATTCGACACGTTTATTATAGACTTGCATCATATTTTTATCCCGTAAATGCGTTGAATGTCACTTTTGAGTGCCGTAGGGAAATTCTATCTTGAAAAAGAAAATACGAATTGTAGGCAGAAATCGAGAATGATTCGATTGAAAGTTGCAAGAACACGGCGTACAGACAACCAAATACACGGTGTTCAGACAACCAAATACACGGCGTACATACGCCATGTTAAATTGCGCCTGAACAACGAAGGCAGAGAATTAGGCCATCCCGCGTACGAACGAGAATTAATACGGCGTACAGACGCCGTTCAATACGGCGTACAGACGGCGAAAAACACGGTGTACAAACGCCGTTCAATACGGTGTACAGACGTCGTTCAATACGGCGTACATACGCCATTTAATACGAACGAGGCCCATATTCAGGTTTATGTTTTAGATTAGGTATAAATACCCCCTCCGAACATTGTATTAGGGTTCGAACTTAATTTTTCAGGGATTGATTGTAAAGATTAGGGATTCAAGAACAAGATTCGAGAATTGATTGTAAACGAGATCTTTCGACAATGGGTTTTATCGAGTTTATCTTTTTAATCTCTTTTAATTATTGTCTATCTATCATGTTTACTTTTATTATCGTTGATTGTGCTTTCGCATCTATGGAGTAATCCATCTTATTCTGGAATCGGGAATAGCCCGATAATATGTTATCAGTTTAGATTATATAATCGTTTACGTTACATCGCATATGCTTATGATTTGAATTCTTGATTATTAATGCTTGTGAATTTGCTGGACACATATTTGCATGTTCATAGATATTAGGTGAAAATTCTGAAAGGTGACATCTAAATCGGAACCCTAGAAATCAAACCTAGAATCCTAAATCACAAAAGTAGTTTTAGGTCTTTTGAGGAATCGATACACTATCATAGAGATTAACGAACTCGAGGTTAGTCTAATCATCACGAAAGTAGTTGATTAATTAACTTGGGTAAATTGTTATACTTCGACAGAAGATAATAAGTATAATTGGATAGTGTCCTTCATAAGTCGTGATCGTAACTGAATTGATTGTGTAATTGGATTGATAACATATGTCGTGGTGAAACTTGATTCTGGAATTACTAATCTCATATAATCAAACCAGTTTTCTTGCTTTTGTCTAGTTTTCTTTACAATTTATCTCGTGTTTTTGTTAGGCTTAGATTACTAATAATTGATAGGCTAGTGCTTGATTATTCGGTCTTCGTGGGAACGATATCTTTTGTACTGCACCGAAGCCGTGCGCTTGCAGTTTAGGCATACCAAGTTTTTGGCGCCGTTGCCGGGGACTTGAATAGTCAATATTAATTTTTATCAGATTTTAGTGAGACTAAGCTATTTTATTTTATTTTTAGTTTTTAATTTTTATTTTTCTGTTTTATTTCAGGATTTCGGTTTTTCCATTTGTATGCGAAGTAAGATCGATTTCGAACCTGATCCAGAAATCGAGAAAACTTTTCATGCTAGGAGAAAACTACAAAAACTGAAACAAGCTCAGCTTAAACAAGTAACAATGGCTGAAGAGAATGTGAATGCGAACGTTAATGCAAACGCTAACGTGAATGCAAACCCGGGTGCAAATGTGAACGCGAACGCAAATGCGAGATGTCTTAAGGATTTTGCAGCACCAAATGCGCAGACACTTCACTTTAGCATCGCTAGGCCTACCGTAGAGGCCAACAAATTTGAGCTCAAGCCATCCCTTCTGCAAATGGTTCAGCAGAATCAGTTTGGAGGTGCACCTACTGAAGAGCCAAACCTACACTTGTCAATGTTTCTAGAGTACTGCGACACTCTAAAGATGAACGGGGTTTCCTAAGACGCTATCAGGCTGAGGTTATTTCCGTTCTCACTGCGAGACAAAGCGAGGGCTTGGCTACATTCTCTACCATCAGGTTCCATCAGAACATGGGATCAGCTCATGCAATGCTTCCTAGAAAGATACTTTCCCCCGAGCAAGACTGCCCAACTGAGGAACCAAATCACTACTTTTTGCTCAGCGGGATGGTGAATCGCTGTATGAAGCTTGGGAACGATTCAAGGATCTTCTCCGACTGTGCCCACATCATGGAGTAGAGAAGTGGCTTATTGTTCACACATTCTACAATGGACTGATCTACACCACGAGGATGTCGGTCGATGCAGCAGCTGGAGGAGCTCTGATGAATAAGGGTATCGACGAATCCTATGACTTAATCAAAGATATGGCATTGAACCACTACCAGTGGTCAAGCAAAAGATCGACTCCACAGAAGACACCAGGTAAGTACGATATTGATGCTATTACTTTACTTTCTGCACAAGTAGAGGCTATGTCTAAGAAGTTGGATTCCATGAATATGCATGTTAACTCTGTTACTATCCCACCCCCTATGTGTGAAATATGTGGCACAGTTGGTCATGTTGCATTAGAGTGTCAATTTGCGAGTGTACCGATCGATCCCTCTATAGAACAAGCCAATTTTGTGAACAACTTCAACCAAAAGAACGACCCGTTTTCAAATACTTTTAACTCTGGTTGGCAAAATTAGATAAGCAGTTTGGAAAATTTTTAGATGTTTTGAAAAAGCTTTACATTAATATTCCATTCACTGATGCACTTGCACAGATGCCATCATATGCTAAATTTTTGAAGGAAATTCTTTCTAACGAACGAAAAGTTGAGGATTATGAAATCGTAGCTTTAACTGAAGAGTGTAGTGCATTAATTCAAAATAAATTGCCTCCTAAACTTAAAGACCCTGGTAGTTTTTCGATTCCATGTGTAATAGGTAACGTGAGTTTTGATCATGCATTGTGTGACCTTGGTGCTAGCGTTAGCCTTATGCCTCTTTCTGTTTCACGTAAGTTAGAGATGGGTGAGTTAAAACTACTACGATTACTCTGCAATTAGCTGATAGATCTGTGAAGTATCCGGTAGGTATGCTAGAAGATGTACCGATTAGAGTAGAATTTTTTTTTATTCCTGCTGATTTTGTTGTTCTAGAGATGGAGGAAGATTCTCAAATCCCCATCATACTTAGTAGACCGTTCTTAGCCACAGCTGGTGCTATTATAGATGTTAAGAATGGGAGGCTATCATTGAAAGTCGGGGACGAGAAGGTTGAATTTAATTTAGCTAAAACAGTTGTTTACCCTTCTTTTGAGAATTCTTGTTGTAGAGTTGATCAGGTGGACCGGCTAGTTCAAGACAAGCTCACGTAATACTATTGCAGTGATCCATTGGAAGCTTGCCTAGTGAACAACGGTTCAACAGGAGATGAAGACGAAGCTATTGCGGATATCGCTCGTCTTCTCGAGGGAAATCCACCGGTTCCAGTCAATGCCATTGGAGTAAAGGAGTTGAGCAAAGATCCCAAGGAAAGCAAAGAATCCAACTCGATACCCCAAGTAGAACTAAAACCACTTCCCTCGACACTAAGGTATGAATTTCTTGGACCTAATTCCATGTATCCTGTGATTGTGAATGCTGACTTGAATGAGGAAGAAATTGATAAATTGCTTAGAGTCCTTAGGTTGCATCAAAAAGTCATAGGTTCTATAGATGATTTAAAAGGGATTAATCCATCGTTTTGCATGCATAAAATTTTGATGGAAGATGATTTTAAACCTTCTAGGGAACATCAACGTAGACTGAATCCTACTATGCAAAATGTAGTTAGAAAAGATGTTTTAAAATTGTTAGATGCTGGAATTATTTATCCTATTTCTGATAGTAAGTGGGTAAGTCCGGTACAAGTAGTCCATAAGAAAGGAGGAGTGACTGTAGTGAAAAATGAGAAAAACGAATTAATTCCTACTAGAACAGTCACTGGGTGGAGAATGTGTATAGATTATAGGAAACTGAACACGGCAACTCGAAAAGATCACTTTCCCCTTCCCTTTATCGATCAAGTACTTGAAAGGTTAGCTAATCATTCACACTTTTGCTATCTAGATGGGTATTCGGGATTCTATCAAATTCCCATCCACCCTAATGATCAAGAAAAAACCACGTTCACATGTCCCTATGGCACTTATGCTTTTAGGAGAATGCCTTTTGGTTTGTGTAATGCACCTGCTACTTTTCAACGTTGCATGATGGCTATTTTTTCTGATCTTATTGAGAATATTATGGAAGTCTTTATAGATGACTTTTCTGTATATGGCACCACTTTCGATATTTGTCTGTCTAATCTTTCTCGAGTGTTGCAGAGATGTGGAGAAGTCAATTTAGTTTTAAATTGGGAAAAATGCCATTTTATGGTTAGGGAAGGCATTGTGTTAGGACACCTCGTATCTGAACGAGAAATTGAAGTTGATCGAGCAAAGCTAGAAGTGATCGAGAAGTTGCCACCACCTACCTGTGTGAAAGACGTTAGGAGTTTCTTGGGCCATGCTGGTTTTTATCGGAGATTCATTAAGGATTTTTCTAAAATTACTAAGCCCTTAACTCATTTACTTGCTAAAGACGTTCCTTTCGATTTCGATAATAATTGTTCCGATGCTTTTTGTAGGTTGAAAGAAGCATTGGTTACCGCTCCTATTGTTCAACCGCCGGACTGGAATCTGCCTTTTGAGATTATGTGCGATGCAAGCGATTTTGCAATTGGGGCAGTATTGGGCCAAAGAAAGGATAAAAAGATGCATGTTCATCTACTATGCTAGTAGGACACTAGATGAGGCTCAGATGAATTATGCTACTACCGAGAAAGAACTATTGGATGTAGTCTTTGCCTTCGACAAATTTCGTCCATATTTGGTTGGCTACAAGGTCATCGTCTACACAGACCACTCCGCAATCAAGTATCTATTGAGTAAAAAAGACACAAAGCCGAGACTTATCAGATGGATATTACTATTGCAGGAGTTCGATCTTGAGATTCGGGATAAAAAGGAGATAGAGAATACCGTAGCCGATCATCTGTCTCGACTTAGAGAAGATGAGAATAAAGAGACACTACCGATAGATGACTCGTTCGCCGACGATCATCTTTATGCAGTGACTAAGATAGATGCACCGTGGTACGCTGATTTCGTTAATTACTTAGCATGTAAGATCTTACCGCCCGATTTTAGTTATCAGCAAAAGAAGAAGTTTTTCACTGACGTTAAGCATTACTACTGGGAAGAGCCTCTTCTTTTCAAGCACTGTACAGACGGGGTATATAGGAGATGCATACCGAAAGATGAGATGGTAAGTGTCATGACTCACTGTCACAGCTCACCATATGGGGGTCATGCTAGTAAATCCAAGACAGTAACGAAGATTCTTCAATCAGGGTTTTATTGGCCTACTTTGTTCAAAGACGTTCAAGATTTTGTCAGTGCATGTTGTCAAAGAACGGGAAATATATCGAGGCGTAACGAGATGCCTATGAATACAATTCTGGAAGTTGAAATTTTTGATGTTTGGGGAATTGATTTTATGGGACCGTTCCCATCGTAGTGTGGTAACAAGTTTATACTTGTGGCGATGGATTATGTTTCGAAGTGGGTTGAAGCGATTGCCTCGCCAACAAATGACTCGAGGGTGGTAACCCGATTGTTTATAAAGATTATTTTTCCTAGATTCGGTGTTCCAAGGGTAGTGATAAGTGACGGAGGTACTCATTTTACGGAGCGCCAATTCGAGGCTTTACTTAACAAGTATGGGGTCACACATAAAGTCGCCACACCATATCATCCCCAAACTAGTGGTCAAGTAGAAGTCTCAAATAGAGAGATCAAGGTTATCTTAGAAAAGACCGTCTCGAAATCAAGAAAGGATTGGTCTCTCAAGCTAGACGACGCCTTATGGGCTTATCGCACCGCTATCAAAACCACGATAGGTACGACACCCTTTCGTCTTATTTATGGCAAATCTTGCCATTTACTGGTAGAACTCGAGCATAAGGCATATTGGGCCGTTAAAGCTCTTAACTTCGATCTTAAAAGTGCTGGTGAGCGAAGGATGTTACAGTTACATGAGTTTGACGAGTTAAGACTAGATGTATATGAGAATGCACGAATCTACAAGGAGCGAACGAAGAAGTGGCACGACAAACAGATTCACAGACGAGAATTTAAGAAGGGTGATCTCGTTTTATTATTTAATTCACGTCTGAGACTGTTTCCAGGCAAATTATGATCAAGGTGGTCGGGACCATTTGTAGTCGAAACAGCATACCCATTCGGAGCTGTAGATATTTGGAGCGAAGGAACAGGGGTTTTCAAAGTTAATGGGCAAAGGCTCAAGCATTACATCGCGGGCGAACAGATCGAAAAAGCTATAACGTCGAGCCTTCACGATGCTCGATCAGACACAATGAATTAAGCATGGTAACGTCGAGCTAAAGACGTAAAACAAGCGCTTTTTGGGAGGCAACCCAAACGTATCCTTTATGTTTGTTTTCATTTTATCTTTTTTTCCTCTTGTTATCTTTCGTTTCGCGCTTTTATTTACAGTCTAAAAAAATATATATATTTTCGAGTTTTATACTGCGTCTTTACGCCGTGTAAAATGGCGTACAGACAACGGAGGCAGGGAGTTTTGCTTAATTCGCGTACAAATGCAAAAATACACGGCGTCTATACGCTACTTTACCCTGCGTCTGTACGCCGTGTAAAATGGCGTACAGACTATGGAGGCAGTGAATTTTTACACACTTGCGTACCTACGCGATAATGCACGGCGTACGTACGCCGTGTATTTCGACATCTGTACGCAGGTTAACATAGCGTTTGACGCCGGATCAAATAACTCTTTTAAAACCGTCCCCTTTTCCTTTATTCTTTTTTTAAAACATCGATTTTCCTCTCTAATCCCTCGTTTTCTTCTCACCATTCTCTCAACCCTCATCTCAACAGCTCGAAGCGGCATACAAAAGTCAATAATCATCCTGGAATCGCATCATTGTGGTAAGAGATTGCTAAAACCCCTCTTCAATTTCGAATTTCGGTTTGCAACTAGGGTTCAAAAATTTCGAAAATTGTGGGCAAAATTGGAAGGGTTGTTGGTTTGATTAACTTGGTTTGGTTTGATTAGCTTGATTTCGAAGTGAATTAGTGGCATTGCATTTAATTTTGGAGGATTGATTCCATGCATTGTTGATTTGGGGCTTATTAAGCTAGGGTTTTGCTCGATTGATTTGAATTAAAGTTACGGGACTGTGGATTGTTAAAACCTAGAGTTTGCATTGTGAATTATCAATTTCGATTTTGATTTAGTTGAAATTGGGTTGATTTGGATTTGGTTGATGTTGCGTTGTTTGGTTGAGTTGTTTTGAATTTGGTCGAGGACTTGGTCAACACAATTGTACCGTCACACCACCGAAAAATTTGCAAAAATGGTTAGAACCAAGAATCCGTCTAAGGGTAAAGCTCCGGCGAGCTCTTCTCGCAGTCGACCCGAGGAACGGGAAATAGATAAGCCAATTCGGTTTGATACACCAGAAACGGAGACGACTTGGCGACGTCTCATGTTGCACGCAATATTAAAGGAAGGGAAAATTACAAATAACTCCCCTAACTAATGTCGTAATTCCAAAAAACACCCAAAAATGACCATAATTACAAATACCTCCCCTATTTTGTATTCCACCTCCCCTGCCCGTTTTTTCGGTCAGCTTTTTGCTGACGTCAGCGAATTTTTTTTGTGGTTTTCCTATTTTACCCCTGATGATGTCATCAATTGGTGACGTCATCCAATGTCATATATTTTTTGACGAAAATACCCTCAGGGGGTGTAAATGTAATATTATTTTCTTGGCCATGATATGACCGTTATAGGGGGTGTGTTTGTTATTGTTTGATCATTTGAGGGGGTCCAAACATAATTTTTTACAAAATATAAAATATGACTGTTGCAAACTCACTGTTGGAATTATGCATATATATGTACCGAATTGTGATAATTTACTATGAATCTCAATTGAAAAAATGTCTTCATCAAGTCAATCTTATTCTGATACACAAACATACTCATTGATTCATTCATACATATATAAATGTACAAAGTAGATAACAAAAAGAGCCAAAAGCCCACACACAATCCAACCACACTAATTTATTTGGGGGTGTTGAGACCTAATCCAAGAAATGCTACCCTAAATTCTTGAAAGTTGATCCATTGCTTGAGTTGGATATATCACTATTTTGGGTTACTTAGGTTGAGGGCATTTATTTTTAACAACCACTCAAAAACCTAAATCTCATTTGGGCACTCCAATATTCTTCCAAATGCTTCAAAATTTGCCTTTGACTTCTTTCCTGAAAGAGAAACAATGAAAATTTTATCTTATTAGATAAATAATGATCAGCAGATAAACAGAAACAATGAAAAGCTTCTAATCACCAAAAAATGAAAATCATCAATATATCTTTACATTAAACGAAATTTTTTTTCATCCCCAACAACCTTTGCCACAGACATTAAATGTATTGCTAACTATAACATACAAGCCCACAAACATTTATTTAAACAAAAAGAAATAAACACAAAAGCCTTCCAATAACTGTGCGGATAACAAAATGAGTTTCTAAACTGATAATCATGTAGCAATCCAGAAAACCCCTCTAAATTGAGTAACTCGGATGAATTCCATAAGATTTGATCACTCAAAATATATGAAAAAAATCAAGAATTCTTCTCAATTCCACATCTTGGTGCCATTTCCAAAGAGATATTATCAAAACAACACACGAATGGATACACAACTGAATGTCATCTTCTTCATATTAAAGTGAAGAGAAGTTTATAAGCTATTCTCTTGTACGGATTCCCGTTTCAAATACACAAATCGACATTCCAAAGGGTATTCTTGTAACCTAAGTAATTCTCAATTAATGCCAGAAATTAAAATAGAAAAAAGAATAAGAAACACAAAAATTACCGGTCCTGTCCTTCTCCTTCCTTCAAAGGCTGAAGATTTAAACCACTGCTTCCAAGGGGCGTCTTGTTGTTGCTCGACCCATGAAAGAAAACAGCTATCCAACAAACAGAAGAAATTGACATAAAGAAGTTGATACCTAACTGGAACGAATCGAAAATTCTCCACCTCGCGGCCTAGCTCTGCGCCATCCGATGGCGCCGGAATCGGCTGAAAAGGCGACGGCGGCGTTCGTGAGCGTAAAATTGAAGAGGGAGAGAAAGTTAGCCAAAAATCCGGATAAATGGATTTGGATGGGAGGTGTGAAGAAGAAGGTAGAGGAGAGTTAGGGTTTTGATTTGGGATAAATGGATTTGGATAGAAGGTGTTAAAAAGATGGTAAAATTAGGGTTTTTTAAATTTGAAAATAAAAATATATTTATAAAATAAAAGTAAGGGTATTTATGTCCATATAAAAATTATAATTATCAATGTTTTTTTTTATTTTTTTTCTCAGAAATTGTAGGGGCATTTTGGTATTTTCATCCTTTCGGGCAAGTAAAAAAACGGGCAGGGGAGGTGGAATACAAAATAGGGGAGGTATTTGTAATTATGATCATTTTTGGGTGTTTTTTGGAATTACGACATTAGTTAGGGGAGTTATTTGTAATTTTCCCTTAAAGGAATGCGCCCTTCTGTTCACCAAACCGAAATCAACCCGAACCACAGCCACAGCCTACCAATAGCAGGATTCTCGAACATACTACCCAAAATCAACATCACATGGGTTCAAGAGTTCAATGCAAGCTGCGTAGAAGCTGAAAAATTATACAGGCCGAATAGATACGATCGCACAGTTGAAGTCAGGGGTGTCGAGGTCAGTTTTGCTACACACATCATACGACATGTACTACACTTGCCAAACGTCGACGCCCCCAGCGAATATTCAGAAATGTTAAAAGACACGACCCCACAATTACTATTCGAAATTACAAAAGCAGTGGCGACTGAGGACACACAATGGATTAGAAACGGATCCACGCTTCACCGACCTGACCTCAACCCGGTAGCACTATTTTGGTATGAGTTCATACGCTACCGGCTAATGCCGACAATGAATCGTTCTGAGGTAACGCGTGCTCGGGCAACTCTGGTATACGCTATAATCAGTGGGAAGGTAATACGAGAGACGAGCATAATCCATGATAGCCTCTGCGACGCTATCGTACGCTTAACAGCCGACATGGGACAAGACTCGGGGAAGCGGAAAAGTCCTTTCATCTTCCCCGCGTTTATTCATCTACTATGCGCACACTGTGGCATCCCAGTCATCCCCGGTGATATTTTTTAGGACGCCGGCAAGGATCTCGCCTATATTGATAGTGCACAAGCCCCTCCGCAGAAACGCGCACGACAGCCAAACGAACCGTCTGATTTGCCAATGACAGATGTAGGGACTAGCTCGAGTGCTCCAGCACCTCCTCCGTCGGACCTATACTACATGCTGCTCACTCAAATTCAAACCGACATCGCAGGACTTATGACCAGTATGGGCACCATGCAGTCTGACATTGCGGGAATCAAGACTGATATGGGTACCATGCAGTCGGACATTAGGGCTATTATAGAGTGGCAGCGACAAGAAGACCTTAGACGCAATCCCCCTACCACCGACCCGATCGACGCGTTGATGGCAGAAATCAATTTCGGGGACGAACAGATAGATCCGCAAAACAATGCCGACTGAGACCCGTAGATCCATCCTTTGTATTTTTTCTTTTTCTTTTCTTTTTCCTTTTTATATTTTATGCCTTTCGTTTTCTGTTTTATGTTTTATGTCTTCTGCTTTTCTTTCGTAGACTTTAGATCATTTTGTACTGCCAAACATCGTTTAATCTAAATGTCTATTTTCTTCGAATTCTAGTGTTTTTCATATTTTTTTTTTCAGTACTATAGACACACTATATAGTGGAATCAACACAGGCGTCTCCAATTTCAAACAGGTTATGTTCTCTTTCACTCTCTACGCATGCATATCATTTCAGCACATTAGGGACAATATGTGTTTCAGTTTGGGGGTGTTTACGCCGATATTCGAAGATATTGAATGTTTTCTTAGCATTACACTTTTACTTTGATGAATAGATTTATCTTTGTGATCGTCTTACAACGATTGACTCGAAAAAATAAGCCGGACATTTTAATACATATAACACATGAACTTTTCTATCGGCGATATCATCTGCTTAGCTACAATTTTCTGACTACTCACTATGAGTAGTCCACGGCATAGGAGTTGAGTGGATCACCCGTTTTCGAAACACTACCTAGGCCTCCAAGTCTACCAACTTAGAACAACGTCTTCTGGCACAATTCGAAAAAAATAAATAGAACTGAAATATTATACATATAGAATCGCTACTGCATGGATTAGTTCGTTTTGTGACCTTTGACACTTGAGTGATTAAGTCCGAAGGAGTCTCTAAAAACTTAACGCCCTATGGCTATCTAGCTTGGGAGTCGTTGACCCAAAACTCGATAACGGGTGTCATAGAAAGTCTAAGAGAACGAACATTGCACAATCCTGTCAAGTATGAAATCGTTTGCACAAGTGACTTATGCTAAAAGCTCAATATTATGAACCAGTTGGACCCTAAAGTCCAGTTGGTATAGATGGGCGCCACTCAATATCTGTTAGAAACGCCACTCGACTATAATGCTTAACGATGGCTTTATTCAGTGCTTTATAGAAGCTTGTTTAACTCTGTGGTGTGATATAACCAATGACTAAGCAAATGCATGCTCTTCTTCTAAAAATGTCGGGTCATTAGCTCATGTCGATTTTTGTATGATTGCATCACATTTCGATTTAGCAAAGATTCACTGATTTTGTGGGTACATCATCTGCAAACCCTCACGAGACTATATCGTCCTTTTTGGGTAACAAAAAGGTTTAAAGGCATGTTGCACATGCTAAGTGCAATCGTGTACTCTACGAAAATGAGTTTATCTTTAGTTCTCTTTTTATTTTTTTTATTATTTATTTATCATTTGTTCGAGGACGAACAAAAGCAAGTTTGGAGGGGTTGATAAACCTCATTTCTACGCAATTTTCATCATTCATTCGACACGTTTATTATAGACTTGCATCGTATTTTTATCCCGCAAATGCGTTTAATGTCACTTTTGAGTGCCATAGGGAAATTCTATCTTGCAAAAGAAAATATGAATTGTAGGCTGAAATCGAGAATGATTCGATTGAAAGTTGCAAGAACACAGCGTACAGACAACCAAATACACGGCGTTCAGACAACCAAATACACGGCGTACGTACGCCATGTTAAATTGCGCCTGAACAACGAAGGCAGAGAATTAGGCCATCCCGCGTACGAACGCGGATTAATACGGCGTACAGACGCCATTTTATACGGCATACAGACACCGTTCAATATGGCGTACAGACGGCGAAATACACGGCGTACAGACGCCGTTCAATACGGCGTACAGACGCCGTTTAATACGAACGAGGCCCATATTCGGCCCATATTCGGGTTTATATTTTAGATTAGGTATAAATACCCCCTCCGAATATTGTATTAGGGTTCGAACTTTATTTTTTTGGGATTGATTGTAAAGATTAGGGATTCAAGAACAAGATTTGAGAATTGATTGTAAATGAGATCTTTCGACAACGGGTTTTATCGAGTTTATCTTTCTAATCTCTTTTAATGCTTGTCTATCTATCATGTTTACTTTTATTATCGTTGATTGTGCTTTTGCATCTATGGAGTAATCCATCTTATTCTGGAAAAGGGAATAGCCCGATAATATGTTATCAGTTTAGATTATATAATCGTTTACGTTACATCGCATATGCTTATGATTTGAATTCTTGATTATTAATGCTTGTGAATTTGCTGGTCACATATTTGCATGTTCATAGATATTAGGTGAAAGTTCTGAAAGGTGACATCTAAATCGGAACCCTATAATTCAAACCTAGGATCCTAAATCACGAAAGTAGTTTTAGGTCTTTTGAGGATTCGATACACTATCATAGAGATTAACGAACTCGAGCTTAGTCTAATCATCACGAAAGTAGTTGATTAATTAACTTGGGTAAATTATTATACTTCGACAGAAGATAATAAGTATAATTGGATAGTGTCCTTCATAAGTCGTGATCGTAACTAAATTGATTGTGTAATTGGATTGATAACGTATGTCGTGGTGAAACCTGATTCTGGAATTACTAGTCTCATATAATCAAACCAGTTTTCTTGCTTTTGTTTAGTTTTCTTTACAATTTATCTCGTGTTTTTGTTAGGCTTAGATTACTGATAATTGATAGGCTAGTGCTTAATTATTCGGTCTTCGTGGGAACGATATCTTTTATACTGCACCAAAGTCGTGCGCTTGCGGTTTAGGCACACCAGTCTTCACAATCGTCTCACAATAATCATATAACCTTTCATACTCTTTAGCCATGTCTCCTCTCACCAATTCCAAAACATGTCTTTTATCTCTCTATACCTTGTGCAAACTGCACTCGATCCCCACATCTCTTTTGATTTTTTTTTCAATGACTCAAGCCCCTCATTAGGATTATCTTTGACTATATTTTTTATCCTCTTCTCAATATATTTGTAGTTTGCTTTGGCATTGAAAGTTCTGTACGAACAAGTGTGTGTACCTTTTAAAGTCTTCACTTGGTAAGTGGTGCTACCTTGCCTATGAGAAGCATGAATTCGCTAAGAGCATCCATGCTTACACACAGCTGTTATTGTTTTTATTATTTTCTATGAATTTTAGATCCCAACAATTTCTCACAGCCCAATCTCTCAGCACATCCTTGAATTTTTCCCGTGAAACAAACTTTTTTCCTAAACATGGCCCTATCTTTTTTTTCCATCCCATCAATCCAAACTAGATGAACAATCCTCTCGTCATCGCTTCCCCTTAATGAATCAATATCATCTTTTGCTTCTTCCGGTGCATCACTAAACCACCCTTCATCATCTGCATCTCTCCCATTTACAAGTTCAAGTTGTGTTTCTGATGTTGTTCTATTCTTTTTTCCTTTCATGAATGCCCTCAATGTTTTCAAAATCTTTTCCGCATGGTCAGGAGCTTTGTTTACAAAAATGTCATCATCCATTGGACCCTCTAAATCTTCTAACATCCAATCGAAGCAATTTGAAACAGAGGATGAATCAGATTCTTCCGATTCACTTTCAATCCTCTGAGATGTGAGATTGTTTTGATGTTCAAACCCTTCATTACCCTCCAAAGTCATATCTACACATAAAAAGAATAGTAATTAACAAATCTACCTTTTTTAACAAAACATGAATAAAAATATGACTTATTAAGGACAAAGATATTAAATTAGAAACCTGGATTTGCTAAAAAGATATTAAATTAAAAATTTAGAAATGTTCTTCTTTTCCAACTAAAATACAAAGATAAATTAATAAGTTTCTTTCCTAATTTCCCATGCTAAATTCTTATTCCCATGCTAAATTCTTATTTATACCAAACAAACATAAATCTAGTCAAAACACAAACTTAGAATAGATCATAAGAATCTGCTACAGATCGAGATGAGTCTCTCAATTACAAGTGTCGTGGAACTTGAAATTTCCCTAATCCATTTTCTAACTCAAATTCATTAGATATAAACTAATTGAAAAACATAAACAATAGTTGAAATTGCAAGGCAATAACATGGAAAACAAGTTTACTCCTTACTACAGAGCAATTCACATACATATAGCAAACCATTTCGCACTGCACCAATTCCTAGGAGTTCAATTCATCATCATGTTCTATGTTAAAGCAAACTTACTCCATTAAAAGACAGCATAATTTGTATACACAAACACATAACTTCAATACAAAATTGAGGTTTTTTCTAGTTCAAATTGGGTTTTGAAGCTCAGACTATCTGTGATTCCATATTCTTGATCTCAATACATATATGATGTGATTTTCAGAAAAATCCACGATTATATGAATTCCACAACATGACTGATTGTAAACTCGGATCATTGAATACTAGCAAGCTTTCCAACTGAGTATATTTTCTCATTCGCAAACTGAGCACATTTTCTCATTCACAAACTGACTCTTCCCGAGTTGCAGAGAAAAATCCGAACTTAAACAAACTAATCGACAAAATTCCAACTAATTACACACCCAAAACTCGATCTTAAACAATTTTTAAAAATGTTCAAAGATTATATATATTTACACCATCAAAAACACATCAAAACTACAAAGAAAATTGATTAAAAACTTTAACACATCAAAACTACAAAGTTATAATAATTTAATCAAGATTTCAGAAAATGTAAATACTATTAAAAATGAAGATATATGGAACTGATTTCATTGAATGAATTATGAAAGTAAGAGTACATAGCTGGAGTTGTTTTATAACTCACTAACAGCCTAACGCCTATTAACAGAAAACGGTTACAAAGTTGCTATTACTAATAGAGTTGCTACTTCTGAGATTACGACTTTTATATCACCTTTCAACACCCCCCATCAAGTTTGGCTTCGGTGTAGATATTTCTCATCCCAAACTTGCTTAAAAGGTGATGATGTTGGTCCCTTCTAAGTCCTTTTGTTAGGAGATCTGCAGGTTGCTGCTCGCTCTTCATGTAATTGGTTGTGATTACCCCATTTTGTATCAAGTTTTGAATCATATGGCAATCAACCTCAATGTGTTTTATCCTTTCGTGAAAGACCGGGTTGTTTGCTATACTCATTGTAGACTTACTGCCACTGTATATACTCACCGGTTTCTTAACGTCAATTCCTACATCCTTTAGTAAACCAATTAGCCAAATCACTTCACAACTAGCCGCTGCCAATGCTCTATATTCGGCCTTTCAAGATGATCTTGATATGGTTTTCTGTTTCTTTGTCTTCCATGCTATCAAGGAGTCTCCCATCTTGACAAGGAATCCAGTAAGTGATCTTCTGGTCATTTTACAAGATGCCCAATCGGCATCGCAGTAGGCTATTAATTCCAGTTTGTTGTCTCTTGGCATAAAAATCCCATGACCGGCGTATTTTCAAGTATCTGAGCACCCTCAATGCTGCATCCATGTGGGATCTTTTCGGTTTGTGCATGAATTGTGTTAGCATTTGCACAGGATAACTTATGTCTGGCCTAGTCATTCCCAAATAGATTAGTTTCCCAACCAATCTTTGGTACTCACTCATGTCTGCCAATAAAGGATCAGTGTCCTTATTTTCCAAGCTTTGATCATATTCATAACTTGTAAGCTTTAAATTTTCCTCAATTGGTGTGTCAATGGGTTTGCAACCTGTCATTCCAGCCTCATGCAATAAATCCAATACGTATTTCCTTTGGTTTAAGCATATCCCCCCACTGCTCCTAGCTACCTCAATACCTAGGAAGTACTTCAACTGTCCAAGGTCCTTGATGTGAAACATTTTGTGCAAATGTGTCTTCAGGTCTGAAATCATGGCAGTGTCATTTCCAGTTATAATGATGTCATCCACATAGACCAAAAGTATAACTACTTTATCTCCACATTTCTTAGTGAACAATGAGTGATCATGCTGAGATTTTATGTAACTAGCCTCAATCAATGCTTCTGAAAATTTGCAATTCCATTGTCTTGAGACTTGCTTTAAGCCATAAAGAGATTTCAACAATCTACATACTTTGCCCCCCCTGGATTTTGAAATCCTTCAGGGAGAACCATGAAAACTTCTTCGGATAAGTCTCCTTGGAGGAAAGCATTTGTCACATCTAGTTGTGAGAGGGACCAATCATTGGCTGCAGCAAGTGCAAGGATGGTTCGGACAGTAACAATCTTCACTACGGGGCTGAATGTTTCATTGTAATCGAGCCCAGCTTGTTGGGTGTAGTCCTTAGCCACTAAGCAGGCTTTGAATCTCTCAATAGAGCCATCAAATCTCAATTTGGTTTTATAAACCCATTTGCAGCCAATTGCTTTCTTCCCCGGTGGCAAAGCAACAAGCTCCCATGTCTTATTCAATTCTAAAGCTTGAATTTCAGCTGACATAGCATCTCTCCATCTCACATCTTTAACAGCCTCAATGTAAGACTTAGGTTCAGGTACACTGTCTAGGGAACTAAGAAAACACTGATATGTGGAAGATAAATAATAGTGTAAGTGTGCAGACAAGGGATAAGCACAAGTGGCAGTGGAAGAATTACATACGAAATCCTTGGTCCAAACAGGTTTAGAGGTAAGTCTGCTAGATCTTCTTTGAGGAAGTGAAGGTGAAGGACTCTCATGAATGGAAATATCAGTGTTAGAAATAGGAGTGGGAATGGAAGTGGTGAGTGTTGGTGAAATGGACTGAGTGTGTGCAATGGGAATGAGATATGGCATAATAAGATCATCATAGAATTGTTGAGTAGGTGGGATCAAAAGATGATCTGAACTAACTGAGGTTGTAGTTTTGAAAGGGTAAATGTCCTCATGAAATATACAATCTCTAGAAACAAAGAATCTATTGGTAGTTGTGTTAAGTAATCTGTAGCCTTTCTGTGTAGTGGCATAGCCCATGAAAATGCAAGGGTTGGATCGAGGAGAGAATTTGTCAGGAGTGTGTAGTGTTTTGGCATAACAAAGACATCCAAAGGTTCTAAGGTGATATAAATTTGGTGGTTTATCAAAGAGTATTTCAAAGGGAGTCTTGTTTTTCAGCAGTGGTGATGGAGATCTATTGATGAGGTAAACTGCAGTATTTAGGCATTCCCCTCAATATTGAATAGGGGTGTGTGATTGAAACATGATCGCTCTTGCTACATTAAGTATGTGTCTATGTTTTCGTTCCACAATTCCATTTTGTTGAGGTGTGTAGGCTATGGAGCTTTGGTGAATGACACCTAAGCTGTTAAAGAATTGGGAGCAAGAAATTTTGAAGAAGTCTAGGGAATTGTCGGTTCTGACTATTTTGATGGAGCTGTTAAACTGATTTTTCACATAAGAGAAAAATTGCTGAATGTATTGAAGAACTTCTGTTTTGTATTGCATTAAGAAAGTCCATGTGGCTCTTGAGAAATCATCCACAATGGTAAGGAAGTATCTATGGTTGGAGTATGTGGGGTGTTTATATGAACCTCAAATGTTCATGTGGACTAATTCAAACTTGCAAGATGAAGAATGAGTACTGTGTGGGAAAGGTTTTCTGGTGTGTTTGGCTTGAGGACATATGTTACAGTGAGTAGGTTTGATGGATAATGTATGGCCAATATGAGGGAGAAAATGTAATCTAGAATGAGAGATATGACCCATGCGCACATGCCACAGATTAGCATCAGAAATACTATTGCAACAAATAGATTCATTATTAAAAGAAGAGTGTGTTACAGATTTAGACAAGCTAGCAAAATTACAAGAATTTGAAGAAGCAGCAGTCTTGTGCAGAAGGAGTGACTTGACTGTGGAGCTCAAAGTAACAGGATCAAGAATGTAGAGTCCATTTTTGACTCTACCAATCCCATTGATCCTGCCAGTCAGTGTGTCCTGGATAAGGCCAAAATGGGGATAGAAAGAAGCAAAGCAATTATTGTCATGTGTGAATTTGGAAACTGAAAGAAGATTGAATTGAAATTGGGGAAGAAATAGGACATTCTTAAGAATGAGGTCAGAAGCAAGAGTAATGTTCAAGTGTTGAAGTGTTATGCAGTGAAGAATCAAACGATTGAATATCATAAGACATGTGTTGATTTGCACCATTGTCTATCACCCATTCACCCTGGTGTATATGTGCCAACATAGTAAAGTTATGTAAAGGAGTACCTGATTGAGAAGACGAACTGATTGCTGCTGTAGCAAAATTAGCCTGCAATGGCTGAGGATTGTGTTGATCATTCGAGGGTGAATGTTGGTGAAGAAGATCCATAATTTGTTGATACTGCTGTTGAGTGATCATCTGATTAGGTGGGATGACAGTGGAGTGATCAGGCTGCTCAAGTGTGTCATTATTTTCTGGAAATGAAGCTTGATTCGAAGAGTAAGGCTGGTATGGTTTGCGGCCGCCACCGCGAGGAGTACCACCCCTCGAAGTTTTCCCTCTACCTCGAGGATGACCAGCCGGATAGCCTATCAACTTGTAGTAAGAAGAAACATGATGGCCAACAATGCCACAATGATCACAAATAACGTCCGGTTTAGAAGAATTTTGTGAAGATGAGTATAAACTGATTGAATTCTCCGTTGTAGGATTATATATTTGCCATTGAGACTCCTCATTGCAGAACATAGAGAATGCTTGTTTGTGAGTGGGGGCAGGAACCATCATGAGAATTTGGGACCGAAGAGCAGCATACGAATCATTAAGACCGATAAGAAATTGCATGAGCCGGTGTTCTTGAGTATATACTGAAAACTCTTTGGATGCATGGCATGTGCAGTGTGGAAGATTGAGTAAAGAGTCATATTCTTCCCACATTTGCCGGAGTTTAGTGTAATACACCGTGATGGAATTACTTCCTTGAGCATGCGAGTTTATGTCGCGAAATAAGGCAAAAACCCTAGAACGATTCATCTTATTGAATTGTTCATGGAGATCATTCCAAGCATCAAATGCAGTCGAGCAATAAATGAGACCATTATAGATTTCTTTGCTTATCATCGGAAAAGATGCGATCGAGTGTGGGAGATCGCAAAAAAAAAAAAAAACAGGCTCTTATACCATGTTAAAAATGAAAATATATGGAACTGATTTCATTGAATGAATTATGAAAGTAAGAGTACATAGCTGGAGTTGTTTTATACCTCACTAACAGCCTGACGCCTATTAACAGAAAACGGTTACAATGTTGCTATTACTAATAGAGTTGCTACTTGTGAGATTACGACTTCTATATCACCTTTCAACAAATACAATAAAGATTATAAAGTTTTAACAAAAACCCTAATCTTTTGTCTTTTCTTCTTCTTCAAGTAGCAAATAAATTCGAATTGCAAGGAAAAAAAAGAGAAAATCTGAACATCCTTTGTAATACTTCGAATCAAATACGATTTACTTGGTTAAATACGATGATATAATTGGTATATTATGTAAAAAAATTAACGGTGTTAAAGTAAATAGACGGAAGTGGAAAGTGTGCAATTTTAAATTTGTCACATTGGGTTTTTAGACTATATTATTTCAAAGGGAGTTTTTAGCCACTAAAATATTTCAGAAGAGGTTTTTTTTATTTAACCCAATAGTAATTAGATTAGTAAACCGTGACTAATATATGAGTCTTGTCTTGTTTTATATATAAGTATATTTTCACGGGTAAGGCCGGATTAATAATTTAATTAATTATTTTTCTAAAGTTTAGAGTGTGCCCAAATTTATTTTCTCATGTTTTACGAACGTGGTTTTAAATTTTTATACAATTAACTGCTACCATCACTACTAGAAAACGAAGCAAACGCGACGGGCGTTTCGCCCGTCGCCATTTTTTTTAAGTTTCGCGACGGTATGGCGACGGTATGGCGACGGTGAAATTCCAACCCGTTTTTTGAAATGGGTTAAAAATTTTGCGACGGTATGGCGACGGGATGGCGACGGTATGATAAATAAATAATTTAAAATTTTATTTTTAAATCATTGGCGACGGGATGGCGACGGGATTGCGACGGTATATACTAAAATATTTTTAAACAATTATTAATTTAATATAAATATATTTTTTAAAATATGGCGACGGGTTTGCGACGGGCTTCAAGAAATAATTATTATTATTTGGCGACGGGATGGCGACGGTATATACTAAAATATTTTTAAACAATTATTAATTTAATATAAATATATTTTTAAAATATGGCGACGGGTTTGCGACGGGCTTCAAGAAATAATTGTTATTATTTGGCGACGGGATGGCGACGGTATATACTAAAATATTTTTAAACAATTATTAATTTAATATAAATATATTTTTAAAATATGGCGACGGGTTTGCGACGGGCTTCAAGAAATAATTGTTATTATTTTGGCGATGGGATGGCGACGGTATATACTAAAATATTTTTAAACAATTATTAATTTAATATAAATATATTTTTAAAATATGGCGACGGGTTTGCGACGGGCTTCAAGAAATATTTATTATTATTTGGCGACGGGATGGCGACGGTATATACTAAAATATTTTTAAATAATTATTAATTTAATATAAATATATTTTAAACATATGGCGACGGGTTTGCGACGGGCTTCAAGAAATAATTATTATTATTTAGCGACGGGATGGCGACGGTATATACTAAAATATTTTTAAACAATTATTAGTTTAATATAAATATATTTTAAATATATGGCGACGGGTTTGCGACGGGCTTCAAGAAATAATTATTATTATTTAGCGACGGGATGGCGACGGTATATACTAAAATATTTTTAAACAATTATTAATTTAATATAAATAATTTAAAATTTTATTTTTAAACCATTTCATTGACTTACCGACGCCATACCGACGCTATTTTTATTTTTAAAATAAATTAAATATTATTATTGATATATTTTAGGATAAAATATAAATATATATTATTAGTTATTTTATACCGTCGCTATACCGTCAACAATTTACATACATTGATTGCTAATATTAACAATATTTAAAATACCAAATTATGATTATTTGAAAAAAAAAGGTACTCTATCAATCTTTATTTTCTTGTTAAATATTGTTTTAACAATCTAATTCCACGCAATTGAGTGGAAGAGAAAGAATATTAGAGAATAAAACGAATTTACCTTGAATTGAAGAAAAAAAAAAGCTAAATTTTAAAAATAAAATTAGTTTACAAATTAACGATGTAATTTTTCCTATTTGGTTCATGTATCTCATATTCTTATATTCATTCAATTATTATACTATGAGATCGATCACTTGAAACAATATATAACTTTAATATTGGTATTTAATACGTTCAAATATGTTATGGATCTTTGTTAAAAAATTATTGTAAAACTTTAGGCTAAAGATTTATGAATATGTTATTTTCATAAAATAAATTATTCAGTAGTAAAAATACATATGGCATATGTATTATACGATAATAATATGAATGAAACTAATGAAGATTATGCGCAAATAAGAATTTCTTATTTTTTTTCTTAATCTTTATTTGCTTTGAGCTAAAAATTATTATTTTATACCTACATTGATATCTATGGTGAAAATTTTATAGTTAATATTAATTGTATACTTATGGTTACAAGGAGATTAAGTTAGCAATTGGTCCATGACGGGATAGCGTCGGGATGGCGACGGGTTTTAAATTTTTGAAAATTTTCACACTCCCGCTAAATAGTGGCGACGGGATAGCGTCGGGATGGCGACGGGATTTAAATTTTTGAAAATTTTCACACTCCCGCTAAAAAGTGGCGACGGGATAGCGACGGGATTTAAATTTTTGAAAATTTTCACACTCCCGCTAAATAGTGGCGACGGGATTGCGACGGGATTTAAATTTTTGAAAATTTTCACACTCCCGCTAAAAAGTGGCGACGGGATAGCGACGGGATAGCGACGGGATGGCGACGGGATTTAAATTTTTGAAAATTTTCACACTCCCGCTAAACAGTGGCGACGGGATAGCGACAGGATGGCAACGGGATGGCGACGGGTTAGCGACGGGATGGCGACGGGATTTAAATTTTTGAAAATTTTCACACTCCCGCTAAATTTTCGAAAATTTTCACACTCCCGCTAAACTTTCGAAAATTTTACAAATTGTTACTCTATATAAAGCCTCATATTCACAACTTCCTAATCCAAATCTTCAATCTCTTCTTCCATTTTTCATTAAATGTATCATCTAATATTTTTATTTATATTTTGTTATATTTTGATTTTAATGTGCACTAATATCTTGTTGTTTTGTTTAATTGTGTAGGACAATTAAAAAAGGTAATTACGAATCAATTCCTTACAATTCAATTTTGTTTTTTAATTATTCATTGTGATATGAATTCTATGTATTAATATTCTTACACTTTCTATTATAAATCCTAATTTTTTTTATATTTCTTATAGGAATAATTGTTAAATACAAATAAAGAGAAAAGAAAAGGTATGTATTATATTTTTTAATTCGTTTTTAAGGCTTAATGTTTATTATCAATTCCAATTCTTTTTATTCTTGATGTATTTTGCTATATTCTTGATGTTTATGTTGAAGTAGATAAATTATTAGTGTTTATGTTGATTTATTATTTTTGATATTTAATCTTTTAATGTTTGATACATTTGATGAAATTATTGATGAAATTGCAGCCGGTTGCTCGATATGTTGCAGCAACCCGGCTGCATATTTTTTACAAAATTTACCAGAAATGCGACGGGATTGCGACGGTCTTCAAATGTTTGAAGTCCGTCGCTATCCCGTCGCTAAATTATTAGTTACAAAATTTACCAGAAACGCGACGGGATTGCGACGGGATGGCGACGGTATATAATAAAATATATATAATTATTAATTTAATATAAATATATTTTAAAAATATGGCGACGGGTTTGCGACGGGCTTCAAGAAATAATTATTATTCATTGGCGACGGGATGGCGACGGTATATAATAAAATATATATAATTATTAATTTAATATAAATATATTTTAAAAATATGGCGACGGGTGTGCGACGGGCTTCAAGAAATAATAATTATTATTTGGCGACGGGTTTGCGACGGGAAATACCCGGCCAAAACCGGGTCAAGTGTTTAGGTAGTTTGCGACGGGATGGCGACGGATTGTATTTTAGCGACGCCAAAATTGCGACGGGTCGATACCGTCGCGAAACCGTCGCAAAAAGCGATTTGGCGACGGTTTAGCGACGGTATCGGCCGTCGCGTTTGCTCTGTTTTCTAGTAGTGCATTCATCACCCTTCAATTGCTACAATTAATTTTTATACAATTAATATGTCAAATTTCACTATTCATCACCATTCATTCCATAGAGTCTGGATCTCGAATAACACCAATTGAATCCATCTAAGTATTCATCATGCTTTACAATTGTGAATTTTAAAATAAAATATCGTGATACGTATCTGTTCACATGAAAACAGATTTGGTTAATCTCAGATTATGTTTCTTTCCTACCAAACAAAGTGATTAAATTTAATAATGCAATAAAATTTCGCAATCTTTGCTTTACACATGCCATGTTTTTTCACTTTATATTGTTTAATTATCAGAAGTACTAAAATTATTGCACGGTGAGATTGTCTCCTACAAAGTTGAAGAATATATTTTCCTACTAAAGTAAAACATTAGAACGAGACAATTTACTTTAATAGAAAAACATGCACCATTAATGGAAACTGAATAGTCATCTAGATTACTAAAACAAATTAAAATATTAAGTCAGACGTAAGAAAAAATAATTGGTTTTTATACCATAAAAAAGCAAAGACTTAAAGAAGAGCAATAATTGCATTAGGCAGGAAAAAAAAAGAAAAAGGGAAATTATAAAATAAAAATAAAATGGTAATTTTTTTTAAATGAATTGTATAAATCAGATTAAAAATGACAAATTTAATTTTGATTTCCTTAATATTAATTCTCAGAATAGTTGCTTTGACTTTATTTATCGCCAACTCATATTCAAGTGAGTCTGAATAGTGTGCGGAAGAAATATGGAGGAGAGGGAATGAATGATTATTGGGGAGTTAAGAATTTTAGTTTTTATTACTTCACAAAAATGACAGACCAATAATGGGTGAGACCAAAATACATTTGCCCATCCTCAATAATAAAGTTGTTTAAATAAATAATTCTCTAAAATTATTTAAATACATTAGACAATTTTGTATGATGAATACTTCTATTAAGATGCTTAATCAACAATTCTATATTATAAGCTATTAATAATGAACTCTCATATAAATAGATGTAAATTATATATATCTGAGGAAATCAAACTCATAATCTTTAGTAGAAAATTGATTTAATCTAAAGATTGATCTATTTTAATTCAAGAATAATGAATTTGTTTTCTACTAATTATCATACAACAAAAAAAAAATTATCGCCCGGAAAAATGAAGAATTTTTTTACATTTGTTACAATTTGAATTCAAAAGTCTGACTATAACAACTTACTTAATTCGTCCGAGTAAATCAGATCTAACCCGCTTAGCCTTTTTGTGATCCTCAAATCTTCCTAATCATAATCCGCATGTCCAATTTTCCAGTATTTGATAGAGTTGTAAATTAGAAAAAATTATATGAACTTCTCCATATCAAAATTACAAAAAACTTTCTTCACTTTTTTATATTTACTACGAGCTCTCCTAATATTAAATTTGAATAACATGAGCACCCCTTGACATACCAGTGATAATTTTGTGGCTCCAATATTGCCTAAATAAAATACAAATTATCCACCTTTTTTTCAAAGTAAAAGTGTGAAAACATTAATAATGAACACATTTAAATTACCTAAAATATATATATATATATATATAAATCAAGTTCTTATCCCGACATTTGGCCATTGTCCTCTATCGAAAAATTCTATAATGGACCGGGACCTTTGGTCCCAGTCCATTTTTAACCACAAGTTTTGGGGGTGGTGGGTGGCTTTCCCACATGAAGTACCCTATAAAAACCACCCACCACCCCCCAAATGTATGGTAGGCATGGGTAGGGACCTAAGGTCTGGGTTCGTGAAAGAATTGCCCGTACACTATCTATTGAACACTTCCAATCACTTTCAAACCCATCATTTCATGTGCCTACATCAACTGTCCTTCATTTACTTCCTACATGACATTCCAATAAAATGCCCCATTAAATTATTATTTTATTATTATATATTATTATTATTACTGTTGCTCCCATAATATCCAATATATTTATATATATATATATATATATATCTTCTTCACTCTCCAGTCCACAATTCTCAGCCGACAGTTATACTTCACTTTCAGCTTCAAAACTTATAATCCACCTGATGATATATATATCATCAAACATCTTAATTTACATACCCATTTCACACCATATTTTTCCAAAGGTTATCTTAATTTCATCACAATGTATGTAAAATTTCTGGAAATTTAATTTCCTTTACAGGAACCGGAATGCAGCAGGCCATTATTCTGAGGTAACTGAGTTCAAGTTCTGGAAATATTTGAGATTATTGTTTTTTTCTTTCCTTTATGGATTTCATGTAATAATATATCTTTTCTTTTCAGTTATTAAATTCAGCAGCAGATCCAGAAGCCAGAATCATTAAAAAAATGTCTTGGAGAGCACATGATTTGAATCAAAAGGCTCTCACAATCACATTTAACCAAGTAAGAAAATTTAATATCCCTTCTTAATAAACACTGTATACGTCAATTTAGGGTAATTATGTGATTAAATAGCTGATTAATGATGATTACATATATATATATATATATATTGCAGGATGGTGATAGTATGGGTGAAAGCCATGTTGCACTTGAATATGCAATGCGTTTGGTTATTTACGCGGCACTAACAGGTGTGTATCATGTATGCATGTTACCAAAATTAGTGATTATAATATGTACATCTGATGTCCTCATCTAAATATGATAAATTTAACTATTGCAATTTGCAATTTGTTCCTTATTTGTTTTTTTTTTCTGGTATTTTCTTCAAGTTTATGCAATAAAAATATTAAAGTGGAAAATAACATTTTCATCAGGTAACTTAATAAAAGTTCACTTTCAGTCTCATTTATTAAGAGTTTCTCGGATTTAGTTCTATAATTTTTAGAATATCTCACATTTAACCACAACGGTCAACTCTGTTAGTCAACACTTTAATCGACTTTTTTGGAAGAATTCATATATAAATACACCCATACATAGATTATAAAATGTTACTCAATGCCACGTGTCTCTATTACTTAAAATCTACCAAAAAAGGTAGTAACGAAGTTTATCGTTAGATTTTGAAAAACGAGATTAAATGTGAGTCATTTTGAAAATTACGAGACTAAATGTGAGAAATTTATAATAAATGAGATCAAAATTAAACTTAGCTAATTTATCGGAGGAAAAATGTAATTTTTTTCAAAAAGGGTCCCCCACAGTCTTCAGACTAAGCCAATTGAGTGTGAATTATTGAACTGTCACAGTATTCAGATCTTACCCAAATGAACAAGATATAATTCTGGGAAATTCTGGTGGGGTTGAACTAAACTCTGTTTTTCCTTTTTTTATTTTTTTTATTTTTTCTTTTTAAGAGGGTCAAAAAATCCAATTTTCCAATGTTTTAATTTGTCCTTTGAATGACCAATGAAATCATTCATTATACTTTTTTCTTTTTTTCATCTACAAAAACATTGTGGACCAGGAAACATTTATTAAACAGTACAAGCTATGCTTGTTTATGTTTGAACACTAGTGGATTTTAGTGACAAATAAAATTCTAATAAAAATAAACTGTATAATATTTTGTGAGCATTTTATAGCTAACATGTAATAATATTGACTTTTTTTTTTCCCAAAATGCAGCAATATTCGTGATGGTAATTGCGCTAGTCGTTAAACTCCTTTGGAACTGTGACGAAGATGAGCCAAGCGGAGTAGTAAGGGCGAATGAAAATAGTAGATTGATTTTATCGAAGGAAGTTGTGTGTAATATATACGGGACGTATGAAAAGGATTTAGAATCGGGTAGCAGTTCATCGTCTGAGGAAGATTTATATGATGGAAAGATTTGTGTTATATGTTATGATCATCAAAGAAACTGCTTCTTCATTCCTTGTGGTCATTGTGTTACTTGTCGCACTTGTGCCCACAGGTAATGGTCTTCTCGTTCGATCTTTTTGGTCCTATATATAGATCCAACGACACGATAATCATGAAAAAATAAATTAATTGAAAAGTTTTAGTTCAAATTTGATTTTGTCGATTTTTCAAGTTGTAAAAGTTGTGAGAATTAATATGAGAAATGTGTTTATGATGCAGGATTATGAAAGAAGAAAACAAGACATGCCCAATATGCAGGAGATATATTGACAAAGTAAGGAAGTTGCATATTGTGTGAAACAATTTGGACAATATGGATTTAGTCTTATTTCTTTTGTAGTAAGAAAATTGACATTTAGTGGATGTGCAATTGGTAGCTAAAATGTACGATAAGTGTTTAATAATTTTATTTTGTATTTAGTGATAACAAAAATACTGCATATTTGTTGTACATTTAAGTTTTAACAAATCAGATCTTCTATTTTGAAGTCATCTATTATTTCAACAATCTTGCACGTGAAGTGTTTATACTTAATGTCATCTTTCCATTTTTGGAAATTTCACTTGGCATGCATGTGTAAATCGAAATAAGAGATGAAACAAGGGATGGCAATGGAGTGAGTTTGGAAAGGGTATTGCAGGACTTGAGATCCACACTGCTCAGATTTTTTAGTAGCCGAACCTGGTCATTACCCTGACCCAGCAAGTTGTCGGCGAGTCTGGGTCCAATCCGGATCCAGTTAAATCATAATTTTTTTTCATTTCATATTCTCATAAACATATTCTAAATATAATAACACCAAATCAATACAAACACAAAAAAATACAATCATCCAAGACTTAACTCATTCACAAGATACAATTTAAGTACAAATTTGAAAATAAGTACAAATATCAAATTAAACATCAAATACTTAAAGTATAATTAAATTAATAAATATGTAATAAATAATTGGGGGTGAGCCCGGGTTCATAACATGTATATGTTGGACCCATTATACGCGACCCTGGCCCGATTGGGTCTTGACTTTGATACCCGAACTCAGATCTAATCTTTTTTTTTTTGAACTCGTACTTGGTCCCATCTAGATGGGTCCAAGGCTATATTCATTTTACCCGGGCCTAATGTTATCCCCAGGTGAAATTGCGTTTCTTGAACAAAGGATCCAAAATATACACATAACAACCTAATGTACATATATGAAATGTAAATCAACATAGGGATGCTATGAGTCCAAATTGTTTGAGAACAAGTTTATGTGTGAAGTATGAGTCACTTATGTGTTTATGTGAGTACTCTTCGTCTATATTTTCTATTTAGGCATCAATTAGAATTTGTTTTTGAAGTGACCTACTCGATTAGAATTTGCTTGCCATAAAATATTAAAATGCAAGAAATTAATATTGTTAATACATATTTTGATATTTAATAATTTTTCTATGCCACTGTATACGAAATGAGCTCCAATAAAATATTAAATATAAACAATCAAAATCTAATTTTCCAGGGGGCAAAAATAGAAAATGAAGAAACGAAGAAAACTGGGAAATTGTAATAGGCTCCTACGGTAAACACTAACACTGTGAAAGCATATAAGCCCATCAGGACACTGTGATTGCATGATTGGGCTTTGTTTTAGATGGATCAGAATGATTAGGCCTTTTTTTTTAAAATACAAGTTTCGAATTTTTTAAATCACAAAAAATCCTAAATAAACTTAGCACAAACTATCCTTATTCAAATTTACATTTTTTCAACTCTATTGTTTTCGGTCTACTATATACTTTCATATCTTCAACAATAAAAATCATTAACTTTAATCATTATTTAGCTTTCGTTTATATCTTTTCATCTTTAATTTATATCTTTATATTCACATAATCATTGTTGTAAATTACCATTGTACTCATAATTGACACAATCATTCAAGGCATTATTCATAATTTTACCACTATTGATTTGACATATCCTATCATTTTTAATGTATTTTTGACACATAAGCAAACACTTATCATTTTCACAAATTACTTATCAAATATTTTTTTTAAAAAGGTAAATTGAAAAACATAAATAAACAGGGCTTTTAACTTTCCTTATTAACTTTCTTTATTAACTACATAGAAGGATATGAGGCCGTAATTATATTTGTTCCTATGACCCTTATAAATCATACTCGAATAGTCAAATGTGTATATTTATAAACATAAATAGATAGATACAACTGAAAAAAGAATTTCAATTGCTAACCATTTTGAATCTAATGAATAATATACATAGTTTTAACTTTTAGGTTGCGATATTCTGTACAATACGTATCACATAACATTTATAATGAATACTATCTCATTTTGGCTTGAAAACTGATATTTTAATTAATAAAATTGAGAAATTATATTATGCTATTAAAATTATAAATTTAAGATTATACAACTAAATAAAACTAATATTAAATCCCAAATTAACCATTATAAAAAAGTTAGTTTTATGCTCCTCATAATTGCAAGCTAAATAATACAGTACCTCGTGAAAAGTCTATTTTTTTCATAAACTGAAAGTGGATACAATCACAATATCTTACAAAATAATATAAAATAGACTATACTTTTTTGCTCTAGAATAATTTATAACTAGCTATAAAATTCTTACATTACACATACACTTACTATATTATACATATGCCCACTTGGCTTGGTGACTGGATGAGGCATCAAAAATGACTAATTGATTAAATAATATATTATTTTGGGTTTTTATTATACAAAATAATGCATCATTTTATATTACATTTCATTTTTGTACGTCAAGCATATATAATTCAGATATAGACGGATTAAAATACAAGATGAACCATTAGTTTGAAGTGTATGATTCAAATCGAATACATTATATATGGCAAAGACAGCTGATAAAAAAAATTTAATGTGAAAAGAATCTGTAAAGGTATATTTATTTACTTTTTATTGTTTTTTCATTTTTTGCAATAGTAAATGGATCATGGATGTCTGTTCATTGATTAAGATATAAGAGCAATAAAACATTATTCAAAAGAACCAAAAAGAAGAAGCAACATTATCCATGCTTAAGGAGCCTAACAACAGTAAAAACAGAGTTAAAAGTAATAATAGTAATAATATATATATATATATGTGACTTTAAAATAATCTAAAAAATATTATAAACTTTCTGCATAATAAAAAATTTAACATAGTTATCCACTTTATACAGTACCTATAAGTTCAAATTTTTATATTACCTATAACGTGAGTTCGAATTTAATAGTGACGTTTTTCTTGTAGATTTTGCGTATGAACCAAAATCTCAATAAATGTATGAAAAATCTGATCTTGAAACTTAAAGAATAGAAAATATTCTATATTGGACATATATTACGTGCTGATATGACGCGATTTATAACTTTTAATATACATCTAAATATATTTGAGAAGTTTTTGACCAAAATCTTCTTATGCTTAACTTATAAAGGTCAATATTCCCAAAATATAAGTAAAACTCTATTTCAATATATGTACTAAATAATTTTTGGGTAAAAAGAAAACATTACAAAACAAACTACAAGTCTTCCAAAATAAGATCTGCGAGTCCTGGTCTTAACGCATAAAGGGATATTGAAAACATATAGAAATGTTACAACATGCCCTTGCTTTTACTTTTGTAACTTTGTTTTCTTTACCTTTTGCTTTAATATTAAACACTACTTGCCCATGAATATATATTGGCATAGTATTTGACCAATCACTTTCAAACGTCTTTTGCACATAACATTTGAAATAAGGTACATATTATTTATTATTAACTTAGACAAAAGATCAACAATACAATAGGGGTCAGTTTGTCAAAGTATTAACTCATATACTAGCCAAGCTTTACATTATAGCTATAATCAAACTTTGAAAGTTACATTTAACTTGATTCTACACTGTTATACGTACGTAGGCAACTCATATTATCAATACAGTCTATATCATCCTGAAGAGTTGACCTAATCCTGTAAGACTTATAGATCAACAAGTGATCTTATCCAGATTAAAAATCTATCTAAATTACTAAATATATTTTTTCATTGAAATAATTAAATTATTATGTATTCTCCATTGTTAATTTAATATTACAAAAACTTGGGCTTTGTTTGTTTATATTTTCAAATCTCATTTTCAAGTTTTTAAATTCCAAAATTTAAAATAAATTTAACACACCAAATTTTCGTCCAAATTTACCCTTTTTCAACTTTACTTTTTTAATTTTCTATATAACTACTTATCAATCATATATACAACATTTCCACTTCCCCTCAGAAGGTTGTGTGTTCGATTCCCGCTGCCGACGTGAGGGCTGTGTTGGTGGGTGATCTGTAAGTACCTCTATAAGTGGCCTTTGGTCCCGGAGGCATGCCCTGACCCTGGTAGGCGACCGGAGCCGACCCCTACCTAAACTTTTTGTAACCAAAAAAAATATATACAACATTTCATAGATTTACCAATCAAATCAATCATTATTTTCTCTTTCATACTTTACAATTTTTTATTTATATATATTTATTTTTTATTCAAATAATCATTATATAAACAACTAAAATAATTATTCTACACACCATCCATCAACCTACCAATATTGATTTGACACATTTCACAACTTTCAACCTATTTTTAAAAATATAAACAAACAACTACCATTTTCAGACGAATTTTGGTAGTATGCAATTCCCGAAATTTTTTAAAATTTTTTACTCAAAAATATAAACAAACATAATAGTAAAATAGTTTTTTCATAAAATGTTTATTTTATTTTTAGTAAATATGACTCATAATAGTAAATATGCCTCATAATAGTAAATATGCCTCATAATCATTTTATGAAAAACTATTAATAATATAGTTTTTTGTGTAAACATGAGTAAAAGTGTATCCTAAATGAATATATAAGTTCTTATATGTTAAAATTTAAATATTATGAGGCATATAATTTTTACGTGAAAAATATAATTTTTATAAAGAGGTAAAATGCAATTTCTCCGTTAAATTATAGTTACACAGAATGGAATAAAATGGACATTTTCCATTAATTTAAGGGATAAATGCAAAAAAAACCCTGTGAAATAATTTATCGGCTGAAAACCCCCTTTGAAATAAATACAGGCTAAAAACCCCCTGTGAAATTTTTTCGTTGTAAAAAACCCCCTCGATCAGGTTTTTTTTTTTTGCGCGTGTAGCTCACCTAACTGACCGAGGGGGTTTTTTGCAACGAAAAAATTTCACAGGGAGTTTTTAGCCTATTTTTATTTCACTGGGAGTTTTCAGCCAATAAATTATTTCACAGGGTTTTTTTTTGCATTTATCCCATCTTTTTTTCACAATATCAATGGTTGTAAGAAAATGTCCAACTTTTATACTATTTCGAAAGGGAAGTAAGTGGAAGAAACAATATTAGAGCAAAGGAAAAAGTAGATTGGATGTGGGTCTTGATAATGAGCTATCTCAATTTCATATATATCTTTTCACCTTAACATAAACATGAGTTTTCTTATATAATCACCTCGAGTAAATTCCAAATTGTTAAAAAAATTCATATTAAAAATAAGCTAATTATTTCCTGTGTTATTAAAAATATGTGTGATATTCCTTTATGTTAAAAGATAGAATAAAATATGTATATTTTTGGGTAAAATAATAATATCTCACTTTTTAATTGTATGAAAAAATTTAAATATTATATTAGCAAGTTAATAAATATAAAAAAATATAAAGAATGTGCTCATTTTCTAACGAAAATTGGGTTTCGCACAGGAATTAAGATAAGATAGACAATGCTATTTTATTTTTTAACAGTTAAAGTTTTAACACTTCCGAAATAAAGGGTGTTATATATAAAACAAACATAAACATTAAATAAAGACCAACGCTGCAAAAATATAGGCAAATTGCAAACCTATATTCTCTATTTTTCTTTTTGTTAACATAAATTCTTTAATTGAAATTCACTAATTCACCTACTGAAAATTTCACATTTCTACGTGATAGAATATTAGGTAATGTATATTCTCTGTAAATTAATCAATAAACATACATTTACAATGTATATATACACAATAGATGAAAATTAGAAATCCTATAATTTACTCTAAATATATTCCTAAATATACTCTAACGCCCCCGCAGTCTGAGCAATGAGACCAACGCAAAGATTGGAGCATAACTAAATAAACTTGGTAACGGGCAAAGGCTTGGTAAATATCTCAGCAACTTGATCAGCAGTAGGAACATATTTAACAAGGACATCTCCTAAAGCAACTTTTTCCCAGACAAAATGATAATCTATCTCAATGTGCTTTGTGCGAGCATGAAAAATAGGATTGAGAACAAGATCGATGCCACGGATATTATCACAAAAAATACGAACGGGATCTTGAAGGAAGAGACCTTCATCACGAAGGAGAAAGCGCAACCAACAAGATTCTGCAACTGCATTAGCAATGGACCGATACTCAGATTCAGTACTAGATCATGAAACTGTGGCCTCCTTTTTGGCAGACCAAGATAGAAGATTGTCACCCAAATAAACTGCATAACCAGTAGTAGAACGTCGACTGTAAGGACAAACAGCCCAATCAGAGTCGGCCTAAACTTTGAGCGAGTAAAGAGAAGAGGTCATGCGTAGCAAACCAAAATTAAGAGAACCACGAAGATAGCGTAAAATTCTCTTGACCATCTAAAAATTAGTGGTGCGCGGAGCGTGCATAAACTGGCTAACCAATGTGATAGAATATGCAATGTGTGGCCTAGTGTGTGTGAGATAGTGAAGACTACCAACAATACTGCGAAAAAGGGAGGGATCATGGAACAGTTCACCCTCAAGTGCAGATGAAGCAGACTTGGCCGATAGTGGAGAAGCTACGGCTTGAGAGACCACATATCAAATCACTGTAAAAGATCAGAGGCATACTTCTTCTGAGAGAGAAATAAACCTTTAGAGTCCCGCGTGGATGAATACCAAGAAAATAATGGAGATCACCAAGGTCCTTCTGATAAACCTCATTTTTACGTGATTTTCGGCGTTCATTCGGCACGTTAATTATACACTTGCATTATATTTTTTTCCCTCAAATGCGTTTAATGTCACTGTTGAGTGCCGCATGAAAATTCTATTTTGCAAAAGGAAATACGCAATTGTAGGCTGAAATCGAGAACGTCCCACAGATCGAGCTTCGAGTGAACATTGCACAACACGGCGTTCAGACGCCTTGTATATCGGCGTTTACACTACGAATTACACGACGTACAGACACCGTGTTAATTGGCATACAGACTACGAGGGCAGAAAGTTGGGCAATCTGGCGTACAGACGCCGGATTACACGGCGTACAAACGCCGGATTACACGAAGTACAGACGCCGTGTTAATTGGCGTACAAACGCAGGATTACAAGGCATACAGACGCCGTGTTAATTTGCGTCTGAACGCTGAAGGCCGAGTCTGGCGGCCCAAGTTCGGATTTTACGTTTTGTTTTGATATAAATACCCCTTCCAAACTTGGTTTTAGGGTGGGGAACTTTGTTGACCTGATTTTGGCTGTAAGTATTAGATTTTCAAGAACGAGATTCGACAATTGATTGTAAACAAGATGTTTGACAACGGGTTTTAACGAGTTTATCTTTTTAATCTCTTTTAATTCTCGTCTATCTATCATGTTTATTTTCATCATCGATGATTGTGTCTTTGCATCTATGGAGTAATCCATCTTATTCTGGAATTGGGAATAGCCCGATAATATATTATCAGCCTGAATTATATTATCGTTCACGTCACATCGCATATGCTTATGATTTGAATTCTTAGTTATTAATGCTTGTGAATTTGCTGGCCACATATTTACATGTTCATATATATTAGGTGAAAATTCTGAAAGGTGACATCTAAATCGGAACCCTATAATTCAAACGTAGGATCCTAAATCACGAAAGTAGTTTTAAGTCTTTTGAGGAATCAATACACTATCATAGAGATTAATGAATCTGTGCTTAGTCTAATCATCACGAAAGTAGTTGATTAATTAACTTGGGTAAATTTTTATGCTTCGACAAAAGGTAATAAGTATCATTGGATAATGTCCTTCATAAGTGGTGATTGTAACTGAACTGACTGTATGATTTAATTGATAACGTATGTCGTGGTGAAACCTGATTCTGGAATTACTAATCCAATATAATCAAAACCAGTTTTCTACGTTTTGTTCAGTTTTCTTTACTATTTATCTCATATTTTCGTTAGGCTTAGATTACTGATAATTGATAGACTAGTGCTTGATTATTCGGTTCTTGTGGGAACGATATCTTTTGTACTACACCGAAGCCGTGCGCTTACGGTTTTAGTACATCAAGTTTTTGGCGCCGTTGTCGGGGACTTGAATAGTTAATATTAGTTTTTATCAGATTTTAGTGAGACTAAGCCATTTTTATTTTTTTATTTTTTTGCTTTAATTTCAGGTTTTCAGTTTCTCTTGTATGCAAAGTAACATCGATTTCGAACTAGATCCGGAAATCGAGAAGACTTTTCGTGCAAGGAGAAAACTACAAAGACTGAAACAAATTCAACTAAACCAAGCAGCGATGGCTGAAGCAAATGCGAATGCGAACGCAAACCTGAACGCTAACGCGAATGCAAACGTGGATGCAAATGTCAATGCGTTTCCCAACACGAGATGCTTGAAGGATTTTGCGGCTCCTAATGTGCAAACCCTTCACTCGAGCATCTGCAGGCCTACTGTCGACGCGAACAACTTTGAGCTCAAGCCGTCTCTTCTGCAAATGGTTCAGCAGAACCAGTTTGGAGGTGCACCTAATGAAGAGCCGAATCTCTACTTGTCGATGTTTTTAGAGTACTGCGACACTCTAAAGATGAACGGCGTTTCCCAGGACGCCATTAGGCTGAGGTTATTCCCGTTCTCACTGAGAGACAAGGCGAGAGCTTGGCTACACTCGCTACCATCGGGTTCCATCAGAACATGGGACCAGCTCATGCAAAGCTTTTTAGCGAGATACTTTCCCCCGAGCAAGACCGCACATCTTAGGAATCAAATTATAACATATGCTCAACGAGAGGGAGAATCACTATACAAAGCCTAGGAGCGCTTCAAGGATCTTCTCCGACTTTGCCCACACCATGGGCTGGATAAGTGACTAATAGTCCACACATTCTATAATGGGCTAATTTACAACACAAGGATGTCAGTTGACGCAGCGGCTGGAGGAGCTCTGATGAACAAGGGTATTGACGAGGCGTATGATTTAATTGAAGACATGGCACTTAACCACTACCAGTGGTCAAGTGAAAGATCGACTCCACAGAAGACGGCAGGTAAGTACGATATCGATGCTATCACTTTACTTTCTGCACAAGTTGAGGCTATGTCTAAGAAGTTGGACTCTATGAATATGCATGTCAATTCTGTCAACACCCAGCCCCCTATGTGTGAAATATGTGGTACAGTTGGTCATGTTGCATTAGAGTGTCAATTAGTGAGTATACCAAATGATCCCTCTATGGAACAAGCCAACTTTGTGAATAACTTCAACCAAAAGAACGACCCGTTTTCAAACACTTTTAATCTTGGTTGGAGGAGTCACCGCAATTTTTCATACAAGCAAAACCAAAACGCAGCCCCACAAACAAATTTTTGGTCACCTCCGGGATTTCAACAAAGGCCTTATAACCCTACTCCACCACAAAAATCCAACCTAGACTCGCTCCTAGAGAGTTTCGTAGTAGCCCAGACAAAACAAAATGAAGTGGTAAACGATGCAATTAAGCAACTAGCAACAAAAGTAGACTCTTTAGCAACTCAAAATAAAATGCTAGAAACTCAAATTGCACGACATGCTAGCAACTCGAATAGGACTTTCGGTTCATTTCACGGACAACCTGAGACAAATCCGAAGGAACATTGTAATGTGATTACTTTAAGAAGTGGAACCGATTATGAAGGTCCAAAAATGCCTACTAGGGTTAGTGAAACAGAGTTAATTGATAGAGTTGAAAAGAAAAAAACGTCTAATCCCGATAGCTCAAAAAATAAAATGAATGAGGTAAGTGAGAAAGAGCCAGCGTATGTACCTCCACCGCCATATGAACCACCCGTGCCTTTCCCTCAAAGATTAGCTAAGGCGAAATTAGATAAACAGTTTGAAAAATTTTTAGACGTTTTGAAAAAACTTTTATATTAATATTTCATTCACTGATGCACTTGCACAAATGCCTTCTTATGCTAAGTTTTTGAAGGAAATTCTTTCTAACAAACGAAAACTAGAGGACTATGAAACTATGGCTTTAACTGAGGAGTGTAGCGCATTAATTCAAAATAAATTACCTCCTAAGCTTAAAGACCCCGGTAGTTTTTCGATTCCATGCGTATTAGGTAACATTAGTTTTGATCATGCATTGTGTGACCTTGGTGCTAGCGTTAGTCTTATGCCACTTTCTATTTCACGTAAGTTAGAAATGAGTGAGTTAAAACCTATCACGATTACTCTACAATTAGCTGATAGATCCGTGAAGTATCCGGCACGTATGCTAGAAGATGTACCGATTAGAGTAGAAAAATTATTTACTCCTACAGACTTCATCGTTCTCGATATGGATGAGGATTCTCAAATCCCCATTTTTCTTGGTAGGCCATTCCTAGCTACAGTATGAGCTATTATTGATGTTAAAAAAGGAAGGCTTTCCTCGAATATTGGGGATGAGTGAGTTGAATTTAGTCTATATAAATTTGCTGCTAACCGCTCTCTCGAGAACTCTTGTTATAGGATTGACAATGCTATAACCAAAGACAAGCTCGCTAGGAAGCACTATAAGGATCCATTAGAGGAACGACTGGTGAGTGGTGACTTGATCGAGGAGGAAGATGAAATCATCATTGATATTGCTCGAATCTTTGAGAGAAATCCGCCATCGACATCAAACATTGCTAGAAAGGAGATAAAGTTCCGATGTCATAAAAAAGGTGAATTAAGGTTTGATGTACATGAGGGTGCGAATATTAGCAAGAAAAGTAAAGTATTGCACGACAAAAAGATCCCTCGACAAAAACTCAAAAAGGGGCGATTTAGTTCTTCTATTCGACAAGCACCAGAGGTCTCTTTACCTATAAACAGAGATTCTAAAGTCGATTGGGGAATTGCCAATTCATTGGGACCGATCCGAGATTTACACTAAGCATGGTAACGTCGAGCTAAAGACGTAAAATAAGCGCTTTTTGGGAGGCAACCCAAACGTATCATTTATGTTTATTTTCATTTTATTTTTCGTGTCGTTTTTCTTTCGATTCGAGTTTTTTTTATTTTCTATCTAAAAAAAAATTAGAGTTCAATCCTTCTGCATTGAGCGTTCAGACGCTCAAAAACACTGCATCTGAATGCCTATTTACATTGCGTCTGTACGTAGTGTAAATTGGCGTTCAGACAACGGAGGCAGAATGTTTTGGCGTATTGCGTACAGACTCATAAATACACGGCGTCTATACGTCGTGTATATTGGCGTTTGTACGCGCGTCTGTACGCCGGGTCAGGTTTAGGGGTCTTGTCGTTCTTTATTTTTTCCCCTTTTCTTGTAATATCTTCACCCTAATTCCGATTTCCCTCCCCTTCTCTCACTAACGACACTCGATTTCTCTTTCAAACAGGTACAAGACAAAGAAACAAGTCACACTCCATCCGAAATCGCGACATTGTGTACTTTGGCCATGCTATATAGAGGAATCAACACAAGCGTCTCCAATCTTGAACAGGTTTTGTTTCCTTTTACCTTGTTATGCATGCATACCGTTTTGTCACATTAGGGACAATGTGCATTTCAAGTTTGAGGTTGGTTACGGAGATAGTCGGAGATATTTGGGGATATCGAATCTTAGCTTCATCTTTGTGATCAACTTACAACGATTGACTTGAAATAATAGCCTGACATTTTAATAAAAATCACGCATAGACTTTTCTGTCGGTGATATCATCTGCTTAGTTACAATTTTCTAGCTAGTCACTAATATGTAGTAGTCCACGGTATAGGAGTTGAGTGGATAACCCATTTCGAAACATGTAAGTAGTGGTCCCCAAGTATACTAACTTAGAATAACGTCTTCTGGCACAATTTGAAAAAAAAAAAAAATTGTGCGTGTATGAAAAAAAAAAAGATGATACATATAGAATCGTTACCTCATGGATTAGTTCATTTTGTGACCTTTGACACTTGAGTGATTAAGTCCGAAGGAGTCTCTAAAAACTAACGCCCTATGGCTATCTAGCTTGGGAGTCGTTGACCCAAAACTCGATAACGGGTGTCATAGAAAGTCTAAGAAAATGAACATTGTACAATCCTGTCAAGTATGAAATCGTTAGCACAAGTGACTTATGCTAAAAGCTCAATATTGTGAACCAGTTTGACTCTAAAGTCTAGTTAGTAGAGATGGGCACCACTTAATATTTGTTAGAATCGCCACTCGACTATACTGCTTGACGATTACTCTATTCAGTGCTTTCTAGAAACTTGTCTAACTTTGCGGTGTGATGTAACCAATGATTAAGCAAATGCATGCTTTTCTTCTAAAAATGTCTAGTTATTAACTCACGTTGATTTTTGTAGGATTGCATCACATTTTGATTTAGCGATGATTCATCGATTTTGTGGGTACATCAGATGCAAACCCTCACGAGACTATAACTCGTCTTTTTTGGGTAACATGGGTAACAAAAAGGTTTAAAGGCTTGTTGCACATGCTAAGTGCAATCGTGTACTCTACGAAAATGAGTTTATCTTTAGTTTTCTTTTTGTTTTCTTTGTTTACCGTTTGTTCGAGGACGAACAAAAGCAAGTTTGGGGGGATTAATAAACCTCATTTTTACGTGATTTTCGGCGTTCATTCGGCACGTTAATTATACACTTGCATTATATTTTTTTCCTCAAATGCGTTTAATATCACTGTTGAGTGCTGCAGGAAAATTCTATATTGCAAAAGGAAATACGCAATTGTTGGCTAAAATCGAGAACGTCCCAAAAATCGAGCTTCGAGTGAACATTGCACAACACGGCGTTCAGACGCCTTGTATATCGGCGTTCAGACTATGAATTACACGGCGTACAGACGCCGTGTTAATTGGCGTACAGACTACGAGGGCAGAAAGTTGGGCAATCTAGCGTACAGACGTCGGATTACACGGAGTACAGACACCGGATTACACGGAGTACAGACGCCGTGTTAATTGGCGTACAGACGCAGGATTACAAGGCGTACAGACGCCGTGTTAATTTGCGTCTGAACTCTGAAGGCCGAGTCTAGCAGCCCAAGTTCGGATTTTACGTTTTGTTTTGATATAAATACCCTTTCCAAACTTGGTTTTAGGGTGGGGAACTATGTTGACCTGATTTTGGCTGTAAGGATTAGAGATTCAAGAACGAGATTCGACAATTGATTGTAAACAAGATCTTTGACAACGGATTTTATCAAGTTTATCTTTTTAATCTCTTTTAATTCTTGTCTATCTATCATGTTTATTTTCATCATTGGTGATTGTGTCTTTGCATCTATGGAGTAATCCATCTTATTCTGAAATTGGGAATAGCCCGATAATATGTTATCAGCCTGAATTATATTATCGTTCACGTTACATCGCATATGCTTATGATTTGAATTCTTAGTTATTAATGCTTGTGAATTTGCTGGCCACATATTTACATGTTCATTGATATTAGGTGAAAATTTTGAAAGGTGACATCTAAATCGGAACCCTAGAATTCAAACCAAGGATCCTAAATCACGAAAGTAGTTTTAGGTCTTTTGAGGAATCGATACATTATCATAGAGATTAATGAATCTGTGCTTAGTCTAATCATCACGAAAGTAGTTGATTAATTAACTTGGGTAAATTGTTATGCTTCGACATAAGTTAATAAGTATTCTTGGATAATGTCCTTCATAAGTGGTGATTGTAACTGAACTGATTGTATGATTTAATTGATAACGTATGTCGTGGTGAAACCTGATTCTGGAATTACTAATCCAATATAATCAAAACCAGTTTTCTACGTTCTGTTCAGTTTTCTTTACTATTTAGGGAAAATTACAAATACCTCCCCTAACTAATGTCGTAATTCCAAAAAACACCCAAAAATGACCATAATTATAAATACCTCCCCTATTTTGTATTTTGTCTCCCCTGCCCATATTTTTATCTGCCCGAAAGGGTGAAAAGACCAAAATGCCCCTACAATTTCTGAGAAAAAAAAATAAAAAAACCATTGATAATTATAATTTATGTATAGACAAAATTATCCTTACTTTTATTTAATATCCTTCAATACCATCATTTTATAAATATATTTTTATTTTTAAATTTAAAAAACCCTAATTTGTCATCTTCTTCACACCTCCGCCACCATCAAAACCCTAGCTCTTTGACAGTGATGTTCTGATCTACAGTTCCACACCACCAACGACCTTTCTTCAACTTCCATTCTCAATCCATATAACGAAATCGACAGAGGTACTTCAAATATCTCGTTTATGCTTTTTTTTTTTCCGTCTTTTTAATTACAAAACTTAATCTACTCTTTGTTTCTCAGGTAGAAAAAGAAGCGCGAAAAATTCGTAGTATATTAGCAAATAGAGAGTCCGCTAGACAGACAATTCGATTAAGATAGGCTAGTTTGTCATTTCTTATATTGGTTTTGTCTGTATAATCTGATAGATCGATATTACTTATATGTTCGGTTTTCTTCCCTTTACGGCTTTACAAAGGCTATGTATATGGATTTAACCAGAAAGGCTGCTGATTTGTCTGAAGAAAACGGGAATCTCAAAAGGGTAAGATACTCTTCCCCCGGTTATTGAAGTAATGTATGAAGATTCTTATACGAAGATTCTTATCTCTTTTTGTTTTGGATCGAAAAAATTTAAATTCTCGTGAGAAGGAAAAGGAGCTGGCTGTAAAAGAGTATGAATCTTTGAAAGATCGAAACCATTTTCTGAAAACACAGGTATATGAATTCGATAACGAAATCGAGATTTTTGTCAAAAATCCACAGCCCAAGTTTAGTTAATCTTCTTGGGTTTACAAAAAACGACTCTCGTGAAGCTCTGTTAGTGGTTGAATTCATGAGTAATGGCACTCTTTATGATCTTTTGCATTCGAATTCTCGGCCTCCCACTTGGGGCAGGAGAATTAAACTTGCTTTACAAACAGCCATTGCCATTGATTTGCTTCATTCTTCAACCCCACCTGTAATTCACAGGGATATCAAATCTGCTAACATTTTGATTGACAAAAATTTCAATGCAAGATTAGGGGATTTCAATGCCTGTTTTTGTTTTTGTGTGAATTGGATCATTTTGGAGATTGATTTGCTGAATTTTAGTTTATATGATTTGTATCTGCATTTGATTTGGTACTCCATTCATTGAAATGGTGGAAATTGTGCACTTTATTTTTTTAGCATACCCGTACATTTTGAGCCCGATGCAGTTCAATTAGCTTTAAAATTGATGTTTTGGTGCAATTTTTTGTATTTTTCGTTACGGGTGAAAATTTTAATTTATAACAGTAGTAATGAGTCTATGATTGGTGCAGGTGTTTACCATCGCGGTTGCTCCAGGAGATGTAATAATTGCTGGGACTGATGGGCTATTTGACAATTTGTAACAGTGATATCACAGCAGTTGTGGTTCATGCTGTTAGAGCTGGTTTTGAAGAGTTGCTTTGATATGTGGAAAGCCCTATGAGGGTCATGAATTGTGAAGATGATTGAATTTCTTTATTTATTTTGTGCTTGTAAAATGTTTGATTATATGCTTCAAAGGTAGTACCTTGTGGTGGGTTTTCTTGTTGAATAGAAATATATAGATTTGGTATATCTATTTCTTTTGATTTGGTGGGTTTTTTTATTTTTTTAAAGGATCAATAATTTATTTGTGCTTCTAATTTTGTTGTTAATATTGAAGGGAGTTCGGAAAATGGTTCATCGAGAAACATTGGCATTTTCGCCATAATGTATTTTGGATTCTTTGCAATATTCATTATGGAAAATATTACATTTGCACCCCCTCAAACGATCAAATAGTAACACACCTCCTATAACGGTCATATCATGGCCAAGAAAACAATATTATATTTACACCCCCTGAGGGTATTTTCGTCAAAACATATATGACATTGGATGACGTCACCAATTGATGACATCATCAGAGGTAAAATAGGAAAACCACAAAAAAAATTCACTGACGTCAGCAAAAAGCGTACCGAAAAAACGGGCAGGGGAGGCAAAATACAAAATAGGGGAGGTATTTGTAATTATGGTCATTTTTGGTTGTTTTTTGGAATTACGACATTAGTTAGGGGAGGTATATGTAATTTTCCCTACTATTTATCTCATATTTTCGTTAGGCTTAGATTACTGATAATTGATAGACTAGTGCTTGATTATTCGGTTCTCGTGGAAACGATATCTTTTGTACTACACCGAAATCGTGCGCTTGCGGTTTTAGCACATCACCTTCATAGCAAATTCCTGAGACAGACGAGAGACAAGAGATGAGAGAGCAGTGGAGTCATTCCCTATCAGAATGATGTCATCAATATACAAGAGAAGCACAAACATAACCTTTGCAGAACGATAAATAAACATCTACATATCTACTTTGCTGGAGAGAAAGCCTAACTGTAGTAAATAAGAGCCAAAACATTGAAACCAAGCACGAGGTGCCTGTTTTAAACCATAAAGGGCTTTCTTTAGCTGACAGACATGAGATGGATACTGAGGGTGAATGAAGCCGCGAGGTTAAGACGTGTAGACAGTCTTCATGAGATCACCATGAAGAAAAGTATTCTTTACATCAAGCTGACGAATAGGCCATCAACGAGAAATAGCAATGGAGAGAACTGTACGAATGGTAGTAGGTTTAACCACAGGACTGAAGGTCTCACTGAAGTCAATACCAGCTTGTTGCTTAAACCCTAAGCAACCAAGCGGGCCTTATACCCTTTCACAGAACCATCAGACTTGAGCTTCTCACGATCCACCCATTTGGAGCAAACAATATTTTGAGATGAGTTCGGGGGCACAAGGATCCAAGTGTGGTTGGCTTGAAGAGCATTAAACTCATCAGCCATGACTTGTTTCCACTTTGGGTCCTTGACTGCCTAAGTATAGCATGTCAGTTCAGTGGGAATGGAAGTGGCGGTGAGAGAAGGGAGAATCTTAGGACGACGAGTACCATCTCTAGTGCAAGTGATCATATGATGATGAGAAAGATCAGTGGGATTAGTGCGAGTGATCATGTGATGATGAGAAAGATCAACACGAGGAGATGGATCAACAAGAGGAGATGGATCAGTAGGAGGAGATGGATCAGGAGGAGGAGATGGCTTAGGATGAGTAGGTGACTCATGGGGAGATGACTCAGAGAGAAGTAGGAGTAGGCAATAAAGAATCACAAGGAACAAGAGGATGAGAGGACGTGCCGAAGGAGGCTAAAGATGGACACGGTACGGAGGGGGATGTGATGTCAGTAGAATGAGATATAGTATGATTGGCAGAAGGAGATGCTACATGTGGTGTACACGAGCCTTGGTACGCAGGGTGAGGAAGGGTGACTATGGAGGGTAGTGTAGGAGATGAATGATCAACTGAATGATAGATGAGATCAGGATATGGGAAACTAGAATCATTAAAGATAACATGACGATTGATATGGATGACACCTGTAGCAGGATCGAGAAATCGATACCTTTGTAGTCAGAGGTGTAGCCAAGAAAAACACATGGAGTGGAGCGAGGAGCAAGCTTGTGAGGGGCACGATGCCCAAGGTGAGGATAACAGACACAACTAAAAACACGAAAAAGAGAGTAGTCTGGCAGACAGCCAAAGAGAGTGTGAAAAGGAGATTGATGTGATGGGATATGAGAGGAGTGGGAAGACGATTAATGAAGAAGACAAATGTGTAAAGGCCATCGACCCAGAACAAAGATCGAAGACGCGCAATAATAAGTAAAGTACGAATAAGTTCAGAGATATGACGATGTTTGCGTTCAGCGAGATCATTTTATTGAGGAGTGTAAGGACACAATAGTTGAAATTGAATACCAGAGCGAGCAAAAAAATTACGAAAATGAGCGTTATCAAATTCACCCATCACTACAAAAAAATTTAATACGATAGAAAATAAATTTTCAATTAGAGTTTTGAAGTTTAAAAAACATGAATAAACGTCACACACCAAGTAAAACGAGAGAAATCATCAACAAAAATAACATAGTATTTAAAACCAGTTTGACATAAAATAGGAGATGTCGAAACATCAGAGTGAATAAGTTCAAAACGAAAATAACTTGACCTTTCAACAGACTGAAAGGGGAGCTTATGCCAGCGTCCTAACTGGCAATGTGAACAAAAAGAAATGATTTTATTACTAAATTTTAAATTTGCATAATAACGAACTTTTTGAAAAATAGAATGACTTGGATGACCCAGACGACGATGCCAGACATCTTCAGAGGTAGACTGGGCAACAAGGGCATGAGATGAGACAGAAGGTGAAGCAGCAAACGGGAGCAGCGGATAGAGGCCACTAACTGAAGGGGATGCCAGAAGAATGTTCCCCGTGTGCTTGTCCTTTAAAATAAAACCAGTGGCAGAAAATTCTATTAGACAATCATCCCTGCATAGTTGGTAGAAAATAACAAATTATGGGATAAATCAGGAACATGTAAGACATTATGAAGCTTAAGGGCAGACGTGAATGTCCGAATATGAGAAGAGCCGACGTGCTGTATAGGCAGGTTAGCCCCATTACTAACAAAATTTTTATTGGAACCAAAGTAAGATGCGAAAGCTTACCTGCATCCGGTGTCATGTAAGCAGTGACACCACTATCAGGATACCAGGTCAAATTAGAGGTCTCAGCAGTAGTTAGAGCAGAGAAAGCCTTCGGCAAGTCTTCAGAAATATATGCGCGATTGAACCGATTTGAGCATGAGAGAGCAGCATGGCCAGAACATCCACAAATTTGACAAGGAGTGGAACTGGTAGGAGTGGGCTATAGTCCAGGTGAAAAAAGGGCCTTGGGCCTCGCAAGGATGCAAGTGTAGAGAAACTATGGGACTTAGGAGAAGGATGTCCACGACCAGTGCGACCACGACCGTGACGAGATCCACGACCACGATAACCACCACGTGAACCACCTGAGGAAGTAGATGAGGCTAAAAAAAGCAGGGGTGAGAGGAGGGGTAGAGAAAATGGTGTGAAGTCGATGCTCAAACTGCAGCAACTGAGCATGGAGATCATCAAAGGAGATCATATCAGGCTGAAGAGAGATAGATGTGACAAAGGATTCGTACTCAGACGGGAGACCACTAACAGCCTAAATAACGAGGTCAATTTGAGATACTGGAGAATTAAGAAAGGCAAGATGATCGGCAAGTAATTTGAGTTTGCTGAGATATGCATCAGAAGAAGAGTCACCCTTTTTAATATTTGCAAACTCAGATTTGTATTATAATTTTTTAGACTGTTGTCGAAAATTATGCTCGAGAGTAATCCAGACATCATGGGCATTATTTAGTGTATATACCTCCTGAATGATAGAGGAAGTTATAGTGGCATTCATCCATGACCAAATGGTATGATCAGTGCGGAGCCATGCATTATAAGAAGGATTTGGCACAGGTTCACCATTTGAATTGAGTAATGTCGCCGATGGTGGCCGGCAGTGGCAAGGCGGCGGGAGGTGCCGTGAGGGCGGTAGGAGAAGAAACGGGAGAGGATTCCCTGAACTTGATACCATGATAGAATATTAGGTAATGTATATTCTCTATATATTAATCAATAAACATACATTTACAATGTATACATATACAATAGATGAAAATCAGAAATCTCATAATTTTCTCTAACAATCTCGAAATATATTCCTAAATATACTCTAACACTACGCTTTCTCCACACTGACCCCACATTTATTATGTAAATATAAATATTTTCTCGTGTTATAAAAATTACATGAAATACAACTCATATGACATATAGCAAGCGAAGGAGTAAGGGCGAGTGAGAATAGTAGATTGATTTTATCAAAGGAGGAAATTGTGTGTAGTATATACGGGACGTAAGAAAAGTATTTAGAATCGGGTAGCAATTCTTCGTCTGAGGACGATTTATATGATGGAAAAATTTGTGTTAAATGTTATGATCATCAAAGAAACTGCTTCTTCATTCCTTGTGGTCATTGTGTTACTTGTCACACTTGTGCCCATAGGTAACGTTCTCCTCGATTGATCCTTTAGATCCAACGACACGATAATCATGAAAAAGTAAATTAATTGAAAAGTTTTAGTTCAAATTTGATTTGGTTGATTTTTCAAGTTGTAAAAGCTATGAGAATTAATGTGAGAAATGTGTTTATGATGCATGATTATGAAAAAAAGAAAACAAGATATGCCCAATATGCCGGAGATATATTGACAAAGTAAGGAAGTTGCGTATTGTGTGAAATAATATGGATTTAATCTGTTTCTTTTTGTAGTAAGAACATTTACATTTGGTGGATGTGCAATTAGCTAAAATGTATGATAAGTGTTTCATAATTTTATTTTATATTTTTTGATAGCAAAATATTTCACATTTGTCGTACATTTAACAAATCAGATCTTCTATTTTTGAAGTAGAGCATCATTTACTATTTCACAAAATCTTGCACGTCAAGTGTTTATACTCAATGTCATCTTTCCATTTTTTGGAATTTCACTTGGCATCCATGTGTTAATTGAAATATGAGATCAAATTAGGGATGGTAATGGGACGGGTAATAAGGGACTCGCCTGCTCAGATCTTTTAGTACTTAGACCTAGAGGGTTTGGGTTTTACCAAGAATCCGATAAAATCATAATTTTGATTTTGTTATCATTTTCTCATAACACATTCAAAATAAATATAAATAACACTAAATAAATATAAACACAAAAACATACATCAAATATACAATCACACAATACTTAAATTATTAATAAAAGTACAAATTTAATAGGTAAAGTCATTAAATTATTTTTAAATTTTAAAACAAGTACAAATATTATATAAACATCAATACTTAATTGACTCAATTATTGAATACATTAAATAGGTAAAGTCATTAAATTACTATTTTTTTACATAATTATTATATTCTTAACTGACACAATCATTGAATACATCATTATCAACTCATCACTATAAATTTAACATATTTTATAATTCAATCCATTTTAAAAAATATAAACAAATACCTATTATTCTGAATCATTTTTTTTTTAAAACTAAGTAAAAGATATAACTCAAACATAGCCTTAATTTTTCCTTTATGAAGCTTGAAATGAGTTTTGTGGAAATTAGGAGTAAGAAAATCATCCACGAATTGTCATCATTCTCTCAACACAAGTCACAATGGCAGATAAGAAGTACAAAAAATAAAAGCCCTATATTTTAACAAATAACCAAATAGAAGGACAAAAGGCCATACAAATATTTGTTCCGATGTCATACTAGTATAGTCAAATAGGCATATATATATTATATTTATATAATTGAAAAAAGAATTTCAATCGCTAACGCATTCTGAATCTGATGAATAATATTCATAATTTTAATTCTTAAGTTGAGATATTTTGTACATGAGTTATATGTATCACATAACATTTTTAATGAATAATATTTTATTTTGGCATTAAAACTTATACTTTAATCAATAAAATTGGAAAATTATACTAAACTACTAAAATTATTAATATAATATTATACAACTAAATAAAACCAATATTATATCTCAATATTAACCATTAGAAAAAAGTAAGCTTTATGTTGCCTCATAATTGCAAACTAAATAATTCAGTGCCTCGTGAAAAGTCTATTTGTTTCATAAATTAAAAGTGGATACAAGCACAATATCTGACAAAAAAATATAAAATAAACTGTACTTGTTTACCTTCCAATAATTTATTTATACATAGTTTATTAGTACATCTACGTATTTATATTGAACATGTGGTCCAAAAATCAATAAACATAAACAATGTACAATACGCATAAACTAGTTTAATAAAGGAAAAAAACAATCTCTGAAATTAAATGCCTCCCAATATTGAACATGTGGTCCATGCCTCCAGTATATAAATAAGTGGAAAAAAAAATCATGTATGTCAAAGACAAAGATTAACAGCGAAGCTAATTAGCCAAAGACAAGAAGGTAGATAACATTAACGGCAAAAGTAAACGACAAAAGGAAATGGATATTAGTTTACAGAAGCTAGATAACATTCACCTGATGCCTGGGATTAGGGTTTCTCGGCGACTGTTCAGTTTTCAGAAGTTGTGAGAATTTGACTTATGTTGTGTCTTTTGTGAAAGAAGCGTGTTGAATGCGTTTCCATTCATTTAGGGTTGATTGCTTTTTATGTCTAAGGGTTAAAAATGTAAAATACTATATATAAAAAGGCCAGCATAACGGGACTAATAAGCTTTTTTGTAAGCCTAAGCCTGGCCTATTTAACTAAATAGGCTTTATAAAAAGCTTGAGCCCGACCTTTTTATTAAACGGTCTAGGCCGAGCTAGGCTTTAAATAGGCCGGGCCGTAGGCCCCTGTCGGACGACATGGCCTATTCCCACCCCTACCCACAGGTAACGTTCTCCTCGATTGATCCTTTTTGTCCTATATATAGATCCAACGACACGATAATCATGAAAAGGTAAATTAATTGAAAAGTTTTAGTTCAAATTTGATTTGGTTGATTTTTCAAGTTGTAAAAGCTATGAGAATTAATGTGAGAAATGTGTTTATGATGCAGGAATATGAAAGAAGAAAACAAGACATGCCCAATATGCCGGAGATATATTGACAAAGTAAGGAAGTTGCATATTGTGTGAAACAATGTGGGTTTTGTCTGTTTCTTTTTGTAGTAAGAACATTTACATTTACTGGATGTGCAATTGGTAGCTAAAATTTTAATTCTTAAGTTGAGATATTTTGTACATGCGTTATATGTATCACATAACATTTTTAATGAATAATATTTTATTTTGGCATTAATTAAAACTTATACTTTAATCAATAAAATTGGGAAATTATATTAAACTACTAAAATTATTAATATAATATTATACAACCTAAATAAAACAAATATTATATCTCAATATAAACCATTAGAAAAAAGTAAGTTTTATGTTGCCTCATAATTGCAAACTAAATAATTCAGTGCCTCGTGAAAAGTCTATTTGTTTCATAAATTAAAAGTGGATACAAGCACAATATCTTACAAAAAAATATAAAATAAACTGTACTTGTTTACCTTCCAATAATTTATTTATACATAGTTTATTAGTACATCTACGTATTTATATGTTAAGACTTTTCTCTATTTGGTGGTTCATTAATTTTTGACAAAAAAATCATAACATACTAATATGTATCGATTTTTGGATTCATCACATTCCATATTTGAACAAACTAGCAAGTAGCTAGGCATGAGGATAGAGATGGAGCCAGAATTTTAAGTTGATATATATATATATATGTATATTAGTGAAAGCTTTATATAGAGAGAAAATGTGCTAAGGAATATATAATTTAGTGAGGAAAATAGATATCTTATAATAAATTGATACCTTCAAGGGAGTGGAAAACTAGCTATGAAATTCTTACGTTATACAGACACTTACTATATTATACATATGCCCACTTGGCTTGGTGACTGGATGAGGCATCAAAATGACCAATTTATTAAATAATATTTATTATCTTAGGTTTTTATTATACAAAATAAAGCATCATTTGTATTGTGTTTCATTTATGTACGTCAAATATATATAATTTATATCAACACATACGTGCGATATAGGCGAATTCAAACACAAAATGAACCATTAGTTTGAAATGTATGATTCAAATTGAATACATTATATATGCCAGACAGTGGCTGATAAAAAATTTAATTGTGAAAAGAATCTGAAAAGGTATATTTACTTTAATTTATTTTTTTATTTTTTGCAATGGATCAAGGATGTCATGTCAGGAAAAGCTTCAAAGCTTGTTCATTGATTAAGATATAAAAGCAATAAAACATTATTCAAAAGAACCAAAAAGAAGAAGCAGCATTATCCATGCTTAAGGAAGGAAAATTCTATCATGGACCGGAATCAATGCTATGCTTAAGGAAGGAAAATTCTATCATGGACCGGGATCGTTGGTCCCGGTCCAATTTTAACCACTCATTTGGTGAAAAGGGGATGGTCCCCACGTAAGGTGGTGTAAAAAACCACCCCTTTCCACCAAATGAGTGGTCTATCTTGGCTGGTCCCGAACCAAAATAAAATTTCCTGCTTAAAGAGCCTAACCCTAAAAACAATAGAGTTAAAAGTAATAATATTATATATATATATATATGACTTTAGAATAATCTATCAATATTATAAACTTTGCAAAATAAAAAATTTAACATAATTATCCACTTTATACACTACCTAATATATATGTTCAATTTTTTATATTACCTATAACGTGAGTTCGAATTTAATAGTGACGTTTTTCTTGTAGATTTTGTATATGATATCTAAAATCTCAATAAATTTACCAAAAATCTGATCTTGAAACTTAAAGAATAGAAATTATGCTATATTAGACATATATTACATGTTGATATGACGTGAATTACAACGTTTATTATACATCAAGTATATTTGAGAAGTTTTTTTTATCAAAATCTTCTTATGCTTAATTTTATTATAAAGTGACATATTCCCCAAAATATAAAAAAAAAATCCATTTCAATATATATTAAAAAAACTTTTGGGTAAAAAGAAAACATTGCAAAACAAACAACATGTCTTCCAAAATAAGATCTGCGAGTCCTGGTGCTTAATGCATAAAGGGGACATTGAAAACATAAAGAAAGGTCATTGTGGAACTTCAGTATGTGCCCTAGCTTTTACTTTTATAAGTTTGTTTTCTTTACCTTTTGCTTTAATATTAAACATTACTTGCCCATGAATATATATTGGCAGAATATTTGACCGAACACTTTCAATACGGCTTTTGCACAGAACATTTAAATTAAGGTATATATTATTTATTGTTAATTTAGATAAAGGATTAACAATATGATAGGGGTCAATTTGTCTAAGTAATAAACTATATGCACCAAAAGTAAAATAGTCAAACAATATGTTGAGCTGGACACGTTGGACGCGGCGAATTGCTCCCGGGCCTAGAGATCAAGAAAATTTGACAATAGCCCATGGGCCAATTAAATGGAATAGGGTCGAAACCGGCTCGTCATATGACCAAAACCTATGACCCGGATGACGTGTCTCACCCAAATATCGCCACATGGAGCTCTACTATTGGCGTAAATGTCAAATCGTGAATAATGGCTCATTTTGTCTTGTGAATACCCACCGGTTATGCATTGCTGAGAGGACTGGAAATTGAATTCTCTTATAACGTTTGCCAGATGATTTACTCGTATACGAGCCAAGCATTACACTTAGGGGGTGGCAAAAATAGATCTAGAACTATGGTTCCAATCCAATTAAACTAGTTTGGGTTGGTTCTTAAGGAATTTTATTTGACTCCTAATTGATTCCAACATGGTTCCATGTTGGGTCTAACTAAATTTCAAATTAAGCTCAATTCCTTGTCAATAATCTCAATTATAGAGAAAAAATGATAAATGTTAAGTTGGGTTGGGCTAGATTTTCTTTTGCCTTGACTTTGGTTTCCTTTTGGGTTGAACATGGTTTCAACTTAAAACGAAAAATCCAATCTATTTAATAACCAACATGTTGGAACCAACTCAAACTCAACCTAAACCGCCCATTTACCACCCCTAATTACAGTATAGTTGTAATCAAGCGTTGAGAACTAGAGTGAGATCTTACATTATTTGGTACATAGACAACTCATATTTGGAGTGCAGTCTATAATTTAGGGGTGTGCATCGGTTCGGTCGAAAACCGAACCGAAATTTCGGTTTTTAGTTTTTCAAAATTACAAACCGAAATCGAACCAAAAAAAATTCGGTTCGGTTCGGTTCGGTTTTTAACCGAAATAACCGAATTTCGAAAAAAAAAAATAGGAAAAATCACACGGTTCGGTTCGATTTTTCAATTTTTTTTGTAACTTCGGTTTTCAACTTACTCTTTTATATATATTTTTCAATTTTTATTAATATATAATACTTATTAATTATATATAAATTAAATAATAATTAATATATATTATATATTTTGGTTTTCGGTTCGGTCGGTTGATTTTGAACACCCCTAGTCTATATCCAGATCAAAATTCGACCCAGATCAATCTATTTTTTCTTCTTTTTTGGAATAGTTAAATTGTTAAGTATTCTTTATTGTTAATTTGATATTACAAAAACTCGCCCTATCATAATGCATTAATGACCAAACATCTTCTACATTTAGAGGAAAAAAGACTTTGGGGAACTTTCATCCATTGATCAAAATGTAGCTAACCAAACAATAATTTTTGTATTTTTAAACTTGGAGAGGTAGGAGCATATAGTAAGACATTGTTTCTATAATATAGTCCCTTGATAAATGTTATGATCTATAATTCATTAATACCAAGATACCCAACCAAAGTTATAATGATCATTTGATTAAATTCATAATTCTACTTTTCCTTATTTTTTGAAATCCTCTTTTCACAATATCATTGGTTGAGAAAAATGTCCAATTTTTGTACTATTTCGAAACGGAAGTGGAAGAAAATATATTAGAGAAAAGGAAAAAGTAGATTGGACGTGGGTATTGATAATGAGCCACCTCAATTTCCCATGTGGCTTTCACCATAACATAAACATGAGTGTTTAATAAAATATCTTGAGCTAATTTAAAAATGTCAAAACAATTCATGTTAATAAATAAATTAATAACCCTCGCTTTTACTAATGACTATGTGTGATATTTCATTTTATGTTAAAAGATAGAATGATATATGTATATTTTTTGGCAAAATAATATTAGCTTATTTTTTAATTATAAGAACAAAATATAAATATTAAATTAGCAAGTTAATAAATATAAAAAATATGAAAAAATACGCTCATTTTGTAATAAAAATTGGGTTTCACGCAGAGATTGATAATAATGAATTAAGATAACAATGAAGATAAGGTTTCTATTTGTTGACAGTGAGCTTTTGACAATTCCATGCATACTTCACGTTTATTGTGTAACTATTAATTGTTTTTTATTTTATAAATATTATATGAAATACAACTTATATTAAAATATTTCTTACACTTACACTTATGTTTATGAAAACTTAATACAATCTCCTTAAGAGGTGTCAGGATAATTATTTTGAAAAAAAATGAAAGAGCTTTTGATAATCACACGATAATAGGGGAGTTTGTGTGTAATTTTTTTTCTTATTTTTATAATTCATTTTTAATCACTCTATATGAAAAAAAAAAAAAAAAAAGAAAGAAAAAGAAAAGGAGTGATATATATGGAGCCAACATGTGATCTATCACATAATCCCTAGGTAGAATATGTCTTGTCATAATTAATAAGATAATATTAATTAAGCATTGGCCTTTCGCTTTGTTTATCCGTCACAATGTCGACATATTTACTTGTTGAAAATAACACTTTGGGCAAAGTGCACTTCACCCCCTCAAAAAAATTGTATTTTGCACTTTCCCCCTTAAAAACACAAAAAAGAGACATTGCTCCCTAAAAATTTGATATATGAATTATTTTGCCCCAATTACTATTTTTCGGCTAAATTTAATCGAAAATCATTGAAATGATTTTTCCGTCAAGAACATTATCGTCTTTACTATTTATCCGTGATTCTATCACATATCCGGATTTGGGCCCAAAATCGTTGTGCTTCTCTAATATATCATCTTAGGGTTGCAAAATACTCACCATGATCTCATCATGCATTTGATGTGAGTTCCTATTCTGATAAGCTTTTTCTACCATTCTTTATTTGCAAGATGATATTATGGTGAAAATTTTGCAGCTCTAAGATGATATGTTAGAGAGGTACTATAATTTTGGCTCAAATTCATGCATGTGAGGGAATCACAAAAAAATAGTAAAGATGGTAATGCTCTTGACGGAAAAATCATTTAAATGATTTCCGATCACAATTTGGCCGAAAAATAGTAATTGGGGCAAAGTGATGCATATATCAAATTTTTAGGGGGCAGTGTCTCTTTTTTGTATTTTTAGAGGGGAAAGTGCAAAATACAAATTTTTTGAGGGGTGAAGTGCACTTTGTCCCTAACACTTTTGAAAACAATCAATAATATATCTACCTCCAAATTATCATGTGACAAAAATTCCAAGATCTCAACTTTGATTCTCTGAAAATGTAACAGTTTGTAATAATACTTAAAATTATTATTATTGGTCATTTATTTGGAAAGCTTCAATAAGACAAGCCCCACTTTCGGACAATTACTGATAAGAATTACCATTCTTATGACTTAATAAATAGAAATAATTTGTCGTGAAATGGGAGTACGGACAGCCTGTGCAACCACGGGCAAATCCCCACAGCGACACACGCTTGCGCGCTCTACGGCTATTTTCCTCACTGCCTAGTCACTCTTAACATTTTATTCCTGCCACGTGTGCGTTAATCCTATTCTCACTACAAGTGTGAATTCTAAACTAAAGGGAATTTGGACATTCATTAATATAATCGATGAGATTTTAAGATAACAATTAATTTGTCTAATTGGGATTATTTTTATACGTGTTTAATGTGAATTAATCCTATATTTTTATCCAAGATTGTATTTATGTGATTGCACCAACTAGTAAACATATATATACATTTTATTCTCGATACTTTTGATGTTTGAATTCTTGTATTTTATATGGGTATGATAATTATATATAATCCATATCAAAATGTGTGTTTTTTAATTAAGATAGGTACGAAATATAAATTGAATATTAATTCCGGATCTTTTTATCATGTGAATTTACTTAAATTTGTCAAATTTAACTTCAAGGATAATATAGCTCGAAAACCAAGTTTACGGTCGCAAACTTAGTGATCACGACTCGAACTATCTCGAAAATAATTTGACTCGAGCTTGTTCGCCAACTCGCGAGGTGGAATAAGAATTATTTTTTTTATTAATATATAATATAGTATTTATTAATTTGTTATAATATATATGTATGTATTGATGATAATTTTTATATTAATTATGATTATAATTAATTATGTACGAATAAATATAAACTTAATAATATATATTATAAAAGAATATCGTTTTTTGTGTTTGAGATCGATTGTATTTTTCTCCATTAATCGAGCTCGAGCTTTAGCATGGCTAGCTTGTGGATATCTTTAAGAAAACCCCTTTTTAGGAAGGTAGGTGGCATCTATGTAATTTTACAATCTAGATATCTAAATTGACGGTGACTCATAAAAGCACTCCAACTAATTAAAGTAAGATTTTAATATATTTGCCTATATGGAAAATAGAAATAGTAATTAAATTTGAATACGTAAACATATAATGTCAATCAAAGTACACACTCGAAACAAAATCCACGTCTTCTGAAAAACCAAATTCAATAGAAAAGCTAAATTAAAACTAAATTTCTAGGCATTGCATCAATTCCAATTAAAGAAATGTTATATATTAATGTTTATTTTTTATTGATTTTTTATAATATTTAATATAGAATAATATTTTTTTTATTGCACTAAACATAAATTATGAAAATCATGTTAAATGCATTTATTCAATACAATTTTTATCATATTTAGGAAAAGTGAAAAATGATAAACTATAATAGTTGGTATATAGCATCACTCTTCCAACTATTGCATTTTTAATATATATTGTGGGATTTTTTTTAAATATTTACAATAGTGTAAAATTGATCATATATATATATATATATATATATATGAACACGAGATACAGAGTACGGCACAATATAAATACAAAATACGATATTTTTAAAATTATTAGGACATGACACGACTCCGATTTTCATAAACATATATAAACTAAAACATGTAATGAAACTTTTACTTTCGAAATAATTTGTCCCAAAATAAAATACGAGAATGATTATACATTATAAATTGACTTTTCATTTGTAAATTTCCGCGTGATTGAAATAATTAAACTTTTCATTAACAATAAATAAATAACAAATGCAATATATATATATATATATAATTATATATTCATAATCATAAACTAAAAATTAGACAAACTTTTTAGCCTAATACATGACATAAATATAAACAAGTACTTCGATGTTAAAAACTACAAAACATAAGTACAATAATTATGAAGTATTATATAAATAATACATAAGTGTATTATTATCTTTTGCAAAGAATAATATAAAGAATTCTAATTCTTAAATTTTATAATTTTAACACATATTTCTGGCTTTTTCACAAAAGTAGCATTATGTTCTCATGTTTAGACATGCCTCCTAGGCGTATCCAACACATTGTCTCAATTTTACTTTTTATTTTATCTCCACAATTAAAAATGAATAACAACCATTACCAAATGTGCGAGACACGTAATCAAAGTAATAAACTCAATAACTTGTTCCTAAAACATGCAATTTAGATTAATTTTACAAATTTATGAAATAAGAAAACTAAAATTAATATATTGACCCAAACTTATGAAATTGATATTGTAATTAATTCGCCATTTATGTTGTCCTACCTCCTAAGTCGTGCATTTGTAGCCGAAAATGTCACGTTGTTTGCTTCACCATAGTTATACCTAGTTGCCATAAAGTTTCAAAAAGGGAGATTAAAAAATCCAAAAATATCAAGAGAAAAAAAAAACAATAAATGAAAATAAAATACACCAAAATAAGCAAAATAAAATAAAATAAAATAAAATAAAGATGACGGGTAATTTCCGCAAACCACCCCTCAAATTCTAACAATAAAAGCATCCATCCCCCACTACCACTTTGATCCCTCCCCATTTCTCACACTATCTTCTTCATCTCTATCAACTTTACCTTTCAATCAATCCAAAAATGCCGCATGAACAACAAGACCATCACCAACGATTACTCGATTCCAGCAATGGATACGAGGAAGAAGAAGAAGAACGCGCCTACGATTCCACTGACAAAGTCCTCATAATCGGCGTCGACGAAGGCTCCGACGCCGACGAGTTCTCCACCAAAAAGCCGCCGTTTTCGTGGCGGAAGCTATGGCTATTCACGGGTCCCGGGTTTTTGATGAGCATAGCGTTCCTGGATCCGGGTAATCTGGAGGGGGATCTCCAGTCGGGGGCCATTGCTGGGTACTCGCTCTTGTGGCTGCTTTTGTGGGCTACGGCCATGGGACTTCTGGTGCAGCTACTTTCCGCCCGTCTCGGGGTGGCGACGGGCCGACACCTGGCGGAGCTGTGTAGGGATGAGTATCCTAATTGGGCTAGATTGTTGCTTTGGGTCATGGCTGAACTGGCCCTGATTGGGGCTGATATTCAGGAAGTGATTGGTAGTGCTATTGCGATTAAGATTTTGAGCCATGGGTTTTTTCCTCTTTGGGCTGGTGTGGTCATCACTGCTTGTGACTGGTAAGAGTTCCAATTTTGTTAGTAATTTTCGTATTCGGATGTTGATAGGATATTTATTTTAATCGTATTTTGAAGAAAGGATTTATTTTTGTAAAAATTTTGAAATCCTTTTGTGAATTTCATGAGTTTTGGATGGTTTTCTGTAGTGCTGGATAAGTGTACATATGGTAGTTTGAGGTTGTCTTATTTACTTGGTGCTTTTTTCAACCAGTAGCCTCTGCTAATTCATGAAGGGGATATTTTATTGTTTTTCATTAAATACAGGAATATAATAATTGAAAATGATATAACTGAAGTTTATACTATATGTATATTTTAAGCTTTCTCTGGTTCTTCATTTTTCTTTAGTTTCTCCTTTTAACTATATTAGAGTGGTTGGGATTTTGTTATTACTATAGGCTTAAGAATGTTCAACCAACATAATTCCCTTCTTGCAATAACTATTCCAACCAACAACTTATAGAGTATATAAACTAATTCAAAATATATAATTTTATGGCTTTCTTGATTCAGCTTCATCTTCTTATTTCTGGAGAACTATGGTGTGAGGAAATTAGAAGCACTTTTCGCTGTCCTTATAGCCACTATGGGTCTCTCCTTTGCATGGATGTTTGGCGAAACAAAGCCCGATGGTCGTGAACTTCTACTCGGTGAGAAAATGTTCTTGCTTAAGTTAACATTAACCATTTTGTCCTAAATAAACTCTAAAAATTTCTCTAACACTGCTTTGATTGCAGGTGTTTTGGTTCCAAAACTTAGCTCAAATACAATACGTCAAGCAGTAGGAGTAGTGGGATGCATTATAATGCCACACAACGTATTTCTACACTCAGCCCTTGTACAATCAAGAGAAGTTGATAATCGCAAGATAGGCCGAGTTCGAGAGGCTCTTACATACTACTCAATCGAGTCTGGCGTTGCCCTAGCAATCTCGTTCATGATAAATCTTTTTGTCACAACGGTTTTCGCAAAGGCGTTTTACGGTACAGAACAAGCCAACAACATTGGACTTATGAATGCTGGACAGTATCTTCAAGAGAAGTTCGGTGGAGGGTTATTCCCGATTCTATACATATGGGCTATAGGGTTGTTAGCTGCTGGACAGAGTAGCACTATAACTGGAACGTATGCGGGACAATTTATCATGGGTGGATTTCTAAACCTGCGTTTGAAGAAGTGGATGAGGGCTCTGATAACTAGAAGCTGTGCTATTATCCCGACTCTGATTGTGGCTCTTGTTCTTGATACGTCTGAGGACTCGTTGGATGTTCTGAATGAGTGGCTCAATGTGTTGCAGTCGATTCAGATCCCTTTTGCTCTTATTCCTCTGCTTTGTTTGGTTTCCAAGGAGGAGGTTATGGGGTTTTTCAAAATTGGCCCTTTTCTTCAGGTATTTGTTTTGCCTAAATTTTCTGTTATGTGCATTTATATATCCATGAACAAGCCCAATATATGTCACATCTGCATAATTTATTTGCTTTTGCGTAGAAAGAACGGCTTGGGAATATTGGCTTTGTTCGAGAATGATTGAAAATGAGAAAATTGATATTGGTTTTCCTTTTAGGTAGGAGCTGAATGAGTAAAGTTTGTGATTTATACTCAATACTTTCTAACAGGCTCAGCTTGAAATATTTCCACTATAATTCGGTAACCTGAGAACAAAAGAAGTGATATAAAATTGTATGACATAGCTTCCTTCTTGGGTATTTAGTTTTTTCTTATCAGATAATTGAATAGTTTGATTAAACTTGGTGTAGCTCAACATATCTGTATCTGTGTAAGCAAGCAAATGTCCTTTTCTCCCCTTTTATTGCATAAATGTGAAACAGAGGAAGAAAATTCATATGGTAATAGGCGCATTTCACATTCAAACTCTGTTCTTCGTCTTATATCACAAAATTCATGCATTTTCTGGTAATGTAATAGAAAACTAATAAAAGATTTCGGTGTTTCTGGTTTGTAGGTAATATCATGGCTTGTAGCCCTTCTGGTGATAGTGATCAATGGGTATCTTTTGGTGGATTTTTTCTCTTCGGAAGGGAGTGGTGCTCTGTTTTTATGTGGAGTTTCAGTTTTTACAGCAGCATATCTTTGCTTCATTGTTTACCTTATTGCAAGGGAGATTAGATTCTCCAATTTGCTTGGGAAAGCCAAGACAGCTCTCAGAATTTGATTAATCTCCATTCTTCGTGCAAAGAATGAAGAAACTATTTAATTAGCTATGTAGAAATCAAATACTTGTATCTATTTCTATTTCTTCCTCGAGGTCTTTGATAGGTTTCTGAAATGTTGATTAGCCAACAGTATATGCTCATATGGGGTCGATTAGGCGCAAATGGGAATTTATGTATTTGATGAAATTATTCCGAAATTATTCAAATACATTTGGCCTACAGCAGAAGGAAAAAATTTATATATAAGATTTAAATACAAGTATTAGTATATATATATATATATTATTATTAAAGATTTAAATACAAGTAATAATGTCTAAATTGATTGATTAATTGCGTTGAAGTACATATATATGAAACAAAATATTCAGTTATATACATGTGTTTATACAGCATGCAAAGAATCAGCAAACTGCAAATTAACCCCCCAATGGAACCGAATAAAAACCTTACTAGACATATAATTAATTATATACACATTGTAGCAATATCAACCTCCCTTGCCATAGGAAGAGCAGATATTCAGTCCTCCTGAATATTCTTCATGATCAGATCGACTCGATGCAAGTAAATTAACCTGCATTATCAAACATCAAAACGAATATCGAAACTCGACAGCCAAACAAGGCATAAATATCGACAAGATACCTTAATTATTTCATACTTCAACATCGGTTGAGCATAGGCTGCCAGGACAGACATGTTGAAATGCTGCTATGTTTTATTGTGTATCATTCGAGACGTGATACAATATATATTATATACACATATGTTAGTTTCTATGCAGAATCATAGTTTTAACGAGAAAGATAAACAACGTACCCTAAAAGGATCACTTCTCAACGATTGCACATAAATCGAGCTCCCATGCCCCGTATCCTGAAAAGAATAGGGCTAAATTTCCTCACTATAGCTCATATATAAGGAATGAAAATGACTCTAGGGTGTGTTTGGATCAAGTGATTTGGATTTGGGGAGGGGATTTGGAGGAAGGATTTGAAATGACACCTAAAATTGAGCCATTTGAATTCCACCATAGTTATAGAGAAAATAACTCAAATTGGATGTCGAGAGATTTGAAATCCATTATAACTTGGATACATCCAAACGAATTTGTTGACGAATTTGAAATCCATAAATTTCAAATACTTGAATCCAAACACACCACTAGTGAATTTACACAAGTAATATCTTGAGAAGAAAATCGTTTCTTTGTTTAAGATCAACATACCCTCAAAGAAATGTCCTTCAATCGCCTTCCAGTTTGGCCACAACAAACACGGATTATCGGTTCTTCAGAACTACCACTAATGATATAATCTCGACCGTTCATGTAATAAGAACGAGTGTAGTTATGACCACTTCCTGTCGAAACTATCCCAAAATCTGTCTGAATCCTTCCATCCACAGCCAACAGTTGCTTCACCTAGACATTTATCATGATAATTTTTCGTGATAATTCGTAATGTTTGATCAAATTACAAATCGGAACTTAATTAATAACACGAATTTTGGGTGAATATGATATACTCAATGTAAACTCAAAATTTATCGAGTTAATTACCTCATTATCAACTGCAGAGACTAATAGATAAAGATCATCATGAGAAAACAAGACCATCACATTTCCTCTTGAGCTCGAAGCCGTATAGCAACACCGCTCGGGGTTCTGCCTTAAATCCCACATCTTCACATCCCGATCAAACGACGAAGTCACAAACATATTAGGAGAATGGTTTGCAAATTTAGCCACGTTTATTGGCTCACGATGCATGTCCTTGAACAAATGTAATCGTTTCCCACTGCAGATATCATATATACCTACTTTCTTCGAATAACCACTCGTTAGACATAACTCATCGCTTGAATTGACGTGAACCGATGTTAACTGCTCAAAATCGTCGAAAATAACCGTCGATTCGTAATCGACGTTTTCTTCAACTTTTGTCTGATTAATATTTCTCGTGTCGTATAACTTCAACGAACCATTATCAGAGCCCACCAAAACCTAGATATATACCAAAAAATTGTGTAATTCTATTAGCATTAAAAACCCATCTACTTATGATCTATTTAGATTAGTTTAGATTATATTGTATCGTATCTTTTATCATAATCTTGTAGTTATTTAGTTTTATCTTTTTTCATGTTTATAGCTAGGTTATGATTTCATTAAATTCTATTGTAACTCTATTTATACCTTTCAATTATCAATAATATAATTCACGGGGTTTCATATTATTCAACAGATCCAAACATAAATAATCGTATAATTTTCGATGTACCTTTGAGGGTTGTTGCTTAAGCCAACAAAGTCCAAGAACACTGTTGATTTGGCCATATGGCGAAACACAGGAAACGACATTTCCCGTTTCGTGGTTGAGAATAACGACTTCACCGTCTAAAGTTCCGACAGCCATTAGACTAGCATCGAAAGGGTGATACTCAAACTGCCTCGGTCGAAGCCTCTTTGATAAGTCATTTGTTGTCTGATTTACATTTGTAGTAATTGGATACACAAATGGATCCCAACAAGACCCGAATTTGGCTGCACAAATTGATCTCGTGAAAAAGCATTGATTTTTCGTCCCTGTTTCTCGATGACTCAAGACACTGTGAACACTCTCCTTTTGCCGGCGATTATAAGGTAAGTATTCGTAGTATTTCGACAGGATGGTTTTCGCTTGTTTTATCGTAGAATGTCCCATTTTTTTCTGTCTATAGATAGTGAAAATCGACCCGTTTTTTAAGTACCGGTGAAGTATACTTGCAGCTGATTCATCTTTCTCTTAGAAAGTAAAAGATTCTGTATCATGATATGGCCTATAGCAGAAGGGAAAAATTAAATTCATGAATAGAAAACATGTGATTAAATCAAAACATATGCATAATGCCTAAACAATACAGCCAACAAATTATTGGATAAAATTATTGTGGCAGCTGGTTAGATAAGAAGTATAATTAAGACAACCTTGAAAAGCAACAATAATTGGTCTGAGTTGTGTATCACATCATGCTTCACTCAACAAGATTCAGACATCTTTTAATATGTTGAAGCAGCATTATAAATAAAGATTGAATAAACCAAACTCTGTTTTTAATTCTATGCTGACATGGATTTGACTGAATGATCTGACCTAGATCTAAGAATCTTATATTATTACTATATAAATAAAGAAACTACTCTAAATTGTGACAAAAAAAAAACTAAAATATATATATGATTAGTTGATTGTTGCACTAAAGTCTAGATTAATTACCCAACTACCAAATAGCAATAATTATCGTAGCTACTTATATGAAAACAGAAACCATTTAAATTTTGGTACACTACAGAATACCAACTTTTGTTGAGAATAAGATGGGAAAACGACAACCCATTTTTATAGGATGAAATACTTATCCATTTTCTTGGTTGAGATGTCAAAATCAGCATTTGAACTGCAAATTATTAGGAATATGATGCAAATTATGAATAAACACACAAAAGAAAACATAATAAAGAACACACGAATTGTTTATCCAGTTCGTCAAAAGAATTTTGACTACGTTTGGGGGCGCGTCAAGCCAGGATTTTCACTATATTTATGGTAAGAATGTTACAATGGGAATAGGGCTATTTATACTACAAGACACGTAATCTAATAAGAAAAGGATTACGTTATGACTAAAATACTCTTCAAAAATTTTCGCCCCCGAACCCCCAACCTTACGGGCAGGGGGTCAGCACCCTGCGACCCCCGCCAACTCACCGCCGAGAGCTGTGACCCACTTTACAATTCTTGAGGCTCCATAACTCAACACAAATTTTACAATTTTATGGGGTATTTTGTTTGGTAATTTTATAATATACCGAATTCAATATCCACATACATCACTTTTGTTTTACAGACCCACAGTCTCAGCAAAGTTGAAAATTCAAAAAATTTATGAATAGTCAATTATCATATTTTCTATTAGGTAACAATAGGGTCAAACTCATACGGATTCATCCTTAAATTATACATTATCTTCCATGATTGAAAGTGACATAGACTGAATTGCATGCACACACCCCTCTTTTTAGTGTCTATTACATAACCCCCTCCGGACATTTGGTAAATTACAACAAAACCCCTTTCAAAGGATATATTTGTAAGCTTCATTAGGGGTTAATTGGTACTTTTTAAATATACAAAAGATGTAATGTCATAATATGCTGAGGATTTTGAGTAATTTCAAAAAGACGAAGAGGTTTTGATAATTAACACTAAAATGAGGGACATGTTGGTAATTTTCTCATACAGATAATTATTCCACGTCAGAGCTTATCATGTGAACTAACATAATGAACATATATGTGGTGTAATTATTTCCAATCAACATAGATATAAGATCATGTAAATAGCGACATAAAGTAAATTATTTTTATTAGTTAAAAGAAATAAATCATCAAAAGAATTCTAAGCGAAATAGGACCAACTGGCAAATGAACATAAATGGCCTCCGAGTCTAAAATTTGGAACTTGATAAGCATTCTATGCTATTTAGTTTAAAATTAAAAATCTTTTTTCTCAAAAATAAATAAATTACAGGCATACGATATTAGGATAATATGGGATAAGACTATATTGTTCAAATAATTATGTTCCTGAAAGAAAAACATAAAAATGTACTTAATGAAGGTCTTTATACTACTAAGTTCAAAACTATGCCGTTTTAAAGATCAGTTTATGTTTCATTTTTGTCCTTGATGCACATTGCCTGATGAATTTTATAAGAATCCGACAATGTGAGCATTCTACATGTACAACAACAAAAAGATATGTACTTCGTATTTGTTTTTAAGAGGTGGCATGTGAGGTGCACATAATTCACAATTTGGTTAAAAATTTAAAATATATCAGAGATGTCTAATATCTAAACTGAAACACAAAGTAAAAATGGTAGACGACATATTGATATTTCACCAGAGTGATATAAAGATGAAACTTTGCGAATATTAGTAAACATCACATAAGAAAGATTGACAGCTTTAGAAAAAGGAATATAAGAAAAGGAAATTTTATACTTTTTGGTATTCACTTTATCATTATTTAGATATCTAAACTATTTAATGTAACAAAATAATCGGGCATACTTTTTAATAATTTGTCTTGACTTGACTTGATTCGATGAAATATTTTGTTACGTTTTATAATTCAAGAAATACAAAATGAATAGTTTGTGATAACTAAACGTGACAAAATGAATAATTATGATACATGAAAGAGTGAGAGAGATAAGCATAAGATGTAACCTAAGATGGAAATATCAGCAGAAAGAGGTGCAATACATTTTCATACTGCTTTCACAATAAAAATTTCTGAAATTATTGGCCTCTTTGAGAGAGAGAGTCAACATAACTATTATGAATGATGGTTTTATAAGGAATGAAGTCAAAAGAGCAGAGGATAAGCACACTGAGAAAATTACATTCAGACCCCCTTACTTATTGTAATTACAACATTCTCCTTTACGTGTTAGAAATTAATTACAAACACATTCTATCAAGATTCTATTTGTAAAATTTACAGAGGATAAAATTATTTTAAAAAAATTAAACCCAGATGGAGTATAATTATAAAATATCTTTAATAGAGAAACGTATTGGTAACCTTTAATAATCGAAGAGATGCTTTGCAAATCACACAATACGTTAGGGGATCATTGTGTAATTGGTTAATGTATGATAAATTTTACATAAAAACAGTTTAAGAGACTCACATATTCTAATACAAAAATAACGCAACGTCTAAAATCGACTATTACTTATGTCTAAATCCCTTTATTATATTTAAAATATCTACCCAAAATAAATTTCCTCACAATAAAAAAGTATCATATCAAACATAATTATTACAATAATTTTTTTAGAAAAATACTATCAAAACACACATTTCACACCATAAAAATACTTTTTTCACTTTTATTTTCTAAAATAATATGTGATCTAATTGAGGTCTATTTTCAGTTCAATAGTTTTTTTCTTTTGTCTGAATCTTTTTGCCCTTTCTTAAATATATGGTCCAACAAGCCTCTTCAATATTCCTTTTTTTTTTTTTTTTTTTTTTTTACAAATATTTTGTGGGACTAGTATTTTTAGGTGAATAAGTCAATTCAATTATAACTTTTATATTAATAGTTTGTATTATATAAGTTGAGTTAGCGTATAGACAAATACAGATACTGCGGGAATAGAGATAGAGATAAGAATTGTGGATAAGAAGAGCTATTGCTGTCTATGACTTTATGATGTCTCACGTGGCTATGGGATGGCAATAACAACACTATTCGTACATTTTTATTGGAAATATTTATTTCTATTTTAAGAAATTAATAATTTAAGACTCTATAGAGACTGAATTATTGACTGGAATGATCCGAAGTTTGTGAAAAATATAAATATATTTTGAAATATATAAATGAATAAGGGTATGATCGAAAAGAAACTAAAATGGACAAGTGAAATATGAACATTTTTGGGAAACACCGTAGCTACTCATGGTGTTTTGGCTTAATTCATCCATTACTGATGGTTTTTATGTATAGCCTTAGAGGACATCCTTCTAATTTATATTTAGTTATTGAAATTTTAGTTATATTTCAATTTTATCAGTATATAATACGTGTTATTAATAGTATATAAAGCGTGTTTCTATAGACGTATTTTTATATCATGGCCCCACTCTTGTCATCTCACCCTTTAATACGCCATTTCCCGTCATTGAACTTACAAATTCCAAAAATATATTTGGATTCACTCAAAAAAATTGTTTGAGTTGGTTAATAGTGAATACTGATTACTGATTACAAATACTAAATATATATTGCTCGGGAATATAAATTGTAAGAAGCGGAGCTAATTTTGCCCCTGTTTTCTTATCATTTCCAAAACATCTTAAGTTTTTCTTTTAAAAAATTATTTTAAATCTTCACTATTATTCTTCGATGTGAAATTAAATATATTTGGAGCTAATTACAAATATATTTTGTAGTTATGGACCTGAATAATATTTCTTTAGTTGGAGATTCAGCATGTCCATTTATTTCCAATCCTAATGAACCAATCGACCCAATGATGAATGAAATAAATCCAATGGATAAAGAAGTAACTATGGAGGCAAATTGTGACATAGATAGCCATGACAATCTTTTGAAGCCTAAAAGGCAAAAGAAATCACCAGTGTGGGACGAAATTGAAGAATTCAAGGATACTGACGGCCTAATGAAACTGCGTTGTAAATATTGTACCAAATTGTACACCAAATCCGCCACTGGTGCAACAACTCAATTGATTAGACACTTGAATGTTTGTCAACCCTATTGCCGGTCGAAAGAATTGAAGGAAAAGGATACATATACACAGACAAACCTTAATTTTGAGTCAGCTAGCTTGGATTCGACAATTCTTCCAGGAATCCATGATGGAAAGTTCGACATGAAAAAAATGAAAGAGTCAACAGCTCATAGGATTATGATGGAAGAACATCCTTTCTCCATTGTCGAAGAAGTGGGATTTAATATGCTTCAGAAAAGAGGAATGTCGGAGTGGAGGCCAATTTCAAGGGCAACAGTCACACGATATTGTGTTAGTATCTATGAAGCAGAAAAAAAAATTGAAAAATGCGCTAAAGAGTGTGAACAAAATCAGTCTAACTACCGATTGTTGGAAATCGAAGAATCAAAGGATTGAGTGTATGGTTTTAACTGGACATTGGATTGATCATAATTGGCGATTACAGAAACGAGTACTTAATTTTGTTCATCTTCCTCCGCCTCGATGAGGTTTGGATATAGATAATGCTATTTGGAGGTGCTTGGAAGATTGGGGAATTGAAGGTAAAATTCATACACTTTTTGTTGATAATGCGTCTGCAAATGATTCTGTAATTGATAGCTTGAAGATTTTCATCAAACGTAAGAAAAAATTGCTTTGTGGTGGAAAATTGTTCCACGTTAGATGTTGCGCACATATTCTAAACTTAATAGCACAAGATGAACTTTCTGCAATTAAAAACATCATTGATATTATTTGAAAAATTGTGGATTATGTTCGACGATCTGATGCAAGACTTAAGATATTTTTTGAGATTGTGAAGCAACTGAATTTGCCAGAGAGAATGTTAGTTGATGATTGTCGGACGAGGTGAAAATCTACATATGAGATGTTAGCTGCAACAATTAAATTCAAGGATGTTTTTCCCATATTTGCACAACGAGAACTAAATTGTGATTGTTTCCCAGGTGAAGAAGATTAGGTAAAATTGGGGATAGTATGCTCTATTTTGGAAGTGTTTTGGACTGCTACACATAATTTCTGGTAGCGATTATCCTACTTCAAATATGTTGTTAAACGAGGTTAATAGAGTGAAATTTATCTTGGATAGTAAGTCATTGGATGACGATTACTTTATTCAAGACATGGTTCAGATTATGAAGCTTAAGTTTGATATGTATTTGGAGGAGTCCAATTTATTGATGTCCATAGCAACGGTTTTAGATCTGAGGTGCAAGATGACTGCAATTAATTTCTTCTTTCCGAGCTTTATACCGAAAAAGTGAACATTGAAATTGAATTAATTCAGAAGACATTGCGTGACTTGTACTTGGAGTATGTAGAAATTCATAATGCTGAAGGTGAGTCAAGTGGGAATACTTCAAGGACAAGCTCAAGTCAAATTACTAAAGGACTTCCTCCAACTAAATCAGGTTGGTCTCGATACATGAACTATGTTAAGTCGGTTTCACCGTTCAACCTCAAAAGTTTGAACTTGATTTGTATCTTGAGGAACGTTGTTATGAGGACGGTGCGATGGAAGATAAGGGGTTTAATGTGCTTGATTGGTGGAAAACTCATGCATTGAAGTTCAAGATTTTATCGACAATGGCAAAAGATATTTTAGCTATTCCGATTACTGTAATCGTTGCTTCTGAGGCTACGTTTAGTGCCGGAACTCGAGTCATTGACAAATACTGTGCTTCATTGACTATAGAGAACGTTCAAATATTGATGTGTGGAGGAGATTGGTTGAGAAAACGCTTTGAAGTGAAGAAAAAAAACTAAGGTTAGCTTATTTTAGTCTGATTTGATTTTATAAGTGTTAAACATAATTTTTTTACTATTGTTGTACACTTTACTTAATGCTTATATTCATTATAGCATGACAAGAAAGTGATACATGTGGAGCTCCCTATTGATTATGATAGCACTAAAGTATGATTTTCTGTGGTAAGAATCATAAAGTATTCAAATATAAATGTATAATATTTATACATTAGTTAATTTAATTATGTAAATAATCTTTACATTTTGTTTTTTAGTTCGTGCTCATGGTGGAAAAATGCATTGATGGTGGTGGAAGATTATATACCTATCAATCTATATTTAGATTAAACTTTATGTTTGTGTATCTCTTATTAATTAAAGACATTATGTTGGATGAAACTTTTGATGGATGTGTTTGAGACTTTGATTTATTATGGTGTATTGAATCTGTTGATCCATGTTATTATGTTATATTTTGACCTTAAACTATCAATTAATTTATTTTGACGAATGTGTTGTGAATTACTTATTGATACATTTGGTCGTTGGTGAATTTATGTCGATTTGCTTTCGTGGTTTCATTGGTGGATTTGTAACGATTTATATCAATAATGACATTGTTGATTGCTGAAATTTGATAACTGGACAGAAAAAATTGAGTTGTCGAGTCGCGCTTTTGAGCTAGAGTTCAAGTCTCGAGCTCGAGCTCTCGAGCTTTTGAGCTCTAGTTCGTCTCGAGTCGAGCTTTTGAGCTTGAGATCGAGCTGAAAATATGAATACGAGCTCGAGCTCTATATGCTTAACTCGACGAGCTCGAGCTCACTTAGAAATTTTCGAGCTCGAGCTTGACTCGTGAACACCCCCTAGTGAATACTGATTACAAATACTAAATATATATTGCTCGGAAATATTTGATAAATATATGTATATAAAGATGATATTAAAATATATGTATATAGAACGCATTGAAGATATTTTATTATATATGGTTATGGAATTTATATGTATAAGTAAATTTATTAATATATACACTTATGAACACAATTTATTTTGTAAATATGGTGTGTATACTACATATATTGTGTATATTTTAGTATATAAATAGACCATATACCACACATGACATATATACACACAGTCACACACTATTATATTGCCTATATATGTGTGCAAATATATAACATCATCATGCACAACTTTTAACTGTTTAATACTCACCAAATCATCATATTTGCAGTCCAAACGATATTGTCATCACTCTTCTCAACATCAAGATCCAGCCCAAAAAGGGTCCAATTGATATTGTGAGCTGTCCAATTTTAATCCAAGTCTATGTTGGCCTAAAACTCCATATCTAACAGGTTATTTTTAGCCTAAAACTTTATCCAAGTCTTTGGGCTTTATTTTCTGTACAAGTATAATTATAAACTTGGTCATCCTTTGTATTGACAATTTATTTTCTAATCAATTAATATTCCATCAAAAAACTAATACTATTAGTTGTGTACTTGTGTTTCATGAATCTTTCTATGAAAAATGAGCTAAATGATGTTAAATATCTTCTTATTACTTATTAAATATGATAACTTAATTCAACTTAATCCTATAAACAAGATCACATACCAATATTTCATTTTCTGCTATTATCATGTACCCACATTTGACAATTTAAAAAAAAAACTCAAATGAATGATACAAGCAACGATGCAATTCAGTCTTGGATAGATTAAATTTAAATATATTTCCTAAATTGAGGAGGAATCAAAACATCAACTTACTGTTGAATAATATGAAACCCCGTGAATTATATTATTGATAAAAGAAGAGTTACAATAGAATCTAATGAAATCGTAATCTACCTATAAATATGGAAATAAGATAAAACTAAATAACTACAAGATTATAAAAGATACGATATGATACAATATAATCTAAACTAATCTAAATATTATCTAACACTTCCCCGCAGTTGAAACGTGGGATCTTGAACGTTGAAACTGGATCCAAATCCAAAAAGATAAAAGCCGGCGATAACTTTGAAAGGCAGCGGCAATGGCTCTAACTCCTTATGTCCAAGAGTGAGCGGTTTTAACATTAAAAAAAAAAAATGATTCTAAGTCCTCGTATGATGAGGACAGCCTGCGATAAGGGCTCAAACTCCTTACTTTCAGGCCAGCGCTCGTAACATACAAAAAAAAAACTACAAACCTGCGGCACCTAGATGGTGCGGCAACAATAACTCAAACTCCTTATTTGTCAAGGGTGAGTGATGATAACATAAAAAATAAAACTAAATTAAAATAAGGTGCGTCGGACGGAGTCGGCGACTTAAAAATAGCTGAAGCGAAAAACAAGATAATGCATATTAGAAAAAAAAAAGATAGGTGCGACTTGATGGCGGCAACGGAAGCGAAAGATGAAAAAAAAAAGATAGGTGCGCCGGACGGGGTCCACGACTTGATGGCGGCAACGGAAGCGAAAGATCGAGAGACCAAGGCTAGAAGCCATGGCTCTGATACCATGTTGAATAATATGAAACCCCGTGAATTATATTATTGATAAAAGAAGGGTATAAATAGAGGTACAATAGAATCTAATGAAATCGTAATTTACCTATAAACATGAAAATAAGATAAAACTAAATAACTACAAGATTATAAAAGATACGATATGATACAATATAATCTAAACTAATCTAAATATTATCTAACACTTACTTGTCCAAAAAAATATACTAAATAAACTCATTACTTTTTCAAGTGATGAATAAAATTCAATAAAATATAAGAGGGACAAATTTAAGAACAGTACAATCTGCAGTTTGATATCAATACAAAACAAGTAAACCCATCCCTCAAATTGTACTCTCCCTAAGTACCAAAAGTATACAAAATAACCAAAAATTGGCAAATCCCAAAATGAATCCGAATCAAATAGCCCAAACAGAGAAAATATTACTACGTTAAATCATCGAAATTAATGCACATGGACATTAATGCACATGGACTGGGAGAAAAAAGATTTTAAAAATAATTGATTTTTTTTATATAAAAAAAATCTAGAAGAATAAGAGATAGCCAAACATGGCCCCTCCAATTGCAAAACTTCCTAGCACCTTCTGCACGCTCATCAATTTCTCTGCCCCACTCTGCAAACACGTGAAAAATCTCATCAATTTGTATTTTTCATAATTCAAATTAATAAAATTCACATGCAAATTCTGAAAAATTTATATCTTGTCACAACATCATTAATGTCACTCATTATATCTTATTATTGAATCATATTTTTATAATTGAAAACCATGCAATTATGACTTACTGAGTAGTATCAAATGTTATTAAAATACATAGATATAGCTTTACTTTAAAATTATTTGAAATTGGACAGTTAAATTTCCCAAGGATTGAGGTGCACAGTGCACACTTCACAATTCACATTGATTTGACCATATTTCTAGGCAGTCTCGAATCTTGCGCCAAAAACTTGTCTTTACAATTTATAATTTGATTATAGATCCTGCTATGCTATGGTAACTCTGGTTATTTTTTCTAAAGACTAACATATTATCTGAGATTTTCTTTTGTAAAATAATGTTATATTTGTATTTCAAATAATTAAATAGATCAAAATGTAACTATTAAATTCAAATCAGATTCCTATCATTAAATGAGATGCTAGACATTAGCAATAGGATTTTGCATCTATATCCATGCTTACATGAGATCTTCTAACATACTCCAATTCATTAAATGCTATCATGCGCCACGACAAAAATGCTTAATGCTCAATGCATCTTATGATAAAAACAATGTTCCATGTAGTAAGTAGTTCGGTTTGTAGTTTAGTGGCAAGGTGCTATTGTGCACCGACACGGCATGTTTAGAGAACAGAACCAAAAACCACCGCCAAAGTTGACTAAACCCTAAACCCTTAAACCCATTGTTTAAATCTTAACAATGGCGTCTGCTCGAAACACCATATTATTCCATTTTAGTGTTGGGATCCATTATAACCTTCCCTAATTAATAAATATACAAATTTCTTTATGAATCAGATTTTATCGAATCCAAATATATTTTAGAAAATGAATGACAGAGTGAACTAACGTTGAGTTTGGCCAAGCAAAGTTGTAAAAGCATTTTCGTCAAGATCAAGCAAAAATGTCGGCACAAAAATGAGGAGATAGTGACACGAAGCTCCAGATCTGGAGGCACATTACTGATCTGGCGCATAATAGATCGATATATAAAAATAAAACTCACCAGATCGCTGACTGACGAAGGGCTGGGAGAAATAGAGTCAGCGCTAGGTCCTGGAGCTTCAGTAGGTGGCGCAGGTGGGCTGAGCAGCTCCGGAGCCGGCGCCGGTGCGCCGCCGTGCTTCTTGCTCTTCTTCTTGCTGGGAGCTGGCGCCTTGGCTGGTGGCTCTGTCGGTGGAGATGAAACCGGGGCCGGTGGAGAGTATACTGTAGGGGGAGTAGCGGCTACGGGAGCTGGAGACGGTGGAGATTGGACTGGCACGGCTGCCGGCGGTGAGCTGACTGGCTCGGCAGCTGGAGGTGGAGGTGAGCTGACCGGAGCTGCGGCTGGCGGCGCTGAAACCACCGGAGCTGCGGCTGGTGGAGTTGAAACTACTACCGGAGCTGCAGCTGGGGGAGCTGAAGCAGGGGGTGGGGTTGTGGATGTAACCGGTGGAGTTGCGGTGGAAGGTGACGTGGCGGGCGGTGGTGTAACGGTGTAGGTGGATGGTGCGGCGGCCGGAGACTGGCCGCCGACGGAGGCGACTACGAGGCAGATGAATGCAAGTAGGAAACCTGTTTTGCGATCCATGGGAGTTTTGGAGAGAGAGAGAGAGGGTTTTAGTGTGTAGTATAGTGAGAGTGAGAGAGTTTTAAATAAGGAAAGGACTAGGAGTAAAGAAGCTTCGACATTTGGGTGGGCCCATGCAAGACCAGACAAATGTATTGCAATATAATGTGGCGATTATACTCGGCCCATTTCCCATGTGACTATGTTTGGGCTTGCCACGTCACCCAAGGCTCACTCGTACTGTCTCAATCGGTGATATATTGTTGGGTTACAATAATTTAATTAAGCATTGTTTTTTAGTTTTTACTATCACACATCTGTGATTCCAGGAATGTTGTATTAACTTTGAAATAATTGATTTCGATCTATATTTGTGGTGTAATCGTATGCAAATATATTTGTACTGATTTGTGGATTGTACGCTTAAATACAACATTTTGCTACATATTCTGGACCATTAAGACTTTGGATATGTACTTTCAAAATTCTCACTTTACCTCAAAAGTCATTACTCTTCAATGTCGTGAACAGGGGTGTAAACGAGCCGAGCTCGAGCCCGATGATTTTCTCGGGCTCGAGCTCGAAACTCAATATATGAGCTCGAGCTCGAGTTCGTCGAGCTCGATTTGGAGGGCTCGAGCTCGGTATTAACTAATTAGGTTCGGCTCGGCTCGCGAGCTCGATTCGAATCCAGGCTCGCGAGCTTATTAACTAATTAGGTTCGGCTCGGCTCGCGAGTTCGATTCGAATCCAGGCTCGCGAGCTCGAGCTCGCAAGCCCGGGCTTGAATCAAGCTTGTGCTCGAGCTCGAATCAAGCTTGGGCTCGAGCTCAAGCCCGATCTGTTCGCAAATCATTGAACTAATTTTTTCTTCAATAAAACTTCTTTAGCTATTTCTGTGTGTATATATATATATATAGCTGTATATGTATGTGCGTATATATGTATTGTATATGAAACCCAAAATCATACCTTTAAAGCCAGATGAAGCTAACAAATGTTATCGATTGTGATTCCCGACGATGAAGAGAGGTAGATGAAGTTGAACGACGGCGAGAGGTGGTCGGAGATGGGAATTTGAAAACTAGGGTTTTTAATTTGTGAAGTGTCGTTCTCTCTGTTTGTATTACATTCTGTTCTAAATTCCCAAAATCCCTTTCTTTTGATTTATTTATTATTTAGGGTTTATTTTATATAATAAAAAAATAAATTAAAATTACAAAAAGCTCGCAAGCTTTTTCCGGATAGGGTTAAACTCGAGCTCGAGCTCGTTCGAGCCGGCTCGGTTTACACCCCTAGTCGTGAATTACTTTTCTCAAACTCAGGATTAAAATATGATATAAATTTTTTATAAAAAGTATTTGTTTTGAAGAGGGGCATTTTATTTGGGATAGGTTTCTCTATTCCAAATCATATCCCATTTTCTATTTCACACAGTTATTTATTTTACATGTATAATTCAAAAATACACTTATTAAAAAATGTTAACACGTGTATATTTTTTAATACGTATCAAACATCTAATACATGTAATAGGAGATGAACATAATTTAGAAAAAAAACTGATTCCATTTTATTCCTGAGTTTAAAAGAAGAGAGATACAGAGTGAAAGTGAGTGTCTCCATCATATCAATATTAGTTTTCTTTGTCCAATTTTGTGATTAAAATAACTAGTAAGGTGTCATATTCGAATATGATTAATTCTTACAAGCTGGAGATAATAAACCAATTAAAAGTTCCAGTGTGATTGAGCGGCGCTGATTATGGAGGAAGTTGACGTGAGCTTTGCTAACTTTAGCTGGACTTCCACCCATTGCCATCCACCGTCAATGCATGGGAGTCGGGCCCATCCTAAATTAGAAATACCATAAATGTACTTATAATGAAAAAAAAAATAATGGTAAATAACGTATGATGTACGGTCTAGAGGTGTTCATGAGTCGAGCTCGAATTGAGTTGGGCCAAAAATTCGAACTCGACGAGCTGTAGGATAGTGAGCTCGAGCTCGAAAAAATAATTTTTTTATAAAATAATAATTTTTTTATAAAAAATATTTTTAAAAAAAATATATTATTAATTTTAATATATTACTAAATATAATTATAATTAATATCAAAAATATTATTATTTATACATATATTATTATAATATGATATAAAAATGTATGCATAAATATTTATTTTATATATATATTAATTAAAAAATATTTTTTTATCCCAGTTTAGGCTCGAGCTTGGCTCAATTGAAAAGCTCGGCTCGATAGACTTGGCTCGAGCTCGAATTTTTTCGAGCTCGAATCGAGCTATTTTCGAATAGTTCTTTAATTTACGTTAAAATATATAAATTGGTCTTTTTATTCTAATTTAAATATAATTGATTAGATAAATAAAATACAATAATAACTATTATATATTATAAATTTGTATTTGATTTGTAAAGTTATATATGTTTGAAAGAAAAATAAATATTTCAGTTTTCAAAATTACAAAAAAATAAGTGAAATTACATCAAGTTTCATAAATAATGCATACATAGTAGATATACCATCTAACTGCGCCCATTACGGTGTTCATATTTTATTTTTTTTCATTTTATTTAAGCAGACAAATTTATTTTCATATTGGCCATGGTGCCGGAGTGTGTCGGTGGAGTGTCGTGTCCTATAAAATATCCAACACGACACGTTCTTATTTTTTGAAGTGTTCGTGCATCACAGTATACAACACTTTTTATATATTATTAATCTTTTACATTTTCTATTTGTGGTAAGAATTATTTGCATTTAATTAATTTTAACAAATTTATTGCATCTATATTTTTTAAATTAAAAAGTGATAAATGTTGAGTTATGGAGCCTGAAGGACTGTAAATAGGCCCAAAATATTTTGATGGATATTTTAGTTTTTATTCTCCTATTAGGGTTAGGTATCTTGTATAAATAACTCTAATGTCATTGTAACTCTATGATTCTCATTGTAATCACGATCTCATCAGAAATATAGTAAATATTCTAGCTTGGCAGCGCCCCAGACGTAGTCAAAATTCTTTTGACGAACTGGGTAAATAATTCGTGTGTTCTTTAACTTTCATGTGATTATTCATTGACATCATATTCCTAACAACTGGTATCAAGAGCTCCAGGTCGAGTGAGAGAGGATATAATGGGTGAAGGAAAAACGCCGATTGGAAAATTTGACGAGACGGATTTTGGGTTCTGGAAGATGCAAATCAAAGGTTATCTGTATGGTAAAGATCTGTATCAACCCCTTGTTGATAAGCCATCGGATATTAAAGACAAAGAGTGGAAGGTGCTTGACATGAAGGCGATGAGTGGGATTCGTTTGTCTCTGTCACAGAACGTAGCGTTTCATACGACGAAGGAGACAACCACCAAAGGTATTCTGAAGGTTTTAATAGACATTAAATACCAAAAAAATATTTTAGCCGGACACGAATCGGACCCGAACGCATACCCGATGGATCCAAAAAAAGTTAGACTCGACGAGCTGGGTACGTTTCGGGAGGGGTCTGCATCGAGTAAATGTCCATGGGTAAACTTCAGGTATACACCTGCGGGTATTTTTAACAGATAAAACTCGGGTAATTCCCGAAAAATATCCGTGCATAAAAATTGTACACGGACCCAAACTACCTAGTGTCATCGGGTCCAAATCGTCTCCGGTTCGGGTTTAGGTCGGGTACGTTTTCTATTGAACGGGTCCGAGTCTGGGCAATCCCCTCCCATTGACAAGCCTATCTATTATGCTTTTTTTTAAGCAAATGCAAAAATTACTGAAGCCTGAACTTGTTATTAAGGGTGTAAATGACCGAGCTCGAGCTGAGCCTTGAAATTTTCACAGGCTCAAGCTCGTTTAAAAATTTTTGAGCTCGAGCTCGAACTTATCGAGCACATTTTTTTTGAGCTCGAGCTCGAGACAAATGAGTAAAGTAAAGCTCGAGCTCAGCTCATCTGCTCGTTCGAGCTCAAACTCGGCTCGTTTGCTCATCCAAGTTCGAGCTCATTTGAATCAAACTCAAACCTTTGGCTATATGATCTATTTTATGATTTTGATTAAATGATAATTAGAAAAGGTGGATAAGTGATTGCTTATGTAACATTGTACTTCATCCAATATGTAAGTAATTAATGAATAACTCGCTAAAATCGAACTTGTTTCGTGAATGTAATGCATTTACATAAAATAATATCAAGAGTTATGAGAATCATATATTACCTAGTTTATCAGTAATGAAATACTCATATACTTAAAATTAGTGTATATATATGATGTCTATGTCTAAATTATCTATTTTTTATATTGAAATAGATATAATGAGAATAAAAAATTATGTCTCAAAAATTTATATCATAATTACAAATGAATTATGAATGATTACCCAATAAAATTTTCATTAAAAATATAACGTAACAATTATTTTTAAAATTAAATTATATAAACACAAACGTACTATATATGTACAAACATACACATATATACATATATATGTATATATACATAATAGTAAAGCTCACGAGCCGGCTGAATACTTAAGCAGAAGCTCGAGCATGGTCTTTAATAAGTTCGAGCTCGTGAAGCTGGCTCGGGTTCGCGACAGTTCGAGTTTGAGCCAAGCTTTAATCGAGCCGGCTCGATTCACCTTACACCCTAGTTGTTATCCTTCCTTAGAGTTCTAAAGAGATTTTACGAATAAGTATTTCACTATGTTTTATATAATTTCTAAAAAAAATACTATGTAACATTTGATTAAATATGCATCACATGAATAACACATAGATATGAAATTTGATCCGCTTCACAATAGATTATATAGTATTTCATTAGCTTTTGGGCTACGCATGGTCACCTCAAGTTGTCTTTGTACATATTTTGATAAGATCAAACATATTCGAAGTTCTCATTTTATATACTTCTCAATCTTTGAAAGCTGTATTAAATATTTTCTAGAGTTTTTGAAGTATAAAGTAAATAATTAAATTTCATTAATTAAAGTGATATTTATACTACCTAATTAATGGGCATGTCTCGCTACATAGCCCAAAATGCGAATATGTATTTTTATTAGTAGGGGACCCTCAACTTGCGAATATGTATTTTTCACCCCGGTAGGCGGTAATATACTTTTAAATCCAGATGTGTAACAACAATTAAAATGGGAAAATTGCATCGACCTCCCCTGAACTATGTGCATTTAGCATCCACACCCCTCAAGTTTAAAAAATTGGCATGGACCTCCCCTTTCTCAAATTTTCACTATATTTACTAATGAAATGACTAAAATGCCCCTCCCATGATAATAAAATAAATTAAAATATGGGGGCAACCCCCGGTAGAGTTGGTAAGGGCATTTGAACTTGTGGCCTAGGTTACGGGTTCGAATCCTGATGAGGAAATGCCTAATTGCCTTCTCTACTGTGAGTCTGTCAGCTATGGGCAACTTAGGCTGGTTTACCTCTCTTGTGTGGTTTGCAGGCTATTACACAAGAGCGGGGTTTACCCAGTGCGCACCTCACGGTAGCGGCTGCGGGTTTCCCTCGTCATCCAAAAAAAAAAAAATTAAAATAGTTTCTAGAAATATAGTTATAATGTTCTTTAGTTTTATAATAATAATCTTTTTAATTATGAATAATTTTATTATATCAAATAATATTACTTAAAGATATTAATTTAGCTCTCATAATACAACAGGTGTTAAATCTCATGAAAAAAATATGTTAGTATTATAATTATGTTAATTATACTATTTCTTATTTTTATGGTCATCTTCAATAATTTTTTATGTTATTTTTACTTATCTATATATAGTTAGAATAAATTCACATTACTGATTAAGAATTTAGGATGATAATATGTTGTTTATTGAAGATTACCATAAAAATAAGAAATAGTATAATTAACATAATTATAATACTAACATATTTTTTTTCATGAGATTTAACACCTGTTGTATTATGAGAGCTAAATTAATATCTTTAAGTAATATTATTTGATATAATAAAATTATTCATAATTAAAAAGATTATTATTATAAAACTAAAGAACATTATAACTATATTTCTAGAAACTATTTTAATTTGTTTTATTATTATGGGAGGTGCATTTTAGTCATTTCATTAGTAAATATAGTGAAAATTTGAGAAAGGGGAGGTCCATGCCAATTTTTTAAAGTTGATGAGTGTGGATGCCAAATGCACATAGTTCAGGGGAGGTCGATGCAATTTTCCCCAATTAAAATCCACCATTTATCATAGTGAAAAGCTAAAACTAATTGAGTATAAGGGTTAGGCATATTATGTAAATGATCCACCAACTCACTTATAGCCTTTTTACTTTTTATAAAACTTTGGCTGTCCCAAATAATTATACATTTATTGTGGAAAAGCATAATCAATTTGATCTGTACGAATCATTGCACCTAGGGGTGTTCACGAGTCGAGCTGGCTCGCGAGCTCGGCGAGCCGGCTCGAAAATAGCTCGATTCGAGCTCGAGCTCGAGCCTAACGAGCCGAGCTTCCAATCGAGCCGAGCTCGAGCTTGAAATAGCTTGTTCGCCAGCTCGCGAGCCGGCTCGCGAGCTAGAATTAAAAATTAATTTTTAATTAATATATATTAAAATAAATATTTATTCATATATTTTTATATAATATGATATATTATAATAATATATGTATAGATAATAATATTTTTGACATTAATTATAATTATATTTAATAATATATGAATAAATATAAAATTAATAATAATTTTAAAAAAATATATTATTTTATTAAAAAAAATTATTTTTTTGAGCTCGAACTCGAGCTCGGCTCAGCTCGAGTTCGGCTCGAGCTCGAGCTCGAGCTCACTTTCTGCAGCTCGTCGAGCTCGAGCTCGAGCTCAAGCTCGAAAATTGTGGCTTGAGCTCGAATTTTTGGCCCAGCTCGGTTCGAGCTCGACTCGTGAACACCCATTTGCACCTATGAGAAATATTTTTTAATGTATTTATAGGTTGGGGAAGGGTGATAGTTTGAAATTCATTCACAACAATAACTACTTTATGAGGAACGAATTCATCATATATTAACTAAAAAATTACTAACCATCAAACAAACTAAATTTTCAAAAGAAACTTAATCAGAATTAATTGAACAATTGAATTACATAGACTTAATTACAAATTCGATTCTTTTTAATTTAATGTTTATTTGCTTCTTTTGTTGTGAGTCTGTTAGGAATAAGGAACCTAAAACCTAAGTGGATTAATTATTTTATGCGATGTACTCAATGCACACTTTCGAGAGTAACTATTGCAGATTTCTTTCATTATTAAAAAAAGAAAACCTAAACTGTTACCCACTTGGCATGAAAAATAATGAATGAAACTAACTAGTTATGATATATTGACACAATTATCATATCACTACAAGAAGAAGAATATAATGGAGTGACAACCAAATTCATAGTCATGAATGTTCAGTTCATACCTTTTGCCAATTGCCATGTGAAGGAGTATATTTATATTTCTTTATTATTTGTTTGTCCCTCATATGTGACAGCAGTGGCGGAGCCAGGAATTGAAAGTGGGGGGGCGAAGTATGATGACGTGGATCGATTTATTTTGGGTCGAGTTGTTTATGTCGGGTCAAGAGTTCGAATATTGAAAATCGACTAAATACCAAAATTTGACAATTCAAATATGAATATAAACATGAACAAAAATCAAAATAAAACTTTATAATCACAAAAAGTTATCACAATATTTACTAAACATAAATATCGAACAGTCTTGATATCGCATAATCTTCTCCTACTTTAATTGTACTCTACATGTCTTCATCCTATCAAATTCATCACTAATTGATTTTGTATCAAAACTTCGAATAATTTCTTTCTCGATGTACATTATCAAGTTGCAAGACAAGAAATCATCATCCGTATTATTCCTCGGTCTTGTCTTCATGATTTTCATAGCAGAAAATGCATGCTCAATAGTTGTTGTAGATACCAGAAGAGTTAAAAGCAGTCGAATTAGTCTATCAACCAGAAAGTAAGTACACGACTTACCTGTTTTCGACAATGCTATGGACAAATCGAAAAGTTTTTGAGATACCTTTAAGTTATTCATCTCTCTTAATACCAACTGAAATTTAAAATGCATTCTCTCTTGATAATTAAAATCAGTTGGATAGAACTTTTCAGCTAATTTGCATATATCATCAACAACAAAAAACTTCACAAATGGTTCGGTTCGCTTAATTTTGGTTAATCAAATAGTTAACCAGAATTTAGCCCCAAAAAATTCAAAAGCTTGGAAGTTGGGATTTTCTTGTAATCTTGTTCATTACAAATTCACAAGATTGAGAAAAAAGATAAATATTTATGTTTATCAATTATCATGTGCTAAGTTTTTCAACAAATTTAAACCCCAAACTAAAAGTAGTAAAATTAGTAATTAGATAGCAGAAACTTAGAAATTATAATTATCAATTAGTTATTACACTCATTACCCAACCCTAATTAGTAAACAATAACAGTTGTATAACAAAATTAACAAATTATATTGAAACTATTAATTGTTATAAAAATAAAAAACACATAAATCTACATAATCTTGCCTACATTGTGAGAAGTATTTATGAGTGAGGGTAAATGGATTGGGAAGAAATAGGGTTTTTACTTTTCACTATGACATATATTGCACAAGTACCCCTAAACTATGCATAACATTTTACTTAGATCCATAATTTCTATTTTATCAAACTTTTATTGTGGGCTTAGTTTAGGCAAACATATTTTTTGAGGTCCAATATAAGTTTGAGCCACTTTTATTTTGAATAAAATTAGTTGGGTCAAGTAAAATAAAAAATTATTGTGGGCTTAGTTTTGAAATTTTATAGATGTCTCAATTATAAATTAAGTGTGGCTAATATTAAAAATTTTAAAATATATTTATCTATAGATGTTTTAAAAAATTTAGGGGGGCGAAATGTTAAATTTTTTAAAATATACATATGTTAAAATTTTAAAAATACACGCATGTTAAAAAATTTAAAAATTTGGGGGGGCCGCCCCCGCCCGCCCCCGCTATCTCCGCCACTGTGTGACAGATACTTAGATGCCCAATATACTCTTAATTAGATTGCCAGAGATTACAATCTTAAGCCACATAATGTACAATCTCATCCAAAGACATAATGTAATGAAAAGATATTACGGTAAAATTCAGAGGTTTTTTATCCGAATAATACAAAATAATAAAAAAAAGTCTAAAATTGGTATCATAATATGTCAATCACATTAACGTCTTCATCTTTTTTCTTTTCTTTTAATTAGAAAACGGTACCACTATTACCGTCTTCAATTAAAAATGAAATTGAAGATGCCACCATCATTGCCATCTTCTGTCTGCTTCTGACAATTAAAATATGGTTGGGGTGGATTTGTATTTTTAAGACATCATGTGTTTGTCCTCAAGTTTAAGTAATTTTGTGTAGTTTGTATACTAGTAAATGAATTGAATTGAGAATCAATAAAAGATAAAAGAATTTACTAACAAATTAACAATTAATTAGTTGATTTTACTTGTAACTTAATGTTTTGTTATTTTTTTAATTTTATTTATTAAATTTGTTTTGTGTGTAAGAAGTGTCGGTTTAGATCTTTCGAATTAGATGAGTTATTAGTACAATAAAATAAAATCGATTTCTAATAAAACTTACATGGAATCATAATCTTTGTACATCATTTAGTTGGATCTAAACCTCTAAAAACTCAAAGTGATTACATATAATCCACTATTTTTGTTATGAAATTTCTTTTCATCAAAATAAAAAGTATAATAAATCGATAACGTGACTAACGTCTAAACTAATCGTTGAAGTTGATATTTAATATATTGAATGTCTAGTATTCATTCATATCATTGTATGAATTTCAATATTATTAATAATAATTGACTAATTATAAATTGTTAATACTTTTCAAAATGTAGACCATTGAATTGCAGGACAAATAAGGATTAGGACAAAACTTTTAACCACGTCACTATCAAATGGCAGTAAAAAAAATGATTGTGGTTTTTATTCCATTTCAACATGCAAGAAATATATTTAAGCATTTTTTTCAAAAATTTCTGTCAAGATTTGCACATGATTTTCTCTTACTTTTATTCTAATTAATCAAACTATATGCCTTCACCATTAACTAAAAAAAGAAAACTGAAGACGGCAATAACATTGCCAATTTGCCATCTTCAAATTTAATAATTCTTATTAGAAAAAAATAAAAAGTTGAAGACGGTAATGTAGTCGACGTCTTGTGCTATTTCCACAAATCCTTCCAATTAGCATCAATTTATAATTTCTTTTACCATTTTGTATTATTATGACAAAAACCCCTAAAATTCATTTTTCATTCTTGAACTATGCTTTGATATCCCCAAAACTATAAATTACACGATATTTTGAAAAACCCTCGTATATCGTATCGGACACAACACGTCTTCAATATATTTTCAATACATGTTCCATTTAAAAGATTCCTGTTTAAAAATAAAATTCTATATTTTGTGAGAGACTTAAGAATTATTATAAATGAAAAATAAGAAATCTTATTGTAACTTTTAATAATAACGTGATGATACATTACTTATAAGTCACTTAAAATTATTTCCCTTCTTTGTGTTAGAGATTCAGAAAATGAGGTATTTGTTTTAAAAACATGATTATGTTTTGAGAATAGATATTTAAACACTCAAAATTGATAGTTGCACTCGTGTTTTAATTTTTTTTTCGAAGCAATTTATCAATATATCCAATATATCCAGGCCTATTTACCTTTGTTTGATGGACAGAAATGCCCCATTGTCATCTTTTCCAACATTTTCAACTTAAACTTCCTTATTTATGTTAAAAAAAAAAAAAAGAACTTTGTGTTGCCATTTTAACCAAGAGGGTGTTTGGCACTTTGGCTAAGCTTAGAAGCTCTTTTAAACATCTTATAAGATATTTGAGAGCTTATAAGATCTTAAAAGTGTTTGGATAATTTTTTTTAATAAGATCTTATAAGACTCAAAAATAAGATGTTTGGGTCTTATAAGCAAATAAGAAATAAGTTAGCCAAACCCAACTTATTTTCAAATCTTAGATTTGGGATGTTGTTTATATTCTTAAAAGACGTAACAACCCTAGTTAATTTTCTACTTTCTAATAATATCTTTCTTTTCCGATTTTTTTTTTATTATACAAATTCTCTCTTATAATATTTGAAAACATCTTATAAGTCCAATAAACTTATTTTATCCAAACACTTGAGAGCTTATTTGTTAAATAAGACCAAACAACTTATAAGCTCTTAAAACATCTTATAAGTTGTTAGAATTTATAAGATATTTCAAATAAGTTTAGCGAAACACCCTCCAAATTCCACACAACAATTGACACCATGAGTAGGACGTACGGGAAGAAACTTCTATTCAAAAGGTTTCAAGTTTATAATTACTGAATTAAATTTACAAATAAAAAAAAAATTAGTACAAATAAAACATTTTGAATCAACTTACAATACTTTCAACCACACTTTGAATAATTTTAAAAACTTATGATTTCAAAATTCATTTCACACGGTGTTGAACATTATGTATTAATACATCCCAAATTTTAAAGTTAATAGTACAACTACAAATAAGTTTAAATTTTCACCACAATATGCATCATAAAGTGCCTGCATATCCAATTACATTTATCATTTGAATGTTGTCGATTGTCAATCAATATCAATGTGAGATAACAATGGTCAATTACGTGCCTTCATGATCACCTTAGGTGAACTAGGGAAAAAAATAAGATTAGAAAACTAGTTGTATCACTTGATAAACAAATGAAAAATTATGGGGTTGACATGTCCATCTGTAAAAAATTATTTTCATGATAAAAATGAGAAATGTTGTTTAAAAGATGAGATTTTTAAGAGAAAAATAAGTAATGATTAGGGTTGATGTGATTTGTTTTTTGTTGTGAGAAATTTATTTGGATTTATATTTAAATATAATTTTTATTAAATATGTTTAGTCAAACTCGTTGATTTAGACGTCAGAAAATAGTCACAATGGATCTTATTTTAAACGTTGCATTATTTTGCATTAGAATATATAATTAATTTAATTTTCGCCTTTAAAAGATAGTCGAAAAAAATCCTTTTAGTTGATTGTATTAACTGTCAAATCATGAATAGTAAAATTAAATTGTTGAAAGAATTTTTTCAAATTATTTGAAATTTTGAGAGATTTTTTTTTGTATGATTTTTTCACGATATGCTAAACAAATGAATTTTTTGTAGTTTTTACTCTCAAAATTTATTTTGGGAGAACAAATAGCCATCCATTTGAGCCCTAATAGACTTGGACGAGACAAATGAGTTAAAACACTCCAAAATCCCATTAGAAGTCTAATGTCACTGCACAATATGGTTTGGAGTACGCTTAATGCTATATCTGGTCATTTAACACGTATGTATATATAGTACAAAAGATTATAGAGTAGAAAATGAGGAAGTTTTAATTTATACTTGGTTTCAAAATCAAGCATGATTTGCACTTGTTTATATCACTTGATTATGAAGAACAAGTGGATTGTACTTCAGTTTGTTTATGCTAATTAAAGTAGGTTCCAATTAAGATTTCGAATCTATGTAGTTTAGTAATCGTATTAATTTATTTAGTTAAGATGGTATTCGCTTTTATTATTGTTTCTTGGAAATAATTACGATATATATGTTCACAATAATTCACCAAAAAAGCTTTTGAAGTTCAATTTATAGTAAGGGTGATTTAGAATAATAGAAATCTAATTAAGGATATATATGTTCACTATAATTTTGACTTAATTACTAGTAGACGAGCATGATTTTACGATACATTATTGTTACTTAAGTTTAGACTATAGAGAATTACAAAACATAATTTAGGTGTGCAAAGACTACCGATTATTTCTAGTTAACAATTAATAATCACTTACTATTATAATTTACAAATTGTCAAATTCCAGGTTATGACAACCATATGAACATGATGGACCTTCCAACACACTACAATATGAAGTGTGATTATATCAAAGACTCAGATATCCAAAAATTGATAAACTCTTATTCTCATTTCTTGTTTACTTTATAATGAGTATCCTAATAATCATTTCATATTGGGTGTAAATGAGGGACGAGCTTCATTTTTATCAGCGAAGTGCTTTTTCAAGATAAAAATAAACGTGTAAATTCGACCAAAATGAACAATACTTTGCACAAGCGTGTTAGATATCAAGAACCCAAGTGCATGTGACATTATTTTTATGTTTAACTAATACTGACGTACCAAATTTATTATTTGTGCTGGTCCAATGACATAAGTAGGTCCAAGGATATGAAACAGCCCAATTTTTAGAATGGACCTTACTATTTAGGTCCAATACTACAGTAATTTCCTTAATGGGCCTGCTTAATGATTTTCTGGAAAAGTCAAGTTAACAATGTCAAAACTCAAAACCCCATTTCCAGCTTCATTTTCATAAGGAGCTTCACTAATTATAACAACTTCCACATGACCCTATACACATAAGCCGAAGGCCTCGAAGTCAAGGTTGGTGTTTATCATTGTTCTTTTCTTGCAAAACTTCTTAACAAATGTGATATCCGAAACTGATGAATTTAGATCGATTATTTCTTACATGTCAGACAAATTCTAGAAGACTCCAAATAAAAGAGAGAACATTTACAAGTTATGACAGTTTGAGATTGAACCTAAGACATTTGACATTGATCTATTCAAAATTTGGAGTGCGTGTGATGTATAGATTGAACTCTCGTATAATAAGTTCCCTACATACTATAACCGGGATCAAGTCTGTCGTAGTTCTATTTGGCATTTAGTGTCGTAGATCGTATTACGGTAATTCGTATTCTAGAGTTTAACATATATCCAATACTCGTAGTTCTATTTGGCATTTGGCATTTACGGTAATTCGTATTCTAGAGTTTAACATATGTCCAATGCTAATTCAATTCCACTAGACATTTGGTCTGATGTTTTATTATCATTTGCCCTAAACCTGATGATCCGCGTAGGGTTGTTGGGCCGGTATAGAGGGATCCCTACTCGTGACCCAGTGACCACCTTCCTCATAGGAGAAAGGGTGCATGCTAAAGCAAAGCTAGAGCAGCTTCGCGACCCGTTACCAATTTACATAGACTTGTCTAATATACGATGCAGAATAGTCGTATCGTATGATAATATACATGTCGAGATGCTCCTTGTTATAATTTCATCTCGTAGACAAATTTACTTTATCATCTCGTAGCTAAATTTACTCCTCATCAGACATAAAAGTGATTTTTGATACTACTAGGCAAACAAATCTTGAGCATATTTGTTCATGTTATTGATGTTACTAATCTTTTTTAAAAAACAAATGAATAATAATAATAATTTGCTCTTTAAGCAAGTGTGTACACAACAAATTTGTATTTCTGAAAATTAAAAGACAAACATGGTGCAAATAAAAAAAATCTCTATTCTAATACTCTGATTCTTCCTTCAAGAATATTGATTTGAACGTTAGAGTTGACTTTGCTTCTCTGATCATCTTCAAAGTTGACTTGAACGTTTATAACGTTAATGCGAGGGTTTGACAACTTAATCTCAGATCAAACATGTGATTTGTTGTATGGAAGTTGAAATCTTTAAGGTTGAATTGTAACTTTGATTTTCTTTTAACTTGATTTGAATTTCTATAACGTTATTAGTAGGTTTACCACCATAATTACGAATCAAACACTATGATGATAAACTTCACCTTGAATGCTTGATTTTCGCCTTGAACGTCTTGATTTTTCTTACATTTGAAGAAATTTTGTGGAGAGAATTTGAAGAGTTTCCTTCGTATTCTCTAGACCTTATTTATAATTGTAGGATGGATGTGTCATAAATCATTTGAGCTCTTTTGATAATTATCTTTATAATTTTATATTTATCAAGAGATAAAATCAATATATTTGGAGTCATTTGATTGGTTGATTTTATGATATAGATAAATCTCCTATATGGCTATATATTATCTCTTCAATATTTTTATTAATTTAAAGAGATAAATATTATTTGATTTGTCAACATATCCACGTGGCATGATTTGATTGGTTGTTGATTTCTTAACTGCATAATATTATTTTATTGGTTGAAACACCTTGATTTGACATGTGGCATGATTTAATTTGCTAATAAAATATATATTGACATATCAATTAAATTAATTATTTAATTTAGAATTAAATTCGATAATTCTAAAATATAAAATAAAAGATTTAAGTGGATACTGAATATCATATTTTACATTTGTCATCATTTGATTGGACGATCTACAAAGTGATATATAAAATAAAAGAGGCTCCCACGAATTCAAAAGACAAAAATATGCCCCTTAATGTTTCAAATGTTTTATAGACTTAATTATACGTATAATAAGAATTCTCATGCAAGTTGTAATGTCATATAGTACACAAACTTCATATCTTTTTAACATATAAAAAAGAAGTAAAATGAGAATAAATTGAGGAAACATGAAGCAGAGAAGATGTAGACTGTGTTGTAAAAATTCTCTATTTTCAAGCAAATGATAGTATATATCCAAATCGTGAATCTACGTTGTATAAGCAATGCAAATGTATATATTATTTAAAATAAATATAGAAAGTAAGAACGGATGGCTGTAGGAGTCACACCACTTGACGTTGTCCTAAGATTATAATGGCCTCTCTCATGCAGGTATTGCAGCTCACCACCACCCCAAGATAAAACCCAAGAAGGTCACGCCGGTGTTCTCTTTGTGAGCACGTTCATAAGAAAACTATGTGAACAAGTCCTTATCTTTGTTGCCCAAGAATATAGAAAATATAAGATGTTGTATGCTTGTGTGTGTCCTATGTTTAGACTCCTAGGACCTATTTATAGTGTAAAAATGAGACATGTAAAACCTTCAAAATTAAATGCAGAATATGAATGCATTGTGGGAGGTTATGGTCAAATTGGTTTAATGAGAATAATTCTCCAAATGAATGCAATTTTGAATTTTTAAAACTTCTAATTCCAATAATTCCCCACAAGGTTTAAAAATTTCAAAACATGCATTATAGCATATATAAAGTGCTACAAATACTATGCAATGGGTGCAAGAGCCTTATGGACTTGAGCCTACACTTAGTGTTGATGATTTACATTTGAGAAAACCATAATGGACTAAGCCTTGAATTAGGTCCCTTGGCCAAATTTCAATACATCACACACACAATATTGACATCGGTCTCATTTTGCGGGTTAGCGCATTAAAGCCTGCGCTCTAATTTTGATTCTCGTGAGGTCTTTCGGGTTAGCCCAACACACAGCCACGACCTATGTATGACGACTCTCACTTAGGTGAAACCTCCAAGGGTACGTGTCAACTTTACCCCACATATTATTTCTCGTCTTGGTCTCATTAAGGATTAAACCAACCTTAACATCACACCATAAAAGCACTATCACCATAGGGACGGGAACGAGACACTCTCTTCATAAATTAGTGCTAAACAAGTCACGCATTACAGGTTGTTCCTATCCATTAAACCTTCTTCATGGTGTCTCCAATCACAAGGGTTGGGTTACTCCCAGAGGTGACTCCCTTGTGAGCTTATGCCCATGCCCCTCGATAATTCATAAACACACTTATTGGGTAGACCTTTGGTCAAATTATCAGCCAAGTTTCTCTCAAATTTGACAAAGTTAAGTGATACCACATTTTTCTTTATTAATGATTTTACACTTTTGTATCTTGCTTGTAAATGTCTACTCATTTTCTTATTAGAGTGTGTTTGTCACAATATCTATCACAGCCTTAGAGTCACAATGTATAGATATTGCTAGTAAAGGTTTCTTAACAAATGGAATATCAAGTGAAAGAGCTCTTAACTATTCATCAGTTGTACATGTTAAATCTAAAGCTATTAATTCAGCTTCTATTGTACTTCTAGAAATTACAATTTGTTTCTTAAAACCCCAAGTTATAGCTGCTCCTCCCAACATAAAGACAAAACCTCTTGTAGATTTAATTTCATAGCTATCGGTAATCCAATTAGCATCACTATACCCTGTAGGGTCCAACCCCATGTTGGGGGGACTGTTTACTTTAAGCAAAATGATGAAAGTTTTTTCAAAAGTTGAGGTTGAACTGTTCATCTGTGGAATGGAAAGTTGATTGAATAAATCAACTTTGATGTTTGAATTTGGCAGGCAGCTTTGTTTGTAAATAACGCGTGAAGAAAAAAATGGAGGAAAAATCAGATTTTTCCTCCTCCTGTTACCCTATAAATAGAGCTCATTTCTTTCAGAAATTCATAAGAAAAAAAAGAGAGAAAAGAAAGTGAGAATTCCAATCTTGAGAGATTGAGAGAAATCCACTCTTACGAGTGACGAGTGAAAATAGTAAGGAGAAAATATACGAGAGAAAAATACTCTATTTTTCTATTACTATTCCAAGTTTATAAACTTGATGTATTTGTAATCCAAGAGATACACTTTTGAAGAATTGGTTACCCCTATTAATTTTAGGGAGAATTTGTGTAAGCCCATTATTGATATAGTGGAGGTTTTCGACTTCGGTCCCGTGGTTTTTTCCCGATTTGGGTTTTTCATGTAAAAATCGTGTTCTCATATTTTTCTTTTCTTGCCCGTTTCACTCTACAATTATATCAACTTGATTTATTTCATTTTTCTCCAGTTAGTGGAAAAAAGAATTTTATCACTTCCGCTGTGCCGGTGGTATTATAATTAGTGCCACTCTTTCCCTACAAGTGGTATCAGAGCCACGTGTCTTTGAGTTAACGGATCAAAAATGGAGGAATCATCGTTTATCGGCGGGATGTTCAAGTTGAACGGGTCTAACTACTCAATCTGGAAACCGAGTATGTTAGATTTATTATATTGCAAGGATTTGTTCTTGCCGTTGCTTGGTGATGCATCCAAACCAAAAGAAATGAGTGAAGGCGAATGGAAAATCTTGCACAGGAAAATGGTCGGTTACATTCGACGTTTTCTCGATCACAATATTTTTCATCATTTCGTTAATGAGGAAAAAGCGGATGAATTATGGAAAAATATTGAGGCTATGTTTGAAAGGAAAAATGCTTTAAACAAAGCTTCTGTGATTAGAAAAATTGTTCGACTACGGTATAAGGAGGGTGCAAATATGACGGAGCACCTTAATACTTATCAGGACTTAATAAATCAATCAATCACCATGAAAATACCTCTTGATGATGAAGTGATTGCTTTATTGTTGCTCAGTTCACTACCCAATAGTTGGGACACACTCGTCGTGTCGCTCAGCAATTCCGCTCCAAATGGAGATTTGACTTTGCAAGTGGTCAAAGATTGCCTTCTAAATGAAGAATCCAGAAGAAAGGAGCAGGCGTTCAGTACCTAGCAAAATGCGTTGGTGACTGAAAATTCTGACAGACGAGGAAGAAACAATAACAGAGGTCCTCAGCACCAGAGAGACAAATCTAGAGGAAAGTCCAAGGTCAAGAGAGATTTCAAATGCCATTACTGTGGTGGTCCAAACCACTACGAGAGAGATTGTCGAAAAAAGAGAAGAGATAAAAACAACGAAAATAATGAAAATAGGAAAAATGACACTACAGCTGTTGCAGCTGACGGTGATGTTGTCATTATCTGTGATGACGCATGTGTCAGTTCATCTTGCCAAGAAACTGATTGGATCATTGATTCCGGAGCCTCATATCATATCACTCCAAACAGAGATATGTTTACATCATACACTAGTGGCAACTTTGGCAGAGTCAGAATGGCCAATCATGGTGTGACTGAGGTTGTCGGCATGGGAAACATTATCTTGAAAACTGACACGGGATGCCGACTCACTCTTAGAGATGTCAGACATATCCCTGATATCCGGCTCAACATTATTTCCACTGGCAAGCTAGACGATGATGGCTATGTCAGTAACTTTGGTGAAGGAAAATGGAAGCTTACCAAAGGTTCTCTTATTGCGGCAAAAGGTAAGAAAACAAACTCGCTCTACCTGATGCAAGCAAAGTTATCCAATGGAGAGGTGAATGCAACAGCAGTCAATAGTGCCTCCATTGAGCTATGGCATAAACGACTTGGACATTTGAGCCAAAAAAGATTGCAGCTTTTGGCTAGGAAGAAACTCCTCCCAAACGTGATGGGTACAAAGTTTCAAACTTGTGTTGATTGTTTAGCTGGAAAACAACACAGAGTTGCTTTCAAGAGTTTTTATCCCTCTAGAAAGAGACATCCTCTGGATTTGGTGCATACTGATGTATGCTACATGAAAGACAAAACACTTGGTGGTGCGGTGTACTTTGTCACTTTCATTGATGATTATTCCAGAAAAGTCTGGAGTTATGCGTTGAAAACTAAAGATCAGGTCATAACGGTCTTTAAGGATTTTCAAGAAAAAGTGGAAAGAGAAACTGGAAGAAAGCTGAAGTGTATTCGTTCAGACAATGGTGGCGAATACCAGGGTTCGTTTGAACAGCACTGTCGTGACCATGGTATCAGGCTTGAGAAGAGCGTTCCCAAAACGCCTCAACACAATGGTGTGGCGGAGAGGATGAACAGGACAATTTGTGAGAGGGTCAAATGTATGTTATCCCACTCAAAATTGCCTAAATCCTTTTGGAGTGAAGCAATGAGAACTGCAGTTGATTTGATCAACCTTTCTCCATCAGCTCCTTTGGATGGTGACATTCCGGATAGAGTTTGGTCGGGGAAAGACGTTTCCTACAAGCACTTGAGAGTGTTTGACTACAAGGCGTTTGTTCACATTCCAAAAGATGAAAGATCCAAGCTTGATGACAAAACCAAACTGTGTATCTTCTTGGGCTATGGCCATGAAGAGTTTGGTTACAGACTATGGGACCCGGTAAACAGAAAAGTCATCAGAAGTAGAGATGTTGTGTTTCTCGAGGAACAAACATCTGATGAGACAAAACAGAGCAAGATGACAGAATCTTCTCAAGAAGTCGTTCCTGATAATTTAGACCCAATTCTTCCACGTACGACTCAGGATCACGGGGGAGATGTACAAGATGAGCAGAACGATATAACTGATGTTGAGCGTGCTGATAATCAGTTACCATCTGTACAGACTGATCCAGTTCCACCACCGGAGTCAACGGTTAGAAGGTCCACCAGACCAAGGATTCCTTCTACCAGGTATAATCCACATGAGTATGTGTTGCTCAGTGATGGGGGAGAACCCGAGACTTACTCAGAAGCCATATCACATGATCAGAAAGATATGTGGCTGGAGGCTATGAAAGAGGAGATGAAATCCTTACAAGAAAATCACACCTATGACTTGGTAAAGCTGCCTAAAGGCAAGAGAACACTCAGAAACAAATGGGTGTACAAGTCGAAGAATGAGGAACATAGCTCACAACCCAGATATAAAGCAAGGCTGGTTGTGAAGGATTTCAATCAGAAAAAGGGTGTTGATTTCGAAGAAATTTTCTCACCAGTGGTGAAGATGTCATCAATCAGAGTTGTTCTTGGGACTGCCGCTAATCTCAATCTGGAAATCGAACAACTTGATGTGAAGACCGCATTTCTTCATGGTGATTTAGATGAAGAAATATATATGGAGCAACCAGAAGGGTACAGAGTCAAAGGAAAAGAAAACCTAGTTTGCAGGTTGAAGAAAAGCTTGTACGGTCTAAAGCAGGCTCCTAGACAGTGGTATAAGAAATTTGACTCATTTATGACGGACCATGACTACAAGAGAACCAACTCGGATCATTGCGTATATTTCAAGAAATTCTCAGATGGAGAATTTATTATTCTGTTGTTATACGTAGATGACATGCTGATTGTAGGTCATGATGGCAATAAGATTGACAAGCTGAAGAAAGAACTTTGGCAGTCTTTTGCAATGAAAGATTTGGGGTTGGCTAAGCAGATTCTTGGAATGAAAATTTCAAGGGACAGGTCTACCAAAAAGATCTGGTTATCTCAAGAACGATACATTGGAAAAGTTCTTGAAAGATTCAACATGAGCAAATCTAAAGCGGTTAGTACTCCACTTGCTGGTCATTTCAAACTCAGCGTTACACAATGTCCCACAAGTGAGGAAGATAAACAAGAGATGAAGAAGATACCATATGCTTCTGCAGTTGGCAGTTTGATGTATGCTATGGTATGTACTAGACCCGATATTGCTCATGCTGTTGGTTTAGTGAGCCGTTTTCTGTCAAATCCTGGCAAGGATCACTGGGAAGCAGTGAAATGGATCTTAAGGTATCTGAGAGACACCTCGAGACTATGTTTGAGGTTCGGTGATAGCCAACTTATTTTAGATGGGTATACCGATGCAGACATGGCTGGTGATATAGACTCAAGGAAGTCTACATCAGGATACTTAATGACACTTGCAGGGGGAGCTATTTCTTGGCAATCGAAACTTTAAAAATGTGTAGCATTGTCCACAACAGAGGCTGAGTACATTGCTGTGATTGAAGCATGTAAAGAGCTATTGTGGTTGAAGAAGTTTCTGGAAGAGTTGAACTTGAAGCAAGAAAATTACACGCTCTACTGTGATAGTCAAAGCGCGATCCACTTGAGTAAAAATTCAACTTTTCACTCAAGGTCAAAACACATTGATGTGAGATATCATTGGATTCGAGACGTTCTTGACAAAAGGTTGATGCACCTGGATAAAGTGCATACTGATGATAACGGCGCAGATATGCTCACGAAATCTTTGTCAAGGAAAAAGCTTGAACTTTGTCGAAACAAAGCGGGTTTGGTTGTGCCTCCCACATGAGTTGGAGGGGAGAATTGTAGGGTCCAACCCCATGTTGGGGGGACTGTTTACTTTAAGCAAAATGATGAAAGTTTTTTCAAAAGTTTAGGCTGAACTGTTCATCCGTGGAATGGAAAGTTGATTGAATAAATCAACTTTGATGTTTGAATTTGGCAGGCGGCTTTGTTTGTAAATAACGCGTGAAGAAAAAAATGGAGGAAAAATCAGATTTTTCCTCCTCCTGTTACCCTATAAATAGAGCTCATTTCTTTCAGAAATTCATAAGAAAAAAAAGAGAGAAAAGAAAGTGAGAATTCCAATCTTGAGAGATTGAGAGAAATCCACTCTTACGAGTGACGAGTAAAAATAGTAAGGAGAAAATATACGAGAGAAAAATACTCTATTTTTCTATTACTATTCCAAGTTTATAAACTTGATGTATTTGTAATCCGAGAGATACACTTTTGAAGAATTGGTTACCCCTATTAATTTTAGGGAGAATTTGTGTAAGCCCATTATTGATATAGTGGAGGTTTTCGACTTCGGTCCCGTGGTTTTTTCCCGATTTGGGTTTTCCACGTAAAAATCGTGTTCTCATATTTTTCTTTTCTCGCCCGTTTCACTCTACAATTATATCAACTTGATTTATTCCATTTTTCTCCAGTTAGTGGAAAAAAGAATTTTATCACTTCCGCTGTGCCGGTGGTATTATAATTAGTGCCACTCTTTCCCTACATACCCTTCACTTACATTTGGAAAACTCTTATAGTACAGTGAAAAGTTTAGAGTTCCTCTAAGGTATTCAAGAATTCTTTCTAAAGCATTATAATGATCTTTATTAGTATTATGAGTATATCTACTAAGTCTCCCTACCACATAACAAATATTATGTCTAGTTCTATTAGAAAATATAGTAAAGATCCTATAATTTGTGAATATTTCAATTGAAATATAGGTTTTCCCTTATTTTTATTTGATGCACATTAGAATCATACGGAGTAGACATTATCTTACAATCATAATAATTGAATTTTTTCAAGAACTTTTCAATAGTAATAGACTGATCTAGTGAGATTCCTTCTTGAGTTCTACTAAATTTCATTCCTAAAATTATATGAGCCACCTAAGTCTTTAATTTCAAAGTTGTTTGATAAATAATCTTTAACAATTTTAATAAAACTCAAACAAGATCCAAAAATTAATATATCATCCACATACAAACATAATAATACATATTCACCATTTTCTTCTTTAGCATATACACATTTATCATGTTTATTTGATTTAAAATCATTAGCTAGTATAACATTATTACATTTTTCGTGCCATTTTTTGGAGCTTGTTTTAATTCATATAAGGATTTTACTAACCTACATACTTTATAATCTTGACCTTTCACCTTAAAACTTTCAGGTTGTTGCATATAAATTTCTTCATCTAAATCGCCATTTAAGAATGTCGTTTTTACATCCATTTGATGAATTAATAACTTATGTATAGATGCCAACGCTAATAAAGTTCTAATAGTTGAATTTCAAGTTACTGGTGAATAAGTATCAAAGTAGTCAATTCCTTCTTGTTGTGTAAATTATTTTGCTACTAACCTAGCTTTATATTTATCTATAGATCCGTCAGCTTTTAGTTTCTTTTTAAATATCCATTTACACCCTCTTGGTTTACTATCTTGTGGTAAATTTGATAATACCCAAGTGATATTTTGATTAATTGAATTATATTCATCATTAATGGCTTCTTTCCAAAAAGGTGCATCTACAGAGGACAAAGCTTCTTCATATGTTTGTGGAGCTCCAACTAAAAAAGTAACAAAGTCATCTCCAAAGTTCTTTTCTACTCTAGCTCTCTTACTTCTTCTTATTCCATATGATCTTCTTCTTTGTTATCTAAACTTAGAGTACTAGATGACTCACCACTAGACAAATCTATTCTTGGTGTTCCTAATTCACTTGTAATTTTATTTTTAAAAGGATACACATATTATGATGCATCTCTAGCTTCAATAATTATGTTATTAGAAATGCCACTAACATCAGAGTTCACTACGAGAAACCTATTCGCTCTACTATTTTGAGCATAACCTATAAATATAGCATCTATTGTTTTAGGATCTATTTTCTTTCTTTCAATATCAGGTATAGCTATTTTGCTAAACACACCCACAATTTTAGAATTTTTAAGTTATGGATTCTCTTTTTCCACAATTCATAAGGAGTTATATAACAATCACAAACATTAAGTACAAAACATGAAGATAAAATAGCCTCCCCCATAAGTTCTCAGGTGCTCCAGAATTTAATAACATAGAATTAACCATATCCATCAAAATTCTATTTTTCCTTTCAGCTACTCCATTTGATTGAGGTGAATAAGGAGGTGTGAATTTATGTATTATACCATTATCTTAACAAAATTTTCCTAGATCCTTGGAAGAATATTCTCCTCCTCTTCTTGATCTTAATATTTTAATATTTTTCTATAAATTATTCTCAACTTCGCCTTTCTAAATATTAAAATTTTCAAAAACTTCATTTCTAGACTTAATAAGCTAAATATAACCATATTTAGAAAAATCATCTATAAAGGTTACAAAATATTTATTCCCATCTCTGGTTGGATTTCTATTTGAATCACAAACATCATTATAAATAAGTTCTAATATACTAGAATCTCTATGAACTGATTTATAAGGTCTTTTTGTTTGTTTCGCTTGTACACATATTTCACACTTATGATTAATATCTAATTGAGATTTTGGATTAAACCTAAATCCATATGTCTTTTAACATTTATATTACTAACATGCCCTAATCTTTTGTGCCATAGGATATTAGATTCAATATTTAAAACTAAAGATGAATTTTCATCACTATTCAAAACATTTAATTTAAATAAACCATTGCTTACAAAGGCTTTTCCAATGAAATCATTATTTCTAGTTATTACAACTTTATTGTATTCAATGACTAGTTTGAAACCATTTTGAACTAAACACAACCCGTTAACTAAATTCTTTTTAACATCAGGTACGTGTCGCACTCCATCTAGGGTTAATATCTTTCCAGATGTCATCTTTAATTCAACGCTCCTAATCCCATGTATTTGTGCGATAGGGTTGTTTCCTAGTGTTATGCTTCCTTCACTTGAGTTATGATATATTTTAAACATAGGTTTTTTAGAACAAACATGTATATTAGCTCCTGAGTCTAACCACCATTCATTGTTTTTATATATTAGCTTCTGACCTTATAGATGGTTCTCCAAGCATATTCACTTGTTCATTTTTGGGCTTAGGGTTGAACTTTTTAGTTTTCTTGTAGTAACAATCTGTAGCCATGTGATTAGTCATTTTACACACAAAGCAGGCTTTTCTATCTTCTCTTTGCCTTTATTATCCTTATAGTTTTGACTTTTAGGTTGACTATTATAATAATTATTATTATGACAATAGTCTTTTCTCCAACCCTTGTTTTTAAATTTATTTCCTTTAGGTCTAAACCTATTTTGATTATAGTTTCTTTTATCTTCCTCTAGGTTAGCTTTCTCTGTAAAACTTTGTTGCTTAATATTAATCCTATGTTGTTCTTCTACACTAAGGATTTAAAAACTTGGCTTAAAGTTAAAGTCTCTTGTTGATGTCTAAGACCTCTAGCAAAATTAGACCATGAAGGTGGGAGTTTATCAATTAGACATGACACTTTATAGTCTTCGCTAAATTTTGACCCTCCTTCTTTTAACACTTTTAGTAAGTCATGAAATTCATGAATTTTTTCATTAATGGACTTTTCATCAACCATTATATATCTAGTGAAAGTTGAGGCATTAAACCTAACTATTCTTGCATCATCTATTCCATAATCGGCTTCTAATGCATTCCAAAGTTCTTTGGCACTAGTAAGTATGGTAGAGATCGTAGAGCCTTTCAGACTAGGCACTAAGAATACAATTACAATAGTGATAGTCTATGTTTTCAGGCTTTGCCAAGAACTAGACTCAATATTCTCATCTATGGCAGACATAAACCCAAGAACAATTAACCAATATTTTACTTGATTTTGCCATCTTTTGAAGTTTAACCCACTAAACTTCTCGGACTTAACACTACTAGCGTCTTCTCTAGATATCATTGTTTTAAATTAGTTTTCTTTACTAATTCTAGGAATAATAAGGCAAAGAGACGATATAACACAATTGAAGCAATTAACTTTAGGAATCAATAAAATAATATCAATACAAAATAATTGCAACAATATTAAAATCAAGCATGCAATGGTATTCAAACTCTACGGGTTTATCACTACTGTTAATATAAAGAAACAATAGCAAAGTTTACGTTGACTATGTTAGTAACTGTAATGCTACAAGCTTTATTACTTAAATAATTCCAAGCAATTAATTCATCACCAAAATTTATAACTGACACTATTATCAGGTATATATTAAGTGAATTCAACTCAACTTTTACGCAATGTTTTGAAACCCGGACCGTTCATTGAATTGAAAAATTGACCGGGTTAAGGGTCATTGGTTCAACCGTCGGGCGAACCGCTATCAAACTAGTGATGTCATAATTATGTAATAAATATAATTTATTATTCTAATAATTTGATATAATAGTAAATATTATACACATTTATATTATACATTTTAAATAATTATATAACGTAAAATCAAATATGAATGAATATGCCTATTGTGTAATTTAATATCACGTTGTAGTCTCTATTTGATCATTAAAAAATAATAAAACATAAAAAATTAAAAAGTATATAAAGGAAAAAAAAAAAAGCCTAATTCTATTACATTGTTCACAAACCCTACAAGGCAGCAACCACCTCCAACCCTCTTCTCCCTCTTCTCTCTCTTATTTCTTTGAAATATCTTTCATGTTTATCTTTCATATTTTTTCCTCTAGATGTCTACAGCAGTAAGAATAATGAAGAAGAAGATAGGGGCTTTACTCTCCAATCTCTGACCGGTTTCCGCGACCCGCTACCCGCTGGATCGATCGGGTTTTGACAAAAAATACCGGTTTTCAGCCCCAACCGGTTTGCAGCACAGCCGAACCGTTTTACTGACTGGTTCTTGGTTCCGACGTTCCGACCAGTCGGTCTGGGCTGAGTTTTAAAACCTTGCTTTTACGTGACAATAATAGTGTGTCGGTTTGCAATATCAAATGAATAGTTGTATGAAAATGATTAGTTTTATTCAAAATAATATAGATTTCTTGTATACACTAATAATTTTAAATTTCATGCAAGATGTTGATACTGCACTATACTAATCCAAACAAATCATTCTAAAATAATATAATGGTTTGACAGAAAATATCCTAATGACCAGATTTAATATGCTAATAGCAAATAAATAATGATTGTATAATGCAAAACAATAATTGATATCAAAGTATATTAACAAATTTAAATTTGTACTATGCAGATTACAGAGCCATATAAGAGTGATAACATATATACTAATACATCATTCGATTGTAAATTTGCAGAAAGCTATGCACTCTTCTTTTATGCAGTTTGAAGACCGATATGAAGGACTAAAAATGGTAAACAATTAGTTAGCCCTTAATATCAAAATTTCAGCAGAATTATAATTCAGTCAATATATAGAAACAAATTAAGTAAAACTCACAATTAACAAAGACAATAATCACAATCTTAGATTGTTGTAAAATTTCTCTATTTTCAAGCAAATGACAATATATATTCAAATCGTGAATGTACGTTGTATAAGCAATGCAAATGTATTTGAATATATTATTTAAAATAAATCTAGAAAGTAAGAACCACTGGCCTGTAGGAGTCACACCACTTGATGCTGTGCTAAGATCGTGATAGCCTCCCTCGTGCAGGTATTGTTGGGACGCTGTGCTAAGATCATGATGGCCTCCCTCGTGCAGGTATTGTCGGCTCACTAACACCCTTTGATAAAACTCAAGAAGGCCACGCCGGTGTTCTCTTTATGAGCACGTTCACAAGAAAATAATGCAAACAAGACTCTTATCTTTGTTGCCCATGATTATAGAAAATATAAGAAGATGTATGCTTGTGTGTGTCCTATGTCTAGACTATTAGGACCTATTTATAGTGTAGAAATGAGACATGTAACCTTCAAAATTAATGGCACAATATGAAAGCATTGTGGGAGGTTATGGTCAAATTGGTTTAATGAGAATAATTCTCCAAATGAATGCAATTTTGAATTTTCAAAACTTCTAATTCCAATAGACTGTCCCTCCATTTTGGGCCGGACCCTATTTTGTAGGCCAAGCATATCTAAATTATGTATTATGATCTAGATTCGAAATCGATATGTATCTCGCTTTATATCAATTAATTTTAAAAAGAAAGACCTCATACAAATTAACCATGTGCCAGGAACCAGATTTGAACTGGTGACACGAGGATTTTCAGTCATCTGCTCTACCAGCTGAGCTATCCCGACCATTCCCACTGTAGCATCCCATTCTCATTTTATTAGATTACTGGGGTCTATGTCAATTAAAGAGACAAGGGGGGATTACAACGTTTTCTCCATGTCCTGTAATTTCTTGGATCTTCAAAAAGGCGACTTTGTGAGTTTCAGTAAGTATGAGTAATGCTATTGATTGTGAATCATTCAAATAGGGATTCCTTGCTTAATTTGGATGTCTATTCTATATCATATGTGACAAAATAAATTTATTTACGCCCAAATACGTTTATAAAAGAATCAGAAAAATAAAGGAATTTGGAATCCTTAACAAAAAAAGGGAATATGATAAATATTTTGGGAGTCAAATAGGCTTTTTTTTTTTGGGATGGAGGGTTCAATATTTAGGCGTGCTATTACAACGATATTAAACTATTGTAGGATTGATATTAATTATTTATTTATTTGAATTATTATTAGTAGTTTATTTTTAAAAATAAACACTTATAATCCCTAAAAAATATGCCACAAATGTAAAATATCATTATATAATAAACGATCTGGTTCGTACAACCATGCCCAATAAATTCAATCATCTTTTGCAATGTCTCCATTTATTTATATGTATATCTCTAGTGCTTCTTGGCAGTGATGAAAATTCCATTTTCAGTTCATCACAACCCCTACATCCACTGAAAAAATTATTGCGAAAGCTCACACACTTTAATCATGAAATGCACCCACTTACGTACACACTCATTTATCATTGTCCTATCCTAGTAAAATCATTATTCACTCTCCTATTCTACTTATAACTCAATTTTATTTAATGTATACAAAACAATCATTTAAATAAATAATTGGTCGACATCATATGGCCGTTTGAGTTTGATTACTTCATGTTACTACGTCAGAAAAATCATTAGAAATATGATACATGTAAACATATTTGTTTTATTTTTTTCATTTATCATTCTCTGATCAACAATTATTGATATGAATGATCATAATTATAATACATGTATTACATTCATTTCTGACTAAATTAATTGTAGAAAACAACAAAATTTCTTATAGTTAAAAGGTCATATAAACGTCATTAATTACTTATATTCACATAATATACTATCCCACACATTTGTTTTTCGCGGACATATTGTTAGAATTTGAGTAATATGTAAAGCACATAATTTGCACTTGCTACTTAGATAATCAACACATTAAATGGAGCATTTAATTACATAACAATCATCATTGCCCTTGAAAAAGTCATAATAATACATCAGTCTAAACTATAGAGTTAATAAAATAACAAAATCAAATGAACAAAAAGCAAGTTATATATGTTACATCAAACGAGAAAAAAGTTAACAGCATGCGTGAAAATCATTTTTATTATGTTTAAAAAACTCTACACATTATCTACCTATCTAAAAATTGTTAAATACCCATCTATGTTAAAACAAACAAACAAAATAAAATCTAGTAATTTCTTAAATATCTGTAAAAAAACCCCCTTTATTGTCAAGCTAGATTTATTTTTACTATTTTTTTAACAACGGTGTTTTAGCGATTTGAAACGGCGTTTTGACATAAACCCGTATGTCTATCTATCTGCTACACCTTCAATAGAAAGCTGCTTTAACCATTCAAACGTTCGATGATGAGACATCTGCTTTCTCGCCGCCTGTCGTTTCGTCAGCTGCGGTGATTGTACATTCTCTTCTTCAAGCTTCAGCGCTTGTACCTCGCCCCCGCTCGCGCTTCTCTTGAAAACCACGATTTTAGAAGGAACTGTATCAACCGCATTGACCGAACACTTGCACCCACCAAGTAATAATGTTCTTGGTTTCTTTCTCTTGTCGGAGTTGATAATCTTAACCTCGCCACTGCTGAATGAACTGCTATTGCTACTGGTGCTGTTACGGCTCCCCAGGTTCTTGCAATTAGTGCTATTGTTGTTGTTAGAACACCGAGTTTTGAGATCCTGAAACGTGATTTCTGGTGGGGGTGTGACTAAGCCTAGTCGAAAATTTTTCCAAACTGGAGATTTTTGTTTGTAGTTATTTCTACTTTTATTAGTGGTAATGGTAATAAATCCTTTGTTGTTGCTCGGAAAAGGGGTTTTGGGTGATGGGCTTGGGTGGGAATGGAATTGGTTTCGGGTCGTTGTAGTAGAAATTAAACTGCATTCGGGCCTGGAAACGGATCGATCGGAGCTTACTGAATGGCGTAAAGGCAGAATTTGGCCTTGGAAAAATAGTTCATCAGCTGCACACATTTGGAATTCTTTGGAGATGATAGAGCAGAAATCAAAGTCGTCTTGAGTTTCAACGTCTCGTAGAGGATTATTTTCGTTGTATTCTTTTCTTGAATTGCTATGATCAATAAGTGGGAGATCACTTAATGAAAGTGCTTCTTCTTCTTCTTCTTCTAAATCTTCTTGTGTACCTATCACTGCATTTTCGATGGAATTTGCAAGTTCACACCTTTGTTGATCTATCATTTTCTTCTCCATTTGTCAACACTAATTGAGAAGAAAATTTGAGTAATTTTCACCTAGGTGACATGTGTTTTTTATACGTGAAAGAATAAAGATTTTTTAGATCGAAGAGACAAATGGAACATAGAGATTTGGAAAAAGGAAATGTTATGTGCTTTTCTTGTTTTGAACTGCAGCGTGAGCTTCTTTACTCATTCTTTCAAATGATTATTTTTTTATGGGGAGAGGGAAAAAAGATTAGTACGGAGCGGCTATGTAATATTTTTTCATGCTTTTCTTTTGAATTTTGAACTGAGGGTTTTTTGTTGTTATTCAACTTATTGTAGTGTTTTGGGGGGTGGGGGGTGAAGGGTTAAAGATTTGAAGACTTTGGAGATACTTGGACATTACAATTAGGGGATGCTATCACTATTTTTTTATTTTACTTTGGATCGAATTTAATAAATACTTTTATGCCATTAAGTTGATTGAATGATTCATATTTTGTGTTCCTCTTTTACATAATTATAATGTGAAGTCAGTATACAATACATTTGAGGATTTTTTGTCTCTCTTGGTCTCATACCGATCCCAACAATAGGAGTTGAAAATTCTCTTTGGAGCATTTGAGAATTTTTATTTTAAAATTATGTTTCTTATATTACTCCGACATGACCAGTATATATAATTAAAGTTGATATAGCAAAATGGGATATCCAATTCCAATAAATATGGTCCAATGACCGAAGGTCCAATACACATCAAAGGACCACACATGCCAACACTAATGTTATTATTATTATTATTATTCGGATCTGCGCAAAGTAACAGTGGTGTATCACGTTGTATATAGATCCGACCCTTTAACCTAGAATCTTAGATATCCGATGGGGCTACCTATAATCATCCATTCGTATCAGAGTATATCTGTGCTATAAATACATCCTTAAATTTATTATAAAGTGTTTGAATCAAAATTAAGAATATTCTCTCTACCATTGGACTCATATAGAAACAACAAATTATAAATCTAGAAGTATGTTCGCATCAATATAAATTTGAAAGTGTTAGAATTAAGTAAACGCGTGCTTATTTGTTGAAGTCGTGTTTTCTTTATATAGCAAGCTTGGTAGTTATTCTTGTTAGATGAGTTAGTTATCGTTAGGTTTTCTTAACTGTTTTTCTTCTTTCCTCTATATATAGAGTTTTCTTATAGCTTCAGGTTTGTACACTTCAATTTCTATCAATCAATGAGATATATCTTTTTCTACTTCTCTTAACATGGTATCAAGAGCCAACCAATTGAATTGATTTCTTCATCTTCTGTCGATCTCCATATCTGCAGCTTTATTCAAGTTTTCTGCAGATTTTTTAAAGGATCTTCATATCTGCTACGTTTTCTGCAGATTTTTTTAGAAAAATCTTTATATCTTCATATATATCCAAGAATCATGACAACAGAACAAGATATCCCTTCAGCCGTCGTTCCCAATTCAGTTCCTGCTACTTCTATCGCCAACCTTGATATAAATGATCCATTGTATGTACATCCGTCAGACACCCCTAGCCTCCATTTGGTGCCTCACGAGTTGAAAGGATCAGAGAATTATGGCATTTGGTGTAAAGCCATGAAAATCGCCCTGAATTCAAAAAGCAAAATTGGTTTTATCACAGGCCAATGCAAGAAACCACCTATCGACTCTCCGTTATTAATGCAATGGGAAAAATGCAACTCCCTGGTTCTCTCCTGGATTTTAAAATGCGTAAGCAGGGAGATCTACAACGGACTTGTTTATTGCGAAACCGCTTGTGACGCCTGGGGTGACCTAGAAGAGCAATTTAGCAAGACAAACCGGGCAAGAATATTTGCCTTATTCCGAGACATTAATTCACATACACAGGGAACTTCTTCTGTCACGGCATATTATTCGAAGCTCCGTCACATGTGGGAAGAATATGACTCCCTCTTGAATCTGCCGATCTGCCAATGTATATCTTCAAACAAAAATTCGGAGTACATTCAAGAACACAAGTTAATGCAATTCTTGATGGGTCTTAATGATTCTTACAGTTCGTTAAGGTCTCAAATTCTGATCATGGTTCCCGTTCCTACCCACAAACAAGCCTATTCCATGGCTTGCAATGAAGAATCTCAAAGGGCCATTCATAACCCGGTTGCTGCACCACCTTCTGATTCTCCTATTAGTTTTTTCTCTTCCAATGATGAGACAAAACCAAAAATTATATGTGAGCATTGTGGCTATACTGGTCACAGTAAAGATCGTTGTTACAAAATCATTGGCTATCCACCAAATCGTGGACGGGGGCGAGGTCGTTCTGGAGGGAATCGAGGACGAGGAAGAACATATAATTCTAATCATGCACAAAATCAACAGCTGAACAATCAAGATCAGCAGCAAACTCAAATTCAAAACCCTACTTTCAATGCTGTTGCCACTCCATCTTCCAACAACCTCATGGCATCTTCGTCTCTCTTTACGCCACAACAATACCAGCAACTTTTACACATTATCCAAAATGAAAACAACAACGGTACAAGCACCACTCCCGGACAACACATAGCCAATGCTGTTGTTGGCAACAGAAACAATAGTGCACAACCTGCACAGTCTGGTATTGCTAATACTATTATCAGTTTAAGTACTTCAACTTATAGTCATGAATGGATTCTGGATAGTGGTGCTAATCACCACATGACCTATAATGATAATCTTTTTGATCGATCCATTACTCACACACCTACACATACTTCAGTTAAACTACCAACAGGTACTATATGTGAGGTTACTAAAACAGGAACCATTACCTTATCCAATGGTTTGATTCTACATAATGTTCTCTATGTGCCTCAATTTCAATTTAATCTTTTATCTGTTGCTAAACTTACACAAGACAATCATTGCATTGTCAATTTTTATCCACATTTTTGCTTATTTCAGGACTTGTGGACTGGGAAGATAAGGGGGGTTGGTAAAGCCAGAAATGGACTCTATTTTCTTCAACCTGCCTATGACCATGCTAGTTTAGCTGAGCTTTCTAATTCTTTGTTTCATAATGACAAGATTCTGTCTTCTTTTTCTGATCAACATTGTAATAAAAACAATTGTAATTCTTCTGCTGCTATCAATAAAGATCAGAATGTTAGTTCTTTTCCTTTTAGTTGTTTCACATCTACAGATTCTAATCTTTGGCACTTGAGAATGGGGCATATTTCATTTGGAAGATTAAAGCTGTTACCTCATATAGGCTCTTCACTTAAAGCTGATAACTTAATCTGTTCCATATGTCCCATGGCCAAACAAAGTAGGAATTCCTTTCCTCCAAGTATCCATACGACCAAAAGAATCTTTGAACTCATTCACATGGATATATGGGGACCATACAAAACTGCCACTCACTCCAATGATAGGTATTTTCTTACCATAGTAGATGACTTTTCAAGGGCTACTTGGGGTTTTCTCATGAAACTAAAGTCTGATATCCTCCCTATTTTGCAGAAGTTTTTCTCCTATGTTGAAACACAATTTGAGACTAAAATTCAAACCATAAGATCTGATAGGGCTTGGGACTTTTTTAAAACTTCATGTAGTTCCTTCTTTCAGTCCAAAGGTGTTGTACACCAAAGCTCCATAGCATATATTGTCTCAACAGAATGGCTTAGTTGAGAGAAAGCATAGGCACATTCTAGATGTAGCTAGAGCCTTGATGTTCCAATCTCATGTTCTCCTCCATTTTTGGGGTGATTGTGTTGAGACTGCCATTTACTTAATAAATAGGACTCCAACTCCTCTTTTACATGGAAAGACTCCTTATGACATTCTTTTTGGCAGAAGTCCTAGCATTGCTCATTTGAGAATTTTTGGTTGCTTATGTTATGCCAAAATCATACCTAATATTGACAAGTTCACTGCTAGATCAAAGGTGTGCATTTTTTTAGGATATTCATCCACTCAAAAGGGATATAAACTCCTTGATATGCACACTAATACTTTTCTCATATCTAGGGATGTTATATTTCATGAAAATATTTTCCCCTTTAGCATTGTTAATGATGTTTCTTCTGATGCTGATATGGTACCTGATACACAAGTTTTTTATGATGACTTGGTTTTGCCATATAACCCCACTGCTCCCACTATTGATCATTCTAATGAATCTGATTCTTCTCCTGATAATAGCACTCAGTCTGATATAAGCATTTCAGCTGATGACACAACACAATTAAGGAGATCTCACAGAGCTGTTCACAAGCCAGCTTGGACTCAGGATTATGTTTGTTTTTCAGACACTAATACAGTGAATTATCCCTTATCTGCTTATGTTTCTTATTCACATTTATCACCTTCATATAAAAATTTCATTTGTTCTTTATCTACTGTCCAAGAACCTCAATCTTATTCTGAAGCAGTTAAGGAAAACAGATGGAGAGCTGCCATGACAGATGAGATTACAGCCTTAATCAAGAATAATACATGGTCTATTGTTGACCTTCCTGCTCACAAAAAACCCATAGGCTGTAAATGGGTGTATAAAGTGAAATTGAAGTCTAATGGGGCTGTTGAGAGGTTCAAAGCCAGATTGGTGGCCAAGGGTTATACACAAAAAGAAGGCTTGGACTATCATGAAACTTTCAGTCCAGTCATTAAGATTGTCACAGTGAGAATTGTGCTAGCCTTGGCTTCTATTCAATCATGGCCTCTCTATCAACTTGATGTCACCAATGCATTCTTGCAAGGTGACTTATCAGAAGAGGTGTACATGAAGATTCCTGAAGGATTTGGTAATCAGGGGGAGAATTCCACAAAAGTTTGCAGATTACATAAATCCTTATATGGATTAAAACAAGCATCCAGGCAATGGAATGCAAAGTTCATAGATGCCCTTTTAAATTTTGGTTACAAACAATCTAAGCATGATTATTCTCTTTTTACCAAACATGTTGATGCTAATATTGTTGTCCTCTTGTTATATGTAGATGATATTATTATTACAGGAAACAACATGGAAATGATTCAACAGCTCAAACAGTATCTTCATGACAGTTTCTGCATCAAGGACCTTGGGGAGCTCAAGTTTTTCCTTGGCATTGAAATAGCCAGATCAAAGGATGGCATATGTATGCACCAAAGAAAGTATATATTGGATCTGTTAAGTGAGACTAGACTCACAGCCTGCAAGCCAGCTGAAACTCCTATAGAGCAGAACTTAAAACTAACAAGCAGAGATTATGATCAAGAAGTAAAGTCAGATATGGATGATCCACTTGTGAAGGATGCAAATGAATATCAAAGATTGATAGGGAAGCTTATATATCTTGGTATGACAAGACCAGATATTAGTTATGCTGTACATCTTCTCTCACAATTTATGCATTGTCCTAAGGAATCACATATGCAAGCTGCTATAAGGGTGTTAAGGTATCTGAAAGGGACAGCAGGACTTGGAATATTCATGCCTAGCAAAAGCAAAATTGAATTGACAGGATACTGTGATGCAGATTGGGCATCTTGTGTGATGACCAGAAAGTCTTTATCAGGATTTCTTATACAAATTGGAGAATGCTTGGTTTCATGGAAAACAAAGAAACAACAGACTGTCTCTAGATCTTCATGTGAGGCAGAATATAGATCCATTGCTAATACCTCTTGTGAAGTGATTTGGATCCTAGGAGTGCTCAAGGACTTGAATATAAACTTGAAAGAACCTGTGCAGATCATCAGTGATAGTAAAAGTGCTCTTAGCATTGCTTCTAATCCAGTTTTCCATGAAAGGACCAAACATATAGAGGTTGATTGCCATCTAATACGAGATTTGATTAATCAAAGAGTTGTCAACACAAAGTATATTCAAACGAAGGAGCAACCTGCGGATTTATTAACTAAAGGCTTGGGAAGAGATCAACACAAGTATTTGATATCCAAATTTGGGCTAATTGATATTTTTAAAGGCCAAGCTTGAGGGGGAGTGTTAGAATTAAGTAAACGCGTGCTTATTTGTTGAAGTCGTGTTTTCTTTATATAGCAAGCTTGGTAGTTATTCTTGTTAGATGAGTTAGTTATCGTTAGGTTTTCTTAACTGTTTTTCTTCTTTCCTCTATATATAGAGTTTTCTTATAGCTTCAGGTTTGTACACTTCAATTTCTATCAATCAATGAGATATATCTTTTTCTACTTCTCTTAACAGAAAGTTAGAGTCTATATTTGAGTACTGAAGATGATAAGTCTTTTAGAACCTTTAAACCTCATAAGATTTTTCACCCTTCAAATAAAGGCTAAGATCCTTTAGGAGGAACCAAGATTTGATGATACTTCAATTTGCTGCTTGTTAATAGAATTTCTGGCTACATTTAGTGTGAGCAGATCGTGATGTTAGGTGGCAAGATTAGTGTTCCCATATGTGAAAGGCATGAAAAAAATAATAGTTTATAAAAAGAAATCTTATAATTTAAGTAATAATAATAAATATATATTTTAAGTCGTGATAAAAATAAATTAATGTTACATTAAGTGGTTTGATATAATTTCTATGGTCAATGGCTCGCGGGCTTGAAGTGTAACAATTGGTATTAGAGCCACTAATCAGTCAGAATATAGGGAGCTAAGTACTACACGTGTGTTGAGTTTCCTATTGAACTTGCGGGGCAAAGTGCTATGCATAAGAGTCACCTCTCGAGCTGTATGAGTCATCCTTAGAGTCTCATGTGATATTCTCTTCAAGTTGTGACCCTCATTCCTCATGGGAAAGGGTTGAAAATGAAATAGTTTATAAAAAAAACTCTAGAATTTAAGTGTAATAATTGATATATATTTTATATTGTAATATAAAATATTATCATATACACTCAATTGATATACGAGGGGTTTCTCTAGTCCATGGCGTGACAAATACAAACGGTTAAATATGAGGGTATATAGTTCTTGGGGTTTTAATTTGGGATTTTACATTGTAATATTTTCATATTAATTTGGTGTGAATATTGCAATTTTAATTTGTCAATAAATTGTGATGCAGCCTTTGCCTAATTGACAGGCGTTAAAATTGTAATTATGTATTTGGGCCTTTACCTTATGTTTATATGTTTATGGGCCCTATATGTGCTGACCCTAGTTTAGTAATGCTCCTTATGTATATATATATATATATATATATATATATATATATATATAGTCAGACTCTGTTCGTAAGAGTTGTAGTTCTCATTATCATTCAAACTCTGTATTCAAGTTCATAGAATAAATTCATTCCCTTCATTGACGCTTTCATTCAAGTTTAACATGGTATCAAGAGCAGGTTATTCCTAATCTTTTCTTTTTCATATCCTGTATCAAGAAACACAATTTGTTGGATTTCATTCAAAATCCCCAAAATTCCCAAATCTCGATTTATATCGATTTCTATCAATTCTTGCGGTAATTGTCATCTTCATGGTTCAAACTTCCGCTGACAAATCTTCAATTCCTGCTGTTCTTTACATTAATGACCCACTCTATGTTCATCCATCCGACACGGCGAGCTTGCATCTGGTGCCTCACGAATTAAAGGAGGCGGAAAATTACGAAATCTGGTGTAAAGCAATGAAGCTTGCCCTAAATTCTCACCGGGTACGTGTAAGAAACCAAACCCTAACGATCCTCAATTCGATCAATGGGAAAAATGTAATGCGCTCATTCTTTCATGGATTCTTAAATGTGTCAGTAAAGAGATATATAATGGACTTGTTTACTGCGAGACCGCTGCTGATGCTTGGAAAGACCTACACGATCAATTCAGCAAGATGAATCGTTCACGTATCTTCGCCTTATTCACAGAGATCAACTCATACACTCAAGGAATGAATTCAGTGACTATCTACTATTCAAAATTGAGGCAAATGTGGGTGGAATTTGACTCCCTTGTAAATCTTTCTATCTGCGATTGTTCAGCCTCCAAGAAATATGCAGATTATTCCCAAGAACACAAGCTCATGCAGTTCCTGATTGGATTGAACGAATCCTATGGTGCCGTTCGATCACAAATTCTAATGATGGAGCCTGCCCCCAATCATAAACAAGCCTACAGTATGATTTGCAACGAGGAATCTCAAAGAATGATCAATAATCAGGGCTCCTTCGAAACTCCTATCACATTCTATTCAAACACACAAAAAGGCCCCCAACTCTGGAATCATGTGTGAACATTGTGGTATCCAAGGCCATAATAAAGAAAAATGCTTCAAGTTGATCGTTTATCCACCAACTAGATGAGGTTCCAATTGAGGCAGAGGGAGAGGCCAAAACAATAGAGGAGGAGCACAAGGAAGGGGATTTTCTTCCAACCAAGCAGCAACTGATTTTAATCAACCTGACAATGGGACATCTGAAATCACTACTTCTAGCAACAATAACCCTCAGGCTGATAAGACACAACCACAACCAGTCTTTACACAACAACAATATCAATTGCTCCTCAACTTGATTCACAAGGATCAGACCTCAACTAATCCAAGTTCCAACAGTGTTGCAGGTAAAATTAGCACTGTGGCAGGTATATCTTACTCTCCTACAACCCTGGTTTCCATTAAAGACACTTCAGAGTGGATTTTGGACACTGGGGCCAATCACCATATGTGTCATGACTTAGACATGTTTTCCTCTGTTTTGCCTGCCTCATCTATTAATCACAGTGTTAAATTACCTACAGGCACTGTTACTCCTATTAATAAAGTGGGGCAGATTATATTAGGACACAACTTCATTCTTCAAGATGTTCTTTATATTCCAGAATTCAAATTTAACTTACTATCAGTTTCAAAATTCACTCACCATAATGACTGTTATGCTGTCTTCTACCCTGATTTCTGTTTCTTTCAGGATCTTTGGAATGGCAAGATAAAGGCCTTTGGTGAGCTAGGAATGGCTTATACATCCTTCACCATGATAGCCATGATACAGACCTAAATACTACTGTTCAGAAACTCATGCATAGATATAGTAACAGTCCTAGTAAATTTCTTTGTAATGTGAACATGATTTTTGAACAATGCAATAAAAATTCCATCTTGTTTTGTTTCTAATAAGATTTCAATTGATTCTTATTTGTGGCACTTGAGAATGGGACATATGTCCCTTTCTAGACTCAAATTGTTACCAGTTTTTGGTCACAGATTAAATGATATCCAAACACATTGTCCCATTTGTCCAATTGCTAAACAAGCAAGGAGTCCCTTTCCTAAAAGAACTTCTGTCACTAAACAAATTTTTGAGTTGATTCACTTAGATATTTGGGGACCTTACAAGGAACCGACTCACTCTAATCACAAATATTTTTTAACTGTGGTTGATGATTATTCTAGAGGCACTTGGGTTTTCTTAATGCACATGAAGACTGACATTTTACAACTTTTCCAGGACTTCTTTCTTTATGTTGAGAATCAGTTTAACACTTCTGTGAAAGTCATAAGAACATATAGAGCATGGGATTTCTTTAAATCCTCATGTTCCAGTTTCTTTACTTCTAAAGGTATTGTTCACCAAAGTTCTACGCCTTATACACCACAGCAGAATGGCTTGGTGGAAAGAAAACATAGGCACATCCTAGATGTTGCCAGAGCTGTTATGTTCCAATCGAAAGCCCCTTTAAAGTTTTGGGGAGATTGTGTCCAAACAGCTACCCATCTCATTAACAGGACACCTAGTCCTTTATTACAAGGAAAAACTCCTTTTGAAATTTTATTTGGCAGAACACTTGACATCACTCGCCTCAAAGTTTTTGGTTGCCTTTGTTATGTTAAAACTTTACCTGTTTTGGATAAATTCTCACCTAGATCTGCCCCTTGCATTTTTTTGGGATATGCAGCAAACCAAAAAGCTTATAAAGTAATGAATATTGCTACTAATCAGTTCTTTACTTCTAGAGATGTCATCTTTCATGAATCCATCTTTCCATTTTATGTTGTTAATAAGGATTCTCAAGATCATCTCATGGTAACTGATACATCCATTTTTTATGAAGATTTTATTACTCCTTATGTGCATAGTGAGGAATCACATGATCATATTGATGCATCTATTTCTTCTAATCATAATCATGATTTATATTCTACTCTGTCTGCTGATGATGTTGCTTTTGTTCCCAGGAGATCTTCTAGGATCCCAACTAAGCCAGTATGGACACAAGATTATGTGTGTCCCACTTTAAACAATGATTCAGTGACTTACCCTTTATCTTTATGTTTATCTTACTCTCAACTTACTTATTCACAACAGAATATGATCCACTCATTACATGTTTTCAGTGAACCTACCAGCTTCTTGGAAGCTGTTAAAGATGTGAGATGGAGAGTTGCTATGACCAATGAGATACAAGCTTTAGAATTAAATAAAACTTGGGAGATAGTTGACCTACCACATAATAAGAAACCTATTGGTTGCAAATGGGTTTATAAAGCTAAATTACATTCAGACGGTACATTAGATAGATTCAAGGCTAGATTGGTGGCCAAGGGATATAATCAAAAGGCAGGGCTTGATTATTATGAGACCTTTAGCCCCGTAGTTAAAATCGTCACTATTCGAACTGTTTTAGCCCTTGCTTCTGCTAATAATTGGCCTCTTTTTCAATTAGACGTCACTAATGCTTTCTTGCAGGGTGATTTGAGTGAAGAAGTGTATATGACGATACCTGAAGGATTTAGCAATCAAGGGGAGTTTACTGATCTGCCTACCTCTCATTCCACAGGTTCTTCTTCTAAAGTCTGTCGATTGCTTAAATCCTTATATGGGTTAAAGCAAGCTTCTAGACAATGGAATGCTAAATTCTCTAATGCACTTCTTGATATCGGTTACACTCAATCCTGACACGATTATTCTTTATTCACTAAGCATGAAGGCAATAAAATTGTGGTTTTGTTGGTTTATGTGGATGACATCATAATTACAGTAAATGACAATGATATGATTCATGATCTTAAGTTGTATTTACATAATACTTTCCACATTAAGGATCTAGGAGAATTGACCTATTTTTTGGGTATTGAAGTCTTAAAAACTAACAAACGCATTCATCTAAACCAAAGAAAATACAGTATTGATTTGCTAAAGGAAACCAGTATGACTGCGTGTAAACCCGCCTCTAGTCCTCTTGAACAAAATTTAAAACTCACTAGTCAAGAATATGATGAAGCATTAGCCTCGGTACATGATGACCCTTTGTTAGAAAACATTGGAGAATACCAAAGATTGGTGGGTAAACTTATATACCTCGGTATGACTAGACCTGACCTTGCCTACGCTATCCACATTCTATCCCAATTCATGCATAAACCAAAACTTTCTCACTGGAATGCTGCACTAAGAGTATTCAGATATCTCAAAGGAACAATAGGGTTAGGCATCCTTTATCATCATCTAGTCAAATGGAACTGACCACCTTTTGTGATGCAGATTGGGCGTCGTGTATCATGTCTAGGAAATCGATTACAAGTTTCTTTATCAAACTTGGGGAGTCCCTCATATCGCGGAAAACCAAGAAGCAGCAGACGATCTCAAGATCATCATGCGAAGTAGAATACAGATCAATCGCAGCAGCCGCATGTGAAATAGATTGGATCACCAGTTTGCTAAAGGATTTGGGAGTTCAAGTTAAACAGCCCATTGAGTTATACAGTGATAGCAAATCTGCTATGAGTATTGCCACCAACCCTGTTTTCCATGAGAGAACTAAGCACATAGAGATCGACTGTCATATGATCAGGGATTTGATTCAAAGAGGGTTGATTTGTGTCAAATACATCAAGAGTGAAGAACAACCAGCTGACTTATTGACAAAGGGCTTGGGAAGAGATCAACATAATCACCTTATTTGCAAGTTTGGTTTGGTTGATGTGTTTAAAGAACACCAAACTTGAGGGGGAGTGTTAGAATTGTAATTATGTATTTGGGCCTTTACCTTATGTTTATATGTTTATGGGCCCTATATGTGCTGACCCTAGTTTAGTTATGTTCCTTTTATATATATATATATATATATATATATATATATAGTCAGGCTCTGTTCGTAGGAGTTGTAGTTCTCATTATCATTCAAACTCTGTATTCAAGTTCATAGAATAAATTTATTCCCTTCATTGATGCTTTCATTCAAGTTTAACAACAGGTAAGGAATGTCTAACCTATACTATATCATTGGTGCAAGCAACTTGAAAGTGGAAAAAGTTGTTTCTCAAAATTTGTCTCGTCTAAGATCCATATAGATGGAAAAAAATAATCTCCCCTTTATTTTGTTTTAATTTTTAGAATTGAAATTTACCTAAGTTTCATTCCAAGAACAAGTACGGGATGAGTTGAGAGTAGCAGTGAATATTGATGCAATAATTTCACTTCATTTATACCTTTTGTCAGATATTTTAATTTTGAGAAAGTAAATAATAATCCTTGCAATGGCTTTTTTTTAATGTGAATAATATAAATTGTATAAAAAATCCAAAATTAAAACAATATGAAGAAACTTGTGGATTTAATACATTCTTGTGATTGACGTCTTTTAATTACAAAACGTCAAAGACAATAGCGTGGGGGAATTATAGATTTCATCCCCGAACTTAAACGCAATCGCAAAATTGGTCCCTGTTGTTACAGATGCGTCAATTTAGTCCCTCAACATACGAGTTTTGGACAAATATAGTCCCCACCGTTAAACTTCCGTTAAATCACTAACGGAATGCGCTTTTTTAAGGGAAAATTACACTTTTAATCCTGAAATTTGCTGCTTATGGACATGTTTGTTATATTTCCGCAAAATGGTATCAGAGCCTTAGGTTTTATTGATGAAATAAATAATTATTATTGCATTTTATTACTTTACTCTCTAACGGAGGAGATTTAAACAAGAATGGAACATAAGAACATATGTTCAACGAGTTACGAAAAGAGAGATTTTTATCCAACATGGACAGAAATCGATACTAAGACAGATACCTCTAAGATTACTCACGATCTTAGAGAAGTTCAAAAAACGGTTCAAGATTATGGTCATAGGTTGATCTGTCTACCTATGAAAATAGAGCATCTGAACCAAAAAATGGATGAGATATTACGGATCATCCCCGATCTGAAAAACTCAATAGTAGATCTAAAAAAAGAAATTTCAGATCTAGGAGAAAAACGGAAGGGTCGTATTGGATCATCCAATACAGACCGCATCCGTGATGCTTTTTTGGGCCAGTACCCCTTTTGCAGCAAAAAGGTAAGGCAACGGAAATTTCGCGGCCAAAAACCCAAGAGGATAAAATTAATGAAATCCTCAAAAGGATTAATTGATGGAGATCTCACGAGTGGATCTATCTGATCTCCAAGAATTGGCTGAATCTTTCTCCCAGTTAGAGATGGTAAACTTAGTCAACGTTAAACCTAACGAGGTGACAACTGTGGTGCCACCAGCACTACCACCTCCAGAAGGAAGCACAACATCTAATAATCCTCCAGAGGATATCTCGATGCGTGAGGGTGTGGATTTCTACACTAATGCGATGCCAACTTTCGTTGGAACGCGTCTCAAAGAGAATCCAGGAAGAAATCCAAAAAGGGTACCAGAAAATACACCATGGGCTAGGACGATGTCTCAGCCCTTGCACCCTTATGGAACTATTCTAAATCTGGATATCATCGATTTTCGGAATATCCAAAAAATAATCGATGAATGGGTAGCTGCCATGAAAATAGCGGCCACCACTCTAGAACTTGACAAAGAAAACTTCGTCAGATTGATAGAATTGAGTCTAGAGGGATCAGTCAAGGTTGGTTGGGACCAAACACCTGCCTCAACCAAACAAAGAGTCCTGGATGGTGAATCCAAAAGCACCATTGCAGAAAGATTCGGAAGGCTTATAAAGCTTCATTTCATCGGAGATGGATACTTCGATGAAAGTAATTCCGAGAAAACTAGAGAGAACATGCAAGCTCTCTTTGGTATGGAGTTAAGAAATATTTGTGCAATAGATGAATATATCTATTGGTTTCGCAAATACTTCTTTCAAAGTGGAGTCCCAACAGATGTAGCAGCACCTTTGTTCTTCGCCAAAATTTGCAGCCCATGGCGAGAAATGCTGATACAAAGTTATAAGATTCCCGAAGGTCAGCTGGATTCGGTAGCAAGGAGAATGTCTTTCCTCAAAAACAAGTTAAAAGACTGGTGTGCTCAAGCCTCACTCTAGAAAAATATGAAGAAGGTGAGAGGAAAGATGAAGAGAACCCCTCTCTGTTGCGAAAACAACGATTTCCCAACAATTATTGGGGAAACGAGTGAGCAAAAGAAGAAGAGGAAAAAGGAAAGTAACACCGATAATAGGGGTTACAGAAATAAACTTTCGTTTAGACGAAGGTCATGGTGGTCCAAAACCAAGGGTCGATCTTATAAATCGGGCCAACGGCAAGGACCTATGAAGGCTTCCTCACAAGGATCGAGACAATCTGATAGAAAATCCAGTGACCGAACCCCAACTCGACGGACTTTCAAAAGAGCTCACACAAGAGCCAATGAAAGTTTCAAAGACTGTAACTGCTGGACGTGCGGAGCAAAGGGACATATCTCCTCAGATTGTCCGTAGAAGCGAGAAGTCCGCCAATTTGAGGCTACGGCCGATATATTGGATGCAGTCTTTTATGGCGATTTGCTACCGATCTACCAATTCGAAAATTTCACCTCTGACGAGAGTGTATATGAGGAAGAAATTGAAGGAGACTCGGATGGATCTTCAACCGAATCAGACTGAGTACAATAAAGGAGATAGGCTTCAGACTTCTAAAAGCCTTTCTGGATTCTTTTCAAGAATGTCGGTTTCAAACCGAACACTGGAAAGAATTATGAGGCAAGACTCCAATATTGGACTTATGATGGGTTTAGAATTGGAAATTTTGGCCGAGTCCTAAATCAAATAGGACTAAACCAAAGAAATCACCACATCATATACAAAGTAAGTTCGGGAGAATTTGCAATTTTGATGGAACTTACAGGAAATGTGATGGATATGCAATTAATTCCAAAAGAAGAGATTCTTGAGGAATTAAGCAGGCTACGAGAGGAAGTAGCATTGACCATGAAATGGATCCATATAGGAACCAATGAGGTGGTCATAAAAGCCACTTTCAAAGAAGGAATTGATTCAGAAATCCATTTATCGATAATGGATAGGAGAATCAATAACCTAAGAGATGGCTGCCTTGGTACAATGGTAGAAAATTTATATGCAGGAAAACTTATGTTTGATATTCATCCAAGAATTGCATATAACCTAGCAGACCAAGATTTCAGTCGTGTCTTAACCCTTCATCAAGATTTCAAAAGAAAGGATCTTATGAAGGAAGGGAATAGGCCGTATTCTATAACTTATAGAATAGCATATGCACTTTCCAACACACATCATTCGGATCTTTTCCTACGGAAAGAGTATATTGAAATTTCTCGAATATTCAAGGAATTTGCTAAAGTTATGACACCTGATCCAATTCAAATACCTAGAATTGGAGGAGTCGACATTATCATTAAAGACCATCCTGTCCTAAACAAAACGCTTAATTCTAGGATGGAATTTAATAGTCGGATGTCCTTCTCAGAAGAAAGGATACAAGGTTTAAAGGGAAAAGAGTGGCTCATGGATGCAACCCCGCAAGTCATTAGGGTGGATAATGTAAAATTTAGATGCCCTGAAGGATGGAAAGAAGTGCAGGTACTATTCGACATCACAAAAATGGAAAATTATTTCCCTTGCGATGACTTATATCACTTGCACCAAACAACGGTTGGCAAATATGAAGGTATGCTAGAAATGGCGGGCCAAGAAGTATTTGTAACAGGTATGGCGGGACGAGAACCAGGAGTGGTAACCTTGGGTCTAAACTTCCTCGAGGATCATAAACCTTGGGGACGAAAAGGGAAAGGTATGGAATTTAGTTTTGATGGTCATCTCATCAGAGTTGAATGACTACCCATTCTCTATATACATTTCAATTGGTATTATCTATGATCAATATAAAATAGAATATTTCTCTGCGTATATTGATTCTGGTTCAGGTATTTGCATGGCAAAACCCGGAGTCTTTCCTAGCAATGCTATGGAAACTTTACCTATTATTGCAGGTAGAGATTTTTCAAGAAAAATCCTTATACTCAATAAAGGTAAACGAGAAACCAAAATCATGATGGGAGGAGCATTTGGTACACCTTGGTTTAAGGTAAAAATGCCTCCAATTCATGATACTGGAGCAGATATCTTGTTGGGTAATAACTTTATCCAAACATTTGCAAGATATGTGCAAGATAATAAGAGAAATTTATTAATCTTTACCACTAACTGTGGAAGTGAGATTCAAGTTCTGCGGCGAGAAAAGGCATTTAATCGCATTATGCCAATAAATTTTCGCAGCAAACGTGGTGATAATGAGGCCAAATTAACTAATCCTAAAATGCAGGATAAAAGAAAATTTGGTGAAGCACTGTTATCTTTCAGACAACAAGGTTTCTGTGGTGAGGCCAAATTAACTAATCCTAAAATGCAGGATAAAAGAAAATTTGGTGAAGCACTGTTATCTTTCAGACAACAAGGTTTCTGTGGTGAAGGATACAGTGAGGCCACTGGAGAAGAAATTTATTTTTTCAAGAACGCCTTACAAGGCAAGAAACATGATTGGTATATGAACGAAGAGAGTAAGCTCTCTCTCGAACATGTTAAAAGACTAATTCAAAGGAATTACAATGAGGATCCTTTGGCTTGGTGGAACAAGAACAAGATCGAAGGGTAATTACCAATGTAAGTATGAGTATGTTCGATACAAGCATATCCAGATGAATATGATGGATAAGAAAGATATGCAAATGATTATCAAAGAGCATATCGATCTTAAACTCATTGAACCTGGAGTCTCGGCTTATAGTAGCCCTGGTTTCCTTGTAAGAAATCATGGTGAAATAAAAAGGGGAAAAGCTAGTCTAGTAATCAATTATCAATGTATCAATAAGATATTAGAATTTGATGGTTACTATATCCCAAGTAGAGAACACTTAATTGATTGCATCAAAGGTGCTAAAGTGTTTTCAAAATTTGATTGCAAATCTGGTTTCTATCAGATTAAGTTAGAAAATGAATCTAGGAAATATACAGCATTTTCTACACCACAAGGTTAGTATATCTGGAATGTGCTACCTATGGGTCTTGCCAATGCACCGCAGATATACCAAAGAAAAATGGATAATCTATTTAAAGATTATTTTGAATTTATGTTTGTTTATATTGATGATATTTTGATTGCATCTAAAAACATGAACGAACATATTAAACATTTAGAGATCTTTTTCAATGCATGTCATAAGGAAGGATTAGTGCTCTCTGAAAAGAAAGCAATTATTGGGGTCAATAGGATTGAGTTTCTTGGTATTCTTATTGACGAAGCAGGTATTGAACTTCAGGAGCACATTGTGGAGAAAATTCGCAATTTTCCCGATATTCTTAAAGATAAAAAACAGCTTCAAAATTTTTCAGGAGTTGTTAACTTTGCAGGAATCTTTATCAAAAATCTTGCGAAGTACAGAAAGGATTTTCGACCTCTGTTGAAAGAAACAGAGAGTTCAAAGTGGAAGTGGGAAGAAATTCACACTCAAAGAATTCGTGAGTTAAAACAAGTTTGCAGTAACTTGCCAAAACTCGCAATTCCTCAAGACAATGATGATTTAGTTGTTTATACAGACGCTAATGATTTTCATTGGGCAGCAGTTCTAATGAAAAAGACTACTACAGGGGAAGAACCTTGTAGATATGTAGGGGGGTTGTTCACTGAACAACAAGCCGCACTTTGGCATATAAATGAAAAGGAATTCTTTGCTGTTTGGAAGGCTTTCAAAAAATGGCCACTATTTCTCTTAGCAAAGAAATTCACTCTGAAAGTTGATAATACGAATGTTAAAACTTTTCTAAAAAATAAATTAGAATCAAAAATAGAAAAGGCTCGTATTATGAGATGGCAAGCAGAATGTCAATACTATTGTTTTGATATTATCATTGTGAAATCTCATGAAAATGTACTTGCAGATTTCCTAACAAGAGATGGAAACAGCTGAAGCAAATTTCGTCCTTACAAGGTATAGGCATCTCAGGGAAAATCTTTAGGAGCTAGACAAGCAATTTGGTCAGCTATCAGTTAACGCTGAGGCAGCTGGACAAATACAACGAGTTGATCTGGACACTGTCCAGAACTCAATCAGGAGTTTAATATATGCCTCAGGATCTCTGTTTGAGGCATTACAAGAACCAATTCGAAAGGCATCTACTTCAGTGATGACCCGAGAATTAAGAGAGTGGGCCTCTAACCCTGCGCGTAGAGTACAGGGCTCTATACCTGTAGCGGCAGATTCAAGTACTGCTTGCACAAGTCCCATATCAGACTATGATAAAGGGGAAACAATTGAACAACAGGAAGAGAAATCTCCGGTTGTTTCAAGTCAACCCAGCACTTCTGGGGTTAAAGAGGGGGAGATTAACCTTAGGCCACAGACAGGCACCTCTAAGGTTAATACTAACGAGGTTAATTTGCATTGGCAGGTTTACCAGAGGTCATGGGAAAAATTGATCTCAAGAAAGGGGATAAATCCAGGAAAAACAATAGTTGATACATCCGAAAAATATCCCAGGGTTTGGATGCGAGAAGGGTTAAAACCCGACGAGGTTTGCGAATGGTATGATTTTGGGGCACTCGCCTCGATCCATACTATGTCACCAGAATTTTCGGAAATTTCTAAATTACCGGAATGGATTAGTGAAGCTGTGTTTGACTCATGGCAAAATAATCCACATCTGAAGAGAGGAGATGTTCTGGAAATAAAATTCTTATCAATTGCTCCAGAAATTGCAGGAAAGGGATCTCATCCTTCATTTTATTTTATGAAATTACAGAGACCCGATATAACGGCCTACAACGGAATCAAGGTCGAGACAAGAGAAGCTCCTTTGGTGGCTTCAATCAATGAAGATGACATTTCCACCCGAAGAGCATGGGGATTCTGGGTCTGTTTAACCGAGATGGACAAAGTGAAGTATCCATTCAAAATCTTTTCCAACAAGATTAATGGATCGTTCCTGTTAAACTCCATGACAGGGAAAAGTACTGAATTCGCAGAAAACCTTTTTGAACAAAAAAGAACGCTAATTTGGTTGAACAGGTTACCAGCAACTGAGAACACGAGGAAGAAAACATGCAATATGATGCATGTGGGTCAATGGCTCAATCTTATCTGCTCAAGCTGTGAGTTCCAGGAGAAACCCTTGTTCGACACACGAATCAGGGTTACAAAAGAGAAGCCCGACCGAGAACAAGAGAAGGGTAAAAGGACAAGAAATCTGCGGGGTTTTTACAAACCGCGGTAAAAAACTTTAAATGTAAAAAACAAAGGAGGACCTAATTAACATAGGTCCAATGTAAATTACAACATGTAATTTCAGAGTGTGACAGCTGAAAAAAAACATAATAATAATATACAGCTGTGAAATGAACAAGAAAGCAGGCGTAAGCAATGACGTCTCCATGATAAAGACTGGCCAAAGACATGAACAACGGGCCATAACTTTAAAAAAGAAAAAGCTGCCAGCCACAATTTTTTCAAAGAGTGGTAGGCAAAGAAAAATGCGAGGGACCGACCATGTGAAGAAAAGAGTGTCGGCAAACAATTTACAAGTTTGGAATCCACATTTGGAATCTGGGGTTGAAGGCTATAAAAGGAAGGCATGAAGCAGATGGAGAACATCAGAAAATTTCTCCAACTCTTCTCAACATATCTTCTTCCATAGTCTTCAAAATAAAATCATTTTCTTTATTGTAATATTTTCTTTTCTGTATTTCAAATTTCGAGTGTATGGGGATTTCCCCCAATTTATAAGTCCTCATATTAGAGGCTAAAAAGATTTCTCCTCCAATAGCGGAGTAGAGTATGTTTATGTAATTTTAATTTTATTTCATCAATAAAAATTTGAGGCTTTTGTTTCAACTTGCTTTCTGAAGTATAACTAAACATTTATACTGTAATACCCCCTACGCCCTAAGCTAGGAAACGAAATAGGACTGTGCTTTGTATTGCTGAAGGAGCTAAGACTTACGAACCACCTTCTGCGGTCGAGTGGTTGGAAAGAGTCCGTAAAACCGGAGGCTTGGAATACCCGGCAGTAAGGAGGTCAAACAGAGGTATGAATTTATGAATGTTTGCTTATTTTTCGGAAGCATGTTGGGCCTGATTCATGGTAATTAAACAAAAATGTAGTTAGCAGCAAGATAAAGGATGAAAAGATGTAAATTTTTCCATAATTTGACTTTTTTTGAACAATTTTCACCTTTCCTTTTGTCAAAAAATCAAATGACAACTCTGTTGTCATCCTCTAATTAGTGACTTACAAAACCCTAATCCATGTTGCACAGAGATATAATAACTCAATAATACTCTAAGTTCTGGAAGCTTAATACACTCTCCCATAATTGGATTGCAGATATAAGCTGTTTCAGTCCCCGAATGACATAGTGTGAAGCAAAGAAGACCATTGCATGTATTTTGAGGGAACAAAAATGGCATTTCTAATGACCAAGAACGGATCTTTCGCATAAAGGTTATCTTAATAATCTCTAAGTTCTCAGAAATTTCAAGTTAAACCAAACTTGTATCTCTTTATGAGGTCAGGAAAGGCTTTCATAAGTAGAGTTTTTTGAATAACTTATACAAAAATTGTATAAGACAAAAATTGAATAAAAATAATTTAATGCTTAGGATTTCAAAAAGACAAAAATATGATTATATTTGGATATTTATATGAATTTCTTTTAAAGTGGCAAGGAAAGACAATATAAGTCGTCATTTTTGTTAGTTAAATAAAATAAAGAAACAATTATTACTATTTTTTATGAGTTAGATATTATATGATTAAATTGAGAAACAAAGAAAAATCAATTGTTGCAGTGAACCACACAATTTTCTGAACGGTAATAAAGTAAAAAGAATCTATTATTTCAATATACCTATAAAGTAGCGCCATTTTGGCGCGATTTCAGAGAACTGCACAATTTTGCGAAATGTCGATAGTTTATATGAATTTTAAAAGGCCGAAATAATTGTGATGGTTAGTGAATATTTAGGTGAAAAAAATTAATTTCTCTTTCTTATTAATGTAACTAAATAATATTATTACTCTTTTTTTGTGAGCCGGTTGACGAAGTTATGAGACTGAATGTGAGAAACACATGACAAATGAGATCAAATTTGAACTAACGATTACTTATGGGACGAACCATTTTACCATATGCGCTTTTATACCTTTAAAATTGAAAATTACAGATGTCCATCATTTTTAATTTATGCTTAACTTCGTCCTTAACTTAAGAAAAATAAACACTAGCCTTTTGGCGCTCTACAATAAGGAAAAGTGTGAGCAATCCATTGGGAGGCGAAATTTGACCATATTTTTCTTCCTCAATATCAAAACTAAATATCCAACTGATATGATTATACATGACAAGCCAATGAAAAATCCCATTAATAGTAACCATTTTGTCACTATACCAAGGACTGGCGTTAAAAGTGTCGGGCAAGTCTCTCCATCTATCATCAACACCAATAGTAACAATTTCACCTTTCCCTTTGTCAGATGGGGAAAATCAAATGACAACTCTGTTGTCATCCTCTACAGACAAATCTAAAGACCTTATAATTATTAGTGACTTCCAAAACCCTAATCTATGTTGAACAGAGATATAACAACTCAATAATACTCTAAGTTCTGGAAGCTTAATGCACTTTCCCATGATTGGATTGCAGATATAAGTTGTTTCAGCCCCCGAATGACATAGTGTGAAACAAAGAAGACCACTGCATGTATTTTGAGGGAACAATAATGGCATTCCTAATGACCAAAAACGGATCTTTGGCATAAAGGTTATCTCAATAATCTCCAAGTTCTCAGAAATTTCAAGTTAAACCAAACTTGTATCTCTTTTTGAGGTCAGGAAGAGGCTTTCATAGGTAGAGTTTTTGAATAACTTACACAAAAATTGTATAAGACGAAAATTGAATAATAATGATTTAATGCTTAGGATTTCAAAAAGACAAAAATATGATTATATTTGCATATTAGTATGAATTTCTTTTAAAGTGGCAGTGAAAGACAATATAACTTGTCATTTTTGTTAGCCAAATAAAATAAAAAAACAATTATTACTCTTTTTTATGAGTTAGATATTATTTGATTAAATTGAGAAACAAAGAAAAATTAATTGTTGCAGTGAACTACACAATTTTCTGAACGGTTATCGAGTAAAAATAATCTATTATTTCAATATAACTATAAAGTATCGCCATTTTGGCGCGATTTCAGAAAACTGCACAATTTTGCGAAATGTCGATAGTTTATGTGAATTTTAAAAGGCCGAAATAATTGTGATGGTTAGTGAATATTTAGGTGAAAAAATTAATTTCTCTTACGATATTAATGTAACTAAATAATATTATTACTCTTTTTTATGAGCCGCTTGACGAAGTTATGAGACAGAATGTGAGAAGCACATGACAATTGAGATCAAATTTTAACTAACGATTACTTATACGACGAACCATTTTACCATGTCATTTTATATGTGCGTATTATGTGCTTTTATACCTTTAAAATTGAAAATTACAGATGTCCATCATTTTTAATTTATGCTTAACTTCGTCCTGAACTTAAGAAAAATAAACGCTAGCCTTTTGGCGCTATACAATAAGGAAAAATGTGAGCAATCCATTGGGAGACGAAATTTGACCATATTTTTCTTCTTCAATATCAAAAGTAATATCCAACTGGTATGATTATACGCGACAAGCCAAAGAAAAAGCCCATTAATAGTAACCATTTTGTCACTAGAACAAGTACTCGCGTTAAAAGTGTCGGGCAAGTCTCTCCATCTATCATCAACACCTATAGTAACAATCTTACCTTCCCTTTATCAGATGGGGAAAAATCAAGTGACAACTCTGTTGTCATCCTCTACAGACAAATCTAAAGACCTTATAATTATTAGTGACTTACAAAAACCTAATCCATGTTGCGTAGAGATATAACAACTCAATAATACTCTAAGTTTTGGAAGCTTAATACACTCTCCCATGATTGGATTGCAAATATAACCTGTTTCGGTCCCCGAATGACATAGTGTGAAGCAAAGAAGACCATTGCATGTATTTTGAGGAAACAAAAATGGCATTTCTAATAACCAAGAACGGATCTTTGGCATAAAGGTTATCTCAATAATCTCCATGTTCTCAGAAATTTCAAGTAAAACAAAACTTGTATCTCTTTTTGAGGTCAGGAAGAGGCTTTCATAGGTAGAATTTTTTTAATAACTTATACAAAAATTCTATAAGACGTAAATTGAATAATAATGATTTAATGCTTAGGATTACAAAAAAGACAAAAATATGAATATATTTGTATATTTGTATGAATTGATTTTAAAGTGGCAGTGAAAGACAATATAAGTCGTCATTTTTGTTAGCTAAATAAAATAAAGAAACAATTATTACTCTTTTTTATGAGTTAGATATTATTTGATTATATTGAGAAACAAAGAAAAATAAATGCTTGCAGTGAACCACACAATTTTCTGAACGGTAATTAAGTAAAAAGAATCTATTATTTCGATATACCTATAAAGTATCGCCATTTTTGCGCGAATTCAAAGAACTGCACAATTTTGCGTAATATCGAAAATTTATATGAATTTTAAAAGGCTAAAATAATTGTGATGGTTAGTGAATATTTAGGTGAAAAAAATAATTTTTCTTTCTATATTAATGTAACTAAATAATATTATTACTCATTTTTATGAGCCGCTTGACGAAGTTATAAGACTGAATGTGAGAAACACATGACCAAATGAGATCAAATTTGAACTAACGATTACTTATGGGACGAACCATTTTGCCATGTCATTTTATATGTGCATATTATGCGCTTTTAAACCTATAAAATTGAAAATTACAGATGTCAATCATTTTTAATTTATGCTTAACTTCGTCCTGAACTTTAGAAAAATAAACGCTAGCTTGTTGGTACTATACAATAAGGAAAAGTGTGAGCAATCCATTGGGAGGCGAAATTTGACCATATTTTTCTTCCTCAATATCAAAAGTAAATATCCAACTAGTAAGATTATACGCGACAAGCCAATGAAAAAGCCCATTAATAGTGACCATTTTGTCACTAAAACAATGACTGGCGTTAAAAGTGTCGGGCAAATCTTTCCATCTATCATTAACACCAATAGTAACAATTTCACCTTTCCCTTTGTCAGATGGGGAAAATCAAAAGACAACTCTGTTGTCATCCTCTACAGACAAATCTAAAGACCTTATAATTATTAGTGACTTACAAAACCCTAATCTATGTTGCACAGAGATATACCAACTCAATAATACTCTAAGTTCTGGAAGCTTAATGCACTCTCCCATGATTGGATTGCAGATATAAGTTGTTTCAGTCCCCGAATGACATAGTGTAAAACAAAGAAGACCGTTGCATGTATTTTGAGGGAACAATAATGGCATTCCTAATTACCAAGAACGTATCTTTGGCATAAAGGTTATCTCAATAATCTCCAAGTTCTCAGAAATTTCAAGTTAAACCAAACTTGTATCTTTTTAAAGGTCAGGAAGAGGCTTTCATAGGTAAAGCTTTTTGAATAACTTACACAAAAATTGTATAAGATGAAAATTGAATAATATTGATTTAACGCTTAGGATTTCGAAAAGACAAAAATATGATTATATTTGGATATTAGTATGAATTTCTTTTAAAGTGGCAGTGAAAGATAATATAAGTTGTCATTTTTGTTAGCTAAATAAAATAAAGAAACAATTATTACTCTTTTTTATGAGTTAGATATTATTTGATTAAATTGAGAAACAAAGAAAAATTAATTGTTGTTGTGAACTACATAATTTTCTGAACGGTTATCGAGTAAAAATAATCTATAATTTCGATATAACTATAAAGTATTGCCATTTTGGCACGATTTCATAAAACTGCACAATTTCGCGAAATGTCGATAGTTTATATGAATTTTAAAACGCTGAAATAATTGTGATGGTTAGTGAATATTTAGGTGAAAAAATTAATTTCTCTTACGATATTAATGTAACTAAATAATATTATTACTCTTTTTTATGAGCCGCTTGACGAAGTTATGAGACTGAATGTGAGAAACACATGACAAATGAGATCAAATTTGAACTAACCATTACTTATAGGACAAAACATTTTACCATGTCATTTTATATGTGCGTATTATGTGCTTTTATACCTTAAAAATTGAAATTTACAGATGTCCATCATTTTTAATTTATGCTTAACTTCGTCCTGAACTTAAGAAAAATAAATGCTAGCCTTTTGGCGCTATACAATAAGGAAAAATATTGAGCAATCCATTGGGAGGCGAAATTTGACCATATTTTTCTTCGTCAATATCAAAAGTAAATATCCAACTGGTATGATTATACGCGACAAGCCAATGAAAAAGCCCATTAATAGTAACCATTTTGTCACTAGAACAAGGACTTGCGTTAAAAGTGTCGGGCAAGTCTCTCTATCTATCATCAACACCAATAGTAACAATTTCACCTTCCCCTTTGTCGGATGGGGAAAATCACATAACAACTCTGTTGTCATCCTCTACAGACAAATCTAAAGACCCTATAATTATTAGTGACTTACAAAAACCTAATCCATGTTGCACAGAGATATAACAACTCAATAATACTCTAAGTTCTGGAAGCTTAATACACTCTCCCATGATTGGATTGCAGATATAACCTGTTTTGGTACCCGAATGACAGTGTGAAGCAAAGAAGACCATTGCATGCATTTTGAGGGAACAAAAATGGCATTTCTAATGAACAAGGACGGATCTTTGGCATAAAGGTTATCTCAATAATCTCCATGTTCTCAGAAATTTCAAGTAAAACCAAACTTGTATCTCTTTTTCAGGTCAGGAAGAGGCTTTCATAGGTAGAGTTTTTTGAATAACATAAAAAAATTGTATAAGACGTAAATTGAATAATAATGATTTAATGCTTAGGATTTCAAAAAGACAAAAATATGAATATATTTGTATATTTGTATGAATTTATTTTAAAGTGGCAGTAAAAGACAATACAAGTCGTTATTTTTGTTAGCTAAATAAAATAAAGAAACAATTATTACTCTTTTTTATCAGTTAGATATTATTTGATTATATTGAGAAACAAAGAAAAATAAATTCTTGCAGTGAACCACACAATTTTCTGAACGGTAATAAAGTAAAAAGAATGTATTATTTCGATATACCTATAAAGTATCGCCATTTTGCACGAATTCAGAGAACTGCACAATTTTGCGTAATATCGAAAATTTATATGAATTTTAAAAGGCTAAATTAATTGTGATGGTTAGTGAATATTTAGGTGAAAAAAATAATTTTTCTTTCTATATTAATGTAACTAAATAATATTATTACTCTTTTTTTTAGCCGCTTGACGAAGTTATGAAACAGAATGTGAGAAACACATGACCAAATGAGATCAAATTTGAACTAACGAGTACTTATGGGACGAACCATTTTGCCATGTCATTTTATATGTGCGAATTATGCGCTTTTAAACCTATAAAATTGAAAATTACAGATGTCCATCATTTTTAATTTATGCTTAACTTCGTCCTGAACTTAAGAAAAATAAACGCTAGCTTGTTGGCACTATACAATAATGAAATGTGTGAGCAATCCATTGGGAGGCGAAATTTGACCATATTCTTCTTCCTCAATATCAAAAGGTAATATCCAACTAATATGATTATACGCGACAAGCCAATGAAAAAGCCCATTAATAGTGACCATTTTGTCACTAAACCAATGACTGGCGTTAAAAGTGTCGGGCAAGTCTCTCCATCTATCATCAACACCAATAGTAACAATTTCACCGTCCCCTTTGTCAGATGGGGAAAAATCAAATGACAACTCTGTTGTCATCCTCTACAGACAAATCTAAAGACCTTATAATTATTAGTGACTTGCAAAACCCTAATCCATGTTGCACAAAGATATAACAACTCAAAAATACTTTATGTTCTGGAAGCTTAATACATTCTCCCATGATTGGATTGCAGATATAAGCTATTTCAGCCCCCGAATGACATAGTGTGAAGCAAAGAAGACCATTGCATGTATTTTGAGGGAACAATAATACCAGGAACGGATCTTTGGCATAAAGGTTATCTCAATAATCTCCAAGTTCTCAGAAATTTCAAGTTAAACCAAACTTGTATCTCTTTTTGAGGTCAGGAAGAGGCTTTCATAGGTAGAGTTTTTTGAATAACTTAATAAGACGAAAATTGAATAATAATGATTTACTGCTTAGGATTTCAAAAAGACAAAAATATGATTATATTTGGATATTTGTATGAATTTCTTTTAAAGTGGCAGTGAAAGACAATATAAGTCGTCATTTTTGTTAGCTAAATAAAATAAAGAAACTATTATTACTCTTTTTTATGAGTTAGATATTATTTGATTAAATTGAGAAACAAAGAAAAATTAATTGTTGCAGTGAACCACACAATTTTCTGAATGGTAATAAAGTTAAAATAATCTATTATTTCGATATAACTATAAATTATCGCCATATTGGCGCGATTTCAGAGAACTGCACAATTTTGCGAAATGTCGATAGTTTATATGAATTTTAGAAGGCTGAAATAATTGTGATGGTTAGTGAATACTTAGGTGAAAAAATTAATTTCTCTTTCTATATTAATGTAACTAAATAATATTATTACTCTTTTTTATGAGCCGCTTGACTAAGTTATGAGACTGAATGTGAGAAACACATGACAAATGAGATCAAATTTGAACTAACAATTACTTATAGGACGAACCATTTTACCATGTCATTTTATATGTGCGTATTATGTGCTTTTATACCTTTTAAATTGAAAATTACAGATGTCCATCATTTTTAATTTATGCTTAACTTCGTCCTGAACTTAAGAAAAATAAACGCTAGCCTTTTGGCTCTATACAATAAGGAAAACGGTGAGCAATCCATTGGGAGGCGAAATTTGACCATATTTTTCTTCCTCAATATCAAAAGTAAATATCCAACTGGTATGATTATACGCGACAAGCCAATGAAAAAGCTCATTAATAGTAACCATTTTGTCATTAGAACAAGGACTGGCATTAAAAGTGTCGGGCAAGTCTCTTCATCTATCATCAACACCAATAGTAACAATTTCACCTTTCCCTTTGTCTGATGGGGAAAAACCAAATGACAACTCTATTGTCATCCTCTACAGACAAATCTAAAGACCTTATAATTATTAGTGAATTACAAAACCCTAATCCATGTTGCACAGAGATATAACAACTCAATAATACTCTAAGTTCTTGAAGCTTAATACACTGTCCCATGATTGGATTGCAGATATAAGCTGTTTTGGTCCCCAAAGGACATAGTTTGAAGCAAAGAAGACCATTTCAAGTATTTTGAGGGAACAAAAATGGCATTTCTAATGACCAAGAACTGATCTTTGGCATAAAGGTTATCTAAATAATCTCCAATGTTCTCAGAAATATCTAGTAAAACCAAACTTTTATCTATTTTTGAGGTCAGGAAGAGGCTTTCATAGGTAGAGTTTTTTGAATAACTTATACAAAAATTGAATAATACAAAAATTTAATAATAATGATTTAATGCTTAGGATTTCAAAAAGACAAAAATATGATTATATTTGGATATTAGTATGAATTTCTTTTAAAGTGGCAGTGAAAGACAATATAAGTCGTCATTTTTGTTAGCTAAATAAAATAAAGAAACTATTATTACTCTTTTTTATGAGTTAGATATTATTCGATTAAATTGAGAAACAAAGAAAAATTAATTGTTGTTGTGAACTACATAATTTTCTGAACGGTTATCGAGTAAAAATAATCTATAATTTCGATATAACTATAAAGTATCGCCATTTTGGCACGATTTCAGAAAACTGCACAATTTTGCGAAATGTCGATAGTTTATATGAATTTTAAAACGCTGAAATAATTGTGATGGTTAGTGAATATTTAGGTGAAAAAATTAATTTCTCTTACGATATTAATGTAACTAAATAATATTATTACTCTTTTTTATGAGCCGCTTGACGAAGTTATGAGACTGAATGTGAGAAACACATGACAAATGAATCAAATTTGAACTAACCATTACTTATAGGACAAACCATTTTACCATGTCATTTTATATGTGCGTATTATGTGCTTTTATACCTTAAAAATTGAAATTTACAGATGTCCATCATTTTTAATTTATGCTTAACTTCGTCCTGAACTTAAGAAAAATAAATGCTAGCCTTTTGGCGCTATACAATAAGGAAAAATATTGAGCAATCCATTGGGAGGCGAAATTTGACCATATTTTTCTTCGTCAATATCAAAAGTAAATATCCAACTGGTATGATTATACGCGACAAGCCAATGAAAAAGCCCATTAATAGTAACCATTTTGTCACTAGAACAAGGACTTGCGTTAAAAGTGTCGGGCAAGTCTCTCTATCTATCATCAACACCAATAGTAACAATTTCACCTTCCCCTTTGTCGGATGGGGAAAATCACATTACAACTCTGTTGTCATCCTCTACAGACAAATCTAAAGACCTTATAATTATTTGTGACTTACAAAAACCTAATCCATGTTGCACAGAGATATAACAACTCAATAATACTCTAAGTTCTGGAAGCTTAATACACTCTCCCATGATTGGATTGCAGATATAACCTGTTTTTGTCCCCGAATGACAGTGTGAAGCAAAGAAGACCATTGCATGCATTTTGAGGGAACAAAAATGGCATTTCTAATGAACAAGGACGGATCTTTGGCATAAAGGTTATCTCAATAATCTCCATGTTCTCAGAAATTTCAAGTAAAACCAAACTTGTATATCTTTATCAGGTCAGGAAGAGGCTTTCATAGGTAGAGTTTTTTGAATAACATACAAAAATTGTATAAGACGTAAATTGAATAATAATGATTTAATGCTTAGGATTTCAAAAAGACAAAAATATGAATATATTTGTATATTTGTATGAATTTATTTTAAAGTGGCAGTAAAAGACAATACAAGTCGTTATTTTTGTTAGCTAAATAAAATAAAGAAACAATTATTACTCTTTTTTATCAGTTAGATATTATTTGATTATATTGAGAAACAAAGAAAAATAAATTCTTGCAGTGAAACACACAATTTTCTGAACGGTAATAAAGTAAAAAGAATGTATTATTTCGATATACCTATAAAGTATCGCCATTTTGCACGAATTCAGAGAACTGCACAATTTTGCGTAATATCGAAAATTTATATGAATTTTAAAAGGCTAAATTAATTGTGATGGTTAGTGAATATTTAGGTGAAAAAAATAATTTTTCTTTCTATATTAATGTAACTAAATAATATTATTACTCTTTTTTTTAGCCGCTTGACGAAGTTATGAAACAAAATGTGAGAAACACATGACCAAATGAGATCAAATTTGAACTAACGAGTACTTATGGGACGAACCATTTTGCCATGTCATTTTATATGTGCGAATTATGCGCCTTTAAACCTATAAAATGGAAAATTACAGATGTCCATCATTTTTAATTTATGCTTAACTTCGTCATGAACTTAAGAAAAATAAACGCTAGCTTGTTGGCACTATACAATAATGAAATGTGTGAGCAATCCATTGGGAGGCGAAATTGGAACATATTCTTCTTCCTCAATATCAAAAGGTAATATCCAACTAATATGATTATACGCGACAAGCCAATGAAAAAGCCCATTAATAGTGAACATTTTGTCACTAAACCAATGACTGGCGTTAAAAGTGTCGGGCAAGTCTCTCCATCTATCATCAACACCAATAGTAACAATTTCACCGTCCCCTTTGTCAGATGGGGAAAAATCAAATGACAACTCTGTTGTCATCCTCTACAGACAAATCTAAAGACCTTATAATTATTAGTGACTTGCAAAACCCTAATCCATGTTGCACAAAGATATAACAACTCAAAAATACTTTATGTTCTGGAAGCTTAATACATACTCCCATGATTGGATTGCAGATATAAGCTATTTCAGCCCCCGAATGACATAGTGTGAAGCAAAGAAGACCATTGCATGTATTTTGAGGGAACAATAATACCAGGAACGGATCTTTGGCATAAAGGTTATCTCAATAATCTCCAAGTTCTCAGAAATTTCAAGTTAAACCAAACTTGTATCTCTTTTTGAGGTCAGGAAGAGGCTTTCATAGGTAGAGTTTTTTGAATAACTTAATAAGACGAAAATTGAATAATAATGATTTACTGCTTAGGATTTCAAAAAGACAAAAATATGATTATATTTGGATATTTGTATGAATTTCTTTTAAAGTGGCAGTGAAAGACAATATAAGTCGTCATTTTTGTTAGCTAAATAAAATAAAGAAACTATTATTACTCTTTTTTATGAGTTAGATATTATTTGATTAAATTGAGAAACAAAGAAAAATTAATTGTTGCAGTGAACCACACAATTTTCTGAAAGGTAATAAAGTTAAAATAATCTATTATTTCGATATAACTATAAATTATCGCCATATTGGCGCGATTTCAGAGAACTGCACAATTTTGCGAAATGTCGATAGTTTATATGAATTTTAGAAGGCTGAAATAATTGTGATGGTTAGTGAATACTTAGGTGAAAAAATTAATTTCTCTTTCTATATTAATGTAACTAAATAATATTATTACTCTTTTTTATGAGCCGCTTGACTAAGTTATGAGACTGAATGTGAGAAACACATGACAAATGAGATCAAATTTGAACTAACAATTACTTATAGGACGAACCATTTTACCATGTCATTTTATATGTGCGTATTATGTGCTTTTATACCTTTTAAATTGAAAATTACAGATGTCCATCATTTTTAATTTATGCTTAACTTCGTCCTGAACTTAAGAAAAATAAACGCTAGCCTTTTGGCTCTATACAATAAGGAAAACGGTGAGCAATCCATTGGGAGGCGAAATTTGACCATATTTTTCTTCCTCAATATCAAAAGTAAATATCCAACTGGTATGATTATACGCGACAAGCCAATGAAAAAGCTCATTAATAGTAACCATTTTGTCATTAGAACAAGGACTGGCATTAAAAGTGTCGGGCAAGTCTCTTCATCTATCATCAACACCAATAGTAACAATTTCACCTTTCCCTTTGTCTGATGGGGAAAAACCAAATGACAACTCTATTGTCATCCTCTACAGACAAATCTAAAGACCTTATAATTATTAGTGAATTACAAAACCCTAATCCATGTTGCACAGAGATATAACAACTCAATAATACTCTAAGTTCTTGAAGCTTAATACACTGTCCCATGATTGGATTGCAGATATAAGCTGTTTTGGTCCCCAAATGACATAGTTTGAAGCAAAGAAGACCATTTCAAGTATTTTGAGGGAACAAAAATGGCATTTCTAATGACCGAACTGATCTTTGGCATAAAGGTTATCTAAATAATCTCCAATGTTCTCAGAAATATCTAGTAAAACCAAACTTTTATCTATTTTTGAGGTCAGGAAGAGGCTTTCATAGGTAGAGTTTTTTGAATAACTTATACAAAAATTGAATAATACAAAATTTAATAATAATGATTTAATGCTTAGGATTTCAAAAAGACAAAAATATGATTATATTTGGATATTTTTTTGAATTTCTTTTAAAGTAGCAGTGAAAGACAATATAAGTCGTCATTTTTGTTAGCTTAGTAAAATAAAGAAACTATTATTACTCTTTTTTATGAGTTAGATATTATTTGATTAAATTGAGAAAGAAAGAAAAATTAATTGTTGCAGTGAACCACACAATTTCTGCGCGGTAAAAAAGTAAAAAGAATCTATTATTTCGAAATACCTATAAAGATCGCCGTTTTGGCGCGATTTAAGAGAACTGCACAATTTTGCGAAATGTCGATAATTTGTATGAATTTTAAAATGCTAAAATAATTGTGATGATTAGTGAATATTTAGGGGAAAAAATTAATTTTTATTTCCATATTAATGTAACAAAATAATATTATTAATCTTTTTTATGAGCCGCTTGACGAAGTTATGAGACTGAAAGTGAGAAACACATGACAAATGAGATCAAATTTGAACGAGCGATTACTTATGGGACGAACCATTTTACCATGTCATTTTATATGTGCGTATTATGCGCTTTTATACCCTTAAAATTTAAAATTACAGATGAACATCATTTTTAATTTATGCTTAACATCGTCCTGAACTTAAGAAAAATAAACGCTAGCCTTTTGGTGCTATACAATAAGAAAAAGTGTGAGCAATCCATTGGGAGGCAAAATTTGACCATATTTTTCTTCCTCAAAATTAAAAGTAAATATCCAACTGGTATGATTATACATGACAAGCAAATGAATATGCCCATAAATAGTAACCATTTTGTCACTAGAATAAGGACTGGCGTTAAAAGTGTTGGGCACATCTCTCCATCTATCATCAACACCAATTGTAACAATTTCAGTTTATCTTTGTCAGATGGGGAAAAATCAGATGACAACTCGGTTGTCATCCTCTGACAAATCTAAAGACCTTATAATTTTTAGTGATTTACAAAACCCTAATCCATATTTCACAGAGATATTACAACTCAATAATACTCTAAGTTATGGAAGCTTAATACACTCTCCCATGATTCGATTGCAGATATAAGTTGTTTCAGCCCTAGAATGACATAGTGTGAAGCAAAGAAGACCATTGCATGTATTTTGAGGGAACAAAAATGTCATTCTAATGACCTCGAACGGATCTTTGGCATAAAGGCTATCTCAATAATCTCCAAGTTCTCAGAAATTTCAAGTTAAACCAAACTTGTATCTCTTTTTGAGGTTAGGAAGAGGCTTTCATAGGTAGAGTTTTTTGAATAACTTATACAAAAATTGTATAATACAAAAATTTAATAATAATGATTTAATGCTTAGGATTTCAAAAAGAAAAAAATATGATTATATTTGGATATTTTTTTGAATTTCTTTTAAAGTGGCAGTGAAAGACAATATAAGTCGTCATTTTTGGTAGCTAAATAAAATAAAGAAACTATTATTACTCTTTTTTATGAGTTAGATATTATTTGATTAAATTGAGAAACAAAGAAAAATTAATTGTTGCAGTGAACCAAACAATTTCTGCACGGTAAAAAAGTAAAAAGAATCTATTATTTCGAAATACCTATAAAGTATCGCAATTTTGGCGCGATTTCAGAGAACTGCACAATTTTGCGAAATGTCGATAATTTGTATGAATTTTAAAAGGCTAAAATAATTGTGATGGTTTTGAACTAAATAATAGTACGTACATATAAAAGGACATGGTAAAATGGTTCGTCCCATAAGTAATCATTAGTTCAAATTTTATCTCATTTGTCATGTGTTTCTCACATTTAGTCTCATAACATCGTCAAGCGGCTCGTAAAAAAAAGTAATAATATTATTTAGTTACACTAATATAATATGTACGTACTATGCGCTTGTATGTACGTTTAAAAATTATAGATGTCCATCATTTTTAATTTATTCTTAACTTCGTCCTGGACTTACGAAAATTAAAAGCAAGACTTTTGGCACTATACAATAAGGCAAAGTGTGAGCAATCCATTGGGAGGCGAAATTTGACAATATTTTTCTTCCTCAATATCAAAAGTAAATATCTAACTGGTATGATTATACGCGACAAGCCAATGAAAAAGCATATTAATAGTAACCATTTTGTCACTAGAACAAGGACAGCCGTTAAAAGTGTCGGGCAAATCTCTCCATCTATCGTCAACACCAATAGTACCAATTTCACCTTTCCCTTTGTTAGATGGGAAAAATCAGATGGCAACTCTGTTGTCATCCTCTACAGACAAATCTAAAGATATTATAATTATTAGTGACTTACAAAACCCTAATCCATATTGCACTGAGATATAACAACTCAATAATACTCTAAGTTCTGGAAGCGTAATACACTCTCCCATGATTGGATTGCAGATATAAGTTGTTTTAGCCCCCGAATGACATAGTGTGAAGCAAAGAAGACCATTGCATGTATTTTGAGGGAATAAAAATGGCATTTCTAATGACCAAGAACGGATCTTTGGCATAAAGGTTATCTCTATAATCTCCAAGTTCTCAGAGATTTCAAGCAAAACCAAACTTGTATCTCTTTTTGAGGTCAGGAAGAGGCTTTCAAAGGTAGAGTTTTTTGAATAACTTATACAAAAATTGTATAAGACAAAAAAATTGAATAATAATGATTTAATGCTTAGGATTTCAAAAAGACAAAAATATGATTATATTCGGATATTTTTATGAATTTCTTTTAAAGTGGCAGTGAAAGACAATATAAGTCGTCATTTTTGTTAGCTAAATAAAATAAAGAAACTATTATAACTCTTTTTTATGAGTTAGATATTATTTGATTAAATTGAGAACCTAAGAAAAATTAATTGTTGTATTGAACCACACAATTTTCTACACGGTAAAAAAGTAAAAAGAATCTATTATTTCGATATACCTATAAAGTATCGCCATTTTGGCGCGATTTCAGAGAACTGCACAATTTTGCGAAATGTCGATAATTTGTATGAATTTTAAAAGGGTAAAATAATTGTGATGGTTTGTGACTATTTAGGTGAAAAAATTAATTTCTCTTTCTATATTAGAGTAACTAAATAATATTATTACTCTTTTTTACGAGCCGCTTGACGATGTTATGAGACTAAAATGTGAGAAACACATGACAAATGAGATCAAATTTGAACTAATGATTACTTATGGGACGAACCATTTTACCATGTCATTTTATATGTACGTACTATGCGCTTGTATACCTTTAAAGTAAAAAGAATCTATTATTTCTATATATCTATGAAGTATCGCCATTTTGGCGCGATTTCAGAAAACTGCAAAATTTTGCGAAATGTCGATAATTTATATGAATTTTAAAAGGCTAAAATAATTCTGATGGTTTGTGAATATTTAGGTGAAAAAATTAATTTCACTTTCAATATTAGTGTAACTTAATAAAATTATTACTCTTTTGTACGAGCTTTTTGACGAAGTTATGAGACTAAATATGAGAAACACATGACAAATGAGATCAAATTTGGACTAACGATTACTTATGGGACGAACCATTTTACCATGTTATTTTATATGTGCGTACTATGCACTTTTATACCTTTAAAATAAAAAACAATTATAGGTATCCATCAATTTTAATTTATGCTTAACTTCGTCCTGAACTTAAGAAAAATAAACGCTAGCCTTTTGGCACTATTGAATAAGCCAAAGTGTGCGCAATCCATTGTGAGGCGAAATTTGACCATATTTTTCTTCCTCAATATCAAAAGTAAATATCCAACTCATATGATTATACGCGACAAGCCAATGAAAAAGCCCATTAATAGTAACCATTTTGTCACTAGAACAAGGACTGACGTTAAAAGTTTCGGGCAAATCTCTCCATCTATCATCAACACCAATAGTAACAATTTCACCTTTCCCTTTGTCAAATGGGGAAAAATCCGATGACAACTCTGTTGTCATCCTCTACAGAAAAATCTAAGGACCATATAATTATAAGTGACTTACAAAACCCTAATCCATATTGCACAGAGATGTAACAACTCAATAATACTCTAAGTTCTGGAAGCTTAATACACTCTCCCATGATTGGATTGCCGATATAAGCTGTTTCAGCCCCCTAATGACATAGTGTGAAGCAAAGAAGACCTTTGCATGTATTTTGAGGGAATAAAAATGGCATTTCTAATGACCAAGAACGGATCTTTGGCATAACGGTTATCTCTATAATCTCCAAGTTCTCCGAAATTTCAAGCAAAACAAAACTTGTATCTCTTTTTGAGGTCAGGAAGAGGCTTTCATATGTAGAGTTTTTGAATAACTTATACAAAATTATATAAGACAAAAATTGAATAATAATGATTTAATGCTTAGGATTTCAAAAAGACAAAAATATGATTATATTTGGATAGTTTTATGAATTTCTTTTAAAGTGGCAGTGAAAGACAATATAAGTCGTCATTTTTGTTAGCTAAATAAAATAAAAAAAAACTATTATTACTCTTTTTTATGAGTATGATATTATTTTATTAAATTGAGAAACAAAGAAAAATTAATTGTTGATGTGGACCACATAATTTTCTGCACGGTAAAAAGGTAAAAAGAATCTATTATTTCGATATGCCTATGAAGTATCGCCACTTCGGCGCCATTTCAGAGAATTGCACAATTTTGCGAATTGTCGATAATTTATATGAATTTTAAAAGGCTAAAATAATTTTCATGGTTTGTGAATATTTAGGTGAATAAAATAATTTCTCTTTCTATATTAATGTAACTAAATAATATTATTACTCTTTTTTACGAGCCGCTTGACGATGTTATGAGACTAAGTGTGAGAAACACATGACAAATGAGATCTAATTTGAACTACCGATTACTTATGGGACGAACCATTTTACCATGTCATTTTATATGTGCGTATAATGCGCTTTTATACCTTTAAAATTGAAAATTTCAGATGTCCATCATTTTTAATTTGTGCTTAACTTCGTCCTGAACTTAAGAAAAATAAATGCTAGTCTTTTGGCACTACACAACGAGGCAAAGTGTGAGCAATCCATTGGGAGGTGAAATTGGACCATATTTTTCTTCCTCAATATCTAAAGTAAATATCCAACTAGTATGATTATAAGCGACAAGCAAATGAAAAAGCCCATTAACAGTATCCATTTTGTCACTAGAACAAGGACTGGCGTTAAAAGTGTCGGGCAAATCACTCCATCTATCATCAACACCAATAGTAACAATTTCACCTTTCCCTTTGTCAGATGGGGAAAAATCAGATGACAACTCTGTTGTCATCCTCTACAGACAAATCCAAAGTAATTATTAGTGAGTTACAAAACCTTAATCCATATTGCTTAGAGATATAACAACTCAATAATACTATATGTTCTGGAAGTTTAATACACTCTCCCATGATTGGATTGCAGATATAAGCTGTTTCATCCCCTGAATGACTTAATGTGATGCAAAGAAGACCATTGCATGTATTATGAGGGGAAAAAATGGCATTTCTAATGACGAAGAACGGATCTTTGGCATAAAGGTTATCTCAATAATTTCCAAGTTCTCAGAAATTTCAAGCAAAACCAAACTTATATCTCTTTTTGTGGTCAGGAAGAGGTTTTCATAGGTAGAGTTTTTTGAATAACTTGTACAAAAATATTATAATAATGATTTAATGCTTAGGATTTCAAAAAGACAAAAATATTATTATATTTGGATATTTTTTCAAATTTCTTTTAAAGTGGCAGTGAAAGACAATACAAGTCGTTATTTTTGTTAGGTAAATAAAATAAAGAACTTTTTTATGAGTTAGATATTATTTGATTAAATTGAGAAACAAAGAAAAATTAATTGTTACAGTGAACCACACAATTTTCTGCACGTTAAAAAAGTAAAAAGAATCTATTATTTTTATATACCTGTAAAGTATCGCCATTTTGGCTCGATTTCAGAGAACTGCACATTTTTGTGAAATGTCGATAATTTATATGAATTTTAAAAGGATAAAATAATTGAGATGGTTTGTGAATATTTAGGTTGAAAAAGTAATTTCTCTTTCTATATTAATGTAACTAAATAATATTACTCTTTTTTACGAGCCGCTTGACAAAGTTATGAGACTAAATGTGAGAAACACATGACAAATCAGGTCAAATTTGAACTAACGATTACTTATGGGATGAACCATTTTACCATGTCATTTTATATGTACGTACTATGCGCTTTTATACCTTTAAAATTGAAAATTACAGATGTCCATCATTTTTAATTTATGCTCAACTTCGTCCTGAACTTAAGAAAATTAAACGCTAGCCTTTCGGCACTATACAATAAGGCAAAGTGTGAGCAATTCATTGGGAGGCGAAATTTGACCATATTTTTCTTCCTCAATATCAAAAGTAAATATCCAACTGGTATAATTATACGCGACAAGCGAATGAAAAAGCCCATCCATAGTAACCATTTTGTCACTAGAACAAGGATTGGCGTTAAAAGTGTCGGGCAAATCACTCCAGCTATCATCAAAACCAATAGTAACAATTTCACCTTTCCCTTTGTCATATGTGGAAAAATCAGATGACAACTCTGTTGTCATCCTCTACAGACTAATCGAAAAACCTTATAGTTATTAGTGACTTACAAAACCTTAATCCATATTGCACAGAGAAATAACAACTCAATAATATTCTAAGTACTGGAAGCTTAATACACTCTCCCATGATTGGGTTGCAGATATAAGTTGTTTCAGCCCCCGAATGACATAGTTTGAAGCAATGAAGACCATTCGATGTATTTGGAGGGAATAAAAATGGCATTTCTAATGACCAAGAACGGATCTTTGGCATAAAGTTATCTCTATAATCTCCAAGTTCTAGAAATTTCAAGCAAAACCAAACTTATATCTCTTTTTGAGGTCGGAAGTGGCTTTCATAGGTAGAGTTTTTTGAATAACTTATACAAAATTTGTATAAGACAAAATTTGAATAATAATGATTTAATGCTTAGGATTTCTAAAAGACAAAAATATGATTATATTTGGAAAGTTTTATGAATTTCTTTTAAAGTGGCAGTGAAAGACAATATAAGTCGTCATTTTTGTTAGCTAAATAAAATAAAAAAATACTATTATTACTCTTTTTTATGAGTTAGATATTATTTGATTAAATTAAGAAACAAAGAAAAATTAATTGTTGCAGTGAACCACACAATTTTCTGCATGATAAAAACGTAAAAAGAATCTATTATTTCAATATACTTATAAAGTATTGCCATTTTGGCGCGATTTCAGAGAACTGCACAATTTTGCATAATGTCGATAATTTATATGAATTTTAAAAGGCTAAAATAATTGTGATGGTTTGTGAATATTTAGGTGAAAAAATTAATTTCTCATTCTATATTAATGTAACTAAGTAATGTTATTACTCTTTTTTACGTGCCGCTTGACGAAGTTATGAGACTAAATGTGAGAAACACATGACAAATGAGATCAAATTTGAACTAAAGATTACTTATGGGACGAACCATTTTACCATGTCATTTTATATGTACATACTATGCGCTTTTATACCTTTAAAATTGAAAATTACAGATGTACATCATTTTTAATTTATGCTTAACTTCGTCCTGAACTTAAGAAAATTAAACGCTAGCGTTTTGGCAGTATACAATATGGCAAAGTGTGAGCAATCCATTGGGAGGCGAAATTTGACCATATTTTTCTTCCTCAATATCAAAAGTAAATATCCAACTTGTATGATTATACGCGACAAGCCAATGAAAAAGCCCATTAATAGAAACCATTTTGTCACTGGAACAAGAACCGGCGTTAAAAGTGTCGGGCAAATCTCTCCATCTATCATCAACACCAATAATAACAATTTCACCTTTCCCTTTGTCAGATGTGGAAAAATCAGATGACAACTCTGTTGTCATCTTTGACAAATCGAAAGACCTTATAATTATTAGTGACTTACAAAACCCTAATCCATATTGCACAGAGAAATAACAACTCAATAATATTCTAACTTCTAGAAGCTTAATACACTCTCCCATGATTGGGTTGCAGATATAAGCTTTTTCAGCCCCCGAATGACATTGTGTGAAGCAAAGAAGACCATTCAATGTATTTTGAGGGAATAAAAATGGCATGTCTAATGACCAAGAACGATCTTTGGCATAAAGGTTATCTCTATAATCTCCAAGTTCTGAGCAATTCCAAGCAAAACCAAATTTGTATCTCTTTTTGAGATCGGAAGAGGCTTTCATAGGTAGAGTTTTTTGAATAACTTATACAAAAATTGTATAAGACAAAAATGGAATAATAATGATTTAATGCTTAGGATTTCAAAAAGACAAAAATATGATTATATTTGGATAGTTTTATGAATTTCTTTTAAAGTGGCAGTGAAAGACAATATAAGTCGTCATTTTTGTTAGATAAATAAAATTAAAAACTATTATTACTCTTTTTTATGAGTTAGGTATTATTTCATTCAATTAAGAAACAAAGAAAAAGTAATTGTTGCAGTGAACCACACAATTTTCTGCACGCTAAAAAAGTAAAAAGAATCTATTATTTCAATATACCTATAAAGTATCGCCATTTTGGCGCGATTTCAGAGAACTACACAATTTTGCGAAATGTCGATAATTTATATGAATTTTAAAAGGCTAAAATAATTGTGATGGTTTGTGAATATTTAGGTGAAAAAAATTAATTTCTCTTTCTATATTAATGTAACTAAATAATATTATTACTCTTTTAATGGCACACTAACATCTTAATTAACATTTGAACTATGTACAATACAAACTTTCCCTTTGTAGAAATCGTAAAGCTCAGGTACATTCTCTTCAGTGACTTTTCAAAAGATAACAATAGAAAACTCAATTTTAAGTCTTTAACAATCAAACCTCTTGACAACAAAATATGAGCAACTGAGAATTTAGGCATTATCCTATTCTCCATATTGAAAAGATAAACGTAAAGCAACTTGCAATCATGCTCGAGTCCCAACCAATCTTATTAAGGAGAAAATCCACCATTTTAGATATCTTCATTTGAGATAATCATACAATTAGAATGCTTCATAAACGGCATATGTATATCATCTTTTGACCAACCCCAATTACTATAACTCTCATAACACAGAGCCCAAATAATTTTATTGACATAGCATGTAAAGCCAACACAGAAATTGATTTGAAAAACCAAAACGTTTCGAGGATTTCTCTTTCTATATTAATGTAACTAAATAATATTATTACTCTTTTTTACGAGCCGCTTGACGAAGTTATGAGACTAAATGTGAGAAACACATGACAAATGAGATCAAATTTAAACTAACGATTAGTTATGGGACGAACCATTTTACCATATCATTTATATATACGTACTCTGCGCTTTTATACCTTTAAAATTAAAAATTACAGATGTCCATCATTTTTAATTTAGGCTTAACTTCGTCCTGAACTTAAGAAAATTAAACGCTAGCCTTTTGGCACTATACAATAAAGCAAAGTGTGAGCAATCCATTGGGAGGCAAAATTTGACCATATTTTTCTTCCTCAATATTAAAAGTAAATATCCAACTAATATGATTATACGCGACAAGCGAATGAAAAAGCCCATTAATAGTAACCATTTTGTGACTAGAACAAGGACTGGCGTTAAAAGTATCGGGCAAATCACTACATCTATCATCAACATCAATAGTAACAATTTACCCTTTCCCTTTGTCAGATGTGGAAAAATCAGATGACAACTCTGTTGTCATCCTCTACAGACAAATCGAAAGACCTTATAATTATTAGTGACTTACAAAACCCTAATCCATATTGCACAGAGAAATAACAACTCAAAAATATTCTAACTTTTGGAAGCTTAATACACTCTCCCATGATTGGGTTGCAGATATAAGCTGTTTAGCCCCCGAATGACATTGTGGGAAGCAAAGAAGAGCATTGGATGTATTTTGAGGGAATAAAAATGGCATGCGTAATGACCAAGAACGGATCTTTGGCATAAAGATTATCTCTATAATCTCCAAGTTCTGAGAAATTCCAGGCAAAACCAAATTTGTATCTCTTTTTGAGATCGGAAGAGGCTTTCATAGGTAGAGTTTTTTGAACAACTTATACAAAAATTGTATAAAACAAAAATTGAATAATAATGATTTAATGCTTAGGATTTCAAAAAGACAAAAATATGATTATATTTGGATAGTTTTATGAATTTCTTTTAAAGTGGCAGTGAAAGACAATATAAGTCGTCATTTTTTGTTTTATAAATAAAATAAAAAAAACTATTATTACTCTTTTTTATGAGTTAGATATTATTTGATTAAATTAAGAAACAAAGAAAAATTAATTGTTGCAGTGAACCACAAATTTTCTGCACGATAAAAAAGTAAAAAGAATCTATTATTTCAATATACCTATAAAGTATCGCCATTTTGGGGCGATTTCAGAGAACTGCACAATTTTGCTAAATGTCGATAATATATATGAATTTTAAAAGGCTAAACTAATTGTGATGGTTTGTGAATATTTAGGTGAAAAAATTAATTTCTCTTTCTATATTAATGTAACTAAATAATATTATTACTCTTTTTTACGAGCCGCTTGACGAAGTTATGAGACTAAATGTGAGAAACACATGACAAATGAGATCAAATTTGAACTAACGATTACGTATGGGACGAACCATTTTACCATGTCATTTTATATGTGCGTATTATGCGCTTTTATATCTTTAAAATTGAAAATTACAGATGTCCATCATTTTTAATTTATGCTTAATTTCGTCCTGAACTGGTATTTGACCATATTGTTCTTCCTCAATATTGTTCTTCCTCAATATCAAAAGTAAATATCCAACTGGTATGGTTATACGCGACAAGCCAATGAAAAGGCCCATTAATATTAACCATTTTGTCACTAGAACAAGGACTTGCATTAAAAGTGTCGGGCAAATCTCTCCATCTATCATCAACACCAATAGTTACCATTTCACCGTTCCCTTTGTCAGATGGGGAAAAATCAGATGACAACTCTGTTGTCATCCTCTATAGACAAATCTAAAGACCTTATAATTATTAGTGACTTACAAAACCCTAATCCATATTGCATAGAGATATAACAACTCAAATAATACTCTAAGTTCTGGAAGCTTAATAAACTCTCCCATGATTGAATTGCAGATATAAGCTATTTCAGCCCCCGAATGACATAAAGTGAAGCAAAGAAGACCATTGCTTGCATTTTGCGGGAACAAAAATGGCATTTCTAATGACCAATAATGGATCTTTGGCATAAAGGTTATCTCAATAATCTCCAAGTTCTCAGAAATTTCAAGCAAAACCAAACTTGTATCTCTTTTTGAGGTCAGAAAGAGGCTTTCATAGGTAGAGTGTTTTGAATAACTTATACAAAAATTGTATAAGACAAAAATCGAATAATAATGATTTAATGCTTAGGATTTCAAAAAGACAAAAATATGATTATATTTGGATGTTTATATGAATTTCTTTTAAAGTGGTAGTGAAAGACAATATAAGTAGTCATTTTTGTTAGCTAAATAAAATAAAGAAACTATTATTACTCTTTTTTATGAGCTAAATATTATTTGATTAAATTGAGAAACAAAGAAAAATTAATTGTTGCAGTGTACCACACAATTTTACGAACGGTAATAAAGAAACGAATCTATTATTTTGATATACCTATAAAGTATCGCAATTTTGCGCTATTTTAGAGATTGCACAATTTTGCGAAATGTCGATAATTTATTTGAATTTTAAAAGGCTAAAATAATTGTGATGGTCAATGAATATACAGGTGAAAAAACTAATTTCTCTTTCTTTATTAATGTAACTAAATAATATTATTACTCATTTTTACGAGCCGCTAGACGAAGTCATGAGACTAAATTTGAGAAACACATGACAAATGAGATCAAATTTGAACTAACGATTACTTATGGGATGAACCATTTTACCATGTCATTTTATATGTGCGTACTATGCGCTTTTATACCTTTAAAATTGAAAATTACAGATGTCCATCATTTTTAATTTATGCTTAACTTCGTCCGGAACTTAAGAAAAATAAACGCTAGCCTTTTGGCACTATACCATAGGGCAAAGTGTGAGCAATCCATTGGGAGGCGAAATTTGACCATATTTTTCTTCCTCAATAACAAAAGTAAATATCCAACTATTATGATTATATATGACAAGCCAATGAAATAGTCCATTAATAGTAACCATTTTGTCACTAGAACAAGGACTGGCATTAAAAGTGTCGGGCAAATCTCTCCATCTATCACCAATATCACCAACACCAATAGTAACAATTTCACCTTTCCCTTTGTCAGATGGGGAAAAATCAGATGACAACTCTGTTGTCATCCTCTACAGACAAATCTAAAGACCTTATAATTATTAGTGACTTACAAAATCCTAATCCATATTGTACAGAGATATAACAACACAAATAATACTCTATGTTCTGGAAGCTTAATACACTCTCCCATGATTGGATTGCAAATATAAGTTGTTTCAGCCCCCGAATGACATAGTGTGAAGCAATGAAGACCATTGCATATATTTTGAGGGAACATAAATGGCATTTCTAATGACGAAGAATGGATCTTTGGCATAAAGGTTATTTGAATAATTTCCAAGTTCTCAGAAATTTCAAGCAAAACAAAACTTGTATCTCTTTTTGAGGTCAGGAAGAGGCTTTCATAGGTAGAGTTTTTTGAATAACTTATACAAAAATTGTATAAGACAAAAATTGAATAATAATAATTTAATGCTTAGGATTTTAGAAAGACAAAAATATGATTATATTTGGATATTTTATGAATTTCTTTTAAAGTGGCTGTGAAGAATATATAAGTCGTCATTTTTGTTAGCTAAATAAAATAAAGAAACTATCATTACTCTTCTTTATGAGTTAGATATTATTTGATTAAATTGAGAAACAAAGAAAAATTAATTGTTGCAGTGAACCACACAATTTTCTGCACGGTAAAAAAGTAAAAAGAATCTATTATTTCGATATACGTATAAAGTATCGCCATTTTGGCGCGATTTTAAAGAATTTATCAGTTCTTTCCCGAGCAAATGGTTGTTGAAGGAGTCGCTACTCCTGTTGTGTAGGCAGAGCCTTCTCAAGTAGACACTCATCAACCTGAAGCTCATCAGGAGCCTGAGATATTGTGTCTCAAACCGCTAAACCTTCATCTCAGAGTAAGTCTTTAATATCCTTTCATAGAATCCTATCATTGATGTCGTCTATGAGAAACTTAGGGATAACAAGTAAGTTTTCTGCAGTTCCTGCCTCTCCACTAAACCCCGATGTTGAAGTAGATCTTGATCAAGTGGTAGCTATCGCTATAGATGCTGCAACTGCATTATCTGCTGAGGTACCTATGACAACAAATGTACACTCACCACTTTGATCAATTTTTGGGGAAGCTCCAGCGTCACAATCTATGATGTTTGAATTTCCTTTAGACAGAACTTGTGTACCTAATGTTGATGATGAAGAAGCCTTCATAATAGCAGAAAATGCACTTGTCAGCCTACTCGTGAACAAATAGAGTCGCGATCCTACTTTCTCCGAGTTTAGAAAGCAGATTATAGTGCTGACTTACAGCGTTTCACTATAATTAAGGATCTATATAGAAAAGGTCCTCGAGCTCTTCTATTAGTTAGCTTTGTCTTTGCTTTCAGGAGATGGAATGGGTTGAAGGATATGTATATTTCGCTCACTCCTTTGAGGAATTTTCCTTGTCTCCATTTCTTTTCAATCAAGTTGTACAAGATCGGCGACAAAGATTCGATCTATACTATCTTGGTTCTCATGTTCTTAGGATCGGCAATGTTGATCTTCTACCTATGGCTCGCCATCCAGTAGAAAGAATACTTCGTGAAAGTCATGAAATGATGGTCAATACGCCAGTACACTTAGACCACAGTGGTGACATAGAAACATCTATCTCAAATTATCAACGCTACAAATACTGCGAGACTGTTCGGCTGTTTGATGAAATAGTCACAGACCATGTCCCAGAGAAGATGGGACAATCACCAACAATTTTTAAACGCTAATGATTGACTCCCAGTTTGTTCATGATTTGTATGACCATTATGATCATGTCACTTCCTTCATTCAAGGTCGGATGTTGAACCTGACATCCGCTATTATTACTCTTCTCAATGACTTCTACAATCAGTACATTGTTTTTCCGGCTCCTCTACCCAAAGACTGTGTTCTAGTCTTTTCAAAAACAAAAAAAGATGATTCTTTATAATTCATTCCTGGATTCAGCCACAGACTTGAACCAGTTCACATCATGGACATATTAGGACCAATATGGATTAATGTTGTCTCTACTCCTATTACTGATCTTATTACAAGTCTTACAACTAATGAAAAGATATGGAAGTCGCTTGAATCCAAACAAGATGACCCCATACGTTTTGAAGAAAATTGTCCAGTTATTGAGCATATGATTCTTTCTACTCAACCAAAACAATTGGAAGTCCATGATGAACCAATGGCAATCGCTAATGAAGCTGAGGTTGGAGATACCTCTGTCGAAGTTGTCTCCACTGTTCTTACTTTGGAAATTGTACCATATAATCAGCCTACATCTGCTGATGCATCAACTCCTATGGAAACTCAGCCTGGTCCGATAACCCAAGAGCAAGTGTTATCAGATAATGAACGACAACAAGACAGCGGCAAAGAATTATTCATCGGCCTGAATGATGAGGTGCCACAAACGTCTACTGAGTTTCAATTTGAGGTACTAAAAAGCTTGAATGAAGTCGTCAATATTGGTCGGCGTGTTGCGACTATCTATGAAGAAACTTATAAGTTGTGTTATGCCACCCGCACCAAGGACATTCAAGAGTCCACAACAAAGGGAGCGACTGCTGCTGTTGACCAAATGTCAAAACAGTTCAAAAAACTCTCATCTGATCTGTCAAAGGACCTCACCATCATCATTGCTTCTGATGTCACCAGACGTGCGGCATCGGACCTTCAATTAAGTACCCTTTCTGCTCAAGTTGCCTCAATGCTAGAAGAATTATCAACACTAAACAGCACAATGAAATCTATTTGCACTGAGGTCAGCAACGTCTTGGCAAAATCATTTGATGATGCCAAGAACCGGGAAGATGAAGGTGGTTCATCCCTGTGGAAAGGAAAAGGCAAGTCGAGAAATGATCCAGAGTTAAAGATAAATGCAAAGCTGGACATTATTCTAAGTGAAGTTCGAAAAATCTCAAGTCATGTCTTCAGAAAGCGACTTACTCAAACTTACAATGACATACCTATACCAGATATTGACATTGATCTTCTTGAAGCACTCGGTTTCTCTATATATCAGGATGCCATTCTCATTCCTCCTACTCTTGAATGAAATGACCCTGCAAAGCGCATTGCTAGAGAATGCTTAAATCGTCTTGGTATAAACTATGAGCAATGGTAAAATCGCTTACTTGCATATGAGCAAAAGGCCATAGCTCTCAAACTCCGAAATAATGTTCATGTAAATGAAACTCACAGAAGGATGAGAATATTTGATGGGATAATCAGAGTCTTTGCACATGATCGCTTCAAAGAAGAACAAGCAGAAGAAGCAGAAAGAAAAAGAAGGGTGTTTAGAAGTTAAAATTCTCATTTTATTTTGTTGTATCTGATCAAAACTCTCTTTGGTTTGTAAATCATGTGCTAAAACATCTTGTTTTCAAATGGCCAAAACAAACGCTAACAACTAATAGATAACCCTCCTAACGTTTATCTAACTGTTATACTCATTATCTCTTATCGCTGACTTACAATTATTTTCTTGTGGTTATTGCTCTTAAAATTATAAAAGAGATTTTCCTTTCTAAAAGGTTGAATGGTCTTGACATCATCAAAAAGGGGAAAATTGTTAGGAATTTCTTTGTTAGAAGTTTTGATGATGATAAGATAGGATTTAATGTTAGACCCCTGAAAATGTAAGCTTTTTTCCATAGAAGATCATGTATCAAGCGATAGGTGTTTATCGAGTTGTAACTTTTAGATTAGGTACTTTTTTGTTTGTCCTTTTAGTTTTGCTAGTTTTAACGCTTGTAGCATTAGTAGAATTCTTAGTGAGTCTATTAATGTGAAGAGCTCGAAGAACCAGCAAGAGCGAGCGACAATCAGAAGGTCATTCGTAATATCAAGTATCTCAAGCGACATTATTCTACAAGCGATGACCATCTATGTTCAAGATAGTGCTGAGTTATTGGATAGCTTCCATCATAAGCAATTGGATATTAGATGTCACCTCAATGCATTTAATATTCAACGGGCATTTATTTAAAAGCATTTAAAGCTTATCGAAGGCATTTAATGCAAATACTACTGATGGAGTACGGAGAGCTCCAAACACATTGGATGTCAATATAAGACAACTACCGCAGTCTAACAAATTGCAGTAATATATCCAGGATTCACCAACTCATCTAACTTTTCTGAAGAGGAAACTACACGCGCCTCCGAATGTCTCTAACGAATCTTACAAATGTTCCTAACGGATCTAATGTATGGTCTCAATGAATATATTCAGGGACTTGTGTATAAATAGAACTTCAAAGAACGGCCTAGAGAAGAACTTCAACGAGCTTAATCATATACATCTCAAGAGAGAATAACACGAGCTTAAACGAACACATTTCAAGCAAAAATATTCTCTCCAGCCTGAATTTCATCCTCAGAAAATAGAATCCTGAGCATCCATTCCAAAAAGATATTTCTCTATCTCTTGTCAAAGAAGAACCTAAACGGAAGAGAATATCTACAAAGTTGTTTGACCTTAGCCAAAATAAACAAACCTATTTCTGTGTGAAATTCGCAATCCTCTCTTTCAAACTGTGTGTGAGAAAAGTTGTAGGATATCTACAGTACTTCTGAGTGAGAGAAGCAGATCACTAAAAGTGTTCTTGGAGCAGACGCTTGTGTAGCTAGGGAGCTCAAGACGTTTTAGTTTGGTACATTGTATTGAAGAAGAATCTGTGTGAATCTTCAGATCCAATATAGTGAATTCCTTCGTGATATCGAAGAAGAAGGACGTAGTTTACACCACCTAGCGAACTTTACAAACTGTGTCTCATTTACTTATTGCTTTATTTTTGTTCTTTATCGCACATCGATTTAAATTCAGCAATTTAGTAGAGATTATTTGTTGCATAAAAGAGCTAGTGAGACTTTACTAAAGATTTATTAATTGTGTATCTGCCCAACATATACATTGCAAACGCCAAAGACTCTGACTATATATTCCGTTGTGCACTTAACGGTGAATCTAAGTTTAGACTACTACATCACATTATGGTTCTCTTAACTGATTCTAAGTTAAAATCTTTAACTTAGTCTTTGTGCTCAAGTTCTTTTCAGCTCATTACTGAAAATAGAAAAAGATTGCCAAAAAGATCAGGGTCTATTAAATCCCCCCCTCTACACTCTTGTCCAAATCACTTAGGACCACTATCACTTTTCCTTATTTCTCACTTTTTAATATTTTCAATTGTTTTCAATAGTAGCTCAAAAGCTGGATACTTGTATAGTATTTTTGTTTATTATTTTAAATTTTTTATTTTTTACATGTTTCATGCAAAATTTAATGCACAATAATAACAATAACTACAGTTGTCTAGCTCTTTTTCATATTTTCATCATCGTGTTTTAGTTTTCAAATGATTGGAGGTTTGTTAAAAAATATATTAAAATATATTTAAGATAACTATTCTTCTACTAACTCTAAGGATTTAGTTTCATAAATATAGATAAATTATAATATTTTTATTTCATTGTGAAATTATTAATTTTCAGAAGAAACATCATAACCTAAATCATGTAATTTTTACGTTTATTCTCATTATTTTTAATTATAATTTACTATTTTATAGACATATATTTTGGCCATATAATATATTATGTAATTAGTGCACAAAATAAAGTTGAAGATACGCGATAAGTGCAAATGAATAATTTTAAAATATCATGTTATATGTAAGATTCGATAATGAGTTATCCATATTCTACTAATATTAAGGATTGAATATCTATATATGATTTAAAATATCATGTTATATGTAAGATTTAATAATGAGTTGTCCATATTCTACTAATATTTAGGATCGAATAACTATATATGATAGTGAGTAAATAATATATATGGATTTCCTTTTTATATTATGCAAATAAAATTGTGATTTTTTTACACTCCAGTGTCATAAATGGCAAATCCTTTCTATAAGAATCTGCTAAACATAATTTTATTTTAGAGTTCTAATGTAATTATACATCTTATTGTTGTAAATATATACAACTTATTTTTATTATTTATTATATGACTAGTTTTTCATTCGAAGGGTGAATTACACTTAGTAAAGTTCTAATTTAATTATGCATCTTATTATTATAGATATGTATGACTTATTTTTATTGTTATTATTATTTGATTTTTTGCCATTGAAAAATAAAATACATAGGAATATATTAGATATATCAAAATTTTAAATACACACTCATACTTTATAATAGAATAGATAAATAGTAATTTCCATTAATTATAGTTCTTCTATATCTAATTATAGCATTGTAAATCTTTTATTTTAGAACATTTGTCTTGCACAATGCATAAATTTCATATTTGCTCCAAAGAGATGCTGACAAAGCATATTTAATATTTCCTCCACTAAAATAAACAAATAAAGATAAATCAGTAAATATATAAGTTACGGGCTTGTTGTACGGTATGCATAAATAAAATGGGCCGTCGATGAATACTACAAGAATGGGGTTTGATGTCTTGTCGTTATGTTTAATTTCCTATTTTTCACAAAAATATGCTTCATTTAGTCATTGTTTTTGTGTTATGAGTTTAAATTAATTCTTCAATATTTATCGATTTCGAAGAAGTTCGACCTGCAACTTGAAATGTTATGTTATGAGACTACCTATGCGGCTCTCGAGATTATGTGTTAAATAAAATAAAATAAATAAAGTTAATGCAAAGGAATTTAGGAAATCAATAAGTGGTTTATTTTTCCTATTTGCATATGACTACGCTTTCCAAGCATTAGTTAAATAATATATCTATTTTATTATAAAAGTATGGGTATTTTTTTTTTTTTTTGATCTACCTAATATGCCCAAATTTTAAATGGCAAAGAGTCCAATAACAAATAATAATTAAAGTTATAAATATCTAAAAATAAAATGTATAGTTACACTATAATTCTACAATACGTAATTCACTTTTTAAAAAATAACAGAGTTAATAGGATTTTAAAAGTAGCAATTAAATTAATAATATAACTAAGAATGACTAATTAAATAACAAATAGGAAGAAGAAAAATGGCTAGGAAGATGAGAGGCAAATTTTGGATGAAATATGTCCAAATTTTAAATGGCAAAGAGTCCAATAATAAATAATAATTAAAGTTATAAATATCTAAAAATAAAATGTATAGTTACACTATAATTCTAAAATACGTAATTCACTTTTTTAAAAATAACAGAGTTAATAGGACTTTAAAAGTAGCAATTAAATTAATAATATAACTAAGAATGACTAATTAAATAACAAATAGGAAGAAGAAAAATGGCTAGGAAGATGAGAGGCAAATTTTGGATGCATAAAAGTAAAGGACTAAGCCTTTTTATATAAGAACATTCCCACCAAATAACAACATATATAAAAAGCAAAATGTTATATATCACCGTTTTTTTTCATCGATTTGTTCATCGGCGCTCGATATGGTATGATATCTTTTTATTATAGTAAACATAAATTACGGAGATCATGTTAAATGAATTTATTAAATATAATTTTTACCATATTTTGAAGAAGTGAAAAAAGAGTAAACTATAACAGGTGGTATATAGTACCACTCATCTAAAAAAAGCACAATTACAACGGATTGGGATCTTCCGCTCCAAATTGATGTTCCATCCTCTACTCCATTATATGGATGTTTGACATGTGTCATAGCGTATTAGTCCTTGTTTGTTATGTACTTATACTTATTTAATCAAAAATAATAAAATAAATAAGAAAATAATTTTCCCAAATCACCATGAATGAAGCTAAATTCAAATGTAGCATATGATTACGCAAAAAAGAATCACAAATCAATTGTAACTTCGCAATTTAAAACTTTTTAGTCAGTACTTACAATCACAAAATTGATTTATAATCTATCCAATTTACTTTGCTTTTAAGCACTTCTTAATCCAAAAATACAGGCTCTTTTTATAATTATCGACATGGTCAAAGCCCTATTATATATTTTGCAAATTCAAAGAATAGCACTTTATTCATGTCAAAAATCAAACTCAATCCATACAAGGAATATTGGACAATTTTTGTAGCCGCAAACCATATTCCAAATATTTCAAGATATAGGGAAGATTAATCGGTGCCACGAGTTTAAAGCTTCAGAATTGTTGATGCAGCAACAACCAATATCAGACTTTTGATTGTGATTTTCAACTCTAACACGTATTAATGGCGAAATAGAAATTCTGAGTATTTTAGAATAAAATAACAAGAAGTTGAGGGTAAGACAATATTAGGTATTTAAGGTAAGAAAAAAATGTCATGTCTACCATTTGAATTAGATTTCTAAGGGAGCTAATTTTGTGAAAGTGGTAATCAATATGTGATATGTTTAACAGTATCCATATATTGAGGTTTCTTTAATTATTTGATTCTATTTCCTTTTTTATCTTATTATCTTTTTAATTTATAAGGCAAATAAGGATTAAAAAAATCAAAGCATTAATTCCATCATCATCAGGAAATATCCAGCAAATATCCTTCCTATGGCTCACAAGTAGTCCACTATACACAGGCTTACCCCATGGATAATCCACTTGATCCAACCTCAATCTTAGCCACGTTGAAGTTGGTGATTTTTGTATTTTTAGCATCATCCTTTGTCTTGTCCTTTAGGAAACCGATGGTTGTTGAGGTTAGTTTGAATAGTTTGTAATCGAGTTCTTCTCTTTTGCAGTCAAATACAGGAGGACCGGAGACCGGGATTTCGGGCTTGAAAAACTCCAGGTGTTGGAACTCGATCAATATCATCTCAACTAATTAATTAAGTAGGTTCTAATCAGTACGAGAATTATCTTAATTTCCCTAAGCATTCCCAGCTCTTAAATATTAGAAAGTATTATTTTCTCGAACTATGAAAAGGTTTGATCAAATCGAAGTAGGTATGTAAGTAGTTTGACATCATCAAGTGCAGCCCACTATCTAAAAACACATTATCTAAGTCGGATTTCATCTCCTCGTGTTATTCACGTGACATTTATTTGATTTCCAATTAACAAATAAGGAATGTCTAACCTATACTACATGATTGGTGCAAACAACTTGAAAGTGGAAAAAGTTGTGCCTCAAAATTTGTCTCGTCTAAGATCTATATAGATGGAAAAAAATAATCTCCCCTTTATTTTATTTTTATATTTAGAATTGTAACTTTTCCTAAGTTTCATTCCCAAGAACAAAGACGGGGATGAGATGAGAGTTGTAGTGAATGATGCAATAATTTCGCTTCATTTATATCTTTTGTCACATGTTTTAATTTTGAGAAAGTAAATAATAATCATTGCAATGGAGCAGTATTTTATTTTGGTTAAGTAATTTATCATATTCTTGGATGCTTTTTTAACTTTTGAAGAAGAGAATTATCCAGGTAAAAAATCTAAAAATGAAGAGATTAAAATATAAAGAATCCATTAATCAATTTTAAGTCAAGTTTAAGATTAAATAGCCTTAGTCCACCCATCACTAACACAAATGTTTTCAAAGAAATTTTATTTCAGATTCGATTTAAATATATTTTAAAAAAGTTAATGATCAATCAAATGATAATTGTAATTCATTTTTTTTTTTTTGTAAAATATATTGATTCGACCAAAATTTAATGAACTGAGACTCCTTAAAATTAGGCAGAATAGCCAGACGGCCGTTCATGACGGAATGACAAAATTTTCTATTCTAAATGGTGTTCTGTCTTCTATTTCATATATTAGATGTTTGACACGTGTTAAAATATTTACACATGTTAAACATCCTTAATAAGTGTATATGTGAATTTTTTTACCCGTCTTAAAAATCTAAAATTGTGTTGAATGCAATGTTTTGAAACCCAACCCGGTCATCAAACCGAAAAATTGATCGAGTCATGGGTCACTGGTTCAACCGTCGGGTCAACATCGGTTGAACCAGTGATGTCATAATTATGTAATAAATATTAAATAAAATACTAAATTTTTTATAAAATTTGAAAACATAAAATATAGGTATGTTCCTAGATTCAAAATCATTTTTAGTACATATATTTATGTCCAAATGATGAAAAAAAAGAGAAAATTCTTTTAGTAAAAAAGTAAAATTATGTTGAAGTGATATAATTTCCGAATTCATGTAATAAAAAATCAAATATACATCACATATGGCATAATTACTATATCATTATATAATAAAACCAACAATTTTTGAAAAAAAAAATAACTTAAAAGAGCTCTAATAATTTGCAAACCAACAAAAACCAAAACGAAAAAGACTTGAGTTTTACCGATAGTATATTTTGATTTGATTTGTTTGAAATAAAGGTTTTCGAGAACTTCATGTTGGAGTAGCAAAATAATAGAATGAGATTTGGAAGGGTTTGTGATTTTTTGGGAAAAAAATTAAGTTTTAAGTTTGAATTTTAAAATTTATAAAAATTGAACGGTTCAATTGACCCAGGACCGGTTTTACCGGGTCACCGGTCCGACCGGTGGGTCGAACGGTTTTGAGGTAAATTGACTGGGTTTGAGCCAAAAACGGGTTTGTGGGTCTGACCGGTTCGTTTTAAGGACCGGTTCCGGGTCAAACCGGTTGGCCGGGTCGGGCTGGGTTTCAAAACATTGGTTGAATGTTGATCAACATTGCAATTGATTGAAGCACGTCAATTATTTTGTATTAGTATTTTCATAATTTGAATTCTGATCATTAATTGTTCTCGTATTGGAATCGATTTTCATCAGCAGGGCCGGCCCACCCACCTGGGCAGCCTGGGTGCCGGCCTAGGGCCCAAAGTTGGGGGGCCCAATTTTATTTTATTTTTTATGGAAAACAATATGATATAGGACTTGTTTGGTTGATATTGCACATTTAACATCACACACAACCAGGCCGGCCCAAGGCCCATGATTCCTTTTATCTTACCATTAAAAAATAGAATTATATTTATATGAAATTCACTCAAAATTAAAGTCAAATGTAATGGAGGAAACTTGAAAGAAAAAGTAACCATCGGGGACCAATTCTTTTTTATATTAGTTTTAGCCTTTTGAAGAAAATAATTGATTTTATTTTTTAACCTAATAATATTGATTTTATGGCCCAAATCCAATTCATCAAATTTAATTTTTTGTAGGCTCACTATAATTCAATTTAGGTCAAATAGTTTTAAAACTTTATATCTTAAAGTCAAATACTTAAAAATAGTTATAAATCAAAAACCTTTTCATCTTTAATCAACACAAGTCTTCTTCGGTTCTTCCTCTCTATCATCTTCTTCATCTTGATTCTTCAGAGGTATATGTTTTTTCTTTATATTATTCTAAAAAGCTATTACTTTAGTCATAACGAGTCATATAGAGCCACCGGTTAGTATATTGACTTTGTTAAGTTTGTATTTAATTTGCTTTTATTTATTTGATATTTTGATTAATTATTATTACTAATACAATATTAATATAGGTTTTATTTAATTTTTGTTATTGTTTTTGTGATCATTAAGGTTATATTACGTTCCTTAGGAAGATTGATTTACATTGTCTAATTAGTATTATATTGATATTTTTGCAGTTTATTAATAATATATTATATGGTTTCCAAACAACAATCTGGAAGTGAGAAAAGAAAAAAGGTAAAAGCAATTAGAGACGTTTCTAGCATCCCAAAAAAATATTTTAGATAAATTTATCACCAATTTTCAAAGAACTTCCGAGGATGTCCATAATGTTAACCAATCTAATGTGAATTTGGTTGACGATGATCATGTTGATGAAGAATTTGATAAGTTGAGTGAGCATGGGGATGGGGGTGATCACGAGCATGACACTCAACCCAATGATTTGAATGTTGAAAACATAAATAGTGGTGAGCAATTTGTCCCTTTAATCGATATTTATGATCCTCTACATTAGGATAATCTTGACAATAAAAGTAGGGACATCTTAGTTGAAAAAGGTCCTACAAGGGAAGTGAATTTCAAGTATCCTTTAGATGGCATGAGACATTTTTTGTATGCTTATTATTCTCGAATGTTGAGCAATGGAGAGACTAGCGATAGAAAATTGTTGGTATACTCGAAACGTGTTAACAAAATTTATTGTTTTTTGTTGTAAGTTATTCAAATCCAATATCAATAAAAATCCGCTAGCTCATGATGGATATAATGATTGGAAACATATCAGTGAGAGGCTCAGGGAGCATGAGAATAGCATTGAGCATATGACTAACATGAGCACTTGGCATGATATGCGAGTAAGATTTGATCAGGAGAAAACTCTTGATAAAGAGTTGCAGCACGAAATTTCAAAAAAGGAGCGTTGGAGGCAAATTTTGATAAGAATAATATATGTTGTTAAATGTCTTGCTAAAAGAAATATGGCGTTCCGAGGATCAAATGAGAAACTTTTTCAGGATAATAATGGTAACTTTTTGGGGATGATTGAAATGATCAATGAATTTGATTTGGTTATGCAAGACCATGTTAGGCGTATTCGGAGTCACGAAATTCACCACCACTATGCATTATTGGATGTTCTTAAGTCTTGTGATCTTAAAGTGGAAGATGTGAGAGGCCAGGGTTATGATAATGGGTCTAATATGAAGGGAAAACACCAAGGCATTCAGGCGTGACTTATTGAGGTAAATCCCAGAGCTTTATGTATGCCATGTGCTTGTCATGGTCTTAATCTTACTGTTAGTGATATGGCTCGTTCATGCGTGCCGGCTGTTTCATTTTTCGGAATTAGACAGCGTACATATACATTATTTGCAAGTTCTCTGAAAAGATGGCAGTGCTTTCTTGACTGTGTCCCGGGTTTAACTGTTAAATCCTTATCCAATACTCGTTGGGAGAGTCGTATTAAAAGTGTGAGAGCTATTAGATTTCAAGCTCCTCATATAAGGTTAGCGTTAAAGGAATTGTGCAAGTCCTGTAAGAATGATGCCATGTCGCTAAGTGAAGCAGGAAGTTTGATCAAGTTAATATCGAGTTTTGAATTCTTGTTAGGTGTTGTTATATGGTATGATGTTTTATTTGCCGTGAATACGGTGAGTAAGAAGTTGCAATCTAAATCTATCTCCATTGATAATCAATGTTTTGAAACCCAACCCAACCCAACCCGGCCGGTTCAACCGCTTTGACCTGGAACCGGTCTTTAAAACGAGCCGGTCAGACCCACAAAATCGGTCAATTTAGCATAAAACCGTTCGACCCACCGGTCGGACCAGGACCCGGTAAAACCGGTCCCGGGTCAATCAAACCGAACGGTTTTTATAAATTTTAAAATTCAAGCTTAAAACTTAATTTTTTGGTAATTTTTTCCCCAAAAAATCACAAATTCTCCCAAATCTCATTCTATTATTTTGCTCCTCCAACATGAAGTTCTCAAAAAAATTTCTTTCGAACAACTCAAATCAAAACATATTATTATTGGTAAAACTCTAGTCTTTTTCGTTTTAGTTTTTGTTAGTTTGCAAATTATTAGAGCTCTTTTAAGTTATTTTTTTTCAAAATTGTTGGCTTTATTATACAATGATACATCAATTATGTCATTTGAAATGTATATATATGATGTTTTGTTCCACGAATTCGGAAGTTATATCACTTGAACATAATATTACTTGTTTACTAAAAAAAATTCAATTTTTTTCAGGATTTTGACATAAATATATGTACTAAAAATAATTTTTGAATATAGGAAAATCCCTATTTTTTATGTTTAAAATTTTATAATAAATTTTAATATTTTATTTAATATTTATTGCATAATTATGACATCACTAGTTTGACCAGTGTTGACCCGACGATTGAACTAGTGACCGGTGACCCGGTCAATTTTCCGGTTCGATGACCGGTTTGGGTTTCAAAACATTGTTGACAATATGGTTAAGAAATTGGAAGATATGAAATCATTTTTTGAGAATTATAGAACTGAAGGATTTGTTTCCAGTATGAAAAGTGCTTCTAGCATTGCCTCTGAAATGAATGTGGAGCCTACCTTTTCTACTAAACGTCGTATTTTTAGGAAAAAACAATTTGATGAGGATAATGAGGAGGATATTAATCAATCACCAGAGGAGTCTGCCCGGATTAATTACTTTCTAATTGTTGTGGATATGGCAATCACTTCTCTAAAGGGGAGATTTAAGCAAGTGAAGATATTTGAAAGTATTTTTGGGTTCTTATTTGTTTCAAAAACTTTGAAATCGTTGGATGAGATAACACTAAAGGAGTGTTGCACTAAGTTTCATGCTACTTTTTCTCATGATGGTTTATCGAATATTGACTTGGATGATTTTTTCTCTGAAGTATTGCACTTAACTTTGACGAAAGTGCCAAAGTCAACGGTTGAAATTCTTGAATTTGTGAAAGCTGCAGGTTGTTATCCTAATGTTTCAATTGCTTATCGTTTATTGATGACAATGCCAGTGACAGTGGCTTCTGCAGAATGAAGTTTTTTAAGCTAAAATTATTAAAGAACTATTTGCGATCATCAATGTCCTAAGAAAGATTGAATGGTCTGGCAATCTTGTGCATTGAGAAAGATATGTTGGACAATAATGATGTCAACACTATTATTGATGATTTTGCATCTACTAAAGCTTGACGAAGTTGTTTTCATTGATGTCCAAAGATGTATAAATATATTTTTATTTTAGTTTCTAAATAAAATTAGGTGGATTTGCGAGAACAAATATTTTTTAATATATAATAAATCTGAAAATTTTATAAATACAATATATTGATTGAGGGCCCATTTTTTATGCTCGTCCAGAGCCCCCAATAGGTTAGGAACGGCCCTGTTCCTCAGCATATAAGTTGGCAAATATTTACTTTCTTCATACCGAGTTACTATTAATAATAAGCGCCAACATTTATTTATGTTCGTATTGCAATAAATCATATTAAAAGTTACTGAAAACATAATAAAAAGAAAGGTTTTACATAATGATCTTCAGCTGAATGGATTATTTAAACACATCCAATTTCCATGCAATAAACCATGCAGTTGTAATTGCTAGTTGTGAGAGAAAAAAGTGAAATAAAATAAAATAAAGGCACATCTTTATATGAAGATGGTTAATACTTAATATCAAAATAATCAACATATCCATATATCTTTAATATCACTGTCTGAAAATAGCGTAAATCCCAATGAAATTTACCTTTTCCTTATTTTACTTTTACGAATTTAACGTAAATTGATCACTTTTTCTACAACAAAATATACTAGCCCTGCAAATTAAATAATAATCTAATGGATCCCACGGTGGTTGTTAACATCAGTGGCGGAGAGCTGAGCCTGGGGATTGGCGGCGCCGCCACCGGTGAGAGTCGGGGCGTCGGTGGAACCGGAGGCTCCACGGCCAGGTTGGGGCTGAAGGTGGCCGTGCGTGCCATAGCCTTGTTGTTTGTAATCCTCCAAGTCTTTGTACTGAGTGTATGGACTTGTATCCACAGGCAACCCTTCTAAATTTACTTTCCTTTCATAATTTTCTTGTTTTTTCTCCATCTTTTAATTTTAATTTCTTCCCTCTTTTTTATGTTTTGTTTTACAATTATATTCAGTTTGTTCTTCAATTTATAGATTTTTTTTACCATGTTTCTAAAGGTGCCAAAACTGCCAGTTGACGAGGAAATGAAGGCTAATCCCACGTAGTTAACACTAAAATTTGCATGGATATCGTGTGTTGTAATGTAACTGAATTAATTCTTGTTTAGATCGGATTACATTTGTCCAATTAATTTTGCTATTATATTTAATTTTTAAAATATATATATAAAATGATGATACGGATATCATTTCTTCTTTTGAGTCCTCATAACTCACAACATGTTCTAAAAGTCTATGAATATTAATTCAGAAAGCCCAATGATTCAATTTAAGAAATATTCTTTTAGCTATATTAAATACTACGTTCAAACATACAAAAACAAATAGACAAATGTAAGTAATACTTATGCAATGATAGATTAGTCTCATAAATATTCACCACTCACACGACAAATATAATTCACTTATTATATATTGGACATATTCATTTTGATCTTGACTTCTCTTTTATCAAATTTAAAAGTCCAATTCATATGTTGAAACAATTAGGTCACGATTGGATGCCATATTCATCTCCGAAATTTTTTTATATGATAAAAGTGAAAAAAAACTATTTTAGGGATTGTGAAATTTGTGTCTGGATGAGTTTTTTAGAGAAAAATTTATAATAATTATGGTTGATGATATATTTTTTGTTGTGAGAAATTTGTTTGAATTGATATTTGTATATAGTTTAAAGTAAATATATCAAACTCATCAATTTAAACGTGAAAAATAGTCATAATGGATCTTATTATAAATGTTGTGTTCTTTTATATTAGAATATAAATTTGATTTTTTAAGTTGAAAGATAGTCGGAAAAACCTTTTAAATCAATTGAATGAATTGTAAAATCATGAATATTCAGAATCATATTTCTCTTTTTTCTCAAGAATTCTTTGAAATTATTTAAAATTTTGAGAATTTTTTTTGAAGATTATTTTAAGACATGCCAAATAAATAATATATTTTTTTGATTTTTTTACTTTGAAATATTTTTTTGAGTTGGATTGAGCCCGTCTGAATAGAAATGAAAAGTTTATCAAAGACAAAAGAGAAATGAATATCTGTTGGATTAGATTTGATGATTTATGGCGCTTCAAATCGTGAAAGCGTTGAGTGTTTGTGAAAAAATTGACCCTTGATTATGCTAGTTGAATTCAAGTGCAATTCACAAAATTAATAACTTTACTTATCATAAAATGATTTATAAAGCAAGTGAAAAGCACATTGGGTTATTATTGATTTATATTGCGATGACCTAAAGTGAAACTTTGCAGTTTGTAGGGAGTGTGATTAAACTAAACCAATTAATACATGGCAAATAAATTATATTTACATGTAACAGTATATATTTCAAGGAAATTGACTGATCTCAATAAAATTTTATTTAAATTTATTATACGATTAGGTGGACCTGAAAAAATCGGACACCAATTAAATAAAGTTGGCAAGAACAAGATTCAACGATTCAATCAAAGTTTTCTACAATTTTTCAGAGGTTGTAGATGGATTGTAATAACTTGGGAAAAAGAAAAATATCTTCCAGATATTATGTAACATTTTAGCTCAATTATTATTCTAGGGACCAACTACACATGTAGCACAATTATTAAATATGATGTATATGGTGAAGGTGCACTAGAGAATCAATCATTGTTCGAGTGAAATTGGCAAGTGATGATGCACTAAACATGTGCTCTATGGAATCAATAATTTCTCTATTCCCATCATACTACTTATCCAATTTATCTAATCTAAGTTTGTTGCAAAATGAGGAATCTAAGTTTATAACTTATTTCGCTCGATTCACTCAATAATGTTAATAACAAATTATACAATGATAAAAAATATATATATATATATATTTATATACTTACAATGAAAATAACTCAAAAATTGCGGGGCATGTGCAGACAGTTAGAGAGACGACTCAATCGATTATAAAATGACTCACTAATTGAAATGAAAGTTGCTTTGACCGGATAGGGAAAAGACAAAAGGTTCAACATGCAAGAATTGAATTCTGTCCTTCTCTATGACAAGTGCTAAATGTACTATCTCAATCATGTCTTAATAGTTAATACCAACCCATTTTTGAAGCACTTATTTGCCTTACAAAAAACTATGCAATAGTTGATTTGGAAAAATCAAATTTCAACCACGGTGTGTGACATATGAGTCATCCACAATTGTGAAATTTTAGATTATACTATTAGTATGATCCAAATGTTAAATATTTCATTATAAACTCATCAAGATATAGGTTGAGTGTCTACATTTCAAATCATCTCTTTTAGTCGACTAATTATTATCATATACGTGGACTACTCCAGTAGATCCTTGATCACGAATTCAATTACCTTTTAAATTATACGAATTCGATTACCCTTTAAAAATTATGTAGAAATACATATTGGTTTCATTTGTTATGAGTTTGTCAGTTATAAACATTTTAAATTGATTTAATCTTATTATATAGTATGCAGAATATTAAACAAAATCAAGTTTTACTTAGTTTGCACTTAAGAATAGTGTGAGATTTCCGTCATTGTTAAAAAAAAACCTATTATCATAAATATTACAAACACTTGGGATGTTCATTAACATAAATGTATCAAAACATGTGAAAGAGACCAAAGTCAAAGAAACCAGGCTGTCAATGTTTGTTAATTTTAGATCCATTACATTAGCCCAAGTGTGACAATAACTAACTGTACACTGATCAAGATAACACATTAATTTCCCAATATGTTCCCTGTCCAACATCACAAAACACAAAATTACAAATTCAAATTCTTCTTTTTTTTTTTCAATTTCTTTGCTGAATAAAACAAACAAACTAAAATTTAACCATCTTCATAACTTAATAACAATAACTAAAAACCTCAGTCACACCCTTTAATTTGTGCGAGATGAGTACATTACTTTGGATTCTTTATTTTAGCCTTTACGCCCAACTAATTGCTACCGGACTTCCAACAACATGCTTCCCATCGGACCACTCGATCCTGCCAAACTCGTTCGTGTTTGACGCCATTGAGGTTGCGGTAAACGTCACCTTATACGATTTTTTCTCATTCGTTTGACTGAAAGTCAAAGTCCCAGGGTCAACGGAAATCTTGACTGCACCACTCGATGAAGTAACAGAAACCTTGTACGTCCCAGGTGGGCCCACATTGGTCAGTGTTCTAGTGTGCTTCACCACACTGGAACCTGTACCACTACCAGTGGCTAAAGTACTACCCATTTGTGCTTGTAGGGAAACAGCAAATGAAGGGTAATTTAGGTCATTCACACTGTAAGTTTTACTAGCGTCACAGCTGAAATTCCTTCTGGCAAGGCTGTTGATTTGTGCAGATGTGTAATTTAATGCACAGAGGAAATTTAAATAGTCTTCAGCGCTCAAATCGTAGACCAGGCCAGGGTTGAGGGCAGTGATGGGGTCCACGTGTCCTGATCCGTGATCGTACGGTGTGGATGGCTTCCCGGTTGATACATCTTGGATCAATTTCCCATTCTTGTAAGCCGTGTAAGCCGTGGTCATGAGAGCCGAGCGGATGGCGGCTGGGCTCCAGTCTGGGTGAGCCGCTTTGAGAAGAGCCGCCAAGCCGCTGACGTGTGGACACGACATTGAAGTGCCCGAGATTATGTTGAAACCCACGCGCCTGCTGTCCTCTGCTAAGCCGGTAGGGCCCACTGCCCCGGACCACCCGGCTAGGATGTTGACACCTGGTGCTATCAGATCGGGTTTCAGTATTTCCGGGGTGATGGAGTTTGGTCCCCGTGAGCTGAACGCGGCAACCACCGGGGACGGTTCGATCCCCACCTTTGTACCCTCAAACAGAACCGTGGCCGTTGGATTGGAATCTGAAAACACATAATTCTTGATCGTGTCCCCGTCTTTTTCACCAACCGCCGTGGCCGGAAGCAAATGGGCGTCAGCCACTAGCTCCTCGCCGTTCGCGGCTGTGTTGGTCAAAACCATGCCGACACCTCCGGCGGCTTTGACCACCGAACCCTTCTGAACCCTAGGGTTCACCCCACGGTCACATAAGACGATTTTACCCTTGACCTTTTCAGGAATTAACGTCCCCGTCATGCAAAGATTACCATTAGTAACATTGCTCACATTTCCTGCGTAAACAATGGACAACAATTTACCAGGCAATAAATCACCTTTGTACAACGAAACTCCCGAAAAGTTTTTCCCATTCCCAAGGCTAACATACGCCGGGAAGTCACGATCCAGCGTCCCGGCACCAACTGTGGTTATCCATGGCGCCACGTTGGACAAACTGTACGCGCTGGGGCCCGCGTTACCCGCCGAGCAAGACACCAAAATACCCTTCTCCATAGCAGCAAAAGATCCAATCGCTACACTATCCCTGTAATAATCAGACATCCCTCCGCCAAGCGATAACGAGAGCACGTTAACGTTGTCGTCAATAGCTTTATCCATGGCCGCCAAAATATCGGAGCTGAAACAGCCGCCAATCCAACACACCTTGTACACGGCAACCCTAGCCCTCGGCGCCATCCCACGCGCCGACCCGGGCGCGTACCCGAATAAGCTCGCGCCGGAAACAACCGACCCGGCGGCGGTGGATGACGTGTGGGTTCCATGGCCATCGTCGTCTCTCGCGGATTTGGATTCTTTGGATACGTCAATCGGGCCAAGCGTCGCTTCGTAGCCTCTAGCGAAATACCTAGCTCCGATCAATTTCCTGTTACAGTTCGATTTATTGAAACTAGTTCCGATTTCACATTCACCTTTCCATGAACTCGGGACAGGCCCGAACCCGGTATCGTCGAAACTCGGGCTCTCGGGCCAAACTCCGGTGTCCAAAACACCGACGATAACTTCACTCACCGAGTCAGACTGGGGCAAAAGGGCTGCGTTCTGATCCAGGCCTAGAAACGTAGGGGTCCGAGTGGTGTGCAACTCGTACCTCATCTCAGGCAACACGGACAGAATTCCGGGTCGGGTCTCCATCTCCTGAGCTTCCTGTCGAGTCAGTCTGGTTGAGAACCCATGGATCACATTGTTGTAACTGTAAATCATCTCGGCCGAGTCAGACACCGATTTGAGCGACGAGTCGTACCAGTGAGTATGGTCATCGAAACTCGCCGGCATTTCAGATTTCGCCATGTGGATAATGTAAGTATCCTTCCTCTCCTCTACCGCCACCGACACGTGGCAAATAGCCAGAATCATGAGTACAGATCCCGGTAATGAAAACTTGGAGATTTTTGTATTTTTCTCCATTATTTTTTTCTACTTGGTGAAAGAGTGTGGGGAAGAAAGGATGTGAAGGGAGTGGTACTAAATAGCTGGAGCAACAAGTGTGAAAACATGCACACAGAGAGAGAGAGTGTGGGTAGGGACAGTGGTGCTTCTTGTCTGGTTTATATGCATAATTGCATTGCGACAATTAAATAAAATTAAATAAAGCCAGGTAAGTAAGAAAAAAAAAGATGACTTAAAATCATTATATTCATCATCTTTATCACCTAAATGAAAAGAGAAATAAAAAAACCTTAATTTCAGACATATAATTAAATTTACCTTTGATCACGTGTGCTCAGGCAGCTTTAATTCCACTCCCCCTTTTCTTTTGTGTTTTGCAGAAGAAAGCTCCAAATTTCACCTCCACTAATGTTTCTTCTACTTCACACAATCCCAAATCTATTTTTATTCTATTCTTTTATGGTAACGACCGGATTAACATCCAATGGTTAAATTGATGGTGTAAGTAATAATAGGAATTGCTGCAGTGGTATTGGGAATATAAGGAAAAATTTAGGATACATCAAGTAAAGTGATCTAATGTATAATTACACATAATATAAATAGATATACTAAAGCTTTTTTGTTTTTATCAATAACTCTAGTTCAAATATGATCTGACCCAATTATTTTGATAAAATCAAGTCTTTTCATACTTTTCGATTTTCATACTTAACGATCTTAAAAAAAATCATAGCACTTAATTATTTTTTTCTAGATGTCAAATAAACAATGACATTTTGATTGATTAAGTTGATATTTATAGTGTTTTTACTTGGCCATGTGCTCATCTTTTGAACCATGGGTCTATATAAACTTTATTACACTGATGAGCAAAAACATGATTATATAAAGTTTAATTAAATTAAATTATGAGTATACTTTTACTATTGATAAGTAGCAGCAATAAAAGATAAAAATCTTCGTACATACGTTTAGTTGGTCACGGGTCTATATGTATGTTTAAATTGTCAAAAAATAGTGGGTGGTGGGTGGAGAGACGTGGAGGAGGTTTCAACTTCCAACATCCAACCAACACAATTTCTTCTCTTCTTTTTTCATCTTTTATTATCTTCTTTTCCTTCACACATTAAGGCCTCAGATATTTATTGAGTATTATTATTATACTGAAATAGGCAAGTTCAATGTAAGTAGCGTGAAAGAAATTAATTTCTTTTATGGGGAATTTAAGGGCTCGTTTGGTAATGTTTATGTTTTTTTAGATAAGGCTAATAAAATCAACTTGTAAAATTTGTTCCTTTTTACTTCATTTATATATATCATTTAGATGCTTTAAAAGTCTTTAAAATATAAATGATTTACTTTTTGGTATCTAATTAGTTGTATATAAATATTGTCAATATTGATTAACTAGATCATTTACATATTTTCTATTGTGCTATATAAGAACCACTAATAGAACTTTTAGTCTATTTTAATAGAAAATAAAGCAAAAATCGAAAAACTCAAAACAATAGAGTTATCGAGCGAGCTGTAAGATACTATTTTAAAAAGTAGATAGTTCTTTTATGTGTATGGAGAACATATATTATGCTGACTTTATTAGTGAAAAACATTTATTTCTGTCATAAATGTAAGTAATTTGGTTCATATGCTACTTTCTTTTTCTTTTTGGGCTAATTAAAGATGTACGCATGCTACTCCCTCAACCATTAAATGTAATACATATCATAGACTAATCAATTTTTTTGTATTAAATATAAAATTACTCAAAACTATATTCATTATCGCATATACCCCTAAACTAAATAATGTATCAAATGGTTAAATGGCCAAATTTTGTTGCCATTCTCAATGGATTTTGAATTATTTTCTTAAATTGTCCCTCTCCTTTGTGTATTTATAAGTCCAATTTTCAGCAATTTCTCACCATTCAACCAATAAAATTCATATTTCCAAAATTTCTCAGTTGATTTTTTGTCAATTGGCTTTCTCTTTTGATTTTTAAATCCAATTTTTTTACCTGAATTTTTTATTCAAATTTCCTGTCAATTTCTTCTTTTTCCACTCGATTTATTATATAATTTATCACTCATTTTTTTCCACTTGAAATTAATGCAAAGATACTATACATATAGTAAAAAAAACGTGATATTATTTTCTTACCACATTAATTTTTTGTATTCTTTATATAATTCAAAATCAGAGATATAACATATGGCCAATGATAAACTTATTTTATTCATTAATTTTGGTTTATAGTTGCGTCTAGCTAGTTAGTATTGTTAATGGTGTCTAAGAATGTTTGGATTAGTATTGATTGTGAGAGTGTAAATCAAGAATGCTCATGCACGAAGCCAAATGGAAAGGTGTTGTATTGCTAAAAAGAGTTGTCGAGAAAATAGCTAAGAGATGATAAGATTGACGGATCATTAATTAATCAATATTTAGAGAGGGTATGATCTCCATATTTCTCACTACCGCTCTTAAAATGGACTACTCATTTTATGTATTTTGTATATGCACTTATTATAGGTCCCATATTACTTGTATTCTCTCTAAAAAAAAGGCGATAAAAGGCTCATTTTACTAGGTTTATGTGTTCGAGTGTTCTTAGTTTAACATATTATCCCTAATAATTCGATAGAAATTGTGAAGACCGTGTTTGGTTTATTTGATTTCTTGGTGTGACAATTAACCCGTATTAAATAAATATATTACTTTAGTTTAGTCCCATAAATAGGATATCTGCGTGTCTTATGACCAATTTTCTAGCTAAAATTGATCGAAAATAATTAAAAGGACCATATTAGAATAAATTATTGAATTTAGGGGCTTAATCAATGAAAAATATATAAAATAAAGTGACTATAAATATAAAATTAAAAAACTAAAAGTGATATTATAATTTTCTTTTGATAATTAATATAGAAAAGAAAGATGGGAATAGCCGAGTAGGGACTATCCAAAAGTTTCACGGATAAAGGAGAGGCAAGGGTTCACATGAAGCACTTCAAACTGGGGAGATTATGACAAAAAGGTCTATTATATATAATCCCAAAAAATTAACACTGGTTTTTGTCCCTATTTGTATGGAAATTAGAAAATGACATTCATACTGAGATTTGTGGGCTTTAATTGTTTGTCTTGCCCATATGTGTATATATATATATATATATATCATATATGTATTTTATTTTGGTAAGAATTTGTCTTGCCCATTTACATAAAGGATCCATGGTCCTTATCATCAACCCTCACATCTTTTCGAATAAATAAATAATCTAACTTTATTAGTAATTTTCAAGATCTAATGGATTTAAATTTTAGTGTACGGAAATTTATGTATTATGGCTAATACTCCATCGGATACGGTACTCTATTCGACACTTTTCAACATCGTACCCATCGCAAAAAAATTGCCTCCTTAAGTAAAACAAAATTAAATTAGATTTGAACATCGTATTGGACGCGTCTAGGGGTGTGTGTAGTACGTATGAAATACAATGTGACTTGTATGAGAATTAAGAAGTATGAGTTCAAATCGTAAAATTTTAAAAATAAGTTTTGGTGGGTGTCGAATCCAACAAAAATAAAATTACCTACTCGAAAAGATTTGTAAATAGTGACAAGTAGGGTCGATCCACAGGGAATGGTGTAGAAATAATTCCTAAGTTACTAATATCGATTAAAAGGGGGGTTTTGGATTTGATTAACTAAGATAAAATAAAAAGACGTAAAATCAAAAAGCAAAATTAAAATAGAATTCGAATTCAATATGTTAAGAAGTTCTAGTCTTCGGATTATCTCGGTATTGATTCTACGAATTGATCATTGATGCAATAATAATTCAACGTTATCAGATAAATTGGCTATAGTTACTAACAAGCTCTAGCAACCTAGTTTTTCCTTAAGTCGTCGATAACCAAAACAAGCTCTTTGATTACTCCTCTTACCAAATAGACAACCCTAAACAAGCTCTTAGGATTTAGCCTATCGATAGCATTCACGTATTAGAAAAACACCAATTCTAGCCAACAAACACATAAGCTCGGTTTATTTAGACTAGGTTACTAATTCTCATAACGACTAATCGAAGACTTGTCCGTAATCAACGTCGCTAACTGCTACAAATATTAGGGTTTACCAAACAATTACGGATTTGGGCCCTAAATAGCTGAATATGATCCCAACGATTAAATAATTGGCCAGACTAAATAATCAATTGAAATATATTGTCAACAGAGCTCAGAGAAAAAGTAAATACCTGATTAACGAAGAAATTAAAGTACAATTCGATCTCACAAATATTAAGAATCAAACCTTGATGAATCCTCGACTAGAATTATGTGTTTAGCAACACATAATCAAAAACTTCTACAAAATAATAAAAATCGAAAGCTTTGATAAAAGGGAAAAAACGAAACTTGAATTATGAAAATAAAGTGAAAGATGTCTTGTGGAATAAAATTCCACATACTTATAATAAAAGAGTCCTAATCCAAAAAGGAAACTAATTAGGGCTCTAACAAACTTAACAAACTCAAATCTTGAAATATCTAGAAATAAAGAAATAAAATCTAAACAAAATAAAAGGGGAATAAATCCCATAAATTCGGGCAACAGAAATCTCATAAAATCCGAATTTTATTGAAAAGATCTTCAGGAATCTTCAGAAAACGCGTTTGAAAACGCGTTTCTCGGCAGAAGCGTTCTGGGATTTAAGCGTGGGCACGCCTAACTCTCCGATGTCTTCTGCTGGAATTTTTAGCACTAACTCTTTTCTTCTTAATTTTTCCTCTTTTGTGTCTCTTTTTGTTCTTTTCCTTTTAATCTTCTAAAATCCAATTGTCAACCTAAGATCACAAAATAAGAGGAGTAAACGTAATAATCAACCCGAATATAGACATGTAAAATATGCACAAAACACGACTTAACAAATACCCCCACACTTATGTCATTGTACGTCCTCGGGCAATGCTCAAAAGTTGACTATGTAAAAACTACTCAAAACAGTACCAGGTGGCAAATTAAACCATTCAGCAGTGTGATCAAAAGAACAAAATCAACCTCGAAAGCACGAAACACGTAATCAATCGAAATTCTCGATACCACAATATTCTCATGCTAGAGCAATGGCATCAATTGAACAAGGAAAACAAAAATTTCAGCCGACTTTCGCTCAAAAACTCTCCAACTCTCGTGTATGGGTATATGTGTTTCGCTCGAATCTCAACGTGTTAGTGTTATTCCATAGGCTTGGTTATACACCAATGTCGCCACTACGGTTGAGAGTGTGCACAATCGAATCAAAAGGTCTTTATTAAGGGTTGTAACGGGGCTAAGGCTCGGAGTAGGAATGAAAAGAGAGGTCGAAAAAGTGGCTAAGTCTGAAAATTTTATCGAGCATCGAGATCGCATTGGGTATATTTGACGTTAAGGACCCAAATACCACACATTTTTTTCTATCTTCTTCGGGGGCTCAGTATCTCATCAATTTTCGAACTTCTCTCTTACTCTCCCTTTTTGTTTTCTTTGTTTTGCCTCTCTTTTTTTTTTTCGATATTTTTTTTTTTTGATACTCTTTGTATTTTCCACGAGTTTCCCCCACACTTATTCAACAACATCATCTTCTTGACTTTTCGTCCCCAAATAATATACAACCTCCATGCTCGACTTATTTTTTAGACGGGTAAAACGAAGAGGCATAAAAAAAACGGTAAGGGCTCAAATTCGGGGTAAACCAAGAAAATAGGATAAAAAGGCTCAAAGTGGGCTAACTAGGGGATAATGCAAAAGTACGGTTTTATTTGGCAAAGTGGCTAAATCCTAAATGCCTTTATCATCTTCAATCATGCACATACTCATGTAATTTTGACAAGGTTCAAAACAAGTTCTAGAATTTCCAAAACACGTGAGTCACACAAGAAGAAAGAGATCATGTCATAAATTATCGATCAAATGGCACAAGTTCTCACAAGGTAGGGTAATCGACTAAAACATGCGTTCCTATGCTCGCTTTTAATCATTGAACATAACACAAACTTCACATGGCACGAAAACTCAATCAAAGCATGCTCATTTATCCAAGTCTAACCGTTCAAAAGAAACACAAACTAAAGTAGTCTAAAAATGCCAAAAAAAATTTGTTTCACATAGTCACAATTAAGCAAAAACACCAAGAAGTACAATAGCACGAGAAACCACCCCCCACACTTAAAACATGCATTGCCCTCAATGTATAAACGGGAAAAGAACAAACAATGCATCACAATAAAAGAACAAGGAGGGGGACTTCCTACGACATCACTCGGTCGTGATGCCGGAGTGGTTGAGGAGCAGTTGGGACTTGGCTTCTATCCCGTCGAGTCGGGAGAGCAATGGAATGGGCAGCAGCCTCGGTGTGCGAGAGAAGACAGTTCTTCGCCCATCGATGCGAAAGCGATGGTGGATGATGATGATAGGAAACCTGCAAATCAGAGCGAGCGAGAGGTGAGTAACGGCAGGTATGAACTAGGGTTCGCGATTTGGGGGGGAAAAATTAGGGTTGGAAATCCCTAATTCAATTTTGTTTTTGTCCTTTTTTGATTTTTTTTTTTTTTATAAGGGAATAAATATGAATATGAAAAAAAAAACTGAAGTGTGCAAAACAGAAGGGTTTGAATTATTAGGCGTGGGCACGCTTAACTTTTGAAACGCTTCTGTAAAAAAATAAAAACTGAAAATAAAAGACAATTAAATAAGGGAAAGAAAAACTCATGGGTTGCCTCCCATGCAACGCCATTCTTTAACGTCTTTGGCTAGACGTAGCTATGCCTCAAGTGGCTTAAGTCGGAGGTTCAAAGCCATCACTATGCCAAGCTACCGTTAGCGGATCATCATCATTAAATTCAAAAAATCGCTGCATCACAAGGTTAGTAGCATCTAAACCAAACATAGAGCAATCATTAGTAGAACACTTCATGGAATCATATAAATTAATCATCACAAATTCATCTTCAAATTCCATAGTAAGAGTTCTATCATGCACATTAATTTCAGCCTTAGATGTTTTCAAAAAAGGTTTTCCAAGAATGAGAGGGGCTAACTTACTAGATTGATTTTCATCCATATCAACAACATAAAAATCACTAGGAAAAACTAAGTCATTAACATGGACTAGTATGTTCTCAAGAAAGCCATTAGAAGATGCATTAGACCCATCAGTTAATTGTATAATCATGTCCGTTTTTCTCAACTTTTTCACATTCAAAGACTCATAAATAGAACGGGACATGATATTTACCGAAGATTCAAGGTCTAACATAGTGTTCTCAAATTGCATATCACATATTTTACAAGAGATAATGAACTTACCGGGGTCCTTGCATTTTGGAATTAATTCCTTTTCGAGTGTTGGAGATTCATCTTTCATATCCTCCTCTTCTTTTTCCAGCTCTTTCACATCTTCGCGTTTCGAAATATTTTTAGCATAAGGGTTTCGAGTGTTAGGCGTGGGCACGCTTAATTCTTGAAACGGTTCTGCTTCTTTCAATTCATTCCCACTTTGTAAGGTAACTGCATTGGCATTCTCCTTTGGATTTATAATGACCTGGGATGGCAGTTCACTTGAATTTTGAGACAATAACTCGTTCATAGTCATAGCCATTTGACCGATTTGTTTTTCGAAGTTCTTGATAGTGTTTTGGTTCTCTTGTCGAATCTGTTGTAAGTCTTGTCGGAATTGCTCGGTGCTTTGCTGAAATTTCTGGGTACTCTGTTGAAATTGTTGAGTATTAGCGACCAATGTTTTAATCATATCTTCCAAAGATGTACCTGACGATTGGTTTTGTTGAGGAAACGGTGGTTCTTGAGGTCTTTGGTAAGGTGATTTTGGAGCATAACTCAAATTGGGGTGGTAATTCCATCCTAGATTGTAAGCGTTGGAGTATGGATTGTAATTATTCTGCGGAACACCCCAGAATCCATCATAAGCTTGTCCATATGACTCCTCTTGAACACGGAAGGTATAGGAGAATTTCTCTATGAATTTTGCTTCCAGTTGAGTCCATGTCTTGATTGAACCAAAAGATGAATCGTAGTACCAATCCTTAGCATTGTTTGCCAAAGAAAAAAGAAAGGCTTTAAACTTGACTTGATCTTCAGTGACACCTTTTGGTTTCATTACTGAACATACCGCATGGAACTCTTTTAGGTGCTTATGTGGATCATCTCCTACAAAACCATGAAAAATAGGAAGTGAGCAAATAAATTTATAAGTTAATTCAAAATCAACTTCAAAAGTAGGATATTGAATGTAAGAAGATTGCTCATTAATGTTTGGCATAGTCCACAACTCCTTTAAAGTCCTCTCGACTGTAGCCATGGCATCTAAGAACGTTGCAAGATCTCTTTTTGTAGACGTTGAGCTCCTTTCTCAATTTGAGATTCACCTATATGAAGAGATCTAACAATACAAAAAAAAAAAAAACTAAACAAAAATATTAGTAACAAAAGAAATAAATCTATTAGCACCACTCTCCGGCAACGGCGCCAAAATTTGGTGGGTGTCGAATCCAACAAAAATAAAATTACCTACTCGAAAAGATTTGTAAATAGTGACAAGTAGGGTCGATCCACAGGGAATGGTGTAGAAATAATTCCTAAGTTACTAATATCGATTAAAAGGGGGGTTTTGGATTTGATTAACTAAGATAAAATAAAAAGACGTAAAATCAAAAAGCAAAATTAAAATAGAATTCGAATTCAATATGTTAAGAAGTTCTAGTCTTCGAATTATCTCGGTATTGATTCTACGAATTGATCATTGATGCAATAATAATTCAACGTTATCAGATAAATTGGCTATAGTTACTAACAAGCTCTAGCAACCTAGTTTTTCCTTAAGTCGTCGATAACCAAAACAAGCTCTTTGATTACTCCTCTTACCAAATAGACAACCCTAAACAAGCTCTTAGGATTTAGCCTATCGATAGCATTCACGTATTAGAAAAACACCAATTCTAGCCAACAAACACATAAGCTCGGTTTATTTAGACTAGGTTACTAATTCTCATAACGACTAATCGAAGACTTGTCCGTAATCAACGTCGCTAACTGCTACAAATATTAGGGTTTACCAAACAATTACGGATTTGGGCCCTAAATAGCTGAATATGATCCCAACGATTAAATAATTGGCCAGACTAAATAATCAATTGAAATATATTGTCAACAGAGCTCAGAGAAAAAGTAAATACCTGATTAACGAAGAAATTAAAGTACAATTCGATCTCACAAATATTAAGAATCAAACCTTGATGAATCCTCGACTAGAATTATATGTTTAGCAACACATAATCAAAAACTTCTACAAAATAATAAAAATCGAAAGCTTTGATAAAAGGGAAAAAACGAAACTTGAATTATGAAAATAAAGTGAAAGATGTCTTGTGGAATAAAATTCCACATACTTATAATAAAAGAGTCCTAATCCAAAAAGGAAACTAATTAGGGCTCTAACAAACTTAACAAACTCAAATCTTGAAATATCTAGAAATAAAGAAATAAAATCTAAACAAAATAAAAGGGGAATAAATCCCATAAATTCGGGCAACAGAAATCTCATAAAATCCGAATTTTATTGAAAAGATCTTCAGGAATCTTCAGAAAACGCGTTTGAAAACGCGTTTCTCGGCAGAAGCGTTCTGGGATTTAAGCGTGGGCACGCCTAACTCTCCGAAGTCTTCTGCTGGAATTTTTAGCACTAACTCTTTTCTTCTTAATTTTTCCTCTTTTGTGTCTCTTTTTGTTCTTTTCCTTTTAATCTTCTAAAATCCAATTGTCAACCTAAGATCACAAAATAAGAGGAGTAAACGTAATAATCAACCCGAATATAGACATGTAAAATATGCACAAAACACGACTTAACAAGTTTCTCGATATAATTTTTTTTACAAAAGCGAATACACTTATGAATTATTTATCTGATATTTGATAATTATCTTACTATTTTCGGTGGTTTTAGAAAATGAAGTATTTATTGTTCTTTCAGATATGTATTCATTGTAAATCAAATACAAAATTTACAATATACAATCAATAAATCATTCCCGTAGTTATTTCTCTAATCGATTATACTGAAATTGAAATGAAAACTCCAATTTATAATTTTAGCATAAATTAATAATAATATATATATATATAATATATACATTTGATAGTGGTGTGTGAATCGCATTGTACTTTAATAATTTTTTAAAATACCGTGTCTTGTGTCAGTGTCATATCTTGCTTCGTATCCCGTGTCTCGTATCCGTACGTTATACTCTAATAGTAACTAGTCATAGAATTTTATCTAAATACTTTATGGACTATTTTATCATTTTCTTTAAACATAAATGAACTCTTTTTTCTTTTCCTTATACTCTAAATAGTAACTAGTCATAGAATTTTATCTAAATACTTTATGGACTATTTTATCATTTTCTTTAAACATAAATGAACACTTTTTTCTTTTTCTTTTTTGTCATCCACATATATGTTGAGATATTGAATAAAGTTTTAACAAAGAATGTGTTCCAAAGTGGTGTTATTGAGACTCCAAAATTATGATTAACATTATTCAGAGTCATATCTATATCTTGTACAATAATATCTTAGGAGCTTTAACATGTTTTGTTTTGGAAATCATGTGTATTATGATAGTACAAGCTGCAATTGTTTCTTGTACAATTTTTTGACATTAAGAATTATTTTGTCCATTAAAATTGAATGTGAAGTTACCAATAACAAAAATTGAAGTGACCTTTAGTAATATCTAGTTAGTTTTTTTTTTCAAAAGAAGTTTTTGAAGAAATATTTATTTAATAATTCCATGATACACATATTTTTCAAATTTCAATTTCTTTCCACAAATTCAGTAGGGTGACCAAACGCAAAAAAACTTTCTTTTACCGTAGAAAATATATTCAGTACGTTATTTAATTATTATTCATAAAGCTCCCGAAGAAACGTACTTAACCCTATCTATAATCTAATGTCACAAAAGATACAAATTTGGATGACAGGAACAAAAGAAACAATTTTGCAATGTTGCTATTTACTATAGAAAAGTTCATGAATACAATTAATCCCACTCTTGATAGAAGCATAATATAAGACAATATGTGATTTTTTTCGATTGTGAATACAGACTGATTTATCTAATAAATTTTCAAAATTTACCCATACTTCACTCAATCAAAAATTGATAAAGAAAATTGAATTTATAGAGATTTAATAAATAAATGTCGACAAACTAATAAATGACTAGGCATACAATCATTTCAAATTTATGAGTAAATTATTCCTAAAAATTTAATAGAATGGGCTGCTCATTAATGTAGTCCCTTCTACAATTATTTTGAAAACAACTTAATTTAATTATCAATTTCCCCAAATTAAATGAATAAATATATGTAGTATATATTTATTAAATAAACATTAATTGAAAAGTGGTACTAGTCCTCATAGACATGGCGCACCTGACCAATTTCACCACTCTCCACCGGCTTCTGTGCCGTCACCGCCGTCTGATCACTTCGAGTCCATCTCCACGGTGACTGAGCTCTAACTCCGATTGGACAGCGCCACCTGAGTCTGAGTTCTCCGGTGTAAATGCGTACAATATCCTTGGGGTGTATCAGACCAGTTCATATGGGGAATCACAGTTTCGTTTCGGAAATTGGCAAATGAAACTCACCCTGACCTAGCTCATTCGCACAACTCATCGTTTCATGCTTCTAATAAGTTTATTCAGATCCTCGCTGCTTATGAGGTGCCTCTCTCTTATTTATTCGGCTGTTCTATTGTTCATACGTGTAGACTTGAGATTTAGACTTTTGATTTTTCTTATGTGTTTTATGAATTTGGAGCTGCATTTCGAGATTTAAGTAGTTCAATCTCCTTATTATGGCCTTATTTTTATTCCATTGTGTTATCCGATTAATTGCTATTGTTTAAGTTTACTCGCGAAAGAAAATGCATAATTTAAATAAAATTGAATATTAATATATATTATGATTATAAGACGTTTCATTCTTAATAATAATATACAATGAAATAATTTATACGAATATATTACAAATTATCTTTAAAAAATAGTTTGATTGTACAAACTATGGGTTTAGAAAGATGGTACAAGTCATATTTTCTCTAGTTATATGCTATCTTATTTAATTATAGCTATCTGCACGAGACATGTCCTACATAGGATTTCATGCTATAAAATTTGCAAATGTTGGTTAATAATATTTTCTTATGGATGTGATGAGCATCCCAGTTTGTTTCTGACTATTGTATTGTAGCAAACAAGCAAGAATTTCTATGATTTTGAAGTTTCCCACGAACAAAAATTCAACATTAAATCAAAAAATTAAAATTCTCATAAAAGTTCATCAAAAATTTAAAAATTTACGAGGGTACATAAAAATAACATGATATAAATAAATAAGTTTAACATCATTTATAAATCCAATTAGTCATTTTTCTCTTTCGCCTTGATGTATCTTGTAACTTTCTTTTTCTTCATATCGCTTGATTTGTTGTTGATGTCTCATTCATTATTTCGTCGTCAACTTTGTTATCTTGTTTAAGTCATTTTTTAGAGCATATGCTTGAGTTTATTGAAATTCATCTAATTTAGAAATTATTTCAAGTTTTTCACTTATAATCTTTTCTTGATCATTCCTGTTTTTTTCTTTATTATTTTGTGGTTGCACTTCTTCAATAGCATCTGATTCAACAAAAAAAATCTTTATTTTTTTCTTCTATTTTTCTATTAAGTGCGAAGAAAGAGTCATTTTATGTTTATAGAGTCAATTATCTATAATATGTTATTATTATCTGTGAAAAAAGATATTAGAAACATAAATAAAATTAAAAAGTAGCACTTTATAGACGTGTATGAAAGAAAAAAATAGATATGAAGCTACAAAAATTGTGCCTAATATTATAATGTTACATCTTCAATAGATGGTATATATTCATTTACATGGCATCCAATACACAATATTATTGTATCCTCAAACACTACTAGAAAACAAGGCAAACGCGACGCCCGATACCGTTGCTAAACCGTCGCCAAGTCCACTTTTGCGACGGGTTCGCGTCAGTATCGACCCGACACCAATTCGGCGTCGCTAAAATACATCCCGACTCAAAGTACCTAAACACTTGACCCGGTTTTGACCGGGTATTGACTGACGCAATACCGTAGCCATATTTTTAAAATATATTTATATTAAATTAATAATTGTAACTATTTTATTATATATACCGTCGCCAATCCGACGTACAACAAATTTAATTTATTTTTATAATTTTTTTAACCCGCTGCCACATTGATGCTAAACGGAAGCCAATAATTATTATTTATTTATGATTCCCGTCGCAAACCCGACGCCCACTAATAATAATTATATATTGAAGTCTGTCGCCAACCCGACGCAGAATAATAATAATTATTTATTGAAGTCCGTGTCACACCCGACGTGAACACTATTATTATTATTTGTTGAAGTCCATCGCGACACCGAAGCCAAATATTATTATTGAATGTTGTCGCATACCCGACGCAATAATATTTATCGAATCCGAAGCAATACCGACGCCAGTCTATATTATTGATTTATGAAGACCATCGCAATCCCGTCGCGTTTCTGGTAAATTTTGTAAAAAAATATACAGCCAGGTTGCTGCAATATATCGAGCAACCGGCTGCAATTTCAGAATTTCATCAATAATGTATCAGCATCAATAATATATATATGAACATAAACATCTAACATTAATAACACAGAGAGACGAAGCCCTGTAAATGCTGGAGTATACGATTTTTCAAGTATTCTTACCAATAATGTCAGTTCGGCCTTCCAATGTGAGTTTTGTAAGATTTGAGAACCTCAGTTTATACAAAAAAGGCATAAAGGAATCCTTTTCACAAGTTGCAGGACTGATGGGGTTCGCTGGCATAAAACATCCATAGTTAGGTCAACTTCCCTAACAAATGGGCATTTGAGAGCTAACTGGTGCAATTTCAGTTTTGAAATTCAAAAAGTAAGCTGCTTTGAATGACCTCAAGGATGGGAAGGACTTCCCAAAGTATTCAATTGCTGCCTCAAGATGCAACAAGGGACAGTTGGAGATATCAACCTCTTGCACTGATTCAAATGTCAAGGTCAATACAACTTCCAGGAAATATATCAAACCACTCAAAGTAAAAAAAAAACTACTTTCTTGCATCAAACATTAAAAGATTAAACATCAAGAATAATATATCAACATAAACATTAAAAGATTAAACATTAATAATATATCAACATCAACAACAACATAAACACTAATAATTTATCTACTTCAACATAAACATCAAGAATATAGTAAAATACATCAAGAATAAAAAAAATTAGAATTGATAATAAACATTAAACCTTAAAAACGAATTAAAAAATGTAATACATACCTTTTCTTTTCTCTTTATTTGTATTTAACAATTTTTCCTATAAAAAATATAAAAAAATTAGGATTCATAATAGAAAGTGTAAGAATATTAATACATAGAATTCATATCATATTGAATAATTAAAAAACCAAATTGAATTGTAAGGAATTGATTCATAATTACCCTTTTTAATTGTCCTACACAATTAAACAAAACAACAAGATATTATTGCACATTAAAATCAAAATATAACAAAATATAAATAAAAATATTAGATGATACATGTAATGAAAAATGGAAGAAGAGATTGAAGATTAGGGTTAAGAAGTTGTGAATATGAGGCTTTATATAGAGTAACAAGTTGTAAAATTCGGAAATAATCGAAACCGTCGCTATCCCGACGCTATCCCGTCGCCACTATTTGTGAAAAAAAATTGAACTTAGCGTCTAATAAGATTTAGCGGGAGTGTGAAAATTTTCGAAAATAATACTCATCGCCAAACGGACACCAAACCGACGCTATTATCTAATTTAGAATGTCGGTACCGTCGTGATCCCGTCGCAATACCGACGCAATACATCAGGACCAGTAAAAAAAATAATGCGTTTTTCCACCTAACACCACCTGCAAATATAGTAAATTACAATATACAAACACAGCAAGGAAATACATCAGTACACAAAACACACTACCACATTTTGTAATATAATAAAAGATTCAATACAAACTCGTCAATTATTACATGAGAAACTGGAAAATAAAAACGTTGTACTTCTAATAGTCTTCAGAGGATTCGTCAATCTTGTCCCCCCAATAGTCTTCCTCTGAGTAATCATCGGGGTAGTCCGACTCGTATTCCGAAGCACTGCTATCTTGTTGTCCCGCATCATCATCCTCCCCCTCTTCCAGAACAACGAAAACCCCTTCTTCAACGATATCAACTTCATGGGGTGGATCCACGCGAACCGGCGGAGGTTGTTGTTCCTCTTGAAAGATATCTTCAGTGTCTAATGCCGACACATCCACATTTTGCATATGTGTCCAATCAACTCGACTTATAGCATTCGTTTTCATTGCCACACACCACTGCTTATGATCTCTACTGGTAGAAACGTAACGAAGATAGTATACTTGTTGTGCCTGTGATGCTAGGATAAATGGGTCATCTTTAGAACCTCTACTTTTGTGTTTGATTTGAACCATTCCATTTCTCGGATGCACCTGCATCCACTTACTAGTGTCATACCAGAAACATTTGAAAAGTACAACTTTGTCATTCATGAAGCTATACGACAACTCCCAAATCTCTTCTATCACCCCATAGTAATCAACATGATCATCATCTTCATAGCAAGAACCTTTGACACAAACAGCGATATTGAAATTACTTTTATTACCATCACCTTGCCTGATGTCAAAGTAGTAGCCATTGACGTAGTAACCCTTGTACCTTTTTATTTCAGCAGCTGGACCACTTGATAATGTCCTGAGGTGTGCAATTATGTCCATGTTATTTCGTACATGGTTGCGCAACCATGTAGCGAATTTCTTGCTCACTTCACGAATTCTTTCTTCAATTGTCAACTCGGGACACAACTCTTCAATCAAATCGTGGTACATCCTATGACAATAGTTATTTATTTAGTTAACTACTATATTATATACATACAAATTGATTAATTTAAAGGTTATGTATACACTTACTCAAGGTATTCTTGTACTTCGGGTGTGTTGCAGAGAATATACACATGAGCGGTGTTGTATTCTTCAACATCCATGTAATATCGATGTTTCACTACAAACGTGCCTCGGCCTGGATAGCGAAACAATGGCAAACGATTTGGGTCTTTCGGTTCGTTTGGTACATCGTGCCTCTTAGGTCAATTCAAGTTGGTTTCTATATCTTCCTCGAAGTACATTGAACAAAAGTTTGAAACCTCTTTCACCAGATATGCTTCACATATTGACCTTTCAACACGTGCCTTTTGTCTTACCAATTTCTTCAACCCCCCTAAAAATCTACAAACATTAATAAGAACAAACGTTAGATAATAAACATATATACTCATATGAAATTATATTAAAATAAAATACTCACGACTCAAACGGGTACATCTATCTATACTGCACAGGACCTCCATTTAATGCTTCATAAGGCAAATGTATCGGTAGGTGCTCCATCACATCAAAGAATGCTGGTGGAAATATCTTCTCCATCTTGCAAGTTATCTCAACGATGTTACGCCCAAGTTCCTCCACATGTTCCACATTAAGTGTTGTTGCTGAAATGTCTCGAAAGAAATAACACCACTCAGTTATGGTTTCCCACATCGGATCAGGCAGGATGTGACGGAGTACGACTGGAAGTAACCGTTGGACAATAATATGGATATCATGACTTTTGAGTCCACTAAAGTTTACATTTCCTGCACATCTAGCAATGTTTGAAGCATATCCATCGGGTAATTGCAAATGCGACAACCATTTTCTGAACTCTTTTTGTTGTGTTGTATTTAGTGTATATGTCGCTTTAGGTTTCGCTTTCCTCCCACCAATACTTTGCATATTCAATTGTGACCTTGAACAATGAGTCTGGAGGTCGATTCTTGCTCGTTCATTGTCTTTTGTTTTTCCAGGAACATCCATTACAGTGCATACTGCATTTTCACCATTATTCTTCTATGTGTGCATGAAGTCAATGTTGTGTCTGATTTTGTTTGTAGACCAATAGCTCAACTCCCAGAATATACTCTTCTTGCACCAGTTGTGTGTTACATTATACCCTACTGTTCTATGTGCCGCACGCTTGGTTTTTCCAAACACATCAGGATCCAACAAACACACATCTTCATATATCTCAGCTCCATCAAGTGGTTCTTTCTATTGCAAATCTGGATAAGTCCGTCCCCTAACAAACGCATTCCTTTGAATCCTATACGGATGTCCATCAGGCAAGTAAGGGCGATGACAATCAAACCAAGAAGTCTTCCGACCTTCTTGTAATCGAAAAGCTCTCGTTTTCTCCATACAATACGGACAAGCTAACCTACCGTGTGTGCTCCAACCAGATAACATGCCGTATGTAGTAAAATCGCTAATAGTCCACATCAAAGCAACTCTCATGTTGAAATTTTATTCCATCGACGCATCAAATGTCTCGATACCCGTGGTACATAACTCTTTCAACTCATCAATCAATGGTCTCAAGAAAATATCTATATCTCTCCCAATATTTTTCGGTCCCGGTATAATCAGGGACATGAACATATATGGCTCTTTCATGCACATTCCCGGTGGTAAATTATCCACCTCTAGAAATATTGTTGCGATATTTGTGACTCGGACTTTAAACTAACCAATTGAGTTGTCATCGATAACTGTGTAAATTCAGTGCAACCATCCCACACGGCTGATTTACAGCTCCCATTAAATCATAATATTTTCTCGCTGTTGTATTTGGGTCTTCTCTAATATTAGAACACCCCCCAAATTCAAATCTTGTCTCACCATGACGTAAGTTTAAACCATCTTCAACCAAATGCATATATTGATTGTCAGCAAATACTTCATTAGTAGAGGATGTGCTTATTTCATGATCACAAACATTATTTGAAGGAACATACGTCTCACCATGGTATTGCCATATATAGTATCCTTCAACATAGCCACTAAAAATCAAATGCGCCTCAACAGTACTAATATTATGCACTTTTTCATTTTCACACCTCCTACACGGACATCTTATCATTCCCACTATTCCTTTTGACAATGAATAAGTTTTAGCAACCTCAAGAAATTCAATCAAACCATTCAAATATTCATCCTGATATAGTCCATCTCGACGAAAACGATTATACATCCAAGAACGATGTTCTGACATTTTTTCTAGATACATATAGTAAAATTAAAGTAAGCCTACATAATAATATAGTAACTTAATCAATTCAAGACAAATATAATTAAATTTAAAATAATCATAAACATACCTTATCCCATGATTTTGAATCTCCAATTCAGGGTTAGATTGTCAATTTATGGTTGAAATCTTCAATGTAGGATTTATATATTCAATTTATGGTTGTAATCTTCAATTTTGGGTTAAAGATGTGGAGAAAACTGTTTTTTGAAGTATTTTGGCTGAGATATATTGTGGCATACGTTTCTTTTTCTGTTTCTGTTCTGTTAGGTTATTCCAATCGCATCTGGTATTGGCGTCGGGTTTGTGTCGGGTAAATACCGACGCCAAACCCCGATGCTATCCCGTCGCTAACCCATCGCCATATTGTTAAACATGTTTTAATTAGAATTTAATCGTTCCACGTTGAATAAATAGAATTTGTTAGTGATTATTACTTTAAGTTAACTAGAGAAATCGTTACAAAGCATACAGTATTTACGAACTACGTATTATTGTACGGACTCATGATATATATGTAACATGTATATCAAGTGTCGAATTATAGTTCAATTATCGGCTACGATTGACAATTTGATAGTTGTTAATCCTTACGGTGTAAAAATGTGTGTATTTATGAAAATATTGACGACAATGATATAGTATATCAATTAATCATTTAGTTGGAGCTTTGAAAATTTCATTTTGTATGCTACCCGTCGCCACCCGGACGCTAGCTTGTCGCAGATCTGGAAAAATAAAATGAATTCCGTCACCAAACCATCGCCCACCCCTCGCAATACTGGAAAAGGATGGAGTTCCGATGCTATCCCGTCGCTAACCCATCGCCATATTGTTAAACATGCTTTAATTAGAATTTAATTGTTCCACGTTGAATAAATAGAATTTGTTAGTGATTATCACTTTAAGTTAACTAGAGAAATCGTTACAAAGCATATAGTATTTACGAACTACGTATTATTGTGCGGACTCGTGATATATATATAACATGTATATCGAGTGTCGACTTATAGTTCAATTATCGGCTACGATTGACAATTTGATAGTTGTTAATCCTTACGGTGTAAAAATGTGTGTATTTATGAAAATATTGACGACAACGATATAGTATATCAATTAATCATTGAGTTGGAGCTTTGAAAATTTCATTTTGTATGCTACCCGTCGCCACCCGGACGCTAGCTTGTCGCAGATCTGGAAAAATAAAATGAATTCCGTTGCCAAACCATCGCCCACCCCTCGCAATACTGGAAAAGGATGGAGTTCCGATGCTATCCCGTCGCTAACCCATCGCCATATTGTTAAACATGCTTTAATTAGAATTTAATTGTTCCACGTTGAATAAATAGAATTTGTTAGTGATTATTACTTTAAGTTAAATAGAGAAATTGTTACAAATCATATAGTATTTACGAACTACATATTATTGTGCGGACTCGTGATCTATATGTAACATGTATATCGAGTGTCGACTTATAGTTCAATTATCGGCTACGATTGACAATTTGATAGTTGTTAATCCTTACGGTGTAAAAATGTGTGTATTTAGGAAAATATTGACGACAACGATATAGTATATATATCAATTAATCATTCAGTTGGAGCTTTGAAAATTTCATTTTGTATGCTACCCGTCGCCACCCGGATGCTAGCTTGTCGCAGATCTGGAAAAATAAAATGAATTCCGTTGCCAAACCATCGCCCACCCCTTGCAATACTGGAAAGGATTGAGTTCCGATGCTATCCCGTCGCTAACCCATCGCCATATTGTTAAACATGCTTTAATTAGAATTTAATCGTTCCACGTTGAATAAATAGAATTGTTAGTGATTATTACTTTAAGTTAACTAGAGAAATCATTACAAAGCATATCGTATTTACGAATTAATTAGTTGAAGTAAGCATATAGTATTTACTACAGTAATTAATTATTTGAAGTCACTAGCTTGTATATATAGTACTATATATATAAAGTTGAGTGATTTGTTAACCATCTTGCTTCCACGAGCAAGGCCTTGCAATTATATGCCCACTGTATATGATGACAAGAATGAAACAACATATGCAGGGGTGCCACAAAAAGTATGAAACAACCCATCTTGCTTAATTTGATCAGAAATTGCACTCAACCCAAAATCAGAAACCTTAAGATTATCATATTCATCCAATAAAATATTCTCAGGCTCAAGATCACGATGATACACACCTCTAGCATGACAAAATGAAACAGCATAAATCATTGCTAACCTGTGACATAGTATCTTGCAAGGTACACTTTTGAGATTGAGATTTCCCTTTTCATATGAGCAATCAAACCAACCCTCAAAATCTTCTATTCCCCAACCTGTGACATAGTATCTTGCAAGGTACACTTTTGCAAATGTCCCAGAATTTTCCCAACCTACGACAAAATATCAATATACACAGTATACAAAACAAAATGGATGCATCGATGCCAGCAGAATGGATGCATCGATGCCGCCAACAGAATGGATGCATCGATGCCACCAAAATGTCCCTTCATGTCACACCCCATGCATTTCAATATACAGAATATGCAAAACAAAAAACACAACAAACATAACCCGAAATACATTGAACACGATAAGTAACACATCATATGTAATAATTCAACATAAAGTTTCAACTACGACAAACTATCAACTGTGACAAAGTATCAATAAATAAAGTCAAGGCTGGGATTCGGGAAACGAAGAGTGCGGGGGATCGGACTGTGGAGTCGGGACCTGAGGCTCTGGAGGTGTGAATGGATACATCGATGCCAACAAACCTGTGGCGGTCGCTGCACTCCCTACAGACGGGATGCTGCACATACTACCATGTCCCGCTGCGGCTGCACCTGCCATGTAGGCCTTCACCAAACTGGTCAAGTTAGCCAGATCTCCCTTGACGCTCACCACCTCTTCTTTCAGGCTTTGCTTTTCCTGTCCAAACACCTCCAGCGTTGTTGTGAGAGTCTTGTTCTGCATCTCCATCTCCAAGAGTTTCTCTTCTAGCGCCTTGTTTCTAGCCTCCACGGCCTTGTACTTGTGCCTCAATTCCTCATTTGTTGACCCGGGTGCTATATTTGATGGACAAGGTAACGATAGTATCTGCTCTGCAACTAAGCTAGGACCGGCTCCGAGCACGCGTCCTTTGCCCAAGCCCGCCTTGACCGGCGCAGTCTGCAACCACAAACTCTTGTCCCACGGCTGCTCTAAGGGGTCTACGTCCTGCCCATATCGCTCGTGGAACATAGCATCGTACTGTGTCTGAAAATAAAAAACGAGTGTCATAAGTATAAAAACTAAACGTACGAAATACTTAAAAAGAACAGGCAACACCGTTAAGCTCACGTGTGACTAAACTAAACTTACATATGCCATCTCCAAGTTCGGGTTATACACGTCACCAGTCGCTTCATTCGTCACCTTATCCTTCTTCTTGTTAAGCTCAAGAAGAATAGGCAACGCTGATGGCGTCTTACCAGTCCGACGCTCCTGAGATACAATTAAATGTAATGTTAATAGTGATTCGATAAAAAAAATTAATCAATAATATAAACTATAATACAATTTTTAATGAAATTACCTTCTCAAGCATTCGTTCCTGAATGCTCTTACTCCCGAGGACATGCACCGATAACATCCCATCTGGTCGTCCCGCTGAACTCCGACGATTGAGGCTGGCCTGTGCCGATATTGCCCTCTGTTCTTCCCGGCACCAATACCGGACATACTCCTCCCAAATCGCTGGGTCAGTCAACCACTTCAGGCACGGCTTCCCAAGCAACAAAGCGACATCCTCGACCTTGTTATCCTTTAGCGCCTTCTTGTGAGTCTTAGTCAACGAGTCACTAAACTTCTTCTGGTTTTCCGACTCCCATACCTGTCTGGCCAAAGCGACGGGCCCTCCAACCATATCATATATATCCTTAAAAAATACAAAATTAAGTAAGTATAAATTTATTTATAAAAATTTGAATCAAATGTAATCACATACATACTAGAAAAGATGACCAGATTTTATCCTTACGTCCTGCCCGATTTCACTGTAGTGTTTCCAAAATGCTTCCATGTTCCTTTTTATTTGTTTCCCAAAAAATTTGGGAACTCCATCACCAATAAGCCTAACATAAACGATCAAATTGATTAATTAAAGAGATGAAAAAACCAAAACAGTATAACATTATTAGATTAAGCTAGTATATAAAAGATTATGAATTTCATGGATTTGAAGTCATCTTAATTACTGGAAAGTTGCTTATGAAATGATCATGAATTAAAATGAAAATTTATAAAAAAGAATGAAACAGAAGAATCAAGAAAGATAAGATCGTCATGGTTTTGAGCAAATGAAAAAAGGATATGCTTAGGATTAATTCAAAGTGATAATATAGATTTTACAGAATAAAAAGAATGGTAGAATTTCAAAGATCAACACATCAAATACACAATTAATTGAAGTTTAAACATCAGCACTTTGGAAAAATATTTAAGAAAAACCAGAAATCCCCTTTTTTATAACAAATTAGATGTTGAACATTTTTTGTTTAACTTACTTGCCCATGTATAATGTCGCAATAAGCTTCTTAGCACCGGGACGACGAGGGGAGATAGGACGGTCAGCTCCGCGCACCGGAACGCTCCCACTACTATCTAGGCCGATCGCGTCTGACCCGTCAACCTCATCAGCAACCGTATCCCCATCGTCATTATCAGAGGAGTCAGAATACTCGTCGACAGGAGCGGTACTGCGGTGACGGACATCTGAGGACTACTGACTACCTCTAGTGGGCGGCGATGATCGGGAAGCCGTCGACTGTGTAGGTGTCGATCCTCGGGGAAGGGAAGCTGTCGACTGATCTGTGGGCACCGGTGATGACTTGTTAGTGGCTGATGTAGATGGAGTCGGGGCCGGATCGACTATGGTCCGCTGACGATACTTCGGAGCGGGCCCGGTGACCGGCTCTATAGTTATGCCCGGATGACAACCCTTCAGCCTCTTCGGCGGCCGACCTGCAACCGCTTGCTTCTTCGACCTTACACTCTTCCCACCACGAGGAGCCATAAAAAACCTGTAAAATTTGACTTTGTTAAAACCACATTTAAGCATGTTATTCGACATGGTTTGAACTTGAATGACAACATTGTTAACAATAAACATCAAACCAGAAAAAAATAATAGTTGTTGGTCTACTGGAAACAACAATGTAGAATTCGGAGTACCTGACTGCCAATGTTACTATTAATGTTTAACAAAATATTCCTTAACATGTAGATAACAAAATACAAAGCAGTTTATAAGAACTAGTACTACTTGGATTTATCAATATATCATATGCAAGATACAAAATACAAACAAACAAGAGGGGGATGTATCTTTAGGCTGCTTAAAGTTGTGCTCCTTATCATTGAGACAATGCAGGAACAAGGGAAAGTACCATGAGTACACCATAATGTCCAGGGAAAGTACCATAATGTCCAATCTTCACTAAATCATACTCCATATTCACATATTTATATATTTCAATGACACAATAACGCTTTATACTAGTAATACTACATAGTACTATTTAGTACACTATAATTGAAACATTTTCGGAGTAATATACATATGTACATAGTTAAAATTAGTCATCTCAAGTCTCAACGGCGATAAATCAAACATGGCAACATCAGTTCTCTATGCAAATGAGAAATCAGTTTTAGTTGATGAAAAAAACTCACATCAGAAACTTCACACAGTCTACTAAAAGCTAAGGTACATAAAAACGTGGGTAACTTAACATAAGCTAAGGTACATTTAACACAAAATAAGCCATATAAGAAAATGGGTAATTTTATTTCAGTAAACTCAATAATAAACTAAACAAGATACCTAATTTTCAAGTTTAACCATAAAGCTTTCAATAAAAAACTTTCAGATACAAATTACCACAAAAAAAAAAAAAAACCAAATTACCAATAAAAAATCCAAATTACCACCAAAAAATCAAAATTATCAACAACAAATCCAATTTTCAACCATTTTACGATAAATTAATCACTGAATTTACTATAAATTAACAAATTTTAATTACAACAAACCTTCAATTAGAACTGAAAAATAAATGAATAAATAAGCCCTCAATAACGAACAAACCTAAATTTCAAATTAAAATGCATATATAATCAATTTAAATTACAACAATTGAGACTATTAAACTGAAAAATTAACCTTGAATTCGATTTGGGCGTGGATTGGTGGTGTGGGAGTAACACACCGACGGTTGCGTGTCGGGGAAAGGTGATCGACGGCTGGCGACAACATGGAGTCGGGTTTTTTTGGGGGGGTGGGGGGAGCTTATGAAATTATTATTGGAAGATTTTAGGTTTCTTTAATGTATGGACTTGGTTTAATAAAGCCCATCGCCACACCGACTCAAACTTTTAAATATATTTTCTAGAATTCTTAATAATAAAAGACTTTTAAAAATTAAATAGTAATTAGCGTCAGTATAGCGGCGGTATAAAATAACCAATAATATATATTTTCATTTTATCCTAAAATATATTAATAATAATATTTAATTTATTTTAAAAATAAAAATGGCGTCGGAGTGGCATCAGTTAGTCAATGAAATGGTTTAAAAATAAAATTTTAAATTACTTATTTATCGTACCGTCGCCACATCGACGCAAACGTTTAAATATATTTTTTAGAATTCCTAATAATAAAAGACTTTTAAAAATTAAATAGTTATTAGCGTCGGTAAAGCGGCGGTATAAAATAACCAATAATATATATTTACATTTTATCCTAAAATATATTAATAATAATATTTAATTTATTTTAAAAATAGAAATAGCGTCGGTATGACATCGGTAAGTCAATGAAATGGTTTAAAAATAAAATTTTAAATTACTTATTTATCATACCGACGCCATACCGACACGTTATTTTTAACCCATTTAAGAAAACGTGTTGGAATGTCACCGACGCGTAACCGACTCCATACCGTCGCGAAACTTTAAAAAAATGGCGACGGGCGTTTCGCCCGTCGCGTTTGCTTCGTTTTCTAGTGGTGAAACATTCTATTGTACGTTGTCGTCGTCTTGTATCGTATTTAAACCCAACCTATTATCTTGAAATAGTCCAGTTTTTGTATTATATCTTGAAAATATATTTTAACTGAAAACGATATTTATAGTATAATTGCATATGTGGTTCTATGCCTTTCTCGTTATATTTCATACAATTTGCATGTTATTAAGTAGTTATTGAAATTCAAACGCTGTATATTTTGTATCGTATCACAATATTAATTTATCATCAATCTTATCAATTATTCCCTTCAAAGAGTAGTGTATATTTTATAAAAGGTAAAGTTCAATTGTAATAGTACTTTGGTAATATATAAATTTTAGCTAAAACTTTTTACTTTTCATATGTCAAAGATCCTATTTGATTAGAGATAAAAAAATTATCTGCTACTTTCTATAAGTTTGATTTTTTGCTTCATAAGGAGCGTACTTATTATGGATCGATCATTTTGTACATGAACTATATAACATGTAAACCAAATGAAAAAAAAATTATCAAAGTAAGGTATTAAATATTTTGTAATATACTGAGTACCAATTTTGCATTTCTTCATTCTCTTCAACATCGTGATTTCTTAGTACTCACATTGTTAAGTTCACGTGAAAAATCATAAAGGATTAAAAGAAAATATCTTTACATAATGTATCAATATTCTCAATTTTGTAATAATTAATTATTACATAGGTATAATATTTACAAATAAATTAAGTAGCTCTATAATAATTAGAGTTGAAATGACATATGCCGAAAAAAAAGTAAATAGGTTTAATCTTATTTAAAAGTCTCATTAGTTCTTACCGTGTTTGGCCTTGATGGATGTCGCAACTTTCTTTTCATTCAATATCATGATAGATTTTTTTTTTTTTTGTATTTTTGTTCTAATTGCATCATATCTATATTAATGTTTTCTTTTTGTTAAATGTGCCCTTCATTATTGTTCCTTGTCAGTTGTCATGTTTTGTTATCTTCTTAAAAGTCTCATTAGTTCTTATCATGTTTGGTATCACGGATGTCGCAACTTTCTTTTCATTCAACATCATGATATTTTTTTCGTATTTTGTGCTAATTGCATCATTTTTCTATATCAATGCTTAATTTTTTTTTTGTTAAATGTGCGCTTCATTGTTCATTGTCAGTTGTCATGTTCTGTTATCTTCTGAAAAATCTTTATGTCTTTATGTTAAGTCGTGTTTTGTGCATATTTTACATATCTATAGTCGGGGTGTTTGTTATATTTGCTCTTTTTATTTTGTGATTTTAGGTTGACAATTGGATTTTAGAAGATTAAAAGGAGAAAGAACCAAATGAAACGAAAAAGAGAAAAAATTGCGAAGAAAAGAGTTGACACGAAAAAGGCAACAGAAGACTTCGAAAAGTTATTGTGCCCACGCTTAAGTCCCTGAACGCTTCTGCCAAGAAATGCGTTTTCAAACGCGTTTTTTGAAGATTCCTGAAGATCTTTCCATTAAAATTCGGATTTTATTGGATTTCTGTTGCCCGAATTTATGGAATTTATTCCCTTTTTGTTTTAGGATTTGTTTCCATCTTTTGGATAATTCTAGTTTGTTAAGTTTGTTAGGTTTGTTAGAGTCCTAACCCTAATTAGTTTCCTTCTAGGATTAGGACTCTACTAGGTCTTTAAATAAGTGGAATTATTATTCCACAAGACATCTTTTACATTATTTTTCAATTCAAGTACACGTTTTTCCCTTTATGAAGGCTTTCGAATTTTATATCTTGTTTACGTTCTTGATTATGTGTTGCTAATCACATACTTCTAGTCGAGGATTCATCGAGGTTTGATTCTTAATATTTGTGAGATCGAATTGTACTTTAATTTCTTCGTTTATCAGGTATTTACTTTTTCCTTGAGCTTTGTTGACAATATATTTCAATTGATTAGATAACTTGATCAACTATTTAATCGTTGGAATCGTATTAAGCTATTTAGGGCTAAATCCGTGACTGGTGAACCATAATTTTTGTAGCAGTTAGCGACATTGATTATTTAATCGTTTTCGATTAGTCGTTATGGGAATTAGTAATCTAGTCTAAATGAACCGAGCTTATGCGTTTGTTGGCTAGAATTGGTGTTTTTCTAATACGTGAATGCTATCGATAGGCTAAATCCTAAGAGCTTGTTTAGGGTTGTCTACTTGGTAAGAGAAGTAATCAAAAAGCTTGTTTTGGTTATCGACGACTTAAGAAAAAACTAGGTTAATAGAGCTTGTTAGTAACTATAGCCAATTTATCTAATAACACTGAATTATCATTGCATCTATGATCAAATTGTAGAATCAACACCGAGATAATCCGAAGACTAGAAACTCTCATCTTATTGAACTCGAAATCTGCTTTACTTGCGTTTTTAATTTACGTCTTTTTATTTTATTTAGTTAATCAAATCCAAAACCCCCTTTTAATTGATATTAGTAATTTAGGAATTATTTCTACACCATTCCTTATGGATCGACCCTACTTATCACTATTTACAAATCTTTTAGAGTAGATTATTTATTTTTGTTGGATTCGACGCCCACCACTTTATTCTTAATTTCATAGGTGTGAAACATTAAGAATTTCATCATCATTTTCCCGCTGCAGGATCATTCTTGTTTTTCATCCCCCTTTCTCCTTTAATTTTGGATGTACTTCTTTGAGCTTCATTTAATTTTTTATAGATAAAAATGTAGAAGGAAGACGACTCAAAGCTAAAAAAAAAAACTTAAATTTTGTACATGAACTATATAACATGTAAACCAAATGAAAAACAATTATCAAAGTAAGGTATTAAAAAATTTGTAATATACTGAGTACCAATTTTGCATTTCTTCATTCTCTTCAACATCGTGATTTCTTAGTACTCACATTGTTAAGTTCACGTGAAAAATCATAAAGGATTAAAAGAAAATATCTTTACATAATGTATCAATATTCTCAATTTTGTAATAATTAATTATTACTTAGGTATAATATTTACAAATAAATTAAGTAGCTCTACAATAATTAGAGTTGAAATGACATATGCCCAAAAAAAAGTAAATAGGTTTAATCTTATTTAACAGTCTCATTAGTTCTTACCGTGTTTGGCCTTGATAGATGTCGCAACTTTCTTTTCATTCAATATCATGACATATTTTTTTTTGTATTTTTGTTCTAATTGCATCATATCTATATTAATGCTTTGTTTTTGTTAAATGTGCCCTTCATTATTGTTCCTTGTCAGTTGTCATGTTTTGTTATCTTCTTAAAAGTCTCATTAGTTCTTATCATGTTTGGTATCACGGATGTCGCAACTTTCTTTTCATTCAACATCATGATATTTTTTTCGTATTTTGTGCTAATTGCATCCTTTTTCTATATCAATGCTTAATTTTTTTTGGTTAAATGCGCGCTTCATTGTTCATTGTCAGTTGTCATGTTCTGTTATCTTCTGAAAAATCTTTATGTCTTTATTCTTAATTTCATAGGTGTGAAACATTAAGAATTTCGTCATCATTTTCCTCGCTGCAGGATCATTCTTGTTTTTCATCCCCCTTTCTCCTTTAATTTTGGATGTACTTCTTTGAGCTTCATTTTTTTTGTTTATAGATAAAAATGTAGAAGGAAGACGACTCAAAGTTAAAAAAAAAAAACTTAAATTTTGATCAGTGTTACAATTCTATTGCACTGGTATGTATGAAAAGAAAGTCATTAAGCACTCCTCATTTATAACAAAAACCTTCATCCACTCCCACTTTTTGAAAAATCCTTCACACACATCTTGAGTATCGATGACCAATAAAAAATATCGTTCGTTTATGTAAAATTATAATTTCACTTTACTCTGAGCTATTATAAATTATAACGGTTCCTATACAATAAAATATATGTATAACTCGATATAAAATTAATGTAATGTATAATTAATTAAATAAGCTACCCTTCAATGAAATAAAAAATAAAATATGATTATAATGTTATAAAAATAAACTAAATAAAAAATAATCTAATATAATTTTTCGGTCACTATTAATAGATTATTTTATTTTGAATGTTGGTATTTTATTGATAATCTAATTTTTTTTTGAATATTAGAAGACTTCGATTACCTAAATAATTTAAATTACTATTGATGATTCGTATTTATTATTGTTAAAATAATACTTTTTAAATGCTAAAATTACATCTTTGTTGAAGGTTAAGTAATGACGAATGATATACTATTTTTTAATAAAATATGATAATTTAATTAAATTATGTAAATAATTAGTCTACCACAAAAGATGAAACGCATATTACGTAAAATGTGTTTCCTCTCTCTCTATATATATTTTTAATTGAATCTTGGTTTCAACAATAGAAAATTAACTTAATCTTGTTAGTACAAGAATAGCTAAAATGTCAGGTAATTGAAGTGGAAACTCAGATAAATGTTTACATGGTCGATGTTTGTAAAACTATTAAAGAGAAAGACATGATTGAAAATAAAATGTGAAAATAGTAATAAACTTCACATGTTAGTAGTTGAAGATGACGTTGTCTCTCAAATAATATCAAGTTCAAAAGTATGCTTTGGCCTTTTTTGTGTTCGGTAGTATTTGCGACACTTTTTTCTATTTATCGTGAAGATGAAGATATCAAAAGAAATTTGAAGTCAAGCAAAATAAAATTATTTGTGACTTTACTCATTCACATTTTTGTGAACCATTCATATTATTAATAATATACATTAACAAGTTTGCTTTCTATCAATCAATTCAAGAATAATAAAAATATTTTTGTTAATTAAAACGAATCCCGTATTAACTTAATTAAAAAAAATTATTTTTTATTAATGGGACATAATTATCCAAATAACTTGATTTCTTTATACTCTACGAAAAATATTGATATATAAAGAATTCATTCATTAAACAAAATTATTTCATAATGCCCATGGATTTACAAAAAAATAAAATTCTTAAATCATGAAAACTACAAGATTACAATATAATTGAATTGATAAAACAGTACTTCAACTAAAATTGAATCCATGAATAGTCTTCAGTCAGAAAAACTATGGATTTAGTAGTGAAATTACTGTGTTATTTGTTATGTACATATAAGTTGAAAAACGATTCTCTAAATCAAGCGTATGGGAATTAATTAGTCATAGTTTTATCTCCCCATTAACTTCGATCATATGCCTTAACTAAATTAATTTTTGTGGTTAATCAAACACATTCATTTATGTGGGTGAATAAAGTTTGGGCGTAAAAACATCACATTGTGAGTTTCAAAGAAAAAGGAGATCATGCCTAGCCGACCATCAAATTATATGTTATTCAGATGCTTCCTACATCCATAAATAGTGATTGTAGTATTTCTTTTAATTTATTGAAATGAAGATTATTATAAAATGAAATTTGCAGCAAGGTAAAAGAAATTGTATATGCCTAAAATTTTACCCAGTCATATTGTTTGTGAACCACTCAAATTAATAACATACACTATAAAAGGTTTATAGATATACATTTATAAAACTTTTTTTTTTGGTAAACTGTAATTTCATTAAATCTCAAAGACCATAGTTTCCAACTCATACATCAATCATACATTCTCAAATGAAAATTTCTATGCTAGCAACTTGTTCCTATATGCTTCCTCTCCCAGTCTAAGTTTCTGTTGAGTATTACAAGCAAATCTTCTTTTCATCCCTTCCTGTAATTGGATGAGTACCACCTCTTGTGTTCGTTCAACTTTGTCAAAACACCTTAAATTCCTTTCCCTCCATGTACTGTTAATCAGCCATGCAACGCCAGCCCATACAACATTTTGTCTATACTTCCATTTCTTGAATGCAAACTGCATCCATCTTTCCCACCTTCCAGCTTGGGTTGGCCACACTGTAACATCCAGCCACACCATCATTTTCTGCAACAAAACCTTGCTCCATTCGCATTCAAAAATTAAGTGATCGATTGTTTCATCTTTATTCTGACATAAGACACATTGACCATCAATTTCATCTACAAACCGATCCACTCTATCCTTGGTTAGTAGTTTCTTATGCAACAACATCCACATAGTTATAGAGTGCCTCTGAATATTCAGTCGGTTCCAAGTTACCTTATTTATTATTAATCACAAGTTCATGCACATTTATTAACAATAACAATAAAAATTCTTTTTTTTATTTTAGTATAATATTAGATTATTAATATAGGAGGTCTTTTGGTATTTAGAAAAATTAAGAAACGTAAATTATGTAGATAATCTTAAATGATTCACGCTTTATAAATAAAATTAAGTATCAATATAAATAATATATATGTATATGTATATTTATAATAATAATAATATATAATATATAATGAACAAATCAAATCATTTATTATAAAAGTATATACAATACACTAATATAATAAAAATATAGATACAAATCACTTTTAAATGTATACAATGAATTAATTAAATCATTTATCACAATAATACATTCAATGAATTAAATCTAAGTTTTAAAAGAACAAATTAATTACAAGTAAAACAAATTTACTCAATTGACTTTACCTTTTTTTAAGTATAACATTCATATAGGGATGTTTTAAACGCTTCAAAAAAGTTAAAAAATGTAAGCCACTCTCTTATCATTCACACTTTTATAATAACTAGAAATAACTCACGTGCTACGCACGTGATTATATGATGAAAAATTAAATTTATGTTTACATACATTAGAAATATATGTAAATATATTAGATTTAGTAAAAAATAAGTTTATTTAATAATTTATTTACAGTTGTTATGAAAATTACTAATTACTATTTTTATATATTTATGATAAAATTTATTTTATGTTTTTAAATATTATCTCGGTTTTTTTTGACAAAATTAATCATATATTTATTTTTTGTAATATGTAAGTTGTATTTCATTAAACTATGTCACTCCCTCAACTTCCTTTAATTTTATGAGATGATATACCGTACTCTTTCCACTACATCACCAATTATACTCTTTTCATTCTTCAATTTTCTTTTTTTGCTCTCCAAACATTGTTCTTCTCTAACAGTTGTCTCGGTTTTCCCCTGCTGATTTTGCTTCCCCAAGTCAGTATCTCATCCCATTTGTCTTTCCTGCACTGAACTCTCAATTTCTTCCGGCATTGTCCCTGACTTCCTTTGCAAACTCACACTCACCAAGTATTCAAGTAGATGATCTCTTGTTTCCTCCTCCCGATTACATAGGATGCAACAAGCATCTACTTCTCCCATCCAGATGTTGTCCATTGTTTTAAGTTTATTTTTCAATGTCATCCATACAATCATTCTATGTCTTGCAATTGGTCCCTTCCCCCAAACCAGATTTCTCCATTGCGCTACCTCTGAATGTTTGGTTATGTGGTTGAAAGCACTTTTGATTGAGAATTGACCTATCTTCCATTTGTATTATTTTTCATATATAGTAACATATATTCTTATTTTCAAATAAATATGTTATTCATTTTCAATAACGTCATGGACTTTTAGAGGATGATAGTCTGTATACTTTAGTTTTGAGTTGCGAATCCTGATTAGTTGGGTATCAACATCAACTTCACCCTCAAGGACATGTCAACAAATGAGCTTGTGATTCTATAAGTTGTACACATGTCAATCAAAGAATCTAATGGCATATGACATATGTTTTCTTCACTACTTTAACTTAAAGTCAATAAATTGAATTTAATTCAATTAAAAAGAAAAAATAATCAAAATCTGTGGCAAGTGTGAATTGTGATAAGAGTTGAATATTCTATACTTTTTCATTAATTTTGTATCATAATCATGTCCTTTTATTTTATTCTTAGTGAAATGCTTTCAATGTGAAATGTTCTAACACTGCTCATTGTCTACTTATGACTTCATATAAACTTATTAATGTAATAGATTATGGTTGTATGCATCACATTCTTTGATATACCTTAAACTTGGTAAGGATCTCCATGTAATATATCGAGATTTGGTATCCAAAACTATGCATATTAAAATCTAATATCACCCCTTTTACCTTAACTTCTTTTGGTTTTTCAAAGATTTTTTTGTTTTTGCTTTCTTTCTTCATTTTTCCTTTTACGTAGAGAAACAAAAAGAAATAAAACTGAACTTAATAAAGCCAAAAATTAAAATAGTTATAAATGGACAAATATTTTTTTATCAATAATTACTTACCATGGTTAACCTTTTTTAATTATATGATGCATAAATTAATATTTTTAATATTTCAAATAATTTTTTAACTAAGTTGTTAGTGTTCTACTTTCTTTCTATAAACAATAATCTTTTATATTTATAAATTTGTATCATTTTTCTGCTCCAAAAACATACTTTCAATTTTTTGAAGTATTGCATATTATTTCTATAAAAGATTAGAAAGCTTCATTAAAAATTAAAAATATATTGCAAGTTAGTATTTGATAATTAAGATATCTATCTATTCATATTTAAGATCATATTATATACCTTTAAATTATAAATTTTACAAAGTGATGATTAATGCTTTTATATTGATTTTGTTTTACTCACTTTATCTTTACAATAAAAATACCGACAAACAGTAAATTGAAGTAGGAAAAAAACTATACGATTAATAAGGATAGCATACTAAATTTTTTATACGCAAAAGTAATGGATGCTAACTTTTAACATTTTAACGAGGTTCTTGGCAAAATACAATACTATTAGTGTTCTTGATGATATATGAGAAAACTTTATTTTCATATATAAAATAATTTTCGTGCATAGCACGGGATACACGCTAGTAATAAATAAATTGAGAATGTAAATGAATTGTTTATTGACCAAAAACAGAAACCAAAAAGAAAAGTCTTATTATTAGAGACAAAGGACGGAAAATTTCACTCAAAATCTTTACGGTTCAAAATAAATCAAAGCCTGATAATACAACAAAATACAATCAATATAAAATTCAGAAGTTCAAGAACAAAAATAAATGAAAAAATGGATGTAGTGTAGTATTAGAAATGAGTCAATGACATATTATGAGGCGAACGAAAATAAGAACCTCAATGAATTCTATCACCCTATTAGATCAACAAATATAAGTAAATCAAGAACAATAGGAAAGAAGATGAAAAAAAAACCCAATGAAAAGCGATGAATGTCTTCGATTGATTGATCAAAAAATTAAACCAACTAAGAATATGTAAACAAAAAAAAGAAGAGAAATTTTACACAAAATCATAATAATCGAGCTGAAGAAGCTTTTGTTCGTGCTTGTTTGAATCATCATCTAGTTTCAAAAGTTTGTGTTTGAACTTGTTTTATTTGTTCACATTTATTGTTTTTTTACATTTGGACCAAAACAAACAAAACTTTTCTGTGTTTATGACTCCGATTAAAAACAGAACCTATGCTTCATTTCCATTGAGAAAATTTCCAAGCAGCCTCTAAATATTGAGAAGTAAGCTTCAATTTGTTTGCTTCCGCTTCTTTGATCGTGCTACAAATGTAAATGCATGGAAGCTTAATTTCCAGAAAAAAGTGAACCTTATTATCAGAAATTTGAGAAAGTTGAGATTCAATACGAATTTGGCCATTAAATTTGCGAGGACTTAATTTGGTTCATTCCTCAGAAGTTGACTAGTGTAATTGTTTAAAGCCCACAGCCCAATTTCAGGTAGGCTCATGTGGAATTAAGATTCTTGACATTAACAAACTGTGGAGAAGGCTCAATTGCAACTTATAAGATCTCAAAGAAAGAAAACTGTATCTAAAATTGCATCTGAAATTGTTTACTATTATAATATACTTCAGTTTCTAGAACGATTACTTTAAATTTTAACTAAAACTATACAAATAGTAAATAACAAATATAAAAGTTTATGGAAATTTAACAAATATATTTGCTGCTAAATCTGATGTTCTTTGTGATCAATTCAAGTGTAGGGAAAATGTGTGCAGTAGAGTCTGCAGGTTTTATTATGCAGAATATGTTGTGTGTATTGTGCTTTGTTTTCCATTATTATTATTTGAGTAATATTGTGAAGAGTTATTGTAATTTTATCATTATTACGATATATTTTGTAGGAAGAATACATGGAGAAACAAGATTGCATTGACTCCACTACATCGGGGTTCGATCTACATTTATGGACTCAATTGACTGAAGGTGCTTCCAAGGGACGTATGTATGGAGTTGGACGTAGTTATATTTCTGGAGATCACAGTGTAGCCTCCGTAGGCACACCATTTATGGGGAGCATGCTCAAGCATTAGCTGAGACAAAGATGGAAGAATATCGCATGGAGATGGAAAAATATCGTAGGAAGGACGAAGAGAGAGAAGGAGTTGGAAAACTATCGGAAGAAGGATGAAGAGAGACAAAAAGATGGACGAAATAAAGGAGTAATCTGGAAAGATGAAAGAACTTCTTCAGAAAATGATTCAAGAAACGGGACTTCCAAACCACAAGTATCCCAGTGAATCTGGCTACGAGAAGTAAATTTGTTCTCTTACTTTTGGTTGAATGTTAGATTTGGATTGAGATATTATTACTGATTATGATATTGTGCTAATTAGTTTTTTTTAGTGATGTGAATGACTTGTTTTGTTATGTAGAAGTGATTATGATGTTGTGTAATTATTTTGGTTGCTTTTATTATATTAATTGTGATTTTGAATTTTATTAGATTAATTGTGACGAATTTAGACACGGAATGATATTTAAATTATAGAGACAGATTTAGAGACGGGTTCATTAAAAAATTCAGTGACGAATTTAGAGACGGATTTAGAGACAGAATTATAGAAAAAAATTAGAGACGGGTTTAGAGACGGAATTAGAGACTGAAATAGGTTGATATTTAGTGACGGAATTGGTGTCGGATTAGAGACGGAAATAGGTTGATATTTAGTGACGGAATTGGTGTCGGATTAGAGACGGAAATAAGTTGATATTTAATGACGGAATTGGTGTCGGATTAGAGACGGAAATAAGTTGGTATTTAGTGACGGTATTGGTGTCGGATTAGAGACGGAAATAAGTTGATATTTAGTGACGGAATTGGTGTCGGATTAGAGACGGATTTAGAGACGGAATATGTGTGAAAAATATCGTCACATTAGCGACGGAAATAGCGACAGAATCTGTCCGTCACTAAAATTAGCGACCGATATTTGCCCGTCTCTAATTTGCGTCCAGCTGTTTAGCGACCGACCTTAGCGACGGACTTTTCCGTCGCTAAAACCATTTAGAGACAGAAAAAGCGGGTATCAGAGACGGATTTGTCCGTCTCTAATACCCTGTTTTCTTGTAGTGTTAGTAGTAAGGACAATTATATCTTTTCACATATGTTTCCCACATTATTAGTAGTAAGGGCAATTATGTCTTTCCACATAGGACTAAACAATTTTGATATTCACACATTTATATAGGGGATTGATAGTTATAGATATAGATAGATTGGTTTAATAAATTTCACTTCCACTGGTTTTTGTTATTGCCCTTCACAAAGAAATGCTTAAACTGCCATTATCATATATACACATTATAATCCTATATTATATAGCATATAAACCTTTATACATGCATGTATACAATATTTTAGTCTTTAATTGAACTAAAAATATTTAACAGTTAAACAAAAAAGAAAAAAAGCTAATGTATACTAGAATTATACTATGTTAGAGTTAGGTTAGTATATTAGAATGTTGAGGTGTGATTGATTTGTTTAGTGTTAAGATGAAAGACATGAAATACAGTAAAGAAGGAGAAGAAAACTCTTATTGATTGAAAAGAAGGGTGTTTATCATTAATGACTGAATACAACTCTAATCTAAGGGCTTAAGTATATATAGCCCTAAATACAACGGATAGTTAACAACTAATCCTAACTAACTCTCTTAATAAAAGAGCACTCTTCAACACTCCCCTTCAAACTTGGTTTTGCAAATAAATCTAAAACACCAAGTTTGCTCAATAGCTGCTCAAATTGACTCCTCCCAAGAGCTTTAGTTAGAAGATCAGCTGGTTGCTGATGTGTTGAAATATGCCTAGTAGTGAGAACTCCTTCTTGAACTTTGTCTCTTACAAAATGGCAATCGGCTTCAATGTGTTTACTCCTCTCATGATATACTGGATTTGAAGCAATATGGAGAGCAGAACTGCTGTCACAGAAAAGCTGAACTTGTCCTTTAGCCTGCATTCCCAGATCCTTTAGTATCCCTAGGATCCATACAAGCTCACAGGTTGTAGTAGCCATTGACCTGTATTCTGCTTCAGCAGAGGACCTAGACACCACATTTTGTTTCTTGGTTTTCCAAGATATCAAAGATTCACCAATCTGAACTGCATAGCCTGTCACTGATCTCCTTGTCATAGGGCAAGAGGCCCAGTCAGAATCACATAAGGCCTTGATCTGTAAATCACTACTGGATGACAATAATAGCCCAAGTCCAGGTCTGCCCTTCAAATATTTTAACACTCTGTACACTGCTTCCAGATGAGACCTCTTTGGTTTGTGCATGAACTGTGTCAACACTTGAACAGAGTAAGAAATATCTGGTCTAGTCAAGCAAAGGTATATAAGTTTGCCTACCATTTTCTGATATTCAGCTACATCATCAAGTAACTGATCATCAGAATTTAGCCATGTTACTTGATCATAATCATAAGAGGTGAGTTTTATATTCTGTTCCATAGGAGTGTAAACTGGCTTACACCCTAACATACCTGTTTCAGCTAAGAGTTCCAAGGTATACATCCTCTGATTGAGACATATGCCCTTGGAAGACCTAGCAACCTCAATCCCTAGGAAGTATTTTAAGCTTCCCAGATCTTTCATATGAAAAACATTACACAGATACTGTTTGCATTCATCAATCAGAATAGGATTATTCCCAGTTATTAAGATATCATCAACATATACTAAAAAACAGTAAGATCACTCCCCTTTGATTTAATAAACAGGGAATAATCATTTTTAGATTGAATGAACCCAAACTTGCTCAAGGCAGTGGTGAACTTTAAGTTCCATTGCCTTGGAGCTTGCTTTAAACCATATAAAGACTTACTCAATTTACACACTTTACCTGTACCATGATGGGGAAAGCCAGAAGGAATGTCCATGTAGATCTCTTCAGCCAAATCCCCTTGGAGAAATGCATTTGTCACATCCATTTGAAAGAGTGGCCAATGATGGATAGCTGCTAAAGAAATAACAAGTCTCACAGTAACATGTTTAGCAACAGGGGCAAAAGTTTATGTATAGCTATCCCCTCTTGTTGAGTATACCCTTTGGCTACAAGCCTAGCTTTGTACCTATCTATAGAGCCATCACTCTTGTATTTTATAGTATAAACCCACCTACTGCCAATAGGAACTTTACCAGGAGGTAAACTGACAATACTCCAGGTGTTATTCAATTTTAAGGCATTTATTTCTTGCTGCATAGCAGCTTGCCATTTACTGTTTTTAGCAGCTTCTGAATAAGATTTAGGAATCCTTTCATGAGAGATAGCAGTAAGAAAGGCTGTATGATGAGGTGAAAGCCTGCTATAAGTGACAAAATTGGATATAAGATGGTCTGTACTGTCAGATTGAGGAGACTTAGGAAAAAATGGGGAGACATAGTCTTTAGACCAACTAGGAGGCCTGCTTATATTGGCTGATTTTCTGGATTGAACCCTGGCAATAGTCTCAGGTGCAACATTAGTCTCAGGTGCAACATTAGTCTCAGTGGTAGTTTGAGTAGTATTATTAGGTTCAGATTCATCATTGTTGGAAGCACTAGGAGTAAACACACTCTGATTCTTGGAATTATATGGAGAAACAAATTCTTCAAAGTACAGTTGCTGATCTTGTGTAATAAACTGATTAGAATCAGATTCTGGATGATTATTCATAGCAAAAGGTAGAATGTTCTCATAACAAATGATATCTCTAGAAACCCGAAAGGTCTTAGTTTGTAAGTCTAGCAATTTGTAGCCCTTTTGTCTAGCAGAATATCCTAGCAATATGCAAGGTTTACTCCTAACAGCAAATTTATCAACAGGCAGAATCTTGGCATAACATAGGCTACCAAACACCCTCAAGTGACTTAGATTAGGCACTCTGTTGTTAAGCTTAAAAAAAGGTGTATGACCGTGAAGCAGTTTAGTGGGTGTTCTGTTGATTAAATACACTGGTTAACACACAATCACTCCAATAACAAATAGGAATATTAGAATGAAACTTTAATGCCCTTGCCACATCAAGAATATGCCTATGCTTCCTCTCAACAAGGCCATTTTGTTGAGGTGAATACACACAGGAGCTTTGGTGCAAAATACCCAAAGAAGAAAACAAATTAGAACATGCATTACTGAAAAAATCCCAAGCATTATCAGTCCTAATAATTTGGACTTTGCAAGCATATTGAGTGTTCACATACAACATGAAGTTCTCTAGCAATTTATACACTTCAGATTTGTATTTCATCAAAAAAACCCAACAAAATCTAGAGAAATCATCCACAATAGTAAGAAAATACCTTTCTTGATTATAAGAAGGTTCTTTATAGGGTCCCCCAACATCAACATGAATCAATTGAAATATAGATGATGTCTTAGAAGTACTAATAGGAAAGGGACTCCTGGAATGTTTAGCCAGGGGGCAAATATGACAAAAAAAATTGGAATTAGAAGTTTGCACACCCAACTGAGGCAAAAAAGTAAGTCTAGATGGAGAAATATGACCTAATCTATAATGCCAAAGAGTAGCTTTATCTATAGGCTTATTGAAATACTGATTTACAGAAGACACATTGTTACAAGTAGTGTCCAAATCTGCAAGTCTTGCTGTCAAATTGTCATTGATGGAATCATCCAGGTAGTACAGCCCATTATAGAGTTTACCAATCCTCTTTGTCACACCAGTCCATATTTCCTGAAGCAAACAAAAGGTAGGATAGAAACTTACCCCAAGCTGATTTCCCTTAGTTAATTTTGATACAGACAACAAGTTAAAGTGAAAATCAGGTACATAAAGGACATGATGAAGAACAAGATCCTGTCCTAATGTCACACTACCAATATGAGTAACACTACTGTAACTACCATTGGGAAGCTTCACAGAAATAGGATTAGGGCAATTAATAATATTATGATCCAACAGACTTAGATTATAAGTGATATGTTGGTTTGCCCCAGTATCTATGATCCAAGTTTTATCATGCAGAGGGCAAGGAATACATAATGAAGAAGAAGAGTTATTAACACAGATACCTGCAACATTTGCAGATACAAAGGATCCTCCAGCTTCAGTGTGTGTTCCAATAAGCTTCAAGAGCTGCTGGTACTGGTGTGGTGTGAGGCTCTGAACAGCAGCTTCATGTCCCTGGTTTTGTGTGCCTGCATCAGATTGTCCAGGGCTTGGTGCAGAAGATGATACCATATTGTTGGCTGGTGGGTGTCGAATCCAACAAAAATAAAATCCTACTTCAAAAAGATTTGTAATCAGTGATAAGCAGGGTCGATCCACAGGGAATGGTGTAAAATATAATTCCTAAAATTACTAATATGATGAAGGGGGGATTTTGAGATTTTTAACTAAAAGCGAAATTTAAAACGTGAAATTTAAAAGATGCAAATAAAACAATTAAAGCAAATAAAGTAAATTTCGAATTTTATATGATGAGAAAATTCTAGTTTTCGGATTATCTCGGTATTGATTCTATGATTTGATCATTGATGCAATAATAATTCAACGTTATCAAATAAATTGGCTATAGTTACTAACAAGCTCTAGCAACCTAGTTTTTCCTTAAGTCATCGATAACCAAAACAAGCTCTTTGATTACTTCTCTTACCGACTAGACAACCCTAAACAAGCTCTTAAGATTTAGCCTAGCGATAGCATTCACGAATAAGAAAAACACCAATTCTAGCCAACAAACACATAAGCTCGGTTTATTTAGACTAGGTTACTAATTCTCATAACGACTAATCGAAGACTTGTCCGTAAACGACGTCGCTAATTGCTACAGAAATTAGGGTTTACCAAACAATTACGGATTTGGGCCCTAAATAGCTTAATACAATTTCAACGATTAAATAGTTGATCAAGTTATCTAACCAATTGAAATATATTGTCAACAAAGATCAGAGAAAAAGTAAATACCTGATGAACGAAGAAATTAAAGTACAATTCGATCTCACAAATATTAAGAATCAAACCTTGATGAATCCTCGACTAGAATTATGAGTTTAGCTACTCATAATCGAACGTGTGCAAACAATAAAAATCGAGAATTTCATGGAAGGGAAAAAACGATACTTGAATTAAAAATAATGTAAAAGATGTCTTGTGGAATAAAATTCCACATATAAATAGCATAAAGGAATCCTAATCCAAAAAGGTAACTAATTAGGATTCTAACAAACTTAACAAACTAAAACAAAATAAAAATCCTAGAAATAAGGAAATAAATCCAAAACCTAATAAGGGAAATAATCCCAACGATTTGGGGAAAGAGAAAATATCCAAACAGGATCTGAATTTCAGCACATAAATCTTCACAGCGTCCAGCTGTTCCATCCAGATCCGAAGCCTTTGGGAAATTAACCGTGGGCACGCTTAAGTCTTCAGAATGTTTAGCGGCCAGATTTTGTTCCCAATTGATTTTCTTCCTTTTTCGCTTCAATTAACCTCCTTTTCATTCCTTCCTTGTATCATCACCTATTAATCCAATATCAACATAACTCCATTAAATATCAAGCTCAAATATGCCAAATATCCTAATAATAATCATGTAAAGTATGTACAAAATACGACCTAACAAATACCCCCACACTTATGCAATTGTACGTCCTCGGACAATGTTTGAAATTAAGCAATGTAACCACTCAAGCTTGCTTCACCCGATAAATCAGAAATATAGGTTCGTGCACTAATGAACAAAAATCAAACTTGACAAGACGGCACATGCAAAAAAATCGAGGGTTCCAATACCATAATAAATCAATACCAACACAACGAACTCATTTTCACAAATAGAAATGCACGAAATTAGTCGACTTTTCTCTCAATCTCCCAATTCTCTCGTGTATAGGGTATAAAGTGTTTCGCTCAAGACTCAACGTGTTAAGGTTATCCCATAGGCTTGGTTATACACCAACATCGCCACTACTTTTGAGAATGTGCATAAAAGAATCAAAAGGTCTTATTAAGGGTTGTAATGGGGCTAAGGTTCGGGGTAGGAGTCAAAAGAAAGGTCTAAAATGGCTAAGTCCGAAAATTTCATCGAGCACCGAGACATTATTGGGTGTATTCGGCTTTTAAGGACCCAACTACCTTCATTTTCATTCTTTCGAGGGCTCGATACATCATTTTTGTTCTCTCTTTCTTTTTGATACCCTTTCTTTCATTCCCTTTATTTTCTTTTTTCTTTCTTTTCGAATTTTTTTTTTCTGAAATTTTCTGAATTTTTTTTTTTTTTTTTTTTTTTTTGGTGCCGTTGTATTTTCCACGAATGCCCCCACACTTATTCAAAAACATCACTTTCTTGACTTTTGGTCCCAAACCTCAATAATCTCAATGCTCGACTCGTTTTCTAGACGGGTAAGACGAAGATAGAAATAAACGGTAAAGGCTCATATTCGGGATTTAATCAAGAAATAACGGTTAAAAGGCTCAAAGTGGGCTTACTAGTGGATAATGCAAGGGTACGGTTTATATGGTAAAGTGGCTAAATCCTATATGCCTTTATCACTTTCAATTATGCACAAACTCTCGTAATCTTGACGTGGTTCAAAACAAGTTCTAGAATTTCCAAAAACACGCGAGTATCACACAAGAAAGAAAGATGTCATATATGATCCATTTAATCAAAAAGGCTCAAAGTCTCACAAGGCATGGATAAGTCGTACTAAAACGTGAAAATCTACCGCTTTCATTTGATCGTCATGCTAGCAAAAATCTCATACGGCATGAAGTTCAATTAAAACATGGCCATAGTGTTCAAATTCAACAAGTTCACAGAAATCACAAGCGCCATATTCTAAAGTACCGAAGCGAAAGCAAAATCGAACAAGTTACACGAAAAAAAATTACACGTAGTAATAGCAAATCAAACAAAGTCACAAGAAGCACAATTGCACGAGAAGTCACCCCCCCACACTTAGAGCATGCATTGTCCCCAATGTAAAAATAATATCGTAATGAAACGAGGAAATGCGTAAAAAAATAAAAGCACAAGAGAGGGGGACTCCCCTTGGACATCACTCGGTCGTGACGTCTCGGCGAGTGAGTAGTAGGTCGAGTTTGGCATCTATCGAGGCAAGATGGGCTTCGATGGCTTCAATACGGTCTTCGATGGAAGGTGCAGTAGATTGGGTCTCGGGGGCAGCCGAATCTGTGGCAGCCGCGGGTGTATGTGCAGCTGCGCGGCCTTGAGGTAGAAGGTTCGGCGGTGGATCAGTGGCCGGAATTGTAGTTCAGGTTGGGGCTCCGGTTGATGGTGACGGAGTGTGAGGTGATCAGAGATCTGCAAATCAGAAGAGAGAAAGTGAGAGGCGGCGTAATGAAGATGAAGAATTTAGGGTTTGGAAACCCCAAATGCAAACTGTTGTTGAATAATTTATTTATTTATTTATTTATTTTTTTTATTTTTTTTTTTGGGGGAAAGAAAATAAAAGAAAAGCGAGCGACCAAAGTGATTTTTGCCGAAGGGTTCGGACTTTTAGGCGTGGGCACGCTTAAATAGTCAAACGCTTCGGTAAAATTACAAGGGTCTATGCCGAAAGGTTTCAGGAGTTAGGCGTGGGCACGCTTAACTTTTGAAACGCTTCGTGAAAAAACAGCACGTCAGACCGAATGGTTTCGCATTTTAAGCGTGGGCACGCTTAATTTTTGAAACTGTTCGGTCTTAACAAAATAAAAAGCACGAAAACATAAAGCATGAAATAAAAGAACGCATGGGTTGCCTCCCAAGAAGCGCCATTCTTTAACGTCTTCGGCTAGACGTTGCTACAAAGTTATGTAGCATGGTTTGGCGGTTCTAACTTCATGTTTTTGACATCTTGAGATTGAAATCCTTCATAAAAAGGTTTCAAACGATGTCTATTCACCTTGAAAATCTTTCGTGTAGTTGGATTTTGAATATAAACTGCACCATAGGAAAAAATGTCAATGACAATAAATGGTCCAATCCAACGGGAACGTGGCTTACCCGGAAATAGCTTGAAACGAGAATGGAAAAGAATAACTTTTTGTCCTATGACTAAGTTCTTTCTTGAGATCGTCTTATCACGAAAAGGTTCCGTTTTATTCTTCTCGTTTATTTCATTATGAATTTCCCTTAACTCTTGGATTTTCAACTTCGGTGCCTGCACAATAGATGGAAGTATTTTAGAAGTTGATGAAGATAAGGAAATACGAGAAACATTAAGAGAAAGTGATTGAAGTGAATCAAAGTTCGATTTCTTCTCTTCGAGTCCTCGGTTTAGCTTAAGTTGCTTTTCCTTCCCGTCCAAGTCGTTAGTGATCAAAGCTACTTGTAACGGATCGCCTTTCTCAGGTTCGAACATAGTCTGCATCAAAGGGTCAATAACATCTATACCAAAAACAGAATGATCGTTAGAAGGATACTTCATGGAATCGTATATGTTAAATTTTATGATTTTTTCATCAAATTCCATGGAAAGAGTCCCATCATGTACATTAATTATGGCCCTAGACGTTTTCATGAATGGTCTACCAAGTAAAATTGGGGCGGGATTACTAGACTCATTATGATCCATATCGACAATATAGAAATCGGCGGGGAATACTAGGTCATTAACTTGTACCAAAATATCTTCTAGAACACCATCGGGGTACGCGTTAGACCTATCGGCTAGTTGAATAACTACACCGGTTTCTTTCAATTTTCCTATGTTAAGTGAATCATAAATCGATCTTGGCATAACATTGATTGAGGCTCCTAAGTCTAGCATAGCTTTTTCAATTCGAACATTACCAATTTTACATGGAATTGTAAACATACCTGGATCTTTACACTTAGGGGGTAATTTCTTTTGAAGCACAGCAGATACGTTTTCTCCTACGTGTATCTTCTCGTTGCCTTTAAGCTTTCTCTTCGTCGTGCACAATTCCTTAAAGAATTTAGCATAACGAGGTAATTGCTTAATGGCACCAAGAAGTGGGATGTTTACCTCAACTTTTCGGAATGTTTCGAGTATTTCTTTTTCTTGCTCCTCTTTCTTTGTCTTGGCAAATCGACCCGGGAAAGGTGGTTGAATCACAAACTTCATAGATTTCTGCTCGACAATAGGTTCATCTTCTTTTTCCAGCTCTTTCTCAATTTCCCGTTTTGAAGAATTTTCGGCAGAAGCGTTTGGAGGATTAGGCGTGGGCACGCTTAACTTCTGAAACGGTTCGGCTTCCTTTAATTGCTTGCCACTTCGTAACGTAACTGCATTGACATTCTCCCTTGGGTTCACTATGACTTGGGACGGCAGTTTACTTGAACTTTGGGACACCAGTTCGTTTACGGCATTAGCTACTTGCCCTATTTGCTTTTCCAAATTTTTGATTGCATTGTGATTTTCTTGTTGATTTTGTTGTACACCTTGTTGAAATTGTTGAGTATTAGCGATCAATGCTTTCATCATATCTTCTAAGGATGTACTTGAGGTTTGGTTTTGTTGAGGGAACTGAGATCCTTGAGGTTTTTGAAAAGGAGGTCATGGGGCATAACTTAAGTTGGGGTGATCCCTCCATCCGGGATTATATGTGTTTGAGAAAGGATCGTATTTTCGTTGCCCCTGAAATCCAGCTGCGTTCGCTTGCTCGAAACCCTGATTTTGAGCGTTGGGGCATACATCGGCCATGTGTCTAGTACTAAACTGTTGGGAGTTAGATGCCATATTCGAAATCAAATTTCTCGCTTCGGTATAAGTTTTGTAAATCAATGCCCCCCCACTCGCAGCGTCTATCAAATTCCTATCCGTTATCATTAATCCCTCGTAGAAGTACTGTATAAGGAGTTGGTCTGGAATTTGATGTTGTGGACAACTAGCAACCAACTGTTTGAAACGTTCCCAATACTCGTATAATGTCTCACCCGTAAACTGACGAATTCCACAGATTTCTTTCCTAACAATTGCAACTCGAGATGCTGGGAAGAATCTCTCTAAGAATTGCTTTTCCATCTCAGCCCATGTTTCTATTGAACCCGAAGGAAGAAAATACAACCAATCTCTGGCTTTCTCGGCTAACGAGAACGGAAAAGCCCTCAACTTAATTTGATCCTCTGTCACATCTTTTGGTCTCATAGTTGAACAAACCAAGTGGAATTCCTTTAGATGTTTGTGCGGGTCATCTCCTGCAAAACCACGAAAAGTAGGTAGTAAGTGAATAAGTCCAGATTTTAATTCAAAATCTACCTCAAGATTAGGATAGGGTATGCAAAGAGGTTGTTGATTCGGATTTGGCATAGCCATGTCTTTAAGTGTTCTTTCAACAACGTCGGGAATGGCGTTGGCATTGGCATTGGCATTGGCACCATTAGGAGGTGCGGCATGAGCAGCGTTGTCCATTGATTCGTTTTCCTCTTCTGAATCGTCAAAAGAAAACGCAGATTCGGTCCTGGACGATGAAACCGACGGGGTAGTAAAGTAACGTTGCCTAGTCTCTTTTCGTAGTCGGCGGGCTCGTTTTTCGATCTCAGGATCGTATTCGAATTCACTTCCACGAAAGGTCCTAGGCATGCAAAAACTAACAAAACAAAACTAAAACGAAAATATTAGCAACAACGGAAATAAATATATAACACCGATTCCCCGGCAACGGCGCCAAAATTTGGTGGGTGTCGAATCCAACAAAAATAAAATCCTACTTCAAAAAGATTTGTAATCAGTGATAAGCAGGGTCGATCCACAGGGAATGGTGTAAAATTTAATTCCTAAAATTACTTATATGATGAAGGGGGGATTTTGAGATTTTTAACTAAAAATGAAATTTAAAACGTGAAATTTAAAAGATGCAAATAAAACAATTAAAGCAAATAAAGTAAATTTCGAATTTTATATGATGAGAAAATTCTAGTCTTCGGATTATCTCGGTATTGATTCTATGATTTGATCATTGATGCAATAATAATTCAACGTTATCAAATAAATTGGCTATAGTTACTAACAAGCTCTAGCAACCTAGTTTTTCCTTAAGTCATCGATAACCAAAACAAGCTCTTTGATTACTTCTCTTACCGACTAGACAACCCTAAACAAGCTCTTAAGATTTAGCCTAGCGATAGCATTCACGAATAAGAAAAACACCAATTCTAGCCAACAAACACATAAGCTCGGTTTATTTAGACTAGGTTACTAATTCTCATAACGACTAATCGAAGACTTGTCCGTAAACGACGTCGCTAATTGCTACAGAAATTAGGGTTTACCAAACAATTACGGATTTGGGCCCTAAATAGCTTAATACAATTTCAACGATTAAATAGTTGATCAAGTTATCTAACCAATTGAAATATATTGTCAACAAAGATCAGAGAAAAAGTAAATACCTGATGAACGAAGAAATTAAAGTACAATTCGATCTCACAAATATTAAGAATCAAACCTTGATGAATCCTCGACTAGAATTATGAGTTTAGCTACTCATAATCGAACGTGTGCAAACAATAAAAATCGAGAATTTCATGGAAGGGAAAAAACGATACTTGAATTAAAAATAATGTAAAAGATGTCTTGTGGAATAAAATTCCACATATAAATAGCATAAAGGAATCCTAATCCAAAAAGGTAACTAATTAGGATTCTAACAAACTTAACAAACTAAAACAAAATAAAAATCCTAGAAATAAGGAAATAAATCCAAAACCTAATAAGGGAAATAATCCCAACGATTTGGGGAAAGAGAAAATATCCAAACAGGATCTGAATTTCAGCACATAAATCTTCACAGCGTCCAGCTGTTCCATCCAGATCCGAAGCCTTTGGGAAATTAACCGTGGGCACGCTTAAGTCTTCAGAATGTTTAGCGGCCAGATTTTGTTCCCAATTGATTTTCTTCCTTTTTCGCTTCAATTAACCTCCTTTTCATTCCTTCCTTGTATCATCACCTATTAATCCAATATCAACATAACTCCATTAAATATCAAGCTCAAATATGCCAAATATCCTAATAATAATCATGTAAAGTATGTACAAAATACGACCTAACATTGGCATTGACACTATTGTTGTTACCACCATTGTTATTGCCTCTCCCTGAGTTGTAACCTCTGTTGGATCCTCTCCAGCCCCCTCTGCGGCCACCCCTATTAGGAGGATAGCCTATAACACGATAACACTTTTCTTTCGTATGACCCGTGTAATTGCACACTTCACAGATAACTGTCTCACGATCAGGTTTACCAGAACTGTTTGAGATTAAGGCCGTGGGATCACCAGAATTTTGGACTCCAATTCCCCTTTGTGTTTCTTCATTGCAAACTATAGCAAATACTTGATTATGAGTGGGAAGGGGGGACATCATCAGTATTTGTGAGCGAGTCTGACTGTAGCACTCATTTAATCCCATAAGAAACATCATTATCTTGAGCTGTTGGCAAAAAACCGAGTATTCTTGAGTCACTGTGACAGATGGAGATGGAATTAGGGACTCATACTCGTCCCATAACTGTCGAAATCTTGAGTAATAATCTGTCACAGAGTTAGGCCCTTGATGAATCATGTTAATTTGACGATATAGGGCATACATCCTCGCTCCATTGACCTTGTCAAAACGTTCCTTAAGATCTTTCCAAATCGCATCCACAGATTCACAATAAACGACCCCATGTACCAACTCCCGTGACAAAGACCGAGTAATCCACGATTTTACTAGGGCATTACATCGTCTCCACTGAAATAAATTTGGGGATTGATCATCGGGTTTCAGGCACGTACCGTTTATAAACCCCAACTTGTTCTTGGCTTCCAGGGCATTTAACATCTCCCTGCTCCAGATCTTATAATTCTCACTCCCCTTCAAGGTTTCGGTGACTAAATCAATATTTGGGGAATCCGAGGGGTGGAGATAAAGAGGATCGTTGAAATCGATTCCTGTTGATGTAGTAACAGCGGTTGATGTAGATGTTGAAATCGCCGTTGATTGAAAATCGGCCATAGCAAGAAGATTCAAGAACACAATCAGAGAGCACAAAGAGGCGAATCGGGATTAACGATGGAAAGAGAGTTGCGCGCGGAAGTAAGACTAATTCAGAAGAATTAGCACACGATCTTTGAACAATAATGGCTCTGGTGCCATGTTAAGATGAAAGACATGAAATACAGTAAAGAAGGAGAAGAAAACTCTATTGATTGAAAAGAAGGGTGTTTATCATTAATGACTGAATACAACTCTAATCTAAGGGCTTAAGTATATATAGCCCTAAATACAACGGATTGTTAACAACTAATCCTAACTAACTCTCTTAATAAATGAGCACTCTTCAACATTTAGGAGCTCCTTATCTCTAAAAAAATAGTGGCTCTTACACAAAGTGAAATTGGTTGAAATCTACTCATTCTCTAGTTAATTTACGTGTAAGGATATTGAACTATTTAAGGAGCTCGAAAACGGTAATGAGCTGTGATTTTTCTTATACTTGGTCAATGTTTTTTAATTATTTATCGATTTCATTCTCTAGTTAATTTACGTGTGAGGATATTGAACTATTTAAGGAGCTCGAAAAGGGTAATGAGTTGTGAATTTTCTTATACTTTGTCAATGTTTTTTAATTATTTATCAATTTCATTGATGGTTGTTTATTTATCTTCCTCAATTTGAAAGATCAAGTTCTTTTATAACCGTTTGTAACCTTAGATAATTAATTCGAGTTAATTAGAATTTTATTGTTTGCAACTCTCTAAACAATGTAAAACACTTCCTGTTATATTTCTTACATTTTGTCATTCCTTATATTAATATTTTTATTCTTTTTGTAGAGTATGACATTATTTGGATGCGAATCATATATCAAAGAGATATAGTACTGCATGAATGTTGTTACTTTAGATGAAGGTCATCACAATTTTATATTACACTTCCTAAAATATTTTATTCCAATTGCTTATGGCATGTTTGGTTTTATTTTGAATTCATTTTAGGTCAAAAATTTGGCCAAATTATATTTGGCTTGTAAGATTTTGAACTAAGAAAAAAAGCAAACTTGTCCAAATTTGACTTTGGCTCCAAAATAAGATTATTTTAAACTTTTAACTTGTCTGATAATTACACATCATTTGTTAACTCTCTCAATAACACACTCTCTCATCTCACAATCTAAGCAATTTCTACAAATTATTTTACATTTTCAAACACTTGATATTATCACTATGCATAATTACATACTCCAAGTCTCCATCCATCCAATTACAAATTATAATTATTTTAACAATTAAATAAGAATATTCTAAAAAATTAATTTTTTAATGTCCAATAATTAGTAAAGAACAAGGGTAAAGTGCATTTCACCCTTGAAAATTTTGTATTTTGCATTATCCTCTAAAAACACAAAAAAGAGACATCACCTCTTAAAAATTTGATATATGCATCACTTTGCCACAATTACTACTTTTCGGACAAATCTTGATTGAAAATCATTTAAATGATTTTTCCGTCAAGGGCATAATCGTCTTTACTATTTTTTTGTGATTCTTTCACATGATCGAATTTGAAATCACCTTCCAAACTCCAATTACCCGTACTGGTTAGAGTCCCTCCCTATGATATCCAACCTCCCAACGAATTAGTTATTCCTAAACGAGTCATGAAGGGTATAACGAACATACCCCATCTCCACATTGGATCAAAAACAGGGTCAGAAGGATCAAAAACTGCTAATTCATACAAAGCCATCGAGCACGCCCAACCAGCAATCAGAGTTGTATGCATTATCTAAATGGAAAGCAACCGGCGAGGATCATTCAATACGACGGTATGAACATGATACCAAAGCAAACCCATGGAAAATACCCCTTTCAAATCCAGGCATGTGAGAGAATCGCGAAAAAATAGTAAAGATGATTATGTCCTTGACTGAATAATCATTTAAATGATTTTCAATCAAAATTGGTCCGAAAAATAGTAATTGGGGTAAGGTAATACATATATCAAATTTTTAAGAGGTGATGTCTCTTTTTTGTGTTTTTAGGGGATATTGCAAAATACAAGTTTTTTGAGGGGGTGAAGTGCACCCTGAAAACAACTATTACACTTTAATCATAGAATTTAATTCAAAAAAATTAAATATAATATATTTTTTAAAATAATGTAATTTTATGGCCTAGTTAGTTTAATACGTGACAAAAAATTCAACATGTTACTTCTATGATTATATTATTAATTTTTCTAAGAATATATGGTGAAAAATTGACTTAATGTACGTATACATGTAATATATGAATACATAAACATATGGGTATTCATTGTTCGAATGTGAGTCAATTGTTCAATAGGAAGAGTACGATCTATGTACTTTTTACTGTTGTAATAGTCATATGTTATATGTTATAGTCATATGTTATTCAATTTACATATGGTGAAAATAGGAAATTGTAATAGTCATATGTTATTCAATTTACAATTTTAACACAGCTAAAAATAATTATTTGATAGTATTCTATATTTCAATAAGTTTTTCAACATTCATATCGATTAAAAATATGTTTCATATATATGTATAGTAATTTCATATAATAAATATAAATATGTAGTAATTTATTTTTATACATAAATAAAAATGATATAAATATCAACTATTATTACATACATATAAATACTCGCTATATATACCCAGTGCGCCCCCGAAAGGGTAGCGGCTGCAGGTTTCCCCCGTCATCCAAAAAAAACCATACTCGTCTATATATAAAATTATTACAGTCTTAATATTATATTAAATTTTTAATCATTAATTAATTAGTAACAGACAAAAACTTACGTGATTTGACTGGTATAGTAATTTACGTTCCTTTTGAAAAAAAACACTATCTCACACCAAAAAATTCTTCCAAAATCAACTGTCAAAAGAAAACCAAATACAATCTCACCAAATATGCACGTGTCCCAAAAAATATTACCAAAAATTTTCACCAAAATAACCAATCAAAACAAAATCAAATATAGCTCTAATTTTTGTTTAATGTTTTGTTCACTTTCTAATTGAGTTTATTAGAGGTTTTTAAGAAGAGCAGTACGAGTAATTCATACTTTTGCAAGTTCAAGCAATTTGATTTTGATATTTACGGTTATTTATCCATTAGAATGAGGGAATGTTTAAAATTCAAATTACTCAACCATACTCCCCATTTCAAAAGTCAATTACGTATAATTTGTTTTCTTAACTTTTGTTGCCTACATTTCTTAAAAGAGATTCCAGTAGAGTGCAATTGCATACAGGTAATAAATAATTTTTAATCTATTTTATTATAATTCTTTTTAATGATTAATTAGTTAAAGTTGATTTTTTTGGGTTTGTGTTTTTTCCAGCAACGGTGTTTGTAATTGTTTTTGTCCTTTTCTTTCTATTCTTGTTCACATTCACAAATCTAGGGTGGTAAAAATTAGAAAAGCTAAGAGATTGTTGAAAGGTCTGCACGAAATTAAGAAAGATGAAGACACTTTATGAGTAGTAGCAGAGAGAGATTGGATGTTGTTAAGATTCATGCTCTTTTTAGAGGTTATTTGGTGAGTGTGATTTAATTTTGTTAAATTTTAAATATTTTTATTGTATGTGATTTGAATTAGTTTTTATTTTATGTAATTGTTTTTCAGTCATTTTTGTGATTTTCTTTACTTCCCATTCAATTACTGAAAGTTCATCTATTTTATTATGTTTTTGCATGTCTATTTTATTTTTTTATTGAATTATTTTTCACGTGGAAATTGAATAATTAGATAAATCTTTCTATTATCTATCAATATAGAAGAACAATGTTGTAACAATGTTGATGACTTGATTCAACTCAAATCTAATTTTCGGCCTTTTTGTATAATTAAATAATAATAATAATAATAATAATAATAATAATAATAATAATAATAATAATAACTTAAGTTATGTTATGTTGTTTTAAAAGAATACTGAAATCATGGAATGGTGTAGTTTGATATGTTTCTTAATTTAATATGAGGGTAATTATGCAGTTTTGAATTTTTATTAGTAGCGAAAAAGACAATAATTTCCAATAATTAACTGAAATATATTTTTATTCCCGAAGTTATTAAATAAAATATTATAACAAAAATATTTAGTAATAATTTAATAGAAATTTTCACCAAATTTAAATTTTTTATATGATTAAGTATGACTATTATATAATAGAAACTATGGTATAGGCACACTCGATTTGAGTTTGTTTAGTAGATGGGGATATAAAAAAAAAAGAGTAAATCAATTAATTTCAAACAATAGATAGAGGCTCACTAAGGTTACCCATATGAAATTTTTTCAAGCAAACTCTTATATGTGTCCGTTGATGATCAAATTATTATTGGGGATCGAAATGCACTATTGTTAGGCATGTAGTGTTGTTATTGCTATAATGTTAATTATTTATATTAGCATTTAGCTATGTTTTAATTTTATTTTTGTTTATGGTGGATGAATCGAAGCCTCGAGTAAGAGAACGGTAATTTGGCTTTTTCCCTATCATGTAGTATTTATTGAATTTTTATAATGCATTCTTTACTATGGGTTATGGATTAGTAATCTAACAGTTTATTTTGTGATAATTATAATATCTTGAGCATATTGTGATGATATTTTACATCAAAATGATATATATGAACGGGTATTAAAAGCTGTAATATTGACCTACATTTGACAACTAAAACTACAATTATACCTTTTACAAATGAACTATATTTTTAATCGAAATTACTCAATTCATCATTTTTAAACTATTTATTGTTTCTATTTCAAGGGCTCTTGAAGAAACATCAGCTAATTATAAATGGTTTGAGTGGGGTAATAATCCACTCAAACCTTGTTGAGTGGGTTGTTTTGCTAGAGTTTTTTAATAGAAGGATTGCTAATTTTCAAATGGGGTTGGTCTTTTTTTCTATTTTTTCAGTTCGTTTTCGACTTTAGCATACATTATACTTTTTGGTATCGTTTGGTTGGTATCATGTGATTGAACATGATAATATTAGGCTTGATAGTTATGAGAGAAATTGAGAGATTCATTGGCAAAAACTTGTTTAGTTAGTATTATAAATGAGAGTGATATCCTAGATGATATATATTCAAGTTGTTTGGTTGACATTATATATAAGAATTGATACAATGAAAAAGTCTAAAATACTCTATTGTTGATGTTGAATAATCAAAATCATATATATAAAATTATACTTACAAATATGGAATATATTTTACACATCAAATAAAATATTTTGAGTATCTTAAAAAATAATATGATTAACAAATAATATGATTATATAAAATATATTTATTTTACTTATGTTGAATTATATTATTTATATAAAATTATACTTAAACATATGGAATATATTTTATAATCAAATAAAAATATTTTGAATATCTTGATAAAATAACATAATTATATAAAATATATTTACTTTTCTTATCCTAATCAAATAAAAATATTTTGAGTATCTTAATAAATTAATATGATTATATAAAACATATTTACTTTGCTTATTTGATGATTTTAATACCAAACTTTGAAATTTAATTCCATATTTTAAAGATTGATCCAATATTTCTCTAATGTTTGCCGATTTTTTTTCTTTTCTAATATGATTTTCTCTAAATGTGAGGGTAAATTAGTAATTTTACTTTTCAAAATAGGTTGGATATAATCTTGTGATAGTGGATACCACCTACCTGGTGGTATCTACTATCCTAGATATGGAGTGATTAAATATCGGGCTTGTTACGTATCATGGGCCGACCTTGTTGAACCAAACTTAAAATTAAGATTGATAATTAATATATCACTCATATAAACCCCAACCAAACGATACCTTTATATGTTAGTCATGAAATCTATTTTTATCATTGTAGTTACGTTCTAGCTATTATGATGTCATCTCTATTTTAATTGTACTGTAATCACTTGTTTGTGGTCTAGGTGTACTTCCATATCTAATAACTAAAGTTTAAGACCCTTTATGAATACAATCACTAGAATTTATCATTGAATCTGATTTTTCTTTTTTTATTTGGGTGGGATATATCATCAAAATATTATCGCATACTAATTCAGATTATTAAGTTTTGGTATCTCAATCAATTTGAGCTATTTAATAAAAAAATCCAGCAATAGTTTTTGGAATATACATGAATGAATAATTAACATAATTGTAAATTATGATAATGTGGTTTTGTTAGTTAATGTTTCTGATGCATATTATTAGCAATAATGTTGTATTTCATTTTTTTGACATTTACAATCCCCATTAAATCTTTTACAATTCACATGAATTTTTGTAATGTATTTTAAATTTAAGTATGATGGTTACAGGCTAGTATATATATATATATATATATATATGCCAAAGTGTTGTACAAAGAGTTTGATGATATTTTGCAACGATCAATTTACCCATAAAGAATTCCCGCCCTGGCGCACACTTGTGAAAGTCCTAATTCCGTCTCCTCTTTCTTCTTCATTTTTTTCCACCAGCTTGTAACCTTTGAAGATTTTTCAGTGGTCAAGATCAGAATCACAGAGGGTTTCAAAAATGAAGATGAAAGGAACTAAAATCGGAGTCACAAGCAGCCTATGGTTGCCTTGGATATTTCTATTGTGCATTTTCTTCTTTCTTGCCGGTTTTTTTGGTTCTTCTCTTTTCTCTCATCAGGTCTATTGTTCAATTTTATTTCATGATTGCGTATATATATATATATGTATGTCTTTTTTTCCACGCCCAATTATAGGTCTTCTATGATCTATATTTTTGCTTAGGTTTGTTGGCTTCTGTACGGCAGGACATACCTAGTAGATTAAGGCCGAGGCCGGTGGTGGTGAAATTAGCGGAAGAGAAGAAGATTGAATCCCAGGCGATGTCACGGGGAGATTCCGGCAATGAGTCGTTCGAAACGATCCCCTTCCAGGTATGTATATATATATATATATATTTGCGTTTTTGTTTATGTAATTTTGCTTGCAGACGGGAAGAAATTGTATCGAATAGGTAATATTATTGCCTGATCTTGATTCAATTTAAGTTATAAGTTAGTGTAAAAGCCTGAATGAATGTAAATTTGCTTGTCGAGGACGAATTGTGTCAATAAGTACTATACGATTCTCTGATTTTGCGTGATCTTAATTCGAATTCAGTTATAAGTAATGTAGAAAGCCTGAATTGATTGACAGCTGGTGGAATAACTTCATCCGGATTCAGAAGAGAGCGAAAGTTAGTTGATTTATGTGATATGATGAATCATAAGTGGCTAATGTGGCATTTAATTCTTTTGGAAAAACCAATGGGAGATTTGTCGCTTTGTTGTCAACTAATCTGCTCAGTCTCTGTTTGTTTTTCATGATTGCCAGGTGCCTCTAACTTTTTATTAAGTATATCCACTGCTTCTGCAATTAAGACTGATTCCTAATTTGTAACAAAAACTTTTTGTGTGTTTCTGAAACCATAGGGTTGAAGCTCATGCGGAAGTAACTTCGTGCTAAAGAAAAGAAAGAGAGAAAGAAAAACACTGATATATAAGTCTTCTGTCATTTCTTTTCAATATATCTTTGATGGACATTTTTCGTCTTTTCATCATGTAATGTTGTAGGTGACTTTCAAATGAGTGCGGTGTAGATTAACTAATCTCATGCTTGACAGATAAATCTGTATGAATGGTTTTTGTGCACAAGAATGATTTATCATTACAATGACGAATTATAAAAGTAATGGCTGGATTAAGCTTTTGTGCTGTTGATATCAAATCCTTTCCACTCAGTGGAGATTACTTAATGATCTAGGGTGTAAATCATATAGGCCAGATCGAATGATGAACATTTCACATATTCAAGTGTTTATTCAAGGTCCACAGCTACTGAGACAACTAGAGATATTCATAACGTTCATGTTATAGATTATATTGCTCAGTTGTAGGACTAAGTTTTCCAAACAATAAATGTGTAGCCAATCCCTCGTATCATTTCGTTTGTGTTACTTATTCCATTAGTTTAACAGCCTTGCTCCTCAAATTCACCTGTAGATTCTTAGCTGGAATCCTCGGGCTTTATACTTCCCAAATTTCGCTACTGCGGAACAATGCCAAAGCATTATCAAGATGGCGAAAGCGCACCTTAAACCATCAGCCTTAGCTCTACGTGAGGGAGAAACAACAGAAAACACCAGAGGAACTAGGACAAGGTGATTACGCATTTGATGTCAAAGGGTTAAAGTCATGTACTTGATCTTATACTATGCTGCTCACTTTTAATATTTTTGCTTGTGTTTGATTCTTCTCTAATTTTGGATGTTAATGTGCATGATGATTTTCTTTTTTTCCTTAGCTCTGGAATGTTTATTGGCGCATCTGAGGACAAAACTGGAATCCTTGATCAAATTGAGGAAAAAATTGCTAAATCGACAATGATCCCCAAGAATCATGGAGAGGTAGTATGGTTTATGAACATTTATTATTCTCTTCTCCATATTGACTTTACTTTCCATTCAATGAACTTATGTTATAGCAAGGCAAAATTTATGAAGTGTGTACTTTTCGTGTTTTTTTACATGAATATGCTAATTCATGCGGATTTGAATGTTAGATATCACCCCATTAAATAAATCCACTTGCTACATATCATCTCATTCAATCATCGGTGGAAAACCCCGGGTGATGGACAACTGGACAAGGATTTTACCAAGTGGCTTGCTAGTGTGTTTGTAAGGTTATGGGATTTTGAAATTTGAACTTTGAGTACTTAAATTATAACTGATTTTCACTTTTCACCTAAAAACCTCTGTAGTAACATAGTTGATATTTCACTGGGACTTTGTCTTTAGGAAATTAGACGTGAAATTAGGAGCAATGCTTGACGTGTATATAACCCACATCTCAGCTGGTTTAAGTTTCACATAACAAAAGTAGCCCGTATTGCCTTCGAAGTTTTTCTACCCCATACATGCCTATCAACCAACATCTGCCCAATTTGGTTACACAGATGATATCTTTTCTGAGCTGACTTCTTTGAGCTTAAGTTTCAGTTAAATATAAGAAAACTCTAATGGTGTCTGTCATTGTGTTGCAGTCCTTCAATATCCTTCGTTATGAGATTGGGCAGAGATACCATTCGCATTATGATGCTTTCAATCCTGCTGAATACGGTCCACAGAAGAGCCAAAGGGTACATAACTCTGATGTTAGATTACTTTTGAGGCATTCTTTAAAGTAGTTTATTTGCGTAATATGCTTTATATGTTGTTAAAACTTGCATTGCTTTCAAAATTGTCAGGCTGCTTCTTTCCTGTTGTATTTATCTGATGTTGAAGAAGGGGGTGAAACTATGTTCCCATATGAGGTAAAGTCCTCTGTTTGCTTTTTAATCACCTCATGTCTTGCCTTTTATGCTGTTATACTTATATACGGTTGCTCGGTGTTGTTTTGATGAACAGAATGGGCAAAACATGGATGGGAGTTATGATTTCCGGAAATGTGTAGGTCTAAAAGTAAAGCCCCATAAAGGAGATGGACTTTTATTCTACTCACTCCTCCCAAATGGCACGATTGATCCTGTGAGTAGTATGCTAAATGTCTCTATTTTCCATGGACAATCTTGCTTGTTTATTTGCTAATTCCTTTTTATGTTTCTTCATTTTTATATTACTATGAACATTGTTATCTGTTGTCACAATTTTATCCCCCACTCCAGTTTGTTTGACAACGGTTGGAAGGATATAAGCTAAAACATCAAGGAAAAATATGAAAATAGGACTGAGAAAACTTAGATGACTTATCATGCAGTAAGAATGAGCTTTCAACTCTAATTAACAAATCTCAAAAGGAAATTGCAGAAATTTGTGTCTTGGATCAGTTTCACAAGAAATTGAAAATGAGAGTTGTGGAAATGCTATAATGTGAGCTTATTTAGCATGATATGGAAGAGAACACTGTATCATGGCAATAATATCTAGTGCTTAATATTATGAGTATACTTTCACCCCCAATATTTTGCATTTTGTCATAAGTTGATCTCTAGAAGTCATTTGCCATTTATGTGTTCATGTTGATAAATATTTGTGATTATTTGGTGCAGACATCGCTTCATGGGAGCTGTCCCGTAATAAAAGGTGAAAAGTGGGTGGCAACAAAATGGATTAGGGACCAAGTGCAGGATGAAAATGTTTAATATGTCTGAGGCAAATTATCAGAAACTTGGCATCCATTTTTGGTGAGTTTAGTCAAGTATCAATATATAGGGACGTCTATTTAATTAAGATCACAAATTTGATTTAAGATGCGTGTAGCTTTCCATCTTCACTCTTTCCATCAACATAATATGAATAAGAACATTTAGTGGGACTGGCATTTGGTGGAACAGACCCAAAACACACATATTGTTGGGTCTAGGTTTAGACCCAATAAAAATTATTGGTTCCATAGACCAAATCAAATATTGACTTTTTTGAGAATATTCATTTTCAATTTCTCGCTTATACCAATTTATTTTGTTTTGTACTTGTTTGAATTTTTCGTATTCTCATTCAAATACTATATGGCGTCATCATATCCTCATTCAACGATTGATGATCCTGCTAAGATAGTACCGAGACAGCTTCCAAGGATAACAAAAGCATAAAATTGCATGGGTGATGCTCTTGTTAGACTCATAAATTAAAGATGTGATCTATAATTTGTTCCTACATCTAGGCATATTATGCTAAATCACGTTAAATTCTCATGTTAAGCCTTCTGGTTTTTTCGCTCTTGTAATTTTACTCTGATGCTATCGTTCCTAACAAAACTTCCCTGGTATGTATAACTTCTATCCCAGCTAGCCGCTTCTTTCATATTTCAAACATCTAGTTGAAAATATGAGTATAGAACGAATATCTTCCTACCCTAACTTTCACATTTTAAACATAAAATGATTGGTGTTGGTGTTTTTAATCAAAATAGGGATGGTAGTCGAAATACTACGATTCTAGTCCTAATAAGTTAGCTATAAAAAAAATTAAAACTATAATCATCAATCTTTATAGTAACTAATTGGCCACGAACTCAATGAATTTTAAGTTCATCGAAATAGAAGATTCAAAGTTTCGTCCAGCAGCAGCTATTACCTTAATTTGCTAAGCAGAGTGTAAATCAGTCCTCATAACTTGTTGCATCATCTTTAATAGCCTTCACCACTGTGTTCCATGGACAAATTCACCTTCCACCCTGGAATGGCCTTTGATAAAATGTCGACATACTTCTCCATAGCCGTCTCTCTGTTCATGTTCCCGAGCTTCTGCCAAGCATCCCTGTCGCATTACAAAAGTTAAAACTGATTCTTAAGAGGTCTCGAGACAACTAAGGGTGGCTATAGGTTGAGAGTCATTATCTTGTTGATGTATCATCTTTACCCACACAAATTTCAATCTACACTCATCTTTGGTTAGTAGTGAATATCAATTACAACAATTTCCTTATACAACTGTCAAGAAAATGAAACTTGAACTATGATGGCTAAGTTATAATAGTGAACCCGATATGACATAGTATCGATCCTAGTTACCCCTAGGATGCACATTGCTTCCGGTGCATCAGCAATAACACACAAATACGGATAAGAAACTAAAAAATATATAACTAATTTGCGATTTTCAATAATATAAGTTCGAATGCCATAGGAAAGTATTAATTAGTACCACTTAGAGCGAGCAGAAACATTGAAAGCCATAGGCTGTGATCCATGACAAGCCCCTTCAAAAGCAACTTTTTGAAGCCCATATAACTCCAACTTCACATCTTCATTAATCTTATCAGCATTGCTATTATAACTCATAAACACCAAACATTTACCAAATATTTTCTCTAATTCAGTCCTTTCTATACCCTCCCAATCATCAAAATTTCCATCTTCCCCTTCACTAATCCCCATATTATCCTTACTATCTTCACCAATATCCAAAACCCCACTGCACAAACCTGATTCTTCTTCAACTTGTTCCTTAATTTCTTCAAAAACAGAAACTGGATTTTCAGAATTCTGTGTAATAATAACTTGTTTTTCAGACTCAAAATCAGCACCCACAATTTCTTTATCTACTTGATCATCATCAACAGTTCCTTTTGATGTTTCGATTTCAGCATCGTAAACTACACTGCTCTGATCAGCTTCATTACAACACTTTTTTCTGCCCTCTTCAATATGATCAAGAATCAAACACACTACAACGCAAAAGCCCACAACACACAGAATCAAAATATTCACCGCGTCCATTTCACAAATATTAAGAGATAGAGGGAAAAAAAATAACGAGATGTAAACAACAATGAAAGAGAATTATTGGTGGCCTATTTTTTTGTGTCTCAAAAAAGATAAGAACAAAAAGTAGAGTTTTGAGTTGAAAGCCAAAAAAGGAGGGGGGATTTTGCATATGAAAAAACGTATATTCGGGTGAGGGGTGGGACCCACAGAGGGTGGCGGGAGTGTTGATGATGATGATAAAGTCGTAAAAGAGTTGTCCGAAAACGACGTTCAAACGATATACATATATTATATATATACCTACTGCACATTTACTCATATACTTTTTTATGGCTCTCCATAATTCATCTGTCCAAAAATACAAATGACAAAATATGTTAACATAACATATTTAAATTGTGGATAATGGTTATAATGTTTTTATTATTATGTTTTGTGATTTTTCGATAATTAGGCTCTCAAAAGCACAAAAAATCACATTATTTATCACATCATCTCCTTTACCGGTACGTTATTTATATATTCGGCTAGTTTGCTTGTTTTTTTCTTGTCTTCCAATGTTTTGTTTACTTGTAAGCTACAATATTTCCTAAAATTCTAATTGAGATCTTCTATATCACACTTTAATCGTAATTCATAAGCGATGATAAACATCGAGTAGACCAACAAAGGACACGTGTCCCACATACTTTTATATGTAGAATTTTTTAAAATATGTGATGTAAAACAAAGTAGAAAACACTTATTACACTCAACAAAAATATTAACATTATTATATGTAAGATGTAAAATATTTCTTAAGCTTGTCGTGTTTACTTGTCTTACCAATTTAAGAATTAATATATAATGGAAGTGACAGATTTCAAAACATTGATCATAGACGAAATAAATAACATCACGTGAAATTAAAGTAGTGTTAATTGTTTAAGACAATTTGGTTGAGGGTTTTTCTTGCCCTCTAAAGACTAAAATAGAAGATTTATCAAAACTCATGTGGCGTCCCGTATGAATCATGTGTTTCCAATAGCTTTCCATCTCTTAATGAATATTTTCTTATATATACAAGTGTAATTTATACTCCTGACATACATATAAATAAATAAAATAGAAAAAAAAAAGATTATTGTTTTTAATAAAGATAGAGAGAATTTAAAATTTGTTTTTCTAAAATAATATATTTTATCTTGTAATCAGTTATACATACAATACATCATACATATATATAGTTCATTTTAAGCTTTTAACCATTGATTTATTTCTACAACCATCCTGTAATCCAATTACCCCCAATGGAAAATCAAGGAGAAATAAGAAAAAATGTGGAAAAATATAAAAATAACCTGGAAAAATATAAGAAAATTTAGAATAATAATTTTGTGAAAGAAAAAAAAACAATTATTGAAAATATATATTTCATAATAATAATGAAAAGTAAAAGAAAATAGAGAAAAGGGTAAACTGTGTTGAAAAAAATAAATGAAAAATTCAAATTTTTTTATTTTTTTTTTGCAATAAAACACCAATTTAATAATTGAGAATTGTTTTATTGATGTGAACATTAATTCATAACTGGGGAAATAAAGAATTGCCTCTCCCTAGTAAGAAGTGCAGCATATAAATTTAAACTGAATTTTTGTGTTAGGGTAGAAACAAATTAGCATGTATGACTTGAAAAAAAAAAGCCACAACACTTGATACAAAAGTATACTCCATGTCATTGAGTTTAGAAAAGCATAAACATTACATAAATGCCTGATTCATCCAAAAAAAAAAAAACTTCTAGATCAAATTATACATGGGCAATCTGAAAATCCAGACCAACAAGGTTATCAAATGTTACATTACAATAGAATTATATCCAATATATGGAACAAAGTGGCAGGCTATTGAGTCCGGGTCCTGCTATTTTCAATAGCTCTGACTTGCAAGAAATATGGGTGGGCCTGGAACACGAGAGAACCATATATTCGATCAGGCCAGATATTGAGGTTCAATAAAACAAAGTGAAGAATACGAAAATGGTTGAAAACATCGAAAGAAAACTATCCAAAAATAGCATAAAGAAAGAAAGTATTCACTGATAAAGCAAATAAGACTACCATGGCTTCTTTTGCAGTGAGCCTATCCTGATGATCGTAGCGCAGGAGCTTGTCAAGGAAATCTATGGCCTAACAAATGAAACAAAAAAAATTTCAATAAACCAAATAAGTCAAGCTATACTATTTTTTATTTCTCTTATTTATTTGTTTATTTATTTTTTGGGGGTCGGGATGGGGAGGGAGAATAGACAAGATGATAATGAAAGACCTCTGGTGACACAAGATGCTGATTATCTGCATTGATAAATTTTGACCATGGCTTCCTGCTGTGCCTGTCAAATGAGAAAAGGAGGGAGTTTTAGGTGTAGATGCACCAAAAGAGCCACACTGAACTTTTAAGGAGCAACCCGAGGCACGCCCACAGAAATTAGAGCTCATAGATGAGACTCTTATCGGTTATTTTCATAATCATTTTAGAAGTCATTTGAGTACGATTACTTTTTAAATTAGGGTTATTTGTACCTTCCAACAAGAGCTTCTAGTTGAGGATCAAGCTCCAGACGGTACTTGTTTAAGTAGGCATTTAACTCATCTGTTCCAAGTACCTGAAAATAACAAGCTGGTGTCAGATATCGAAGAGGTAGCAGTAGCACTACGCCATTGTGAGTTGTGACCCACTTATCAAGTAGTTACATCAGAAGTCTGCTTCATAAGCATTTCTCCACATCATTAATGCACTAAGAGGGTGGGGTAAGCTTATTTAAAATATCTTATAAGTTCAACTTATAAGATGTTTGGTCTTATTTTAAAAATAAGTTCTTTAAGTGTTTAGATAAAATAAATCTATTGGACTTATAAAATGTTTTCAAATGTTATACGAGAAAATTTGTGCAATAATAAAAATAAATCTTTTCTGAGAAAGGTATTATTAGAAAGGAGAAAATTAACAGAGTTATTTGTGTCTTTTAAAAATATAAACAACATCCAAAATTTAAGATTTTGAAATAAGGTGGGTTTGGCTAACTTATTTTTTTATTAGCTTATAAGATCCAAATATCTTATTTTTTGTCTTATAAGCTCTTATTAAAAAAATTATCCAAACACTTTTCAAGAGCTTATAAGCTCTCAAACATCTTATAAGATGTTTAAAAGAGCTTATAAGCTCTCAAACATCTTATAAGATGTTTAAAAGAGCTTATAAGCTTAGTCAAACACCCTCTAAAAATAATTGAATGTTCTAAATTATTTTACTAATTTAAAGGGTTATCTTCCAGATCAAACTTACATTTGCTAGAAAACCTACCAAACTATATTAACAATTTTAATTTCTTTTAAGGAAACAAATCACATATTAGAATATCGAAGGTGGAATTACTTGTGCACAGGCCAAATAACTAGGCTAAAAATTAGTTACCTTAGCAATTTTGACAAGTTGATCCTGGTTATCATGTCCGTAGAAGAAAGGTTCCTTGCGAAAAATCTACAATAACAGGAAGCATTAGGACATGAAAAATTGGTGGTAATTGAAGAAACACACATGGGATGGATGACCTCTCACCATTCCAGCGAACATGCAACCAAGGCTCCACATATCCAAAGAATAGTCATAGTCTTGCAAGTCAACAAGAAGTTCAGGACCTTTGAAGTATCTGAATAAAGAGATACACAAATTGGCAAAATCAGATAAACTGAAGTTATAGTTGGGCTAATGAAACCAAAAAAAAAATAACAAAATGATTGGTTCAAAACGAAGAAGGAAAAGAAGAACAACTATCAACGTTATCAATCACTGGTAGACATCTCAAAATGCAATATTAATCTTTTCAGTATATTCATTTGATTTAGAGAAATATGAACACACTATTAGTCAAAATAAATACCATCTTATGCGGGTTTTCTCATTATCATTTTATCTCGTCTTTCATTTTCCTTAGTTAACCATCTTCCCCTTTCTCACTTTTCTCGTTGATCCTTCTCTTCCAACATTTTCTTCTGTTTCTCTTTCTTATTTCTCCACCAAACTTCATCCTACCATTGCCACTACTGCCATTACGCCCCCCTCCTAAACCACCCACCATCACACATGCATATACCACTACTTATGGAACAAACACCCAACAGCAACAGTACCAGATTGTACCATCATAAATGACTACACCTTATTTTGTTTGTGGTGTAGTATTTCCACCTTGAAAGCAGCCCACCTACCAATAAAGCAGTTTTGTGTCCAAGTCCCTTCCTGCCATAGTAGACATATCCTTCCAGTTCAAATTCATTGAGCCTACTAGTCATAAAATCCTTTGATACTCTTCATGGCAACGGAGATACAACAGAGTCGAGTGACATTACCTTGCACTCCTCTTCACGCAATCATCCTTCAAAGAACTCCAAATAATTGCAGCAAACAGATGATAACCTTAACAGAATGCTGTTTTAAGTTGCTTCTGACCACTGTCAACGCTCTCACTGATGCCATGGATTTGTCCTTTACCACCACTCCAATTTCTCCCATCAAACCCACATAATTTTATCCCCAAAACATAGGTTTTTATGTTTCCTCAAACCAAATACTCCATCATCTTCAGTTCACAGCCTCTAATATTTTAAAAACATTTTATTGAGAGAAAATGAAAGAAAATTGCAGGCTGAAAAATGCAAAATAAGATGCTCTGCCAGGTAACAAAGTACTGGGGTTGGTGGTAGGTAATCATCTCACCAGGTTAAAATGATAATTTGGGTTTTACAAAATAAATGCTAGGCATCCGAGGGCATTGATGAAACTTAATGTGATGTTTCAAGTGTGACTTAGTAATTTTAAACTAGAAACTAACGTCTTATAGCATTCTTATTTGTTGACTGTGAAGTTCAGGGGCCAAAGGGTATCAGTGGTGAGTTTGGGAGTTATCTGTTACATTTTACATGGCAATAGTTTAATCCTTTAAGGGGGTAAAGTGTATTTCACCCTAAAATCCATACAAAACAATCACAAATCAGATCTCCAAAGATATTATTACTAAAAAACAAAACACATACAGGGAACACAGGCAACTACAACCACCTCGTTCAAAATGTGAATGAGAAAAAAAAGGTTATCTTGTAGAAAATGATTTATACAGCCCCTATCTGTGTAAATATAGTTTTATATTACCTTGATGCAACACGGACATTATACTCCTTTCCAGGGTGGTAAAATTCTGCAAGACCCCAATCAATCAGGCGAAGCTTTCGCAACTCGTGGTCTATCATTACGTTATGAGGCTTAACATCTCTGTGCATTATTCCCTGAGAGTGACAGTAATCTAGTGCCTGCACAAGGCAATAAAAATTTAGTCTTTGAACAACTCTTGTCTATCGAACATGAAGTATCATAGCATATATGAGAGTTAAAGATTACGAAATAAATCATCTTCATATAAAATCCATATTTTACAACCTAAATAAATCTTTCCAGGTTTTGCGGTCCTCAGTTATAAATCCATGCACAATACCATTGGGCAAGGAAAAATGGTCCAAGAGAAAAAAGTTGGAAGCTTAATTCAAACGATCTGATATTTGCCCTGATATTAAGCATGTGCTCAACAGTTAAAGAGTGAACATCAAAAAGTCTATCAATTGCCAAGACAAAATATCACTAAATGAGTTTATACAAAAAGTTCAAGCTTCTTTGTAGAACTTGAAACAGGCAAGCATTTTCCCCTTTTCTGATGAGAAAACAATGGGGGCCTACATTTTTTTGCTGTATATCATGCAACACATAAGTTTGGCTGTGAGAATTATTCCACTTTTTAACTATAAAAATCTACCTTGGAAGGAACACCCTCTGAGGGAAGTATGAGATGCATCCTGGATTCAGTAGTTGTATGTAATATAATTATTTCTTAGCATTGAAAACAAAGGAGCAGCATATAATAATGATTGGGTATAATATTGCATGTTATTAAAGAAATAGTGAAATAGAAGGATAGAGACTAAAGTGACTCTGTACAACCATGGATTGCAATCACATTTTCTCTCACCTTTAGAAGCTCATGTATGTAGTAGCGTATGTCAAAATCTGTCAATGTAGGATACAGAACTTTGAAATCTGTACTATTCACAAATTCAAATATCAAGCTAGGAGTTTTTGAGTGTTGATCTCTGACGATGTCAAGGAGTTTGACGATATTGGGTCCCCCACAAATGTTCTGGAGTATTTTGATTTCTCTCTTTATCTACACAAGACAGGAGACATAATATAAAACATGGTCCAAATTAATCTGCTCTGGTTCATCATTAGCAATCAATTCATAAGGACATTCAATTATGTTAGATGTTAAATATTTACACTTTATCATCCAATACAAATAAAGTATTAGAGGAATATTTATAACAAATATCTGTAAGGGGTTCATAGATGAAAGTAGACAACAGTTCAGCACTTATACATATGTATTTTTCATCTATGTTAGAGATATCTGCCTTTCTCATTCAATAACAAAATCCTTTGCTCAGTGAAAGAAAAAATGCCAGTTGCATGTATTACTCAAGTATGACAACCTTGGAAAGTAGTTTGCAAATCAACTGTTGATCATAAAATATAAAAAAGAAATTAAACACTACCTTTGAAATGTATTAGCATGTGTACTTGGACTGCCAACCAAGCCCTTTAAATAAGTGACTTTATATTAACTACCTTTTCAGCACCCCTCGCCTATAAAGTAGTAGAAAAATGGATGAAAGCATTACCTTTTTCTTCTTAACAGGTTTCAGAATTTTGATTATGCACCGCTCGTTGCTGTTGACATTTATACCTTCGAAAACTTCACTGTACTTTCCCCTTCCAACTTTGCGGACAACCTCATAATCATCCTGGTCACTGATCACACGTAAAAAAAACTTTTACTCCGCCTTGGCATTAGAACTACACTAAGTTCAGCATTAGTGGAATCTGGCTTAATTAGATCTCTTAAGGCTTTGCAATTTTTTGAACACAGACGACATGCGTTGTGGACTATCACCAATATCCAATAGCTTAAGCATAAATTGACTCATAACTTTTATATAGGACATTAGCAAAAATGTCTCACTGATTGTATTCCAAAACCTACTTAAGGAGTATAAAAACATGAAAATATTAAAAATTCAATTTGCCATGAGATATGGATTTATGACAAGAAACCTACATGATAAGCAGTGTATTATAGCACGAAACTGATGAAATACAAAACAAAATGATGAGTGATAATTGTACTCTACATTTCGCATTATTCTCCGATAATTGAGTCAATACTCTTTTCCTTTAACTTTCCTTCTTAATTTTTTCCTGTTTTCGGGGTAATGTTGGATTCAGATTTCCTATTTCCATTATCTTAGATTTCCTATTTCCATTATCTTAGGAAACAGAATGAATGATCAAAGAAAGCATTCTCAAATATACGCTTCTAAACCTAAATTCCCATCACATATTCGATCTGGCAAATAACTGAATACAGATCAGATATGTGCCACTATCCAAAAACAATAAAACCACTCGAAGATTCAAACGCCTTAAACTAAGTGTCAGGACTTAGACTAAAAGTGTCGATCGATAAAACGCGAGCAAGGAGCAGCAGCAGCTGGGAAGTGTGACTTAATAACAAAGAAAATGCGGGGAAAAGGGTGAAGAAAAGGGCGAAGGAGGCAACTCTATAGATAGGGGACTTTCAGCTGAAGGAAGGGGGTTTTGCCAGAAGTTACAAGTAAGATTGTGATATCCTATACTCTTTTCTCTTTCCCTCACCTTGTAAACTAGGGTTCAGAATTGATCACCATTATTCTATTTCGTGTGATCGAATTGCAAAGTAAGGTTTAGCAGACTAATCTTTCCTCTTCTGCTAATTGTTGTTGTGATTCAATTGAGGATATTTAGTCCGATTAATGGATTTTATTTGGCGTAAGAGAATTACTGATCATATTATACAATAGTGATTGCACTTTTAATTCGATTGTACGTCTAATCCTTACACTAGCACAAAAATTCCTCAATCAATCACGTAATCTTAAGCTCAACAGTAATCAGCTTATGATTATCATATCTCTCAATTAACATAATCCATAATTGAAGTTCTAAATACTTATCAATGGAGCAAGTATCACAATCATTCACACAAATGAACTGAAGAAATTATGAGTCTAATAATTGTTGTTAATTACATACCCCCATTGGACGGTCAGATTTTCATAATCCCAGTATTCTCTAGGGCGCTGAACATTGACGTCGGTGTAGACCCGCGCTTTCGACATATCCGAGCCGTAGATCTCCTCCGGCGATGCTGCTATGACGGCGATCTTATTTACGGTGGCCAAGGATGAGGCTATTAGGGACAGAGGAGCTGCGCAACCGGCGCACACTAGCAAGATTTGTAGCGATAGTCAAGGGTAGTGCGCCAGCGGCGTACCTCACTCTCAACTATTTTACTCGGCTTTTGCGGTAAACCGAAAAAAAAAAGGAAAAAAGATTAGTTTACCTATATATTAAAAAAAGCTTTAAATATATTCTTAAATTATATAATAAATAGAATTACTTTGGTAACTACGTAAATTGATGAATTCACATTGTATAGTATATAATAATAAATTTTTAATTAATTTACCTAAATATTATACAAAGACCAATTTTATAGGATGCGGTCCGTTGATTTTGAATTAGATTGAAACTAAAGAAAAATAGTAGTATAATCACTATAGTACAGAGTACATATAAATCACGTTTCAATATTTTGGATTTAAATTTATTCAACTATCATATCATATCTATTTTTAGAAAAAAAACTCATGATTTGCTTTACTTAGGTGTGTCAATAAACTCGAAATTATTTATTTAATTTATATTGAGTGATGCATACAAGTTCTGTTTACATAATAGCATTAGTTATATCATTAAAATAAATGGTAAAATAAGTCAATAATCATAAAAATGAATTTTATTTGCTTAATTGAAAATTCATATTTTTCTCATCTTTATATTAAATAAAATATCCTTAAATTTGAATCCTTTCTTCCACAAATTATATAGCCATAGGATGCAAAAATACCATTCATTAATCATTGAAACTAGAATAAAATCTGGGTAATTTGCACTTTGCACCATGAAAAGTGGGCTAATAGGCACTTTACATCCGTAAAAAGAAAAAATAACATTATATACACCCTTAAAATTGGGTTAACATTCGCAAGTTGCACCCTATATAATTTTTCACTCAAAATTTCATTTCAATAAGGGTAAAAATATTCAAAGAAAAAAAGCGAATTCCCTCCGTTCATCTCGTCAACCTAACTCTAGTCACTCGCTCATTTCCACTTCATCGTAATTCTTCCTACAAACCCTAAAAATAATTAATTAGAAATGCACATATTTTTTTATGAGTGAAGAGGACTTAGCTTCTTTTTGTCCAACATTAAATACTCTATTATCACTAAAGTAATACACAAGAACGAATCAATTTGATGTCACAAAATGTGAACTAAATAAAACATCATTTACCACAGTAAAATTAGATTCTCAAAATGCATAAAACTTGAAATTGGGTCAAAAGTATCACATAAAAATGAAAAAAATTTAATGCATTCTTCTACCTTTCCAAATAAGAAATTTGAAGATAACATTAAAGATGCAATTTTTGCTTTTCTAAATTAAAAAAATATAAAATTTGAAGATGACATTTGAGAAATTTAGACATGGGGCACTCTTATTCTGTTTTATAATTGTATTATTTTGACAACTTTTTATTTATTTTTCTAAAATCTCTATAAATGGAGCAAATAATACTTTTGATATAAGTTGATTATTTTGCCTTTAGAAAGTCATTTTTGTATGTCATGGAATTTTATCCTTTCGAAATGAAATTTTTAATTGAAAAATTAAATAGGGTGCAACTTGCTAAGCTTTAATCAATTTCAGAGTGCATTTTTCTTTTTTCTTTTTTAGGGTGCAAAGTGTCTATTAACCCTCTTTTACAAAATGCAAATTACCTAGTAAAATCCAGGGTAATTTGCACATTGCACCCCGAGAATAGGCTAATTAGGCAGTCTCCACCCTAAAATTTTAAAAATTGCGGTCTCCACCCTGAAAATGCAATAAGTTTGGCACTTTGCACCCCGACCATATTTCATTTGATTTCTTGATGGGCAAAATTGGAAAAAGAAAAATAAGATTTCAAACAAATAATATGTGTAAAGCATAAACGTGTATTCGATCAATATCTGCTGATCCATCATTCACTTCACCTTGCAGGCCCTCATTGATAACATCAAGAATTTTGCTCCTATAATATATACTCCAACAGTAGGATTGGTGTGTCAAAATTATTCAGGGTACTTAGACGTCCTCGTGGAATGTATTTCAGTGCCAAAGATAAGGGGGAGATGATGTCTATGATCTACAATTGGCCTTCACAGTAGGTACCTTGTCAAACTGAAGTGTCAAATCAATATTTTTTCCTTTACAGTTAAATAATTTTAAGGAATATATAGTATTTCATTTATTCTTTGTGATTTATTGATTTTTCAAACCGAGAAAACATCAAGCATTACACCATGGAAGTAAAAAAACTGAAAAAAATCTTAAACTATTTTGCATAATTTGGCATCACAATTTTTTATCTCTTAAATTCAATAAGTTAGACTGAAAAAAAAAATCTTTAACACTTGATTAATTCGTTCGAATTGGACACTTAAGTCGCATTTTTATATGGTTCTTTAGAGCTACCTGCAAAATTCACTATTTTGAATGTTAACACATAGATGCCGGAATACCTACTTCTCTTCCTTGCACTTTTCCTTCAATTATTTCACAAATATGTGCACTCATTCCCAAAAAAAAAATCTGAAGTTTGTTTCTAAGCATTCATATACCCTCACACATTACCATTTTTTTAAATACCTTCTATTCTCTGCAAAGCTATCCTGTTGAACTATTTCATATTGCAGGTCGTATTCTTGGCCTCAGTGATCTTGGTGTTCAGAGAATAGGTATCCCGATTGGGAAACATGACATGTATGTTGCAGCTGCTGGCATCAACCCGGAACGAGTATGTCCAGCTCTTCTCCTTTCTTTTTATGTGCATGGATGACAAACAGATTTGGTGTCTACATGGATCAGCAGATATTGATCTAATACACGTTTATGCTTTACATATATTATTTGTTTGAAATCTTATTTTTCTTTTTCCGATTTTGCCCATCAAGAAATCAACTGAAATATGGTCGGGGTGCAAATGCCAAACTTATTGCATTTTCAGGGTGGAGACCGCAATTTTTGAAATTTTAGGGTGGAGACTGCCTAATTAGCCTATTCTCGGGGTGCAATGTGCAAATTACCCTAAAATCCATTACCCTATTATGAAATTAACAACCTAAAAAAACGTATAGGACGATGCCGTATAGGGTTATCTGAGCTTCTTGGCTTTGCTTTATGGAGTCTTGTTGTATACAACAAGAAGGATTTAATTTGTCATCGTCAAATACTTTACAATAATTTCGAGCACAATCACAATTATTCGAATATTTATAATATATAAACAGCAAAGAAAGATTAACAGATTTCCCACACGGCAGCTGCCTTTATTTGCTACAGATATGCACTCTTTTTTCTCCCGATTGATGTTCATTAACTGAAATTAAAGGGTCGCAGCTTTTGTGAGTAAGATCTCTTTTTTACTTTATTCAATTTTTTGTTCACAATTTCTCATATGGGTTTGCATATGATTGTGTTTTTTCTTTTCCCTTTTTCAAAAATTGACTCATGCGTTAGTTTTTTCTCCCCTTTGTTTGTTGAATTTAATTAATGAACTAAATATGTAATCTGTTGTTTTGATATATAAAGTGTATCTATTTTTCTGCCCGAGTATTATTTTTTGCAGTTTGTACGCTCACAATTCATATTATTATGATTGAATTCAATAAATTTGCCCCAGTTTATATTACGGAGTCTCCGATTTTGCTTTGGAGTTCATGTATTTGACCCAGGGATTGTATCTGTAGGTTGAAGTTTTGGGTTGCATGTATCATGTAATTGTGTTGCTCTTGAAGGTTTTGTGGGTAAATTTTTCGGTTGTTTATTCTGTGTTTGAGAGAACTTGGAGCTAACAGGATGTACATAAAGGTTGCACCTTTTTTTTTTTTTTTGTTTATTTCAAGTACTAATTAGTGCCTAAAAATTTCAATAAATCTGGATAAGACCCTAAAGTTAATTTTACCAAAAATAGCATCTTCTTCTTTTTGGTGTCAATTCAGTCAAGCATATCCTTGTTTTGTGTCGGAAAAACCTAATTGTGGTTACGGAGCCAATCCACTATTTAGCTGTCCAGATTATAAGTTTTCATTAGTCTTTGCTGCAGCCTCGGGTGAATTTGCATATGTGTCATATTTATAAACATGTGTGGGATATCCATGGTCAATCTCTCTTTATCTGATAGACCTTTTAATGGCCTCCAGCACGTATTAAAGGATGCTGTCTTTTGGTGAAAAAGGAAGTTCATGAACCAGTCTTTGTGAACCCATTAGATCATCGAGTTCTATTAAAGAATAAAGGTCCACTGATATCTGTCTGAAAAAGAGCTATTGAGACTAATGGAGTCAGCGGAGCTGACAGATGCCCAGAAGGATATGGTCCGAGTAAATAGGAAAACCCTAGAGGCGGTGCTTCAGCAATGCCAGCTGGCTCTCCAACAGCTCGCCTCTGGTTCTAACGGTTCTGATGATGATGACAACAATGATGACGTTAATGGTGAACCTGATGTACCGCAAGACTCTACCGACACTTCTGCATCTGCTAACTGTGACACTGGGACAGATGAGGTAAAGGCTTTCTTCTTACAGGTTTCTGTTTGTATTCAGTTTTAAGCGTTGCTAATTGATCAACCTTAACTTTTGGCGTTTTCTGTTTGCTAAACTGTGTACGCATACACAGGTGTTAAGAGGAAACTAGGTTCAAGAATATGGCCAAAATAGGCCCATAAAATCAAAATTCCTTGCACGATTATGCTCTTAAATGCTTGATGTAGCTGGGTCGTGGTCTAAATTCGTAGTTATAATATCAGAGATATCGAACATTCTAACGATAAATCTTGTAATTCTAGTGATAGAAATGTTTTGAGAAAGACTCGTTTATTCTAATACTCATTTGCTTTGTGTGTTGCAGTTTTATGACCTCTTGAAATCTAGGGTTGAATGTGCTGATTTTCTCAAGAAACTAGAAACTGCCCAGGCATCACGTCCACAAAATTTGAGTGGTATGGCTTCATATTACATCTAGTTTTAGTACTTACTAGTCAGCCCTCTTCTGGACATGGAAGGAAGTACTCTCCTTTAACATATAAATTTACATTACTGATTTTTTTTTTACATTTATTCGTTAATTGATTCAGTTGGTAACTCTCTATGTTAATTGAGTAGACATCGTATAGTGTTGAGAATTGATTGACAAATTACTCTTCTTTCAACAAATACATTTGTAACTGTCACAATTAACATTTTAATGTGCGGTATGATGCAGAGGAAGGCTGTTCTTGGGACATAGTTAGCAAAAATGATATTTGGGGAGGTGAAAATGTTGATTTAGAGACGGACGATTATGTTCTAGTTCGGCAAGAAGATATAGTGGACGGTATAGCATCGTTCATGGCTGCATATCTGTTGTCTCTTGAACAAACTAAGGTCCAGTAAATTTTCCTTCTTGGTTGCGCTTTAATTGGATTTTCACTAGAGTATTTTAATTCAAATATGGTGAAATATATTCTAATACCAGTTTTAATGATAATAAATTCTCTGTGTTATTATGCCCCACTGGTATCTGCTAATTGAGCTAACTATTCTTTTGCTTCTTTTACTGATTGAGAATGTGATTTCCAACTTCATAAATGTGTTAAACTCTGTGGTCTTAGATTAGAGTTTGACTTATGGGATAGGGCAAACCAATTGTCCAAATTATTGGTTATCCTAGCTTTTCCAATTCACTCTTTCACTGATTCGAGTGTATCTATGCCTATTTATCAAAGAATAAAAGAAAAAAAGGAAAGTGCATCTATGCTTTGTTCTATATGTTACCCCACAATGAGTTAAATGCCCATATGTCTTCCTGGTGCTTGATAACAAGAACGCGGACTAGGTTAGTGATAAAATTAGTTATATTGCAGGTAATGCATTTTTTGTTTGTGACGGCTGAGCTAAACCCTATTAATATGTTCTCTCTCTCTCTCTCTCTCTATATATATATATATATATATATATTTTCCCGGAATGATTAAAAGCTAATGATTTGAATATGATTTAAGAATTTACTACTGAATTTTGCAATTTCCATACGGGAACTTAAACTACTTAGTCAATATATCTATTGGTCTTCTCATGCAATAAATCAGTGTGAGAACCCCAATCTCAGAAACTCATCTTCGCAATCCTTGGTATGGGCTCTCCATTAGCAATTCTATCTCCACGAAGATAAGAAGTAATTTCATTTAAAAGTAACTCCATACCGTTGCATCTCCAATTTAATTTTATGGACAGCATTATAGTATGTCGGTTATCTTTCTTATGTTCAGTGTTCTTGGTACAATCCTAAGCTTTCAAGACAAATATCTAAGGGTATGATTGTCTCTACAAAACATTCACAATTGTTGAAAGACGGACCGAACTCAACTCTTAGAATCTATTATATTCTCAAAAAGATAACCCTTGAGCTTTATCGCACATGGATCAAGTTCTTAATGTGCTGAAGTGTACCCAATTAGTTATTGAGTTTCATATTTTATTATGTGCTTACGTTTCCAAGTAATATTATTAGATAATTGTGGTTGGTTATCTAAGCCCAATTCATTTCATTTTTCGTGGTGTTGAGACATTTATTGGTTCAATTTGCAGGATGTGACGCCAAACCAGCTTCAAGAAGGTGGGCTTACTATATTCTTCTCTTATTTTGAAGTGTGAATAGAAAGAAAGTTGCATTAATGTCTCATTAACCAGCTCTAGTTATTTGCCTTTTTTCTAACCTTGTGCGACTTTCACGGTGATCTGTAAATAGAGTTTGAGCCTAAAAGGTTTAATATTTTTTCAACCTTTTCAGCTCTAAGCAAGACATTTTCAGTAAGAAAGAAGAAAGGTAAGCTTCGGAAGGCATGGGATGGAAGCAAAGTAATTTACAATGTAGCATCCTGGGGAGCTACAGCCATCGGGTGAGCTATCTTAAACAAATTAGCACTTCATACGAATTTTTCTGATACATGGAACATGTCGTTGACTTGTTTTGTGTTGAGATTTTGGGAAACATGTAATATCTTGAAATTGGAACAATGTTAAGCTATTGCTTGCTTTTACGTCGGAGTTTGGAATTAGCACTTCCCAAATTGCATTAGGCAAGTGTTAGTTTGTGATCATGCTGATAAAAAGAAAGAAGTTGACCTTCTCCATGTTATGTGAACGTCTGTAATGCATAAGACTGTTGCAGCATATAGATACTTGTCCATTGACATTTGTGATAAAGGTTCATGTATAGTCCATTCATGCTGGAAAATGTTAAAACAATCTTTTTGGCATTTTCATTAGCTTTTTTGTTGTTACCTTCTATATCTTTTTTTTTCCTTTTTTTTTTAGGAAACCTTCTATTTGTCTGAAACATCTATATGAAACTACAAATTGGGAAACTTGTGAAGTATCCTCCATCATTCTATCTCATTGGAGTTCTTTTTTGCCTTTCGGCTTACATTGGTGTTTTAAATGTCTTGTCATCCCCACAGTCTCCTCTATACAGTGCTTTTTATGGTTTCTATTAAGTTAGCTGCTACCTCTTTTATTGGTGATAACCGTTGCTCTTACTTATTCTGGGATTTTTGTTGTGTGTGGAGCAGTATATATCAAAACCCGGCTCTTTTAAGTGCTGCCTCTGCAGCATTCTGGACTTCGTGTCGTGTTATATCAAAGCTATTCTGAGGTCCAACCATGACTTAGAAGGGCCTCGATGGTTGTATTTGCTATTCTGCATACCTTTAAGCTGTATAATATCGTTTACGAAGTTGTGTAACATACTGCTGTTTATTTGTTCCTTTTTTGAGAACAACTTAGATTTATTTGTTTTCTGTACATATAACATCAAACATTGAGACGAGAGAGTTTAGTCATCTATTGCCCTCCATGAATTATTTTTGAGATATCAACATAAACATGGGAACTGTGAAGAGTTACACTGACATGCAATTGATACAATTTAAGATCAATTAGTGAGGTGTTATTCTTGGGAGCACTCAAATATTTGATTGAATTTGAGTCAAATCAGATAATCCCAAGTATACATATGAAGGAAATCCATCTAAGGTTAAATGTACATATATAATCTTGATTATATGTTGGGATTGATGAATTTGGATTCAGGAATTAATTTGGAGTAAGAATTCTAATTAAGTGAATTTGGTACCCAAAATAACTGAAACTTCAAATTTATTGAACTTAAAATCTGTGTATTTTAGAACCTTCACTCAAAGCACAACCTAGGAATTAACCAATTACAAAGTAAGTGTACAACAGTTACCATGTACTATTACGCCATGTAAAATAGTAAAACATTGATCTGTACATACATTCTGCTACACAGAAGCATACAAGAGCATATACATACATTTAACACATGTATAATACATCCCATAGATGAAAATTAGACAATAAATAACTGCAACTTGGAATTACATGTTAAGCTGAATCGTTAGTATCATCTTACAACAGCCTTAGGCTGGATCAGCTCAAAGTCGAAAACCTCAAACATGAGGCGCCTAACATCTGGCTTACCATAAACAGCATATGAGAGCCCATGAATGGCTTGTTGAACGGAGGTTGTGGCTGGATTTCTCAAGCGCCGATTATGCTCATATGCATCTTGTACTTGCTCACTGTAGATGATGAATCGGTGAAGATATTTCTCCCTCAAATACCTCCCACAGAACTTGTTCATTACAAGTTGCCTATGCTTTTCCTGTAACCATCTCCCTGGAGCATCTATATGCTTCATCAGCAATCTCTCAGCCATTACGAGATCCTGTACGTTGATCAGGAATGTTTTAATAATTGAAACGAAGCTAATATCTCTTTTCATCCTTTTCTTTTAGTTTTTTTATTGTTAGCTAACTTACCTGAATCTTTTGACCAACGTATTCGAGACGCTCAAAGCAAAACCTTGGATGTTCGAATTTGTATTTGGATGGATGCATGAAACAGAGCTGTATTTTCATTTCAAGTATTAGAACAGGAGAATACTTTTAGAAAAGCGTATTGCAAGCGCTGGAAAACATTATGCATCGACTACAAGCTGCCTTGCCAGCTTCTTCCAAAAGAAAAATGCAATGCTTTGTTGTTATGGAAATATAAGCAATTATAAAACAATGATCATTTTATATGAAACAAGATGGTAGAAAAGAGTAATCAAACTGAATGCTGAAGGCAATAAACAATTAGTTCTACGTAAAATTAACCAGCAAACACAAATCCTAAAACAGGATACAAGCATGCACAATGCTAAAATTAAACGAGCAAACAAAGCACTACTGTGCTTATGGACAAAGCATATTTCCTCCAAACTAGAAGAGACACAACTGTGCGGAAGCCAGAAAGTTCTATAACTACTCAATATAGGGAGTAAAATGTGTAGAAATTTACCTGTAAGCCTAATCCAAGCTCGATATTCCTAGCTTCCGTAATCTCGGGAATCCTATCCACCATAGACAAGGGGTATCCTAGTGTTTTCATGACTTGAGGCCTGCTATCATAATCCCATATGTTTCCACGAAACCGATGCATACCAGGTGGGACACATGCTCTGAAAAGCCTTGGGTGCGCAAACAGAGCATCTTCTGGAGGCTGTCAGACATAGAAAATGCATCAATGAGGCAATATTACCCACCTACTGAGATATTAAAACCTAAATACATAATGAACAAAGATTATCGCTTAACCTCTTGTTTTGGCATAATAAGTGAGAGAGGTCCTAATTGGGTAATCACTAGAATATGGACATGTCAAGCCAAAATAGAATATTCCAAAAACTTTTTGTTTCCACTTCTTGTCCGAGCCTTGGTACATAATTTTTGGTCTAACAAAGAGATACACTCTCCAGGAAAATGTTTTAAAGCAAAACTTAACCAACGTTCATGTCCAAGTGTACTAGCGTAATTTTTAATGTCAAAATCCATGTTCTAATCCGCACCACATGTTTGCAACTAGAGATGCCCAAACTAAAATTGGAACCGGGGAACTGGACCGGTTCGAACCATGGTCAACGGCTCCGGAACCGTTGACCACGGTTCCCGATTCCAAACCGGGAACTGGAACCGGCCCCTCCGGTTCGGTACCGGTTCCTCGAAATGAGGAACTGGAACCGGCGGTTAGAACCGCCGGTTCAACCGCTAGGAACCGACGGTTCCACGGTTCTTCCCCCCTTTTTTTTGATTTTTTTCAAATTCGACGGTTGAGATCAATTGTCCGTTTGAAATCAACGGCCACGATCAAGTCCATTTTTTTTTTCCTTTATCTTTTCCAATATTCGTTGTAAGTTGTATAAGATTTTAGCTTGTACTTGTAATACAAAAATTGTAATTAGGAATTTAGGATCATGGAAATTGGAATGTGATTGTATTTTATTATTTACAGAATCCGAATTTGTATTGTTTAAATTTGTTAATAATAAAAATTATTTGTCTATTGTTGAATATTTTTAATGTTGTCTTTACTTTATCCGGTTTATTTTTTAAACATTGCCGAAATAAATTTATACATAATATATTTTTTTTAAAAAATATAAAAAAAACGGTTAGAACCGGGAATTGGCCCGGAACCGGTCCCGGAACGTGGAACCGGGAACCGGTTCCAACCGGTTCGAATACAATTCCAACCCCATACGGAACCGTAACCGTATGAACACGTCTATTTGCAACTACCATGTATATGGACATGCATTTTTCTCCAAACGAGCTATTCTTGTATCTTAGTGGATTAATGGTTTTCACATAGCTCAGCAGGCATTAAGGAAGGAAAAATTGTTAAATAATCAAGAAGATGGTGTTGGTCAAAACTAAAAGTAATAGGTTGCTTCAGAAAAGAAAATAATCAACACAGTATCCTTGAAAAGAGTTCAAAGAATAAAACTTGTAATATTTTCCGATTAAAAGTTTATTCAGGAAATACACAAATAAAAATTGAACTAGTGATTACCTTATAAGCAGCAACATCCTGCCAACTAAGTTTTCGGCTATCAAACTCAACAGAAACATAGTCTACATCCTCAAGCTGTCTTCTCAGTTTAGGCTGACAATCTTCAGCCTCTGGGTCCATTCCAAACACTTCAAAAAGAACTCGATACACTTCGGGCATGCCAAAACACAAATATATTGCCCCAAACAAGGCCCAAAATACTGATCTGCCAGGAAAATATTATTAGCAGCGTCAAAACATGTATACAAGTGTAGCCACCTAACTAAACGAATTCATTAATTAAACAATATCACAATACATATGCATTTCTCGTACAGGCAAAGTTGGTTCACAGAAAATGTTAATTGATCGAAGCTGAGGGCAATCGAGTCAGAATAATCGAGGGAATTTGAAATGTATCGGAGGATCATCACTCAAGTAACACAAATTAGATTACTTGAATGGTGGATCGAAGGCTGATGGGCGATAGATGATTAAAAGCTATACATTTTCTTTATACATATATTATGACTTTACTTTTCCGGGCACAGGGAGAGGCAAATGTGAATTAATTTAACTTCCCTCAACTTACTAAAACTCATAACTGATTATGCCATGATAAGTTTCATCAGATTCCAGAATTCACTTCTCCTCATACTAGAAATATATATTGTCAAGAAGATATAACATTGCATAAAAATTAACAACTGTTGTATATGTGAAACCCATCAATTTCATAAGGAAACAAAACAAAGTAATTTATAACTTTTCTTTAGCGGTAACTCTAAAGCAACACTAGAACCCCAGAACTAGCTCTGCTAAACAATTTTTAGAGACATTTAACATAAGTTGAGACTAGGCAGACATGAAAGATTGCAGTAACTAATCATTTTGATTAACTCAGGTTACACAATTTTAAGCTTTCAACAATCTAGTTATGCTACCTGAGCCTACTACATTCATGAAAATAATAAACTGAGATCACTCACTCTTAATTGCTCTGACAGAATTGGTTGTTCACAAAGTTGAAAATGCAATTCACTGTAAGACTACTGAGAATAAGAGTGCATTAAGTGCTTCTCACCTCATAAAGTGATAAGGCTAAGCACCATAGAAATAGAAAATAAGCGTGCTTATCTGTGGTAAATTTGATCACTTACGCATTCTACTATAGAACCTAAGATTTCCATTTCTTTCGATGACTAGCAATCATATGAAAAATTGTTATCAACGAGAAACATCGAAATATTCACAAAAGCAATGGAATGATAAATTTAGGTTGTTACTTGTTATAGGCCACAAGTCCACCTGAGTTCAGGAAATCATGCCATAACTAATATGATGTTAGGCTAGCCAAGAGCGACATAACAACACATCAAGGAAATAAATTATCAATCTCAAACACAGAATTCAAAGACCATGACATACTTCACTGGGGGTTCACGATCTTTTCGAATTAATTTGTCCATATCATCAAACGGGAAAACCAGATTCTGCAAGCTAGCAGCTTTGATCCACTTAGGCAAAAACCTCTTCCCAATCAAAGCATAAACCCTCTCCCTCATTGGCCCTGGCGATTCCCTCGGATATCGCTGCAAGAAGAACTCACACAATGCCATCTCCAACACATACTGCCCCAAGAACGACAACCGTGAATGCCCCGACCTCACATGCCGTGCATTAGTCCTTTCACAATGTGGATGCTGAAAAGCCAAATATAACAGGGTATCAAACTGCTTAGCTGGATTATCATCACCATAGTTCTCCGAGGGCTCCAAAGGGTACCCCAAAGCCTGTTTCGCCTCGAGCAAGTACTCATCGATCCACGTTTTATCTGCATTGTTTAACCGCGTAGAGGGCAGGCAAGAACTCAACAAAGGGAATGATTTTAATGACAATTGTGGGCTGTTGAGGAATCTTTCGGCTAGTTTCGCATCATCTAGTGGGGGTTTGAGGATGAATCGCTTTGGGGGTGCTCTTTTTTTGGGGGAAACAACTTTTTTGCGCTCGGCTAGCTCTTTCAATAGTCTTTGTGGGCTGTTCTGGGGGAGCTCTTTTGGGTCGATTGCTACGGCTAAAACGTGGAAAATTGATTGATTTTTGGGGAACTTGAGGTGGGTTTGAAAAGGGAATGGTGAGAATAATGAGGAAGAGAAGGATAGGTCTGGTGTGGAAGGTGCTTTAAAAGATGAATATAGCTCCATAATTAGGATGATGAAATGAGATGATTTTTCTTAAGTGGGTTTTGAAGTTGAGATTGGAAATTAGGGTTTTAGACTAGAATCGTTGTGAATAGGGTAGCCATTGAAGGAGGTTTTTAGCAGGGTTTTGGTAGACTGGTGTGGCGTGGGGATAAGGAGACGAAACTTGATTTTGGTTAAAAATATTGTCACTGTCTGAATGGATAGAAGAAAGAACATTATTCTAACTAAAGCGTTGCGAAGTGGAATGCGTTTTTAAAATCAGTGAAACGATAATTAACACGACTCTCATACGTCTTAGACTGACTTCACAATTTGTAGCTAAGCCTTTTCTTCTTCCTCATTTGGAGTTTTTGAGGGTCTGTATAGCCCATGCATATTCATAACACATCACATTTTATATCTTAATCTTTTTCAACTACCGTTTATTATATCAAACTTTATTTGACACAATTTATTTATTTTAGAAAAATATGTGATAAAAAACTGAAAATTATTTACTACCGTGCGTGTCTGTATTATGAATTCACAAAAATAATAAATAGTGTCCAATAGAAAATTTTAGGCAAAACGATTTATAAATATATACAATAAACAAAACAATCATTTATAGTACTATAGTAATGTATATAATGAACATTATTTTCCCCAAGAATATAGGCTAAGTCAATTATTAATGCAGTCAATATATTTGCTTAATTAACTTTTACTTTCTTAATTCCAGCATAAATTTTATATAGGTCTATTCATCTTCAAAAAAGATGAGAATTGTAAATCATTCCTTATGATCCATACATTCTCCATGCATATACGAGAGATTATATGGAGTTATAAAAATGTTGTTCCTCGTGTATTTTTATATCTTTTTAATTCTACTAACATATACGTGCGTTGCACCTGGACATCCATTTTCTCATGCTATATTTTGATTTTAGATTTTAGGGAAAAAAGTACAAGTTAAAAAAAATTCTTACTTAAAGTTATTTTTTATTTGGTAATTGAATGTTTTATTTTTCTCTAATTTTTCATCTTATATCTTACACATTAGTTTATTATAGGTGATTTTTTTTCATACTTTCTACGATAAACGTAATTGTCCCTATTTGAATTGAAATAAATTGAATGAAAAATATTATAAATATTTTCTTATATTTTTTGTCATTTTTAAATAGACTTGTAAATTATTTTAAAAAATAATTAACTATTAAACTTTTTATAATTAAAAATTAATTGTAAAGATTCACGGGCTTAAAAGTTTAAAAAAATACAAAAAATATGCTCAAAGAAGATATTATAAATAGATAACTAATGCAAATCACATAAAATAAACTGTCATTTAATTTTAAGTTGATATAATTTTGTAACAGAAAAAGTTTTACATATACTACTAAATTTAAGATAGTAATAAGAAAATAAACATGAAGCCCTTTTGAATTTATGATGAATGAAAGTGATTATTTAGCAATACATGGTTGCATACATATGTTCAATAAATAATTTACATAATTGACTATACATATAAACTTTATAAATAAATTTTTAAATTCAAAGAATATTTTACATAAAGATGTTCATGATCATAATATGGGATTTTCAAATGAAATTTTGATTTTCAATCTTTCACGGGAATTTATACAAAAAACAAAAGATAAAAGAACATTAGAAAAGCTATCATTTCTATCATTCATTTACATTCAATCATAATGGTTAATAGCTTAAATTCTATTTTACATCCATCAATTTTCTAAAAGTGAAGTTGGAAAATCATCATTTGGTTGTTGATAAAGAAATTTTTAAAATCAAAAAATATTTTACATAAAGATGTTAATACTTCTCATAATATGGGATTTTCAAATGTTGATTTTCAATCTTTTACGACAACTTAAAAAATAAAAGATAAAAAGAAATTAGAAAAGCTATGTCATGTACCCAAATATGTCGAAATCTTAATTTAACATGGCCAATTAAAAGGTTTTCTCTTAGTAATTTTCATCTATAAAATGTAATAATTGTTGCATATATAAAACTAAAATTAGTTATACATTACCAATAATTGATCAAATTAATATTAACTTTGATATTAAGAAAAATCCTTTACAACATAAAACACAAATCATACACGTGTACAATTACGAATAATAAAAAATAAAATAATTTCATTAGAATTATATTAGTACACATATACACTATTTAATTATTTTTAAAGACAAATTTAAATTATATTATAGCTTAAGTATTATTACTTGGCAACGCATGCTAAAATTTAACAATGTTAAAGTCTAGGATGCAACGAATCATATAGTACTATAAATTAAGTGGCCTTAATGAATCCTAAAATCAATTACTTTTCAATTAACAATTTTGTTGAAATGAACATGTACATAGACGCGAGACATGTAAAGATCATGATAATCTATTATGTACCAACAAAATAGGCGATATAGTATAATATCAATCAACAGTTTTATAATTTATGGGAGCTAATTAGGTTGTCGTTATCTTTTGGAACGCAATTTATATTATGCATTTGTGGCTGAACTTTACTATACCAGCAATTAATTATTTTTGTTACTTATGTGATGCAATTTAACTAATTTAAGTTATTTTAATTTGAATTATCAAATGTTGGCTAGTTGCCCAATGTTTTCTTTTCTAACTATTTTTATGTATATTTTAAAATTGTTATATGCTATAGATTGTTTATTGAGTGTTGTTTACGTTCTGTAATCATTCTTTTATTTATTTACATTTATTTCATCTTTGTTTAGTTAGAATAAGTTTTAGTTAAATCTACTATATTAATAAAATAATTATTTTTAGGGTTTATGGTTTGCAATGCCAAATAGTGCTTATATATATATAGAAGTTTTGATAATCTATAAAGTATTTATCGCTTATTGTTCTGTATTTTATATAATTTAAATGGGCCTTAAATGAGAATGGAACCTTAAATTATTCTATCTCTATATATTTTTTTAGGAGAGGAGTTGGTTTTGATGATTAAATAGGTGAATGGAATTGTAGATAAGATTTTTTAATTAAACTTAAACTTGAAAACCTACTTTTAAAAACTAAATTACATAGATAATTTTATATCATAGGATATAAAGATAATTAAATTTATATATATATATATGTATCAATAATCTACATATTTTTGCACTAAATTATTGTAAAATCTAAGAAGGTTTCTTAAAGGAATAGTTAAATAACTAATGTCTTATCATTATTATATAGTATATTAGGAGCCTTAAAATTTAAAAGTTAAATATAATATAACCCTCGTTGAAAGTAAAAAAATAAATAAAAAGAAATGAAAAGACAAAAATATTCATAATCAATGTGAGAAGCATACTAAGGGTCACTCCATCAATTAGTGATTATATTAAGGGTCACTATATTAATTATTATCAAAATAACTTATTATAATATGAATAATTTAATGAAGGGTAGTTGTGTCTTTTCACATTAGGAAGAAACACATCCATACTTTTATAATAGTATATATTTATTGTGAAGTTTCATAATATTAAACACATGTTTTTTTATAGTTTTAGTTCTTAACTTTCTAAGAATTTTTTTATTTATATGTAAAACTCAAATTATATAATTTTTTTATTATATAAATTTAACTAGCGTGTTGCCCGTTCTATGCACGATTATTCATTGTAAAAGATATACTACTCGTGTTTGTAATACTAACTAAAACTTGCTATTAACTAAAACTTGTAAATCTTTGAATGTTTGATAAAAACCCAGGTAAGTAAAACCCTTTTAAGAACCTGAATTGATAAATTATTTATCGCTTGAATAATGAGTTTGAAATATGGTGGAGACTCCACCGTGGAGTCTTAAGGAGACTCCACCGTGGAGTCTCATAATGCATGACTAGAGCATTGAGTGAAAGTGAAATGCATCATTCTACAATATTAGATATAAATATTTGATATATACCCAAAAGTAATAATAAAATCCAAATTTAAATAAAACTCTTGGGGTATGTAAATGAAAGAATAATGAAAAATCCACTTCAAATAAAATTCTTCATCATAAAAAGTTTATGATCCAAATTAAGAATATAGGCCAAGCTTTCCTAAAGATTAAAAAAAAATTATTCATGGCATAAAAACATACTCTAATAATAATCCTAATTAGTGATAAGAAAACAAAATGTAAATTAGTAATAAAACAATTATAAATCACATAAGTAGAATGCTAACATAGTCTTACCATTTAATACCAAATCAAATTAAATAAGAAATTTTATCAAAAGAGTGAACTGCATCTTAATACAATAAAGAACTGTTAAATATTGGAGATCAATAAACTCATAGTTGCGAAAATAAAAGTGTAATCAATTAATTCATATATAACTTCAACATATACTGAAAGTTTATCAACTATACTATTAACAAACTATAAAAACTACCATTAACTGTAATATAAGTTAGAGAAAATATCAAGTACATGTAATAAACTAAATTAAGGGGAAAATAATACTAAGTTTGTTGATAGTTTGTAAAGAAACTTATATACATATATTCATCAATAATCATACATATTGAAGAAATATATAAAATGTATCACCGAAATAGAATAAATCTAAGAGAACAAAAAAAATATATGTAAATAAAAGACTTGTATTACTTATCGAATAAATAGAAAAATATATTGTTGCAAATTCTTCAAAGTTCCAAATGGGAGATAAATAACAAAAAAATGAGGTAGAAAACTTATAAATACTAAACATACTAAACAATTGGATAATATTTAGGTAAATATATACTTCTCTAAGAAAATCATAAACAAAAGAAAAACATAAGGTGATGGAAAAGATTAAAAAAATTTAAAAATCATAATGAAAAATAAGTATACGTAATATATAATTATATATCATATACACATAAATAATTCGGATCAAGTTCAAGAACTATATTTAACTATATTAAAAAAAAAGCTCAATAAATAGTATGAAAATAATTTTAATGGGTAGAAATAGAAAATAAAGTTGCAGGTACCATTATATATTATGATTAAACATTTTCTCAAATAAATTAAATCAAAAAGAAAACCCAAAAGAAGAAAATTGGAATATGTTGTGTAAGGATAACTCTAAAAAAAGGCTAACTCTCGACTATTGGAACTAAAAAAAACAATGAAAAGGAAGACAAAAACATGCTTATTACTAATATTTCTATGTAAATGAACCTTACTTAAGTACTCTCATGTTCGCAAATGAACCTTCATCTATAACACCATTTTTGCGTCCTAGCAGCAATATTTTTTCTTGCATATCTTTGTCTAACAATCAAGAATTTTGAAACTCGGTATAATAATATATTCGACCACTACAATAATATAGACTTAGGAAGCTGACAAATTAGGAAAGAAAATTTATACCTCAACAAGTTACATAATATCAAAGAAACTTCCATATAATACTGTTTGCCTTGATTGAAGATAAATGGAGAAATTATGTAGAGATTGAAATTTGAAAAAGTATTTCACATAATAATTTAGGCTAATTTTAATAGTTTAAAACTTCAACGCATTACCATAAATCTAAACTCAATCAATGAGATTGTGAATCCTATATATGTATGATAGTTGGGTTTCCAATTTTATCATGCATGTTTTATGTTATTTTTACATCACGTCTTGTCAAACTTTCAACTAATATAGCCAATTCAACCAATCAATGAGATTTTTGACAATTATTTTCAAAATTAACATATATTATGTTAACTATTAAATAAGTGCTTTTATATTTTCAACTAAGTTTAATTTCAAATTATCAAATTACATAGTCAATCAAATTAACTAATAATTTTTTAATGACGACTTAAAAAAATAATCAAAATTACTAGAAAAAAGATAGGTAGCAAAGTGGGTCTCACACTGCTGTACTATAATATATATAATAGAGGTGGAATATGCACTGGAAGTTGTGACATATGATAAAACTTATTTAAAATCAACTAAAATCTCAATTATATAGCTTATTAGACAAAAAAGAATTATGTGCTCTACCAAAAGTTACTTATTAGTTTATACAAATACATGTCTCATATACAAAAATAAGTTTCATAGGTAAAGTATGTAAGGTGTTTTAAAATCAAAAGGTTATTTTGGTTAATTGATAATAAAGTGAGTATATTTTTAAGTCTAGAACTGAAATATTTATACATATTTCTACCTCTATTCAATTAAACGATAATGGTTCCCAAGTTTAGTCTGAATTGCTGGTAGACCTCTATAATTTAGGATAATTACAGTAAAACCTCTTAGTAGTTGAATCCCAGTTGGCAAATTCTTTCTTATTTGCTTGGCAGGAATATAATCTATTCTATTATAAAAGTATAAATGCTTTTTTTTTTTGAAATTTTGATTTACCTAATATATCCTCATATAATTTATTTTTTAATGGCAAAAGAGTCAAAAAATAAATATTAAAAATAGGTTATATTTATAGTAAAGAAATATTATTAGTATTAGGACTCTATAATGAAAATATATATAAATAAATAGTGATAAGATGTAGAGTCATAGAAGTTGTCTACCTCTTATTTATTGATTAAAAGAAAAAGATAAAAAAGCTTTAGGACATAATTGGTATAAATGAATGAAATTATGTGGGAATGGAATGGTATAAGGAATAGAATGGAGATGGGAATGGAATGATATTGATTTCATAAATCCTATGATTGGTATAGTGCAGGAATGAGAAAGGAAATGAATTCTGAGATATGAGATTTTTTTTAATTCTGTATATTCGTATATTTGAGTTATTTATTAAACTCGAATACAAATTTGAATCCAATCTAATTCTATGAAATTTAAATGATTTGAGACTTTGAACTTTTTATTTAAAGAAAAATAACAAGGGACATGATGAAAAATTGAAAAAATTAAATGAAAAATGGGAAAAATATAGTTATTATACAATGATTGAAAGAGCTATATATGTACTATTGTCTATATAATAATTCACCTTTTCTAATAATTTTTATTGATGAACTAGTTTAAGGATAAGATATTATTTGTTAAGCGCAATAATATTTTATATTTTTTCAATTCATTTTTATATTTTTTCCTATTTTTGTTATATTTGAAAATATATTTATTATAATTAAGTAATTCTTATTGACGAAAATATTTTGACTTAGTACGTACGAAAAATAATATGTATTTTTTAGTTATTTCAATGCATTTAAATAATTTTTTGAAAATTTTAATAATTTATATTATTTTTAAAATAATTTGTGATTATTAATCATAAGTCCAAAAAATATATATTGCATTCATCAAATTTTCAAAACTTTTATATTGGTGTGAAGAAAATAATATCATAAGAAAAAAAAATATGATTGATTCTTGATAGGCATGGAATAGCCAAACCCAAGGGGTATGGAAGGAATCACTATTCCCATACTTTTGGGAATATGGATTCCAATAGGAATGAGCATTCCCAACAAAAAAACATACCAATCATTAGAATACGAATGAACATAGGAATGTCCATTCCATTCCCAGCTCATTCCAGTATACCAATCACGTCCTTAAAGATATAATTATGCATAATCCAATAATATAACTACTAAATCTCGGGTAAATAGAGAACAATATTTTATGTATGTGGGCCCAGAAATTGCTTTCTTTTATAGGGGAGAAGAGTGCTAATGAAATCATGGTTATAGGGTAATACGTAAATAGCAACTTATTTATTTTTTTAAATTGAATAGCTAAAAGAGATATTTGTTCTTTGGTATAGGAGTAATATATCTTTAAATTGAACAATAGTTACGTATATAACTTAATTTAATGAGATCATATAATTCATATTGAATAGTAACTCATCCAATTAATTATTATTTAAATTTTAAATATATAATACTACAAAATTAAAATTTATCTATATACATGAATTATTCTACGAGGTGATGGCGTAATATTTAGTAAATCTTTACTTGTTTAATTACTATTTAGGTTTTGAGGTTTAATAACTTAATTTCTTTTAAACATTTTATTCAAAAATTTGAATATTTTAAATTTACTTTTTTATTACTTTTAGATATTTTGAATGATCATTCAACCAATTATAAAATTGTAACAAATTCAAATAATTTGTATAATTTATTAAATATATTTACAAAACTAAATCACTAGAGTTAGTAGAAGAATTAAAAAAGGTCGACTTTTGTCACGCCCTACCTCACCTGTCTGCTGGACGATACTCTAAAAAACTCTAATAATCCAATCATGTGGTTCAGAGCTCTACAAAACAAAGCTATAAAATTATTAGTGAAATAGGACATGAAAATTTTACTAAACATGTAAAATTGAATGTAATCCAAAATTATCGATACCTCTATTTTTCTTAAGTTAATCCTTAACCGTAAGCAAGTCCCATTTGTTCCTCAACATTTATATCTTTGTCCTGGGAGGGGAAGACACGAGTGATGAGCTACTAAGCTCAGTGAGTGCAGTGAGTGCAGTGTGTGTAATTGCGGGGTTATGCATGAATATCATTATATATAAACATCGATGCATGATCGTGATAATATGATAATCAATGAACTGATCAACAATGAAAGAAAAGCTGATAACACATAACACTCAATTGTCAGTGAAGGATTATAAAGATGGCTACTCCCGGATTTGCCTCAGTACAACACTAGAGTTACTCATAGTGCCTGAGATTATGTCACGGTGTAGCACTTGGTCCATCACATTCAATCAAGCTTTATCAAATAATAAAGGATACGATTTGTTGACGACCTCCTTATGACTCCCGCTGCAAATCAACTACCTTATTCACCAAATGCAAGGAGCGACCTTGCTAACAAACTGACATGCCCGGGAACATGTCTAAATCTACGACCCCATCGCCATGATACGCTCCGTCCATGCGCGGAAGGGGAATCGGTAACCATGGGACTGTGGCCAACCAATACGGCAAGCCCAATGCTGCCCGTAAGGGCCACAACCTCCATGCCGCAAATGGGCCCAGATATCAATCAAAATCCACATAAGGAAATCATATAATCAATATAATGTCACATTCGGCGAAGGCGAGATCAAGTACTACGCCAAGTCGCTATTAACTATGTCATTAAGCGAAGATCGAATAAATATTAGTCCCAAGGTGCAACAAATTACGACGCTTTGGTTATATAAATAAGCATGTTTCGATAATGTCGATCAAATACATTTATGATATGTTTTTAACTAAATGGATGTCAATGACAATAAAATACGAAAGTAAATAAACTCATAAATAAAGCACTCACAGTGATATAAGAAGGTTATTTCCCTAAGTAGTCCCATAAGTGTGAGGATCCTCCTAGATATAGTCTCTGTAACTCCAAAGTATATGTTTATCATCAGTCCAATTACATATACAAATATAAGCATGCCACAGAGCTCATCATTCTAAACTAAATGCCATGTTTCTATTAGCCCCTCCATAATTATATATAGTTATACACTCTGCTTTGCTTGGGAAAGAGTAGTGCACCATAATTTTAGATAAATTGCAAGCATGTCCCGAATGCCTCCATTGTAAGTTCAGACATATAGTTAAATGATCTATGAATACATTTTTTTTTTTTTGAATTATTCATGAATAGAAGAATCCATTCGAGATATATAATTAATCTAATTTAAACAAGTGAAGGATATTTTTGACAAACAAGAAGGAATATCTACCATTAAATATGAACTTATAATTATTTCTAAGTAATATGGAGATGAGGTAAATTAGTTGGTACTTCATTTGGAATGCTTAAAATAAACTCCAGGACCAATTGCCAGAAAATCCAACTTACCCAATAATTATTTAATTACTTCCTATACATAGTCAAATAAATTAATCAACCAACACATTTTTCTCCTGTATAATATCTAAACTGTAATAAAATTACTAATTCGAAAGAGAAATTAAATCTAAGTATTTGCAAACTAATTAACTACTGAACCAATTCATGTATGTATTAGAAGACAAGAGATTATAAAATAAACTAATCAATTAAAACCTTCAAACAATAAAACTCAAAGAACAAGAAAAGAATGCGTACCTGAAAGTGATGAAGATGAAAATAACACATGTATATCTTATTTAGGTTGTATGGAATTATGTATAAGTAATAGAGAGATATCACTAGTTGACACCTAACAAAAGATACTTGACACCTAACAAAAGAAATGGGGTGGCACGTGTCTAACCCTTTCTCATGTTTAATTCCTTTCCAATTAATTTTCTATGTTTAGCATCTACATAATATAGTATTTTTCTCTACATATTTTATGTTAGTGGTATAACTCCAAGTCTACCTCTAACAATTCAAAGTATAGTCACATTATACATAATTGCCTACATTCTAGACCAAATATTCTCGCCGTATATACAAAATTTTAGTAAACAATTATTTAAATTAAAAATAATGAAACCTATAAATGATTAAGCTTACTCTCGTAAATAAGGGGCGTCACACTCTCCCCCGCTTAAAGGAATTCGGTCCCCGAATTCCCACTAAATATATCTATACTTTTATTTTTTGTAAATCTCATAACTACTGTAAACTGTCTGAACTTTGGTTCTCAACTTCTAACTAACAAAACTATGCGAAAGACTCTGGACCACAACTTCTCCTAAATTGCTAGGGAGTTGGTTATTGTTTATCAACCATGTGAGTAGGTTGAACCTGATAACTCGGAATTACATGAATGATCGTAGGACTTCACATAAACCCTTTAATCTATAATATATGAATCAGACTATTTGAGTAAATGTTGAGTTTTCAAATATTCAAACCATAAATGTAAGGATTTATTCTAAGAAGTTGGGGAATGGATGTTTCAATAGAGAAATAGAGAGAGAACGACAATAAAACTAGATTTTACGAAAGTGCTATCAAAGAGACCTTTGTAAATTTTTTTGAAACAATAAATGACTTTGATGAAGAACCCTATAGGAATACCGAAATAGAATGCAGTTATCAAATTCTTATTAGTAGTATTTTTAAATAACTAAACCAATTAGTACAATTATTAAAATCTCACTTCACACTCACATTTCACCTTTTTCTTCGAAAAGCTACGGATTAGTAATTCTTTTTTGGAAATCGAATGGATTAGGTAGTAAACATGTACGCGAGGTAGGCAATCAGAATGAAAGATGAGTTCTTCATTCTTTTATCACTTAGGAGTCGTGTGAGATGAAAGTTTAAGACGAAATAGACGAAGACGTGAAAGTTACAAGTACTTTGACAAGGTAACAACAATTAATCATACAAAATAATAATAAAAATATAGTTTAGTTGATCTAAACGAAACTTTATCATTTTATCTTTCTATTAATTTAATATGATCTAATCTCTAAGCTATTGCAGATTACACGATAAATTCTACTAAATGTGTCAAGTTCGATTCACAAAAAGCATAAAGATAGTTTGCCCATAATTTACTAAAATAACACATATATTATATGAATAACGTCCATCATAAGATATTCACAATTATTACATTATCATTTTTAAATCTCCCTTATCATTTTCATATGTGGTCGTGTGTTTTCGTACAATGCTGGTAGCTAAATAAAAACAAAGCACGTAAAATTAACTAACAAATACAAGCTATCTTTTGAAGAGCCAAACAAGTGGACAGGGTTCCAAGTAATGTTCTAAATTAAATTTAATACTTAATATGTGCTGAAGCTAAAACAAAAAATGAGAAAGGCTTATGGACAATGGATTAAATCGGACACGAGCAAATTAATGCTGTAAAAATAAAATCATGCAGAATGAATGAAAATGTAACTATGCACACGGAAAGAAATGTAATTTCGAAATGGCATAATATTTCATTGAAGTAATAAAAAATATTATAAATAATTTATGGTCAAACATTCAAATAATGACAAGTTCAAGTTAGAAAACCAACAAAGAGTAAATTACGGACTTATTATAAAGGATTTCACTAAAGTTTCTAGTTCAGAGCTTGAAACTAAAGCACAAATAGGATTGAACTGTATATGGCCAAGCTACAGATTACAAGGTTTACTTGAGAACTTAAAATACTGTAATGTATATTTTCAAGCATTACAAATCCATAGTCCCATCTCCTTTCCCATGCTATTATTATCCTTATTATAAACTAATCCTTATGTGTTGTATGAATTATTGAAACTTTCATAGAAAACATCATGTAGTCCTTTCTTATACATGTGAGAAATTAAGATACAAACACGCACATAAATATCATCTGCAGGGAAATTGGTGGTTTCAACATCATCCACTAAATTTGATGTGATTTTGAATTTTTCTTTTTCTTCAGAAACCAAGTCTGCGAGGTTAACAACAAGAAGATAATATATAGTTCTTTTTCTATTCATCCTAGAAACTTATCCTAAAAGTTGCAACAAGATCAAATTCATATCTGAAACAAAAAGGATAAATAACGATCACCATGTGAATTCACCAATATCAGACAAAGTGATTTTGGAAGAGAGATATTCAGCTCATTGACAACATAAAATCAAAATGCACCTCATTATCTCGAGGACAAAGATGAATAAGGACAAAACATATAATAGTGTACAATACATGTAGAGAGAGTGACAGAGAAATTAGAGTGCTACAAGGTGCATACAAAAAACCACAATTTAGTGATTTTGGATGTCACTTTTGATATTTTAGAGAAGTCCCTAAATTCAAGAAAAATGAATGTTTGTCAATGATATAAAACTTCTAGGACTTAGCTCTTACTACTTGTATATAATATATCGAAGGGTTAATGTCAAGAACGAAAGCAACATTTAAATGAAATTTTATAACATTCATGCCATACAACAATCAGAGTAGATTCACATAATCTAAAGGAAATCGAAACGGTTCACGGAAGTCTAATATACTACTAATTAAAGTGGCCAGGCATGAGAGATTAATTATAACATAGTTTTGAGCGTTCGCATATGAAGAAAGTTTATTACGCAAAATTTTCAACTAAGTTCAAGAAGAGTACAGTTTTTTTTTTTTTTTTTTTTTTTTTTTTTTTTTTTTTTATCCATGAAACAGAACAATCAAAGTATTCAAATTTAACATTAAAAGGGAAATTTAAACGCAATCAAGTAAAATAACTACGCAAAAACAACAACTAAGCCAGTTTCACCTTTCGCCAAATTACACATGGATTATGCAAAGTATTTATCTAAGTTCAAGAAGAGTATAAACAATGTGATATCGAACTTAGCAGACAGTCCCAAAAAAAATTGAAAAGATTATTGACCCCAAAACATAGCAAAATATACATGAGAATTTAAACAATTCACAAATAGAGTACATAGAAAACCAAGAAGAGGCAAGTCATGAAAGTAGCATAAGAAAGTCAATTAAAGTTTCTTATTTAAAGGATAAAATAAAAGCACATAAACACATGTAAACTATTTGACAAGTTGAGTCCATAACTATACGGAGACCACACTCAAAATTCTACAATATAGCAAACACCTTTAGAAGGGGAAAAATGAACAAATAACACCATTAGGCAATTTACAATTATTTGTGCAATAAAATTATTTACTAGAGTAAATGATATGTTCTTTCATGGGGAAATTCATGGATAATCGCAATATATAATATAAACTTTATAACAAGGTTTGTGCCACAACTAGAGAAAAATTTGTGATAAGAGAATATCTTTCCATTCTATAACCCTATTCAACTTGTATCACTCATTCGCCAAATCAAAACATTCCAGTCATCTGCTGCTACTAAGTTCAAACAGTCCCCAAAATAGAGGTACCTAGGTTACTTTATTCTAGGTAATAGGTATACACTCCTAAGTATCAGTACTATAATTGTAATAAATCATTGCTTGGTCGGCCGCCCAATCAATGGTCTACCACAATTTAAGCACTGATTTATAATTAGTATAATTCTTTTTTTTTTCCAAGTTGAAACGTATTTAATAGACCTCTAATTAATTCCATAATGTTAGTCCGAAGAACTTATCCTGGTATAGCCTAGGTTAACCTAAGCTCTGATACCACCTGTCACGCCCTACCTCACCTGTCTGCTGGACGATACTCTAAAAAACTCTAATAATCCAATCATGTGGTTCAGAGCTCTACAAAACAAAGCTATAAAATTATTAGTGAAATAGGACATGAAAATTTTACTAAACATGTAAAATTGAATGTAATCCAAAATTATCGATACCTCTATTTTTCTTAAGTTAATCCTTAACCGTAAGCAAGTCCCATTTGTTCCTCAACATTTATATCTTTGTCCTGGGAGGGGAAGACACGAGTGATGAGCTACTAAGCTCAGTGAGTGCAGTGTGTGCAATTGCGGGGTTATGCATGAATATCATTATATATAAACATCGATGCATGATCGTGATAATATGATAATCAATGAACTGATCAACAATGAAAGAAAAGCTGATAACACATAACACTCAATTGTTAGTGAAGGATTATAAAGATGGCTACTCCCGGATTTGCCTCAGTACAACACTAGAGTTACTCATAGTGCCTGAGATTATGTCACGGTGTAGCACTTGGTCCATCACATTCAATCAAGCTTTATCAAATAATAAAGGATACGATTTGTTGACGACCTCCTTATGACTCCCGCTGCAAATCAACTACCTTATTCACCAAATGCAAGGAGCGACCTTGCTAACAACTGACATGCCCGGGAACATGTCTAAATCTACGACCCCATCGCCATGATACGCTCCGTCCATGCGCGGGAGGGGAATCGGTAACCATGGGACTGTGGCCAACCAATACGGCAAGCCCAATGCTGCCCGTAAGGGCCACAACCTCCATGCCGCAAATGGGCCCAGATATCAATCAAAATCCACATAAGGAAATCATATAATCAATATAATGTCACATTCGGCGAAGGCGAGATCAAGTACTACGCCAAGTCGCTATTAACTATGTCATTAAGCGAAGATCGAATAAATATTAGTCCCAAGGTGCAACAAATTACGACGCTTTGGTTATATAAATAAGCATGTTTCGATAATGTCGATCAAATACATTTATGATATGTTTTTAACTAAATGGATGTCAATGACAATAAAATACGAAAGTAAATAAACTCATAAATAAAGCACTCACAGTGATATAAGAAGGTTATTTCCCTAAGTAGTCCCATAAGTGTGAGGATCCTCCTAGATATAGTCTCTGTAACTCCAAAGTATATGTTTATCATCAGTCCAATTACATATACAAATATAAGCATGCCACAGAGCTCATCATTCTAAACTAAATGCCATGTTTCTATTAGCCCCTCCATAATTATATATAGTTATACACTCTGCTTTGCTTGGGAAAGAGTAGTGCACCATAATTTTAGATAAATTGCAAGCATGTCCCGAATGCCTCCATTGTAAGTTCAGACATATAGTTAAATGATCTATGAATACATTTTTTTTTTTTGAATTATTCATGAATAGAAGAATCCATTCGAGATATATAATTAATCTAATTTAAACAAGTGAAGGATATTTTTGACAAACAAGAAGGAATATCTACCATTAAATATGAACTTATAATTATTTCTAAGTAATATGGAGATGAGGTAAATTAGTTGGTACTTCATTTGGAATGCTTAAAATAAACTCCAGGACCAATTGCCAGAAAATCCAACTTACCCAACAATTATTTAATTACTTCCTATACATAGTCAAATAAATTAATCAACCAACACATTTTTCTCCTGTATAATATCTAAACTGTAATAAAATTACTAATTCGAAAGAGAAATTAAATCTAAGTATTTGCAAACTAATTAACTACTGAACCAATTCATGTATGTATTAGAAGACAAGAGATTATAAAATAAACTAATCAATTAAAACCTTCAAACAATAAAACTCAAAGAACAAGAAAAGAATGCGTACCTGAAAGTGGTGAAGATGAAAATAACACATGTATATCTTATTTAGGTTGTATGGAATTATGTATAAGTAATAGAGAGATATCACTAGTTGACACCTAACAAAAGATACTTGACACCTAACAAAAGAAATGGGGTGGCACGTGTCTAACCCTTTCTCATGTTTAATTCCTTTCCAATTAATTTTCTATGTTTAGCATCTACATAATATAGTATTTTTCTCTACATATTTTATGTTAGTGGTATAACTCCAAGTCTACCTCTAACAATTCAAAGTATAGTCACATTATACATAATTGCCTACATTCTAGACCAAATATTCTCGCCGTATATACAAAATTTTAGTAAACAATTATTTAAATTAAAAATAATGAAACCTATAAATGATTAAGCTTACTCTCGTAAATAAGGGGCGTCACAACTTTAGTCTCTGCTCGGCGTATATTTGTTTAAAATATAATCAACGTTTTATTTAGGAATATTCATATCAAATTAAAAATTAAAATAGATGCTCACAACTATCAAAATAAAACAAAAGTAAAAGAAAAAGGAGTTCTCATTATGTATTAGTTATTTTCAATATTGTGTGTTAACTTTTCCATCCAACATGCTGATTTTTTATTTTTTATATATTTATCAAGTAAACTTAATTTAATAACAAAAGACACAATATGCAATTGTAAAAAGCAAACAATGAGGTATGCATTATTTAAGCCAATGTCTATGTGACTTAGAGATTATGGGATTTAAGTTCTAAAAGAAACATGTCATTTTGACTTTATAAAATGGAGAAATAAAAAAATATTCTAAAATAAGGAACAAAGAAAATACACGAGTATCCAACTTTTGAGCCGTTGTGAAAAATCATTTGAAAGTATACAAAAAATCAATGAGAGGAAAAAAATGTGAAGTATTTAATTTCTCAAAATTAAACAAGATATAAGCAAAAATGAACAATGAATTCATATAAGAGTTTATTTTATATTACTATTTATATTTAAAGTTTTCGTTTAACTTAGTTCTATTAAGAACTTATTGATTCTTTCACACCAATTAATATTAACTGTTCAAATAATTAATTTATTAAGTGAATAGTTCACTTAGTTAAATTAATATATAAATTTTGAATCTGTAAGAACTATATCTACGTATATGAATTACTTTGATAAGATCATATGATTCACGCTTAACGAATGTGTTGCTTACTAGTCAACTAAAAAGATCACAAAACTTACATTTTTTATTTTGTATCTGTACATTCACTTACCATATATCTATTATTTTCATCCAACACATAAAAAAAAAACAAAAAAAAAATTCTCTCATCTTCTTTTCTAAAAAAAAGGTCTACTTGCCCTTGTATTTTGAGAAGATTTTTCTCATGTGTTGAACTTGATCTTTCACGTAAAGATGCTTCTATCTCATAAATTTGAGCCTAGATTGGATTAGAGTAACCCTATATGTTAGCACCATATATAGGATTTGTGGTAAAAGCGTAGCGGAAGCATAAATAATTGATCACTGAGCTTGCTTTTATATTCCCAAAATAAGTAACTCCATTTCTTTAACCAAATACATTGATCCATGTCGGGAAATTCTATCTTGGACCGAAATTTTTGGTCCCGGACTCCCGGTTCATTTCACACCATACATTTGCATTGGCGTGGGTGGTTTCCGACATGGAGCTGGGGTAAAAAACCACCCACCCCATGTGTAATATGTGGTGGGAATGGACCGGGACCAACGGCCCAAGATAGAATTTTCCGATCTATCTCATTCTAAATACATAGAATACTTTATCATTCACTTGTGACAGAATAAGAGGGTGTTTGGCTAAGCTTATAAGCTCTTTTAAACATCTTATAAGATGTTTGAGAGCTTATAAGTTCTATAAAAGTGTTTGGATAATTTTTTTAAATAAGATCTTATAAGACCCAAAAATAAGATGTTTGGTTCTTATAAGCAAATAAGAAATAAGTTAGGCAAACCCAACTTATTTCAAAATCTTAGATTTGGGATGTTGTTTATATTTTTAAAAGACATACCAACCTTAGTTAATGTTCTCCTTTCTAACAATATCCTTCTCCGAATTTTTTTTATTTTTATTATTGCACGAATTCTCTTGTATAACATTTGAAAACATCTTATAAGTCCAATAGACTTATTTTATCCAAACACTTAAGAGCTTATTTTTTAAATAAGACCAAATATCTTATAAGCTCTTAAAACATCTTATAAAGTGTAAGAACTTATAAGATGTTTTAAATAAGCTTAGCCAAACACCCTCTAAATCACACTTTGATAATTGATTAAAACTACCGATTGTTTAGCAAGTTGCATTTTGAGATCAACCATCATATTATTAAAGAGTTGGGTCTAATTACTCTAGCAACAAAACTTGACATCAAGAATACATTTTTAATGCAATTTCTCAAGTCACATGCTCTGACATACCTATCATATTTAATTGATTTTTGTCATTAGTTGTGATTGAGTGAATACTCATGACAAAACCGATGTGTTATTTAGGAATGAACAAGTCATAATAACATCTAACATCACATATTATTTTCAAAGTGCCTAAATGTTTGCAAAAATTAAATACAATATGAGCTACATGAGATTATGCTAAACTGAGATCAACAGTCTGAGTTTAGCTTATGCCACAAATTCTCATGTGTAACATGATTTTTTCCATCCGCTTATATGAAGAAAACCACCCCACGCGAAAAATGTATTATGCGAGCTGTTGGATCCAATTCAACATAAACTTTTCCAATAAAACCCATATAAAATAAACAATATACGAAATAGTTATGATTATAATTCAACTTTGGATCCAATCATCTATAGGAATGACTCTTTTTGTCATTCTTGACAGTCTGAAGGCATTTATTAGTTGATTTCTTTCTTATGTTAGGTACAGATTCAGCACATAATCAAACTTGACAGCCAATGTATAAAGCTCAATCAAATGAATCATAAATGAATTATAATACTATTAAGAAAAGACACATCAAAATCACTCGGCAATGCATTAATAAAGTATCAAATCCAAAGAAAAAATTTCCTAACAATGTATAACCAATCAAGATGGAATAGGTGTGAAATTAATATGGAGAAAACTAAAAATCACCACCCTTTAATTGCTTGATGTGGAAGTGTGATATGCCTAGATGACCCCATTGGTTGATAATGGGTGTCGGATGGCTGAAAAATAAATAAATTTAAGAAAAATATTATATACTATTATTTTAATTTTATTGGTTTTTTATGATATTTTAATTTAGAAACTATGAATATAGTAAATTCGTTAAAATTAATTAATTTCAATTGATTTTTTCCCTCTAAAATTAGAAGAGGTGAAAATTCGATTGAATATAAAATTAGTATATAACGTCACCTCTTAATTTATTTTTTTACTTGATTTAATTTATCATTGATATTTTAAAATTATTTTATTAACATCATGTATTTTATAAGTTGTGACTTCTCTATTAATATTGTTAAATTATCAATCAAGCCAATCTCAAATATAAATTTTAAAGTTCAAAAATAACTAAAACTAATTTATACAAGCTATTCGATTTACTCGATTCAATTCATCTGTTAAATATCTTTATACAAATCCACATGACATTGAACTTATAACACATTATCCATATAAGAACTAGAATCTTTCAAGTTTAACCACTTGAAACTTTGCTTTCGAATTTCTTAATTCATATACTATAAACAACATGGTTTTTTATACACTTACGGTTGCTGCCCCATCTAAAATGAATAATTCAAGGTGATCATGACAGTGACAACCACATCTCTTTCAGGAAAAAGTTTTATCACAACTAGAGTGGAAGAGGGCCACAACTACTTTTAAGAATGAATTATTACACTAAATAATAATATTTAAAGTTGTTTTTGTATGTTCTTTTTATTGATAAAATATATTGTCAAAATACCACCGCAATTAGCTAGAAAATGTGTTCTTTATATATAAATAGTTTCAATAATTGTTTAAGAAAAACTATAGTTCTAATTTTCTTTCTTTTCTATTGAAAAATTCGAAAAGTTTCTGTTTTTTTAACTAAGTGAAAAGAAATTATGAAATAGTTTCGAAATTACAATGTTTCCAAGGCGTAATGTTTCCATTGTTTCCATCGAAATTTTCGGTGTTTCCATAATTTCCATGAAACACTGAAAGTTTCATAATTCTTTTCCGGATAGAGTATAACAGTGAATAACATAAAAGAAAATAAAAAAAGAGAAGAATGGAACAAAGTTATAAATCTAGCAATTTACCAAGTTAAGTCCAAAATATAATCAAATAAGTTCTAAATAATTAATCAATGAAATCATAGACAATTTTGTTTATATTCAAATACGCACATAAGAAAGCACAAAAATCTAAGATATTATAATTTTTCTTATAACGATATATGGGTTATTAAATGATTATTTTAACAAACAACATAATACATGTTATCGATTATTATGTTATATGAGCAATTTTTTATTTTAATAATTTAAAAATATATACCATAACACTTTTACAATTTTGTATGTAACAGGTTAAGTTGTTTGAACTTTGTCAATTATATGTTATAAGAGCGCAAAATTTGAATCCAATATTATCACTTAGTTCGTTGTTGAAGTTTTTTTCAACTATTGGTGTACAAACATAAATTTTTAAACAAAATATTGATTTTTAAAAATGAATAAAGATAGCATTAGTTGTTTACTTTCTTTCACATTGTTTATGTCTTTTTTCTTATTTTTCCAAGTTTTCTCATACTTTTCCGAAACGTTTTCTAATATTTAACTACCCGAAACTTAGATTAGATACGAATCTTTGAATTTATTTCAATTTATTTCCATGTTTCCGTTTGGAAAATAGGAACATGGAATATATATATATATACAAGAATTTGAATATAAGGCATTTTATTTAAGCAAATATAATCCCTTCTATTCAGTGAATATTTTTTCATATGTTAATGTGGCTACTGTCAGTCTATTAGTTACATGAATTAAATCAAAATTCTTAGTGTTAGGAGGGGAGATAAATGATTTAAATAATGAAAGGACAATATATCTATTTAATCTACTTATATAATACTTAGGATTATATCTATTTAACTTAGGATTATACATCAAAGTACTTATTCTCAGTTAAAAATACTATTATAAGTTTGCATAATAAATCTATAACATTTCGTGCATAGATACGAAATGAAATAATATTGTACAATCGAGTTTCGTGACTTGTGCAGGCTTCCAAAATCCAAATTATTGCCTGAATGAAACTGTTGAAAAAAGATTGATTCATTTGTGGATGAAAATCCTTCATTCGGCGCCACCATATCATCCATGTCTCCCACCACACACCCTCTAAAACCAACTCTTTTTTTTCCCTCCACATTATCAATTTGCCCCCCCATATCTCCAAATATTATCCATAATAGCATACACAATATTCATACATGGAGGCCTATAATAGGAATTATTCACAAGTTATGATAATAATGGAAGAGTTGGTAATATAGAACCTGGAGAGTGAGACTAAGCATTATTGAAGTCCTTTTATTCAGTACAGATTGGCTGTCGGGGAAAAAGACATGAAGCATTAGTCATTTCTTGGCCACACTCATGAAATGGAAATTTCCCGTAAGAATATGACTGTACTTTAGATAAAATCAGGGCCCTTTAAATAGTAGTGCCTCATTGATATGGAGGATCACGATCAGAAAGGTGTTATCGAAATCTGCTAAAATGTCTACCATGAAGAAGGAGCTTCTTACTACTGCCATGAAGAGGACTAGTGAATGGTTTGTTTTCTCTTGTCTTTTCTAGTTATAATAGCACTAGTTCTTGTTGAAAAAACGAAAACAAAAACGAAAACGAAGAATGATTGAAGAATTTAATGTGTTTCTTGTGGTATTTTGACAGGATATTTTCCCAGGAAATTCCTAGCGATGTCACTGTTAATGCTGGAGGAACTTTGTTTTCTTTGCATAAGGTAGAATATATATATATATATATATATATATATATATATATATATATATATATATGAGAATTCAATATAATTTTTTATAAAGTTTAGTGCTTTTATCCATTTCCCATTATGGGTCGTATTACTTTACTTCAGAGCTTATGTTTTATGACAGTTTCCTTTAGTCTCAAAATGTGGATACATAAGGAAGTTAATCTCAGAAGCCAACGATGCCGATCTTTGTACAATCGAGATCCTCGACGTACCTGGTGGGCCCGAGGGATTCGAACTCGCTGCGAAATTTTGCTACGGAATCAACTTTGAGATCACCACAGAAAACATAGCAATGCTTAGATGTGTATCAGAGTATCTTGAGATGACCGAGGAATATTCCGTTGGGAATCTAGTCTCGAGAACCGAAGCATATATAACCGAAGTGTCGTTAAAGAGCCTTGCAGGCGCCGTGTCCGTTTTGCATGCTTCTGAGAATCTTCTTCCAACTGCTGAGAAAGTAAAGTTGGTGAGTCGATCAATAGACTCTATAGCATTTTTGGTGTGTAAAGATAGCCAATTTGGTGCACCGGTGAGGGTCCATAGCGGGCCAAATGAGATGGTCTCGGGCTCGAATATGAAGCCAGTTGTTGATTGGTGGGCTGAAGATTTAACGGTCCTTCGAATTGATCTCTTTCAAAGGGTGCTAATTGCAATGATGTCTAGGGGATTCAAGCAATATGCTCTCGGTCCAATACTCATGCTATACGTGGAGAAATCTCTTCGAGGTTTGGTGAGATTTTACCCCATGTATATTTTAGCACTTTTAGGGCTTAAAATTGAATCAAGCTGCTCGATACTTACTCGAGCTCGGCTCGATGAACAATCAAACTAAGTTCAAACGCAATTTTCAAAGCTCTATTGTAGTTCAAACAAGCTTGAACACCTATGCGTTCGCCTCGATTCGACTCATTTTCACCCCTAACTTTTGGTCTCGTCTAGGGGATGTTCACGAGTCGAGCTCGAGCCGAGCTGAGCCAAAAATTCGACCTCGAGCTCGACGAGCTGCAGGAAAGTAAGCTCGAGCTCGAGCTCAAAAAAATAATATTTTTTTAAAAAAAATAATTTTTTTTGTAAAAATATATTATTAATTTTATATTTATTCATATATAATTAGATATAGTTATAATTAATATCAAAAATATTATTATATTTTATACATATATTATTATAATATATCATATTATATAAAAATATGTGAATAAATATTTATTTTATATATATATTAATTAAAATTTATTTTTTTATTCCAGCTCGCGAGCCGGCTCGCGAGCTGGCGAACATGCTTTTTTTCGAGCTCGAGTCGAGCTATTTTCGAGCCGGCTCGACTCGTGAACAACCCTAGTCTCATCTATGTTTAGGGGATGAAAACGTGACTTTCGTTTAGGACTAAAACCGCAAATTTGCATTTTAAGGCATTTCTCTTCTCATTTCAGGATATGTTTGGAAAAGGTAATACGAAGATTGAACCAAGACAAGAACACGAGAAACGGGTCGTTTTAGAAACGATAGTTAGTCTTCTCCCAAGAGAGAAGAACACTATGCCAGTTAGTTTCCTCTCAATGCTTCTCAGAGCATCAATATACCTAGAAACAACAGTTGCTTGCAGGCTTGATCTCGAGAAACGAATGGCCTTGCAACTCGGGCAGGCTGTTCTAGAAGACCTATTAATACCTTCTTATACCTTAACGGCCAACACATTGTTTGATGTTGAGACCGTTGAGCGGATTATGAACAATTATTTAGTGAGCGAAAATGAGGTAAACCGAGTGGGGTACAATGCAGATGAAGCATATATTCCACCTTTGCCAAGTGATGTAGAAAAAGTGACCAAATTAATGGAGAATTATCTTTCTGAAATCGCCTCTGATAGGAATTTATCAGTTTCGAAGTTTATCAGTCTTGCTGAAATTATCCCGGAACAGTCAAGAACAACCGAAGATGGAATGTATAGGGCCATCGACATTTACTTAAAGGTTTGTGTCAATTTGATTTAATATCCATAAAAAGCTTCACTTTGATCATCTTGTTGATCTATTTCATCCCACATAATCTTACAGGCTCATCCAGCTCTAAGCGACATGGAGAGAAAGAAAGTGTGCAGCGTAATGGACTGTCAAAAGCTCTCACGAGAAGCCTGTGCCCATGCAGCTCAAAACGACAGGCTCCCCGTTCAAACCGTCGTTCAAGTCCTTTACTTTGAACAGAAACGTCTCAGAGAAGCCATGGACGAGACTTTCACAGTATCCCCTGTTCTTCAGCCCAAACCTGTCGACATTCACCCCGTCACAGACGAGGCCTCCATTCTACGGCGTGAAAATCAGGACATGAAACTGGAACTCGTGAAGATGAAAATGAGATTGAAAGAAATTGAAGATAAATCATCATCGTCACCAGGTGTTAGTAGCCCAATATCTGAATCGAACAATCGAATGGCGTTTTCTGAAAAACCGCCATTGCCACGGAAGTCATTCATGAGCTCTGTGAAAAAACTCGGCAGGCTTATCAGGGCTGATGGCCTTACGTCTCCAAATTCCAGGGGGAGGAATAAGCCTGGGAAAGATAGGCGGCACTCTATATCCTGACCTGATTATATTATTAGTTTTGTTTTAGTATTGGATTATTGATTTCTTCCTTTGTTTTGAGATTGAGGAGAGGAGATGGATTGTGTATTTTGTTTGATTTGTGTGAATTGTGATGATGATATATGTATGTATAAATTGTAGTGTAAGTGTATTCTTATATGTATACTTTGATATATGAATATTCAATTTTTCATAAATCAGATGAGTTATATATGTGTAAAGCATGTGTTACAAAACTTTTGTAGATACTAGTAAAGAACACGTGCTTTGCACGTGAATTATATAATCACATTGATATACAATTTTTTTTTGAATTTAATGATGATTTATATTAAGATCTTTAATAATAATTTAACTAAATGAATTATAAATTAATAAATTATAATTATTTAAAAATTAAACGTTTATTGATGAGAAAGACGGAATCAAATGAGAATAATGTTTGGTTTTGTTTTGGCCTGTTTTGGACCAAAATTCTGATCAGATAGTGTTTGGCCTACACAATTTGGGCCAGAAAAATTCCAAAAATTTTGGCCAGAAAATTTTGGTATCCAATTTCAAACCATTAAATTTTTCAGGCCCACATACCATTTTTTAGGTCATATATATGTTAAATATTCCATAGCCCACTTGCAAGTTGCAACCCATCAATCTTTTTATAGCAATTTCTTGAAAAGTCAATAATATAGGTTAAATTAGTATTAATTATTTTATTATGTTAAAAAATATGTTCCAAATTAGTTATTAACTGAATTACTCAATTAGGAAAATTTGACAACATTCAATTTAATTTTATGCGTTTATAGTACATTCTTTATGTAAATATTTAATAATTTATTTATATATATTATAAATATTATAATATATATATATATATATCAACTAATACTGTATATATAACTATTCATCTATATAAAAAATATTACAATCTTAATAGTATATATAACTTTCAATCATTTTTCGATCATAGATAAAAACTAAGACGATTTGACTTTTACAGTAAATTATGTTCCCTTTAGAAATAAAATCAAAACTATCTCACAAAAAACTCGCTCAAAAATCAATTCTCGAACTAAAATAAAACACAATCTTATCAATAATGCATGTGTCCCAAAAAAAATTTCACCAAAATATCCAACCAAACATAGCCATATATTCCACCCATTTGATATTTAATTAATCTAACGCTTCTGAATTTTTGTCTCTTATTTGTTTTCATTTTTATGAATATTTTATTGGAAAAATGTATACAGGTGAAAATAATATGACCGTGTGTTATGTTTATTCATATTTTTAATTATTTTAAATTTATAAAATATATTGAATCAATAGTAATAAATTGATTAATATTTGCCCTCTATTAATATGAGAGGATCACCTTTGTCAGTTTATTTTTTGCTCTTGCACCTACTAAAACTTTTGATAAACGTCAAAGTTAATTTTCTATGCTCTTATTTTTGGGGGAATGATTGTACCATGAGCAACGTGAAAGTGGATCATCAAATACAGGTGAATCTAGTAATGCTAGATCATATAAGCAACCACGTGGAACTCGTTAGTATCGTGCTCATTTTTATGAAATTGTACGGTGAGCAACACATATGCTCATCACATTATTTGATGTATCATTTATTTAAGTTGCTTCTTTTTAAATAATTGTGTCTTATTTAATAATATATTTGACTTAAATTATTTATATTTAATAGTATATTTTAATTTAAGTCATTTATGTAAATATTTAATAATTTATTTATTTTAAATTATAATATATACAAATAAATATTCATCTATAATATAATTATTACAATCTTAATATTATAATATAACTTTTAATCATTATTTAATCACTAACAGACAAAAACTGTCATGATTTGACTTACAACAGTAACTTATGTTCCCTCTCAAAACAAAACCAAACACTATCTCACCAAAAAAACAATCAAAAACCAATTTTCAACTTAAACCAAACACTATTTCACCAATAATGCACGTGTCCCCATAAAATTCTCACCAATAATTCTCACCAAAATAACCAACCAAAACAAAACCAAACATACCTTGGTCTCATATATTTGTCTTTTTGTTTTGTTTTGATCTCATTCGTAACATGACTCTCAAATTGTATGATGAAAGTTTTGAAATTTCTCATATTGTATCTTACTTTTTTTTAACTTTAATTGATCAAACATTTTTATTTTTTAAATTAAATATTTTGTTAATGTAAAATAGTTTATGATTGAAAAACTGGAGATTTATATAGACACTTGTGTCTTCTTTTGAATATTTTCTTGTTTCCTTTTTAAATATATAGTCCTAATTTTATTTTTGATAATTTATATATGGTGGATAATATTGTAATTTTAATAAATTCCAAGAACTGCTAATTGAACTCATAACTATGAAATACATCAAAAAATTATATTTCATTAATTTTTTAAAAAGTTGATTTTGAAAAATAATTTAGTTTAAAGAGAAATATTTTTAAAACTTTAAAATAATAATAAATAGTTGTATGTAAAGGAAAAATGAAATTTATTTAAGCATTTATGCATGCTCTTTGAATTAATTTTACCAGAATAAGATATACCTTTTGCAAATATTATACGTTTTAATAACCCATAACAATTTATAGGATGCACTACAAATGAGATTATTTTGCTTGTAATTTTATCTGACTTTTGTAACTTAATTTATGTCGCCGACGTTCTTATGCATCTCAAGTGTGTTATAAGTCGTTGAGTGATATATAATTATATAACATTTACATTTATGATATTATCATGTATGTATCACGTGATTCACACTCTCATTTAAGTAATACCAAGATGAATGACATGAAAATGCATAGCTTATATTTGTTAATAATATGTCATTAATAACAATATTTACATGACTTTTACTTTTATGATTTTTTAGATAGTAAATTGTATTAACTTTATGAAACCTTACATCTAATTATTGTCAACATATACAGTGAAATAGTTAGTATTTCCGCATAGTTTTTAATGATAAATTAAATTATTAAACTAAGATTCAAACATATATGATGAATATTAGGTGTAAATCCACTTATACCATAACGTAAATAGGTCTGACTGGTTTCATATTTTTTTCGTGAATAAATTATAGTATTATTATACAATTCTACATTTTATTATTAGCTATTTGTGATCCATTATAGTCCTAAAGAAGTTATATATTTTATTGTAGTAGATATGTAAAATTTATTTTAATTTTTACTCTTTTGCGATTTAGAGAAATACATAAGAATGCTTAAAGTATGTCAAGAATTTGAAAAAATGTAATCATTAATGAAGTTATTAGAATTTATATTAATTAAAGTTTTATGAGACAATTTGATATATTCTTTTATGTTTCTTATGTATTTTTATTAAAGAAGTGATTGGAATACTATATTTTATCCATTACAAAAGAATATCTAAGTATACACATGAATTTTTTCAATAAACTATTACAAACTACCACAATCTATTGCAAACTATTATATAGGTAGAGAAAATAACTCATATATAGTGAGATTCAAATAGTAACAAAGAGTTATGGGGCATTAAGATTGACCGAGCTAGGCCTTTTTGGTCCTATGTTATTATATATATATATTACGATTGTTATTATTTATTTCATCTTAATTCTATCTTGAACTTTTTGCGTACAAAATACACTAATTTTCTAGAACTTCAAACGTATTACATAATCTTGATTATTGACATTTTTTGATATCGTGGACAATGTAGGTTCTTTAGTGAGATGCAATGCAAATCTAAGTTTTGTCATGTTATTTTTTATTTTGGATGAATAAATTTAATAGAGTGATCCAAATATATTTGTACTTGTAATGAATTGTTATATGTTATTTTATTTTTATAATCCTGCTATAACTGCACGTTTTAACTACACATTTTCTTTGTGTAAATATTGAAAAATTTTATAACTCTTTTACCATTAAATAGTTAATTATATCAAAATATTTAATATACATAAAAAAAATTAAAAAATTAATCAATACTTTTATAATAAAATATAATTGAAAAGTATATCATATAAATTACTTTAACAAATTGTTTTTTTGCTATATTACATATAATTATACCTTTGTATTAAATTTTTTCATTTAATATTTAAAATTTTGTAAATTAATAGAAATTTATGTGGTACTAATTAGCTTATTATATTTTTAAAAATCAAACATAAAAGGTATTGTATTATTATAGTACTAAGTTTATAATCTGAGATATATGGTATGTGATATAAATAATAATTTGTGCATTCCAAAATTCATAAGTAATGTCTTGTAGCATACATTTATGTTGTTTGAAAAATTTATTAACTATTCTTGACACTTGGTAACTTAATGGTGCAGTGTTATGCTTTGCGAAACCTTGGACTTAAGCCAAACATTTTCTATTTCTTAAGAAATCTATAACCATCTTTTTCTATATAATAAATATTGCTTATTGCTTATGTTGGAGGGCAATTGAGGGGAAAGGGAATATATATATATATGTGTGTGTGTGTGTGTGTGTGTAAGATATGAGTACTATTAGTTATACTATTGTTAAATTTTACTATATATATATATATATATATTGAGCATATTTGTTAAGTATAAAATAAACATATTCATTGAAATAAACATACATTGAAATATTTAATTAGTATTAGTTTTAACTTCATACGTGTTCATTTGATAACAATAATACATATTCAAGCACATTCATTTGATGATGATGATAATAATAATAATAATAATAATAATAATAATAATTTGTTGTTTAATTTAATTTGAAAATAATAATAATTTTTTGTTATAAGGCTATTATTTTGGTCTAAACAAAATATTCAAAAAGTGCATATCATCATAAATTATGCATATTTTTAGAATATATATATAAATAGATTATAGATAATTATAGAATATAGATTATAGATATAGATAAAGATATAGATTATAGATATAATAATAATAAATATTTTCAACAAGTAATATACATTCAACAACCTCATTAATTAAATGAAAGTTCAATAGTTCATGCACCCATTAAATATTAAATAGTTACTATTAAGATATGGGGGTATTTTGGTATTAATCAAAAAGTGTAAATCATTTACTTGGTAAATCATTCACACTTTTATAATAGATATAGATATTATATGTATAGATACAATATCTTATGTTTAAAAATGAAATTGAATTACTTTTCGTGAATCATATGTATTGTATCTAAAAATAGAAGTATGTATACAATATATACAAACAGAAATTTTATATTTATATAGATATGTTTATATGTTACATGAATGTCCATATAGTTTATTTTATAGATAATAAATCCTATTATGGAAATTTTACAAACTAATATACTTTTTCTAAATAAACACATCTATTTTTAATTGTAAACTGTATTTTAGGTGTAATAAGTGTAATTGACTTTCTTTTTAATCACACTATTCTTAATTATTCCCACTAAAATAAGTGAGAATATTTGTTCCTCGTGCTTGAATACCAAGTGGAAATAATATTTTCACTTTAAATAAAATAATTATTCATGCTGGTTGAACGAGGAATGAGTATTCCCACTTTTAATAGGTACCAGTAAAGGGCACATGCATTGCACGTGTTCAATTTTGGATTATTATGTATTTAAAATTGTAATAATATAAAAAAGTTTGAAAGAGTAAAAAAGTTGGATGTAAAAGTTTATGCATCATAATAAATTAACATTAACATAGAAAAAATCGCCATGACCATTATATTTTGAATTTTATTTTCAGTAATTTTTCCTACCATGAACTAGACAAATATTTTCCTGCTCATAATGGTGGTTTCAATTTTAATAATGAATTTGTTAAGTATATAAGTTATCTAATTGTACCAAAAATATAATTAATTGAATGCATATTTAAAATTAGTAGGAGGTATAAACTGAGTAAATATCATCATAATATATTTTTTTTCTGAATAAGATATATAAAGAAACTAATTTATTAAATTTTGAAAAAATCAACATCATAATTTAACCAAGTAATTTTTTACTAAATAAACTTAAGTATATAAGGTTGAATGACCTTGATGGCTCGGTAATTTTTTTCAACTTTGTTTTATAACTTTTTTAATGTCCATAGTAAAAAATATCATATCTAGTCAATTTGAGATGATTTGTTGATTTGAATTGAAGTTCAATTAGTTTATATGATTCTTTATTATAAATTACATAATCTAAAGTCTACTCACAATCAATCATAATTATGGAAGAATAAGACATTATTTTTAATTAAGTATGTGTCTTAAAAAGTAATGAATTAAATTTTATGTAATATGTTCAACAAAGAACTATATAGCCTGTTAGTTTAAATTGTCTTATATGAAATGATTTTAGTCCTACTTATATATATACATATATCAAATTAACATAGTGTATTAAGCCGGAGGCTAAACCGTACACCTTGTTTTCTTTAAGAAAAGATTACTTAAATTTATAAAGTATCAAATTAAATTAATCGATATATGTGCAATATTCGATTCTTAATTTGTGCTTCTTTCTTTATTTAAATAAAATATAAAAAACATAAAAAAATAGAAATTCACTATCATTTGATTTTATGCGCTAAAATTAATTTGAACATTTATTTTATATGAATTTATAATTGTATAGCTTCTTGAAATTACATAATCATTTATGAGTTGTGTAAAACTTCAGCTAAGCTCATCTCAACCACATCTTATCGACAACAACTCTTATAAAATTTTAAACTTTTAACCATGCAGGCACATTTGATCCTGATCTGATAGTGAGTAGTGAGAAAGATAACCCACCATACGTAAAAAAAAATACCCTCACAAAGTAAAATTATAGAAGGATAGACGAAAATATTAAAATTACATTAATTTATTTCTCTTGTGGTCATGTCAGAGGTATGCAATTGGATATTGAGATGATGAATAAAAATTTTGTTGAGATGATGAATTTGAAATTTGAAATCACACTTAATTTGATCAAGTAATCACAAATAAATTATTTATCAGATTTTTATCAATAAAAAATACAAAAAAAGTTATGTACACTACTTTCAAAACTATAATCGATCATCTATTTTATAAAAATATCAAAATAACATTCCATAAAAAAAATAAGTATAAGATCACTTATTAATATATATACATAATTAACAAATCAGCTTATTAAAGTACACGAACTAATACAATAATAAAAAGTATATACAAATCACTTTTAAAAATATGTAATGTACTAATTAAATTGTTTGATATAATAATACATGCAATGAACGAACGGTAACTTTTAATATAATAAAATTAGCTACAAGTATGATTAAATTCATTTACTCAATTGATCTTATATTTTTTTTTCTAGTATAACTTCATATAAGGATTGTTTAGACTCTATAAAACGATTAAGAAATATAAGTCATCTCCTAACATTCATAAGACCTATATTTTGGTCATAGAATTGGGATCTATATATGCTACCCACTTTCATCTCTTTCTTTATTAAGTAAGAGTTCTGACAATCCATCGGTCTAATTGATAATATTTTCACTTATCAGAACTACGAAATCTCAAATAAAAATAATAATACATACAACTTCATCATGCAATATCATGATCTTAAGTGTAATAAAATGATACAATAATAGCAAGGGTCGATAATTGAAACTGTGAAATTTACACTGAAATGCCAAAAAGCGATCCTAAATTGTACAATCTCAACTAAATTCAATTAGATTGGCAAATTCTCAACTTAGGGAATATACATTAGTTCCATATGTACAGTATTATTCTTTAAGGTCTTAACATCATCCTTTAATTTGATTACATTACTATTATTGGATAAAGAATTTTGTGCAAAAAATAAATTAGATAATGCAAACTTCTAGCAAATAAGTAATAAAAGTTATGTTATTAGAAATAAGGAAAAAAGAATTCTCTCTACAACTCCAAAATTCAAACTTATTGGAAATTATACATTTATATATAGTGGTTAACATTTTATAATTTTCATAAACTCGATCTACTTAAGAATTAAATGATCAATATAATTTCTTTCGTGATCTAGAAATATAGCACAAGATGTTAAAGTAAAATTAACTCCTCGATCTCCTAGTTGCAAATGATATTTAAATCATAGATAAGCCCAAGTAGGTTGAGTCTATTCTAATTTCTAATTGTGTTATTTATCATGATGAAACTAAGTTGAGTTATATTATAGCTCGTATTTATTTTTCAATCAAACTACAATTATTTTCCTATAATTGTGAAAGAAATCATTACATAATAATACAATATGAGCAATACAGACGAAAATGTGGCTTTTTAATTTGAGGTAAGTGTCATTCCACAACATACATACATGCAATTTAGGTGCCTCTCTGTACAACAAAATCGTGTATCTAAAGTATTATCCTTGTGCTTTTGAAAATGATTTTTAACTTGAAAAATATGTTCGGACTCCATTTTCGATATACTTTCTATAATTATATATATATATATATATATATATATTACAGATACATCAATTGGATGACATTGAGAATATGATTATTCCATACCAAATGTTAAATGTATTAGCTCAAAAAATGATAAGAATCAATTGTTAGAGATACATATCATTCCCTCTATTTTTTTCTAATAAACTTTTTTTGACGTTTACTACTATTTTATCATAAAATAGTACGCATTTGTTACTCTTAGATTTTCAGCTACAAACTCTAATTATGACATTTTAAAAATTACCACTATATTTTGAAGTATAAAGTATGTATAGTTGAGTCATTGTAAAATGTTAAAAGTTGATTTTTGGATTCATAATAGAATTTTTTATGATGTATCTAGAATCAAAATCGATATTTTTCATCAAATGATTCATACTAATTTATGAGATCTAGGTTATACATATTAATCAATATATATATATATAGTCGCCACAAACCAATACAAACCCTTCCCTATACTTAAATTTGATATCAAGCATATTTTAGTAATGTTTATATATAAAGTATAGTTTTTAGTAACCCACATATACAAATTGCTTTTGGTGGTTAATGTTTGGTTTTTGTATTTAAAAGTCAATCATTCATATTTCAATTTATATTATTTTGTATTTATCATTCTATTTTTCTTTTCTTTAAATAAAAATCTAAACATGAACTAAAGATTGCCAAGTGATTTGAGATATAATTATGAACCCACCTCATATATCCTCCTAAATTTTCATTCAGTGTCAAAAAACAATGAGCATTTTGTCTATTCCAACGGGATGGGATCTCCTATTGCAAAATGGTGCTTTATCTCCTATTGCAAGTCACGGATGGATGCCACGTGTAAAATTTTATGTGGAATACGTCCCAAAAGTTGTGACATATGAAATAATTTATTTGAAGTCGACCAAAATCTTAATTATATATCTTATTAGACAAAAAAGAATTATGTGCTCTAGAAAATGTGTAGCAAAATACCAAAAGTTACCTATACAAATACATGTCTCATATACAAAACTAAGAGCACTCACAATGGAGATTTTCAATGGGGCTTTTCATGGGGCTTTTTAGTTGCAATGGGGATTTTGAAGGGCGGCTCCTGAAAAGCCCCACTCAAGGGGCTGCTCCTAAGCAGCCCCTCCAAAATACGCTGACTCAGCATTTAAATGCTGAGTCAGCATTATTTTTTAATTTAAATTTAATTTTTAATTATAAAATGTGCCATTAATTTTTATTTTTAATTATAAAATGTGCCATTAATTTTTGCACATGCAATCAATCCCAATTTATTATTATTATTATTTTTTGTTTTTTAATTATAAGAAATTTTATCTATATATACACCCTCATTACACAATTATTTTTTATAATTTATTTTTATTAAAAAAATTATAATTTTTGTTTGTACTTTATTTTACTAATATAATAATATCTATAATAAATTTTATTTATTCTTTGAGAATAAAAATAAAATTATATTAAATAAATAATGATAATTAAACTAAGTTTACAATAATGTATAAAAATCTACTAAATATAATGATAATATTTTCATAGTTGTCCAAAAGGTTGAATCCCCAACCCCAAGGGCCCCCCATGCCCCGGCCCGACAGAGCTATGGGAGGAATAAATCATGGTAACCCAGTCAATCACAGGGGTTAGACCAGTGCCCACTGCGCACAAGGAGCCCCCCTCACTTGAGAGGTTGCTCCCACACTGCCGCTGGTGGGACTCGATCCTTGGTCATTGTCCAAACTTCACCCTTCTGTGACCAACTGGGCTGCCCATGCGGGTCATTTTCATAGTTATTTATATTTAAAGTAATACATGGTGGAAGATGACGTGGCATTGTGGGTCCAAAAGAAGGGCTTTACCATTGTAGGTAAAAATTTATAGGGCTTCTTATTTTGGAGGGAGATGACTTCGCATATAGGAAAATGTGAAAATCCCTTGAATAAGGGCTAACCATTGTGAGTGCTCTAAGTCTCATAGGTAAAGCATGTAAGGCGTTTTAAAATCGAAAGGTTATTTTGGTTAATTAAAAATAAAGTGAGTATATTTTTATGTCCAGAACTGAAATATTTATAATTTTACATCTATTCAATTAAACGTAGGGGGTGTAAACAAGTCGAACTTGGAAAATTTTCCAAGCTCGAGCTCGAATCTTAATATACGGGCTCGAGCTCGTTGAGCTCAAAATTTTCGAGTTCGGGCTTGAGTTTGAGCTCGAGCCGAACCGAATCTTTTGTAATTATTTAATATATATTTATTGATATAATAATAAAAATGATAATATATTAAAGTATAAAAAGGCTCGCGAGCTTTTTTCAGAGAAAAATAGACTCAGGCTCGAGCTAGTTCGAGCAGAATCAACTCGGCTCACGAGTTGGCATAACTCGACTTTCACCCCGAATTAAATGATAATGGTTCCCAAGTTTAGTCTGAATTGCTGGTAGACCTCTATAATTTAGGATAATTACAGTAAAACCCCTTAGTGCTTGAATCCAGTTGGCAAATTCTTCCTTATTTGCTTGGCATGAATTTAATGCGATTTCTCAAGTCACATGCTCTGACATACCTATCACATTTTATCAATTTTTGTCATTAGTTGTGATCGAGTGAATTCTCATGACAGAACCGATGTGAGTCAAACTTGAATATAACCCTTATTATTTAGGAATGAAGAAGTCATAATAACATCTAACATCACATACTATTTTCAAAGTGCCTAAACGTTTGCAAAAATTAAATACAATATGAGCTAAATGAGATTATGCTAAACTGAGATCAACAGTATGAGTTTAGCTTATGCCACAAATTCTCATGTGCAACATGATTTTTTCCATCCACTTATATGAAGAAAACCACCCCACATGAAAAATGTATTATGCGAGCTGTTGGATCCAATTCAACATAGAGTTTTCCAATAAAACCGTATAAAATAAACAAATACGAAATAGATATGATGATAATTCAATTTTGGGATCCAATCATCTATAGGAATGACTCTTTTTGTCATTCTTGACAGTCTGAAGGCGATTTCTTTCTTATGTTAGGTATAGATTCAGCACATAATCAAACTTGACAGCCAATAATATAAAGCTCAATCAAATGAATTGTAATACTATTAAGAAAAGACACATCAAAATCACTCGACTATGTATTAATTAAGCATCAAATCCATATAACAAATTTCCCAACAATGAATAACCAATCAAGATGGGATAGGTGTGAAATTATTATGGAGGCACTGGGCACCACCCTTAAATTGCTTGATGTGGACGTGTGATATGCCTAGAGGACCCCATTGGTTGATAATGGGAGCTCGCATGGCCGAAAATTAATAAATTTATGAAAATATTATATACTATTATTTTAATATTATTGTTTTTTTACTTTATTTTGATTTAGAAATCATGAATATAATAAATTTGTTGAAATTAATTAATTTTAATTGATTTTTTTCCATTAAAATTAGAAGAGGTGAAAATTCTATTGTATATAACAATTGGTATATAATGTCACTTCTTAATTTAATTTATACTTGATTTATTATTTTTTAAGTTTGTTTTATTAACATCATGTAATCAAGCAAATCTCAAATATAAATTTCAAAGTTCAAAATAATTAAAACTAATTTATACAAGTTATTTGATTCGACTCGATTCAATTCATCTGTTCAATATCGTTATACAAATTCACATGACATTGAACCTAGAGGGTGTTTGGCTAAGCTTATAAGTTCTTTTAAACATCTTATAAGATGTTTGAGAGCTTATAAGCTCTATGCAAGTGTTTGGATAATTTTTTTAAATAAGATCTTATAAGACCCAAAAATAAGATGTTTGGGTCTTATAAGCAAATAAGAAATAAGTTAGCCAAACCCAATTTATTTCAAAATCTTAAATTTTTGATGTTGTTTATATTGTTAAAAACATAACAACCTTATCTAATTTCCTCCTTTCTAACAATATCCTTCTCCGATTTTTATTTTTTATTTTTATAATTGCACAAATTCTTTCTTATAATATTTGAAAACATCTTATAAGGCCAATAAACTTATTTTATCCAAACACTTGAGAGCTTATTTTTTAAATAAGACCAAACATCTTATAAGCTCTTAAAACATCTTATAAGTTATAAGTTGTTACAACTTATAAGATGTTTTAAATAAGCTTAGCCAAACGCCCTATTAACACATTATCCATATAAGAACTAGAAATTTTCAAGTTTAACCACTTGAAACTTTGCTTTCATATACTATAAACAACTTTCAGCCCCATCTAAAAAGAATAATTCAAGGTGGTCATGACAGTGACAACCACATCTCTTTCAGGAAAAAGTTTTATCACAACTAGAGTGAAGAGGGAGGGCCATAACTACTTTTGAGAATGAATTATTACACCCAAAAATAATTATAGTTGTTTTTATATCTTCTTTTTATTGAAAAAATATATTCTCAAATACCACCGCAATTAGCTAGAAAATCTGTTCTTTATATAAATTGTTTTGATAGTTTTTTAAGAACAACCACTACCTTTAATTTATTTCCATGTTTCCGTTTGGAAAATAGGAACATGGAATTTTGACACATATATATGTACAAGAATTTGAATATAAGGCATTTTATTTAAGCAAATAAAATCCCTTCTATCCAGTGAATATTCTTTCAAATGTCAATATGGACACTTTCAGTCTATTAGTTACATGAATTAAATCAAAATTCTTAATGTTAGGAGGCGAGATAAACGATTTAAATAATGAAAGGACAATTTAATCTACTTACATAAAAGTTAGGATTATACCAATTTAACTTAGGATTATATACCAAAGTGCTTATTCTTAGTTAAAAAAAACTAAATAAGTTTTAAACGTAATTAATCTATGACATTTCGTGCATAGATACGAAATGAAATAATATTGTACAATCGAGTTTCACGACTTGTTAGCAGGCTTCCAAAATCCAAATAATTGCCTGAATGAAACTGTTGAAAAAAGATTGATTCATTTGTGGATGAAAATCCTTCATTTGGCGCCACCATGTCTCCCACCACACACACTCTAAAACCAACTATCTATTTTTCCCTCCACATTATCAATTTGCCCCCAAAATCTCCAAATATTGTTCATAATAACATACACAATATTCATACATGGAGGCCTATAATAGGAATTATTCACAAGTTATGATAATAATGGAAGAGTTGGTAATATAGAACCTGGAGAGTGAGATTTAGAGGGTGTTTGGCTAAGCTTATAAGCTCTTTTAAACATCTTATAAGATGTTTGAGAGCTTATAAGCTCTATAAAAGTGTTTGGATAATTTAAAAAAAAAACAATTTATAAGATCAAAAAATAAGATGTTTTGGTCTTATAAGCAAAAACAAAATAAGTTAGCCTAACCCACCTTATTTGAGAATCTTAAATATTAAATGTTGTTTATATTTTTTAAAAGACATAAATAATCATAGTTAATTTGATTCTTTCCAATAATACCTTTCTCCGGAAAAATATTTATTTTTATTATTGCACAATTCTTTCGTATAATATTTGAAAACATCTTATAAGCTCAATAAACTTATTTTATCCAAACACTTAAGAGCTTATTTTTTAAATAAGATCAAACATCTTATAAGCTCTTAAAACATCTTATAAGATGTAAGAACTTATAAGATGTTTTAAATAAGCTTAGCCAAACACCCTCTTAGTATTATTGAAGTCCTTTTGTCCAGTACAGATTGGCTGTCGGGGAAAAAGACATGAAGCATTAGTTATTTCTTGGCCACACTCATGAAATGGAAATTTCTCGTAAGAATATGACTGTACTTTAGATGAGATCAGGGCCCTTTAAATAGAAGTGCCTCAATCAGACGGCATTATCCGAATCTGCTAAAATGTCTACCATGAAGAAGGAGCTTCTTACTACTGCCATGAAGAGGACTAGTGAATGGTTTGTTTTCTCTTGTCTTTCATATTCTAATACTACTAGTTGTTGTTAGAAAAATGAAAACGAAGATGAAGAATTTAAGGTGTTTCTTGTGGTATTTTGACAGGATATTTCCCAGGAAATTCCTAGTGATGTCACTGTTAATGCTGGAGGAACTTTGTTTTCTTTGCATAAGGTAGAATATATATATATATATATATATATATATATATTATATATATATGAGTATTCAATATAATTTTTTATAAAGTTTAGTGCTTTTATCCATTTCCCATTATGGGTCGTATTACTTAACTTCAGAGCTTACGTTTTATTACAGTTTCCTTTAGTCTCAAAGTGTGGATACATAAGGAAGTTAATCTCAGAATCCAACGATGCTGATCTTTGTACAATCGAGATCCTCGACGTACCTGGTGGGCCCGAGGGATTCGAACTCGCTACGAAATTTTGCCACGGAATTAACTTTGAGATCACCACAGAAAACATTGCAATGCTTAGATGTGTATCAGAGTATCTTGAGATGACCGAGGAATATTCCGTTGGGAATCTAGTCTCGAGAACCGAAGCATATATAACCGAAGTGTCGTTAAAGAGCCTTGCAGGCGCCGTGTCCATTTTGCATGCTTCTGAGAATCTTCTTCCAACTGCTGAGAAAGTAAAGTTGGTGAGTCGATCAATAGACTCTATAGCATTTTTGGTGTGTAAAGATACCCAATTTGGTGCACCGGTTAGGGTCGATAATGGGCCAAATGAGATGGTCTCGGGCTCGAATATGAAGCCAGTTGTTGATTGGTGGGCTGAAGATTTAACGGTCCTTCGAATTGATCTCTTTCAAAGGGTGCTAATTGCAATGATGTCTAGGGGATTCAAGCAATATGCACTCGGTCCAATACTCATGCTATACGCGGAGAAATCTCTTCGAGGTTTGGTGAGCTCTTACCCCATGTATGTTTTAATACTTTTGGTAGGGCTAAAAATTGAATCAAGCTGCTCGATGTTTGACTCGAGCTCGATCACTAAAAGCTCGGTTTGATAATTTACCAAACCAAGCTTGAACAATTTTTTCTATTCGATAAATTTTGAAGCTTGACTACTGATCAGCTTGATTAAAGCTGATTTGAACTCGGTTCGATGAACAATCAAACCAAGCTCAAACACAATTTTCAAAACTCGATTGTAGTTCAAACAAACTTGAACGCCTATGCGTTCGCCTGGATTGGACCCTAACTTTTGGTCTCATCTATGTTTAGAGGATGAAAAACGCGACTTCCGTTTAGGACTAAAACCACAAATTTGCATTTTAAGACATTTCTCTTCTCATTTCAGGATATGTTTGGAAAAGGTAATACGAAGATTGAACCAAGACAAGATGATGAGGATAGATTAACAAGAGAACGGAAATGAAACAAAAGAGATGGCTAAATTCGACTTCCAAGTAGGAATAGCAAGAAACTGAGATATATATTCTCACTCTTGATTAATAAAAATATTCAATTTTTGTAATCTGATTTTTCTACTACATATCATGGGTATTTATAGGCTAGACAAGGCTGCTAGTTCATTGAATATAAAATACTAAATAAATACAAACTTTCAAACTTCTTTGAGATGTTTTGTTTCTGCCCATAACTTTGAACGCCCACAACTTTTGATCTACTCCGTCTCTGAATGTGAACAACATATGGGTAAGAAGGTCAATGAGTTGGCTGCCTAATGCTGAAAACCATGCATGAATCGGAATTGAATACAAAGAGTTATGACCAAATTAGTAAACACTGCCAGATTCAGCGAATGTGTACTACATCATCCTCTCCATGCGAGAAAGAACTCGTCTCAGAGTTCAGATCATTTTCACCATGATACGGGGTGAGATCACGAACATTGAATGTAGGATGAGTTTTGATATGTGCTGGTAGTTCAATCTTGTAGGCATTATCGTTTATTTTTCTCAACACACGACAAGGCCCAATTTTTTTCTCCTTGAGTTTATTGTATGTTCCAGCAGGAAAACGTTCCTTCTTCAAGTACACCCAAACAAGATCATCTTCTTTAAAAACTTGAACTCGTCGATGTGTATCAGCATCATTCTTATAGGATTTGTAGCTTTCTTCAAGCTTCTTTCGCACATCTTCTTGAATCCTATCCAACGATTTCGTAAAATCATCGACCTTTTTGTTGGAAACTTGAATGTCAGCAAGATCAAGATAATGGTTTGGATTTCTTCCGTAGACTACTTCAAATGGACTCTTGCCTGTCGAACGATTTACAACAGAGTTGTATGCAAATTCAGCTTTAGATAAAACTGCATCCCATTGTTTTGGCCTTTTGGAAGCAAGACTTCGAAGTAAATTTCTCAAAGTACGATTAACGACCTCGGTTTGTCCATCAGTCTCCGGATGATACGCACTGCTATAGAGCAAATTAGTACCCAATTTCCTCCATAAACTTCTCCAAAAATGACTAATAAACTTAGTATCACGATCAGAAACGATACTCTTTGGAATTCCATGAAGTTTGACAACTTCTTTGAAATAAAGGTCAGCAACATATGATGCATCCATGGTTTTCTTGCATGGTATGAAATGAGCCATCTTTGAGAAGCGATCAACCACAACAAAAATCGAATCAAATCCTCTTTGTGTCTTTGGTAATCCCACACAAAGTCCATACTAATAGAATCCCATGAAGCATTAGGAATCGGCAATGGAGTATAAGCACCAGTGTTTTGAGTATGGCCTTTACATGTTTGACATACACGACACCTTTTCACAAAGTTTGCTACATCTCGATAGAGAGTAGGCCAAAAATACTTCTCTTTAATCAACAACAAAGTTTTATCTCTCCCAAAATATCCACCGAGACTGCCACTATGAAGTTCTTGGATAATGTACTCTCTAAGAGAACATTTGGGAATGCACAAACACGAACATTTGAAAAGAAAATTATCGACAAAAAGATAATCTCCGTACGTACCTTTTTTGCATTTATGGTAAATTTCTTTAAAATCAGGATCCTCGGAATACATCTCCTTTATGCCGTCAAAACCTTCAATTCGGATATTCACAGAATTCAATAATGCAATTCGTCGGCCAAGTGCATCAGCCACCTTGTTAAGCTTGCCACTTTTATGTTTCAACACAAAAGTGTACTCTTGTAAGAATGATACCCAACCAACATGCCTCCTATTCAAATTGGCTTGAGAGTTTATATATTTGAGAGCCTCGTGATCAGAATTTAGAATAAACTCATTTTGAATAAGATATGGACGCCAATGTCGAAGAGCTTGAACGATGGCGTAAAGCTCGACATCATAAGTAGAATACTTTTTCCTGGTATCATTTAATTTTTCACTAAAGAACGCAATTGGGTGACCTTCTTGACTAAGCACACCACCAATACCCACATGAGATGCATCACAATCAACTTCAAAGATTTTATCAAAATTAGGAAGTGCAAGAACAGGGGCACTAGCTAACTTTTCTTTCACAACTTTGAAGCTCTTTTCTGCTTCCGTATTCCAATGAAATTCTTTTTTTTTCAAACAATCTGTTAATGGGGCTGCAATTGTACTAAAATTTCTGATAAATCTCCGATAGAATGAAGCCAATCCATGAAAACTTCGAACTTCTTGTAAATTCTTTGGAATAGGTCATTCTTGTACCACCTTGATTTTTTCTTCATCCACCATAATGCCTGAAGGAGTCAGAACAAAACCAAGAAAAACTAGACGACTTGTCATGAATGAGCATTTCTTGAGATTCACAAAAAGCTTCTCCCTTCGCAAAATTAGCAAAACAGCTTTCAAGTGTTCAATGTGATCTACTGAATTTTGACTGTAAATAAGGATGTCGTCGAAGTATACAACAAGGAATTTGCCAATAAATTCATGAAGAGCTTGATTCATTACCCGCATAAAGGTACTTGGTGCATTTGACAATCCAAATGGCATAACGAGCCATTCATACAGGCCTTCTCGAGTTTTAAAAGCAGTTTTCCATTCATCCCCCGGTTTGATTCTGATTTGATGGTAGCCGCTACGGAGATCAATTTTGGAGAAAACTTTTGCTCCAGCAAGCATATCAAACATATCGTCAATCCTTGGTATGGGAAACCTGTATTTAATAGTAATTCGATTGAGTGCCCTGCTATCAACGCACATCCGCCACGAACCATCTTTTTTAGGAGTCAAAAGTGCAGGAACAGCACAAGGACTCAAACTTTCTCGAATGAAACCTTTGCTAAGCAAATCCAACACTTGTCTTTTCAGCTCTTCATGCTCGCTTGGACTCATACGATAGTGGGATTTATTGGGAAGGACAGCTCCCGGAACTAAATCAATTTGATGTTGAATTTCTCGTATAGGTGGAAGTCCACATGGTAACTCTTCCGGAGTGACATCCTTAAAATCTTCCAAAAGTGATTTGACGTCACTTGATACTTCCAAAGGCTCTTCCCATTCTTTAGTCACCAAAACATATAACATACCTTCACTTTGAACTTCTCTTTGAAACTGTGATAAAGTAACCAAAGCACTTCTCTCCTCGATTTTTGAAGATTTAGGGTAAGAAATGTCTTTACATGGTAAAAGAACAACTTCAATTTTTCCCATCATAAATGTATAAGTATTTTTTCGACCATCATGTATAGCACTTTTATCGTATTGCCATGGTCGACCTAAAAGTATGTGTCCAACGTCCATAGGAGCTACGTCACACCAAACTTTATCATGATAATTTTTACCCATTGAGAAAGAAATGAGACATTTCTTATCAATTCGTACCTCATTATCCCTTTTTATCCATGAGACCGAATAAGGGTGAGTGTGCGCAATAGTTTCAAGCTTGAGCTTGTCCACCATTTCTTGAGAAACAAAATTCTCAAAGCTACCTCCATCAATGACTAATGAGCATATCTTTCCATGAGATCTACACTTTGTTCGAAAAATGTTGTGCCTCAACCAAGATTGAGTACTTTCTTGTTTAGGAGTTGCTAGTACTCGTTGTATCACCAAGCATTCTCCCTCTTCAGGCTGTATCTCACGATCTTGCTCATCATCGTCATCATATAATGGGTTGTCATTTTCCAATTGTGGCTCTTCATCTTCTTCAACCACAATTGCCGCACGAGCATCATCTTTACGTTTGGGACATTCATTCATATAGTGACCAGTTTGGCCACACTTGAAACAAGTCTTTGACTTATTTTTTGGGACTGAGCTAACACCATCTTTGCTTGCTCCTTTCCTTGGAATAGTTTTGTTACTTGATTCGCCTTTTGGTGGATAGAAACTTGAAACATCAATATATTTTTTTGCTCCTCGCCTTTGTAACTTGGATTCGACTTTTAAGGCTAGTTGATAAGCATCATTTAACCTCAAATATTGTTGCATCTCCACCTCGTCTCTAATTGCGATTTTGAGCCCATTGACATATCTTGCAACAAGTTGGTCTTCTGATTCTTGGTTGCTAACTCTTGCCATTAGTTTGTAAAATTCCTCGGTATAATCAGTCACACTTTTGTTGGATTGCTGCAAAGTATTAAATTGTATAAAAATACTTTGAGCAAAATCAGCAGGAAGGAAATTCTCGCATAATCTTGCCTTCATCTTTTCCCAAGAAGCAATCTTAGGTTTTCCTTTACGCAATCTCATCTCTTGTATTTTATCCCACCAAAGTGATTCATAACCTCGAAGTCGGGTGGCCACGAGCTTGACTTTATGATTCTCTGAAATTTCTTTATATTCAAAGAATTTTTCAATGGCGCTAAGCCAATCAAGAAACTCGTCTGGTTGGAGACGACCATGAAACTCCGGTATGTCCATCTTAACAAAATCCGTGGATCGGGTGAATTTTTCAAAGAAATTGGTAATCTCTTTGTTGGCAAATGGATTCACATATTCCGAGTCACCACTGGAATAGCCATGGCCTGAACTGCGTTCGCTTCCGGCTTCCCGACGCTCAGGACGTAATGTCAATTCCTCAACTTGTCTCCGAAGTGCCTGAATTTCAGCATCTCGTTCATCTCCCAAGTTACCCATGTTTCCTCTACCACGTCCGCCTCTTCCTCTTCTTGCTGTCATGAGAGAAAGGTGAATATGCCAAGAGCGTAGCTCTGGCTCTGATGCCAAATGATGAGGATAGATTAACAAGAGAACGGAAATGAAACAAAAGAGAAGGCTAAATTCGACTTCCAAGTAGGAATAGCAAGAAACTGAGATATATATTCTCACTCTTGATTAATAAAAATATTCAATTTTTGTAATCTGATTTTTCTACTACATATCATGGGTATTTATAGGCTAGACAAGGCTGCTAGTTCATTGAATATAAAATACTAAATAAATACAAACTTTCAAACTTCTTTGAGATGTTTTGTTTCTGCCCGTAACTTTGAACGCCCACAACTTTTGATCTACTCCGTCTCTGAATGTGAACAACATATGGGTAAGAAGGTCAATGAGTTGGCTGCCTAATGCTGAAAACCATGCATGAATCGGAATTGAATACAAAGAGTTATGACCAAATTAGTAAACACTGCCAGATTCAGCGAATGTGTACTACATCACAAGAACACGAGAAATGGGTCGTTTTAGAAACGATAGTTAGTCTTCTTCCAAGAGAGAAGAACATTATGCCAGTTAGTTTCCTCTCAATGCTTCTCAGAGCATCAATATACCTAGAAACAACAGTTGCTTGCAGGCTTGATCTCGAGAAGCGAATGGCCTTGCAACTCGGACAGGCTGTTCTAGAAGACCTATTAATACCTTCTTATACCTTAACGGCCAACACATTGTTTGATGTTGAGACCGTTGAGCGGATTATGAACAATTATTTAGTGAGCAAAAATGAGGTAAACCGAGTGGGGTACAATGCAGAGGAAGCATATATTCCACCTTTGCCAAGTGATGTAGATAAAGTGACCAAATTAATGGAGAATTATCTTTCTGAAATCGCCTCTGATAGGAATTTATCAGTTTCGAAGTTTATCAGTCTTGCTGAAATTATCCCGGAACAGTCAAGAACAACCGAAGATGGAATGTATAGGGCCATCGACATTTACTTAAAGGTTTGTGTCAATTTGATCTAATATCCATAAAAAGCTTCACTTTGATCATCTTGTTGATCTATTTCATCCCACATAATCTTACAGGCTCATCCAGCTCTAAGCGACATGGAGAGAAAGAAAGTGTGCAGCGTAATGGACTGTCAAAAGCTCTCACGAGAAGCCTGTGCCCATGCAGCTCAAAACGACAGGCTCCCCGTTCAAACCGTCGTTCAAGTCCTTTACTTTGAACAGAAACGTCTCAGAGAAGCCATGGACGAGACTTTCACAGTATCCCCTGTTCTTCAGCCCAAACCTGTCGACATTCACCCCGTCACAGACGAGGCCTCCATTCTACGGCGTGAAAATCAGGACATGAAACTGGAACTCGTGAAGATGAAAATGAGATTGAAAGAAATTGAAGATAAATCATCATCGTCACCAGGTGTTAGTAGCCCAATATCTTAATCGAACAATCGAATGGCGTTTTCTGAAAAACCGCCATTGCCACGGAAGTCATTCATGAGCTCTGTGAAAAAACTCGGCAGGCTTATCAGGGCTGATGGCCTTACGTCTCCAAATTCCAGGGGGAGGAATAAGCCTGGGAAAGATAGGCGGCACTCTATATCCTGACCTGATTATATTATTAGTTTTGTTTTAGTATTGGATTATTGATTTCTTCCTTTGTTTTGAGATTGAGGAGAGGAGATGGATTGTGTATTTTGTTTGATTTGTGTGAATTGTGATGATGATATATGTATGTATAAATTGTAGTGTAAGTGTATTCTATCGAGCCGAGCTTGCCAAAAAATTCGAGCTCGAGCTCGAGCCATAATTTTCGAGCTCGACGAGCTCCAGGAATATGAGCTCGAGCTCGAGCTCGAGCCAGACTCGAGCCGAGTCGAGCCGAGCTCGAGCTCGAGCTCGAGCCAGACTCGAGCCGAGTCGAGCCGAGCTCGAGCTCAAAAAAAATAATATTTTTTATAAAAAAATATTTTTTTATAATTTTTTTTAATAAAAATGTTTAATTAATTTATATTTATTCATATATTATTAAATGTAGTTATAATTAAAGTCAACAATATTATTATTTATAAATATATTATTATAATATATCATTTTATATAAAAAATTTAATAAATATTTATTTTTTATATATATTAATTAATTTTTTTTTTAATTACTATTCAGTCTCGCGAGCTGGCGAACATGCATGTTTAGGCTCGAGCTCAGCTCGATAGAAAGCTCGGCTCGATAGGCTCGAGCTCGAGCTCGAATTTTTTCGAGCTCGAGTCGAGCTATTTTCGAGCCGGCTCGCCGAGCTCGCGAGCCGGCTCGACTCGTGAACACCCCTAATTTGATATATGAATATTCAATTTTTCATAAATCAGATGAGTTATATATGTGTAAAGCATGTGTTACAAAACTTTTGTAGATATATTATATGTATAGATACAATATCTTATGTTTAAAAATGAAAATGAATTACTTTTCATGAATCATATGTATTGTATCTAAAAATAGAAGTATGTATACAATATATACAAACAGAAATTTTATATTTATATAGATATGTTTATATGTTACATGAATGTCCATATAGTTTATTTTATAGATAATAAATCCTATTATGGAAATTTTACAAATTAATTTACTTTTTCTAAATAAACACATCTATTTTTAATTGTAAACTGTATTTTAGGTGTAATAAGTGTAATGGACATTCTTTTTAATCACACTATTCTTAATTATTCCCACTAAAATAAGTGAGAATAATTGTTCCTCGTGCTTGAATACCAAGTGGAAATAATATTTTCACTTTAAATAAAATAATTATTCATGCTGGTTGAACGAGGAATGAGTATTCCCACTTTTAATAGGTATTAGTAAAAGTCACGTGCAATGCACGTGTTCAATTTTGGATTATTATGTATTTAAAATTATAATAATATAAAAAAGTTTGAAAGAGTAAAAAATTTGGCGTAAAAGTTTATGCATCATAATAAATTAACATTAACATAGAAAAAATCGCCATGACCATTGTATTTTGAATTTTATTTTCAGTAATTTTTCCTACCATGAACCAGACAAATATTTTCCTGCTCATAAGTTTAATTTTTAATAATGAATTTGTTAAGTATATGATTTATCTAATTGTACCAAAAATATAATTAATTGAATGCGTATTTAAAATTAATAGAAGGTATAAATTGAGTAAACATCATCATAATATATATTTTTCTGAATAAGATATATAAAGAAACTAATTTATTAAATTTTGAAAAAATCAACATCATAATTTAACCAAGTAATTTTTTACTAAATAAACATTAAGTATATAAAGTTGAATGACCTTGATGTCTCGGTAATTTTTTCCAACTTTGTTTTATAACTTTTTTAATGTCCATAGTAAAAAATATCATATGTAGTCAATTTGAGATGATTTGTTGATTTGAATTAAAGTTCAATTAGTTTATATGATTCTTTATTATAAATTACATAATCAAAGTCTATTCACAATCAATCATAATTATGGAAGAATAAGACATTATTTTTAATTAAGTATGTGTCTTAAAAAGTAATGAATTAATTTTTATGTAATATGTTCAACAAAGAACTATATAGCCTGTTAGTTTAAATTGTTTTATATGAAATGATTTTAGTCCTACTTATATATATACATATATCAAATTAACATAGTGTATTTAGCCGAAGGCTAAACCGTACACCTTGTTTTCTTTAAAAAAAGATTACTTAAATTTATAAAGTATCAAATTAAATTAATCGATATATGTGCAATATTCGATTCTCAATTTGTGCTTCTTTCTTTATTTAAATAAAATATAAAAAACATAAAAAAAATAGAAATTCACTATCATTTGATTTTATGCGCTAAAATTAATTCGAACATTTATTTTATATAAATTTATAATTGTATAACTGCTTGAAATTACATAATCATTTATGAGTTATGTAAAACTTCGGCTAAGCTCATCTCAACCACATCTTATCGACAACAACTCTTATAAAAGTTAAACTTTTAACTATACAGGCACTTTTGATCCTGATCTGACAGTGAGTAGTGAGAAAGATAACCCACCATATGTAAAAAAAATACCCTCACATAGTAAAATTATAGAAGGATAGACGAAAATATTAAAATTACATTAATTTATTTCTCTTGTGGTCATGTCAGAGGTATGGAATTGGATATTAAGATGATGAATAAAGATTTTGTTGAGATGATGAATTTGAAATTTGAAATCACACTTAATTTGATCAAGTAATCACAAATAAATTATTTATTAGATTTTTATCAATAAAAAATACAAAAAAAGTTATGTACACTACTTTCAAAACTATAATCGATCATCTATTTTATAAAAATATCAAAATAACATTCCATAAAAAAAATAAGTATAAGATCACTTATTAATATATATACATAATTAACAAATCAGCTTATTAAAGTACATACAACGAACTAATACAATAATAAAAAGTATATACAAATCACTTTTAAAAATATGTAATGTACTAATTAAATTGTTTGATATTATAATACATGCAATGAACGAACGGTAACTTTTAATATAATAAAATTAGCTACAAGTATGATTAAATTCCTTTACTCAATTGATCTTATATTTTTTTTTCTAGTATTACATTCATATAAGGATTGTTTAGACTCTATAAAACGATTAAGAAATATAAGTCGATTCCTAACATTCATAAGACCTATATTTTGGTCATAGAATTGGGATCTATATATGCTACCCACTTTTATCTCTTTCTTTATTAGGTAAGAGTTTGGACAATCCATCGGTCTAATTGATAATGTTTTCACATATCAGAACTACGAAATCTCAAATAAAAATAATAATACATGCAACTTCATCATGCAATATCATGATCTTGATTGTATTAAAATAATTTAAAATGATACAATAGTAGCAAGGGTCAATAATTGACACTGTAGAATTTACAGTGAAATGCCAAAAAGCGATCCTAAATTGTACAATCTCAACTAAATTCAATTAGATTGGCAAATTCTCAACTTAGGGAATATACATAAGTTCCATATGTACAATATTATTCTTTAAGGTCTTAACATAATTTGATTATATTACTATTATTGGATAAAGAATTTTGCGCAAAAAATAAATTAGATAATGCAAACTTCTAGCAAATAAGTAATAAAAGTTATGTTATTAGAAATAAGGAAAAAATAATTCTTAGAATTTTCTCTACAACTCCAAAATTCAAACTTATTGGCAATTATACATTTATAGTGGTTAACATTTTATAATTTTCATAAACTTGATCTACTTAAGAATTAAATGATCAATATAATTTCTTTCGTGGTCTAGAAATATAGCACACGATGTTAAAATAAATTTAACTACTCGATCTCCTAGTTGCAAATGATATTTAAATCATAGCTAAGCCCAAGTAGGGTGAGTCTATTCTAATTTCTAATTGTGTTATTTATCATGATGAAGCTAAGTTGAGTTATATTATAGCTCGTATTTATTTTTCAATCAAACTACAATTATTTTCCTATAATTATGAAAGAAATCATTACATAATAATACAGTATGAGCCATACAGACGAAAATGCGGCTTTTTAATTTGAGGTAAGTGTCATTCCACAACATACACACATGCAATTTAGGTGCCTCTCTGTACAACAAAATCGTGTATCTAAAGTATTATCCTTGTGCTTTTGGAAATAATTTTTATCTTGAAAAATATGTTCGGACTCCATTTTCGATATAATTTCTATAATTATATATATATATGTATATATATATATATATCTATTACAGATACATCAATTGGATGACATTGAGAATATGATTATTCCAAACCAAATGTTAAATGTATTAGCTCAAAAAATGATATGAATTAATTGTTAGAGATACATATCATTCCCTCAATTTTTTTTTTTAACAAACTTTGTTTGACGTTTACTAATATTTTATCATAAAATAGTACGCATTTGTTACTCTTAAATTTTCAACTACAAACTCTAATTATAACATTTTAAAAATCACCATTATATTTTTAAGTATAAAGTATGTATAGTTGAGTCATTGTAAAACGTTAAAAATTCATTTTTGGATTCATAATATAAATTTTTATGATGTATCTAGAATCAAAATCGATATTTTTCATCAAATGATCCATAACAATTTATGAGATCTAGGTTATACATATTAATCAATATTTATATATATAGTCGCCACAAACCAATACAAACCCTTCCCTATAGTTAAATTTGATATCAAGCATATTTTAGTAATGATTATATATAAAGTATAATTTTTAGTAACCCACATATACAAATTGCTTTTGGTGGTTAATGTTTTGTTTTTGTATTTAAAAGTCAATCATTTCAATTTATATTAGTTTGTACTTATCATTCTATTTTTCTTTTCTTTAAATAAAAATCTAAACATGAACTAAAGATTGCCAAGTGATTTGAGATATAATTATGAACCCACCTCATATATCCTCCTAAATATCTATTCAGTGTCAAAAAACAATGAGCATTTTGTCTATTCCAACATATATGGATCAAATGTACAAAACAATTTCTGAACTTTCTTTGGTCAAAACAATTACAGGTATAAAATTATGCTTGCTACATACACTCCACGAGAATGCCAAACACACAACAATGAGAAAGCAGATCCAAATTTCCAAGAGCATTAATACATGGAATGATGGTGGCTACTGCCATTGATTTTGATAATATTGCTCTGAGTTACACCATTTATAGCACCCGTCAATGCCATTGTACTTGTATCTAATTCTTAGATTCAATTAAACTTAAATTTTGTAATAACCTCATCCTCAATATGAACAACATACGATTGAAAAACAATTAAATGAAATTTGCTAATTTATAGACAAAAAGAATGTATGTGATTTGACCTATTCATATTCTTATGGATAATCCATGTTAATGTACATTGAACAAGCTTGTTTATAAATTCAAGTTCATGTACACTAATTTAATAGCAATAATATTTAATATAATATTTTCTTAATTAATTATTAATTTATTACTATAAGATTATTTTGGTCTTAACAAAAAAGTTAAGAAATGTAAGTCATGCTAAATTGTTCATACTTTTGGAATAGTTATAGATAGATAAACAATTTATGAACTATTCAATCATATTTTTTTCATCATAACACAAAAAAGTAGGATTCAAAAAGAAAAAATTGGACCGTTCTTGCATTTTCATTAGCTCATACCAAATGTGTCGTTATTAACTACTTGGTTGGTTTAAATGTAAAGAGAAAATTAGTGCTCAACATTTTTTTTAATTAATTTTAGGGAAAGTTACACTCAAGCCTCCTCACGCATATTAGTTACCAAAAATCCCCCTAACTTATTGTTCAAGTACCAACAACACCCTCTCAATAATCTAATCTTAAATTTATAGGGATATAATTATAAGAAATTTTGAACACACAAATGGTGTAATTGTAAAATTTCCTTAAAGGGATACGTTGGTAAGTTTTTAATAAGTGAAGGAGGGTTTTGGTAATTGTATTATAAATTAGGGGGTCTATGTGTAATTTTTTCATTTTACAAATTCAGGTGCATATTAAATTAGTTAAAAATATTTCTCATACAAACATAAATTAAAAATACATTTTAGTAGTTTATATTATTAATCACACTCATCCAAGATGGCTCTGCTACTAATTGTAATTATCTATATAATGAGTATTTACATAATCTATGTTAGGAAATATTTAGCAACAAAAAATATTGAAGAAAAACCAAGTAAATAAGAAAATAAGTTTTTTCCTTTTGCGACCAATAATAGTTACCATTACAATTGCAGTAGATTTTTTTCTTTTTTTTTAGAACATGTTATTCATACTCATTTTTGCCAAACAAATACAAAAAATTTAAAATAAAAACAACTTTTCCACTAGGAAAAAAATTAAAGTTTTCAACAATCTATTACCAAAAAATTCTCATATACATCACCATCTCAAAACCCCAACCTGGTGAACACAAATATAAGCTTGCCATTCACGTGACTGTATAAATATACTTGGGCCATTATGAGCCTGGCCCATTTAGGCTAGGCCCATCCTGGGTTGTACTTAAGTCTAGGTCTGAGTCCTGACTACTCTGTATTAGGGACCCAATATGGCGTATATCATTATTGGGCCGGGAGTTAATTATTTGAAATTAAAGTTCAACATTTTTATTATTTTTTAGTTGAAAGTAAATTTTAAAATAATGTAGAAGATTGATAAAATTCTTTTGATAAGCAACCTTCATTCGTTCTTGAAGAGTTAAATAATGCTTTTTGATTGATAGGTGAATAAAAATAACACAGGTTGAGAGAATAAATTATTTTGAACAATCTGTTAGATCAGGAAAAGGTAAAAAAAAAAGAGAAAAAATATTTTCATTATGTATTTTTCTGGGTGCACAACAAAATGATTACATTAATGTTCTAAGCACGTATCATTGATAGAACACGTTTCGTATATGATTTAGGTAAAATACGTGTATTGGACTGAGTCGAATTCTTGAACCAACGACATAAATATTATAAAAGTTAATGGGTCGAGCACAAGCTCAAGAAACGTATAATAATACGTTTATTATTGACTTCGTCTATTTGTTTGTTGGGAATCGGCTGCCGTCGATTTCGTTGGCTCAGAAATCCCAAGCTCATTTCTATATTCGATCACACATAGTGTAGCATGAAGGACACTTAGTTTGCATTCACAAATAATCAAACACCCAAGCCCAAAGCACCCCGGTGACACCCTCACAAGAACTCTCACACTCACACCCGAAACAAGGCTGTCACTAAGACAAGTCATGAAGACTGATTTCAAAATGCTCTCCGAAAACCCTGAGTTTTCGGCCGAAGTATTAATATTTAAATAATTTAAGATAGCAATGAAAAAACTTTTACACTGCATATTTGTGTGAAGGATTAGAAAAAAAAAATTGATAAAAATTAGTTGAGAAACTTCTAAAGTTATCAATCAGTTATATTTCTTTGACTAATCTACTCTCTTAGTTCGATGTTAGCCCGAAAATGTTCGAACTACAAGAGACGGGGGGCTAATGATTTAGGTAGAATATGTGTATTGGACTGAGTCGAATTCTTAGACCAACGAAATAAATATTATAAAAGTTAATGGATCAAGCACAAGCTCAAGAAATGTATAATAATACGTTTATTATTGACTTGGTCTATTTGTTAATTAGCTGTTGTTTGGTTGATATTCGTATGATTGTGGTTCTTAATTAAATGATAGAATTCAGTACAAATTTATCCCAATCTATGATGCACGGATACGGGGATACGGATACGGATACGATACGGATACGAAATGCGGAATTTTTTAAAATTATAGGATACGATACGATGAGGATACGATGATATATTATAAAAATTAAATTATTTTAAAATCCTTGTTAATGAATTTGATAATCAATTGATTTAAATAATTACTAAATATATAAAATTTTTAAAAATAATAATCATAAATATGTGCAACAAAATGATCAAGTAGTTCGATCAAATAATCAAAATAGAAATACTAACTTTTCAATTTTATTTTACGTGATGTATATACTATTCAATGTTCATATTCAGCATAACAATAAAATATATAAAAAATTATAAAATTTTTCCTAAATATTAAAAAATTTACTTGAAGAGATTAAGGTGGAAGGAGATAATTCGATCATAGTTCCAGAAAAAAAAAAAGAATTTTGATCATAGTTGCACTGAAAAAAATTGCAATAAATAAATACCAAAAGATGAAACGAGGGTTTCTCGTTTCTAAGTTAAATATTTTTCTAATTAATCATGATTTTTTTATTAAACTATGTTTTTATTTTATAGTTTTTAAGGAAGGCCACTACAAAACAAAAAAAAAAAATTAAATTTTGACCAAAAATTATTAAATAATAATAAATAAAAAACACAGCCGTATCCAAAACGTACCGGATACTCCTAATTTTGATATCCGATACCGTATCCTAATTTTTTTATTTTTTTTATTTTTGAATACTTCAAAAACGTATCCGACACGTATCCACCCCGTATCCTATCTGTATTCGTATCCTATACTGCACATAACCATTTTTCGGAGTATCCGTGCATCATAGATCCCAATTAAGCGCAAGAGTAGGGATGGCAATGAAGCCGGGTATTTACAATACCCGTATTGGATCCGTCTCGATGGGGCCGAGTCCGAGTCCAAGAAAATGGGGACGGGTAGGGAGCCCAACATTTACCCGTCCCGCACTCGTGCCCGGACTCGACCCGATTGCTTATTTATATATCTTATATATATTTTTATTAATATAATATGATAAAAATTAAAATTAATAGTTAATTTTAGATTTTTAGTTGGTCGTGGACTACTTGGAAGTTCCAAATTCAACAAAACCTTTCACCCTCTTCATCATATATATTTGATTTTTATTCAATTGGTGTTTATTTGATATTTGATTTGTTTTCAAATTTGAAGTAAACTTGAATTACTTTACCTATTTGATTAAGTGTGGTTGATTGTTTTTTAATGTATTTTATGTTTATATTGTTTTTATATAATTTAAATTAGTTTTAAGTGTATTTGTGATAAGAAAATCGAGAAAAGTTCAAAATTAAATATTTTAATTGGGTCCACCGCGTACCGGACGGGTCTGGGGCGGAACCGGGTATTAACGGGTCCGGGGCGAGTCCGAGTCATATAAATCTTGACTGGGGTGGGTCTCAGGTTCAGCATTACCCGCCTCGGATCCGCCCCATTGCCATCCCTACGCAAGAGCATTCGATAAACTTAAAAAAGTCAATTCATGCATGGCCTAATTCCACGTTGGTGGCTAACTAATATCCACTTTCTTAGCAACAACGCCCATTATGGATAGCCCCAATAAGCATAACAATAAGATCTTTCCTATTATTAGTGGGATTATAATAACTGATATCATGTGTCCTATAAAAAGGTTATTTATCAAATGAAAAGGGGGAGCCCATCCGAAAGAAAAAACTATAAACATGATTTTAAAGAGTTTATTTGAACTACGAAAGACGTGATCCTATTACAACAGGTACATAGGCAGCTTGATTCGATCAGGCGCAGTCTATTATCTAATCAATATTCTCTCTAAAGTGTCATGATATATGATTAAAACCAAAAACGAGATCTTCAACATCGATGGTGTAACTTCGGACCAGATTAGTATGTTATGTGTAAAATAATATAATGAGAAATACGAAATGTATATGTTAGAATATGCAGAATGGAGAATATTCTAATTGATCTCCTTTAAATTTAGTTCCATCTTATTCCTGATTTGTAAATTTTTTAATATTTTCCTTAAATTAGCCTAAAATGTATCCTATATAATAGCATCTTCTGTACATCAAATGTAGAGCCAAAAAACACGAAAATAGAAAAACATGTTTTCCTATTGATGTAGGTTTTTCGACTAAACCACATAAATTTTGTGTTCTTTATGTTTCGTTTTTAATTTCTACAGTATGTATTATAAAGATATGGGCCACCGACTGTATAACTATGGCCATAGAACAATATACAAGATATTTACCAACACCCTCATGCAATCTGAGTGAGTTAACATGAAGATTACTCGGAACTGCAAGAACTAACGCCCTTATGCAAGTTGAGTGGGTCCATCATGAAGATTACTCAGAGCTACATGAACTTAGGTGTAAAGAGAACCTTGATAAAAATATTAACAAGATTGGAGTCAAGCTGTAATATATGTCGAAATATGCCCAGGCCTAATTTGATGCCGAAATATTATGTCGTAATATATTATTTTTATATTTTACATTTAGTAATACCGAGGTTTGTTGTTCCAATTGAATTCAGGTTAAGGATATCCATCATCCAATTCGAAGTTGATCTTGGAATACAGCGTCGAGTCAATTCAATTTTGGGTTGATTCGTATCGAGTGGTATCAGAGCTACGTTTGCCATGTAGATTCTAAATAGCTCTACCACTATGGCAATCTTCTTCTAATTAAGGTAGAATCATTTTCTATTTCAATTAGATATTATCATTTTCTGTTTATTGTTACTTCTAAAATTCTTTATGAATTTATTTTTTTCTGTCTAGTTAATTTCGTATATGCGGGTCTCGTTTCGCAAAACAATTCAAAAAAATATTCAAAAAGTTCTTTACAAGTATACCAACAAAATGTTTAAGGAAGGCTCTCCAGAAGATATAAAAGGAGAGATTGACAAAGGTCCTTATGGAGACACTAAAGGCTAAGATGAGGAGGTTGATAAGAACCGAAGTGGAGCACATCCACGAGGATATACCGGGTTGAGAACCACCTCAGCAGGAGGAAGAGTGCTCGCCCAAATACACATGCTTAAAAGACGTACTAATGGAAAAATGAAGAGCATCAATCCAAACCAAAGCCAAAGATGGAGCACAAACAAGAGACGAGCCACCATGAAAATCAAGGTACACGTGATATAAAGTAAATTACATGTCAAGGTAGGGTCACATGGCGAGCCAATGTCTGAACAAGCGAATCATGATTTTGAGGGACACTGGTGAGATTGTAAAGAATTATGAGGGTTTCAACACTGATGATGCCCCATTGGAGGATGATTCGGGTGAGGAGTGTATAACCCCTGATGCATTGACTTTGGTTTTGAGAAAATTGAGCCTACATACAAGAGTGATCGAAGATGATAACATTTTCCACACTAGATGCTAATTTTGGATTGGTTAATTTCATACTCTCTATCTCCTTCTAATGTATTACCATGATTAATATGCTCAAGCCCGCATGGGCAGCCCAGTTGGTCACAGAAGGGTGAAGTTTGGACAATGACCAAGGATCGAGTCCCACCAGCGGCAGTGTGGGAGCAACCTCTCAAGTGAGGGGGGCTCCTTGTGCGCAGTGGGCACTGGTCTAGCCCCTGTGATTGACTGGGTTACCATGATTTATTCCTCCCATAGCTCTGTCGGGCCGGGGCATGGGGGGCCCTTGGGGTTGGGGATTCAACTTTTTTTGGACAATGATTAATATGCTCAATATGTACCACATCAGGATGACTTATCAACAGAATCAGAATTAGACTTATTAAAAAAATCAGAATCAAAATTATTATCAGGATTTCTATCAGGATTTCTGTCACCAAATATAACGTAAGGTGAAAATAAATTCATCATAGTATAATCTTAGATCATAACTTTGTCTACGATGTTGATCACTTAGGAGCACAAAATGGAAACACATGCTCATAATAACATTTCTTGAGACAAGAAAATAACTGGTATTTAAATCCAGAAGTTCATATCTTTTTTGAGCTGCAACATAACCTAAAAAAGTATAAAGTTTGGATCTAACAACATTCAATATATATATGCTTATGTTTCCTTTTCTACATCACCATTTAAAATTTTGGTGCACAACCCTAATGAAAAAAGAGAGGGCATTCTACTATCCACTAAAGATTTCTCGAAAAAATTTCAGTTCTTATAGTCTCCACTTCTATAGTGGCCTCAAATATCAACATGTGCATATAAAATTACAATATGAAAAATCATGTTAACTAAATAATTGGATGTGTAATACACATATAAAATGTCGAACTCTATATTTTAAGCCATGTCATTAGAATTCTTTGCTAAACAAAGTTAGTGGTAAATATATCAAAAAAATATGACCAGTTCAACAAAAATAACTTTCTACTATATTTAATAAAAGATTATAGTTAAGCTACTCAAAAAGATCTTTTTGCTGCTTCAAAAGCCAAAAAGAACATACTGTAAAGTATTGCATCAGTTCAATATCACAGCATCCATTGATAACTACATTTTTGGAAGATTGTAGACACTAAATGGACGGCCCAGATTCTCTTGTCCATATCTGACCCAAATTTAAATAAAAGGAATTTGATCAGAAGAAATTTTAACTTTGATGTTTTTTAGGTCAGGATTCATCCAAGTACATAATTGTAATGTGCCTTTATTTATTTGGTAATGGAATCTAATGTTCATTTAGTGGCAGACACATAAAAACATCTCAATTCATATTGTATTGACAATAGTTTCCATGTGGGCAGGTACAAGATGAAGTTTATAAAAAAATAACAGAAAACGGGTCGGCCTGATTTTGGTATATTTTGATTTATAGTTAGTTTTAGATGAGATTCCTTCAATTTTGTTTGACAATTACCATAAATTATATATGATTAATTTATTAATTGGAAGTAGCAACAAGTGGGACTTAATAATCTTATCAAACAAGTACAATGGACCCTATCAATACCCCTCAATAATTGATTAGATTCCCTTTTGGCCATAGCTTTTCTTGTCATGGTGCAACATTGAAATAAAATCAAGAATGATTTTTGAAGAGGTAATAAATACAATTATTTATATGATAAGATTTGTTTAGAGTTAAAAAATACATAAAAAGACAAGATTTACATTATTCGGAAAATGATGGTGACTTTTAGGGTCACTCTAAAAATGTATTGAATTTAGAATTACATATTAAAAAAAAAAAAGCATGTTCATCATATATTTATAGTTAAAGTCTAGAGCTACAACGATTATTGTAAAATTAAATCCACTTGTATGACATTATCATGCTTCCTCAGGAGTACTTCGAAGACAATTAAAATTGATCTATCGATTTCATGAATGGTCAATGTCCATCATTTTTTGAATTTCTTTTATGTATATATCTTCAAATTTGATAACTCAGTTAACTAAATAACACTAACCCAATTAATCCGAATTCGAAGAATCAATACATGATATTTTGTCAATTCATACATATTGGGTCGGGTTAATTTTTCACATAAAATCGCCCAGACTCTGCCATGTAGACCCGTACAATATTTACAAATACAAAAGAAAAAAAAAAGTTGAATCGATCTAATTAGTACTACAAATCCTATTACAAAAAGATCCGAAATAAAAATCTGAAAATAGAAAAACCATACAATCAACATTCACATAATCAGTCTAAAAAAACAGTGATTATACCAAACACTGGATAAAAATCCTTTTTTTTTTTCCTCAACAATATTCAAGTCATATTAAGACTCAAAGCCTGGAAAAGCCAAGGGGGACTATTTAATCTATCCTGATTCGTTAACTGGCTCAATAACTCGTCTCTTGTTGATCCTTTTGTAGCTCTCTTTATATGACTCGATGAAGAAGAAAAGCTCGGCCCGGAATCTGATCGAAAAGCATCTTTAATTTTCCTATTAGAATAGCATCTTGGCCCTAATGTGAGCTCAAGATCATGAATTTGATCATCTTCGATTCGAGAAACATTACATTTGTCAATTGTTTTTCGAAAATTAAACTCTTCAGCTGGATTTTCCAGGTCAAGACATTGCTTTAATTCGGGCTGATTGCAAGTAATCCCATAATGTGGATTATTTTGAGGTTTTTTCGGAATATCTTTCATTAGTATCTTCTGGATTTGATACAGTCGATGAAGCTCGTAAACCTGCAAAAATTAAATAAAGATAATGTCAAGAATATGAAATTATATATGGATGTATAATATATAGAATGTGAATGTAAATTAAAATATATTTATCTTTGTACCTGCTCTCGAAATGTTTCCTCGTGTTTTAACATGGCCATTTTCATGTACTCTTTGTCACAGTGATTAAGAAGCTTCTCCATTGTTAACGAATTAATTTTTTGGAAGGTTTAGTGTTGGAATAATTTTTTGATCATATACTCATCACCTGGAAAAGAAAAATATGGGAAATTATCAAGTTCAATAATATTAATTGTTGTGGACAAAAAAAGTGATACCACATGATCATAAAGACTGTCAAAAAATATTATGATGTGAATAAGGACATGGATGTTGAAATCCCACATGTTTTTTTTTTTTCTTTCGAATTCTATCATAATGTTTTGGGCCATGATAATAATTATTCGGAAGAAAATATCTATCAGCATGGCTTGGCATCGTTCTCAGAAGCACAATTACCTGCTGACTCAGATATTTTCAATTTATTCTGTTCCACACATTTTAATTTAGTTCATAGGAAATAACTATTTAAGATATTTAGCGTAAATATATATAAATACATTTTTTCCATCATGATATATATATATATATATATATATATTTGTTGGTTTCTTAGATAAAGAAAAAGAGGAGATAATCTATCTCCAGGGTTTTGATATGAACATGAAACTAAAGCATCTTCATTACTCTCTCTCTCTCTCTCTCTCACACACACACACACACACACCAACATACACAGATACACACACAGAGACACGAAAACTCAACAAGAATCATAAGCAAACACTAATTAGTATAATTTTCAGAATTTTCTCACATCAAAATTTATCCTTTCATATATAAGATCTTGATGTTCGTCAGAGTGTTAATTATCAGGAAAAATGAACAAAATATAAACCATCTTCTGATCATGTATACAAACAGCATTAAGATATTTTTCTTACCTTAAATAATGACATAAACTTCTGGACAAGACAAGAAACCAACGAACATTCAAACTTGAGTTAATCTCTTGCTGACACACAACCCAAACTTGAGTTTCAAACAAATGTTCCCATGAAAATAATATTCCCTTTCTGCATATATATAAATTTGAGAATAATCTGATTCTTACACACAGAAATCAAAGCAAATGTTTGGTTTATTATGATAAGAATGATGAGAGAGGCATGCCAAACAAATCCCAGTGTCCTTAGCCAATCTGATTTAAGCTTTGTGAAATAGATGCCCCAGACAATTCCAGCAGTGCACATTAATATTATCTTATTATTTCATCATAAATATATATATAATCTTTTATAGTATTATTGTATAGTTGTGGATCACAAGGGGGTCCCTTGAGACAAATCATTAAAATCACAGCGTATTTATATAGCCTACCCATATGTACGTACTCGATACTACAAATATTGTGTATAATACAATTAAAATACATGTAGATCAATATTAAAAAAATGAAAATTATACGTATAATTAAATAAATATAAATATGTACAGGCCGAGGAAGACACCACTAAGGTGGCATAACCTGGCACACCGACAATTGATCTTGACCGTACGCTATGAGGGAGAGTCTAAAGTGAAACTGGATTATTTTAATAAGGGTTATTAAGATAGATAAATCATTGTAAAGCTTGAATTATTGTACATATAAAATTGGATTTTGGTTTTGTTTTATCAATTGAAAAATGTGATTTTGCGATCTGACTCAAAAGTATAACTGATTTTCTCCTTTAAGAATTTACGAGTTAAATGATTTGTTTTTATCATTCAAATTATTAATTAACTTTTTAAAAACGTTTTTAATGTTTATATATTGTCAAACTGAATCACAAAATTCTCTTTTTTAGACATATTTTTGCATAAATCTTGATTCAATTATTATAAGTTCTCATAATTTCAACTTTAATTCTTTTAGTCCGTCTTGTTACTCTATATTCTCCGTATTTGTGGAGTGCCATAATGAATGATCATATACATAAACTCGATTAAAATATTAGAAAAACGAACATTTGATATTTTAATCTGAATAGTAAATGTTCATGTGAGTTGGAATATTTTTCAAAACTCATAACAGATAATTCACTAACATGACAAAGTTATATATTTAATTCATTATTTAATATTTCTTATCTAATATGCTAAAATTTATGAACTAAGCAATAGTTTAAACATGACAACCAACAATTCATGTGCACAAATACAATGTACATAGGAATATAATATCTTTCATTTATTTATATCACAATTATTTGATTCTTTTGTCATTTTGTTATCCTATGTAGCTGTACAAAAAGAAATTTAGAAAGATCGCAGCCCATGAATATGGAGTGGATTTGATCACAATCCATAATAAAATGCTAAATATTATTGACCATTTAAAATAATAATTTTATTGTTAAAATATTATAATTTGGTATATGTTTGTTCGTGGTTATCTAAAGGGGATGGTCACATCCATTTGTCGGACAAATCTCTTATCTCTCAGTCTTGTCTTTCTTTGTGTTCATAATTGTTGACAGACAAAAAGGAAAAAAAGGAAGAAAAAAAATGAAATTCTTAATTTACAGTTTTTCAATAAATTTATGATGACAATCTGTAGTGCGGATTATACAATTATTAATATGAATTTTTTTTCTTTAATATGTAATAATATGATATTTTATTCATTTTTCTTTAACGAATTAAAGAATATGAAGATCTGAGATATAGTGATTTATGGATCAATTTTCACAGAGAAATAATGATAATGATTTATGGATGATCTACAATAACAAATGCTTGATGATCTTCAGTTCTTTCTATATTATAGAAAATGGTATAATAATAAACATGGTTTATTTATTGAAAATTTTACAATAACAATACCCAACACGTATTCAATTACATGACTATGAATTTTATTGTATTTTACTCTATACTACTGAATTTGAGAAAATTAACAAAAGGACCCAGAAATTTGAACACAAATGATGTGATTTAGCTTAATTGTAAAATAAAAATTTGGTTAGAGAAAATCATTTAAATAGTAGTATTGATAATATATGGCTTATATAAAATTACAAGAATTGATAAGAAAAACCAAAATATAAATTAGAAAGAAAAAAACGCAATAAGACATAAAAAAAACTAAATTAGGATAAAAAAATCTAAACTAGGACAAATATGAAAAAGATATAAAAATGTATAATATTCCTTAATATAATCCACCAAAATCATACAAAACATAATTCATCTCAAATCATGGTTTTTGGGAGATTGTAGCTTGTAAAAGTTTTAAACTTAAAAGAAAATTATTTTAAAAAGATGGAGATTACAAAATAAATGTTATGCTGGCTCAGTATTATTGGTTGGTTGTGGCCAAATATATATATGGCTAAAGTACAAGAAATTTAGTCAATCATAATACTTCTAAACTATAAAGAATATTTGAAGAAATAGAGATTGGGACATGAACGCACGCTTTGCCGGAGCAAGGGTATTGGGGGACTGATTGTGGGTCCTTGTGGATTTTGCGAAAAACCTGGCCCCTATATATATATATATTATATATATAATATATATATATATATATATATAAAAGAAAGGAAGGAAAAATCGAAGCCACATATATATGTAAATGATTATTTTTTCCTAGTGCATGAAATTATTCTCATAATAACACCAAAATTTCAATAACCAATACAATACAACCTATTTGTAATTATAATGGATTGTGAGCTATGAGTTAATTGCATTTTTTTCCGTTACTATTTCATTACTTTTGGATTTTGGTCCAATTTTCAGTTTGATTTTTAAATTTGTTCCCTAACTTCAAAAAAAATGGCAATTTCAGTCCAATTTGGCCAATATTTGGCATGTGATATGCACATGATACCGACGTGCATGTAAATTTCGGGAATTGTCCACAAAGAATGACTTACTTGGATGCTGATTGAATGATTTTGAAAGGAATTGATGATGCAACATACTTAATAATTTTTTTTAGAGCATTTTTTGTTTTGTGCATTATAGTGAGATAAATTATTGGAATTTTATAAATACAAAATCCCCGTAAGTTATAATCTAACCTCTATATATTTTATTCAATAAATGTTTATTCTCTACATTTTTGTTGATTATATATGTAGATAATATTTTGTTTTGTAAGCTCCAAAATAAAAGATGTACAAACTTTTTGTACTTATATAAGTCTCATATCGTCTATTTAATTAGCATTATAAAATATACATGCATTAGGCATATGCATATTTTTTTAATAAAAAATAGAGGAGCATAAAAAATGGAGAGTTAGGCATGATCACGGGTGCATTATTATGAACTAACTACTGAGTTTAACCGGATTAATTAAGCTGCATTAATGATGATCTATGCTGTAATCTGGATTCTATATATATATATATATATACATATTTATATATGTATATATAAATCAGTATTTCGCTTTCTGCGACTAGGGATGGCAATGGGGCGGGTCCGGGGCGGGTAATGCTGGACCCGAGACCCGCCCCGGTCAGATTTTTTTGGCCCCGGACCCGCCCCGGACCCGGTTAATACCCAGACCCGCCCCGGACCCGGCGGGTACCCGGCGAGTCCGGGTCCTACCCGGTGGACTCGGTTAAAATTTAATTTTTTTCAATTTTTTTATGAAAAATATACTTAAAACTAATATAAATTATACAAAACCAATATAAACTAAAATACATCAAAAAAAACATTCAACACACTTATATCGTTCACAAATCACAATAAGACAAATCAAAATAGGTAAAATAATTTAAGTTTTCTTCAAAGTACAAATTTAAATATCATAGGACTAACCAAATAAACATCAATTAAATTATTTCTTCATCCTCCTCCTCATCTAACATCATAGGACAAGCATCCAAATCTTTAATTTTTGAACATGTACCTAAAATACAATTTAATAGATAATAATTAATATTAGTTTCACAAACGTTATGGTGTGATATAACTATTAAAATATAAATAAAAGTCCACATACCATTTGTCTCATTCCACAACCAACGACGAGCACACATTAAAGCTTCCAAAGTAGATGGATGTAGCTTACTGCGATGAGGACTAACCAATCGTCCACTTGTGCTAAATGCAGACTCAGATGCAACAGTAGAGACCGGAATCGCCAAAATATCTCTTGCCATCTTCTGTAAATTTGGATATTTAACCCCATTCGTCTTCCACCAACTCAACATTAAATTCATATATATTATTAAGTATTTCAGCACAATCATCCTATAATAAGTTAACCAGTTAAATAAAACCCTAAATGTTAAATATAAGATAATGAATGACAAAATAATAGTTTTAATTGATTTTTTTTTTCTTTTTTTGGTTTGATTTACAACTGCGAGATTTAAAGGTGTTAGAATTGAGCACAAGACTGAAATTACGACATTTCAAATAAAATAAAATTCTAGCTCTCTACCCACTTCACTACTAGAAAACAGAGCAAACGCGACGGCCGAAACCGTCGCTAAACCGTCGCAAAAGCCGAAATTGCGACGGTTTAGCGACGGTTTCGGCCCGTCGCAATTTTGGCGTCGCAAAAATAAATCCCGTCGCTATCCCGTCGCCATCTACCTAAACACTTGACCCGGTTTTGGCCGGATACTGACCGACGCAATACCGTCGCCATATTTTTAAAATATATTTATATTAAATTAATAATTATATATATTTTATTATATACCGTCGTCATCCCGTCGCCAAATAATAATAATTATTTCTTGAAGCCCGTCGCAAACCCGACGCCATATGTTTAAAATATATTTATATTAAATTAATAATTGTATATATTTTATTATATACCGTCGCCATCCCGTCGCCAAATAATAATAATTATTTCTTGAAGCCTGTCGCAAACCCGACGCCATATGTTTAAAATATATTTATATTAAATTAATAATTGTAAATATTTTAGTATATACCGTCGCCATCCCGTCGCCAAATAATAATAATTTGGCGTCGGGTTGGCGACGGTCTTCAAACATTTGAAGACCGTCGCAATCTCGTCGCGTTTCTGGTAAATTTTGTAAAAAAATATGCAGCCGGGTTGCTGCAACATATCAAGCAACCGGCTGCAATTTCAGAATTTCATCAATAATTGGAGATATCAACCTCTTGCACTGATTCAAATGTATCAAACATTAAAAGATTAAACATCAAAAATAATAAATCAACATAAACACTAATAATTTATCTACTTCAACATAAATATCAAGAATATAGCAAAATACATCAAGAATAAAAAGAATTGGAATTGATAATAAACATTAAGCCTTAAAAACGAATTAAAAAATATAATACATACCTTTTCTTTTCTCTTTATTTGTATTTAACAATTTTTCCTATAAGAAATATAAAAAAATTAGGATTCATAATAGAAAGTGTAAGAATATTAATACATAGAATTCATATCATAATGAATAATTAAAAAACAAAATTGAATTGTAAGGGATTGATTCGTAATTACCCTTTTTAATTGTCCTACACAATTAAACAAAACAACAAGATATTAGTGCACATTAAAATCAAAATATAACAAAATATAAATAAAAATATTAGATGATACATGTAATGAAAAATGGAAGAAGAGATTGAAGATTTGGATTATGAAGTTGTGAATATGAGGCTTTATATAGAGTAACAATTTGTAAAATTTTCGAAAATTTAGCGGGAGTGAAAATTTTCGAAAATTTAAAACCCGTCGCCAACCCGACGCTATCCCGTCGCCACTATTTGTGAAAAAAATTGAATATGGCGCCTAATAAGATTTAGCGGGAATGTGAAAATTTTCAAAAATTTAAATCCCGTCGCCATCCCGTCGCTATCCCATCGCCACTATTTAGCGGGAGTGTGAAAATTTTCAAAAATTTAAATCTCGTCGCCATCCCGACGCTATCCTGTCGCCACTATTTAGCGGGAGTGTGAAAATTTTCAAAAATTTAAATCCCGTCGCCATCCCGACGCTATCCCGTCGCCACTATTTAGCGGGAGTGTGAAAATTTTCAAAAATTTAAATCCCGTCGCCATCCCGACGCTATCCCGTCGCCACTATTTAGCGGGAGTGTGAAAATTTTCAAAGTGATTGTATGATCCTGAGTTTATATCATTCAAATATCTTATATAAATTTCTAATCACACATTTCTTACAAATATATATATATATATATATATATATTCATTTAAAAGTAATGTTCTCTTAACATAATTAATATTCGTTTATGAGTGAGTTCTTCACTTATTTCACCAATCATTTAAAACAATTCATTGTTTATTTATCATTTTTTATATTTTTAGGTACTTGTTCGTTTCATTTTCATTTCATATTCACTTAAAAATTGTTTAAAACTTAATTCATCACCTCCTAAATAAATTTGAACTTATATATTGTAATTGGTAGTTGTAAGATGTGACACAAAAATAAAATATTATTTAGTGAACTACTAGTCGTTGTGACTAATCATTTAATTATGCAAAATATAAAAAACAAAAGAAAATTTTGTTAGTGATTATTACTTTAAGTTAACTAGAGAAATCGTTACAACGCATAGTATTTACGAACTACGTATTATAGTACGGACTCGTGATATATATATAATATGTATATCGAGTGTCGACTTATAGTTCAATTATCGGCTACGATTGACAATTTGATAGTTGTTAACCCTTACGGTGTAAAAATTAAATAGTAATTAGCGTCGGTATAGCGGCGGTATAAAATAACCAATAATATATATTTATATTTTATTCTAAAATATATTAATAATAATATTTAATTTATTTTAAAAATAAAACTAGCGTCGGTATGGCGTCGGTAAGTCAATGAAATGGTTTAAAAATAAAATTTTAAATTATTTATTTATCGTACCGTCGCCATCCCGTCGCCAAATAATAATAATTATTTCTTAAAGCCCGTCGCAAACCCGACGCCATATTTTTAAAATATATTTATATTAAATTAATAATTGTTTAAAAATATTTTATTATATACCGTCGCCATCCCGTCGCCAAATAATAATAATTATTTCTTAAAGCCCGTCGCAAACCCGACGCCATATTTTTAAAATATATTTATATTAAATTAATAATTGTTTAAAAATATTTTATTATATACCGTCGTCATCCCGTCGCCAAATAATAATAATTATTTCTTAAAGCCCGTCGCAAACCCGACGCCATATTTTTAAAATATATTTATATTAAATTAATAATTGTTTAAAAATATTTTATTATATACCGTCGCCATCCCGTCGCCAAATAATAATAATTATTTCTTGTAAAATATATTTATATTAAATTAATAATTGTTTAAAAATATTTTAGTATATACCGTCGCCATCCCGTCGCCAATGGTTTAAAAATAAAATTTTAAATTATTTATTTATCGTACCGTCGCCATCCCGTCGCTATACCGTCGCATTATTTTTAACCCATTTAAGAAAACGGGTTGGAATTTCACCGACGCCATACCGTCGCCATACCGTCGCAAAACTTAAAAAAAATGGCGACGGGCGAAACGCCCGTCGCATTTGCTCTGTTTTCTAGTGGTGCTTGGTCAAATAACTTCATATATATTATTAGAATAAAATATATTAGTTTAGATTGTCATATCTTTCTGTATCTTTCAATTATTTGAATTTATTTTATATTCCTTAATTGTAGGTAGATTATGATTTCTTTTGATTTCACTGTAATCTCTATAAATAGTTCATTATCAACAATACAATATTTACGGGGTTTCATATTATTCAACATATATAATCTCTTTCACTATTTAAAAAACCTAGTCAACGTATTTTTCTTGAATTAATGACCTTACTTAAATTAAACACAAATATATATATATATATATATAGTAACTACAAATTCAGCATAAGCATGGCCGTAGGGCTCCAATTCCAACACATTCAGGTTCCTTAAGCTGCAGGCATTTTGAGAATTATGTACCCTCCTTTTCCCTTGATTTCTCTGCAATTAACATTTATAATTATAGAGGCAGACATGCATGCTATTTTCTGCAGTAGAACTTCAAATTCTGAAACTGTGAGAAATCATGCAAAATAAAGTATTGAAAAATTAAGAAACCAAGAAGAAAAAGTAACATAAATAAAAGCAAAAGATTGAAAAGGTTCAAATTGCACGTAATGCCTGGAGTTGGAGTCTACAATCTCCAGGGCTCTTCTTCAGTGTTGGACAAATGCTGACACGGCCCCCACGTCTTTCTTGGTTAATGAGATCACGATTGATTGCAAATTAATTATATTTTAAAAGTGAAAAGAAATGCTAAATATATATACTCATAGGCAAATTATTTTGGACCAAAAAACAACCATATTCGTTTATGCTTGTTATCATTATTTAATTAATTATTTTAAAAAACATGATTGAATTTTATTTCAATTAGGTTTAAAATTCGTGTGAATTAGTTAAATATGTGAAAATATATGTTTTCTTTATAGAACACCTCATTTGTTAATTTGAAATAGTCAAATAGACATTCTGTAAAAAAATTAAACCAATCAACCTCTATATTTTTGCTCATTTTCACAATTTGATTGGGATTTATTTCTAAAGAGAGAGGTGTTTTATGCATGATATTGAAGAGCACATGATGTATTTTAATTGTTTATTTTTTTAATAGAGGGGATTTAGTTTTTTCTAACTTGGAGAGGTCATTGAAATTTTATTTATTAAAAAGTCTAAACTAGTAGGAAATCAATGGTTCGTTATCTAACAACAATAATCAGGTTATCCAATGTAGGACTAATAAGTAGGATTGCGTCATGAAAACATGACATGATATTATGGCACTTCAAGTAAAAGATTGATTTCCATCCACTATCATGTCCCTAATATTATGTCTTTCTATTTCAATATTGCCCATCAAATCTTTCATAAGTCAGCAATTAACATTTTTGTGAAGTTATACCACTTATTTTCAAAGGTCAAAATTGCGCCTTTGGTTACCATCAATAAAGTTGTGAATACATTTGGTGACTTTATATTTATCATAACTAAACTTTCAAGTTTTATAATAATTTCACATTTGATTAATGGAGTTTAGGATAAAATTTAAGTAAATTATCTTTGTATATAGTTTTGGTCCGTTTGTATAGGTTAGGGCTACATTTTCCTTGTCTTGTTATATACGCATTTTTTATACTCGTAATTATTCATTCAGAAATATACAAGAATTTATAACTATTACGTAATATGAATTCTAGCATTGTATCAGTTGCCGGGGAACCTGATCCCGCGACAAATCCTTCCGCTTTCCCGATAGAACCACCATCTTTGTCGCCGCGCTGTCGCCATTGCCAACGGGCTCCGTCCACCTCCATCAGACTCTGCTCCCCTCTCCTTTCTCGACCCTCTCTCTAACTCTATTTTCGATCTCTCTCCTCTATGTCGTTTTCCGGGCTGTCGCCATCGACTCCCCTACCGGCGCCGCCACCATTACCCTCATCTGCAAGCTATTTCTCCACCTTTTAATCTACACCCAAAAGATGTCACCTCTCTTTTCTCCTATTTCTCTCCACCCGCATCTCCGATCAGCGTCGACAGTGTTGCCACCTTACTACTGCCGCCATTCTCTGCTTCTCTCTCCACCCTCGACCTTCCCCTCACTCAATCACTGTTGGCCGCTCCCCGCTCGCTTGAGTATATTATATTTGTATATAGTGTGGCCCATCTGTATAGGTTAGGGCTACGATTTCTCTTTTATTGTTATATACATATTTCTTGTACTCGAAAATATTCATTCAGAAATATACAAAAATTCATAACTTTCTAACATGGTATCAATCCTCGGGGAACCCGATCCTGCGACAAATCCTTCCGCCCTCACAGTAGAACCACCATCTTTGCCGCCAGCCGCCGTCGTTATCGCTGCCGCCATCCACATTCGTTGGACTCTGCTTTCCTCTCCTTTCTCGACTCTCTCTCTCTAACTCTATTTCTGATCTCTCTCCTCTCTGCTCTTCTCTGGTCTGTCATCGGCGCCGCTACTATTACTCTCATCCACAAGCTTATTTCTCCACCTTTTAATCTACACCCAAAAGACGTCACCTCTCTTTTCTCCTGTTTCTCCGCTGTTGCCACCTTACTACTGCTGCCGTCCTCTGCTTCTCTCTGCACCCTTAGTCTTCCCCTCACTCAATCACTGTCGTCGCTTCCCACTCGCTTGAGTATATTATCTTTATATATAGCATGGCATGTTTTTATATGTTAGGGCTACGATTTCTCTTCTATTGTTGTATAGGCCTCTCTTGTACTCGAAATTATTCATTCAGAAACATACAAAAATTCATAACTATTACGTACTATGAATTCTAACATAGCAGTCATCAGGAAACCCGATCCAATGACAAATCCTTCCACCCTCGCGGTAGAACCACCATCTTTGCCACCAGCCGCCAGCACTGTCGCTGCCGCCATCGGGCTCCATCCACATCCATCGAACTCTGTTTCTCTCTCCTTTCTCGACTCTCTCTTTAACTCTATTTCCAATCTCTCTCCTCTCTGCCATTCTCCAGGCTGTCGCCGTCGATTCTCCTAGCGACGCCGCCACCATTACCATCATCCACCAGCTTATTTCTCCACCTTTTAATCTAAACCCAAAAAATGTCACCTCTCTTTTCTCCTCTTTCTCTCCTCTTGCATCTCCAATCAACGTCAACGGTGTTGCCACCTTACTACTACCGCCGTTCTCTGCTTCTCTTTCCACCATTGGTCTTTCCTTCACTCAATCAATGTCGGCCGCTTCCCGCTCGCTTGAGTATATTATCTTTGTATATACTTTGGCGCGTTTGTATAGGTTAGGGCTACGATTTCTCTTCTATTGTTATATACACCTTTCTTGTACTTGAAATTATTCATTCAGAAATATACAAGAATTCATAACTCTTACGTACTATGAATCTAACATGATATGAGTCGCCGGGGAACTCGATTCTGCAACAAATCCTTCCGCCCTCACAGTAGAACCACCGTCTACACCCAAACGACATTGCCGCTCTTTTCTCCTCTTTCTCTCCTCTCGCATCTCCGATCAGCACTTGGCGGTGTTACCACCTTACCACCATCGTCGTCCTCTACTTCTCTCTCCACCCTCGGTTTTCCCCTTACCCAATCACTGTCTGCCGCTCCCCTCTCCCCGCTCCCTTGAGTAGATTATTTTTATATATAGTTTTGGCCCGTTTGTATAGGCTACGGCTACATTTTCTCTTGTATAGTTATATATACGCCTTTTTTGTACTCAAAATTATTCATTAAGAAATATACTAGTATTTATAATTATTACATACTATAAATTCTAACAAAATTGACGACGTGTCACATGCTTTTCATTTATGTTTATTTAGTGGTATAAATTCATTTGAAAGAGATATAAAGACTTTTTATGGAAAAAGTATTCAACATTTCATTAAAAAAAACTCATATAAAATTTTATCCATCAAAATTATCATTTATATTAGACATAAAATTTGTGATTAAATTAGCAAAATAACAAAACACTAGATGTTAACATGGGCAATGAGCTGAAAATTATCATGTATTAAGTGAAAATTGTTGGATTTTTATAAAATAAAAAAATATAATTAATATTAATTAAGTTTATGGAAAACCTAATTTGTTTTTTGCAGTAAACCCATGGATTAATAACTAACCATATTCTTCTCCCCACATCTTGTAACCACCCAGTAATATTGCTTCGCGTTAAAACAGCTTATGATGGCTAGAGTAGTATAAATTAAACGTGATTCTTTTTCTGATTAAATGGTTCATTAAGTCTGCTCTCATTAAGTAAAACGCCATATAAATTGAGAAAGAGTATTCGTAAACTAACGATCAGAGCATAAGGAATTGAGTTGAAGAAAGGGATACAAGTTTGATCGATTTCACAAGTTCAATAACAGTTGTTGGAAGTAATTAATTGATTTCATTTTATCACTTCTGCCTTGCTTAGAAATTCTTTGTTATATTTTTTAATTGTGCCATGAGTAGTCGGTAGCATCTCGATTTATGCGGTCTTTCTTTTAAATTGATTGGAGATTGGAGTATTCGGGGTTCAGTCGATCAGCATGTTAAGGTAGCGGAATTTCATGAAGCTATCGATGAGCAGTTTGCATCCTCTGATTATGAAGTTCTCATCTATGAGGCATACTGAGGTCAAAGGAGTGTGTGATTATATCATACGCATGAGTGATATAGCGGCTCAACTAAAAGATTTAGAAGTTACCATGTCAGAATCCGTCCTATACCATTTCGTTTTGTGCTCTCTACCTCAACAATATACCCCCAATAAGATCTCTTACAACACACATAAGGACAAATGGTCAATTAATGACCTTATGACCATGTATGCTCAAGAGGAGGGTAGATTATCGATGGAAGAGGGCGAAAAGGTAAACCTTGCTACAACTTCTTTTTCAAAGAAGAAAAAAGATCACATAAGGGAAAGATTCATGTGAAAGTCATAAAGAAGGAGTCAATGTGTTCCTTCTATAAAAGGAAGGGACACATGAAGGACTGCATTAAGTTCAAAGTTGGCTTGAGAAGAAAGGTAATTTTCTAGCATTTGTTTGTTATGAATCTAATATCATTATTGTTAATCATGATACATGATCGATTGATACTGGGACCAATGTTTTCAAACCCAGCCCGAACCGCCCGGTTCGACCGGTTTGACTTGGAACTGGTCACTAAAACGAGCCGAGTTGGACCACAAAACCGCTTGGGGCTAAAAACCGTCTATTTTGGGTCGAACCCGTTCCACCCACCGGTTCGACTAGTGACCCGGAAAAACCGTTCGTGGGTCGAACGAGTCGGGTGGGTTGATAAATCCCCAAAAACTAAAGGGTTTAAAACGTGAAAATTGAAATCATAATTTTATTCCCCAAAGCCCAAATCAGAAACCCTTGCTTCACACTTTCTCCCGTTGAACTCGGCTGCGATTTGCTCTTTGTTCGCTGTTGCTGCTGCAACCCACAAGACAATACAAATTGGAGATTGAATTATCAGGCATCATCCACAAGACAAGGCCGCAAAACAAAGTACAATCTTTTTCAATTTTTCCTTTATTTTTTCCTCTACTTTGTTTTGTTGAATGAAGTAAGTGAATTATATGTAATGGTCATACCTGCTGCATAGGACATAGGTTTAATTGCTTCTGTATTCATAGATAAGTATACACTCTAGTAGATTATGGTTTGCAATTTATTTGAATTTGCATTTGATATATTTCGATCAAGAAGCGAAGGCATGATTGGTTAATCTTTGTGCTAGTTGAATTCTTCTGTCAGCAACTCAGATGAGTCTTTGACTACAATATTGTTGGGTTTTAAAATTTAAAGGATTGAGGAACTTAAAGCAACATTTTTGGAAGAGTAAACTGATAATCCAATTCTTAATTTATGTGGTTTAGACTCCATGGTTTAATTATTTCTAAATTAAACTTGTTAATTCAGAATGCTTTAATTATGTCCAAATTATATAATTTATTTATTAACTATTTTTGGATGTTGTGGATTGTTTATATTGTATATAATAAGACAAATAATGCATGGATATTCAAATTATTTATTCATTTTGCAGAATTAAGATGTCTTCTAGTGAGCAAAATATGGATAGTAGTTCCACTCCTACGTCGGGTTCATCACAATCACAATCACAGAGAAGAAAGACTGATTTAACCTGGAATCACGTTGTTGAAGGAATTATTAATGGGAAAAAGGTTATATGTTGCTTGTATTGTGGAAAACAATCAACTGGTGGTGGAATCAATAGGATGAAGCAGCACCTTGTGGGGAAAAAAGGTGAGATTATAGCATGTCCGAAAGTCCCTAGGTATCAGCTAGAACAATCTCTTAAAGGAATTGTTGATAAGAAAAGAGAAAGCCGAGACAGGTTTACTACTCAAGACCCATATGAAGACAGAAATGAAGACGAGGAGATTCAAGAAATACATAGGGAAACATGTGAAGGAGGTAATGCTACACAATCTAGTTTGTCGAAAGGAAAGACACAAGTTGGCCAAAGCAAAAAAAACATGTCATCGGGAAAAGTTATTGATTACTTTGCTCCACGAACCACTAAAGGAGCCCAACCTACCATAAAAAGTGTGCTTTCTGGTAAGGAAGCAATTTCTAGAGCTCATATGGAAGTAGCGATGTTCTTTTATGATACATGTATCCCGATAAATGCTTATAACTCTAGATACTTTCAACGCATGTTTGATGCTGCACTTGCAATTGGACCAGGATACAAGGTTCCTTCTTATCACGATCTTCGACTTCCTCTCTTAAGGGATGCGAAAAAAGAACTTAATTTATGGATTGAAAGTATTCGAAGTTTGTGGGAAGAATCTGGATGCACAATTATGGGGGATGGTTGGACTGATAGTCGCCAACGTACATTGATTAACTTTCTTGTGTATTGCCCTCGCGGAACAGTTTTCTGGAAATCTGTTAATGCTTCTGATGTTGTAGAAGATGCTCAAACACTCTTTAACTTGTTTAAAGAAGTTATTGAATGGGTAGGTCCAAGTAATGTGGTTCATATGGTCACTGATAATGGAGCAAACTATGTTGCAGCAGGGAGATTAGTTCAAGATCATTATACTCATATTAATTGGTCTCCTTCTGCAGCACATTGTCTAAACTTAGTTTTGAAAGATATAGCAAAAATGGACCATGTTGCTGATATTGTGAGTAGAGCATCCAAGTTAACCAGATTTGTATACAACCACGCATATTGGTTGTCTTGGCTGAGGAAAAGAAAGGATTGGACAGAAATAATTTGGCAAGGCGAAACAAGGTTTGGTACTACTTTCGTAGCTCTATTTAACGTCTATCATCACATGCATGATTTGAGAGCTTTGGTTACTTGCAAGGAATTCACTGATTCAAAGCTAGCAAGGGAGACAAAAACAAAAGAAGTCATTGATATTGCTCTGGATAAGAAATTTTGGAATAATTGCTTGATTATAGTGAAAATTATGGAGCCATTGATGCGTCTTTTAAAAATTGTTGATGGAGATAAAAAGCCTTCCATAGGATATGTTTATGAGGGAATGCTTCGGGCAAGACATGGTATAAAAAGTCTTTTCAAAAAGAGTAAGTTGATGTATAAGCCGTATACGAATATCATAAAGAGTCGTTGGGATAGACAGTTAAGGAAAGACATACATGCGGCAACGTATTGGATTAATCCTGCATTTCAGTATGATCAATCATCATTTTGTCATAAACCGGAGGTTATGGGAGACGTTTTTCAAATGATCACAACTAAAGGAACGAAGAACATGACAAAGTTGTTACAAGAGACTAGCTTGTTTCGAGATAGGTTAGGGAGCTTCGGACATGAACTCGCTCTTGAAGCTAGTAAGAACACTCAACCGGGTAAGTTGTAACTTTTGTTATTATTTTTTCTTGATATAGCAGATTATTGTTTTACTTTAATTAAGTTATTTTTGTAAGTTCTTATATCATTTCTTTTTTTAGATGAATGGTGGAAATTATTTGGTCAAAGTGCGCCCAATCTTCAAAAGTTGGCTATTAAGATTCTTGGTCAAACAAGTAGTTCATCTGGGTGTGAAAGAAATTGGAGTGTATTTGAACGTATACATACCAAAAAAAGGAATAGGTTGGAGCATCAGAGTCTAAACGATTTGGTTTATGTTCATTATAATCTTAAGTTGAAAGATAGGTAAAAATAGTTTGATTAAAATTGAAGTGTTGTCTTATTTTATAAAGCTATTTACTCATTGGCGTTTTTATTTTCTTGAAAACTTTAGGTGGTTTTTGAAAAATGAAAGTTTCGATCCAATTGATTACGAGAGTATTGACAAACTTGATGTTTGGATCGTTGATGAAGAAGAAGAAGAATCATTTCTTAACTATGAAGATATAGAGGTTACACTTTATGAACAATTAGATCCTCCACGAATGGAAAGAGAACGTCGTCGTCCTCGAGAAGGTATGTGTGCAATACTTGATATGGTTGTGGATATATGATAATAAAAATTATTTAATGTTAGATATATTGATTTTTTTTTTATTAAAATGTAGATGATAATGCCATTGAAGATGTTGATGTCGTAGAAGTTGATGACGATATAGATTTTTCAACTTTTGAGCATTTCAATCTCGACGATAATTTGCATGATATTTCTATTGGACTTGGAATAGGTGGTAGCACGAGTGGTGGTGGAATGAATGAAGATGATGATGAATGACTATGGCTCTTTAGAACGTGATGGTGTTTTATATTGGAATTTGATGTGATTTATTTTATATTATTAGGATAAATTTAGACTATTGAGTGTGTTTATTTTAGTTTGAGTAAATTAGAACTATGGATTGATGTGTTCTTTTTAAAATTTGACATGCCTTGTGTTGTAGACAATCGGACATGTGGTTTATGATTTTGGACAGTTATATGCATAATTAATTTTAATTGTTCACTTTATAATATTTTCCATAAATTTACAGAGTGAAAATGGATTTAAAATGAAGAAAATATTATTTTTTCATATTTATACATTTTTTATTATTATTTATTACGTAATTATGACGTCACTGGTTCGACCGGTGTTGACCCGATGGTTGAACTAGTGACCCGTGACCCGGTTAATTTTTCGGTTCGATGATTGGGCTGGGTTTCAAAACATTGACTGGGACTATAATCCATGTTTCAAATACCTTGCGGCGTGTGACAAACCTAAGGAAACTAGTGGACAGTGAAAGATTTATCTATTCAAGCAACAAGATAGCTTCTTCACATGTGGAAGCCATTGGGACATGCAATTTGGTTTTAATGAGTGGTTTTACTTTACGATTAGAGAAAACGTTCTATGTTCTAAATTTTACAAGGAATTTGATTTCAGTATTTAGACTTTTACTTTTGGATTTTCCTTTATTTTTCCACACTCTGGTTTCAGTATCATTAGAAATTATGAAGTTGTTGGCTACGGTACATTGTCTGATAATTTATTTCATCTTGGCCTGCAAAATGATACCACTCATAATTTTATACATGTTAACGTTAGTTTAAAAGAATGTATTATGAATGAGGATTCCTCTATGTTATGGCACCGAAGATTGGGACACATATTCATTGAGAGTGTTAAGAGTTTGGTAAAGGAAATGGTATTTGGTACTCTAAACTTTACTGATTTCGACACTTGTGTTAGTTGCATTAAAGAAAAGCAAACTAGCAAACACAAATTTGGTGCTAAAAGGAGTTCCAACTTATTAATAATCATACACACGAATATTTGTTGTCCAGATATGAATGTTGAAGATCTGAAATACTTTATTACCTTCCCAGATGATTATTCACGATATATGTATCTCTATTTACTTTTTTTCTAAAGACGAAGATTTAAATGCCTTTAAATTGTTTGAAGTTGAGTTAGAGAATCAATGTGGTAAGTACTATGGTAGATATACTGAGAACGGACAAGCATGTGGTCCATTTGCTAAATTTTTTCAAGGGCATGGAATTGTTCCCCAATACACTATGCCTGGTTCTTCAGACCAGAATGGCGTAGCGAAAAGAAAAAATTGGACATTAATTAACATGATGCGTAGCATGAGAAGTAATGTTAAACTTCCATCATTTTTGTGGATTGATGCTCTTAAGACATCAATGTATATATTAACCCGGGTCCCTTCCAATTTCGTCTTTAAGACGCCTTTTGAGCTATTTAGAGGTTGAAAACTAAGTTTGAGACCTATACGCATTTGGGGATGCTCATCTGAGGTGAGAATTTACAACCCACAAGAGAAGAAGCTTTACCCAAAGACTATTAGTGGGGTATTTCATTGGATATGGCAAAAAGTCTAAGGGTTGTAGATTCTATTGTCCGTCGCATAGCACCAAGATTGTGGAATCAAGAAATGCTACATTTCTTGAGAATGATTTGATCAGTGGGGGTGATCAATTTTAGGATATTATTCATGAAAAAGACCACTATGAGGTCCCACCCTCTGATTTATGTGACAAATTGATTGTCATTCACGCTCGTCAAGTTCAACCGAGCGTTAGACGACCAAATACAGAAATTAAAAAAATTGTTGATCAAAATTCAATAGATCATATTGTAAATGAGAAATCAGTTCATCATGAGAGTAAACAAGTCTCACTAAAGAGATCTACTCGAGAAAGGTGATCAGTTGTTCCTGATGATTATGAAGTGTACATGCAAGAATCGAATTGCATGTTGGAGTCGATAATGATCCTTTGTCGTTTTCACAAGCCGTAAGTTCTACAAATTCAAACTTATGGATAAATACTATGAAAGATGAGATGATATCTATTGCGTCTAATGGAGTTTGGAATCTCGTCGAGTTGCCTGATAGTGTAAAAACCATTGGATGCAAGTGATTTTTTAAGACAAAAAGTGACTCATTTGGCAACATCGAGAGACATAAGGCAAGACTCGTTGTTAAAGAATTTATTCAAAGGGAAGGAATCGATTACACGACTAGTTGTTAAAGGGTTCACTCAAAGAGAATGAATCGATTACACGGGGACCTTTTCTCCTATATCAAAAAAAAAAAAAATTCTCTTCGCGTGATTATGGCATTAATAGCTCATTTTGATTTCGAGCTACATCAAATGAATTTGAAAACGGCATTCCTCAATGATGATTTAGAGGAAGAGGTTTATATGAAACAACTTGAAAGATTCTCCTTCTAAGGATGGTGAACATTTGATTTGTAAGCTAAATAAATCCATAAACGGGTTAAAACAAGCCTCCTACACATGGTATAAGAACTTCCATGAAATAATTACTTCATTCGGTTTCGAAGTTTTTCGTCATATGTTGTATGCGCATAATATCTTGCTTGCAACCAATGATAAAGGGTTGCTATGCGAAATGAAACAATTCCTTTCAAGTAACTTTAATATGAAAGATATGAGAGAGGCATCTTGTGTAGGGGTGTAAACGAGCCGAGCTCGGTGATTTTTCCGGGCTCGAGCTCGAGCTCGAAACTTCATATATGAGCTCGAGCTCGTCGAGCTCGATTTGGAGGGCTCGAGCTCGGTATTAGTTAAGTTGGTTCGCCTCGGCTCGCGAGCTCGATTCGAATCCAGGCTCGCGAGCTCGAGCTCGCGAGCCCGAGCTCGAGCTCGCGAGCCCGAGCTCGCGAGCCCTGACCCGAATCAAGCTTGTGCTCGAGCTCGAGCCCGAGCTCGAATCGAGCTTACAGCGGCTGGAGCTCGACTGCCTGATCTGCATTTCAGAACTGAGTTTCTTTAATCATTCTTCTTTGTAAAAATTGACAGAGAAGATAAACAGAAAGGGAAACATTTTTCATTGATTAAAGAATCATGTACAGTGATATCAATCATCTTTATTAAAGAGAAAATGATAAAGCCACTTTTTATATATAAGGCACCCACTAACAAAGCTATAATGCGTCAAACCATCAATGACACTTTTTCTGTTTTCCATCTAATATAACATAACAATAATAATATTTAACATTCTTGAGCTATTTCTGTGTGTATATATATATGTATAGGTTTATATATATGTGTGTACATATGTACATATTTATGAAATCGAAAATCCTACCTTTAAAGCCAAATGAAGCTATCAAATGTTATTAATGGTGATTCCCAAGCCCCGACGATGAAGAGAGGCCGATGAAGTTGAACAACGGCGAGAGGTGGATCGGAGCCGGAGATGGGAATTGAAAACTAGGTTTTTTAATTTATGAATTGTCGTTCTCGTACCTTCTGTTCTAAATCCCCAAATTCCATTCTTTTGATTTTATTTATTAATTAGAGTTTATTAAATATAATAAATAAAAATATTAAAATTAACAAAAAGGCTCGCGAGCTTTTTTCGGAGGGGGTTAAGCTCGAGCTCGAAAAATTCGAGCTCGAGCCGAGCCGGCCTGGCTCGCGAGCCGGCTCGGCTCGATTTACACCCCTAATCTTGTGTCATTGACATTAAGATCCATGGAGATAGATTTAGAGGCATTTTGAGATTGTCCCAAGAGGCCTATATCAACAAGTGTTTGAAAGATTCAAAATGAAAGATTGTTCACCAAGTGTAGCACCCATTGTGAAGGGTGATCTGTTCAATTTGGACCAATGCCCCAGAAATGACATTGAAAGGGAACAGATGAAAAATATTTCATATGCTTCAATTGTTGGTAGCATTATGTATTTTCTGGTCTGCACCAGACCCGATATTGCATACGTGGTTGGAGTATTAGGAAGATACTAGAGTAATTAAGGGATCGATCATTGGAAGGCTGGAAGGAAAGTGTTTAGGTACCTTAAGAGTACTAAGGATTACATGTTTACGTGTAGACGAACTCATAATCTAGAAGTGGTAGACTATTCAGACTCCGATCACAGTGGCTGCGTGATTCACTTACATCCACATTTGGATATGTGTTCATGCTAGCTGATGGTGCCGTATACTGGAGAAGTGCAAAGCAAACTATGACGGCCATTTCTACTATGGTAGAGGAGTTTATTTCTTGCTTTGGGGCTACCTCACATGGTTTTGGTCAAAAAGTTCCATATCTGGGCTTCGAGTTATTGACTCTATTAGTTGGCCGATAAGAATGTATTGTGACAATTCATTTGTTGTCTTCATGGCTAAGAATAATAGGAGTAGAAGTCGAAATAAACACCTCGACATAAAGTATCTAGTCATGAAGGAACCTGTTCAAAAAAGAAAAAGTGACCATCGAACACATTAGTACTAGTTTAATGGTCGCTGATCTCTGACTAAAGGCATGCCAATTAAGACTTTCAAAGCTCATGTGGCGAGAATGAGACTTGCACCCACTCTGTAGTACATTCATTATGTTTTTGTTTGAATCTAGAATAAACATAAGGTTTACTCATTAAGTTAATTGTGTGTGGTGTGTTGAGAATCTGATATATCGTGATACATTGAATATTAATTCTCGCTCTAAAAGATTTCATCGCAATGATTCGTAAATTATATCTCTTCTCAAATGGGCCAAGTGGGAGAATGTTGGATTTATATAAAACAAAGAAATACAATTAATATTAATTCAGTTTATGGAAAACCTAATTTTGTGGACTATTTGTTTTGGCAACAAACCCATGGCCTGATAAATGCCCATATTCTTCTCCCCACATCTTCTAACCACTCACTAATATTGCTTCATGTTAAAACTGATCTATGATAGCTAAAATAGTATAAATTTAACGTAATTCTTTTTCTGATTAAATGGTTCACTAAGCATGCTCTCATAAATAAAATACTATCTAAATTGAGGAGGGTTTGGAAACTAACCATCAGAGCATAAGGAATTTAGTAGAAGAAAGGCATACAAGTTTGATCGATTTGACAAGTTCAATAGCAATGGCTGGAGGTAATTAATTGATTTCGTTTTATAACTTACGCTTAAATTAATATATGTTCATATAATAAAGAGCATATATATAGTTATATACTTACAAAAATAAGTTAAACTTCCAGATAAACATCTACAATATCTACAAAATTGATTTGTAGGTCTAGAATTTCAAAATTGGCATGGCGAAACAAATGTATCATGTAATTAAGAAACATAAGGCCAATCTTAAGCCTAAGGGTCAATATCAATTGGTCTGGCTAGATTGACCAAGGTTATTACTATCAATTAAATCGGGTATATCTTGCTTGACCTATTGATATGCAATTTAAGCATTTAGGTTTAAATAATATGACTATATAAAACATTACAATCAAGCGTAATTTTAGTGGTATATAAATCAAAATAAAACATCTTGTTTGCTTGCTATCTACGGCAATGTTTTGAAACCCAACCCGGTCATTGAACCGGAAAATTGACCGAGTCACGGGTCACTGGTTCAACCGTTGGGTCAATACCGGTCGAACCAGTGATGTCATAATTACGCAATAAATATTAAACAAAATACTAATATTGATTATAAAATTTTAAAACATAAAAAATTGATATTTTCTATTTTCAAAATCATTTTTAGTTCATATATTTATATCAAAATCATGAAAAAAATTAAAAAAAATTTAAATAAATAAGCAAAATTATGTTCAAGTGATATAATTTTCGAATTCATGGAACAAAAAATCAAATGTACATCACAAATGGCATAATTGCTACATAATTGTATAATAAACCAACAATTTTGAAGAAAAAAACTTAAAAGCTTTAATAATTTACAAACCAACAAAAACTAAAACGAAAAAGACTAGAGTTTACAAATAATATATTTTGATTTGATTTGATTTGTTCGAATGAAAGATTTTCTTGAGAAATTTTCTTTGAATCATGTTGGATGAGCAAAATAATAGAAAGTTGGTGATTTTTTGCGAAAAAATTAAGTTTTAAGCTTGAATTTTGGTACTTATAAAAACCGAACGGTTCGATTGACCCAGGCCCGGTTTTACCGGGTCACCGGTTCGACCGGTGGGTCGAACGGTTTTTGACCAAATTGACCGGTTTTGAGCCCAAAACGGTTTTGTGGGTCTAACCGGTTCGTTTTGAGGACCGGTTCTGGGTCAAACCGGTTGAACCGGGCGGGCCGAGCTGGGTTTTAAAACATTGATCTACGGCGGATTAAATGAACTATTATTTTTCATGCCAAATAAATGAAGTAACACACAATAAAAGCTTGATAGTACAAATGAAGTAAATATTAATCTTATGAATTATGTGAATTCAGTATAATCCAGCATTTCGTAAGGATTTTATGTTTAGCAAGTTTTTATTAGTAAAGAAACTGGATATGTCTACCTGACATTTCATACACTTCTCAACATTCGAAAAACCACCTGCAATATGTTGCTTTAGTCGTGAAACGCCTGAGCTTTTCATCTCCTTCCCGCAATAGCTACACTTTGTCCATAGACGATTGTTATGTATCATCTCGCCGAGATCCCATCCTAAATCTCGCTTTCGTCCTTTACGTATATTTGGAATCATCTCAAGATATATAAATATGATTAAAACGATTAAATCGCACAATAATCCTATATTTTTAGAATGGTTCAATGTTAGTAAAATATGAGTCAAGTTTGGGTTTAGAAAAAAAAAAACTATACAAGCTGAATTCCAGCCTATATCAATAAGAGCCCATCTACAAATTTGGACGAGTTGAAATTTGTCTTATAAGAAAATCTAATTAACATTTCGATTTGATTAGAGATTTGGAGGTCAATGGGCTGAATCCAGTTGTATTTCATTACAAAGTTTGGTCAATTGAATGGCTTCAATCGAATTCGAGCTGAATCTGACTATTTTTCCAAAATCGAGTTTGTTGTTGGACTAGCCGACTCGGCTTGAATCAAGCCATCCCGGCTCGTTGAACACTCCTACTCGAGTAGGCCTTATTTTCCAAATTAGAATATAAGTTGGGCCCGAAAATTACGTTTTCAATTCAAAACTGAGCGAAATTGGTTCGATATTATGGATCTTATTTGCATTTTTATTTATGAAAAATGTAAAATTGTAGTTACAAGCCCCAACATCCATTAATATTTACTGCTCGTGTTTTTCAAGTGCACCATTAATCATTTTGGGATCAAAATGGCATTTAAGTCGAAGTTATTGATTAAATCGCATGCGACTTTTTGAGGTAATTATAATATTGTGTGAATATTTCTATAACTCCTAAATTTCATAAAATATCAAAAAGGTGAAATGTTAGTACCATCTAAACTTTGTATATCACGAGTTATAAACTTAGTTGATGTGGTATTTCCTTTTCAACAATTTATAAAAAAGAAAACATGCAAGCACAATTAGCTTCATTTGGATTTCTTTTATTCAATTTATGTACAGTAAAACTTCATCAACATGTGTCATGTAAGATACAATATATCACATGTGATATTTTAAGAGTATTTCGAGTCTGTTTGGATTGTTTTTGTTTTTGAAGTTTTACAAAATAGTTTTGAAGAACAGTTTTATCAAAACAATTTTGCAGTATAAATAATGTTGAAATCCTGTTTGGTTGACTATTTTGAATAAAAATAAAAATCGGGAAACTTTGTAAAGGGGAGTGTTTTGATGCGAGGATGAGTGAATGAGGAGAGAAAAAGAATATATTTTTTCAATGAGGGCTTAAGTGATATGTGTTTTTTTAGTTTGGAGTGTAAAAGTGTTCTGTAAAACTTAAAAACAGGTAAAACCTGTTTTGCAAAATAACAGATTTTGGAGTTTTGTTTTTCAAAAACAGAAAGTGAGAACAAGCCAACCAAACGCCTTTTTCATATTTTTGTTTTGCAAAAACAAAAACGTATTTTAAAAACAGTCATCCAAACAAATAATTTTAAATGAGAGAACATTTGGACAATCAAAAAAAGGATAATGAAGAAGTTTTGGCACAAAAAGTAGCACTTGTTCTAAACATCGAAATAAATTTGAATATTGTTTATATATAAAATTATATAATACACATCAGGTCTAACAGACTTGGTGTTTTATACACTACACAATTTAAAAAATTGAGTTGTAAAATAATACATCTTATGTCACATCAACCCTGTTGGACCCGATATGATATAAAAATCTCGTGTTTCTATAGTTAGGATTTTCTTTGTCTCATGCAATTTTCTTGTCAAAATTCTTGAACTAGTAAATATTATTCCTTCCTAAATTGTATATATAATTTTGTTTTGCATGAACAATTCAGAAGGTATGTCGTGCAAAACATTAGGTCATTGATTGAATACGTGCAAGAGATAATACAACTCGTGATATGATTTGATTTTTTCTATTTTTACTTTTTGGCCAATAAGCCCATAACTTTGCACACTTGAGACAAGAACGTGACACCTAACTCGGATTATTTTACTTGTGATAAAATGTTGATTTTATTAATATTATTACTCTCATTAAATTGGTATCATAACGAATAAATTTTGAAGTAATAATTTTGGAGCTAGTTAATGAAAACTCTAATACTACTTTAATTATAACAATGTGAACAATATCTACAAGTGAAAACTAAACACCAACTTAGAGTAATAGAACTTTACAGAAAAATTAGGATTAATTCAAGAGTTATAAATGAGGAATATTTTAAAAATTCGCAACGTGTCGTGTCTGACATCCTATTGGATACGACACTCCTCTAATATTTTCCGACACCGTATCTAAAGTGGAAAGTAAATTCGTCAGCTTAAATAAAATGGAAAAAAATAAATTTTGAACAACGTATTGAACGTGGCTAGAGGTGTGTCTAGTATGTATACATTATTTATGATGTTTCATATTATTTCATTTATTTTTGTTGGTTTTAAAAAAAGAAAAAATTGAATCTTCTTTCGGACATGTATACCTTTGAAAATCAAATACAAATCTTATAGTTTATTTATCTAACCAATTATATTGAAATTAAAAAAAAGTTTAATTTATATATTTTAGTGTAAATTAATAAACATATATATATAATATATATACTATATATTTCATAGCAATGAGGAGACGGAATGTATCTTTTTTTTTTTAAATTGTGTCTTGTTTCCATGTCGTATCGTGCATTATACCAGTGTCCTATGTCCATGCTTCATAGTTAAAGAATAATATTATGTACCACCAATTTTTTATTTTTCATAATATTGGAAATCAACTTGCAATGAATTAATTTGATGAATTTACTAATATTTATATTCTCTAAATTAAGGGACGTAAATAATTAGTGATACTATATATTACAGTTTTTCAATTGAATGCATATTTCAAAGTCGATGTAGCATAGCTGGCACTGAGTATGATTGAAATACTTATTAAATGAATATTCGATCTAACAAACGTGGAGAAACAGAAGTGTGGACTGTGGAGCTAGGCTTTTACTTTCCTTAATGTAGCTGCAATTATTGATTGGATTCTTTTTCCTCAAATCATAAAACAATTACACTTTAATTAAATGATAAACCTTGAGTGGGGTTCCATTTATAGAAATATCACATTATCGTGGGACTGATTATATTTATGCAATATTTTTCTTTAAAATGATGGTTTTATTTTGTCAAGGTCAAATATTTATAATAAAATGTCAATATAATATGATATTATTGTCTACCACGTTAATTGAAATATTATTGGAGCATATGCCAGACACATACCGACTCAATCTTAGATAAAATATAACAATGAAATTTTAAAGATTGAAATCACGTACTCGAGAAAATATAACATCAAATACTACCTAATAACTACAAATTAAAAAACATAAATTTCAAAATAGGTTGTGGAAGAGAGGCATTTGAAAGAAAACTTTAGATAATTTTTTCATTATGAACTGGAAGTTAGTTAATTGTGCATTAATTTAAAAGTACAAGTTTTATTATGAAAGAAATAGGCAAAATTCTAATTTAAGCCCACGAGATATCTTAATTTTAATTTTAGTTTCATGTTTGACTGAATTTAAAAAAAAAAAAAAAAAGAATCCAATATGTTTCACTAATTGCAAATTTGTTCATTTTTAAGCGAAATTGGTTCCATAAGATATTTTCCGTTAAATATTGGCATTTTCAATTTTGATTCAGAGTCGTTTCTGCTCTATTTTTGGTGAAGACTCAAAGCCCCGATCAACATGAATTTTTTCCCCTTTCCCTTTTTCATATCACTAGAAATCTTTATAAAACATATTGTTCGAATGCTTATAGTCTAATAGTTACTTTGAGAGTTTTAAACCATAGAAATTTAAACAAAGGATGCGTTTTATTTTTTTTGTCAAGTTATAAGAATCACAATAGTGAATTATTGAAAGTCAAAAAACCCGAACTAGAGTGGTATTAATTTAAAAACTTTAAAATAAATTTCAAATTCAAATATCAAAATTAGCTGTTGGCATCCTTACACACTCAATCCTCATATTATACATATTCAATAACTAAATATTTTATCACCAATCGAAAATAGTTTACGAGGCTTTAGTGGAGGTTGAGATAGCTTAGATAGTTATTCTAGATTAAATATTATTAGATAAAAAGTTTAATTTTAGTTTCACATTATATACTGAATCTTTTCTGAAATTTAGAATTCATCCAATGGTTTTGAACTAAAATGGGTCTGACACCTAATTCTATCAAAATGTAATAATATTAATTGTGTGGGATTACCCTACTTAAAAAAGATCAAGTTTATAACTATTTTAAAAAAAATTGGACGTTTTTTAAAATCTAAGTAGCTAGAGGACTAAAATAAAAAAAATAATAGGATTTTATGAAATTAAAATTAAAATTTTACCAAAAAATATGATCAATATATCATCAAGTGCAACTGACGCCATATGTTCCCACTGCCTGCTACAATTAACTAAATAAAAACAAACTAATGCTATAAAATATAGCGCTGCGATCCACTCTATTATTATATTATTTTTTCAAAAGAAATTCAGAAATGGTCTCTTGATCATACGGATTAAGCCAGGGCAGTTAACGTGTTGTTCTTGATTTTTTGTTGTTTGTTGTTTACAAAATATTTTAAAATTGATCTTGACTGACTTCATACGGCATATACTTAATCATATGAGTATATAAGGAATTTTGGATTTTATTTAGACCGTGGAGTTTAATGAGTAAAAAAGATATTAAAAAAAAAAAACAATTTTCTTCATTTTTCTTTTATTAATAAAAATTTTGTTTTATTCTTTTGGGTACATATTACCTTCACATAAATCCAATTGTAAACAATTCCAAAAAAAAAAAAAATATTTAAAAACAATTAAGAACAAGCCTATAAGGCATACCATTGCATTTATGCATGTGATGAATTTTGAATAATCTGGATCAGTCACGGTCTAATATTATCTTGCTTTGACTTTATTAAATTTATAAGTTTTTAAATGCAACTCTCCTTAACAATCATATTTTTGACCATTTCTTTGTAATACTAAACTTTTTTTTTGTCCTCCTATTGATGAAGCACTTCAAGACAGATAATAAGTTCATTTTTACAAATTATAGAGAACAAGTTGGCAAATATCTAAGATTGCTACCTAAAAGACTAAAACCCCGAATTTCTTTATCACTTTTTAAATTTTGTTTGAAAGAAATTCGTGTAATATATGCAATTGATACAATTTGCGGACTCACTTTTAATTATTTTTAATTAATGACATAATTTGTGACATATAATAGGCTATATATATTCTTCAAACCAAACTTTGTTTTACTTGATTAAAATCTAATTGATTGTGAAATTATTAAGAAGCCATTGAAACCATCCGAAAAAAAAAAAATTAAAGACTTGATAATATGAAGATTGGCTTATTGCAAAAAGTGTTGAATGAATCCCATAAAAATCTGTCATAGTTTGCATTTTTTTGCTCATTGGTTTAGCCACTCTTTTGCCTGTCTTTTTCCCTTTTGCCTTTTTCCAGTAATTATTTATTCCATGGACCATGTTTTGCTCTATATTCAAACTCTCACTTTCAATTCACAAAATGCTAACACGTCTCTATATAACAAATTGTTACTCCAAAAAATTTAAGCACTATAAAGCAAGTAGTTGAAAACTGAATATTGTCTAATTTTAACTTAGTAGATATTTCAATTGTTGATATGTGATGTATTATTTATAATAGGTTGAAGTTTGTTTGGATATTGCAGTTAAAACAAATTGTTAAGCTTATTAATTAACAACAGTAACAAACTTAGAGACAAAATTATATAGGGTGAAAAGACAAACATATGTTGCATGATACTAGAGATCAATCGTTAAAAATACGTTTGAACTTGGTTCATTAACATAACAAATCAAGTTTAGAATAAACTATCTTCAATAAGTGCTTCAATTAGTACACATGACAAAATATGTAAAAAAAAAAAAATTAAGCTACTAAAACTCGACTTGTATTCACATCCAATAAGAATCATTTGAGCTTGGCGATCAACAAACTTTGCTCTTTAAATACATATTTTGAAGCTCGATATCAATTCAAATAATTATAAATGATAATTTATTCAACTCGATTCGATCAATGTAAATCCTAAAATTAAATATTTTTTGTTATAATATTGGGATTGATCAACTATTATGTAGTCAACTAAGATAGGAGTTACTACAAAACAAAGGCGGCCATAGATAAAGCCAGCATAAAATGTCTCTTTCAAGATCATATACACATCGCCACTTACATATATATTCACATACCACACTAGTTGTAATAATAATAATTGTAATGAAGCTTTCTTCCTTGGAGAAAGATTCTATGCCAACTGGCTATATGACCACTTCTCTTAATATAAAATTCCAAATCGACCCATATAAATATATACATACATAACATTTCCATTTCATTACAATCAACAAGCTATAGATTAATATGGGTCGACTCGATTTCTTCGTAGCTGCAGCATTATCCATTTCTGTGGCTATTTTGCTATTCTCAGGCCCTGTCACAGCTCAACCAAAGCTTAACTACTATTCTAAAATCTGCCCTGATGTCGAAAACATCGTTAAAAATGCAGTTGCAAAGAAATTTAGTCAGACGTTTGTTACTGTCCCGGCAGTTATTCGTCTCTTCTTCCATGATTGCTTTGTTTCGGTAATCCTTTGTTTTGTTTTTCTCTCATTTATATATATATATATATGTATACACAGATAGATATACATATATATGTGTGTGTGTTTTGTGTGTAAATCTTACATATATAGTGTGTGTATATGTAGGGTTGTGATGCATCAACAATAATAGCATCGACTCCGGGAAATAAAGCTGAAAAGGATCATCCGGATAACTTATCACTGGCTGGAGATGGATTTGATACTGTAATCAAAGCCAAAGCTGAAGTGGATAAAAACCCTAAATGCAAAAATAAGGTGTCTTGTGCTGATATTCTTGCATTGGCAACTCGTGACGTTATTGTCCTGGTATGTAAAATCTGAAATTAATTTCTATTTTTTTATTTTAAATTATAGCATATACATATATATATATATATATGATTGGTTAAAAAATGGTGATGATCAATTCAAGGCTGGTGGGCCTTCATATCCAGTGGAATTGGGAAGATTTGATGGGCTGAGTTCAACAGCTGCAAGTGTAGAGGGTAATCTGCCAAAGCCAACATTTAATCTGAATCAGCTTAATTCCATGTTTGCTTCAAGAGGATTGTCTCAGGCAGACATGATTGCCCTCTCAGGTATTAAATTTTGAACTTCCATTTTATTAATTTCATTAATTATTAAATTATAAGATTGCAGTTCATTATTGTTAATTAATTTTAAATATTTTATTTTGCCAAGATTCGTTTTTAGGCTAATTTTGTTAGTGGATATTAGTATTACATGTTGCACATGCTAAAGCAATAATATGATGAGATAAGACGTAAGAATTTGGTGTTCCCTTACAGATATATCACATGATCAAGTCTAATAAATTGAAGTCAACACTAAATATATGTAGAAAACATATAAATCTGCTTCTTTTTTTTATTATTTAATTTTATCTTAAAAAGGAATTATTGTAGGACTAAAAACGATTATTGTGTTTAACCCACGGGGAATATTATTATAGATTATAAAATAGAGGTAACACAAAAATTAACTAAGCGAAATTGATTTTGCAAAAGCGTTTTATTTCATTAATGTTGAGTTGGTCGATAAGATTCGTATGGGTTTGCTAGAAGTTCTATTATCTAATTATATAATAATAATAATAATAATAATAATAATAATAATAATAATAATAATAATAATAATAATAATAATAATAATAATAATAATAATAATAATAATAATAATAATAATAATAATAATAATAATAATAATAATAATAATAATAATAATAATAATAAGATGATGATGATGATATAAGCCGTTACAATTTGTTGTCCATTTCAATTACCAACCAAGTCTAGTAAAAATCAATCAATTAAATAACAAAAAAACATGTACCTTTATAAATTCTTGTTTGAATCTAATATTATGACTTTTTCTTTTGGTAATGAATAAATAACAATTTAAAGTAGGAAAATTGCTGAAATAATTAAAAAAATTCACAAAATGATTGGATGATGTATTAATTGGGCATGCTTCTGTCTGTATGCAGCTTGTCACACTGTAGGATTTTCCCACTGCAGCAAATTCTCTGACCGGATCTACAATTTCAGTCGTCAAAATCCGATAGACCCGACCCTGAACCGGCAATATGCGACCCAATTGCAGGGAATGTGCCCGAAAAATGTTGACCCGAGGATAGCAATCGACATGGACCCAGTTACTCCTAAGAAATTCGATAATGCTTACTTTAAAAATCTAATCCAAGGAAAAGGCCTATTTACCTCGGATCAAGTTCTTTTTACGGATTCAAGATCCAAAAACACTGTTACTACTTGGGCCTCAAACCCGCAAGCCTTTAACGCAGCTCTTATCCAGGCCCTGACTAAGTTGGGTCGGGTTGGAGTCAAGACTGCAAAGAATGGAAATATTCGTTTTGACTGTGGGAGATTTAATTAAGAGATAGAATTTGAAAAAATACTTCTCGTAATTAAACGACGAAATATTATATATGGTGCTGACCTTAACCCTGGTTAGCCGTTTTTGGGTTCATGAGTTCAAATTTTACATGATTAGAATATTTTATTTTGATTCGTTTAAAAAAATATTTTAAATGAGACATGTTTGTTTTTGATTGATTTGTATGTGAAGGAATTTGTTGTTTTAAGCATTTTTCAAATGAAATTAATGTTGAATGTGATTAAACTTGATCTATGTACTCTCATCCGTGTAATTTGTTAACTAGGCTTATATATATGATTAAGGCCTCACAAAAACATTGCAGAGATTTTGAGTTCAAGTTTCATACAGATATACATGTTTTTTTTTTTTTTTTTTTGATCAAATGTAAAAAATTTTATTAAGATCAAAACCATACACAAGACCCCGGAAGTACCGCGGTATACAAAAAAACCATTACAATCTACCAACATTATAATATTGGAATACCCAAAACAAAAACTATCATTACCAAAGCAACATAGACTAAGGCGCCACCCCTAGCCTATCACAAACTAGTCTAAAGCGCCACCTCTAGACTACAATCGTATCGTACAATTCGGTCCAACATTTCGGCTGTTTATTGTTTGTCCGTGACTACGAGCGCCAACCCGGCAACTTCCAGTTTCCGTTATCAATTTTCGTAACATGCATCTTCCCTTTCCCTTCATCAACTTTCACAATAGGCTGGTGCTGCTTTTTCTTCTTTCGATAGATAACCGGCATAAAAGGTCCTTCATCATTAGATGATTCGCCCATATCGGTAGGACTGTTCATTTTCAGGTTCGAATCCATGTCCTTCATACCATATTTCAGATCCCCATCTGATGGTTCAATATTTAAAATTTCTGTTTGTGTCTTAGTCCCCACATTCCCCTGCCGGGTGAGATCCGTGTTAGCAATATCATCCGTCTTAGTCCCTTTTCTCTTCCGAACCGCCTCATCAGTTCCTATGCGCTCAGCCAGCTTCAACATCTTTTGCTTTTGCCGAGAATTTATATCTAGCGGACCCGCCCCATCAGTCTTAATGGACTCAGCCAACTTTGGTGTCGCAGCATATACCGTCTTAGTCCCATCCTCTTCCGTTGTAGCAACTTTATTTGCAAGTCGGGTTTCTTGCATTTCATCATCTTTTAAAATTTCCTTATCTGTCTCGGTCCCCTCGTTTCCCATCATTACAATCGTCTGACGCCAAGTTTGCCTCTCTACCTCTTGTGTAGCTGGCAGTTCGTTAGTATCTTTATGTGCATCATTTCCCTGTCGGGTCAAGGCTACGACCTTGGCCGTGGTAGTACTCTTTAGCTCTTCGTTTTGCCGAACGGATCTATCGGGTGGATCCCTCTCGGCAGTTCGGATGCGTGCAGCCAACTTCGGCCAGTCAGTAGGATCCTTCGGCCGAGGTTTCATATTTACCCCTGGTGCAGCTGGCCATGGTTTTAATGGTACCATCCCGGCAGAGTGCGCTTTGTGTGCTGCACACCCATCACTCGCATGGCCAAGTTGCCTGCAATTTCCACAAAATTTCGGTAAGTACTCATAGTCTACTAGTTGTAAACGGGCCTTACCATTTAGGAGACGCAAAGGTATGGACTTCACTAGGTCTGTAGACGCGTCCACTTCTACAAGGACCCGGGCATATGCAATTCGCTCTTTGGACTTGGTAAACGAATCAGTAGCAATGGGTTTACCAATCCTCGAGACTATCTGACTTAAGATCCGCTCATTCCACAAATCCAATGGTAGGCCAGGGAGCCTTATCCAAACTGGGACCATATTTAGATCATTTTCCGAATCAAACTCAAAACATCGGGGCATAGCCTTTATAATGAGTGGCCTTCCATACGCAAAATAGGGCCCGCCTTGAAGGACCGAGTCTCTATCACTCTCCGTTTCGAATTTGAAGATAAACCATCCGCTTGCATGCTTAAAGTACTTTGATGGTACTCCCCATGAAGAACGGATTTCATATAGGGCTTGGTAGCCCGGGAATTGTGAGGCGAAGAAGCCCACACAACAGTATCCCCAAACACTATCCACATCCTCAAGGTGCTTAGGATCAAGTACGAATTCCACATCAGTAATATCGATTTTCCGGAGTCTAATTCCATCTTCCACCCTTCGACTATTGACTCTGATAGTCTCTTTAGCAATTTCCGGCTCTAATGGCTGTTCGCTTCCCGATTGTGGACTGGTCGACGAACTATCTCTGAGCTCGTGTCCGATAGGCTTTCGTCGGAGCTAGGGCTCCGAGCAATTGGTGGGGGTACTGTTTTCACCATGTCCAAGAAATTTAATCGCCTTCGAGCGATAGGAATCGTTGCCAGATTTCAGATCTGCCGAGTGGCCGAGAACGGCGCACAAGTCGCCCGACAGAATGCTCAACAAGTTTCCCGCCCGATTGAACCGCACACGCTTGTTCTCACCCAACAGATGCCGCAGCCGCTAATGGATCGCGCGTGCAATTTGTGTACTGCGCGCGCAGTTGTGCCGCACGCGAAGCGTAAAACCCGGCAGAGACTTTAGCGCGAAGGTCTTCAACTTTTGAAGATCTAATGATCAATTCAAGATTTCAGCCCAGAAAATCAAGATTCAAATCTTGTCAAGATTTCCGCCCAGAATTTAACCCAACCGATAATCAAGTTGCCCAGCAGTTTCCGCCTATATCCGAAATCTGGCGCCAAAGTCTTCAAGTTTTGGCGCTTATACCTTCAAACCTTCGATCCGATTCCAAAAATTTTCCAGAAAAGCAACGTAATTTCCAAGATTTTCCGGCAAGATTGTCCACAATCCTCCCTGTATCCCAAAACGGTAAAAAAATCCTTCAAGATTCCTCAATTTGCGTAAAACAACAATCAAAATCAACAAAATCAGTCGGGCCGCCCAGAAAATGCCGGCATCCGCAGTTGTTCAAGAGTCCGATCGTATCCCTTTTCCGCCCTTGTTCAGCTCCGCCGTGACGGATTGTTTGCCGGCAGCAGAATAGAAATAAGAAATCCAGCCGTGATTATCTATAAGACGATTCAAGAATGCCCAACACAAAATACTTTTCCGATGATATTTCCGACATCCGACAGCCCACACCGGCGCAGTAATCCTAACCAACTCACAAACTCACGGCACCGTGATCAGAGATGATCCCGGGAAGCGCTACAATCTTCAAGCCGAGAGGGTGAAATCTTGGAGAAAATTTGAGCGCGCGTGGTGTTCACTCGACCGTCCCCTTCCCAATTTTCAGCTATACATATACATGTTTATAGACTTCAGTCAATGACATTTTTATTTCCTATAAACTTTTAACTACTAGTTATGTAATTATCCATTGTCAAACAACTACTGGCGTGTAAGATTCTTTTTAATTTGTAAATTAACTATATATAGCTAAAAAATATACAAATACATGGGGCATACTCGGGGAAATCTCAAAAGGAGAGGCAGTCACAATATTGACTCCTCAATCACAAAACAATAAAGTGATACCGAATGGAGTCCCTATATAGAGACGAAATGCTCAAAATATATAAAAATATGATTATAGAAAGCCAAAAAAAATTTTGTATACTTGTGTTTTGATGTGCCGGATAAGCACTTCAAAAGATATCAGTTCCACCTCGACGATAAGCATGTTCCTAGCATTCTGAATGAAGTAGACTATAGCTTCTAAGGTTGTCCATTTGCTTCAGGATTGCCAACTATTACCCTTGGTTTCTTTTGTAAGACATTTCAGTGCACTCTTCAATGTAGACAATTGGCGAGTGATCCCAATTCATTGTTTGATATTTGCCCAAACATCCAAACAAAACGAGAAATTAAAAAATAGATGTAGGATAGTCTCCCTACCATTGTTGCAAAAAACGCATGACTCATCCAACTCCATTAAGCAAAGCATGTCCTTCTTTTTCAATCGTCCAAGGGCACGGCACAAAGCCACAAAATAAAGCAATGCTAGGGGGATAGGAGGACCCCAAACCGTGTCTAACAAGCTACTTATCGCCCTTGTCCTGAAAAAGATCATAAAACAAATCTCGAACAGCAAGGTTTTGGTTTGTACTCCAAGAGTTTAAAAAATCTTTTGCCCCAACCGAACCACCACACTTGTGAACCAATAAGTCTCGTGCCAGCAAAATACTCTTGATTAAAGGGGAGTCGTTTGCTTTGCAGCCCATTCCCAGATGGTTTGGTGCTGCAGGTAGAAATGATTTACCCATCAATGCCATAGTGTGTCTTTTTTATCGTGAAAGTTCCTTAAAGTCTTGGTAAGCAATGACTGGTTCCAATGTCTATCATGCATAAACCCCTTTTGTCTTTTGGTAAGCACACCTTGGCCCAAGCAACGGTTGTCTTGCCATTGTCCCCGATATATGAGCGACAAATCTGAATAACCTTAGCCAAAATTTGCACCGAGACTGAAAGAATCAAAAGCCAAAAGCAATACACCCCCTTGAAGTACCGATTTCACAAGCTCAGATCGCCCCGCAAATGAAAGTGACATTGATATATGATTGGATTTTTTCGAGCAATGGTTCGTAATATAGTGTCTTTAGTTTCTCTGCTGCCAGTGGAATGTCCAAGTAATGAAAAGGCATCTAACCAATTATGATGCTATAAAATTTGATAATTGAGATAGCATCATGCCGGCTCACTCCTGCCAAGAAGATGTTCGATTTGAGAACATTCATCTTGAGCCCTGAGTCTACCTCAAAGTCCCGAAGGCAACTTAAAAGAATTTTGATGGATGTCTCATCGCCCCTTGACAATAACATCAGATCATCTGCAAAAGCTAGGTGTGTTATCTTTTGCGGAGCACACTTCGGGTGAAATTTGATCTCCGAGCCATAGGTTCGCTTGTTGAGCATCGATCCTTTAAATGCAAAGCACAAAAAAGTAGCGAGAGATGAGATCCCCTTGCCTAACCTGTCTCCCCCCGAATCCCTTTGAAGAACTCGTGCATCCCACCTTTAATGAATATGGGGTACGAAGGGTTTGTTACGCACTTCATAATTCAGCCAACGAACACGGGATGGAAGTTAAGCCCAATCAACACATCCCTACAAAAGCCCCACGAGATTGAATCAAAAGCCTTGGAAAGATCAATCTTAATGATGCAATGCGGTGATATACATTTTTTATTGTAACTTCAGATCAACTCTTGCATCAAATGAATGTTTTCTACCACATTTTGCCCCTTGACATACGCAGCTTGGGCACCGACAACTAGGCCATCTAAAAGCGGGATCACTAGACTTCTAAAATTTTAAAAATAGTTTTATAGACCACTTTGCAACCAGAAATGAGTATAAAGTCTTTCACACCATCGGCATTGCATGATTTGGGGCCAAGTGCTATGATCATATGGTTAATCTCCTTGAGTAGCTGGCTAACCCATAGAACTTCATCACGCTTCACAAACTATATGCCCAACAATGTCCCATCTGCTCTTGAAAAACTTAGAAGAGAACCCATATGACCCCAGTGATTTTGTCATCACCAATATCATTAAGTGCGGCCTAATATCAAAATCATCAACCGGCTTGATGAGCTCCAAACTAAAGGTCAGACCATGGGAAAGCACACCCTGACCGGTAGGCTGAATAGAGACGGAGGTGCCAAGAAGGGATTTTTAATAGTCAATGAAATATTTGTCGACCTCATCCATAGAGCTAGTCTTTTTCCCATCACCCCGGGTGACAGAGACAATAAAGTTCTTCTTCAAGTCCATCCTCCCAGTGCCATGAAAAATCTTTAGTACATTTTTCACTTTAAAGAAGAAAGTTGCACTTAGTTTTTTGCGTGAAAAATAGTTTTTCTGCCTTTGTCAAGAAAAGCGGCAATTTACATAGCTCCAGCAACGATTGACACAGCTCCATATCTTGTGGGATATCATTGAAGCAACTTTCTTAAGAAATATGCCTAAGCAAATCTAGTCTGAGAAAAGATGTGCAAGAAATGCAAGTCGTTGAGGGACTTAAGAGCATTCTTATTTGTGACAAAAATGAGTAAATATTAAATAATGAGTTCTTATTTGCTAAAAATACAGGTGTTAATATTACTTATAAACAATATCACTCAAGCATCAATGAACTTGAGTAGTTCAAGTCAAAGTAGGGGCAATGAATTTGCTCTACTAACGGATATGGCAAAGATTTAAAAGGTGGTGGGAATATTTTTTTCGAATGTAATTTCTGTAAAGTGACATTCAAAGGCTCATAATCAAGGTGTATAATCAAGAATGGCTCCTTTGTCGTTTGGCTTCTCTAGATCTAGCTAGTCATCTTCTCGTTCTGGTTCTACTGAAGCACTCAATTCTATGAGCCAAGAACAATATGAACCTAAAAAAAGAAAGATGGGTGTTGAAAATTCAGTTGAAAGAGCCTTTAATTGTAAAATTATAGAGCAATTAGATGATGCGATAGCAAAAATGTTTTACTCACGGGGCCTTGCTTTTAACCTTGCTCGAAATCCGCATCATGTTGGGGCATTTTCATTTGCAAAAAATAACAAAATCATGGATTACGCTCGTCAGGCTATAATACTCTAAGAACAACATTGTTAGTGAAAGAGAGAACAAGCATTGATAGTTCTCTTGAAATTACGAAAAGCACATGGAAAAATACAGGTATGACTTTAGTATGTGATGGTTGGACCGATCCTCAAAGAAAGCATTTGATTAACTTTATAGTTATAAGCGATGTTGGAACTATGTTTATACGAGCTATTAATTGTGAGGGGGAGTATAAAGACAAATTTTTCATTTCTCGTTTGATCAAAGAAGTGATTATGAAGGTCGGTGTTACTAATGTAGTTCAATAATCACTGACAATGCTCTTGTTTGCAAAGGTGCTGGTATATTGGTTGAGTGGGCATATCCTCACATCTTTTGGACATCTTGCGTAGTCCACACTCTTAATCTAGCTCTAAAGAACATTTGAGCTGCAAAGAACACAAAAGCAAATGAGATAACATATGATCATTGTCATTGGATCATCGAGATTGACGCATCAGCTCTGATGATCAAAATTTTTATCTTGAATCATTTGATGAGACTTGCTATATTTAACGAGTTCTTGAAGTTTAAGTTTCATGTTGTTGCTGAGACACGTTTTGCTTCTGTTATAGTTATGTTGAAAAGGTTTAAGATCGTAGTATAATAATTATTAGCTATGGTTATTAGTGAGCAGTGATCTTGTTATCGAGATGACGATTACCAAAGCGAGAATTGTTAAGGATAAAATATTAGATGACTTATGGTGGGATTGTATTGATTATATTCTTGATTTTACAGATGTTATCTATAATATACTTAGAGAATATGACACAGATAAAGTTTGTCTTCATTTGGTTTATGAGTGTGAGATTCCATGATATCTAAAGTGAGAGCAACAATATATAAACACGAGAATAAGTTACAGTGAGGATTCAAGAATTTGGAGTGTTGTGCAAAAAGTTTTGGAGGATCGATGGACCAAAAGTAATACTCCACTACATTTCTTAGCTTATTCTTTGAATATGAGGTAAAAAAGTTAATTATTTTAATATATTAAATATAGTATACTGCCATTTTTTACTTTATTATAATTATTTGTAATTGTTACTTTGATATTTTCATGATAGGTGTTCATCAAGGGAGTATCAAACTTAACATCCAAACCTCAACATCCCTAACGAAGATGCACGTAGGGATGGGAATTTTTTGGGGCGTCTTGAAGACTTTGGAGATGAGAATTCTTTGCAAGATAGATTAATAATTATTAATCCAACGAAGTGGTGGACACTTTATGGATCCGCAACCCCTAACCTTCAAAAGATTACCGTAAGGTTACATGCTCATGTGTCTTCTTTGTCATGCTCCGAAAGAAATTGGAGTACTTATTTCTTTATACATTCTACAAAAAGGAATAAAATTACTCCACAAAATGCTCAAAATTTAGTTTTCTTACATAGTAATCTTCGTCTTTTATCAAGAAAGACACTGCAATATTTGAAATGCGAGACCAAAATATGGGATGTGGATGCGATGCTTTTGTGTCAAGTGATGACGTTATAATTTTAGATATTGCAAATCTCACTTTTGATGAACTGGAATTGGGACATAATTTATTTGTCGATGAACTTGGTGAAGAACCTTTGAATGATATTTTACCAAGAATGGAAGATTAGATTAGACTATTATGTTTTTCATTATCTGTATAACAGTTAGTGTTCGTTATTTTCACTTATTTGCATTATGACTTGAAGAATGAAGACGTGATTATTTTTGTGTTGAAGACTTGGTTATTTTTATTTTGCATTTGTTATTGACTTATTGAATAATGATTAGTAGTTTAATTTTTTGACATATAAATTTTTACAAAGAAGCAAGTTAAATATATATATATATGTATATTAATATATAATGAGTGTCGTGTCGTGTCCTGTCCTAGGTTCTTTAAAAAATATCATATCCCATGTCCATGTCGTGTCGTAGGTTTTTAAAAAAAATATTGTGCCCCGTGTCCCTTGTTTGTGCATTCTAAGCAATGATACAATATACATGGAGTGCTCTGATAATCCTGAGTATGGAAAATCAGCCCTCGAGAAAAAATCCGAAGTCATCCATGAGTCGTCGGTCATAGCACAATCCGATTTGGACCAAATGTTGGATTTTCATAAAATAAATAAATATAATTAATTAATTCAGTTTATGGAAAACCTATTTTGTGGCCCATTTATTTTGGTAGTCAACCCTTGGACTGATAACTGCCCATATTCTTCTCCCCATATCTTGTAACCACCTACTAATATAGCTTAACGTTAAAACTGGTCTATGATAGCTAGAGTAGTTTAAATGAAACGTGATTCTTTTTTTGATGAAAATATAAGCATGCTCTTATAAGTAAAAACACCATCTAACTTGAGAAGGACGGTTTGGAAACTAAGATTGTATATAAAATTATATACTTATACCAAATGCTACCGTTACTCCATGTTAAATTATTGGTCCAATAATGCAAACCTGAAAGACCCAAGTTCAAAACACAATTCTCAAAAACACGAACTTCATACTGGGAAAGTGTTGCACCAAACCTTTGCTCACTCAATTTCAAATTCGAGTTGCAATCCCCAAGTAAAAGACAAGATAGGAAGATATGCTTTCATGCTTCTCAAACTGTCCCGAAGTGCCCATCGCTCCACCACGCTATGACAAAGGTTGTAAAGATACACTTGCCACTAATGGTGCAAGTGACAACGTTATGAATAACTTGTTGGTCCATATCGATAACCTCCAAATTAATAATCCTACACGGATTCCAAAAGATAGCGATACGGCCTCGACTAATAGCCTCTAAATTATGGTTGTGCTTCCACCCATGCAGCCTATGCAAAGCAAACTTCTCAAAAGTAGAACCCCGACTCTAGTTTCCAAACACCGACGACGTCCAAACAATAATCTTGAATAAAGTGTGTCACCTCATCCTACTTTAGGGACGCATTGAAGTCCCTAACATTCCAAGCCCCAATCATCATTTAAGGGTGGGGACCAACTTTTTTTGCTTAGGTAGGCCCGAGAACTATCACCATGGTGGAGAAGCCTACTAGAAAGTTCAAGACTAGATGTCTCTGTTCTTTTTGATGAAATTAGGGCTCCTCGCTTAGCAAGATGGGATCTCTTTCCCATGATGGAGATCGGAACTTCTTCTACATTAGACACAAAGCATGCGTTGTATTCTGTCTCATCAGATTCTAAAGAGGACTCCTTATCTGGAGATTCAAATTTGATAGGGACGTACATATCCTCAAGAGGTGCAATAGGTAGCAAGAGGTGCAATAGGGACGTACACAAGCCTCCTAGCTTCGAGGAACCCATTGCTTTTACAAATTTTCCTTGCTCAATAGGCGTATGCTGCACAGGAGAAAACTCCCCTCCAGACCCAACCACTACCTTTGGGGCAGTTGTAACGACAATTTTGATAGGCACAACCAGTGGTGCTAGTGGTTGTGTCGGCTTGTGCTTTGGGCAATTCCCCAAACTATGCCCTATCATCTTGCAAGTCGTGCAAAATGGAGGAACTGATTCAAAAAAGATAGGTTGGTCCTAGAAACCTTTGGGGCAGTTGTAACGGCAATTTTGATAGGCACAACCGGTGGTGCTAGTGGTTTTGCCGGCTTGTGCTTTAGGCAATTCCCCAAACTATACCCTATCATCTTGTAAGTCGTGCAAAATGGAGGAACTGATTCAAAAAAGATAGGTTCGTCCTAGAACGCCCAATTCGGCCGACACATCTTAAAATTCCTAACCATTAGCTTCGAAACGTCCCACAAGAATCATAGCATAGGCAATTGTTTGCCAGAATTTATAAAGGCATTGGTGGAACTAGGGTTGCCAACCTTAGAAGTAATACAACTCAAAATGTCGTCGGTCCACCATCCAAAAGAAAGTCTAGGATAGTTGCCTAAATCGAGACCTTCATCACATCGTCCCTTCCAAATAGAAAGCCTTCAGAAATGACATTCAATAAAAGTGAATGACCAAAAGATGAATAAAGGCCACCACTAAGCACTTTACATGGTCCTCCTCAGAGTTCAATTTAAACACAATCCAATCGTGAACGTTGGGAAAATATTCAAATTCTACTTCCCCAAGTGTTGCAAATTTTGTCCATCAAATTCTTCTTCCCAGTAATTTAGGGGTGAAGTATCCAATAAGATCAAATCCCCAAACTTTATCGAAGTCCTTCACATCATCTTTGGTTATGCTGATGAAGTCCTGGTCAACTTGTTTGGGAGAAAGCTTGAGTCGGCACTATGGTATATGTTGTTCGGGAAGAGACTAGCCCAAGTAGGGATTCCTAATCTATTCTCGACAGACATTCTGTCAAACACTTGGCGGGTAGTAGCTCAGTGACAGAAGGTAACCTTCTTACCCTTCCATCTCTTAAATGCCATAGTGACCAAGGTTGCTCAAATCGAATGGGAAAGACGCACGAGAACCTAGAAAAAATGCTGGGAAAAAAGGCCTAGGAATCGCCCCCAAACCGCCAAGAATAGCGACTGAATAGGACGATGCAGAAGATCGAAACATATATTGTGTAGCCTTTTAACTTAAAATAACATGTAGACGTTATTAAATTTTGAAAATTCTAAAATTATTATTCTTAACTTCTAGAAATAAAGAGATAATTGCACATAACCTCCTTGAACATTGAACAATTGATATCCACATTCTATCAATTTTAATATATTAACGTACTCTTTCTCCTTTCAAATTTATCATTCAGCTTTTGCATTAAATATGTTTGATAATATATTTCATATTTTAGATTAAAATATTTCCATATTTCTATCGTTATTTAGATATAAAGTAATCTATTATTTATAGGTTAAGTACATTTTATTTCCTTGTTTGTAGGTTAGATCACGATTTTGTTAGATTCTCTTCTATACTTATTATACTCTTTCATCATCAATAATATGTTTAATTGAGTTTTATATTATTCAACATGGTATAAGAAGCATGACTTCGTGCCTTGATCACTTGATCTTTTGCTTTCGCTATTTTCAAGTTGTCAACCTCGTCCGACACACTTTATTTCAGTTTAGTTGTATTTTTCTTTCTTTTTTTCTTTTTTCTTTTTTGTTATTATCGCTCACCCATGACAAATAAGGAGTTGAAGTTATTGCTGATGCACCATCTATGTGGAGCCGGTTTTTATTTTTTATTTTTATGTTACAAATGAAAATAAAGTGTTAGAGCTATTACCACCGTATTTTACGATTGTCGCCAACTTTTCTTCAACGTTCAAAATCCCACGTTTCAATTGCGGGAATTGATAAATAATATATTTCATATTTAAGATTAATATCTCCATATTTTGTAGTTATTTAGATAGATAATAATCTAGTATTTATAGGTTAAGTATATTTTATTTCCTTGTTTGTAGGGTAGATTACTATTTCCTTATATTCTCTTGTCTATTTATACTTTTTTATCATCAATAATATGTTTAACGGGATTTTATATTATTCAACAAATTTTACTAATAAATAACCAAAATGCCCCCTAATGTTGAGCTCAATTACAATAAAATACTTTAAAAACATTAGAGAAAAAAATTCAAATATCATTGATGACATAGTAATTAAGTATTAAAAATAAACGACCAAAGACTTAAAAAAAAATCTAAAAATATATCTCTGAGAATAGTATGATGTAAATTAATCAATAATATTTATCTTTATCAACTTAATGTCTTATTTATTTTATTTATAATATTATTTTGATGTTCTTATTTTTGTAGATGGATTTGACAATTGATAATCCAATTGAAGAGAATATGAAAAATGTGGAGGATATTTTAAAGAGTCGATCCAGAGCCCAACGCCACAGACTGAACAAACATTTTTAGAAAATTTCTTCAGTGGAGAAAGCTATACATAACAAGCCATCTTAGGGCTTATTTGGTTGGTGTGAATAGATGGGTCAGCTTATTTTATATAGCCATTTCCAATGTTTGGTTCACATTGGAAATAACTTAATAATTACTTCTTACCCGTTATTTATTACCGGGCCGTGTAGGTTTAGTTGTGTCCCATAAAACCACCTTTTGAAAATGACTAAAATACCCTCCCCACCCAATCACGTCTCCACTTTTCTATCACGTACAACTTCTTCTCTCTCCCTAACTTCGCCTCTCCAGCTCGTCTTCTTACTTTTGGATTTCAATTGCAAATTGGGATCGAAATCGTTCCAAACAAAAAGATTTCTACTACTCATTCGAATCCACCACATCAGGTTTGTTTGTTAGTGCAACTATGTAGCTTAATTTTTGTTTGTATTGGTTATTTTCAAAGCTAGGGTTTTATTCTCTTGAAGCATGATCAGATTTTTTAAAAATGTTTGTGGGGGTATTCTTTTGTAGAGTAGAGTGCTTGATTGTAGTTTGGATATGATTATATAATGTTTCAAAGGTAAATATCAGAGTTTTAGCAGATGGTTTCGAGTGAAGTTGTGATTTGTAGTGACATTAAATTTCGGGGACATTACTGATTCTTAGAAAAAACTTGAAGGCATGTTTAGGATATGTTTCTATTTCCTAGATTTCGTAGATTCAGAATATATATAAACAAAGTCTGGTTTCAGAATTAAACTGTTGTTAACACGTGTATAAATTCTGAATATCCCTAGGCCAAAGTGTTTATGACTTGCCTTCATCATTTTGCATCTTTCTTATTAGCCTGTTCTAGTTATGGACAAGTGGATATTTCAAATATTGGTCTTTGTCTGCCGGTGAATCACTAACATGATTGATTAAGGGCAATTGCATCAACAAATTATTGTGGATCACCCTTTTCTCTCCCTTCGACTTTTTAATTACTGTTCAACTCATATCTGTTTGTGCTCTACATGAAGTTGCATAATAATCTATGTATAACTATTACTTGGTAGTTGGTACTTTGGTTACTGTTTGTTTAATTGGAGTCCTTTAATAATCCAAAGGAGTCTGGAGAAATCTTATAACGGGGGTGAGAGAGGCATAGAGCTAGTAAGTAGATATCTTGTGGTATGTTCTTTCACTTCATGAGACTGGTGGAAAAACTTACTATTAGGTTCTGTTAAATTATATCTTATGTTTCAGAATCGGAGGAAACTTAAAGGTTATTTAATATCCAAGCATATATGCCCCAGTATCGTGCTTGTAGTACGACTAGAGACAGAAATATATACTACCGCTTGTTCTGTAACTTAATGTTACAGATTACATCTTCTGGACAGGAAAGAGGATATTGCTTTGCTTCTGTATAAATGGATTATTCTTCACTTGCTACTCTGTTGAACTTTGATATTCGTGGAAATTACTTTATCACCATAAACAATCCATGTTAAAGGCCATGTTTCTAATATTTCAGAATCTAAACTATGTATATAATCATTATATAAATGTCAAAACTAAGATAATAAATTTCAGATATCTAAAAACTATGTAAAAAAAAACATTATTCCAATTTAAAAATCCATAACTTAATATAAAATAAAAAATTGATAGTATACTTTCTTGGATCCAATAGTGTTGTTACATGTAAGCACTTTTATTATCTTTATTTTGAGTAAAATCATCTATGAATATGCTATGTTCTTGCTTAAAATAGTGGCATCATTTTTTATCACTTTTGTATAGCGAGTTGAAATTGGGGGAATTTTGGGTCATATTGCTACAATTATAAGTGAATGTGAAGGTAGATTTTATTAAATACTGTATATGCTTGTGACGTTTCACTTTTGATCAACATTGCAGTGACCATGACGCGTCTTTATCGGAAAAGAATTTCAATTTTCTTGATTATTCAAGAAATCATTAAACAAAGTTTATTCTTTGTAAACCTTGTAATTGCACTACTGGAAGATGAGAGGTTTGGGAACCGTAGGAGTAGGGAACGAGTAATTAGATATGTAATGGCTCATCGGAGACCTGATCAAGTGTCTCACATGAGGAGAATAGTTGAATATTCTGATACCACTTGTATTAATAACCTAAGGATGAATAGAAACGCGTTTGGTAGATTGTGTTATTTGTTGGAACATGTAGGTGGACTAAAAGATTCTAGACATGTTAGTCTACCAGAAAAACTATGTTTGTTTCTATCGGTGTTAGCACATCATAAGAAAATGGTTATTGTAAAACATGATTTCATGAGACCCGGGCACATGATTAGTGTTTATTTTAATGCGGTCTTAATAGCTTTGCTAAAGCTACACACATTAATTCTTGTTTCTCCTAAGCCTATAGAAGCAGATTCTACGGACTCAAGATGGAATTGGTTTAAGGTAAAATAAAATATAATCTTGAAATTTCACTAAACATATAGTTTTACATGCTTATTAACCGAATTAATTTTCACATTATTTTTTCATTAATAGGGTTGTTTAGGTGCATTAGATGGCTCATACATCAATGTTCGTGTTGGCAAAAGTGAAAAGCCACGTTATAGGAACAAAAAGGGAGATGTTAGTATTAATCTTCTTGGCGTAGTTGATTGCTTAGGCAATTTTATCTATGTTTTGCCAGAGTCCTTCGTAATGCTATAAGTAGGCCTCATGGGCTTAGAGTGCCAAGTGGTAATTTTTAAGTTTTATATAAGTTTTGGTCTCAATTAACACAGACACATATTTAGGTATGGAAAAAAAAATATAATAGGGTTGTTTATCTTCTTTTTTTTCTTGAGCCACATGCAACTATTATTTGTGTGACAATGGATACTCCAATTGTGATGGATTTCTTACCCCGTATAGAGGTGTAAGATATCATCTGAAAGACTGGGTCGAAAGTGGAGTCGCTCCTCAAAATCACAAAGAATATTTCAATATGTGTCATAGTAAGGCACGTAACGTGATTGGGCGCACTTGGGGAATGATGAAGATGCGTTGGGTAGTGTTAATAAGTCATGTATTTTATTCAATTAAAACACAAAATCGTATAATTATGGCATGTTGTGTATTGCACAATTTTATACGAAGGGAAATGCATGTTGATCCTTTAGAGCATCTTGTGTCAGATTTCTATGTTCACCAGGACAATCAAGACGACATTGTGGAACATATTGACACAATTGAGTGTTCTTCCGAGTGGTCCAATTGGCGTGATAACATAGCTAATGCCATGTTTACTGAATGGAGGAATTCGACAAATAGGAGGGAGCATTAGACTAATTATTTTAATGAATGTAAACCATTATTAAGTGTTCAGTATAGCTTGATATGTATAAACTTTGCAACAGTTTGTAGTGTTTCATATTGAATTATGTTATTTATTTGTGTTTTAACGCTTGTAATAGTGTGGATCAATACGAGTTAATTGATTGATATCATGTTTTGCTTCAATTAATGTGTAACTTGTACATTCATCAGTATTTTATTTGTAATATAAGAATGTTATGTAGATTGTTTAATGTGAATGATTATTGTTTGAATAAATGTTTTCAAAATATTCTAATACCTTGTGGATATAGGTGGATGGCGTCGTTTTGCAGCAAGAACAACTGGGGCAAGGAACAAATAAAAACATGTGATCAGTCACGGAGGAGTTGGACACGGGCAGAGGATGAGGCATTATTGGCATCTCTTAAGGACATCGTGCTTGCGGGGTGGAAGACGGATAATGGATTTCGCGTTGGATATCTTCGTGAACTTGAACAAGCAATGATGAAGATTTTTCCGGAGACAAATCTTCGTGCCCAACCTCATATCAACTCCAAAATGCATACTTGAAAGAGACAATATGGATCTTTGTTCGTTATGATAAAATCTACCGGAGTAGGTTGGAACGAAACATCTGTAATGATAGGCATAACCGATGAAGAATGAGAGAAGGTTGTAAACGTATGTTTTTGTAAACATGTTAAATGTGATATCTTAGGCATTTAATTAATTGTTGTATTGATATTTTTGGGAAACAATTAAAGATTGTTATTTTTATTTGTAGAACGATCCCACTGCAAGGTTGATGAGGTTTAAATCGTGGCCATTTTATCGTGATTGGTGTGAAATATTTGGTAACGATAGGGCTACAGGGGCAGGGGCTGAAGATATCGTTGATGCTATAGGTAGCATGCCAAATGATGAAAATCAAACTGAAAATATGGTGGGTGAAGAAACAGAGCATGTAGACGAGACCGAGACCAAGACCAGAAATTTTAATAAAAAACCAAGTAGCAGTTCATCTAAACAAGTTGCTACAAAGAAAAGGAAACATGTTGAGTATCAGAATACAATTATTGATTTGTTGAATACTTTTGTGGAGAAATCTGGGGAAAGACTTGGAGATATTGCATGAAACCTAAGTGTTGAGTACGATATTTCACTGAAGCAAAAGGAAGTCTTCAATTTAGTTGAAAGTATGGAGAATCTTAAGGAGGACGAAAAACTCATAGCATCACAAATGTTGGTAAAGAATCCTGATGATCTCAATTTATTCTTTAGTCTGCCTGAAGACCGCAGAATCAAGTACGTTCGCATGAAGCTCGATGGGAGACTTTGACATGTTTCTTGGAAGGTTCTTTAGGTGCCTTAGATGTAGATGTTCGTTTGTTTCGTATTCTTGGGATTTTGTTTCGTATTCTTTGGAGTTGTATAGAATAGTAAACACATAATTCTTTATTTATGATTTTGACGTATTTCGAGTATTTGGAGTATTGTATTTATGGTTTTGATGTATTTGGAGTATTTATGGTTTTGACATATTTGGTTTTGACGTATTGCATTTATGGTTTTGACATTTTTTATTATTGTATTTAAGGTTTTGACGTATTTGGAGTACTGTATTTGTTTTTAACTTTTTACAGGTTGTGCTGCCATCTGGGGAGGCAATTATATTAGTAGAGTCACAGTTTGACGAAATAAAAAAAATGCCCTGGTGGAGGAATAATCATTACAGGACTTGCTCGTGCTAGCATGACGGTAGAAACTGGAATGTTTCATGCAATGCTAGTAAAGGAAGTGAGCAGTTAGCCTACTGTTTTATATTCATGACTCAGTTCAGTTTCTTTGATTATAGACCTCTGCTTTTAGGCCTCTATTGAGTTTCTTTTGTTTTTGAAACTGTTGATTTTAACTTAGCTATGGAATTATTTTTTTGATTTGTGGTATTGATTCTGATTTAGTAGAGGAACTTTATGTGTTTTAATGGATTGATGAAGAGGCAGCTGAAATGGCTCTCAGGGATGAAGAATTCGAACCGTGATGATGGAGATTGGAGTGATACTCCTTTTTGCTTTTAATACCAGCCTCACATTTACTCATTGTGAGTTATTTAGCGAATTTCCAGATATATTTGATGAGTTTTTTTTCATATATGTACCTGGATTACTCTTTTATTTGTTTTGATTATGTAGATTAGCAGTGGGTTTTACCTTGTTAATGGCTTCACCTCTGGAAGATGGAAATTGGAAACTAAATATGTAGTGTGTCAGTTACATGTCTCTGAAGTGCACTCCTTTTTCTTGTAAACATGTTTCTATATGCAATTATTTTCTGTTATCTTGTGTAATTTCATTTTATGAGTTGTTGGTAGCGCCATTTAGTAGCATCGTCCTGGCTTTAACTTTGCTGAAATTTTTGCTTTTATTCTTGCATGCTTTTGTTTAAGTTTGGCCTGATCTGTTGTGCTTATGGGTGGTGCTTTTAATAAGATGTGAAATTTGTGATATTTAGACAATGCTGCTATGGAACTTAAATGCACCTTTGAAGTTAAATTTGTCAAAGCATTTTTCTGATAATTTTGTAATTGGTACATTTTAACCCATTATTCATAATCACTTGACATGTTAGGCAACATAAATATTTTTAGGATTTTGAGAAACTTTGGCTGGGGAAATTTGCACCGAGTGTCAGGCAAAAGTATTTAAAATCTAAAGAGGCATTTTTCTAATATTGTGTTTTCATGTACCGTCATTATATTTAACATATTTACATTTCAGAAGGCTATGCATACTTCTGTGATTCTTGTACAAATATGGATGAATAAGTTGGAGCAAGCAATGGCTATATAAGTGATTATATATTACTGAAGTAAATTCACATTAATAGATAGGCAATTAGAACATCTACTTTTGAGCATCCTACAGACACCTGTTCGAAAACAATAGACATGTTTTATCATAGCTATTTTTTTGTGCTCCTTCAAATGGAAAAGATTTAGTCAACACAAGACAGGAGAATAGTAATATCTTGAAGCAAATTAAATTGTATTAGATTGATTATTAGCAAATTTCAAACACAAAGCATAACAGAATAAAATGGAACATACTACATACTAATAATAAATAAATAATGAATACAATAATAAGTAGTGTAGTATATTGCTTTTAAAAAATACAAGAGTATTTCATAAAAAAAGTAAATTATGTCAAAGGGAACATGTCTAAAACACATTGTTAGTGAGCAGTGATAAATATACCATGATAAATTATTCATAAAATTAATTAATTTTTATTTTTATTACAAAGCAAAAGTTTAACACGTAAATCGGTTCTTCCGTAAGGAATTAGCTAAGATCCGATTCCAATGACAAAACTAAAATATAGGCAATTTTTAGGGGCACATGCTAATTCATTTTGATAGGATAATTGTATTATAAATAAGAAGAATTTACTATTTTCTCACGCACAACCTTTAATTATTTGTTAAACACATCCACTATGTCTTTTCCTAACCAAACACATACTTATCCACTATGTCTTTTCCTAACCAAAAGAACTAATCATTTTGTCTAGTGATGATGAAGAGAGTGTAGATTCAAATACATTGAATAACGTTGGTGTAGAAAAAATTCCCGTCAAAGTGATCGACCTAACCGATGAGAACTCAACAAACGTGAAGAGACCTCGATATAATTTGGACCATGGGGTCCGAGTGGTGATACACCCACTAAACCACCATTTGTGGTGGATCTCATCACACCTAAGAAAGAGCTCCTCGTGGTGGATCTCATCACACCTAAGAAAGAGCCCCTCGAAAAGACATCATTGAAGGTTATGAAAAAGTTGGATTCCCTTAGAGTTGTGATTAAGGAAACAAAATATTGAAATTTTCATGAAAGATTCGATATTCGCACTTTTTCTTTTGTAAGCTTTGGGTCTTAAGGGTGAAATTGGAGGCAGAAGTGAAGTATTTCCTTTTGAACTCTGTATCTTCTGAGTGTTTTTAATACCTATTTGGCCAATTGATCTTGAATTTCACTGGTTAAATCATTCGGTAACGATGTATGCAATTTGATCTTTCAGTTATCATATTTTCATCAATAAGATGGGCAAATTTTGCATGCATGAATTGGTTGTTTGGACTTTGGATTATGAATTGTTGAGTATTGTTGGATTACCCTGCACTGTTGGTATTGTTTATATTAGATTTGTAAGACCTACTATGTTCTCATTGTCAATTTAATAACTAAAATCTACTCATATGTAATCAAATTACTCATTACAATTTAATTAAACAAATGTAATAATGATTACTATTTAAACCAACATGTACAGTCAGTCTCTGAAGACACAAAACAATTTTAAACGTGAAACTGTATAATATCATGTGCATCTGATGATGTACTACAGAAGAGTCCAAGTATTGTTGGCAAAACAGGGAAATCTACTCTCCCTCTCTCACGATCTTATGAAAACTTAAACTTATGAACCTAACTTTAACAACAACTGATTCTTACCAAAACCTAAAACCTGGGATAAATCAACAGCTAATGACAATATTTGTCTATATGTACGTAAATTCCATATTGCTGATAAATTTGGTGTCTTTGTAAGGGCGACATAATTGGCTTAAACAAGCAATTATTGAATCACGAAATCACGATAAAGCATATTGCAGTGCTACTTGGTGGTGAAAATCGAGCCAAAGAGTATCAAAGCAAATGCATATATTATATGGGAATGGGCAGTAACGATTACCTCAGCAATTATTTGCCTCAATTCCAATCCTCAACATCAACATATACCCCTCAACAGTTTGCTCAGATTCTCATTTCCCAATACTCCATGCAGCTTCAAGTACGTCGATTTATTCAAATTTCATCTCAACAAATTCAATATAATGTTCTTTTCTTGATGTGTTATGATCTTGTTTTCTTACTTATAACTAGAAATTGTACAATAATGGGGCGAGAAAAGTAGATGTTCGAATAACTAGTATGTTATAGTTTAAGTTATAGATGCTTATATACATAAATTAAATGAGCCCAAGTATGACTTCAATATTTTGCTTCCAAAACACTGCTGTGAAATTTAAACATCCCACTAATTGAATGAACACTGAACAACAACAAAGTACAATCTTCTGAGCAAATCAAAACCACAAGGACACAAACAAAGCCCATGTAGATTAATGGATAGAAATAACAAAAAAAAAAGAATCTCCAAAATTCAAGAATCTGGAAACTCGACTGCTGGCACAGCTGCCGCACGTTTCATCGATGCAGATTTGATTAAATGATTATAGCTCCCTTTTTCTTTGAAAAGCTGTGAAAAATGAGGCTTGCAGTATAAGATGTCGTTTAGGGCTGCATAGTTTGATGGAGATAAAGAGCATCCACCATTGAGAAAATAAATACTACCATCTAACAACCTAGATGTATCTATATCGAACATGAAATCTAACTAAGAACAAAAAATTCATTAGAGACATGTGTCTAACAAAGAACACAAATTTGATTCCAAACAAGCTCTAATCAGCCCATTAACAAAACATATTTATAAGCCAATACATTTCTCTGATTAAGTGAAAAAACACTGATATACACAAATATATATACCTTGAGGGTGCTTTTACAGTGAGAGCTTTGAAGCAAGACTTGTGATAGCTAATTCCATCAGCACACAAAAACAATGATACACAAAAGTCTCTTTTGCAGCTTTGACCCAAATACGGATATTTTAGCATCATAAGGAGAACTTAAAGACCTCGAATCATTGGGATCCAAGGGTTCAGAGTGTAGAGATTCAACAGTAGAAGAACTGTCAATTAAATAAATCAATGTAGACTTGGTTTGGTTTTAACTAAAAAGATGGAAATCACAATTCCACATTGCAAAACATATGATCATTGAGTTCAATCCTTTAGATACACCTATCATGCTTATTCCATAAAAAACCCTACTTGCAGGTATACCCTAAATTATGCAAAACTAGAAACTGACTTGAAAAAGTGGATGGAACTTTCCTGAGTAAGCCTTAACAACTTCCTGGCCAACAATACCACCAAACATGGCAGCCATGGGGTTTAAAACAGCCCTGGCACCAGATGCAAAGTTCCTTAGAAGCTTCTCATCAATTTCATCCAGTCTACCATCTGACAAGCCTCTGTTAATATCAGTAAGTAGATAAATTAATCTATGTGCATCGTCCTCTGATCCAGGTTCAGGGAAGCGTCCCAGCTCCACTATGAACTTATCCAGTGCTTGAAATGCCAAGTGAAGGAGAGGTGGACAGTCAAACTTGGAGAAATCACTCAGGAGAAATTAACCAGGATCCTTGAGTGCTTGTCGTTATGGCTTGAAGTTCAATATTTTAGGTTCCTTTACTTGTGTGACAATACCACCTCTCTCATACACAGCATAACTTGTAGTATCCTCTTCAATGGAGAACGAGTATGGCCTGGCGTTCTTTACTTTTCTTGGTTTTCCATCATTCGATTCAGTCATTCCTAGCACTTCAGAAAACAAAACTAGATCTCCATCCTGGAACTCTACCCTCTCGTCATCGACACAAGACACTAGGGCAGGATTATGAAGAGGGTTTCTATTTCTTTTACTAATTGGGGGTAAAGTGGAGAAGGGTACAATGATATTTTTTAATTTAAAAGGGTATTTTGGGGTTAAAATTTTTCAGTTGAGGGTATAATAGTATATTTGATTATTTTAACCTACTTTATAATTGATTGGAAATGACTAACCAAATAAAAATGTACTTGGTATTGATTAAAATAAGCTTGGGTTTAAATCTCATGTATTAGCCTAACCCTTCTAAACCCAACCTTCCAACCAAATGAGGCCTTATGGAGGATTAACTCAAGAAAATTAGGAAATGTTATGCACAACACTTTTCAATGATCCCAAGTATCAGGTTTAATTTTTATTTGATAAAACATGTTTTGAATATTTGTAATTTGTTTTATACTACTTATTAAGAAAAAATCAGCAAAGATGCAATATTAACAAACAGAACCGCTTGAAGATGACGACAAATCATAACCAATGTTCTAGAGCCTTTGTCGCAGCTCGTCATATGCTTGTAAGTAATTTAATGATTTTTGATAATATAGTATATCTATGGTAGAAAATGATTGGTATCTAATTGTAAACACATTCTCACAGAGCCAAAAACAAGAGTTTAATGGGGATGAGGTTGATAAAATTTCCTTTCACAAGCATACTCACTATATCAAAGGAAATGGATGGAGTACTCCACAATCAGAAAACAATCATGTAAGTCCCTATCCTTTTTACATTTCTTTATTAATAAAATGGGGTGTTAATGTTTAGATTTGATTATGTTTAATATGGTGATTGATTTATATCTCTTTTTTTTTTTTTTGCATTATTGTAGTTATTGATATGATAAATAATTTGATATGGATATGATGTAGTTCTAATATTGAAAAAGTAATTTGGTGTGCAAAGAATTAGTGCAATTCAAGTGCTAATTATTATGGTAGCTATTTTGCTTGATAAATTTCTTAAATAAGATAGTATTTTTATATTATTTTTTCATTGCGATATTATAGGTAGAAATAAAAAATCGTAGGATTGATGTGGAAAAAACAGGCGAGATAGTGGATGTTGATAAAATTGTTGATGATGTTTTTGGGAAAAGATCATCATATATTATAGGACTTGGTTATGGCCCTAAACCAAATAAATCAAATTCTCGTATAAAGGTACTACAAGAAGCTTTAAAAGAAAAGGAAAAAGAATGTGTTGCACTTAGAGAAGAACGTGATGCACTTATGGAAGAAATGAAGGATATGAAATCGACTCTAGCCGAACACAGTCGTCTTTTTGAGAAGTTGGTCCAGTCTCAAAACCTCAGTAGTCCATGGTAAAGTACCAAATTTGATTTTGATGTTTTTAAAATTGTAGTGATTTTTATTTAAATTATATTGCAACCTGTTTTATGCAGATTCAGGGATATTGACTCTTAAGGATGATGGAAGAACTAATGCTGGTACATGTTCGTGTAGTTTTAGTTGTTTGTTTTGTTCGTACTATTATGGTTTAGGTGAACTGATGTAGTTATAGTGTCGCATGTTTCCTTTGTTAATATTAAGAATTTTTCATTTATTGTGTGTTCTTAAGACAAGGTATCTATGTAAACGTTTGATGTGTTGTTTAATTAAGATGATTTGTTAATACTTAAATGATTTCTTAGATATTTAGAATACCGCAATTTAAACCATTGTTGTTGATATTGGTGTAATTTGTAGATAAAAGAAAATATGACAAAATTAATTTTTTGCATAAACCTTGAGATTTGATAAGATTAACGATTTTTAGGCACAAAATAGTTTGTTGAATAAAATGACATTTGGCAACGAATTGTTTCATTGTAAAAACTAAATATTCTGCAACAAAATATTTTGATTGCGGAATCTAGAACCTCGCAACATCTTTTTGTTGCGAAATCTGATAATTTGGCAACAATATTTTTCGTTGCCAATCATAATAAAAATTGAGTGTAATAAGTGATTATGGGCAACGAAATATCATTTTATGCAACGAAATGCATGTTTTTTAGCACGATTATAATTGTTGCGTATAGTATATGTTTTTGCAACAATCTAATCATGTTGTCTATAATATACATATACGCAATGAAATTTCATTTTTCGTTGCCATGAACTTTTAGCAACGTGTATAGCGCCACGAAGCTGGCAACGAAATATTTTGTTTTGGGCTCGAGTTCAGTAACAGTTATAGTTTGAAATAAAATTTCTATCGTCACAAGACTTAGTTTATTTCGATAGTTGGGTAAAGAAATTCGACAAACATACAACACTAAATTATTCGATAAAATACTACATTTTAGTTTGATCTTATTTTTTGACATGAGTGTCAAAATAAACAAATTCTTGTGATGTTGGAAATTTTATTTGTTAAACTACATTTTCGTGTTAAACTCAATTTTTGAAAACAAAATAGAAAAGGTGAAAAGCGCGCATAAAATAAGGAAAAATACATTTTTTCAAAGAAAATTAGCTTTAATGTATTGCTTTATTTTGATCGTATTTCTTCACCCCGGATATTGAAATAAACCAAATTTTATGTAATCAGAAAATTAATATGTCAAACTATATTTTTTCGTGTTGAGCTCGAGATTGGAACGACATAGAAAAATGAGAAGCATGCTTTAAATAAGAAAAAATGTCACTTTTATTAATGTAGTATTTTATTTTGGTCCTATTTTTCAACTAGGTATTGAAATTTAACCGATTCTTGTGATGATGTTGGAAACTTTATTTGACAAATTTTATTTTTCATGTCGAACTTGATTTTCAAAAAGAAATAGAAAGGGGAGAAAAATGAGCTTAAAATAAGAAAAAAAAAACTTTCAATGTACTATTAAGATTCTTAAATTAAACCTGATTGAGTTCTAGCAAACAGCGCGAATATAGAAGAAAAAATAGATAATGAGATAAAAAATTAAAAAGAAATGAAGAGTATAAAATGCAAAAAAAAGAATTATCTATATTGGTTTTTTAAAAATCTGTGTTTGTTGCTTAACCACTTTATCAAAATTATTAAGGTGGCACAATATTTAGTTCATAATGCCTATTTTGTAAGACAAAATTGCTTTTGTCTTATCAAAATTCTTTCAGTCTATAAATAATTAGCAGCAATAATAATATTTGAAATAGAGGGACTATCACTAATTAACATTCACCTGATCAAGTGCATGGTTGAATTAATGTTTTGTGCTTCTAAAGAATATATTTTGCTTTCGTATAACCTTATATGTATACTTTCTAGTTTTTAGTATCATTGAGCTGTCTTTATTATAGGACAACGCATGGACCATTTTTCAGCATCCTCCCCAAATTCAATATTTTGGGTCATTTTCTAACTTAAGTAAATTAAATATCAGTACGTATACAAAAGCATATACAAAAGCAAATATTGACAAACTTTTAACACTTAAATAAATAATAAGATGGAAATTCAATTTTCTCCCAACTTTTTTTTCATTTATCATGACGCCTGGTAGTAATTAAGGTTGAATAATCCAAAAACCAATTATGTATTTTATAGCAGGTCAAAATATGTAAAAGGACAAATTCTTAGGCCCAAACTAATACTTCAATTGAAGATTTTAGTTTAGACATATGAAAAGTTCCCTCAGGCCCATAAATTAGAGGTCATATTTAATGGGCCTAGTGGCCCATTGTGCACAGACCTTTCAGTTCCACAAGTGGGGCTTGGTGAAGGATTTTGGCATGAAGGGCAGTGAGATTATTCTTTTTTTTATGACGGATAAACCCACAGTCACTACTTTTAAGATGCGTACTGTGTAAACTTTGCTCTTGTGTAATAGTTTGCAAACTGCAAATCACACAATAGAGTTTAACTAACCTAGATTGTCCATAGCTAACAGTAGGGGTGGCAAAATGGATCCGGAACCACGGTTCCATCGGTTTCAACCCAAATTGGGTTGAGTTGGTTCTTAAGAAAATTTTATTTGATTCCTAATTAGTTTTGACTTGGTTCCAAGTTGGGTCCAACTAAATTTCAAGTTATGCCCAAATCGTTTGCCAATAATCTAAATTATAATGAAAAAAATGTAAGCTATTAAGTCGGGTTGGGCTTGGTTCACTTTTGGATTGATTTTGGTTCCATTTTGGGTTGATTTTGGTTTCACCTTAAAACTATTTAAAAATCAAATTCATTTAACAACCAACTCATTGAAACCGACCCAAAACCAACCTAACCCGCCCAATTGCCACCCCTAGCTAACAGAGTCACAGTAGTATTCCTCAAGTGGAATCGAACTCATGATGATGGACTAATAAGGGATCACAATAGAAACTTGGAAATCTTATTCTTGCTTTTTCGGAGTATATCAAGTTGGTATCATATTCAACTTATGCATATTTTGTGGTAAATGCGAGATTTATTTTACCACTAAAACCAACAAGTAAGCGATACAAAATCAATTCTCCTATAAACAATTAATGGTAAATGCGAGACATACATACTTGTTCTTACAAAATACGAACTTCGTCGTAATTAATTTAGCAGATTTGAATGTTTTTCAAAAAGCTCTACACCATGAACATAATGGATTAAATCATCACCACAGAGATAGTAACATACAAATTCATTCCTATAACTCATGTGTAATGTGTATTATTATCGACAATTAGATTGGTTCCAAATATGATTAGGATATAGTAAGTATAATAATTAAATTCTAAATATATAACTGTGTATTTATTTATTTATATGTATAAGCGGTGTGATTCTTTTACAAGTAAAATTACTAAATTATATTATAGTGCAGTTTTCATTTAATTTTTTAAACCACCATTTTTTCTAAAAATTAGACAAAACATGTCCAATTCTCACACATAAATGCATTATAATCATGAAATAGACGGTACTTTTTGTGAAATTATGAATTTTTTTGTTATGAATAACACTTCAGAGATGCTTTTTTTTTTCACTTTTCTATTTCAAATAAGGCCCAAATTATTAAATATACAGATTAATTACTGACTGCCATCAATTTAATTCGTTATTATATTATATGATCACCCCTCCACATACCCTCACCCACTCCATGTACCTAATATATTGAAATAAAAAGATTATAAACGTGTTATAAAGATTTGCAAGAAGTGTAGATATATAAAAAAATATTATATCATATTATGTTAAATACGATTGATATGACATAGTAAAAACTATCTCATTTTCAAAATATATAATTTATAATGCAATGATTTGTTAAATTCAATATGACATAAATATTTTTGATAAATACACGGAATATCTTAATGTAGAAAAATTTCCCAGTTTCAATAAATAACGTGAACATGCACATCTATTATTACTTCGTTTACTCAATAATGCAATTCATTGGATACCAAATTCATATATATCTGAAACTTCTTTTTTTGTTTTTCTATTCTTCTTGCTTATTATGCATGCAAAAAGCATATAATTAATTAGGTACTTTCTGAATGCCAATATTTATTTACATGATGAAAATATGGAAGCACGTGAATTGCATGTGCCCATGACAACTTATGTCGGCATTTCCTTTATTTCCATTTCTTCTCCATTTAGCTTACTTACAATCCAATTATTTACGAATATACAATTCCTTTTCACTTTTCATGTTAATACAAAAAATAAAATAAAATAAGTGAAATTGTACACTAAACCCTTACACACAATAAAAATAATAATAGAAATAAACTTATTCTTATTCTTTTTAATATATAAATTGCTTTAATATAAAATTGGATTGGGATATGTGGCCTTGAGATCACTTGAAAGGCCAGATGTCCTTCCAAGACAAAGACAAAAGTTTCCATGTTTATGTGCCCATTCACCACTAATAAAGTACGTAGAATAGTTGTATATTCTTTATATATAATATATAATTATATATAGATATGGCAATTTAAAATATATTAGTGATTAACATTCAGAATCTCAAAAGCCATTATGCACTTTGAAATATAATATATATATATATGAGGATAATAACGTCACTCCTTCCGCTTTCAGCTAAACCAATAGTCCCAACTTGCTTCCCAACTTGTAAATATTAAATATATATTATATATATCCTTTTTAATTACTTATTCTCTATGCTTTGATTTTAAAGTAATTAACTACGGCAGATCATTTTTTTTATTTCAGTTTTTACACAATTAAAAACGACAAGAAAAGCAAGAAAAATAATTACTCGGATTAACTCAAAACAATACTTATGTGCAACATTAATTGTCAATTACCTCAATCATGATTGTGCTTATGAGCATGAGCATAAAACCTTACAAAAGATAGGGCTTTGATTTTGTTTGATTAATGTTACTATAACATACATGTTATATTGTGCCTCACTTTTTTATAAAATCACATAAATCTCATATTTGATTTAACAAGGTCGATATGGCATAGATCCACCCTTCGAATCATGACATGATATTTTATTAGATTCAATATATATTATCTCTAAATTATTTACTAAAGTATTTTTATTAAATATTAAAATATAAGTGATATATCAAATTAAAAAAAAAATGTGATGAGGTATGCATATGCACCAAGAAAGTTGGAAAATTGTCGTGAGGTGGGCAAGTTCAATGAAAGGAGGCGGTGGTGAAATCCGCGTCACACTTTTATTTTCTTTTCGTCTTTGTCTTCATTAGGATACAATTATACTATTCCTGCTGGCCCCACCACTTCATATATCATCCATGTGTTCATGTTTCTTTGTCTTCTCACCATATCTTTTTCTAATCTAATTTCAGAAAAAAATCTTTGAGAAGGGAATATAATTAATCTCTCACAAATTATTTTAAAAGTTGGAAAAATGGACTCACAAAAAAGATGAGTATAATGAGCTCCCAAAAATTTATTGGCTATGGGGCAACCCCTGGTAGAGTTGGTAAGGCAACTGGATCTTGTGGCATTGGTCACGGGTTCGATTCCCACCGTTGGAATGCTTACTGCATTCTCTACCATGAGCCTATCAGCTATGGGCAACCTAGGCTGGCTTATCTCTTTTGTGTGGTTTGCAGGCTATTGCACAAGAGCGACGTTTACCCAGTGCGCACCCCAATGGTAGCGGCTGCGGGTTTCTCCCATCATTAAAAAAAAATTATTGGCTATAATAAACAAAATTTGATTAAGAAAATTATGAAAGATGAACATAAGGCATTAAGGTGGTTTGGCAAATTATTTACTTTCATGGGTTTGCTATAACTTTTATTTTTTTTGTCATGGTCAATTGAGTGAATCAACAATTACAATATTACAAGGTTATACGTTTTTTGGATGACGAGAAAAACACAATGTCGTTATTTTTAGGATGCATATTAGGTAAATCTCGTTCTTTGTGTATTAGAATGCAAACCGCACAACATAATTCTACTAGTTTAGGTTGCTCATAGTTGACAGGTTCGTAGTAGAGGAGACTAATAGACATTCTTTCAAGAAGCATCGAACTCGTAACCAACGCCACAAAATTCAGCTATTTAGCTGCGCGATTAACTCTACTAAGTGTTGTTGTATTATGTGGGTAGAAATCGATTCTTAATAATAGGCTAGGCACATCTTAAAGATGTTATCTTTAAAAGTATATATTTCTCCCACACGGATGTAGATAGTTCGAGAAATACACTTTCTAGGATATAAATGCTACACTCCTTTGAAACCTCTTTAGAATAAGCACTCGACTAAGATAGACTCGAAAATATAGAGAGAAAGAAGAAACAAATATTTGGAATGATATTCTCAGGCAATGTATGGAAGTAACCAAGTTGCGCCAAAAATGGTGCAGCTACAATATTGAGAACGCCAAAGAGACTCAAAATCTTGTGCTAGGAGGTTCTAGTCCTCTTTAAGGCATAATATTGAGAATGCTCATTGAATGAGCAATTCAATAAGAGAGCTCGGATCGAATCAGTATTTCAATATCAATTTGATCCAAGCTCTTGGAATTGGAATAAGTTCGGCAGTGGATCACCAAATCTTGGTGATCTTCTCTATCTAATGAACGAAAAGTCTACTTTAAAATCGTCCACTCCACCATCTCCACCCATGCTATTATAGCGTGGTCTAAATGGTTACTTTTTGTAACAACAATTTGGAGTATTGAAATTTCTTAAAACTTAGTCCAAAAAATGTTAGTTTTATTTTAATTATGTGTATGTATTTGATAGTGGATTTGATAGCTTTTTGTGTTTCATTTCATGATTGACATCAAGTATACAAAATCTATATCCAAGTGTTTCGAGACATTTTAATCGATGTAATTGAATCTAAAAATAGTCCAGCTTATGAGAATTAAATTTATGATAAGTGTAATTCATTCAACTTATGAACTATGTCTACTTTACATTAGAAAGTAATTATTATAAAAATTAAGTATTATTAATTATGCTAGCGATTCAGCCGAGTTTACGCCCGCACACACTTCTAATAAAAAGATATTTATTAATAATATAGATATAAAGTAATATTTTTCATCTATGATGCACGAACATGGAATATGGGACACGCGACACGGCGCACGACACGACACGGACACGAAATACGGCGGACATGACACGGCCCGATACTGCAAATATAATGTGTATATATATCATATACGTATATATATATTCATTAATTTACGTTAAAATATATAAATTAATTTTTCATTCTAATTAAATATGGCTGGTTAGAGAAATAAACTATAAAAATGACTATTTTACATTATAAATTTGTATTTGATTTGTAAAGTTATATATGTTTGAAAGAAAAATAAATACTTCAATTTTTAAAATCACAAAAAATAAGTTAAATAACTTCAAGTGTCACAAATAATGCATATATAGTATATATACCCTCTAACTACGACCATTACGGTGTTCATATTTATTTTTTTTATTTTATTTAAGCAAATAAATATATTTTCATATTGGACATGGTGTCGGAGATTGTTGGTCGAGTGTCATGTTCGATCAAATATTTAACACAACACGTTGTGATTTTTTGAAGTATCGGTGCATCACAGATTTTCATCTACACATAAAAAGATCATCGTATCATATTTATATTACATAAAATGATATTTAAATATTATATATATAATATATTAGGTCGAGCTCGAAGGTGTGGGCCTGTCCTGTGATGGCAGGTAGACGAGTGGATGGAAATGGAATAAGGATGGGTCATGGGTGGGCCCACCACGAATGCGGCGGAGCGCCCCCTCTAATTATGGAAGCCATTAACAATGATAATTCATTAGTTAATGTTGATAACGTACAATAATCAACAATGTAAATATATTAATTAATTTTAATTATTGCCAGCTCCTTCTTTATACAGATAATATGTAGATTTACAGATGCCAAATAAAATTAAAATCAATAGTATGTGACTGAAAAAACAAATAAAAAAATAACTATTCTCTTACTTTATTACCAATAACAAGAATATATATATATATATAACAAGACAACCATGCCGACGTGGACCGAATCAACTTGCTGTCATGGGTTCAATCAAAGACTTCAAATCCATTACGTAACAATTTTTGGTTTAGAAAGAAAAATAATTAGAAATTTTTAATATGATCATGCAGATCAGAAAACATGCATCAAGTATATTATAGTTAGAGCACTCACAATGGGGATTTTTATGGGGCTTTTTAGTTGCAATGGGGATTTTGGGGGGATTTTGAGGGGCTGCTCCTGAAAAGCCCCTCTCAAGGAGCAGCCCCTCCAAAATACGCTGACTCAGCATTTAAATGCTGAGTCAGCATTATTTTTTAAATTTAATTTATATTTTTTTGTTTCTATTTTTAATTACAAAATGTGCAATTAATTTTTGCACATGCAATTAGTCCCAATTTATTATTATTTTTTATTTTTTAATTATAAGAAATTTTATTTATATATACTCCCATTACACTATTATTTTTTATAATTCGTTTTTATTAAAAAAAATTATAATTTTTGTCTATACTTTTTTTTCACTAAAATAACAATTCCTATAATAAATTCTATTTATTCTTTAAGAATAATAATAAAATTATATTAAATAAATAATAATAATAATTAAATTAAGTTTACAATAATGTATACAAATATATTATATTTTTTATGATAATAATATTTTCATAGTTATTTATATATATTATTAAATTTAAAATAATACATAGTGGAAGATGACATGTGGCATTGTGGGTCCAAAAGAAGGGCTTTACCATTGTAGGTGAAAATTTATGGGGCTTTTTATTTTGGAGGGAGATGACTTGGCATATGGAAAAATGTGAAAATCCCTTGAGTAAGGGCTTACCATTGTGAGTGCTCTTAGTAAAAAAAAATTAGGAATCAAGTCCTTTTTTTTTACTAAATAAATTAGGATTAATCAAATTATAAATGTGGCACCATACAAACAGTTCGGACCCAAGACCCATTTCATTTAAAATTTCAAAAATAAAAGTAAATAAGTGTTAAATTTATAATTTTAACCCGAGTATATATATTGCGAAATTTTTTAATCATACACATATTGTTGAACAACGCGTATTATGCCACATTAGTGATTAAAAATATAAATGTGGCATGATTATACCATTTGACGTATAACACAATGCATGATATATGCTGGAAAGCAACAATTGTATGTAATAAATATAAAACCATATACTTATCTTATTTGATCTTATCAGATCAAATGGTTAATCTAACCTAATCAATTATACAATGAAGCTGGAGAAGTAATTAAAAAAATAATACTTTTGATAATTAGGTCGTACTGTTCAAATATAATACAATTAAAATCTAATTAAACACATCTTAGTACAAAGATTCCTATGTACGACTTTTGCACCCTCCAAAGGCCAATTTATGTTACCAAATTTAAGCTGTTCTGTCCGCCGAAAGGTCCCCAAAGACATTAATAAGGGCCAAATTTTATGACAACGAATTTATATTTTAATAAACTCTACTTGTGTTTTGTGTATATCCAAATCCAAACCCATGATCAGAAAATGTTTTATAATTACAATGATTTTTTAAGGGACGATTTAGCAATAGTATTTTACTGGGTTAAATTATTGTATTTTTTTTGCATCTGCCACGTAATTCGTAGACCAAAATGTTTGGAGCAATTTGGTCAAATGTTTGACTCTTCCAAGGTACCAGGAGGCAAGTTTTTGAGGTTGCTTCATCATTCCTTAGCATCACCAAATATTCTCAAACTGCATACATAATTTAATATAAAGTCAATTTTACATTAATTAATTGTACCACCATTTGCTGCCCATTTCATAGAAATTTAATTTCGTCTTAATTAATTAAGCCAATTATCGGGACTACGTACTGCAGAAAATGAGAGCATATAATATGATAAAAGACGTACAATATAGCCACTGACTAGAACAAAAAGATCTTTTTTTTTTTTTTAAATTCTTGTGTCGTGTACACAATTGGTGCTCAAATTTAATAAAAACAAATTATTTGCCTTAATCTCTTTTAGATTAAATTTAATTATTTTCTCCACTTTTCTTAATTGAAGCAAGAAACCATTGCAATTCATTTCACTTGGATAAATACAATTGCTAAATTTATTTTTTTTCTTTCTAAATTTATATTTTCTTTTTTTGTAACCTTGAATAAATTGTGGTTGTGCATAGTTGTAGGCTTGTAGGTCTTTAAATGTTGGAAAATAAAATAACATTGAAAGAAAATCTTTGGTTATAATTTAGAATCTGTCACGATAGCTATATGTATAGCAATGACGATAAAGTAGAGAAAAGCTAAGAGCAACTCTGAATTATCCAAGTCCAACAAGAAATCCCTTAATAAAGATTATCTAAATAATAAATTAAGAGAAGAAGAAAGGAATCATTGGCAAAACTTTCATTTTCCCCTCGTCAATTTTTCTTTCTACGAATAATCAAGAAAAAAGAAAATGAGGGAAATCTTGTCGCCAAGGATTTACAAAACCTCCCTGGAATTCAATTCCAGGATTTAAAAAAAAAAATCCCTTTGGAATAAAACTAAGGAACAAAAAAGCTAAAAACATATAAGTTTTTACAGCTTTTCTTTTCTTCACCAAACCTAACTAATTAAACAAGTTGAGAAGCTTTATTTCTGTCTGATCTCCACACGTTGTTGTAAGAGATTCTTCAGAATTCATTGATGGGCTCCCGAGTCGCTGCTTATCAGCCAAAGGGCTGTTCTTTTTGCCATGAAAATTCGGGGTTAAGCTGAGATCAAGATCAGATAACTGCATCACTTTTCCCTGCTCATCGGGAAAACGACGACGTTTATGAACCTTGGGCCGTGAACTGAGGCTGGTTTCGTGGAGCTTGAACATGTCCGTACACTCGGAAGCGTCATCTGGCTCCGACGCGCCGCCGAGAAACTCGGGGATTGGCTTCAACGCGCCGCCTCGGAGGACGGTCTCGACCGCCGCCTGGCAGACGTGCCAGTTTCCGGTGGCCATAAGCCCGACGGCCCCGTTAACGGGGTTCACTGTTCTTCCGGCGGCTTCAAACAACAGCGACTGGAAGAGAGCTGTAAAATAAAATTCAATAGTTGATTAATATAATCTATATCATCATCAAAATGAATTGGGATTTATATTATTAATTACTACAACAAATCAGGGGTAAACAAGTAGTTTTCCGATAGGAACACGAAATGGGGTAGGTAAATTACCAGGCCTTTGATTTTCCGGTACGGCGGAGATGAAGGACATGAGGCCAGCACGGCCGAAGAACTTGGCCACAAAGACGGTGGCGTGGCCTTGTGCTTCAGGGGTTTCAATCCACTGTAAAGAGGGTCTTAAAATACAGTTTTCGCTACACCCCTTTCGAAGTACCCTACATCCATTGCAACTCATAATTTCTCTTCAATCAAAACTTAATGGCCTTTTATGAAAGGATGAATTAGTAGATAGGGTCCAAAAGCTCGAAGAATAAACAAACAAGAGATGTTAGATAGCTTCTTTAGAAGAAACCTGTAAAATGAGAGAGAGAGAATAATAAGAGAGGGTGAGAAAGAAGAAGGAAAGGTGGATATATAAAGAGGTCAGGATCAGGAAGTGGAGAATAGAGGAAGCAAAAAGAGTAGGGTTGAAGTTAACTAGGGTTAGTTTTAGTTTAACTAGGGTTAGATTCCAAGGTATTTGGTGAAAGCGGCTCCGTGTTTCCGCGGATGCTCCTCGACCGTTGGATTCAGTATGCGGCTTTGTTGATATTGAGGCTCACTTGACAACCTATCACTTTTTTTATATATAATATATATAATATACGGACAGAATGAAAAATAATAGGGAGATAAGAAGATATTGTACAAATTGTACTGGGGGGGTATTATGATTTATGACTACAAGTTGTGGAAGGGACCAGTGAATGAACAATTGGAGAAAAGGAACCCATGTGCTTCACTAAGTCATCACAAAAGGTTCATAAATATTTTTAAGTTATTATTATGAATAGCATTTTTCTTGTGAATGTTATGTTTGCTATTTCGTAATTTATTACACAAGTCATCATTTATGTGAAGATAATAGATTATCTATAAAATAAAATATCATTCAACCAAGTATGTTTTATAAACTGATCATAATTTTGCTCTTCGAACCTTCGAATTTTAGAATTTCAAGGAGATGCGAAGTGAAATCTCACTTTATGTATAATCTTACAGAAAATTTTTAAATTAACAACTAAGATTCAAAAAGAATTCAAAATTAAAAATTTATATTGAAATACTTTGTTAAATATCCATCAAAATTCAAATTTTTCACTGAAACTCGAAATTTTTCAAAATTTAAAAATCATATTTTATAAAATATTTTAAAGTTTTATGGTTAAAATCAACATTTAAAGTTGATCCATGCGCGCTATCAACCATTCACCCCAATCACAAAAAATCCAATAATGAACAAACTGTGGAGATGTAAGAGATACTAGTGATAGCAATTTTGATCCTTTCAAAAATTTGATATGAATTTGAATAATAATTACTAAAATTGTGGTACCCTTTATTCTAATAAAGTTAATAGATTTGGTCATTATTAACTTTATCATATTTTTCGTAATAAATATTGGTCATATAATTTAACATCATTCATAATACGTAATATATTTTTACAGAAATATGCATAAACTTGATGATTAAATTTATCAAAAATTTTATTGTAAATTTCCAATATTTCTATAAATTTTCAATGGTTTTTTTTTTTTAAATCACCAGAAACTTTGAATTCTCTCAAAAATCTTCATAATTTACTACCTAATATTTACATTAAAACCAAAATTTAAGATCTTGATCACGATTCACGAAGGAGAGAATGTAAAAGCCAACTTAAAGTAATGTTTCTTCTTTTTTGTGAATTAAACATTAGTCACATAAGTCATCATTGGCAGGCTGTCATTTTTTAGTTAAAAACTAAATATTACTTACGTTCATGCATCTTGTTTTTATCACTCATATTCCACCCCCATTTAATTTTTTAACCTTTGTTTTCTTTTTTTAGTAATTATTTTTATTTATTCTCTCATTTTTTAATTTAAATTCTATTTTTATTACTCTTTTATGTTTTTCTTTACTTGTTAATTTCCATTTTTCCATTAAAAACTATCTTTATGATTCTTTATTTTCTTACCGTTCATCAGATTTATTGACATGAATTGGTGAGGAAGAAAACAACAGAGGAGAATGTCGTTTTCCAAATGACATGCGTAGACGTGGCGTTCTTATCCTACCGCCTAGCCCTTGTGTATTCGGTAATAATTTTATGTCCATTTTCCTAAATTAAAATGACCTTGAAAAGGTATTAACAGTCACAGACTCACAGGTCACCTTTTTATCGTTTTTGACTTTTGGGAATGAATTTAACTATTTAACCATTAAAAATTAGGAAACTTTTTATTTATGAAACTACATGTCACGCAAGTATTAAGTAACCATTAATTAATTAATAAGATCAACAAACTCACTATCGAAACTATAAATGAAGTGCAGCAGAATGAAAATCATGTTGAAGGAAATAACCAGCAGAAGACTTACAAAAGGGCACTAACGGATAGTTTAGTTTGATTTTATAAAAACGTGTTTTGGGTTGTTACGTTTCTTGAACGGTTAGGGTTGTTAGGAATGTTATATAAACCCAAGCTGTTAGTGTTTTTTACTCATTAGTTTTGTATTCATTATTCTGAAAAATACTCGATCAATAAATTTCTTTTCTCCATGGCTTCTGTAATTTCATCAATCTCCAGAAACTCTTTCTCTTCATCATCTGATCATACCATAATTTGATATGGTATCAGAGCGAGGTTAAACTTGCTTTGATAACCTATCTTTCTTCCTCATAAAAACCTACCGTTACATAAACCCTCATCTCTGGTTCCTTTCTTGTATCTCCGTTCTTGACATGGCGCAGCAGGAGACTTCCACAACTTCAGATTTGCAGGTTCGAAAAGAACCAATTGTTATTGATTTTCAGAACCCTCTCTACATCCACCCATCGGATACACCCAATTTAGACTTAGTATCCGAAGTACTCACGGGGTCAGAAAACTACAACATCTGGAGTCGAGAAATAGTTGTAGCCTTAGAAGCGAAGAACAAGATCAGCCTAATCGATGGAACGTGCCGTGAACCTGATCAAGAATCACCTGAATATCCGTACTGGAAACGCTGTAATGCGTTGGTAAAGTCATGGTTACACAGATCACTCAATAGAGAATTGGTACATGGGATAGTCTATTGTGAATCGGCGCATCAAATTTGGGCTGACCTAAAAGAAAGATTCAATCGAATCAATGGTGCGCGGATGTTCGCTCTTCACAGGCAGATCAATACGATCACACAAGGTACCAATACCGTTTCTGAATATTATACAAAGTTGAGACAACTTTGGGAAGAATATGACTCAATGACACCATCTCCGGCCAAAAATCCGTCTAAAGAATATGTCGATTACATTGGGCAACTAAAAATGATGCAATTTATTATGGGACTCAATGATAGTTACGGCCAAATACGATCACAAATTTTAATGATGTGTCCATTACCGAATCATGGACAAGTATACTCTATGGTTTCAAATGAAGAAACCCAAAGGGGTATAAATCTGCAGCATGAAAATGTTGACTCAAGTATGGCATTATTTGGAAATTCGGTGCAAGAAGCCAACAAAAACAAGAGGATCGATAGAGAATCCCTATATTGCGAGCACTGTGAGATAACCGGCCATACTAAAGACACTTGTTTTAAAATTCATGGCTATCCACCGAGCTGGAATCGAGGTGGAAGAAGAGGTGGTGGACGAAGAGGTAACTCGAGGGGGAGAAATGGAGACCGAGGATCATCTAGTAGAGGCTATACTTCTAACAACGCATCGGGGTCACATGAAGCTGAAAATCAATCAAAACCACCTCAAAACCCTAATGTCGATGATCAGAATACTTCTCATTATGGGATTAGTCAGACACAATATAAGCAAATTTTGGATCTTATAGGCCAGATTAAAATCGACAATGAGAATAATGCAGCCTCGACTAACTCGGCTACTACCGCCAATACAGGTATATCTACCCCAATTCAAAAGGAATGGATACTAGACTCCGGTGCAAACCAACATATGACGTCTGAATCCATATTTTTTGAATCCTTTAATGATAATAATTCCTTACCCATTGTTAATTTGCCGAATGGTAGTACCAGTAAGGTACTCGGTTCTGGATCGATCAAAATTGGAACCAATTTAGTCCTTAAACAGACATTATTGGTTCCAGAATTCAAGCATAATCTTATTTCCGTTTCCAGGTTAATTGCAGATAACAATGTTTCTGTACGTTTTTATCATAACTTTTGTGTTATACAGGACATAGGGACTGGATCCATCAAAGGGATTGGTAGATATCATAACGGTCTCTATTTCCTTTGCAGCATTAAGGACCATCATTTTCTGTCTCACAATGTTATATCTGATACGTCTCATCTTGTTAGTAAGAATAAAGCTCATCTGTGGCATACTAGAATGGGGCATATGTCTCATAGTAAGTTTGCATACTTACCAGATTTAGATGTACACACTAGCAAGCAAAATTCTTTTTGTAACGTTTGTCCCTTGGCTAAACAGCATAGGGAGCCCTTTCCTATTAGAAATAAACCATGTTTAGCTACTTTTGATATTGTGCATATGGACGTATGGGGACCTTATAGAGATTATACCTATAATGATGAAAAATTCTTCTTGACCATTGTTGATGATCATTCAAGATACACGTGGGTCTTTCTTTTAAGACAGAAATCAGAGGCATATAGATACATAAAAGATTACATACAATATGTTGAGACCCAGTTTAACAAAAGGATTAAGATCATAAGAACAGATAACGGGACTGAATTTCTAAACAATGAATGTAATAGTCTGTTATCCAAATTAGGGATAGTACATCAAAGAACCTGTGCATACACCCCCCAACAAAACGGGCTAGTTGAGAGAAAGCACAAGCACATTTTGGAAGTCGCTAGATCCCTTAAAATTCAGTCCAATATTCCCATTAAATTCTGGGGGGAATGTATTAAAACCGCTGTTTATCTCATAAATAGGACCCCTACACCTATCTTAAAAGGCAAAACACCCTTCTTTATGCTTTATGATAAAACTCCTTCATATGAACATCTTAAGTCCTTTGGATGTCTATGTTTTGCCAAAACCTTACCTATCACTGATAAATTCCAACAAAGATCTACACCTGCCGTTTTTATTGGGTATTCATCTACTCAAAAGGGTTACAGATTGCTAAATCTCAAAACTCAACAAATTTTTGTTAGTAGAGATGTCCTCTTTTATGAACACTTGTTTCCTTTTGATACCAAGGGCCATATGAACCCTTCTGATCAGTCTAAACCCACTCACTTAAGGGAAGAAAACATATACCATGATCATGAAGACACTATGCACAATAATCCTGTCATTATGCCTAACATTTCCACTGCAGATAAGGAAGAAGCTACAGAACATGTGGAACCTATAACCACTGAAATCAGACCAAATACAGGTATTGAGACTAATCTTCGAAAGTCCAGTAGAGCCTCAAAGCCACCTAACTGGATCAAAGATTATGTCTCACCCTTCAATTCTTCTGATATAGATTCAAATTGTGTCAATGCTCATAATTTTCCTATATCAAGTTATTTAAGTTATGATGCAGTGCAGCCTATGTAAAAAGTCTTTCTTGCAGCTCTCTCCAATGATACTATTCCTAACAGCTATGATGAAGCCAAAGTGGAACCAAAATGGCAGGATTCTATGAACACCGAAATAAAAGCTCTTGAATATAACAAGACTTGGGACATAGTTGAATTACCACGAGGAAAATCAGTAATTGGTTGCCGCTGGGTTTACACCATCAAATACAAATCAACAGGAGAGATCGAGAGATATAAAGCCAGGCTCGTGGCCAAGGGTTACACACAACTACATGGGATTGATTATCATGAGACGTTTTCTCCGGTTGCAAAACATATCACCATACGCGCAGTTTTATCCCTAGCAGCCATACACAATTGGGACATACTACAAATGGATGTTACTAACGCCTTCTTACAAGGCGATTTGGATGAAGAAGTGTTTATGCAAATACCACCAGGGTATCCAGTTGCGCAGAATGAAAAAAAACAAAGTTTGTCGCCTAAAAAAATCACTCTATGGACTTAAGCAAGCATCGCGCCAATGGAATCATAAGTTCACACTTGCAATGGTATCTTTTGGTTTTGTTCAATCCCGACAGGATTATTCTTTGTTCGTGAAAACCGAAGGTAATAAGATGGTCATTCTTTTGGTTTACGTGGATGATATTGTCATCACCGGGAATGATTCTCAGATGATACACCAATGTAAATCATTCCTCAATCAGACGTTTCACATGAAGGATTTGGGCACATTGAAATATTTTCTTGGCATCGAGGTGGCACGTAGCAAGGAGGGAATTTATCTCAACCAACGCAAATATGCTTTGGAATTATTGGGTAGTGTTGGTATGTTAGGATGTAAGCCTATCAACACACCTATGGAACAAAATACGAAGTACACTACCGAGGAAGGAGGCCGTGACGACCCTTTTTTATCTGATGTTAAAAATTTTCAAGGCATCGTTGGAAAATTAATTTACTTATGCCTCACTAGGCCGGATATTACATATGCCGTACAGTTGGTAAGTCAATTTATGCATAAGCCGAAACGTTCGCACTATGATGCCGTGATGCGTATTCTTAGGTACATAAAAGGAAGTCCGGGATTAGGAATTCTATTAGCATCGAATAGTAAGTTGGAATTAACGGCGTATTGCGATAGTGATTGGGCCTCTTGTCCGAACACTCGCAAGTCCTTAACTGGCTATGCAATTATGATCGGGAGTTCCTTGATATCTTGGAGGTCGAAGAAGCAAGCTACCGTTTCCAGAAGCTCAGCTGAAGCTGAGTATAGATCCATGGGCACCACCACATCCGAAATTATTTGGCTCCTAGCCTTGTTTAAAGATTTAGGAGTTTCTCATCTTGAACCAGTTCACATTTATACCGACAGCAAATCCGCAATTCAGATAGCTGCGAACCCTGTCTTCCATGAGCGTACGAAACATATCGAGGTCGATTGTCACTTCATTCGAGACAAAATTCAAGCTGGGGTAATCAAATCTGTGTATATTTCAACGCATTTACAGCCCGCGGACATTTTCACTAAAGCGCTGGGTCGTGATCAATTTCGTTTCTTATTATCCAAGTTGGGTGTTTTCAACCTATATCAACCCGCCAACTTGAGGGGGAGTATCGAAACTATAGATGAAGTGCAGCAGAATGAAAATCATGTTGAAGGAAATAACCAGCAGAAGACTTACAAAAGGGCACTAACGGATAGTTTAGTTTGATTTTATAAAAACGTGTTTTGGGTTGTTACGTTTCTTGAACGGTTAGGGTTGTTAGGAATGTTATATAAACCCAAGCTGTTAGTGTTTTTTACTCATTAGTTTTGTATTCATTATTCTGAAAAATACTCGATCAATAAATTTCTTTTCTCCATGGCTTCTGTAATTTCATCAATCTCCAGAAACTCTTTCTCTTCATCATCTGATCATACCATAATTTGATACTCACTACTTAGATGCTACATTGGACCTATACCCGTAATGATATAGAAAACATTCACGACAGTCGACACCTTCTAACCCGAAATCTTGAAATTTTATGATTATACCATAGTCTAAAACCTAATTCTAGGAGAATATATAATGTCCAATTTAGATTTACAAAACTGATCATCAACTTGGATTCTGATTTGTTATGAATTTATGTCCTCAACAACCATAAATTATGATTCATAAGGGTATTGAGGATGATAGTAGGTATGCTCGCGTAATGGGATCTCTGGAATTTCATTTTGTTAACCTAATATTTTACTAGAAAATATGTTAGAATTAGGGATATAAACGAGCTGAGTTTGGAGGTTTATTCAGCACTAGCTTGAGCTTGAGCCTTACTATAAGAACTTGAGCTCATCGAGTTTAATTTTTTGAGCTTAAGTTGGAGTTCGAGTTGTGCCCAACTAAAAAATTAGGATACATATTGAAAGAGTCAAACATATTATGTTACATCCTCATTCATCATGGGTTTCAATCACCTATAATGGAGTTACAATACTAGCGTTAGTGAAAAAATGAAGAATATATCTAATTAATATATATGTATATATATATATGATTAATATATATGTTAACATTGAAAAAGATAATAAAATTTCAAGAAATCAATCATTTTTTTTGTATTTCCATAGTTAGCCAAACACCAAGTATACCTTTACATAATTAACTACTAGAAATGCCCTCCACAGGGGCACGCCCTAGGGGAGGACCATCCTACAATTTCAAGCAAATATGTGATCAATTTCTTCATTACCGAAAATAAAAAGAGACATCACAATGATGTATAGACATTTTTATGAAGATTTGCATTGGTGGGGCATTTTAGATTCTTATTGAATATAATTGTTTTTTATTTTGCATTTCATTTATCACATAAATGCACCTGTATAAATATTTTTCTTAAATCTATAAATTACATAATGGCCCATATATATGAATAAAAACTCTTTTGGGGTTCCTATGTAGTAATTCGCTTCAAATACACACCAACCCCTTTCAAAATCTAAACAGCTTTTGGATCGAAAGGAGTGAGGTTTTTGTTTGTGCAATACAAATGAACCGTTGGTTGGAGAAAATCATGGCTAAATTTAAATTGAAAATCTATTTATATTTGAATAATAATTTTAAAAATATCTAGTTTGAACCGTTAACTATTGACTGCTTAGTTCGAATTCACGAACGATTCTGTGAGTTGAATCTCAAATTGTGTTTTCCTAATGACATAAGAAAATACAAATTGAGACAGAACTAATGAGTATTGATTTTTTCATATTTTTCTAAATAGTGTTTCATCTCATATTTTATCTATATACATAAGTAATGTTTATTCTTCATTGTTATAAGTACTCATGGAAAAGAATTACGCACCATTCACATAAGATATTTGGAATATGAGATTATATATATATATTACAACAAATAAATAACATACAAGATAAAACACAACTTTGGTAAGAAATTCATAATCGGGTTCAAATGTAACTTTCTAAACCAAAATGATATAAAATAACATCATCACCGAAACATTAGGTACCTCTACCAATGAAAGTAACCCACACAATCTACTAAAGCAAGTGGTGTCTCTGTTGTGGCCAATAAATTACTAATACTACTTTGGATTAAGCCAATCTAATCAAATCAACATTTTGATTAGTGTAGAATAAAATTACTTTATAAGCTGTGTTTATTCTTGAATGAGTGGTTGATTTTGCTTATTAGATAAATCAAGGAAGCTTTTGTAGTTTCATTAAATTGCGATGTGACGTTTGAACTTTCACAAGCAAATATTATTTGCACGGTAAAGTCGTTGGACTTGGAGGGTGTTTGGCTAAGCTTATAAGCTTTTTTTAAACATCTTACAAGATGTTTGAAAGCTTATAAGTTCCATAAAAGTGTTTGGATAATCACTTTTAAATAAGATGTTTGGGTCTTATAAGCAAATAAAAAATAAGTTAGCCAAACCCATCTTATTTCTAAATCTCAAATTTGGGATGTTGTTTATATTTTTAAAAGGCATAAATAACTCTAATTAATTTTCTTCTTCCCAACAATATCCTTCTCCGAAAAATATTTATTTTTATTATTGCACAAATTCCCTCTTATAACATTTGAAAACATCTTATAAGTCCAATAGACTTATTTTATCCAAATACTTAACAACTTAATTTCTATATAAGACCAAACATCTTATAAGCTCTTAAAACATCTTATAAGGTGTAACAACTTATAAGATGTTTTAAATAAGCTTAGCCAAACACCCTCTTAGTATGGCATACACCACATATTTAATATGTTTCACCACTAACCCCCCCCACATTTATAAATTTTTCTGTGGATGCACAATAAACAAAGAATTACGTGCACAAATCTTTGAAATCCACAAAAAGTTTATCATTAAACAAATCAAAAACTCAAAATCGTCTTGATTCGTGATCAACGTGATCTTCCCCGGAGAAAATTCGTAATAGCATACTTTTTACTTGGTTTTATTAATAAGAGTTAAGAATAAAGGAATGTAAATTCATAGCAACACATATATTATGCTCATTTTGTGTACTTTAGGGTTACAAACTTACAATATGATGGAAGGCATATTTTGCAAAATCAAATAATAACAAAAACCATCAATAAATGATTCTAAGGTAAAAAAAAAAATATTTTATATATTACTCATAGCTAATCGTTCATGGTTCTATAACACGGCTAATAGGACATTCTTGACCGGTTGAAAATACAGTATGATGGTAAAAACCAAGGTCCCATTTTTTTAGAGCGTCCAAGGAAAACAGAGGCCAACAGAGCAATGAGAGTTGTCCAATCTAAGAAGAAAAATTGGGCAATGTGGGCACTTATATGTGTCCATTTGAAAGAGATTGGTACTAGATTCCAATAAGTTGTTTTCCACTCAATTTAGAAACCAAGTTCAAATGAGTTATCAATAGATGTAAGAAGAAGACACGGGAACAAAAGCTTCCGGTGGCATTGGCTGAAGCTATCAAGTTTGCAGATATTGTAAGTTTCTCAAATATTTGCATTCATTTTCAATGTAATTCATGATATATATGTGAGGTACAAATTCATATGAGCCTCTATTTTAGGGGTCAAGTTCAAATTTGTTAAGACACGGAAATAGCTCAAGCTCGCTTGACGTCTCATTAGAAAATACAGCGAAAATTTTATATTTGGTCACGAAGTTTTCATCCATTTGACCATTTTTTTTTTTTTTTACTTAAAAATTAACATTTTTGGTTCCAAATGTTAACAAATGGACAGGAAATGAGATCAAAAGTGCTATTTTTTAGTCCAGCCGGATCCAAAATGATAATGAATGTAAAATTTACATTCATTTATTAATGTCTGGGACCAAAAGTGATAATAAGAATGAAATGAGCCAACTCTACGGCACCATAAGTATTTTTTTTCTCTAATATATATATATATATATATATATATATTGAGGCTCACTAGAACATAAGACAAGTACAGCTATTAAGGTGGAACCAACTCAACCCAAAACGGAACCGAAGTCAACCCGAAAGGGAACCAAGCCTAACCCGACTCAATACCTTACATTTTATTCTTTATAATTTAGATTATCGGCACGCGGTTTGGGCCTAACTTGGAACCAATTAGGAACCAACCCAACCCAAACTAGGAATCATTTTGCCACCCCTAAAATAACGCGATAAATTTAGAAAACAGATCATATAAATTTTTTCTTCACAAGAAAAGAAGAAGTCTCTATATGCTAATGGCATTTAGATAAGCATAAAAAAGAAGTATTTGTGGTTCCCTTGATTCATTCATTCAACAAACATGATAGTTAGATGACCAAGTTTTAGACAAATGAAAGTGAAGAAACTGTTTGGGGGGAAACCTACACTAATTGTTCAATAAGATTACCTCAAAACGTCAGATTCCTATACCATTGACAAATCATATTTTCCACTCAATAATATATAGAGAGAGTTCGATGATGTTGTAGAGAACGACACTGGATGCCAAAAGCCCACAACCACAGATCCAATTCCACACTCAAAACCTGCATCAAAACAAACATGCCTCAAATTTCTTTTTCAATATAAAATGATTCTAATAGAGAGACCATATTTGGAAATGCCATGATATTCATAAAACAAACAATTACTGCATATGGAAACAGAAAGGTTGCATTTTCAGAACATGAAGCCGAGATATGTATCTTATTAGACTTGCCATTAAAAACTTGACAAAATAAAAAAAAAATAAAAAAAAAACCTGTTTTCCTGATTTTTTGCGGATTAAATCCCTTATTTGTTCGACAGCATGTACTGAGCATGCTCTCAATTCTACTTCCTCCTCACTTCCTGAACTGATTTCACCATTAGACTCAATAATATTGGACAAAGAAGAACTATATTTTAGAACTCCAAGCTGCTGGAGAACTGCAGGGACAATATAATCAGCAAACATTGTCACTGATTCTATGTCATTGAATTCCCCATATCCTTGACCCTTGAATGCACCCCATAAATCTGCAGCAAATATCTGAGCTCTTTTATACAAGAACACTTGGTGACCTTTGTACACTGTATGGTCGCGAAATCCTGTAACATTCGGAAATTTCAATTTTTGCATTTTGTAGCATCATTAAGTACAATTACAATTATAAAGTAACTGGGTTTATGTAATGCAATAATTACCAGGAAAGTGGCTTGTGATGAGAGCCACAAGCTTTGCAGCTGATTTGTCGCAACATTCTACAAGTTTGGATGCTTTCCCATCGAAAGATCTCTCCAGCTCAAATCCCACCTAAGCAATCAGGTGACAAGTTAGTTAATTAGCTGACATACATGAACAATAAGCATTTGACAAAGTAAAACGATATTCAATGGAAAAAACACTTGTACCTCATGCATTAAGCGCACCCGTTCATCCTCCAAAGGTAACGGCCTTGGCCATTTGAGCATCTTACGCAGTTCAGGACCTGTTATCACAGTGTAGTAAATTTTTATACTTGCACTAACAAGATCCTATGGAAACAGATTTACGGCAGCTGCAATATATTCAATCATGCAAAAATATGTAATTTCGACAGTTCAAAGAGCACTATGTGTCATCAGTTTAATCAAACTTAACCTATCTTAGATGTCTTTATATTGTTCTGATAGAAAGACAACTGGTGGTGCTACAAACTAGTAGGATAATTAGGCACAACGAACTATAAAAAGATTGGATGCCCAGGAAAATATTATACCAGTGTACTGTTGTAGACGAACTGCATCAAACGCAGACTTGTCATTCTGAAGTGCATCCTTCAATCCCGCAGCCAAATGATCATAACTCATTTCCTCATCTGCCATAGGAAAGTCAAAAAGAAGTTAAATTCTTTGTGATGAACAGTTTGCATTGGCACTGCCACTCTGCCAAGCATAAATAATTGTAACAGGCTTGATAAAAAATGACGTCTTTCTTGTATATACAAAGAACAAAGGATGTATCAATCAAAATGCAAGAGTTTCCCTAAAAGCCATATGATAAAATATTAAAAAAATGCTACTTATGGGTTACCTATAACTAATATGCATCTATTTCTATACACTAATTTTTCTTCCTCAGTTAGTTCCTAAACAAAACATAATTGCAATGTTTTCATTAGCATATCATAAGGCGGCCACTGAATATGAAAATTGAAAACCAAATCAAAGCTAAATAATGATGCCAAAGAATCAGATTTCAAAAGTACCTGGCCAGAAACAGAAATTGAGTGCATCCAATACAAACAGATACTGGACAGTGAGAGGACCATTGTCGAAATAATGAATTCCTTCGAAATCCCACTCCACCTTTGGTATCGAATCTTTCATTCTCTCGGCCACATTCTCAATACCTACAATCACATTCCAGTTTCAATTTTCAAACAGACAAAAACCCAACTAAAATTCAGCAAACACAAGAACATTATAAGTAACGCAAAAACAGAGCATAATGTGAAGGAACGAACGAACGAACGAACCTCTGGAGTCGAGAGAGACATGGGAAGAGTGAGAAGCGACCCAAGCAGACGAAACCCTAACCTCCTCCATTTCCTAATCTCCGAATGAATTTTGATTCTATCGTGTTCGTGTATATAGAGACGGGGATTAATTGTCCACATTGTTCCAAGTTTCCCGCTTTTGTATGTTTCTAGGTGGTGTTCGACTCCCACGTGATGATGCCCCCAAAATGTCGGGATATGGGTTTTGGTACAAAGCCCAATTTGATCATAGACAAAATAGTAATTGGTCATATAATCTTATCAAATTTGATCCGCTACCACTAAACTCTTTTCTCTGACTTTTTTTTGTTTGTCAAGTAAATAGAATTTAAATAAGATATGTGATTTTCAAAATCAAATAGCATTATTTAATTTTCTTTTTTGATATAATCGAATGTTTTTTTAATTCCTAAAATATGGGAATTCTACTCCTGAAAAAATGAATCACGATCCATTATTTATTGAGGTATTATAATTATCATATCAAGATAATTGTAAATACAATACTCTAATATACTCACTAACTATCAATCAAATACATTACAAATTCAACAAAAATAGTTATTCTTCTATGCATTTAATTTAAGTTTATTTAAGTTACATTGATATTATTTATGGATGAATAGTTGATTATTTTTAATTTATTTAAAATATTTTTATTATCAAAATAGATCGTGATTTATATTTATTTGATATTTATTTATTGAATGAAATTGAAATATTATTCATATGGTCTTGGTGATAGTTCCTTTGAAATGATTGTTGGCAATATACGATTAATGTACTTTATTTGTTAAGATTAATGTGTTTGTGTCTTAAAATATTCATCAATGCATTGTTATACAACAAATCCATTTATGTGTCTCTTCTTTTAAAAATCAAAAAATATGTAAGTCATAAAGTTAGCATGTTCAATTTAATTATTATTTTTCACAAAGGAGATAATGCAATTAAATCAAATTAATATCTTTTTTGTTTTTTTATGATTTTACCAAATTGATATATATACACACATATAAAAGAATATATGATATCAAATATTCTATTACAGTTGAAAATTTATAATTGAATTATACAAATATGTTAAAAAAAATAAGGATATTTAAGTCATATTTTTTAATTTTGGGTTCCGTTTTTTATCATATACATTTGAACCAAACATTAAAAAAAAGAATGACATCTGTTATTGCCAATTTATGTAAATAACCAAACATCATTCAAGGTATCATATTCTCAGTAATTAAATTACCAAAAATCTGATTCTCCTTTTAGATTTTTTTTTTAAAAGGTTCAATTTCATTTAATGGAAAAAGAGGTACATAAAAGCGAATAAGGGAGATGGCCCTTACGCGCACCATAGTAGCTGGCTACTAATTATCCATATATTCATAAAAGGAAATACAAGTACAATTGGTATCTACACATTACTAAACTATGTGCCACAATCTTTTCAGCGTTCTACTTTGGAGTGAATTTTTAAAAATTGCATAGTGATTAGTTTTTCCTTGATTGTATTAAGCACGCCGACTGTAATTCCATTTTAGATTACATTCTCAATCAAATAAATGGAGCTTTAGTATTTCTTAATATGAAATTCTAGGTGTAACAATGATTATCCCAAGTTACAACGAATTCAATTATAAAATATGATATTTCCTTATTTTAAAACTCAAACAAATTTTATTTTCTGCTTTGAAGTATCAAGAGGAAGAATATGAGATGACATAGACGACAAGATTTGTGTTTTGGTCTGATTTTCAGATTATGTTGAGGAGCTTATTTATTGATTTGAATTGTCAGATAAAAACATTAAAAACGAAATAAACACAACTTAAATCATTTTATAACACCAGAACTGAATCAAATGCTATAAACACGTGACAATTTGGGTGAAGAAGCCACGTGATTCTTTTTAGGATGATATTTTCTATTTTAAATCTTGTTCCATACTTATACATATTGATTATACCTTCTGGTTCAAATTTGAATAAAAGGTGGCCAGCTAGAAAAAACAAGGATTGAAACAAATATGAGCCCAATATCATCCAACAATAGGCCCAAAAATGTTATAGAAAACAGCAAAGCCATTTTTGCCCAAGATTTCCTAAAGAAATCCATTTCCAAAAACTTGATAAATACTGCTATCCTAATTAAGTGAACGAAGATCCCATCAAGCTTTATTATTATCACAATAGTTCAAAGTTTGGGACAAATTAATAGTAATAATAAAATTTGAAGTGGAAATTAAGACACTGTGACCAAATATACATAATTAATTTACGATAATATTAAGTATCATCACAAATGCGTCACTAATTATTAATAGTTACAACAAGATCTTTGTCACTAGTTATCATAAGTGATGCTTTTTATACAATATTTGTCATTATTAAATGTGTAAATGCAATTTTCATGACAAAATATGTTATCTTGCCACTTAATATTTTATAGTTATTGGTAGGGGTGGGAATTTGGTCCGAATGATAAAGCACATGCATTATTTTTTGACCTAATAAGGATTCAAATTGACCCTAACAAGAACTAGACATGATCATACAGTTCCGGTTCTCGGTTCTGGTTCTGGTTGTGCTTGAAACCGGATTCGAACCGGGAACCACCCGGTTCCCGGTTCCCAGTTCTACGGTTCCGGGCCGGTTCCCGATTCCGAACCGTTTTTTTATTTTTATTTTTATATTATGTATAAATTTATTTCGGCAATATTTAAAAAATAAATCGGATAAAGTAAAGACAAATATTAAAAATATTGAACAATAGACAACCAATTTTTATTATAACAAATTTAAACAATATGAATTCGGAATCGGTAAGTAATAAAATACAATCACATTCCAATTATCATCATCCTAAATTCCTAATTATAATTTTTATATTACAAGTACAAGCTAAAATCTTATACAATTTACAACGAATATTGGAAAAGGAAAAGGAAAAAAAATGGGCTTGAGTTTTATTTTAAGTCAAAAATTAGTGATTAATTTTTAACTTGAAATAAAATTGCCTACGTATCATTCACCGTCCGGCATTTAATGAATGAATCAAAGCCACGTAGTTCTTCTTACCTTGCTTACCTTCATCAAGCATTGCCTCCATCCGAGGATCCGGTTGAAGTTTCTCACGGGACGTAATCTCCCTCTTCGTCAAAGTCGAAGTCTTCCGCTTGTTGTCTTTTTTCAACCTTTGTCCAATTTTCAAGCAAACATTGATTTTCAACATTTTCAACCGTCAATCTTGATCTCCGATCGTCCAAGATGTTGCCTTCGGTACTAAAAACGGACTCAACGGAGACGGTTGATGCCAGTGTGGCAAGAATCTCCTTTGCAATAAGGGAAAGGATAAAAAACGCCTTGGATTTCCTATGCCACCACTTCAAAAGAGAGTTGGTGTTACCGAAATCCATCTCTTCGAAGGTGGTGTGGAAATATCAGTCAATATCGCCATATGGGGTGTTTGACGAAGACCCACATGCCTTTTTTAAGGACCGCGGTCCTTAAAAAATTCAACATCACTTGTGTAGCCTCACCCTCTTCTGCCAATGGGAAGCACAAGTTAAATGTTTCTGCTCGAGTAAGCTCACGCCCAATCTTCCTTCCCTGTTTTGAGAATTTCCATTAAGTAGATTTTGATAATTAAAAATCAAGTAGGGATCATTTTACTGATCACATACTAACGTCATCTTCTCATATTTGAGCAAAAGGTCTCCTTCCTGTTATGTGATTCAGTTTCTTTCTTTTTCTAGCTTCTTTTCCTCGCATGCTTACTTTCTGAAAAAAGAAATTAAAATATACAGATACTAAATTTTAAATAGATAACAAAAATGTCATACTTCATCTACCTTTCACTCTTCTGATAACCAAAAGTGATAAGCCCTTTCAACTGCTCTTCAATCACCCTTTCATCGGTATCCTTCAATAAATATTCAAATGGCTTCTTGGGCTCAAAGTACTTAAACTTCAAGTATTTCTTCCAATTTCTCCATTTCTGACCAATGGATTGCCAAATCCACTCATCCATTCCAAGAATGCCAATAAACTTAGACTGCATTAAAAACGGTTGAATTTAAATATTTTTATATTAATAAATTAAGACATATAAAGACATCTTTACATAATACAATATAATAAAATACCTGCATAATGTCTAACATCTCTATTTTGTTAGACTTTGGCACTTTACGCCAATCAAGAATGTCAATCGGCAATACGTACCCTTCCTGGATAAATCATCTAAAAAGGTCGAAAACTTCGAACTGTTATCACCTATAGGATGACTAAGCTTATTTAATTGAATAGGAAGCTTGACCCCCGCACGTAAACCCCAAATGTCAGGGCAAAATGTACATCCTCTTGTTTTGTTTTTGGTAGTATGCTCACCTGATTAAAAATTATAACAACATTAGTAATGGGTGAGAGACTTCGAGAATATAAATCGGCATAATTAACATTAGATACTCACTTAAGCCGCATCCATCAGATTGAAGACTTTCTTGGTGATCCATCGACACTTTCTCTTGATGGTTAACATCTGACCCTGCATAAATACGTCTAGGATTTCGAGTTCTGGTCATCCCTAACAATGGCCAACAAAATAGAAAACAACTCATTTGTGATAGGTTAATCTTGAATAATAAAATAAATGACATGATCGAGAAATTAAAAAAACTACTTAATATGAACTAAATAAAATAAATGACATACTAATAAAATCTCTCAAACCAGCCACACAAATTGTGATGAATTTAAATACAGATTGCGAGGGTTTAAGCATTTTTATTCCACATTTTCCTGTTTTATCTAATACTTATTCCCTCAACAATCTCTCAACCAGCCACACAAATTTGGACACGAAAAGATTTATAAGCAATAATGGTAGTGGTAACTTACACCCCAAGATTACATGAGATGGGAAGAGTAAATATTATGTAATCTATTAACAATACACATTACTATTTATTTGTTGTAAAGATTATATTCTCGTTGTTACAACCTGTATCATTGAATTTCAACAATTTTGTGGAACATAGTACTAATCCATATTGCATGCACTTTCCACTAGTGCAAATACTCAGATTATAGGTGCAAGAGGATTTTCGAAGAAGCAAAGGTAATTATATTCTTAAAAACCTAAATCAAATGTACACAAGATTAATATATTAAGTCACCATAGAATCAACATGTTCAGATCCAATGAAAAGTTGATATCATTTGGAACAAGCAGTTGTTTGAGAAGGAAAAAGATAGATAATTAAAGAATATTTACAAGATTTTCTTGGACTATACACATAGCTCACCCATACCATACTCCCATTTCATATACAAGAATATTTGTCAAATAAGACTTTCAAAGTGAGGGAACATAAGGAGTCTCAAAAGTAGTTTGAAACTTACTTGGGATTGACACTTCATTAGTCTGAGAATTTTCGGAGTGATGCATCAGTGCTTCGTTTTGGAGAGCACGTTTGAAGTTCCGAGTTCTGACCATCTCTAATCTACACATATATTCAAATCTAAACTCGAAAATATCATCAACCTCAACTTCAACTCAATTTATTTACACTTTAATAACAAGGCTATAATAATTTTATAAGCAATATATATATATGTGCATATACATATTTTCATAAATAATGCACCAATTTATTTTTTTGTTTACATGTATAGGTGTATCATGTTGTATAGTATACCAAGCTTAGAATAAAATATTATGTTTTGGACAAATACAAAATATTATATTTATAAAAATTACACTTCCCCATCTCCAGATTATTAGAGCACAAGAAACACACATATCGGAACGCCAAAAACGGGGGCATTTTGATACAAAACGAAACGTACATTGAAGCTCAACAATCTGTAGCGTCAATTGCGAGCGAAGCCAAAAAAAAATATGATTTGAACCTGCTGCGTTGTTGCCAACAACATCATTTTTTTTGCAAGTTTATAGTTTTCATTTTATACTTTGGGAAAATGAAAATCAAATTGGCAGCAAAGATATAATCAAGTGACAAATAGATAATCAAGTAACATCTTTAATTAAACTAACAATCAAGTGACAGAGACATATCCTGTACACTCCTACAACTTCCATAACCATTAACAATCTTACACTTCAAACATGTTAAACATAAAAATTCAAAACATTTTTTGCAATGCGAATCAGTACCTCCCTCTTTTAAGCTTGAAATCTATAACCTATCTCATAGAATTTACACATTTTAGAAATCGAGGTGCACCATCATCACTTCTTGACATTCCATTCATTTATTTAACCCACAGGTGTATCCAGTTACCCTATTCCTCTAATATTATGCTCATTCTATTAATCATCCATCAGATGTTTCTAAGCTCTAAATTCGTGCCCAAACCACCACAATTTCTCACAATTTCAGTTTTGAATATACAAAACTCTGTTACCAGCCAATTAAATAAAGAGAAGCGTAAGAGATAAAATACGACTTAGCCACGTTAATAAGAAAGGAAATAAGGTGGTTACGGCAGTTACATTCATGTAAAATTGTATAAATAAGCAAAAACGTGGTAAAAATATTCATTCTGATATTCCAATTACTTGAATTATTATCTTATCTTTTGTGATCGAATTTGGAAAAATTCTTCAAGATTAACTACTATCTTGATCCTTGGAATAACCTAGTTGATTCTTCCCATTAATTTTGGTCTTCATCAAGTGGTATCAGACTTTCGATCCTGCGGAAGACTACAATGGTGGAAGCAACACGGAGTATGGGTGAATTGTGCAAGGACGTGGATGCGCTCAAAGACACGATGGAGGAATTAAAACTAATGATGGCTACATTTCTTGCGAATCAAAGTAATCAGATTGTTGTCACTAGCGGTGATAATGGCAGTGATGCCAACAGATCAAAGAATTGGTCTGATGGCTATCACATTCCTACCAAAATGTCCAGGGTAGACTTTCCACACTTTCACGGCGATGATCTTAGGGGATGGTTATACAAATGAGAGCAGTTTTTTGAAGTGGATGAGACGCCGTCGCAGGCGAAAGTGAAGTTGGCATCGGTGCATTTGGAAGGCAAGGCGCTTCAATGGCAACAAATGTTTATCAAAGGGAGACTCAGCAGGGAGATGCCAATGTGGGAGGAGTATATACGAGCTTTGAATGATCGATTCGGAGCCTTGGTCTTCGATGATCCTATGTCCGAATTGGTAAATCTCAAACAGGTAAATAGTGTTCAGCAGTATCTAGATAAATTTGATGAAATACTGAATTGTCTAGACCTACCTGATCACTATGCTTTGAGTTGTTTTTCGGGCGGATTGCGGAGTGAAATTTCAGTTAATGTTCGAATGTTTCGGCCAAAATCCCTACAAGAGGCTATTTGCTTAGCCAAATTACATGAAGAAGCCCTATCTTTGACAACCAAACGACCATCCCCATCCTTTAAACCCACACCATTCGTCCCTAAATGGAAGTCAAATCACCAACAAACTCAATCCAAAATCAATAATCAGGCCATTCTGCCCCAGCCTAATCCTTCACACAACTTTCCCAATAGTCAAGGAGGAACATCGAGATGACTAAGCCCCAAAGAAATGGATGAAAAGAGGAGTAAAGGACTTTGTTATTGGTGCGATGAGAAATTCACTAGAGAACATATATGTAAGAATCGACGACACATATACATTATGGAGGTGCCGTTAGAGGAGGTTGAAGAATCTGACGATGAGATGGATGAGTAGGAACAACCCACTATGGAGGAGACGAAGCCATTGGTGGAATCTCATGTTTCGATGCATGCCATTACGGGAATCTATGATTTTAAAACGATGCGTGTGACTGGAGTTGTTAAAGGGAAACCGATACATATTTTGATTGATATGGGTTCTACACATAACTTCATCGATCTCGAAGCTGCAAAACGGTTAGGATGCAAATTAGAGCCTATAACCCCGTTTACTGTCTCAGTGGCAGATGGTAATAAAATTCATACTTCATTTACGTGTAGAAACTTCAGTTGGAAGATGCAAGGAGTGAAGTTTGCTACCAACCTGATGACTATTCCTCTTGGAGGGTGCGAGAGGTATTCAATGGTTGGTAACTTTGGGTGATATCAGTTGGAATTTCAGTCAATTGAAAATGGAATTCCACAAGGATGGTCATAAAATACTATTGCGAGGAATGCACGTTCATCCGTCAAATTGATGAGCAAGAATAAGATCAATAAGATGATTCAGAAACCCTCTCAAATTGCCATGTTACATATAGGGTTTTTCCACATTAAAGAAGCAGACTATCAATTGTATAACATAGAAGGCAGTAAGCAGCAGCATACTGATGAGTTGCAAGGTTTATTGAAGGCGTATGATGACCTATTTGACGAACCTAAAACACTACCACCGCAACGAACTCATGATCATCGAATCATTCTCAAAGAAGGAACGAACCCCATTAGCTTGAGACCATATCGATACCCAGCTACGCAGAAAGATGAAATCGAAAAGATGGTAAAGTGATTACTGGATGGTGGGGTAATTCGACCTAGCACAAGTTCATTCTCCAGTCCAATTGTTATGGTAAAAAAAAGACGGATCATGGCATATGTGCGTGGATTATAGAGTTCTTAATAAGGCAACGGTTAAAGATACATTTCCAATATTGGTGATTGAAGAATTGTTGGATGAACTTAATGGGGCCAAGTTGTTTACTAAGCTTGATTTGAGATTGGGATATCATCAAATTCGGATGGCGGATGAGGATATTAGCAAAACTGCATTTTGAACGCATCACGGTGTACACAACAAATTTGTAATTCTGAAAATCAAAAACACAAATATGGTGAAAAATGAAATTTATATTAATCAAAGTAAAAAATTGGGGTACAAATCTCTATTTTAATCCTCTGATTCTTCCTTCAAGAATATCAATTTGAATGTTGGAGTTGACTTTGCTTCTTTGATCTTCTACAACGTTGACTTGAATGTATATAACGTTAATGCGAGGGCTTGACAGCTTAATCTCGGATCAAACGTGCAATTTGTTGTATGAAATTTGAAAATTTCAAGGTTGATTTGTAGCTTTGATCTTCCTTGAACTTGATTTGAATTTCTATAACGTTAATTCGTAGGTTTAGCACCGTAATTACGAATCAAACGTTATAATTTGATGAACTTCTTCAAGAACGCCTTGAATCTTCTTGTATTTGAAGAACGTCTTGAATCTTCTTTGTATTCAAAGAACTTTCGTAGAGAAAATTCTTCTTTGTATTCGAAGAACTTCTCTATCTTTGATTGTACTTCTGTGTAATTTATGAGCTACAAAGGACTCTATTTATAGGTGTAGGATGGAAGATTCATGAATGATTTGGGCTTTATTGATAATTATCCATTTAATTTAATAAATAATTATCATAATTTTGGAGCCATTTGATGGGCTGATAGAAGATCTAGATAGATCTTCTAGATATTATCCAAAACTTAACTTGATAATTATCCATAAATTAACTTAAATAGATAAATATCTTTTGTCGTAGACGACTTTTGATTGGTCAATATTTCCACGTGGCATGATTTGATTGGTTGTAAAATTTCAATATCTACACACGGTCATTCTGAGTTTATGGTTATGCCCTTCTGACTGACAAACGCACCATCTACATTCCAAAGTATGATGAATCAAGTTTTTTCATCTTACCTTCGAAAATTTATCTTGGTATTCTTTGACGATATCCTAGTGTATAGTAAGGATTGGGAATCTCATATGGCGTAGTTGAGAATTACATTACAAATTCTAAGAGAAAATCAACTATTTGTCAAGAAAAGTAAATGTGAGTTTGCTAGGGATAAAGTTGAATATTTGAGACATGTGGTCTCGGTTTAAGGAGTTTCGGCAGACCCTAATAAAATCAAGGCGATGGTGGAGTGGCCTCAACCTAAGAACTTGAAGGAGTTACGGGGGTTTCTCGGGCTTACATGCTATTACAGGAGATTTGTTAAGGGATATGGTAACATTGCCAAACCCTTAACGGACTTGCTAAAGAAAGATGCTTTATGTTGGAGAGAGGCGACTGATATGGCTTTTGAAGAGTTAAAGGATGCTATGATAAAAGCACCTATATTAGCAATGCTGGATTTTAACGAGGAGTTTTGCATCAAAACTGGTCGGCATGTGGAAGGGGAATTAGAGCCGCGTTGATACAAAAAGGTCGACCGATTGCATTTATGAGTAAAGCGTTTGCTCCCCCGAACTTGGCCTTGTTTGTTTATGACAAGGAGATGTTAGCTGTAGTAGTGGCGATGCAACGATGGAGAGCGTATTTAATGGGCAGGTATTTTACCATTAAAACGGATCACAAGAGCCTAAAATACTTGATGGAATAACGTATCAGCACCCCTAGTTAGGAGAAGTGGTTGGTGAAATTATTGGGCTACGATTTTATAATACAATACAAACGGGGCCAGGAAAATACAATAGCGAACGCACTATCGAGGCAAGGACATGGAATACTAAATACATTGCATAGTTTATCTTCTGTGTAGTCACACTTAATACAAGAAATAAAGGCTAGTTGGGAAGTTGATCCGCGAATTACCAAACTGATAGCTGAGGTGGTAGCTAAAGAAAGTTGGAGGAAAAACTATAAATGGGAAACTAGGATATTAACGAGGAAAGGAAAGTTAGTGATTGGAGCAAATGACGAGTTACGACGAAAGATATTTCACATATACCACAATGGTAGTGTGGGTGGTCATTCGGGTATGCAAGTCACCTTACATAGAAGCAAACAGTTCCATTATTGGAAGAAAATGAAAAGGGATATATACCAATGGGTTAGAGAGTGTGATACATGTCAAAGATACAAGGGTGAGAACGTAGCATCACTGGGATTATTACAACCCTTGCCCATTCTGGATAAAGTTTGGCAAGACATGTCGATGGATTTCAAAGAAGGGCTACCAGAATCAAATGGAAGGAATAGCATACTGGTGGTGGTGGATCGAATAAGTAAGTATGCACACTTCATTGCTCTCAAACATCCATATACGGCAGTGGAGGTGGCCCAAGTGTTTATGGATAACATCTTCAAATTGCATGGATGGCCTAAAACAATAGTGCGTGATCGGGACGCCGTATTCATGAGTAAGTTTTGGCAAGAATTCTTTAAAATGCAACAAGTAAAACTCAACACATCCACGGCATATCACCCACAATCGGATGGACAAATGGGGGTGGTGAATAGATGTTTGGAAGGGTATCTACGATGTATGTGCAATGACAAACCAAAAGAGTGGAGGAAGTGGTTACCATTGGCTGAGTGGTAGTACAGCACGTCTTACCATTCGGCAATTAAACAAACCCCGTATGAGGTGGTATATGGCCAACAACCTCCCGTGCATTGCCCCTATCTTCAATTCGATGCCTCAATGGACATGGTCGATAGGAGTTTAACTCAAAGAGAAAAGACTATTCGGCTGCTTAAGCATCATCTATGTAATGCGCAGGCACAAATGAAACAACAAGCTGATAAGGGGAGGAGTGAGAGGGTGTTCGAATTAGGAGATTGGGTGTATGTGAAATTGCAGCCTTATAGGCAAACGTCGGTACGAAGACAAGCTTAAAACAAACTGGCAGCTAAGTATTTTGGACCATTCAAGGTGATAGAGAAGTATGGTTCGGTAGCTTATAAGCTGGAATTACCACCGGGAGCTAAAATTCATCCCACTTTTCACGTATCACAGCTTAAGAAAAAGATCGAGCAGATTCCTTGCAACCCAAACTTGCCAATAATGGTAACCGACCAAGGTATAGTGGTTATGGAACCGGAAGGAGTACTGGAGAGAAGGGTTATCAAGAAGAATAATAGACCGGCGACTCAATGGCTAGTTAAATGGTTCAATTACCCGGTGGAGGATAGTACTTGGAAGCTTTTGTAGGAGATGAAGAGGAGGTTCCCTCACTTTAATCCTTGAGGACAAGGATTATTTCAAGGGGAAGGATGTTGTTACCAGCCAATCAAATAAAGAGAAGCGTAAGAGATAAAATGCGACTTAGCCACGTCAATAAGAAATGAAATAAGGCGGTTACGGCAGTTACATTCATGTAAAATTGTATAAATAAGCAAAAACGTTGTAAAAATATTCATTTTGATATTCCAATTACTTGAATTCTTATCTTATCTTTTGTGATCGAATTTGGGAAAATTCTTCAGGATTAACTACTATCTTGATCCTTGGAATAACCTAGTTGATTCTTCCCATTGATTTTGGTCTTCATCAAACTCACTTAAAAAGTAAATGTTACATACTTGTTCACACAAAATAACATCTAAATGCGTGTCCTTCAAAACCCTAGAAATGAAAAGCTTCTACACTGTAACGCGTAAAAATCAAACTGAAAAAAAATGATTTGAACTTGTTGGTTTGAGCGGAACTGAGAACATATATACACTCACTTTAAATGCTTTCAGAAGAAAAAACCCCATAAATTGATAAAGAATGGAAGAGGAAGAAGAGTACCTGTTGGGAAATGGAAATTGGGGAGAATTTGGGAGATGAAAATTGGGGGAAATTAAAAGAAAAGGAACGTACTGGGTGGGGGTTCTTGGAATTCTAGGTTTTGGGATTATTTTTTGGCCAAATAAAAAAGATTTGGGATTTGGTGCCTTGTACATTCCCGCTTATGTCCAATTTTTTATTTTGTAAAAATTATAAACAAAAGAAAAACGATAGTTATAGTTACACTTCTACTTATGTGACATGATAGAATATTTTTATGCTTACACTTTCTTAAAAGTGTAAGAAAAACATATGTGACTATAAATTATTTTTTTGTAGTGGCGCGCTCCTCGTACAAACGTCGTAACTTTTCCTGACTAGGGTTAGCATAAATACTTTGGGAAGAAGGAGTTAGGTTAGAGGAAACAAAATCACTACACTTACTAGAGTCATCGCCACCAAATTGAATTTTATAGTCTCGAAATATTGTATAAAAAACCCCTTTCACAGTAGCGACAACATGTGAGGCACTTGGAGGATCGTCGTCATGATCCGAGAACAATGCTTCGTAATATATTTTTAAAAGTTCAATTAAACCATCCTCTTTAATTCTAGGATCTAATATTTTAGCAATTAAAAATACGTCCGGGATTTCATAAAAATATTTGACCTCTTTTGTTCTCATTTTGAAAATAGGTTCACTTAAAATTGGGTCATTTTTGTAATCAAAAAATGCTAGAGCAATCGCGACACAATGATCAATTACAAGGGGTGAAGTGGGGTAATAGCAACCGAAAAGTTTTTTTGTTGCATTTTCGAAAAATTTTAAAAGTGAAATCAAGTTTGCACAACTATTCTTAGATTGTGGAAACAATTGAATATCGTTCATTGAGTTTTGCACAAAAAAATCACATAAAGTCTCTTTGTATTCATAAGAATCACTCAATATTTTATAAATAGAGTTCCAACGGTGGGGGACATCCCAAACAATATTCCTTTGTTTTTGAAAAATCTTAGACAATTTTTTAACAAAGTTTGGGGCACATTATATATGTTTTACATACATGACATACTTTTTATACATTTTTTACGCACACTACACACTTTTTACATGCACTTAACAGTACTTTGTATACATATTTGTAAAAACTGTGTTTTTGTAAGCATTGTGTGTTAAAACTATGAAGTATTGAATTTTTTTTCCAATGTACGTAAAATGTGTTTTTGTGTAAACATATGTAGTGTGTGCGAAAAATGTGAAGTGTGTGTAAAAAGTATTTATTTTGGGTTAAAGTGTGCAATGTGTGTAAAAAAGTATGTAATGGGCGGGTGTTAAAAGCATGAAGAAAGTTGTGAAGTGTGCGTAAAAAAAGTGTATTTTATATAAAAGTTATGTAGTGTGTGTAAAAAGTGTAAACTACGTGTAAAAAGTGTAGAATATGTGTACAAATATAAATTATTTGTAAAAAGTATGAAGTATGTGTAAACGTGTGTAAAAAAATTTGTATAAAAAGTGTGTATTTTGAGTAAAAAAAATGCAATGCATGTAAACAATGTGTTTTGTGTGTAAAAATTGTGTAATATGTGTGATGAATGTGAAGTATGTGTAAGTTTTTTGATAAATAAGTTAATTATCATAAAAAATTAAGTTATAACTCACTTCTTTTAAAAATCAAGTTGGACCCAGTTTGGACCAAGATTAGAATCAAATTGTAATGTCAAGCTCGTCCCCCATTTTTCGCACATACGGCTGTCAGAAAAGAGCTCCTCTCATCACCAGTTGGTCGGATGATAACCCAGGAAGACGATTTTGGGGGTGCAAGGACTGGAATATAAGATTTCATCTTTAATAATGCATTTTTTGAATAATTTTGTCAAAATAGAAATTGAGACTGACATTGATTGTGTCCTCCCAGAAGGTGAGTGTGACTATTTCCAATGGGAGGATCCGTCGATGTGCCCGAGGTCCGTTGTTCTTATACCTAATTACATCGCCAGAATGTTAGATTAGCTGCTGAAGTTGATTGTTTAAGAAGACAACTATCGATCTTGGGAGAAGATACTATAAACATTGCCAGATTGGAGGATGAAAATGGTAACTTTGGGACGATGATATCAAACATGGGAGTTGAAAATGCTAATCTGATAAGAAGAATTTCCAGTCTCGAGTTAGAGCTATATGCGCTAGAGCTTCAAAATGATGGGCTGAAACAAACAATAGCACACCTTGAAAATGAGAATTTGAAGCTGATAACTAAGCTATCCCTACTACAGAGACATAAGATGATAAAATTCCTTCTTGTAATGTCTTGATTGATTTTCTTAGTGTTGTGGTTTATATAGGAATTGTATTGTACTTTAGAATAATTTTGGTTTGCATTATGTTGGTTTGATTTGATCTTATAGTTGTTATTAAGAGTAATTCAATTGTGGTTTATTATTAAGAATGTTTGATCTGATCTTACTGTTGTGGTGTTGTGGTTTTACCTGTAGACAGAATTCAATTTTGGATGGAATAAGAAGAAAATGTTTGGTTTGTCTTGCTTTACTTGTAGACAGACTAATCCAATGACAGACATACTAACAAAACTGAAACAAATCCCAACATTCTTCAATATAAAACAAGGTTCCATAAACAAAACAAATCCCAAACATTCAAAACAAAGTTCCATAATACAAATTCTAAACATTCTTCAATACATCACAGACTAACAAAGTCCAGACTAAACAAAAACCAACACAATCCATACTAACCATGTCACAACCCAAAACCTCGCATTTCATTAAATCATACATTAGCATAAGCGCATTTAATTTTGCTAGCATTTAGCAAAGCATGACGTCTAAGAAGGCACGGCGTTTAGATAAGCAATGAGTTTAGATTAAGCAAGCATGAGTCTAGCGTTATTACCAATTAATTAATGAATAAAAAATTTGACTTGCTTCCCAGGACGTCACTCATCCTATGATTGCTCCCATATTAGCACGCTTAACTTTCGAGTTTTGATTGAATAGGGTATGTTAAATATCCCCATTAATTATCGGATAAATATATTTTATACACTACGCGTCACTAACGTGTTACCTATATGTCCTGATTAGTTTAAATACATGACACGTATAAAATATAACGTATAAATGTATAACACGTAATAAGCTAGCAGCTGCAAATAATTTAAGAAATAAAATAATATTATTTTCTAAAATTTGTCAAAACAAATCTCATGGCCGACTTACCTTTAATTTAATACTTATATTTAGCAAATTGGTCACCATTAGCTTAGTCACTAAACTAAGCTTTCCAAGTGTCCATTCCTGTGGATTTGACCTTGTAAATCTCACAAGTTATATATATCTATATATATATAATTAGTCACCATACTTTTGATTTAAGCTTGCCACCTGCGGACCTCACTTTTATCTATATATATATATGTTAGTTCATTTCTAACTACAAATTTGAGAAAGCTAGGAAATAATATAGAGAACAGCAAGCAAAATAGAGAAAAGAGAGAAAAAGAAGAAAAGAAAGAAAAATAGAAGAAAAAAAAAGATATGGAAAAAATCGGAAAATCGACGTTCTCGTAACGAGTAAGTGTTTTACCGATTGTTTTGTTTGTTTTAATTATGAGTTTGGAGTTAATATATAGTTTGAAGGTTTTATAAGTGTAGAACCTATAAAATCTGAAATTGATGTGATTCAACACATATACATATGTATTAGATAGCTTAAGTTTTATAATACTTAGTTTATAGAAATTCAGAATCTGCGTTCGAGTTTAAGTCTGTAATTTTATAATTAAACCATCGAAATTCATTGCGATAAATTTTCTGTGTAAACTTTAGGGTGGTGTAAACATTACTAAAAAATTTGGTAAAGTTTGGAAGTACGTAGAATTTTCTAAAATTCGTAGCGTAAAAACTGCCAGTTTTTCGGCAGCATTACAAACAGCCTCTGTTTTGGAATTATTTGACCAACCTAGGAATTTTATTTTGGTCTGTTAAATTTTATACATCCTTATGTAGATGTTAGGAAGCTATACTAAAAGTTTGGGAATTTATTAAGGACAAGGAGAATTTATAAAATTGTTTGAATCAACCTTGCCCGTGCTGAAATTGTCTTTTAGGTGCAGCATACTTGAAAGATGAATTACCATGATAAATCTGTTAATGTAATATGAAACCTTTATGTCATGTTAGAGGAGTAGGTGTTCACTATATTGAGTAATAATTTGAGAGAAAACTCATATGTTTAGAATTTATTATAGTTTATTTAGTAAAACCGTTCAAGTATAGCTTAAACGTGGGTTGTTACTTCTAATTAAGTCTGAGTAAGCCTATGAACATGTTGTAAATGAAGTATTAATGCATTCATTGCATTTTTTTGTGTTATATCAAGTATGGTTATGATTTGTAATATGATTAATAGGGCGTGATTCTATAGAGAAGCTGAAAGCGTGAACTAGACGAAGACATATTGATAAACCACTACTTGTGAGTATAATTTGGTGATTGCTATTTGACTGATACTTGATTAATTAATGGTTTTAAATGAATTCTTGATTTGCCTAATTGTGTTCATTGAATAGCCTATGGTGCTATAACGTGGATTTATGTGATGTTTAAGTGATGGAAATGAAAATGTTAATATAGCTCATGGTGAAATATATGTGCATGGTATGATTCTTACCATGGTTGATGATGAAAATGAGTTATGTGATATGTAAATGCATTCATCAGAGATAAGAGGAACTGTTATGGCTGTTATAGACCTTGAGTCATGTGTTATAGATTGTCCAAATAATTGGACCACAGAGTACCGTACGGCCACCCGAGTTCACTGAACTCACATGTGTTATATGTATTACAGAGTGCCATGGCCATTTTCGTGATCACGACTACTCTTGGTTATAGCAGGCCATTAACAGTAAAAGAAAATGACAATCACGTGCATCGTATGTTTTCGAATGATATGAAATTAATATGAGATGATTTTGGATGATATTCGTATGTGACTTCAAAGTGATTGATTGCTTAATTTTGTATGCTTAAGTGATGTTAAATAGCTCGTTACTTTATTATACTTGCTGAGTTTGCGACTCACCAAACGCAATGTTTTTCTTTAGTTGTTGTAGATAAACGTGGCCCATAGAGCCTTATGCATAAGATTGAAGCATGGATCAAAGGTCGGTTGGCTGGTTTCAAGTCCTTCACCCTCAGCTCATCATTTGCATATCATATAGGGTTTCTTTTTGCACGTTTGAGAAATGAAATTTGTTTCAAGACGTATATTTTGTATCCTTATGCCATGGTGTGAATGTTATAAAACTAATATGGTGAAACGCTTCCGTGTAAATATTGTGATTAAATGAGTACATGTATGTAAAGTATGTGTTGGATGATTAAGAAATAAGTATGTGTATTATCATTATGTACCGGGTGCGGGTGTTACAAACCATAAACCAACAACTAACATCAAACTGAAAACATCATTACAACTTCTTTTTTCTTTGTCTTTTGAATTAGCAAGGGCCTCTTGCTTCTGCTTTTGTAGTCTGGTGATGAATGCGGGGGGTTCTCTTATTTGCACCCTTTTAGTTTGTGCTGAATGTCGGGGTCTCCGTTGACCTTGCTGCAGCTGAGAATATATTGAAGGCCCTGGTGATTTTTTAGTTCTTGATGGAAGTTTTGAGGTAATTGCAGCAGACCTTGGTGGAAGTGGATTCTTTCTTCTTGTTTTCCTTGGTATTCCATATTTTACAATACAATAAAGTTAATAAAATGGACTCTATGAAGTCAATAAACACAGCAAACTTACACTTGTAGTTCCTTCATTTAATGGAGTCTGTGAAGTCTGTATTGTAATTATGTTAGTGAATGGGTATTGTTGTTCCTGTATGGTACTGATATCACCACATTCTTCATCCACCAGCCCCAAAGAAGTTTTTTTTTTTTTTTTTTCAAGTTCTTCACATTTATTCCATTTTCCTTTCTCTTTCTGGTGGGTGTCGAATCCAACAAAAATAAATAACCTACTCAAAATAATTTGTAATCAGCGATAAGTAGGGTCGATCCACAGGGAATGGTGTAGAATTAAATCCTAAATTACTAATATCGATTTAAAGGGGGCTTTTGGATTTGATTAACTAAAATAAAATTCAAAAGACATAGATTAAAAACGCAAAACGAATAAATTCGGATTCAATAAAGTGAGAAGTTCTAGTCTCCGGATATCTCGGTGTTGATTCTATAATTCGATTATCAATTTATATGATAGTTCAATGTTCTAGAGTAAATTGGCTATAGTCGTTAACAAGCTCTAACGACCTCGTTTTTCCTTATGTCGTCGATAACCAAAATAAGTTCTTTGATTACTCCTCTTATCAACTAGACAACCCTAAACAAGCTCTTAGGATTTAATCTATCTATAGCGTGCAAGTACTAGAAAAACACCAATTCTAATCAATAAACACACAAGCTCGGTTTATTTAAATCAGATTACTAATTCCCATAACGACTAATCGAAAACGATTAAATAATCAACGTCGCTAACTGCTACGATTATTAGAGTTTGCCAAACAATTATGGATTTGAGTCCTAATTAGCGAAATATAATTCTAATGATTAACCAATTGGCCAGATTAATTAATCGATCAAAATATATTAACAACAAATCACCGGGAAAAAGCAAATACTCGAAGAACAAAGAAATTAAAAGCACAATTCAAATTTCACGAATTAACAGAAATCAAACCTCGAAAATCCTTCAACTAGAATTATGTGTTTAGCAACACATAATCAAAAACGTCTTCCAAAAGTCTTGAATTCGAATGCCAAAGAGAAAACAAACGTAAAGCATAAAGTCCTCTGTGGAATAATAATCCACTTATTTAAACCTAGAAGAGTTTTAACTAAACAAGGAAACTCAATAAAATAGGATTCTACGAATCCTACCATAACTAGGATTGTTCAAAAAGGAAACTAAATAGAAAGAAATAATTCCCAACAACTTTGGGATGGGAAAATATATCATAAAAGTCGAATCCTTCATAAAAAATAAAATTCCAGCCGAATTTTATTTCATCTCAGCAGAATCCTCGCCATAATTTAAGCGTGGTGTCACGGCCCGCAGTTTAGGCCCAAAACTGGGACAGGCCGGGACGCGTGAGGTTCGGTGGAATCGGCCCAACTGATCTTTATCCAAATTATTCTAAGTATTTTACAATGTTACTTTATTTAGTACTTTCTATTTAAAGTCTATAATCTCGAGTGATATTGCCTAAAGTAGTAGGGTCACTCGAGGAGTCTTTTATGTCTACATTCGATGTATTTTCTAGATGTGTCTAGGTTCGTCCCGGGGAAATGCCAAGGGACAAGTAGTTGAAAGGTCAAGAGTCACAAGTCCAAAAGTCATCAAATCTGAACCGTTAGATCAAATCGATCTAAACCGTTGGTTTGGGCTTTTTGGGCCTGTTAGGCCTGTTTAGGTCCTATAAATAGGGGTCTCTATCTCATTTTGTAATCATTCAGAAATCATTTGAAATATAAAGTTCTAGTTTTATAAAGCTTTCTCCAAAGTTTTTAGTTTTCCACTTTCTAACACAACTTAGCCAAAACAGGTACCAGGCTGACTAGCGAAGATCGGGGCGATTTCGTCTAGTGCCGCACGAGCTAAGGAAACCTCCAGTCCACGAAGTTTCAGCCCGTGACTAGTGGTATCAGAGCCACGCAAGTGGTTCTGTTAGTGCTTCCGCAGGTTAAAAAGGTGCTAAAGTTGGTGTTGAGAAGATGTCGTCCGATTCCAGTATCAGTCAAGGTGCTGCCGGCCTAAGGAGTACGTCGAGTGGTGGTTTGAGCATGGAGGCGCGCATGATGCGGCTTGAGGAGTCCATTGCCCAACACAATGATTCACTCGTTATACTGACGGAGGTAGCCGACCGTGTGGCTGCGATGGAAGAAGCTGGGGAGGACTTGGAGAATAGAATTATGGGAACTATGAACGGGGTATATCGTGACTTTCGTGGCGAAATCATAAAAGAAGTACGCAACGAGGTGCAAAGACTCTTTGCGGGATTCCGAGAAGAAATTGTCGGGCGGTTGGAAGTCATCGAGGGGAGGACCGCAATGTTTGAGCGGGCAATGGCGCAGAACGGGGAACCGAGAGGTGCGGCACCTCAAAGGATTGATGTCCCAAAGCCGAGTTCGTTCAAAGGGTCCCGGAGTGCGAGAGAAGTCGATGACTTCTTATGGAATTTGGAGCACCGGGGAGATCCAAGACTGTGGGGAGCAATTGGGATCACTACAGATCCTAAGTGCTGTAAGTGCCAACGTGGAACCAGCAAAGGGACCGAAGAAAGGGTCAATGTTCGTGGAGGCCAGGATCGGGGCCAAAACAATTAAGGCGTTGGTGGACACGGGGGCGACGCATAACTTCTTAAAAGACGGTGTGGCTAAGGCGTTGGGGCTCATCATTACCCCAACCAAAGGGTCGGTGAACACCGCAGCTAAGCCAGTGATTGGCGAGGGCAAAGGTGTGAAGTTAAGAGTCGGCGAGTGGCAAGGCGTGACTACCTTTACTGTGGTGCCCATTGATGATTATGAGATGGTCTTGAGACTTCGGTGGTTCGACCAGGTACGCGCGATGATAGTTCCTTATTCCGATTCAGTTCTTATTATGAATGAGGAACAGACAGTTGTTATCCCGACGAAGAGAGAAGCCAAAGGAGTTGGAGTGCTCTCGGCACTTCAATTCAACCGGGGCCTAAAAAGTTGCGAGGAAACTTTTGCGGCATTTGCATTACCGGAGGACGACGAGAGGCCTAAAGAGGGGATGATTGTGCCAAAGGAGGTCCAGAAGGTGTTGGACGAATTCAAAGACGTGGTGCCAAGTGAACTCCCGAAGAGGTTACCACCAAGAAGAGATGTGGATCACAGGATCGAGCTGGTCACAGATAGCATGCCTCCTTCCCGCACACCGTACCGAATGGCGCCCCCTGAACTTAAAGAGTTGCAGCGTCAGTTGAAGGAGTTACTCGATGCGAGGATGATGCAGCCATCCAAGTCCTCGTATGGTGCTCCGGTCCTATTCCAGAAGAAGCATGATGGTTCTTTACGCATGTGTGTAGATTACCGGGCCCTGAACAAGCTGACCGTGAGGAACAAGTACCCAATTCCGCTGATTGGTGAGTTGTTCGACCAACTTGGTAGTGCAAAGTGGTTTTCGAAGATAGATTTGCGGTCTGGGTATTGGCAGGTCCGAATTGCGAAAGGAGATGAGCCAAAGACGGCGATGGTGACACGGTACGGGTCATATGAATTCCTTGTGATGCCGTTCGGGTTGACCAATGCACCCGCAACATTCTGCACAATGATGAATCAGGTTTTCAGGCCTTACTTAGACAAATTTGTGGTGGTATATCTCGATGACATAGTGGTATACTCATCCACATTGCAAGAACATGTGGAGCATTTGCGCTTGGTTTTTCAGGCTTTGCAGGAACATGAGCTATACGCAAAACCGGAGAAGTGCTCGTTTGCTCAGGAAGAAGTATCGTTTCTTGGTCATCGCATCAAAGCGGGGCGCCTTATGATGGATGAATCCAAGGTTGTGGCCATCCGGGAATGGGAACCACCAAAGAACGTACCTCAACTTCGGTCGTTCCTTGGGTTGGTTAACTACTACCGGAAGTTTGTAAAAGGATACTCGAAGATCACGGCTCCTCTTACCGAGCTCCTGAAGAAAAATAAGACGTGGGTGTGGGACAATGAATGCGAGCGAGCTTTCGAGAAGCTCAAGGCAAAGGTGACCGAGCAACCGGTGTTGGCACTGCCCGATCACACAAAAGCATTCGAGGTCCAGACTGATGCATCCGACTTCACCATGGGGGGTGTTCTAATGCAAGATGGGCATCCCATAGCATTTGAGAGCCGGAAATTAAACGAAGCAGAGCGGCGCTACTCAGTTCACGAGAAAGAAATGACTGCGGTAGTGCACTGCCTTTGTACTTGGAGACATTACCTACTTGGGGCGCACTTTGTGGTCAAGACCGACAACGTGGCCACAAGTTACTTTCAAACACAAAAATCACTGAATCCGAAGCAGGCTAGGTGGCAGGAATTCCTAGCCGAGTTCGACTACACTTTGGAGTACAAGCCAGGAGTGACCAATCGCGTAGCCGATGCCTTAAGCAGAAAAGCCGAGCTTGCATCCATCAAATCAGCCGTTGCCGAGGGCGACAACGATTCGGGTGGAGGAGTATGTCACGGCCCGTAGTTTAGGCCCAAAACTGGGACAGGCCGGGACGCGTGAGGTTCGGTGGAATCGGCCCAACTGATCTTTATCCAAATTATTCTAAGTATTTCTAAGTATTTTACAATGTTACTTTATTTAGTACTTTCTATTTAAAGTCTGTAATCTCGAGTGATATTGCCTAAAGTAGTAGGGTCACTCGAGGAGTCTTTTATGTCTACATTCGATGTATTTTTTAGATGTGTCTAGGTTTGTCCCGGGGCATTGGAAAGGCCAAGGGACAAGTAGTTGAAAGGTCAAGAGTCACAAGTCCAAAAGTCATCAAATCTGAACCGTTAGATCAAATCGATCTAAACCGTTGGTTTGGGCTTTTTGGGCCTGTTAGGCCTGTTTAGGTCCTATAAATAGGGGTCTCTATCTCATTTTGTAATCATTCAGAAATCATTTGAAATATAAAGTTCTAGTTTTATAAAGCTTTCTCCAAAGTTCTTAGTTTTCCACTTTCTAACACAACTTAGCCAAAACAGGTACCAGGCTGACTAGCGAAGATCGGGGCGATTTCGTCTAGTGCCGCACGAGCTAAGGAAACCTCCAGTCCACGAAGTTTCAGCCTGTGACTAGTGGTATCAGAGCCACGCAAGTGGTTCTGTTAGTGCTTCCGCAGGTTAAAAAGGTGCTAAAGTTGGTGTTGAGAAGATGTCGTCCAATTCCAGTATCAGTCAAGGTGCTGCCGGCCTAAGGAGTACGTCGAGTGGTGGTTTGAGCATGGAGGCGCGCATGATGCGGCTTGAGGAGTCCATTGCCCAACACAATGATTCACTCGTTATACTGACGGAGGTAGCCGACCGTGTGGCTGCGATGGAAGAAGCTGGGGAGGACTTGGAGAATAGAATTATGGGAACTATGAATGGGGTATATCGTGACTTCCGTGGTGAAATCATAAACGAAGTACGCAACGAGGTGCAAAAACTCTTTGCGGGATTCCGAGAAGAGATTGTCGGGCGGTTGGAAGTCATCGAGGGGAGGACCGCAATGTTTGAGCGGGCAATGGCGCAGAACGGGGAACCGAGAGGTGTGGCACCTCAAATGATTGATGTCCCGAAGCCGAGTTCGTTCAAAGGGTCCCGGAGTGCGAGAGAAGTCGACGACTTCTTATGGAATTTGGAGCGTTACCTTAGTGCCACCAATGCCCAAGACGATGGCACTAAGTTGCGCACCGCACCGTTCTTCCTAAGCGAGGTGGCCTTGCTATGGTGGAGACCACGTGGGAGCATTTCAAGAGAGAGTTCAAGCACCAATTCTACCCGGAGAACGCCGAGTTCGAGGCGAGGATGAAGCTGCGACAGCTTGCCCACACAAAGTCGGTTAAGGACTATGTGCGGGAGTTTCAGGAGGTGGTTCTGGAGTTACCAACCTTGACGGAGCAAGAATCTTTGTTCGCGTTTATTGATGGCCTGAAGTCGTGGGACAAGATGGAGATTCAGAGGTCACGAGTGACCAACCGGTCTGAGGCCATTTCGGTGGCCGAACGTTTGATTGAGTTGAAGCCTTCCGGAGACAAGCCCAAGTTCCAGAAGGAGGACAAGAGGAAAGGTGGGGGAGACCGCCCACCAAGGACCGAGGCTCGAAAAGATGAGGGTGACAAAGTGCGAGCTTGTCACATTTGCAATTCACCAAACCATCTGAAGAGGGATTGCCCATACAGGGGAAAGAAGGTGGCGGCCGTGGCAGAGGTCGTGGACACCGGGGAGATCCAAGACTGTGGGGAGCAATTGGGATCACTACAGATCCTAAGTGCTGTAAGTGCCAACGTGGAACCAGCAAAGGGACCGAAGAAAGGGTCAATGTTCGTGGAGGCCAGGATCGGGGCCAAAACAATTAAGGCGTTGGTGGACACGGGGGCGACGCATAACTTCTTAAAAGACGGTGTGGCTAAGGCATTGGGGCTCATCATTACCCCAACCAAAGGGTCGGTCAAGTCGGTGAACACCGCAGCTAAGCCGGTGATTGGCGAGGGCAAAGGTGTGAAGTTAAGAGTCGGCGAGTGGCAAGGCGTGACTACCTTTACTGTGGTGCCCATTGATGATTATGAGATGGTCTTGGGACTTCGGTGGTTCGACCAGGTACGCGCGATGATTAGTCAAACTTTCTATAAAACTCATTGTATGTTGTGGCTTTAGTTGCTCTCCAAAGTGCATTCTTAAATGACACACCTCTGAAACCTTCTCTTGTTAAGTTATCTAGTAAGTGCCTCACACAAAACCTATGTTCATAGTTGGGTACCACATTATGAAATGTTTTTAGGACTTTTTGCTTGTCAGAAATGATTGTGAAATCAGATTCATTTTCAATCTTTAAATCAATATTCAGTATGGTTAGAAACAAATCCTATGTATCCTCACACTCATTTTGTACCATTGCATATGCAATAGGATAGGTATTGTCATTGGGGTCAATACCTATAGCAGTTAACAACACCCCCTGATGAGGTCCCTTTAGGTAACATCCATCTACCCCAATTAATGTCCTACACCGAGCCAAAAATTCCTCTTTTAAAACATGAAGACGCACATAGTATCTGTCAAAAAGGTTTTCCCCTCTTGCATTTAGTGTACCAAGAATAACTGTAGTACCAGGATTGGTTCTCTTAATTTCATCAGCATAGTTCCACAATAGTTTATACTGATCATCAGGAGTTCCCTCAATCATTTTTAGGGCTCTCCTCTTAGCTCTATAAGCTTGATCTTCAAATATGACAATGCAGTTCATCAGATGCCTCTAATCTAAATCCTTCAATAGTTCTATTACAATCAAACTTAAACTTTTTCAGAAACTTCTCAGCTAACCATGGTGACTTCATATTTTTCACATTGAAATTACCTCCACAACTATGGTTAGCTTCATATGTTCTTATTTGAAAGGAACACTCATCTTCTGCCTTATAAGTATGCAACTTTGAATGACAATCACTATATACACACTTGGCACAAAGTCTCTTTTTTCATTCGATGTGGTATTTATACTCCTCTGTGACATAATAGCATGTGAGTATATTGCTTGTCTGAGTTGTGTTTTGGTGCCAAACTTCAATCCCAATTGAAATATTGGATTGAATTTCACAGAAGGCCTAAAGACTAGGTATTTGGTTTCATCCTCCTTCACATCATACCCCCTTGTGCTATCAAAATCATCTTCACTCAAATTGACATCTTCCTCCCTAGAATCATTGTCATCTGCACATTGATTTCTATCTCCTACCAACTTTTCATTTTTCTCTACACTGAAGTTTCCACCTTCATCTACAATATATTCATCAGTGTTTTCACTACTAGTATGACCCTCAGAATGTATCTCATAGTCACTCTCATATAAGTCCTGATCCAACTCATGTTCTTGTAACTCATTTTCATGTTCATGACCTCCAGCTTAGCTTTTATCTTCTATAACCCCATCACCATCACCTTCCTTGTTTTCTTCCATAATGCAGGACCATCAACTTTCTTGTTTTCTTCTATAAGTGCAGGACCATAACCTTTCTTGTTTTCTTCTATAACTACAGAACCATCACTTTTCTTGTTTTCTGTAACCCATTACCATTACTTTTACTTTTATCTTCTGTTACCCCCACAAATGACATCTCCAAGACCATCTTCATGATGTTTTTAGAGAAAGACCATGGAGTTCCAGATCATCTTTAACTTGTTTAAAAGATGTTTTAAGTTTCCAATACAAACCCTTAAGATCTGGTAAATCTATGTGCTGACAGAACTTAGCTAAGCCTTCAACACTAATCTTGTCAATTTGAAAATGGCCAAATGTGTACACAGATCCTGCTTCATAACTTGGTTTATTGTCATATATAAACAACATATCCCCATAGTGCAGACATAAAGTCAAAAGATTGGATTTTGGATCCATAAAGTAAAATGATAAAGAAATCAATAAAAAGAAGAATAACAAGTATGGAACACTTCACTAAAAAGTAAAAAAAAATAGAACACTTTTTGATAGAAAATGGTAACTGATTCAGAAACAAACAAAAAGCCCAGTTCCCAAAATTTAAAAAATTCGTAAACATAAAACCCTAAACCCAAAAAAACATTAAATTTAGGAATTGTAACCAAAAAACCCTAAATTTTACTAAAACATAATAAATATATCATACGTAATTGAAATCACTCATAAGTTTCAAACAACAAATAATAAAAATTACTGTATATTGGTTCGATTTTGAATTTTCATCAGAATGTCTGAGTTTCACCATCTCAAATGGTGAAGGATTTCTGGATGTTGGGATCGTATAGGATTTTTGGATGTCGGGTAAGGATTTCTGAAATTTTGTGAGATTTCTTGATCTAGGGTTTTACGTGATTAATTTGGTTCCAATTTAGGGTTTTACAATTTGGGAATTTGGAAATCGTTTTGTTATTAAAGGAATTTGGGGAAAATTTGGGATGTGCACCTCACGTGATAATTGAGAGAATAGAAATTTCTCTCCAAATAATAGGTCACGACGGCATTTGGGGTCAAAATTGGTCAAATCCCTAAATTTAACGCACTAAAAAAATCCCTCACATGACATTTTCCGGCGGATTTTCAATTTTTCAACGTAACTTGTACCCATATTGCCAGACTTACCCCACAATAATGTACCCAAATTGCCACTCCTCATATTAGTGTACCAAATAAACGTGCAGACCACATTAGTGTACCAAAAATACAATATTCTCATATATAATTCTTTCTTCGAAAGGCATGCTCCGCGTCGCGCCATTCGCCATTAACAACTATAGGTTTGTCAAATATTTTGTTTTTGATTGAAAGAGTTAGGAAAAAATTGAGAAGTTTTGATATTACACATAAGATGGGTTATATAAATGTCTGATGGAAAATTTTTATGTTACCCATATGGATTTTACTTTTATGTTCTATACTGAGAAAGCGCTAGACCAACCAGAACCAATGATCTAATATACAATTTCAGCACGATTGATGTTGTGTTACATTTTTCTAAAGCAATTATTCTGAATTTGCTTTTACATTCTCTTGATGAATCGAGGTTTTCGATTGTTGAATCGTTTTAGGTTTTGAATCAGATTCGATGACATACAATTTTGGGTCAATTAAGAAGTTTTGCTTTAAACTATTGTCTTCAAATGAGCTTCCATAATTCTACTCTGTTTTAGAGTAAACATCAACAAAACCAGCAGGAAATTGATTTCCATGAACTTATTAGGTTGCTTAAAAAATGCATTACACAAAAATTCGCCCAATAGCTTCAAACAGTAACGCTTGAATAACATCAACTAGCTACAAACAAACAGACTATTTCGATGGATTGTTTTAGATTATAGTTTTTTGTTTAGAAGGAACTCTAAGATTTGTGCTATATACTACTGTGTGATCTTTATCAATCATTTCTTAGTGTAAATGTTAAATTGATATAGAGCTCAAAATTTTCAAAAAGTGCAGGGTAATTGCATTTAACAACTATCAATTTATATGATATATCTTTGTGGTTAATAATATGTACAGAGAATATGTTGCCTCATTTGCGTCACAGGTTTCGCTAACTTTGGAATAAAACGGAGTTTAGTATTGGTCGTTCTGTCCAATGCATTAACGGAAATTTGATTATGGATTTTTCGTTAACTTGTTCTAGCGTTCAGATCTGCTGTAATTAGCTATTAATTATAAATTTTTTCCAAATTACTTCATTGTCAGCAACATCTCTGGTCTTACTCCATTTAATGCTTTTGTTACTTTGCTGCCTATTTTTTGGGTTAGCTAATTTCACAGCCGAAAACCCAAAATTTGCACTTGTCAAACATATGAAAGCGGATATGACTTAACTATAGTGCTACATGGTAATCGGTTATCTCTATTATACATTCTCCCCTCGGTTCCTCAACTACAAAGTAATGACAATAAAAGAAAAACCATAAAGATGAATGAGTAGTTTATTTTGCTTGAAAATTAACTATTGGCGCATACTTAGAGAAATTAAAATTTCAAAGACCTCATATATAAATCCCATCTAAATTGCCTTGATTTGTGCTTCTATTTGTATCGATTGTTTAGAACCTATGTACTTACCATGTGGAGGTAAATTTACTGTAGAATTTGCATTTGTACTTAATAGGTTAGCATCGCATTTAGTTAGAGATAATTTCTCAGATAGCGTCATGAGGCGACAATTTTAGGTGTAACATAATGTTCTTAAAAGGGTAATTGAGGTGCAACATTTAATGATGATAATGCAGTTGCATTCTTATGTTTTGGAGCATCTGTCAATATATGTAGACATCTCAGTTGTGTGTATATTGTGAAACTCTGTATGTATACATCTCAGTTGTGTGTATATTGTGAAACTGGGTTGAAGCCTAATCTATGCATGCTCATGATTAATTCATTGTGGAAATAATACTATTTTAGGTTAACTGTTGCATGGTTTATAAGAAACACTGTTGCTGCTGTATGTGAATTGATTTTATCCAAAACCAAACTAGAAAGTCTATAACCAAGAGAAGAGTGCAAATCCAATACATTATGTATTAGTTTGATACACTTTCCACTAGAATTTGTTACATTTTGTGATGAATGGAGGTTTTGCATAGTTGAATTGTTCTAGGTTCTCAATCAAATTTATTGACATGCAATTTTTGGGTCAAATAATAAATTTTGCTTTAAAATATTGCCTTCAAATGAGGTTCTATGACTCTACTCTGTTTTAGAGTAAATACTTCTACGTTGAATACAAAAACTGCAGTCAGCTTCAGCTTCAGCTTCAGTACATAGTTATAAAATTTTGAAGTGTAGAATAATTGTCTTACTAAATATAACTTCATTACTCGACATTAAGTGATACTGTAGAAGTGGTTAATAATTAGTGATTTTTGTATGCCATGGGAAAAATGCAAAAAAGCACTATGTGTTAATTCGAAAATGCAAAAAAAACCCATGTGTTAAGAAAATAGGCTGAAAGACACCTTGTGTTATTCAAAAGTTTGCAAATAATACCCACATGCTCATTCCGTCAAAGATTTCTACGTTGTTAATTTTTAAACTGCAATACCCATTATACCCTTCATATTAATAAAGAGTTTTAAATTAAAACTTCATATTAATACATAAGCGCGTTTACAACAATCATGTTATTGGAATCTGCAGCATAAATATGTGTTATATGTTTATATGATTGAGAATGTTAAGACTTTATATTGACTATGTTAGAATAGTGCTGTAGGTGTCCTTTCTTTTTTCTTGTCTACATGTTTTCTCATGTACAATGGTGAGTGGAAATTAATATCTTGTATAAGTAGAACAAGGGCATTGCATAAATAATGATATATAACTTAACATCTTCGTATAGATCTCTTTAAATGCTGCTGATATATAATGAAGTTATAAAGGGGTTCAATTTTCTTGTATTTAGTTTACTCATAGTTAGTAGATGAGTAGCAAAGCGTAGTTTAGCTTTCAACAGCGCGGGACTAATTGAGAAAATCATAATTACGTGTTAAAAGAAAAAATGTAATCGACGCTTTCGTTGACATGAAAGGTGTTTCCATGTGAACATTTATTTTGCTTAGTAATGTACTTATTCATAGACAGGTATAACTACCATAAACACAGTTTTACACGGTTAAAATTAAAATTATATAGAGTTGTTAACATTCAAGTTCTTGTAAACTGTAAAACTTGATTTATTTCTGACATTTTTTTAAATATTTGCAGCACTGGCTAATCTCGTATATGTAGGAATTCATTTTAATTGTTAACAGATTTCTAAAGTTTTAGGTAGGTTGAAATTTTAATTCTTTCAAATTCATTAATCTTGATCACTTCTATTTTTTTTTCAGCGCATTTGATTAATATTGAAGAGATTCAGCTTTTTTTGAGCAAATGCCACCGACGAAGTACTATGTAACCTATAGATTTTGACACTATGTAGTATGCAATAATTTAGGTAATATACATATAGTTAACAATGATATAGGTTTTGCCCATGTTTATAAATCCCGCCGGTTGCATATGTATAAAAAAAATGATTTACAAGAGTTTTTAATTTACATTTGATAAATATTCACAAATTTGAGACAGAATTACCTCATTTGTAATATCAAAACATTAAAAATTTAACTCCCCAAAACATATTAACAAACTATTTTCCTTAAAACTATACCGTATAAACTAAATGTATACTAACAATAGGTTAAGGTAGGTATTCCAGTAGTCAAAAGCTTCATGGTTGTTCAGAAATAAGACGTCAAAAGATGATGGGAAATATGGATAGATGTGAGGATAAGCAATTAAGACAAATTAAATTTGCTAGCTGACTCATGATTATTGTGAATTTGGTTAAGCAGTTATGGTCAAAGTTTGCAGAATTTAGGCCTTGAATTCTGGTATAAAGTAACACATATGATTGTGTCACACAGTCTCATTAGAAAAAATAAATAAACTATTCATTTCTCGATTTGATTCTAAAGATGTATTTGTGGATTTAGCCATCCCTTTTTCATTTACAAAATTTCAAGAAATATTTGCTGAAAAACGTATCTGGCATTTTCTAAAATTATCTCCACATCCAATAAATGTTATAGTGTGGATATTTGCTAAATACTTACAAAATAGGTTCATTTGGTATTTTCTTTATATTGTATATATAATGCAATTAGACAAAGCTAGTTTTGTATATTCTTTCCCATAAAAAGCTCGGCTAAGTAAATATAGAAAAACGTGGTGTGTTTGGCAAAATCCTAATTTACGAAACATGTAGTAATCAGAAAATATTTTTATTAAATTTATGTCACGAAAAGATATATCATGTAATTATACATAAATTACATGTTATTATTAACCATATGATTAACATTAGTTTACTGTCAGTCTCAAATTAATGGATATTTAATATACGCTTACAAATCTCATAAATTTCAAAATAGAAAAAAGATAAGCAATTTTATTAAGTTTTTAGCAAATCCATTTTGAAACTAGTATGTAAAAACTACTTTTTATTTATAATATGTATGAGGTTAATACTCGTAAATCACATTCGAAGATTAATTTTTAAATAAAAATAAAAATGAACATTGCAATAAATATTAATAAAGATAAACAATAACTATGTATCTTATATTCAATATCTATTTACAAATAGTAAGAGATATTATAAAAACATTATTTGATTGAATCAACTTATAGAAACAAGCATCATAAATATCCTAATTTATATTATTATTTATTATTTTACCTGACTTAAAGAATGATGCGAGATCAAATGTTATCACATGAATTACACATGCGATTGGATCTAATACGGTCACGACAGACTAGTTAGCGTTTTAATGGATCAGTACACAATTCGATAGGATCAATCCTCTTCGTAGTTCTCAAAATTGTGTTCCTTGTTTTAAAAAATCGGAAAGTATTAAGTGTTTTTAATTTTTAAAGTGTAAACCAGATAATTATCATTAAGCTGATTAAGATGATATTTATAGTGTCTTTAATAGGTTATGGGCTCGCCTGGCTGAGTCAGGGCTATGTCTAGCTCAAGGCTTTGATATTATACATATTTTATTGTTACTAAACTTGATTTATTTAATTATGGGAATGCCCTTATCTATTAGTAGGGACCCATTAAAAAATAAAATATAATTCAGGTATCACTGGAATATATTATAAATGAAATTTAAATAATTAATTTTATGCAATTTGAATGTCAATAGTCATGTATATATATATATAACATATTTGTTGGCATGAATAATTTATAAATAGGGGTAAAAGTTGAAAGGAACTGAAAATGAAACCCACACATGGTGGAGTTTAGTTGGAAACAAAAATTGGTAAAAACGAGTGACAGAAGAATTGACTAAGTGATAGAGATATGTCACTGAGGATGCTTCCGCCACTATCAGATAAAATATAGCTTCAGATTATATGGGCTCCTTTTTCCAATCTATATATATATATATATATATATATATATCAACAAAATTAGTTCAAATATATCGACATAAAATCAATCATATATGCTTAGTAATTTAATATTTATAAATAAATATGAGTTTCATGATAATTGAGCAACCAATGACATTATAATTAATACAACTACTATAATATGGAGTATATATGATACTAGGTCAGTCTAATCATTCTTTTGAGCTTGAGTTAAAATTAGTTTTCGACTATTTTTATCTATATCAAAGTTATCAAAAAAAATTATAAAAAAGGAACTAGTGCAAGTGATTCACGCATGATTTATGCATGTAATCATCTCAAGTTGAATGGTACTCATATATTTGATGTGTAATTTACTAAATTCATCTATTTGTTTTTACCATATATATATATATATATGTATGCAAAATTTATTAGGTATTCATGTATATAACATGATAGGAAATGGTAAAATAAAATATATTAATTCGGGTAAAAAAGAATGTCCATTTTAACCTTTTGTTATATTTAATGAAAATCAATAATTTAGCCATGTATTCCCATTTTACCAAAACTTGTATAGATAAATACAATTTGATATTTATTTATTACAATCAGTGTTTTCTAAGCGAAATTTCATACATATTTATTATTTCTAAATTAAAGCAATTTATTCATGTATTGAGGATTAATTACCTGAATAAATTTGTTAATTTATATATTAAATGAATCAGGATTAAAATATTAAATATAATATAAATGCATGATAAATAATTAACCAATAATTATTTACTTTTCATGTATTGAGGGTTAATTACCAAAATAAATCATAATTTATACATGAAGGGATTAAAATTAAAAATATAAAGGCATTAATAATAATCGACCAATAATTATTTGTTGTTTAAAATATAAAGTAATCTTTTTAAGATATACAAAAATTAAAAAGATGGACATTTCTTTTCGACATAAGTATTAAATTGAAAAATAAGTGTACACTGAGATTGATATGACAACACAATAAATGGGATGGGAGTGAAGATGCATTATGATGTATTTGGTATGGCCATAAGAAGAGTAGAGATGGGAGACTTCGAGTTTGTTCTTATCCCCTTTTGTCTTTTTCGTGATTTATTTATGATATTAATATTCATTTCATTTGCTTCCAACTTACAATATGTATTACATATGTAATATATATATATATATATAATTATGTCCTACTCCATAAACAATATTAGTGATAAAATGATTAAGTGATAACGTCCAACTCGTTATTAAATAATAATTTATATTTAGTAGTAATTTTTTAATTTGTTATAATATTATTAATAAGAAAACTACTATATATTATTGTTTTATATGGTGAGCTCGATTTCAAAAGTTAAAATGTAATAGATTCATTAAAATTAACTAATTAAATTTTTTTTATTAAAAGTAGAATAGGTGGAAAAGTAATGGAATATAAAAATTGATGTATATCACTGTATTAATAATATATAGTTACATTCATATGTCTTTATAACCATTATGTGGCGATTTTGGTAAGAAGTTGTCATCATATTTTATTAAATTTTTAATTAAATATTAAAAAGGATACTTTTACATAATTATCAAGTTAAAGTAAAATAATGTTATAAAATATTTAAAATATAATATTAAGAAATAAAATTTGTACCATATATACAATTCATGAATTTAAAATATTCAAAATGAAAAGATCTTAAATTAAAAAAATCAATTGATCAACTTTTAACTTAAAACGTGAATGTTTTTTAGCCCGATAATTGGTAATCTTCACCTTTTGAGGTTTTTCAAATGAAAAATTCATAGAATAGGTTTTGAGATTAAAACAATATAATTATGAGTTTTTGGACCTAAAAATTTATTTTAGGGGTTAGTAATTTTTCCTAAATCTTTATAGATGATATATGAAATAGACAATTAATTACCAGGAATAAACATGAATAGGCTTTTCTTAAATTCAAAAACTTTGACATCTCACTTAATAGTGGGAGGTGATGACACTGAACCAAATGAATAAGATTCTATGACCTTAATTAAATCATAGACTTGATTTTGGAAAATATTGAAAGTGAAGTTGGGATCTGTGATTAATTTTCAAAAAGAAATATTTATAATTTATATAAATATAAACAGAAGTTATTTTGTTCAACTCTACTTTATAGCCAACCTATGCTTATTTACTTATATTTGCAGTTATTTGTGGGTTTTAATCTGCTCTTATTATGTCTTTTCTATTTTTCCTTTTCTTTTTCGCACTTTTTAATTTTTATTAATAATTGATGTAGCCAAGAGCTGATATACACTTATGATTTTTTTTTTTTGGTAAATTAATTATACACTTATGACTTAACTAATATGAGAAGGAACACTCAAAGACCATTACAGCTTCAAAAAACATAGAAAATATATATATACACACTCACACTGCACAATTAATGTATAATCTTACATAAATTAAGTAAAATTATACTAATTAATACAGTACTATAAAATAGAATAAACTCCAGGAAGATCTTATTAAATCATCTCAACCTGGAAATGAATTGTTCCAGCCATGTTTATATTAATCATACATATTCTCCAGGTTTCTACACGTGAAACCGAGATGGCTAGTCCAAGTTCACCAATATAATGCCTGTATGTTTCTCTTGTTATGTATGTATCAGTCTTAACTATTTAACCTGTTTATCATAATGGCATGTGAAATGATGGAACATTTTTGACCATGTATATATTTTTATGGTTGATGCACAAACCAAGCTGTCATTCTATGCTAATCAATGTAAGTTTTTTAAAATTGGATGATCAGATATTTTATCAGAAACTTATCAATCTAATGTCGAAAACTATGATGACTCAAATGGAATCAGTCTAACATAAAATTTCCCACTAATTAAAAGTTAATCTCAAATTTCAATTTTAATTTCAGCACAAGCACAACTATTCATATGATATTGACATGATTTTCCTTAAAAGTTATCGAGAGTGGAGTGTTGACACAAATACAATTATGAACATATCCCGTACAATATAATTACGCACTATGATCATAATATGGAATCCCGAGATTTCCGAAGATTCATTTTGCATTAGGGTATTGGGGAATTCTTGCATACACAAGTATTGAATATCAAATGGTGAAAATTAAGTCACATCTGAACGGTTTGAATTACACGACACGGTGCATAATAATTGGGGATTCAACAGGGGGAGGGCAACATCCTAGTGTCGGAGGATTGGAGTACAAAATTCCAAAATTATACTAAAAAACAAAGGGAAGAATTGACAGCTCCTCAGAGCTTCCAAATACTCTCCATTCATTTCTAAAGTACAATACCAAATCTACATTCTACATTATAATTTATATAATATATAGTATATACCCATGTCATGTATATGTATTTTGTCCCCTCTCAAATTATTACTATCTTAATTCTGTCAAATTGAAAGCTGTATTCTATCTGGAAATAAGGACATGGCAATGCCAGTTCCAGACATCTTTTCAACTCAGTATCTCTGTGAAAAGTTTGTTTAACTTGGTTTTTAGGATAACTACGTAAAATGTTTACAATTAAGCAAGAAAATTTAATGATCTAGATATGCGTATTTTAGAAATATTTACATAATTTAAGTTATAACTAAGATCAAGATCATTAACCGGTTTTACAATCCAAGAATAAAAGATTCTGTTTAGTTTAACTCAAGTATGGTTTATTGATTTAATTTTTAACGTACTATATACCAAATATAAATTATGCACGTTATGAATGATACTTATTTTCAGGGAGATTAGATCTAGGCTAAAATTCCCGTTTATTCTACTGTTGGAGAATTCTAGTTGAACCCATTTATTTTTTTTTACGTACACTCGCAAATTCACAATATGCAATGTGTTGAAAAAAAAAAAATTAGTTTACACTTGAGTTCAAGAGAACACAATTCTAAATGGAATTTCCTTTTTTTTTATTTACTTGATCATGGGAGACTAATACATATGCAAATTTATTGTAAATTGGACACATAAAATAATTCTTCGGTGGGGTGATGTCAATTTGGATATCTAATGTTAGAATAACAATCCTAAGGTTTATTTTTACTTAATCCCTTTAAAACGTATTTACCCTTCAATTTTAATTCACTTTAATCCCTTTATATGATCAATTTCAAGGGTAAAAAATATTCAAAAAGATGTAAGTGAAATCAACTTGAATTTCATAAATACAAAAGTCATGACTTAAATACAAGGGATCAAAAGTAATTTACCATGAAATATAAAGGATGAAAAGTAGAATTATCCCACTATATGCGTAGATTTATAGTAGGTCTTGTTTTGTAGGTGTTACAAAATAATAAAAGGTCAAAGTTCAACAATTTCCGACCCTTAAAATAGGCAAGGAAAGAAACAAAGGTAGTGTTGTCTGGTCAATTTTCTAATCTCCTTACCTTAGACCAGATATGGCATCAGTTCTTGCCTTGCCGGGTCAAATCAAATTACTCATAGCCCATATAATTTAATAATTTAATCTCCAAGCACTAAGAATTTAATATAAATTAATTAAGCCATTTAGATTAGTTTAATCATTTCATGTTCCTTAATTAATCTTTCATTATCCCTCGAGCCACACGACCACCACCTAATCTTTTAGGTCAACTTGTTCAAACCTTGTTTCTCCAAAGGCTTATTAGACAAGATCCTTTTACTTAAACAAACAATTATAGATCCTAAATTCTTGTCTACCTATTCAAATAACAAGATAATTGTTAAGTACTTTTCGTTGAATATAAAAAATTAATTTAATCTTGATTTAAAATCTTTCACAAAATTTAGGGATCCTAAAATAATTAGAATTATAAATAATCAATACTAGATTTATATAATAATAAGAAATATGATGGAATGAATTTAATATTAGGCGTGGCATCATGTGAAGAACAAGAAGGGACATGGCATTGCATAATATGAGGAGGTAGTGTTTGTGAAGGGGCCTACATGTGTGTTGTGGTGCTTCGTGTTCACCAGTTATTCGAATATGATTGGGTGGAAAAGCCATCTTGTACGGATCAATTCAATTAATACCATCACATTTTCAATCTTTTATTTTATTTTTATTTTAATTACAATTTACCGAGAGAGTTTATGCAAACTTTTGATAATGATAAGTGATTAATAATAAGAACTACAAAGTTTGTGTCTCTCTCCATGATTTAATTTCTAAATTATTGTTTGTTTGCTCTATTGCATGATGATAACTTGACGTAAAAAAATTAAATGCATTCATAATATTTATAATTATATTTGGGTATGCTCAAAGCATCATTATTTTACTTAGATGCTATAATTAGTTACAAAATTTATTTACCGGTTTGGATCATTAATATAAAAATTTCATGATTAGAAAAAAAAATAGAGATTGTCTCTCATCACATGCATTGTAAACTAAGACCAAAATTAAACTAACAGACAAAGATGTGTAATATAAATTGTTCATACCCGTACACCAAAAAAAAGTCCATAAGCATATAATTACATGTGTAAATTATCTTTATTCATACACACATATATAATTGATCTAGCTCGTAAAATACTTAAGGGCCAAATCAAGTTGAGGCTCGTATAAGACCAAGGAGGGTCGTGTAACGGATATAGACTGCACTCAAACGTACTGAGCTACCTACGTACCTTTAGATTAGGATCAAGTCTAAACGTAGTTCAATATGTTAATTATGGTCATGTACGAGGTTCGTAACTGGGTTTATAAAAATATGGGAACGTACTGTCAGATCGTACTTGGTACAGTAGATGTACTGTTCAATTGGTCAAAAGTCCTTTTATTAATATTAAATGAGGCTATTTATAGGTACTGTTCAGCCTGTACGGACGACCGCAGGTATTCCGGGATGCTCTTCACGTGTCTAGAGATGGACGTTCCTGATCATTCTGGTCGACATTGTATTTGACCCGGTTCTTGGAAAACAAGCGGGTTTTGTAGTGTTTTGCAATTAAGGTTATAATGATTAAGGCCCTCTTTGCAAATACCCTATAATATTTGTCTTCAGGGTCGTACTTATACGAGGTTGGCCATACGAGGCTATTCCCTATATCAATAATGTAAATATGTTATAAAGAATATATATATATATATATATTTATATAATATATATATATCGAGTAATGAGGGGAATAATTATACGAAGATGCTGCCTTTGATACGTAATCTTATTCATGAACATCAGCCGATGTTGTCTTTTATTCGTTATACTCAAATATTGTATATAGATGCTGACCTAATCTCGAGTATAATAACAATAAATTTAGGACATGATTTAGACAATTAATTTAACCTTTTATTTTAATATATATCTTTAATCAACGATCAAAATGAATTTAAGCATAATACGGAAGAAGAGCCAAACAAGGATTTCACACCCTAACTAATTGTATAAATTAAATAAGAATAATTGATCACTTCATCATCAGCATCATCATATCACCATTACTCTTAAATAATATCATTCTGGTCATGATATTTTTGTTCCACGTAATATATATATATATATTCTCATTAAGATTATTGTTCATTTTCGAATTTTCTTGCCTATATTTGCTCTACAATTTAAAATCTGGACAATTCCCTGAAATATATTTCTTGATTGCATTGTTATTTGAGTCTTTCTATTGTCTAGACAAGAAGTAAAATGGGTATCAAAATGTTTAATAAAGTTGTGGAGTATAATGAAAGGTAAAAGTATTTAAAAAGTATACCTGACCCATGAATTCACTAGTACTCATAAACTCTAATTATAAAGAACTAACTGTCTCTTGTAATATGTAATCGATAACAGTTTGTAAAATAGTTTGTAAATTTATTTAATTTTTATCGAGTTTAAAACATATAATTTAGTCAAAGTCTAATTAAACTTGATCCATCATTTTTTATTTGAATCATATGGTATTGACGAAACAATTACTATATATATATATATTATATATATGTGCCCAAATTTGTTTTTGCCGACTTCAATCATTGGAAAAATGAAACTTTTCATAATTTAATTAACACGATAGTATTAAAATATTTGCAGACAACATCATTATAAGAGCATAATATTTTTGTTTTAAGCTATGGACAAGTGAATTAATCCTCCAACTCCATAATATTAACACTCATTATTCTGATGTTATTGCTATCATTGTCACTAACATATAATTAGATTCAATGTTCAGTAGTTCAATTATTGTTAATGTAGTATTCTTTCTACATCTTAATGTCACTGTCTTTTCTTTTATTGTGGTTTAATCTTTTAATCTAAAGTCATTCTAGCATTAGGAAAATGACATGTATTAATTGAATAATCACTAAGCAAAATTAGTTGGAGTTTCACTAGTCTTTGAGGGTAAAATTTATAATCATTTAAAGATGAATAATTAAGTAATTGATTATAAAAAAAATTGCTCGTAAGTGCCGGATGCTTCTAGTTATAGAATTGTAGACATCGTATATTCTTTTTTAATATTAATGAAAATAAAATAAGATGAGGTATTTATTTGATATGATGTTAGAGCCAAACATGAGAATGACTATATATATATATATATATTATGACATCGTCATTCATCGTATAATATTATTATATACATGTTAATTATACTATATGAACTAAACCCTAATGATTTTGTGTACAATAGTAGCTATGCTTTGCAGCGGTCTCGTAAATATAAGTAATATTAGAAATATGTTGTTTTTCTTAATTTTGGTCTAGCTATTCCGTAATTTTTATATGTGTATGAATATAATCCTGACTTTATAAACATATAGTTCAAGTGTCATTTTAAGGAACCTTATAATGAATACTCTTGAAATAATTAAAAACAATACAGTAAGTAATGAAATCCACATAAAATCGGCAATATATATAAATAACTGAAATTATAATAAAAATCGGAGTACCCGAAAAGTCTCTGATGTAAAACAATCCCAACTGATTATAGTAAAATTTCAAGATATTTTCCTAGAAAGTATTAGAGAAGTGCTCAATTACAACTTAATCATAAATCAATGAATAATTAATGTAGTCATTATCATAGAAAAATAATAAGCATATAGAAATATGAAGCGATATATATACCACTCACAACTTAAACTGAATTTAAGGCTAGGAAAAATAAATGGCAATAAATTTGTCAATTTAGAAAACTGATATTTCATGATGACGTGTGCATTTCCTAGAAACAACCAATCATTGTCAAAATTGTTCAATGATTAATGACTTTAGGCCTCAACTAGACTTATTTCAATCTTTTTTTCTTTCTAAATATTGTATTTTCTTGTCTTTTGTTTAATTTTGCATGATCTGTATTGTTGTATAGTAATATATATGTCATGTGGATATAAATAGGATAATCATGAGTTATTAAAAAAGATATTTTAAATTAAAATGGGTGCATTGCATCGGCTACACGCTAGTACTATTTTATAACAAAATATTAATAAAATACGTGAACTTCATATGTTGTTCAATTAATACATATTTAGTGGATATATACACATATTAAAAATGATATAAGTTGATGATACAAAATATTTGATCGTACCTAATGCAAGCATGTACCGACGCGCGGCATTTCCATTATTAATCATGGAGTTTCTTATTGGGACATTAGTCATTATTCCATTATCTCTATTTTTATTTTTATTTTTATTTTTATTTTTAGTTTATTAGTATTCCAAAATGTCAATACACATTGAATTTCATGTAGCATATTAATATTAATCTGATTTTGGGAAGTAAATTTAACATTAAAATATTTCATAAGCTGCCTCTAATTTTTTAGGAAATTAAAGATAATGCATGTTAATTATTGGCACTCGTTAAAAGTGTTTAGTAGAGTTCTAAATTCATATCTTGTGTAACCAAAACTATAATATGCATACTAAACGTTTAAAATGCTTTGAATTACCGAGGATATTATTATATGGATTGTGAGCTAAAAATCAATTTTAATTTTGGATTTAATCTATTTTTACTTATGAGGAAATTAAGGCTCGATAGAATTAAGATTTCTTAAGGAACAACTCTTCTATGCAAAAGAGCCTATATTTTGGACGAGTACTCTTTTTGGAAATACAAATTATTTAATTTATTAATATTTAAGAAAACAAGAATTTTCGTGTCACAATTTTTTCTACGATTTGTGTTTGTGCAATTCATCTAATATAACCCATTAAAATCACTTCTTCTACATTTATTCAATTATAAAATACTTCTCGTACATGCGAAACAAACAAATTTTTTATAATTTAATAGTACTCCGAAATACTTTTGTTTTTTTTGGTATATGTATCTATCCAATTGAGCCATCAATTTCTTGTATTTTCTATATCATGGTCAATATATGTAATGTGTGTAATCTTGTTAGAGAATAGTATATATTTCTATATTTTTCTAGTTTTTGTGTTCGTTTAGATTTTTTTTAATATGTTTTAATTTAGATTACTTTATGTTTTCTAGTTTAGTTTTTTTATGTTTCATTGCGTTTATCTTTCCTAATAATTTATATTTAGTGTTTCATTGCTTACCAAATCTTACAACGTTATATAATTTATATCAATAACAATATTATTTATGAGATTTTCATTAATTTAATATATTATCAGAGTCATTATTTCCTCACTTCTGATCTCAACAGCATATGTGCCGTCGTTGATACCCTCACGTCACGTGCCCCATCTTCTTCTCTTCCGTAAATAAAAGATAACTACTAACATTACCTTATAAACCATGTCATGATTTTAATATAATTTATGAAACTAAAAATTAATGAAGTATATACTTATCAACTAAAAAGAGGATAATATAGTATGACATACACATATTTTTATAGTATAAGACAATCATTTCACGACAGACAAAATTGAAATAGATAACATCCTTTGTATATCTTTATATATTTTGTGTTAGTTTAGATATTTTTTTATATATATGTTTACTAGTTTAGATTTTTTATGTTTGAATGTATTTATCATTTCTTAGTTTATAATTAGGATTTCCTTACTTAACAAGTTTTATACCTCTACTTAAATCTTCTATTATAATTAATATTATCTATAGAATGTTTTATAATCTAACAATATCATGTTCACTCCCCAGTGACACCCATCTATAGTTCATATAAGTTTGTTGTCATGGCATGATATTGCCGTGCAGTTAGATAAATTACATATTAAAAAGTATACTTATTGAGATGGTTTTGAGGAAAAAATATGATTTACATATATGTTACAGAAAAAAATCAAGTTTAATATATAATTATAATATTTATCTCTTGTAACACTAAGATGGTAATATATATTGTGTCTTTCTATATATTTATTTAAAAGAGATAAATATTAATTAGTAATCGATTTATTGAATTTGATAATGACATTATTATAAAAAAGTCACTTTTTTCTTAGTTCTTCATCGACGGTGAAACTTTCTCCACGTATAGTAAATCTGTGCTTCACTCACCATCACTACCAAATTTTTTTCTGAAGCCCCCCCCACCTCTGATTAAATATGCTAACTTTTGTATTCTTTTGGATATACAAAAGATGCTATTGAATCTTTATGTATTAATTATTAATCATTCCATTCATAATTTTACGTATTTATTGGTCAATTTTTTTTATAATTTGTATTTTATTATTTATTAATTACCTAACCAATATTTAAAATAACAAATATAATCATTTAAAACATAGAGCAACATATTACTATTCATTTTACGTATTTTATAAATTTTCATAATATTTTAAAAATATAAATAAACACGACATAAATCATGTTGCTATTACATGAATTTTCATAACCGAAATTGTTTTTTAAATTCCAACCATAAAACATAGCCAACGCAACTATTCAAAAATAATATACCAACTGTATTAGACCATCTTCAACCCACTCCATTTTAACGTGGGTTGTGATGAAAATGGCGTTGGGTTGTCTTCAAAAATAGATATTTCTTTTTTAAGTGACTATTATATTTTAATTTAGAATTTGTTTTGTCACTTAATTAATCATTATTAAACTTAGAGAGAGTACTTTTCATGATTTAAGATGTGAATTTTATTGCTATAAAATAAATTATTATTATTTTTTTTTTTTGGAACGAAAGGTTTTCCATTATATATAGTTGTATTATAACTTAAGAGTTAAGATGCTTGAATTTTTTTAAAATTAAAAAGAAAATAAAAGTAAGATTCAGCAGAAGATAAATCATAAAGGGAGGATGCAGTAATTATAATAAAGAGTAAGAATTAAAATGGAGAAAATAATATTAGAATTTAGATGCATGACATGACTCATGTGTTTAATGTATATGGAAATTTTATTTAAAAACATAAGAGAAAAATAATGTTAATGATTACAAATGGGGTCATAAATGGCACCACAAATAAATAGAGAGAGAGAGAGTACTGCGCAGCCACAGCCGCCATTTCTTCTCCCACCCCTTTCGTGATGATTAATAATAATTATAATTATTATTATTATTATTATTGCTATTATTACCACTTCAATTCATCACTCTCTTACATTCATAAAGAAAGAAAGCCGAAGGGACATGGAAAAAAGAATTGATAGAGACTTTGCCAAAAACCTTTATACTAATTATCTATAAAAAAATTCGACAACTTGTTTTTAGCTAAAAAAAAAAAAAGTAAATAATAATAATAGAAAAAGAAATTCGTTTGAAGCTTGGATTTTTCTCCATTTGGATTTTTTTATTTTATTTTAAAACTGATTTGATCTTCTATTATATATATATATATATATATTCATTGATATACATGTTACTTATAACTTTTGTATTAAATTTATAAGTGATATAAATTTAGGGTGTATACAAATAAATAAAATAGTGAAATAGATATAACCCAAGATTAATATCGGAATATATATGGCAAAAATAATATATGAGCAAATTAGTTTTAGAAATAAAATAGAATCCAAAAATGATGATGATCAAGTATAAAAGGGGCAGCAAATGGAGCACTAGCCTCTCGCACTAACACTAGATCAGAACCGCCATTCCATCTATTATATATCTTTTTCTCACTAACCCTCTCCTTGTAATTTCATCTAACTTCATATACACGTTACTATATATATAACCTATAGATACAGAAAATGGTGGTGCAAGACGGCGTGGTTGCGATGGTGGTGGTAAGAGAATACGATGCGAAAAAGGATAGCACGGCGGTGGAGGAAGTAGAGAATAGGTGTGAAGTGGGTCCCAGTGGGAAACTATCCTTATACACCGATCTCTTGGGTGACCCCATTTGCAGGGTCCGCCATTCCCCTGCGTATCTCATGCTCGTGAGTTTCTTATTATTATTATTATTATTATTATTATTATTAACCATCATCATCATCATTTATTTCTTCTGTAACACACACACATATATGTATATAATTCAGGTGGCGGAGATGGTGGTGGTGGGAGGCGGAAGGAGAGAAATAGTGGGGATGATCAGAGGTTGCATCAAAACCGTTACATCTGGAACTAAGAAGCTCTCTAGAAATGCCAATAAATCTCTCCCTGTTTACACTAAACTTGCCTATGTTTTGGGCCTTCGTGTTTCTCCTTCTCATAGGTATATATTATTATTATTATTTTATTTTTCTAAATTTAATTTTACAATCTAATCCATCTTTCTTACTATTTATTAATTATTCCTTTTTATTAATTATTCCTTTGTTCACACTATTTATGTTAAATATATATTACTTAAAATGTGTACTTTTATGGCAATCATTCTTGGTACTTGTAGGGCCAATCTTTAATTTTTTTTTTTTTAAATTTTGAACTTTATACAGGAGAATGGGAATTGGGTTAAATCTAGTACGTAGAATGGAGCAATGGTTTGGAGAAAATGGAGCCGAATATTCATACATGGCCACAGAAAACGACAACCATGCTTCTGTTAGACTCTTCACTCAAAAATGTGGCTATTCCAAGTTTCGGACCCCATCCATTTTAGTCCAGCCCGTATTCGCCCACCGGGTCAAGCCCAACAACCGTGTTTCCATAATCCAACTCAGTCCCGCCGACGCCGAGTCACTCTACCGCCGCCGCTTCTCCACCACCGAGTTCTTCCCCCGGGACATCGACTCGGTGCTGAACAACAAGCTCAGTCTAGGCACTTTCCTAGCCGTGCCTAAGGGAACCTACGACGCCGTTTCGTGGCCGGGTTCCGACGAGTTTTTAAAGATTCCTCCCGAGTCGTGGGCTGTACTCAGTGTCTGGAACTGCATGGACATCTGCCGACTCGAAGTGCGCGGCGCGTCGCGCGTGAGGAGAATACTTGCTAAGACTACTCGAGTAATGGATCGGGCTCTTCCGTGGCTCCATTTGCCTTCGGTACCCGAAGTTTTCCGGCCTTTTGGGTTTCATTTTCTTTATGGGCTTGGTGGTGCAGGCCCAAATGCTGTTAAGTTTGTGAAGGCCCTATGTGAAATGGCCCATAATCTGGCTAAGGAGCATGGGTGTAGTGTAGTGGCTACTGAGGTGGCAAGCTGTGAGCCGCTCAGGTTAGGAATTCCGTATTGGAAGAGTCTATCGTGCGCCGAGGATCTATGGTGCATTAAACGGTTAGGGGAGGACTACAGTGACGGGTCTGCGGGTGACTGGACAAAGTCACCACCTGGTCTGTCTATTTTTGTTGATCCTAGAGAGTTCTAACTTTTAGTGTGTTGTTTTTATGTCCAAATAGAATCTATTTTAGGATATAAAATAATTATAGTAAAAAAAGCACTTTTTTTTTTCTCACTTTGGTTTTTTAACTTTATTTAGGGATGTTTTTGATAATTTTATGAGGTGGGGGTATGTGATCTAGTTAGATTATAACACATCAAAATGGTGCGTGGGAGTGAAAATCGGGCTTTTTTGATATAACCCCCCGACGTATATAGCTTTGGCAAACAACCCCTCGAGGTTTGAAATTTTGGTAAACAACCATTTTTGTTTAGTTGACCGTTAGTCAACAGTTAAGGTTATGGGCAAAATTGTAATCTAATAATTCCAAACAATTATATTAATTTTCAATGTATTTATTTGAAATTAATAAAATTAATATATTTATTTGGAATTATTAAATTACAATTTTGCAAATAAATAAAATAAATAAAATTAATATATTTATTTAATATATTTGTTTGGAATTATTAAATTACAATTTTGCAAATAAATAAAATTAATATGTATTTATTTTCAATGTAATATTAATATATTTGTTTGGAATTATTAAATTACAATTTTGCAAATAAATAAAATTAATAAAATTAATATATTTATTTAATATATTTGTTTGGAATTATTAAATTACAATTTTGCAAATAAATAAAATTAATAAAATTAATATGTATTTATTTTCAATGTAATTCCAAATAAATACATTGAATATTAATATATTTGTTTGGAATTATTAGATTACAATTTTGCCCATGACCTTAACTGTTGACTAATGGTCAACTAAACAGAAATGGTTGTTTACTAAAATTTCAAACCTCGGGGGGTTGTTTGCCAAAGCTACATACCTCGGGGGGTTATATCAAAAAAGCCCGTGAAAATCATCAATTTCGATTCGATTCAAATATATGGTGTATATTATATCGAGTTTATTTGATCTGTTGTGGCATATAATTTCTGCTATCTAGTCGACATGAATAGAATGAATTAGAGAAGATATGCATCAACTTTTATTATTATTATTATTATTATTATTATTATTATTATTATTATTATTATTATTATTATTATTATTATTATTATTATTATTATTAATGTAAAGGGAGATATCCCTCTCCTTTTCTTTTTTGTAAATGGATGTAGTTTTTGGGTTTGAGATCCTTCTTTTGTGTCAAAAGTAGTTTTATTTTATCATTTGACGTGGCTTTGTTATTTTATGGCCATCTTTTTCATAATATATTCTGGAGAGTGACAAATCATAATATAAAGTCTTTAATTATTTAACATGTGTAAATTCAGGGTATCTCCTACGAAAAAGTTGTTTGTTTTCAATAATATGTTTTTAGTGATTTGTGCTTTTTTTGTGGATAGTTTTGTATTGTTTGTGAGTGAAATAAAATTTAAATTAATTATTACCAGTGATATTATAAAGTTTAATGGTAAAATCATGAGCCCATCAAAAAGTGGATCGCCAATTTTATTTTGTTCCATCTTGTTAAGAGGACAATGTGAGGCTTGCTTGTATGTTACAATTTTTTGAAACTCATTAAGTTTATTTAGTGCAAGTATGTTACAATTAATTCTATTTCGAAACATGACTTGAAATGATGCAAAAGAAATTTTTAGGGTATCTACATTTTACCGTCAAACTTCATCATAAAATAATTAGATAAACATAGTGAAACAATAAAAAATATATCTTAATATAACATTATAAATCACAATTCACATATGAATATAAAAAAAATATAATTTTAAAAAATAGTGAAAGGTATATAACTAACTAATTTTGAGAAAGACTGTATCTTAAATTATTTTGATACAAACTATTTCATTAGACAAAATAAAACAAAAGCTCTAACTTCTGTTTTCAATTGTTCAAAATATCTAAATGCAAAAATAAAAATGTATATCGAGTAACAATTACATTATCAATGGAGACATCTGACCTGATAATATTGCTATATTTCATTGAAACGTTTATATTTACAAGCTCTATTATTTCATCCAACCTCTAAAATATCATCATTACTTCTGTATCTATTGTCAAAAATCCTAATTGATTTAATTTCAAAAGCAACCAAGAACCAGAATATAACTAGTCAAATGATAATTTAGAATTTTATGTTATTTTAATTTTTCATTTTGTTACAAATGAAAAATATCATAGATAATGAAGGAAAATATTTAAGGTTAGTGAGATAATAAAGTGTAAATAATAAATAAATTTGTTATTACTTTCAATAAGTTTGTCTATATATTACAGGATGAGTTTTGAGGTTAAAATGTAAATGTCAATATCAGTCTTTACAATATCTCTACCCATATTTCTTTATAAAATTGATTTTAATATGTTTACACTATATAAACATAACATGAATATAAAATTTTCCTTTAATAATATTTGCCAACACAATGAAGGACCCTTTTATTATTTTGACAAAATAAAATAAAAATATGAAATGTTTTTAGCAATTCTCTACAATGAACAATATAATGGAGAGACCAAATCGTAAGTGGCAGAATATATTTTTAGGATTTGGACAAATGTGGAGGGGCCTAAGAAAGTTGCATGAAACACGACACTATTAATACCACAAAAAATCAGCAATTGAATATCTTTTAAGTAGTATAATACCGTATTTTGAACGATTAATACGTATAACATGAAAATTGTGTATAATTTGTCATCGACAATTAAAACTACAGATTCACATAATACCGTAACAATCCGATGTCGATATTGATAATTTATATGTTACTGTTAATGCCCAACAAGCCATTTTGGTTGCCAAGTTTTCTATAACAATTTTTTATACATTCTTGTTTTAAAACGTTATTTTATATATGACATCTTCTTTATTATATATCTTCTGTCTTTACATATATGTAATAAAGTCCATTGGGTTACATAGAGCTATGGGTACGGTCATGCATTGGATGGTGATCATGGGATGTACTCGAACGGCTGTAATCCTAAAAGTATTCCAAGTCATAGAGTTATTGAGATAGGGATATCAATAACTCGTCAAGACTTGCTTGTACACGTTGCATTTCCTTGGAGAATGTGCCTTGTTCCATGGGTATTGGTTGGGAACCTATGCAACGTATGATGATTCACATCGGGGATGGTGAATTGAGCAACCTCAGTGGAAATTCATATTGGTGGACGTGTCGAATATGAAATTCCACGGTCACGTAGGCTAGTGATGATCCTCATAACTTGAGGGATTGCGGCTGTTCAAATGCATGACCCACTGCACTTTGATCTAGTTAATGATTACATGGATAATCACACAATGGGCTATTTATGGTGTAGTCTGGTCATGTGATTTGACAGACGGTTCCAATATGGGATTTGTCTCTAATCGTATGATTAGTGAATCTCCTATGCTGTGTTGGGAATGACTTGACTGGAAATCTTCGGCCGAAGTAAGTCAATAAGAACTAAGAAGGTGTGTGATCCTTGCTTAGTTGACATAAGTCGTCATTCGTCAATTGACATATATAGTCATATGACTGAATTAGTGAAATTTCGACTAGTAACCAAATGCTAGATTTAATCGGGAGATCTGACAGAAGGATGAGACACATGCTACGATCATGATCAGGAGAGGTCTGTTATAATCATTAGAATTTAGGGGTTAAGTCGACGTACTTTTCTTCATCTTTTAAGTATTATTTTCATGATTAGTGTATTAACCCAAGTGTATGCTTCCCATTAAAATTTAAATAGATTGAAATTGTAAGGGATTCGAGTACCCTTGTACTCAATTATTTATAAATATAATATTATTTGACCTTTAAAAAAATGTCGCAAAGATATTATTAAGTGTAATTCGATAAATAATAAAATGAGATGTGATTTTTGACTATTTTAGCTAGTTTTTTCGTATGTGATTTAGGTCTTTGCATTACTTAGTCTCCAAGGCTTGACATATAAGTGAAAGTCTAATTCATCATTGATATGTGGTCGCAAGCATTCGAGTGTGTTGATTCCTAACAAGCCATCTATGTAATAAACTAATATTCACAATAAGCTAAAGTAATTAATTCCATAATATTCCCACATCCATTTTATTATTTATCAAATTACCCATAGTAGTTTCTCTGACAACATAATATCATATACGAATAAATAACGTAGTATATATTTTCCTAATAAATGAAGAAAACTAATTTAATATTTTGTATTGTTTATACCTTTATTATGTAAATAATAACATATGTCGACACGAGTGGGGTTGCTTTTCGCACTCCAAATACGCAGCTTACTATTGGTTAATCCGCTTTCAAATTCAATTCATTTTCACATTTAAATAGATCTCAGCACTTTACCCGAATTCGTTTGATGCAACTCGATTTAAATATTATATTATCATCATTTAAAAAAGAAATACATTATCACATTTTTTTTAGAAGTATCTTTAATGAAGTAACAAATATATTGATTGATCAGATTTATTAAATATTAAAAAAGATTTATAACAATGGACGTTGTGATTCAATGGTTTGTGTATCATCATTATGTCTTTCGAGCAACTCCATATTTTAATTTTTTTTGTTAATTTTTTATATTGTAAAATTTTAAATTTTAATATTTGTAACTTATAATCCTACTATTGAAGTGTTTTTAAATAATTAATGAAATTCAGTGCTCCACATTGAAGAGTACTCAAGTTGAAGGGGGAATAAGACAAAGGTAATAAATAAATTGAGATTTTCATTGGACATTCTATCGCTTTTTAGGCCTAAAAAAACAAAGCATGTCTCAAGCTTTTTATTTTTTCCATAATCCTCTAACTCTTGTTTTAAATAATTTAAAATCCCCCCAACTCATCAAAGGATATGTATGTGGATGTGAGAAGGTTTATGAATTTTAATATTGATCTATAAGTCTATAAGTTATAAATTTCGAGTTTTGTTTGTGCACTTATTTGTTTATTATAATAATAGTGGTCGGGTTTATCTATCAATAATTTGTTTTTAAAACCTTTGTGAGCCATTGGACACCTTAATCAAAGTGCTTAGACTTTTTAATTTGCTTTTAGTCCTAATTTTATGCTTATTGAGCACCACACCGGCCTTAATTTTTTTTCCCTTTTTGGCGTCAAATCTGCAAATAAACTGCATTATTGACAACATGAACTCATAATTAATATTAAAAAAAAAGTTGGCTCATTCACTTAAGCACATTTGCTTGTAATTCTTAATTTGTATTCCACTGGGAATTTAAAATTGGGTTAGGCAAAAGATGAAAAGAAAAAGTTGTTATAATGTTGTCTTTTTTTTTTATGACAAGGGAACCCGCAACCGCTACCTTTAGGTGCGCACTGGGTAAACCCCGCTCTTGTGTAATAGCCTGCAAACCACACAAGAGAGGTAAACCAGCCTAGGTTGCTCATAGCTGACAGGCTCACAGTAGAGAAAGCAATTAGGCATTCCCTCATCAGGATTCGAACCCGTGACCAAAGCCACGACATTCACATGCCCTTACCAACTCTATCGAGGGTTGCCCCCCATTATAATGTTGTCTTGGGATGGGCAATTTTAAAATTGGGTTGGGCAAGTTTTGCAAGGAAACTATGTATTACTACTACTCTCACTTTTGATCTTTTAATTATCACCATTAGCAAAAGTATCCGATATATACAAACATTGGCACATATAGTCCGAATTTTGGAATTTTTTCAGCTAATTTGACTGGGGAATCGCATGAGCAGGCACATATAGGTGATATATTTTTTTTCCCACCTATTCTTATGATTTTAAAATTCATCGATTAATGTACTACGGAATTAAAAGTTCTAAAAAGTACCATAATAGTTACGAAATTCATGTTGATGTTTGTAATTTTATTTGGTCAGTTTTTGGCCTTTTTACTATGTTTTTTATGGTTGTGAATGAAGTTTTTAATCAAAAAAGATAATGAAAAAAAAGGTCACAGCCTTTATAATTTTCTTTGACAAATATTTTAAGCATACTTTGTTTAAAAGAAACTTTCCGACTAATGAAATGTTTATTTTGCTCCAAAAGACTATAAAAGTAGTGGGGTGGGGGTCAAAACCTATACTCAATCAATAAAAAATAATTAAATCTTTTTAACAGCGATTATAAACTTTAAACTATTATTACTAGAAATTTGTTCCCACCACAAAATTATCTGAAGAAAATTCTACTATCAACATCGAGAGTACACGCCTATACTATTAATTGTACATAATTCTATGTCAAGCTGAGTTTAATAGTTCGAGTGTGTATTTTGTATCTATCTCTTTCTCACAAACGTATATCGAGACATCACACACACAATATACTTTACTATGTGAGAGATAGATACTAAAATATTAGTCTCAGTCTAGCATATATTTTTCCTATATCAATATCACAATTGATTTTATATGTTTATAAATTTCAACTAATTTTTAAAAAAAACATGAATAAACATAACATATATCACATTATTATCACATAAATTTTCATAATACGTATTTTTAGAAAAGCTTTACTAATTCTAACTCAAATTATATATAAAAAACATATAACCCTTTAGTTTAAAATTCACTGAAATAGAACTTTATTAAATACGTAAAATTGGTCATTTATTATGTTGGCTATTTGGATGGGAGCTAAGGTAGTTGGTTTACAACTGTTGATCCAGTGGAAATTATAACTGTGCTGTCGAAACTTTAATGACAAAGTATAACTTTTGGGTTTTAGGCCTCGGCCCATATTTTAAAATTTTGACTCCTAGTAGATGGACCCCCTGTATGACCTAATGGGCCAATATCTGTGGGCCACAAATTGGGCCCCGAAATTTGGGCCTCGATGGGGGTAGTTTCCTACACAATTTATAGGGCTAGGGCGCTAGCCGCAAGGCTGATAACATAACATTTTCTACTAAAATAATGTTTATGATTAATTTCCAAACGACTTATTTTAATTTATTTTATGGACCAAATAAAATCTAAAGACCAACAAGTGATTATACTAAAGCATAATAATCTGAGATTGGTAGGACATATGGTTGTTGTGGCCTAAGTACAGGAATATCTATTTGTCTTCTCTACTGTGAGTCTATTTGCCTTCTCTACTGTGAGTTTGTTATGCCTGAATTCATGTCCAATTTGTTGCCGATGGTCAAATTTCTTGCAGTATTCATTTCAAAAGAGCTCATTTTCGTGGGATTAAATTAAATCGAACTTGTGATTTGTTATTGACCAAATCATATAATAAAATTAAACGAACTTACATAAGCAGATGGGATTATTCCTTAAAAGATTTCCTAGGAGTCTGCTAAATTTAAATGCTAAAAAACACATACAGTAACAGAACTAACTGGTTTCTAGCATGAAAATCTAACATCTTGGAAGAACTATTACAACTAAACTGCATGACAAAAGCCTAATAACATAAAATTCTAAAACAAATCTAAACCTACATTTCTCTTGAAAAGGAAGAAAAGAAAAAGGGCCATTTTTCGACCAAAAATACTGGTTTTTCTCTCAAGAAGAAGAATGTCTCCTACTTCTTGAAGGCGTTTCTTCAGCACTGGTGGAAGCAGCAGGGCTCTCAGATGTATCCGAGCTGCTATCGTCTTTGTTCGACCAAAGCCTCGACAACATTTTCTTCACTTTGTTAGCAGAAACATTCAATTTGTCTTTGTTTCTCAATCTCACTTCATCGGTTTTGTGATCACCATCTTCCTCGTCTGTGTTAGTAGTTGTGGTCCTTGAGCTCCCAACAGGGCCCGATAGGTCTGCTGCTCTGGCTTGCTCGAAGAAAAGAACCTGCACCACTACACGCATTGGGAGTCTTTCATTCTGCACAGCATGGGAACATGCTTCGGGTGATAGCTTCCTGCAATCCATTAACCTGCATATTCTCTTTTTCTCACTCTTCGACATCTCCGGGTGTTCCTGCATATAATATGATTATATCAGTATGAATTGCTAGACTAAAACACAGTTATATAGTTTGAATAGCATAGGTGTGCTGATTTTTGAATGATTTTTTCCCGCAAACGCATTCGTTTTACTTAATTGGGGGCTGGTAGAGTTGGTAGGGCATCTGGCCTTGGTCACGGGTTCGATTTCCACTGTGGGAATGCCTATTTGCCTTCTCTACTGTGAGCCTGTCAGCTACGGGCAACTTATGTTGGTTTATCTCTCTTGTGTGGTTTGCGGGCTATTGCACAAGAACGAGGTTTACCCAATGCGCGCCCGAAAGGGTAGCCCCGTCATCAAAAAAAAAAATAGCATAGGCATGCATCGAATAAAGAATAAACATGCAACAATACAAGAGTTGAGAGGGATGAAGAGACAAACCTTGAGATACATATCAATAGCTCGATAAATTCCATCATGAGTTGATCTTGGAAAGCTAGAAACCATGTCCGCTAGATCAACAAATCTAGACAATGGCAACGAGGAATCTTTAGCAGCTTCAGCCAAATACCCATCAACCAATCTAGCCACCTTAATCTTAGAACCATCCGCAGTAAATCCCGTACAAATCTCCTCAAACTCAGGATCACCGGAACTTTCGGTCTGCTCTTGCATCACAAACTGCTCAACCAAATCATGCACTATATCTATGCTACACAAATTTGTTTCACCATTTGGAGAACGCATCAAAAGATCACCTACACTTGCCTCCTCCAGCTGTTGCCCGATTCTTTGAATGAGCCCCCTTCGACCCGTCTCTCCACATTCTAACATTATGGATGCTTGTAATAACTTGAGCAAAAAACTACAAGGTGCGCTATTTTTCTCCTTTGGCAACAAAAATGTGATGGTATCAACCAAATACCGATACTTTGCAATATCCTCTCCTCGTATAGTGCTTGTGCTGAAACTTGGGATCCTTCTTAACGAATATGCTCTTAATGATTCTCCTATAACATCAGGAGAAACTCTTCCTTTTGCCCGTATTGTTGTAATAACCCGTTTGTATAAATCAATTTGAAGTTCACATATGTCTTCTACCCACCAGTCTTTTGGCACGTTTTGTTGTTTTTTCACGCCATTCCATAAAGGGTCGTTCCCATTTTCAGATGTGAGCTTTTTACGGTTATAAGTGTATGACCAGTCAACTTTTGAAGGGTCAATGCAAGCTTTAGTGGCTATCGAATCTAGGCAATGGCTAACAATCTTCAATTCCTCCGACCATGGGAGAAGATATTTTGTTGTCTGAAGGACAATTATGGAGTCTTTCCAGCTCCGGAAGATACTGGAAGTAAGAAAAACGTCAATTTTGTATATAAGATTTCCTTTCTCAATAGTCTCGTACATTTCCAGATACTCAGCTGCACAACGTGCTGCTACCACATTATAGGCATTGAGTGTTACTACCATGCCATAACAGAACTTAGCACATATTTCAAATGCAGCGGGCCCACCCGGAATGTCATTTACGTGGATTTCATCGTCATTATCGTCACTTGAAGTGGCTACAAGTTTCTGAAGTTGACAACTCTTGGAGAGAAGAGGGAACTACAATGGGACGAAGTTACATTAGATATATATTAAGGTAACAAGGCCAAATCGATGTCGTTAACTATAGATTTGGCTTAAGGTTCAATAAACTCGATGAACAATGTAAATACAATATACAAGCCAAGTGAAAATAGAATGCAATGTTGTTTTAAGTAAGGTTACCAAAAAAAGTTTAGCATTAATAAGCATCTTTTTATTAATTAAGCATATAATATATTGAATACCTTGTGGAGATAAAACTTGACGCCCCCAACATTAATAACCATGTCGGATGCCAACTCTGTCGCTACATATCTGAAACAAAACAAAAAAAGATCAACCGTCAAATTTACAGTAAACTATATACTAGTATTAAACTTCAACTACAGAAAAGAAAATAGAAGATGCATAAAATCGATAAAAAAGATAAGATAATCAAAAGAAGAAAAAAAATGAAATTTCTATCTTATCCTAAGATCTGTCATTGTATTGAGTGCCATTCAGTAATTTATACAACCTAAACATACAAATTAAGAATAATGAAAAGAATAAAAAGATGGCTCATATAAACAAAAATGCAATGAAGCAAAATGTGATTCATTCGAAACCTGAATCGAGGGATTCGACAACAGATATAGCTCACCTGATACTATCCCCATCAGTCTGAAACTGATCAGGCTTCGATCCAAGCTTCATAAACTTCATCTTGGCCAGTAAATGTTCTTCCTAACTCCAATATTTCGACCACTATCCCCTTTTCCCGTTATATCACAGCAATTCAGAGTTCAACCAATTACACCTCAAAAACGAATTCGAGATCAAATTGCAGGAGAATAGACGAAAGCCCTGGAAAAAAGACAGATAACCCATAATCAAAACTCAAAAATTCAAGAAGAGCACTGAAGGAAAAGAAGCAATGATGAGAACAAAAATGGAGCTATGAAACAGACCCGAAAAAACCCGGGTCATCAAGGGTTAGCCCAGAAGACTCAGCCAACAATTAACCCCTCAAAAGAGAAGATAATACAATCCCCCCCAAACTGTTAACTTTATTCGAAGTATAGAATAAAATCTTTAATTAGAAATCGAACTCTTAAAAATCCACATTCCTCAAGAAAAGAATACTTATTCCAACCAATGAAGTTGGAGAGCCCTGTAAAAGTGAAAAAAAGACAAACATAATCTCGGTATAAGTGGAGGAGCCCCACCAAAATAGCAGACACAAGAATCAACTGATGTTGGAAGATACTGAAAAACTATACACATATATGAACAAGAATGCACTACAACCAAAATATATGTTCTCTGAAATGGCAGTAAGCAATGAATTTCCCAAAACAAATGCATCACAACCAATACACACCACATGATAAATTAGGTATGATAATAAATAATGGCAATTACCAATTAGCAGAATCATAAATTTAAGCGAAATTACCATTCTAGTCAGAACCCAAATGCAGAAAGTGGAATATGATCAATATGAGCAAATCTCAAACCCAAAAAAGAAAACCCCAAAAAAAATTACATATTCATACATTTCAACAAAAATCCCTAAACCAAAAATGGGGGATTCAAATACAAAATAAGAAGAAAAAGAAACTTGAACCTGAGATTATTCATCAGAACTTACTCACCTATGATTGAAAGGCCTAAGCTTCTATGTAAATCAAGCAATAATCGAACGCCCTTCTCCGTACAAAGAATCAAAACACAAATTGGGAACAAAAAAGTGAAAATAAACAGTGGAAGAGCACTAATAAATGAGTTTGAAGGAACAAAAAGAAGAAAGAGAAACCCCACCACCAACACTATCTTAAGCCATCACAGAAACAGCATGTTATCGCAAAAGGACAACCTCCTCAGAATGTTCCCACACTCTCTCTCTAATCTAAGAATCAGCACCACCGCCCCCACCACCACCCCTCCTTTTTTACTTCCCCCAGCAATATATATATATATATATATATATATATATATATATATAAATATTAGGTTAAATTACACTTTGCGTGGCATATTTATGATTTTAATACATTTAACCTAACGGTTAACTTTTTTATTCAACATTTTAGTGATTGTTTTGTTTAAAAATACATGTATTAATAAATTCATACAAATTATATTTAATATCACGATAAGTTTTTTATTTAATAATAATATATTGCCAAAAGTGCTGCTCCTACCACTTTTCCTTTTCTGTTTTCCAATTAAATGAACTATACATGAAAAAAGTTATAAATATAGTTTAATTTACAATTTTGTTTCTGATGAATGACTTGTGTGATAAATACCATTAATAATTTAATACCAAATGCATTATAACTTATGATCACCATGAAAAATTAAATACCTTATGTTGTGGAGATCGGAGCCACACTAATAAAATTAAACTTCATCTATTATATTATTTTAATTATATAAATTAGCTATTACATTTTTTTTTTTTATGTATAATAACTGTAAAGTGGGGTGGCTTATTTTTCAACTCATAGCCAATGAGGACCCCTCAAACTTTTCAATCAAAATAATAATTATTATTATTATACAAAAAAAATGTACAGTGTTAGGCACGCCAAGCTGACATTGTTGCCCCCCTTCATCATATACAAAAAATCTTTTTTCTTTTATCAGTTTTCGATTTTTTTTGGTAATTTTTTTTAAAAGAGAAAATGACCCATCCTTCTTTATCTATCTCTGCTCGTACTTTGATAATAATGGCATCCAACTCTATCAAATATTATTTTTATTTATTTATATATTTATTCAGAAAGAAGAAATAGAATATGTGAATAATTTATCGATAAAAGTAAAGAAATTGAATTAAATATGTAAAGATATCATATGGGGGTCACATGGGTCACTCACGACTCTTCCTTTGGAGTTAGGACTCAATTACATCCCCACCTTTATAACGTCGGTTTTTGCTTAATTTCTAGTTATGTCCTTTATGCTTGCTTATTCATCAATCATCTTTATTGTTTTAAGGCTATTATTTTTGGTTTAATTGAATTTAAGATAATTTAAAGTATGGGAAATCGAGATTCCATAATTTAGAGGTAATGAATTTTATCTTATTAATATGTGCGCCGTTAATTTACTTATATACCAGCTCACTACAAAGTAGTTTGTAATAAAAAGTTATTGATAATTGATCTAAAATAATTAATGTAATGACGTAACCATTTATTTTGAAATAAAAATATAGGCTAATCTGTAAACCAAATATATTTAGGCTTAAATTCATTTAATTACCCCCTTCTACTAACAAGAATTTCAAATACCTCTAAACATAATTATGGATTGAAATACCTCTAAGATTAAAATTAACCATGCACCTCATATGTCAATTTATATAGTACTTTGCTCCCTTAGCAATAAACTTTAATTATTTTCACCTTAGAGGACGTTTGGCTAAGCTTATAAGCTCTTTTAAACATCTTATAAGATGTTTGAGAGCTTATAAGCTCTATAAAAATGTTTGGATAATCACTTTTAAAAAGAGCTTATAAGACCAAAAACTAAGATGTTTTGGTCTTATAAGCAAATAAAAAATAAGTTAGTTCAAACCCACCTTATTTCAAATCTTAAACTTGGGATGTTGTTTATATTTTTAAAAGGCATAAATAACTCTAATTAATTTTCTTCTTTCTAACAATACCCTTCTACGAAAAATATTTATTTTTATTATTGCACAAATTCCCTCTTATAACATTTGAAAACATCTTATAAGTCCAATAGACTTATTTTATCCAAACACTTGAGAGCTTATTTTTTAAATAAGACCAAACATCTTATAAGCTCTTAAAACATCTTATAAGGTGTAAGAACTTATAAGATGTTTTAAATAAGCTTAGCCAAACACCCTCTTAGTTTCTTTGTCTCGGACAATGCATTTCAAAGGATCATTCTACCTCAAGAGCTTCAAGTTTATGCATTTATTTCAAGCGTATAAATATATTAGGGAAAAGTGCACTTCACCCCCTCAAAAAACTTCAATTTTGCGCTTTCCCCCCTAAAAATACAAAAAAAAGATATTGCCCCTTAGAAATTTAATATCCATATCATTTTGCCCCAATTACTATTTTCCGGCCAATTACTATTTTCCGGCAAGGGCATATCCGTCATTTACAATTTAAATAATTACATGTGTTTTATTCTCTATATATCCACATGAAAAGTCCTAAAATTTTTGGAATTAGGTTTAGATTTCCCTAAATCAATTGGAAGAGATCACAAGAATCAAGAAAATTCGGAAAATTCAAGAAAAATGCAAGGAGGATACGTGAATCAACTTTCAATTTTCCAAGCTCGAAGCTGAAAAAGATTTCTCAGTAAGTGGCTTCCTATCTTGACATTTTTTATGATCACAAGCTGTTTGATAAAATTACTGAATGACAATTTTGATGTGTTTTGCCGGGTCTTTATAATATTCAATTATTTGTTGATGATTGAGTTTATAATTTCAGGCAAGTTTGTCATCAAAATCTCTTTTTTATTTTTGTATCTAATGACAATTGTCATTGATTGTTAATGTCTGACATTGCATTGCAAGCAGATACCTTGAAGGCGTCTCCATTGAGCAGCATCACGCATTGCTTTCAGCTCTACCTGCACATATTGAAGATTGTTCCATGAATAAAGTTGCCATATGGTGTCCGCAAATTATTACAGCGCCAAAATGGTACATGGAATTGAATTTTTTTTTTAAGAAGATTACTAGTAGTCATGTTTTGAAGCTGTTAAATATGTCGGGTAATCACTAAATGATATTGGCCGTGAGGGGACAAAATAATCTGTAACCAAAATAAAAATGATATGCAAGTCTCATGCTGATTATTCCTTACAACAAATAACTAGCACTTATCAAGTCAAGAGGTGACTATAATATACCCACTGGACTAAGAGAATTATTCACTTGCATCACTATATGTTTTAGAACCTCTAATTTTTGTCGGTGGCCTTGTTTACAAGCTCTAAAAATGTTGTTTTTGGATTTGATTGAATGACTAATTGTACGCCAATTGTTTTATTCTAAATAGGGGATGTAACTCAAATGGTAGAGTACTCGCTTTGCAAGCGAGAGGCACGGGGTTCAAATCCCCGCATCTCCAATCAATTTTTCTATTGAATGTAAAATGTAGCTTGTTTTATTAAGCTAGATTATGAGTATTTATATGAACTTTTCTATGTCATTTTCTGTTAATAAAGTAGGAGTTCACCAAACTTTCTAAACAATATAATTGATAAGACCGATAAAGTATTCTAATATATAGGTGGTTGTGAATAAATGAATCTCTCAACAGATAAATTTCTCAACAACCTTGTTTTAGCCTTTTAGTCCAAAGATGTGGTTTCTATAACACATTCAAATCTTGTATAGATATATCAATTATGTTGCTTAAGAAGCATGCTCAACATTGAAAATGTTCCTGCTTAATGGTTAATCAACAATTTTTGCATATGATTCAATTTTTGCATATGATCCAAAGATATGTCCTTGCCGGAAAATAGTAATTGGCCGGAAAATAGTAATTGGGGCAAAATGATATGGATATTAAATTTCTAAGGGGCAATGTCTTTTTTTTGTATTTTTAAGGGGGAAAGTGCAAAATTGATGTTTTTTGAGGGGGTGAAGTGCACTTTTCCCAATATATTATAAACTCTTTTTTAAATAGGATTTAACCTTAAAATTTGAACCTTTTTCAAATTCGGTAAATATCTACTATTGCGATATTAGACACGATGCAATTGTTAAAGAATAATTACGACTACAAATTCGTTTTTTATAAAAGAAAAAGAGTTGGCGTAGACCAATACAAATATTTTAATAAAGATGAAAAAAATTCAATGTGCTGATTTTAGTTTATTAATTAATATTTGATAAGTCCAATAATAAAATTATGGACATCTCCCCTTCTCAACCAATGAATAAAATTATGACCACATTCCTCTTCCCTTATCCTCATGACTCTTTATTCTTTGTACATCACATGCTAATGCCCCAATCCCCTTCTCCCAATGCAACCAAAATTCAATAAAAACTCATATTTTAGTTTAATAATTTTGGTATTTGACCATATTCTTCCCCTTTCAACACATACCCATAAATAATTTGCGATTTTTCAGTTAATTAATTAATTTATTTATCTATCAAAAGATTCTCGAGTATCCACACATTCTTAAGTCTTTACTGTTAATCACCTGCTGCTGCTATTTTATTTTTATTTTTTTATTGTCCACTATTTGAATTCAGAGGATCTATACAGTAGATGTTTGCAAAAAGAATATCTAGTAATTAATTATTGGTAATCTGACATAAATTTGCATCATAATCTTGTGAAAGATTCTGTCATGATAATTTGTCGGATTACTATATATATATATATATGATTTTGTAAAAGTATATAGGAAAATCCGCTGAACTTGTCCTACTCCTAATTTGACTTGAAACAAGACTTTCAAAAATAATATTGAGGATATTAATTGTGTTTTGCTCTTATTAAAATCGTAAATTATCTCATTCCATAATATCATTTATTCCTTTTCAAATTTATTGAAGTATGAATTCTTTTATCTCGATTTCCACTATGTTTAATTTTTTATTTTTTTTGGGCATTACATTATTCTAGAAATTAAATTCTCGTGGACGAATAAACGATCACATAATTTAGATTAAATAACTTGTCACTAGGCAAGTGTAGTGGACAAGTTTTGGTATTATTTGTGTATGGCTCAAAATAATTCTAATTTGGAAGTTTATATGAGGAATATCTTACCAGCTTGTTGTTAAGTGTCCATTTCAAGAAAGATGGTCAATTTTTCCAAGTCTTTAGAGTTTGGTTTACAATGTTCACTTTGACCAACCTTTTGTATATCTCTATAATTTCATGCAATTTCCTTTAACTTATCCGAGAAATTTTATAATTTCATTTTTTGGTCATGGGTTTATTTGTTTTGACAGATATATTAAATGTTGCAACGATATAATGTTCATTTTTATAGTCATTGTATTGTTGGTTGTATTGTTATTGAGTATTTTCTCTTGATGTTACAGTTTATTAATTTTCCACTTCTATTAAATATGGTAAAAAAGTTAATATGATAAAAACTAAATACAATAAATGCTTTTAACTTAATTTTTATAGTTTATGTTTTTTATAATAAAATAAAAAGAAAATTTACTTGAAAAATAAATGATGATATATAGCATTATTAATTTTTATTTTTCAATACTATATAAAGAAATTGATTGTGGGAAGAATAAGGTTTAAGCCATTCTAGAGTGAAGTTTTGTATTTGATCCTCATTTGAAGAGTAAATGTAATATAATTGGCCTAATAAGATTAGAAGTTGACTTGAGAACACTCTTTAAAGCTTGTACGCAATATAAAATTGCATACTTGAGCTTCTGATAAAGTAATAATATTGACATATGAGATCGGGTTTCAAGGATTAATGTTGTTAGTGATGAAGAGTAAAGAGATGCAACAGAAAGTAGGATTAAAGATGCTACTTTTGAGGGGCAACCCCAATAGAGTTGGTAAGGGCATGTGAATGTTGTGGCCTTGGTCACGGATTCGAATCCTGGTGAGGGAATGTCTATTTGCCTTCTCTACTGTGAGCCTGTTAGCTATGAGCAACCTAGGCTGGTTTACCTCTCTTATGTGGTTTACCCAGTGCGCACCTAACGGTAGCGACTGCGGGTTCTCTTGTCATCAAAAAAAAAAAAGATGCTACTTTTGAGGCTTTATACCTCATTTGTGTTATTTTTGTTTAGAAAAATTGTAATATTTGGAGAAGGAATTTTGTTAGTATAGTATTTAATATTTATATATTGTCATCCGAAATATCTAAATTGAACCATAACGATTATAAAAGTGTCATTCCATCACAATCCCATCAACATGTTCATATCAAAACTCTTCCACAATAGAACTGCTTGATTTGCAAACAACTAATGCAGATTTGTTACACCATATAAATATTTTTTTTTTCAAATTAAAGAGCCAGAACAATTTAGAAACCACTTTAAGCGTTAAGGTTGAGGCTTACACCATATTAAGATAGATTCAAAAGAGTGATTCTATAATGGATGAATGAAAAAATTAAATTACCAAAATATCCTACCAATACAGATCAATTTTATTGAAACCGTCGATTATAATTCCAAATGTACAAGTAAGAAAAGTTAAAAATAAAAGAATAAAAAGTGATTTCCTTTTAAAATAAAAGATTCATTAGTATATGCATATTCAACTATAAACATCACGCTTTAGACTATAATTATTTTAATTATATTTTACATGTATATTCATATGTTTAAGTTCACACACCTTTGAGTTCTAAACTTTTTAAAATAAAACTTATAATATGTGTCTTTACTATTGAGTTTTTTTGTTAAGTATCATAATCATTATATAATATAAATCAGTTTTACTATATTAAACATACATGATGCCTAAAAATAAACACCCTATCTCTGGAATTTTGATTTTTCGATGCAAATCAATCTTTACTGGCAATATGATATAAATTAATACTAGGTAAAACATATATTAAAGTAAATAAAATAGTTTTAGCAAACAACTCTAGATTGATATATATATATATATATATATATATATATATATATATATATATATATTGTGTAGTGAAATGTGGCAAGTTTCACAAACACTTGCGGAGGACTATTTTATCACTTTGGGCTTTGGATCCTATGTTAAAAAAGAATATTTCATCTCGTATTTACTCAATATATTCCAAAATTGACATTGTTTAAAACAAAATTGGAGTTGTATCTTTGTACGATAACTAGGCAACTCAAAATCTGACAATTCTGATTAAGAAATTACAACTTAGGGAAACTATACTAATTCGGTTCTAATTATCATTAATATTTTTAGAATAATTTAAATTGATGAAGTAGGTGATAAAAATCATTATAATTGTCATTGAAATTATACAATAAAATCGAATTTTGACACCCTCGACCTCGAGAGGGCAAACCAAGCTCACAAGTTACGAGTACGATAAAATAAATTAAAAATTAAAGTACCTTTTTTCAGATTTTCATTAAAAAATAAATTAAAAAAAGCAAATAACCCTTTTCTCGGGCTTTTTGTATAAAGTGTAGAATCTGCAAGCGTGTGGGTATTTACTATTTAGGTTCCTCAAACAAATAATTTATTTTAAAAAATAAAAAAAGGCAGACAAAGGATTAATATTGCAGTAGACAAAATCTTCAAAATAATAATTTATTTGTGGTCATAATTTGAGCACAAAATAGTCGAGCAGAGATATGTCGTATTGTTCAGGAATATATGTAAAGATGCTTTCACCTTTTTGAAGTAAATCAAACAACAGCACATGCAAAAATTTAAATACATTTTATTTCCTGAATTCAGACTGTAAATCCATTATAGTTTTTTTATTAAAAGTAAATAAGTTTTTTACTAAATTTTGCAGATGTTTGTTCACTTTACTATTGATCAAGACGTTAAAAATGGGTATCAAAGTATCAAATATAATATCCAAAATTTCAAATCCAATATAAAGAAAAACTCATGGAAATAAATGTGAATATAGCGATTAACGTTAAATACAGTGAGGAAAATTTACGTTATGCACTTTCCCTATGTCGTTATTATGACTTTTTTTTTGTCAGTAAATTACTACTTAGCCCCTTATCTTACAATCGTTGGATCAAATCGTGTGTAGCACGGGTTACACACTAGCTTTATTGTATTGAATTACTTTATAAAACCGTTGCAGTTCATTTAAAAATTTTATTTTTATATAAATTATATTTTTTAATAATCTTAATATATATATACACATGATGTGGTCGGATTTGCATCATCAATGTTTTAGATCTCCTTAGTTTTAAATTTTTAATCATGTCTTACAACATTGTAAAAAGATTGTCGATTAGATTATAGATTACACTTGATCGAATTAAGCTACCTACGTACTAGGATGGTAACGGGCCCGTTCCGAGTAGGAACCGGTGGTCTAGAACCGGAACCGCATGACTGTTTTTAGACCCGGAACTGGAACCGCCGGGTCCAACCCGCCAGTACCCATTTAGATTTTTTCTTTTTTCTTTTTTTGCTTCTGCTTTTTGGTGCTTTTTAATAATCTACTACCCATCACACTTTCTATACTACACTTTTGTATAAAATGTAGTGGTAGTTTGAATATTTTGCATTGTAAACTCGTGGAAAATATTTATATATTATTACCTCGTATTCCCCTATATTAATATTTGTCACTTTTATCAATCTTCATACCAACTCCTGTGCTAAAATAATAGCACATCCAATAAACATCTAAAAAATCACAGTTTCTATTATCCATAAAATTCATCCAAATTAACGCACCAAATAAGTATAACAATGATATCTTTTCACACAATAATTACTAACAAAATCTCATTTCTCAATATTCAGTCAAACTTATATTATAGAAAACTAGTGCTAACACAACAAATGCAAGAAAATGAGACAAATGTCGAATTGTTTTTTATAAATCATATTATTCTTCTTCTCCTGTCAACTCACTCTCCTCATCTAATATTGTGGGACAAGTTGATAAATCGCCAAATGTGAGACAAGTACCTAACAATATAAATAAAAAAATAGTGAATAATAATAAATATAATAAAATCGAACTAAAAGGCTAACTTATCATTTGCCTCTTTCCACAACCAACCACGAGGACACATCAACGCCTCCACAGTCGAAAGATGAAGCCTATTCCGATGCGGGCTTAGCAATATCCGGCTCGTACTAAAAGCAGACTCTGATGCAATCGTTGAAACCGAAATAACCAAAATATCTCTTGCCATAATTTGTAAGGTAGGATATCTCAACCCATTTACCTTCCACCAAATCAATACATCAAAATTTTCTGTTCTTGGCAAGTTACTCTCCTCCAAATATAAATCCAACTCGGAAGTCAAAGATGTTGAAGTAGTAGAACGTGAAGCCACAAATAGATTATAGCCCACTAGAGAGTTATTTGAGGATGTAGGAACACCATCACGTATCATGCTTCCAACGCTTCCTCTAGTACTCGAGCTATCGCTCCTCGTAGTTGCAGCTCTTGATTGATAATCACTCAGCAACTTATAACAATTTCGGCAAATTTTATCAACTTTAGATTGTGATCTTTCATTATAAATCTTTGCGAAGTAGTACTCAACCAATCTTATCTTATACCTAGGGTCTAGAAGAGCAGCAACCCCATCATGACATGACAAGTATCCCAATGCTTGTCATATTTTATCAACATTTTCTTTGCCATATCCTGTATCATCAAAATCGGACTATTAACCCACTCACTTAAATTTATCTTAATATCATAAATATTCAAATAATAAAAGTTGGAAGTAGGATATACCGGAAAATTTCTCAGTTGCTATATAATTTTTTTCTTCAATTTATCACAAATTTCAGTGGCATTTTCCCAATCCTCATCAGTTGATAAATCTTTGTAGTATTGCTCTCGAAGTTTAATTCATCGAAACATATCCTTATAGATTATAATAGTTTTGAGCATAAAAAAAGTGGAATTCCAACGAGTTTTACAATCAAGAGATAATCTTTTAGTACTACCTATATTTAACCGACGAGCCCACCTATCAAATTTTTCTACTCTAACAGGTGAAGCATTCCAACGCATGTGTAGTACCTCTCAATCGCGTGATTAATTACTCCCAAACCATCTTTAACAATTAAATTAAGAATATGAACTCAATGACGCATGTGTAGTACCTTTCCATCCAGTAGCAAATCTATGATTTTGGAGCTTTTCCAAGAGGCGATCGATCATTGCATCATTCGTCGTATATTTATCTACTAGGATTGTCGACAGTTTTTTATCGATGTTCCAATCCACTAAAGCTTCTACAAGATGAGCTAACAAAGCTTCGGCAGTATGTGGAGCGGGAACAGATATAAACCTATAAAGTAATTGAATATAACATGTTAGATTACCACATAGAAAAAAACAACAAATACAAACATATTAAAATATTTACCTCAAAATACAACTTTGCAGGATCCAAAAGTCGTCAAAGTAATATCTCGTAATCGTCGTAAAGCCACTCTTACCATTTCCTGATGTCCACATGTCTGTTGTGATAGCAATTAGGCACTTGAGCTTCTCTAAAAAGTTGTAATACTTGGCCCTCTCATCATTTTAAATATTCATAATGTCCCTTTTAAGAGTGTTTCTAAACATTATCTGAAAACCTGACTTGAAGTTATAGACAAACCTACGAAATCCATCATTTTCAACTATGCTTAGAGGATAATCATGTCAAACAATCATCTTTGCAAGTGCACGTCTTGTTTCTTCGTCATTGAATTACTCTTGGCTTCCAATCACTTTCTTGTTTGTCATTGATGTGCTCTGACGAACACCGGACGTTTTACAAGAAAACTTATTATGTTTATGTAAGCTGGATGTTTCGTTTTTACTGGGAATTTGACTCCACAATGGATACACTCTCTATATTGACCCGCCAAGCTTAATTCTCTTAAAATCTTTCCATGCATTTGACGTTAGCTTCCTCTTGCCAAAGACATTTTTAATTATCACATTGTCTCCAATATCATCTCCAATGTATGTACTACTATCTCGAAGATTGATCAATGCTAGAGAATTAGGTTCTTTCATCTACACACTTTACATGAAAAACATCAATAAATGAAAAAAAACTACTCTCATACAAGGGTTTTATTTGTATAAATAAGAGAAACATTATTGAAAATGGTCAATCTGAGAAATAGAACATTCAAAAACAAATATAATTTGATGATGAAATTAGTTTACAAATAAAATGATATTGTAGTTATTATTAATCTCCATACACCAAAGTTAGTCCTTGTTCACATGTTTATTATCCTTAATACCATCATCTTCCTCTCAGCCTGCTACTAAAATGACATGATCTTAATCTTCTGTTTGTTGTCTTTATAATCCTTAATCATAGTAATATTGACTATGTCAAAAGAAATTACTATATATAATATACACACACACATTACTCCAATGATGAATGCTTGTGGCTGGTAAAGCTAAGATGAAAGGGCTCCTTATTATCTGTCTTTCTGTTCTCTGTCTATTTTAGTTCTTGGATATACACATAAAACCATTGGGGCAATTAACTGATTGAATTTTTTACCACACTATGTCAGTGATTTAGTAAAAGCCTCGTATTTCAAGCCTTGAAAAGAACTTTCTTAACATAGGTCGCAAAAGAAATATTCATTTATCACTACGAGGTTGAAATCCAACTTTGATTTAGACATCTACAATCAAAATTTTCCGCTCTTAACTTTATTACATGGTAAATAACAAGTATAACATAATTAATATCTGAAGATGGTGGCGAATGGAGTTGGGTAGGTGGTAGCTTTTTTTTTTTTTTTTGTAATGGACTAATTGGATTTGTGAATGTGATATTGTGATTTATGAAACTAGGGTTAAAAATAAACGGGTCCGTATCAATTCCAAAGGAACCGAATATTTGGAACTGGAACCGGATTCAAACCCGATTAAGGCCAAAAGAACCAGAACCTCCGGGGCGGAAATGTATCCGTTGACATCCCTACTACGTACCTACTGTGGCAGGATTCGTCTTTTGTAGTTCAAATAAACTTTTCTGAGTCATGTTTGTAGTTTTTTTCCTCCAGATGGGCTTCTCCTCCTCGTTTGATAGATTATGTAACACCCGCACCCGGTACATAATGATAATGCACATACTTATTTCTTAATCAACCAACACGTACTTTACATACATATACTCATTTAATTACAATATTCACACGGAAGCGTTTCACTATATTAGTTTTATAAAAACAAACATCCTATATGACATGCAAATGATGAGCTGAGGGTGAAGGACTTGAAACCAGCCAACCGACCTTTGATCCATGCTTCAACCTTTATGTACGACTTCAGGATCAACTTTATCTACAGCAACTAAAAGAAAAATATTGCGTTTGGTGAGTCGCAAACTCAGCAAGTATAATGAAGTAACGAATTATTTAACATCGTATAAGCACACGGGAATCGTCAGATAATCAATCTCTGAAGTCATATAATAATATCAGTAACAATCATCTCACATATAATTCATATCATTCGCAAACATAAAATGCACGTGATTGTCATTTTCTTTCTCTGTTAATGGCCTGTTATAACCAAGAGTAGTCGTGATCACGAAAATGGCCATGGCACTCTGTAATACATATAACACATGTGAGTTCAGTGAACTCGGGTGGCCGTACGGTACTCTGTGGTCCAATCATTTTGGACAATCTGTAACACATGACTCAAGGTCTATAACAGCCATAACAGTTCCTCTTATCTCTGATGAATGCATTTACATATTACATATCATATATCTCATTTTCATCATCAATTCATCAACAACATTTCACCATCATAAAGATCATACCATTCACATTACACAATACGCCATATTCGTCACATTTATTTCCATCACTCAATTATCACATAATCCACAATACAATTAGGCAATTAAAAGATTCACTTAGAACCATAAATCAAACAAATATCAGTCAAATAACAGTCACTAAATTATACTCACAAGTAGTGGATTCCCGATACGTCTTCGCCTAGTTGACGTTTTCAGCTCCTCTATTGGAATCCCGCCCTATTAATCATATTTTAAATCATAATTATACTTCATATAACACATAAAATACAACTGAATGCATGAGTACTTTATTGATGGTTTGTCCAAGACTTACTTACAACTAATAGGTTACTTGTAAGTTACACTTGTGCGATTTTACTACCTAAATTATAATAAATTCTAAACACGTGGATTTTATTTAGAATTATTCCATAATATAGTTTACACATTTAGTAACAGGACATAAAATTTCCATATTTAATTAACATCTTTATCATGATCATTACATCCTCCAAGTATATTGCACACGGGAAGCATTTTCAGCACGACCAAGGTTGACTCAAACAATTTTATAAATTCCCATGTTCCTCAATAAATTCCCAAACTTTTAGTGTAGCTTCCTAACATGTACATAAGGATGTAGAAAATTTAACAGACCAAAATAAAATTCATAGGTTGGTCAAATAATTCCAAAACAGTGGCTGTTTGTAATGCTGCCGAAAAACTGGCAGTGTTTACGCTAAGAATTTTAGAAAATTCTACGTACTTCCAAACTTTACCAAATTTTACAGTAATGTTTCTAACACCCTAAAGTGTACACAGAAAATTTAGCACAATTTATTTCGAAGGTTTAACTATGAAACTACAGACTTAAACTCGAAACACCGATTCTGAATTTTGACAAACTAAATACATATATGTATGTGCTAACAAATTTCAATTACCGACATTATAGGTTCTAAACATTTCTAAACATCTAAAAATGCAAACTAAATATTAATTCCAGCATATATACGTTATATGTTCAAACTTACAATTAAAACGAACAAAACGATCGGTAAAACACTTACTCGTTACGAAAATGTTGATTTCCCTATTTTTCCAGAATTTTTCTTTTCTTCTTTTCTTTCTTCTCTATTTCTTTCTATTTCCCTTATGTTTTTCTTACTTAAAGGATGAAGTGAGGTCGGCTACATCATTATTCATAAGTATGGTGACTCATTTGGATGATGAGTCATTTGTATAGTGACTCATTTAAATATATGGTGAGTCATTAGTACTTAAAGATATATATATCTATATATATATATGTATATGTAACTTAAAAGTTAAGTCGGCATATACAACTTGGTGGCCAAGTTTGTTGCTAAGTTTGATCATATATATATATATTATTATATTAGTTGCAAAGTTTGATAATATATATATTATATTCTTTGAATTATTTACAGCTGCTAGCTTATTACGTATTATAATTTATACGTTATATATCCTACGTGTTATGTATTTAAACTAATCGCGATATACCGGTAACACGTAAGTGACGCGTAGTGTGTAAAATATATTGACCCGATAAATAAATCCGGGGAGCATTAATGTACCGTATTGGATCAGAACTCTAAAGTTAAACGTTAGTAAAATAAATGTGCGTGTTTATGCTAATGTATGATTTAATGTAATGTTCGGTTTTGGGCTGTGACAGATTACCCCCTTCATATACTCAATATATCAGTTATTATAATCCCATAAATTATGGGAAAATCTTTATCATAATGAGTGTGGTTGCTAGGAAAATGGATAATTAGTTACCCATCAACATGGAAATTGGTCATTGACCTTTTCTCCTATGAATCAAATTATTATATACTTCTTGAACTTGGGCTTGGCCATTAACTTTTATAATATTTATGTCATTGGTCCAAGAATTTAAATAACCCCAATACACATAACCCAATACACATAATCTACCTACATCATTTGCCCCTCCTACTCTCGAAGTTCGAACACTTATAGGCTAAGATCTAAGAGAGTAGATTAGACAAAGAAATATAACTGAGTTGATAGCTTCATAAGTTTCTTACAACTGATGATGCAAAAACTACATATTACTTTTGCCGAGAACACAAAGAGACTTTGTATTGATTTTAATAGTTATAGTAAAAAATTCAAGGTTTCGAAGATCATTATTTGATGTCAATACTTTAGCCGAGAACTCAAGATTTCGGGGAATATTATTTGATGTTAATACTTCTACTGAGACTCGAGGTTTCGGGGAGCATTATTGATGCTAATATTTCTGCAGAGACTCGAGGTTTCGAGGAGCATTATTTGATGCTGATACTTGGGCTGAAACTCAAAGTTTCAGGAGCATTATTTGCTGTTAATACTTCTGTCGAGACACGAGATTTTTGGGAGCATTATTTGATGATAATACTTCGACCGAGACTCAAAGTTTTGGGGAGCATTATTTGATCTAATACTTCTGCCAAACTCAAGATTTCAGGGAGCATTATTTGATGCTAATACTTTTGCCGAGACTCAAGGTTTCTGGAAGCATTATTGATGCTAATACTTCGACCGAGACTCAAAGTTTTGGGGAGCTTTATTTAGCTTAAAACTGAGACTTTCGATATACGGGGGCTTTCGTGTAAGCCTAGATTAAAACTCTCGAATCTTGAAATGACATTTAGATCTGTGGTTGTTGTGGCTAAATTTTATCATATGAGTAAATGATATTCAAAAGATAAAATGACACTTTTCACTAACTAGTATTGTTGCTGCTTATTGTCCGTTTGGCCAAAGCTTATGGAGTCTATTAGCTCTAACAACTCATCAATGAGAGACTACAAGAGATGACATATTATGTTAACAAATAAGAAGATAAGGTGTGTATACGTATGTGTGTAGAAAGATTAACTAGTTTTGTCCTAGTACTAAAATATCTGATGATTATCAAGAGCATCGACATAAAACTTTTAAATATGTAATAATAATAAAAATAATAATAATAATAACAAAAACTACCAAGCATATGTCTTAGGCCATCTCCAACCCACGCCAAATTGGCGTGGGTAGAGATGAATTGGCGCTGGGTTGGTCTCCAACCCAGCGCCAGTTGTTGCGCTACTTCTAGCGCAGCAACAGTGCTGCACCACATCTGGCGCAGCATTGTAGCTGCGCTAGATGGGGTGCAGCTTATGTTATTTTTTTTAAATTTATTTATTCAATTTGCAATTTAGTCCTTTATGTTTATTTTGAATATTAATTTAGTCTTTTTCAAATTTATAAAGTTTAAATTATTTTTAATTTAACCCTTATAAGTTTAATTAGTTACAATTATATCCTAATTAGTATATTTTATTCAATTATGCTTTAATTTAAGTTTATAATTAAATTATAAATACATATTTATACTATAACTTATTAATTAGTTTTATTTGCTTTCAATTTATCACATAGACATATAATTTGTTATAAATTAATCATATAAGTTAAATAACTTATTTAATTGTTAATTAATATTTAAAATATCGAAATGCAAATAATATAATTTTTAATTATTTAATAATAATTTTATTTTTATTTTTGTGATTTTTATTAACAAAGTATATTTTTGGGTAAAAATGTACAATACGTAAAAGTTTTGGGCTTTATTTGTGATAGATTGTAATATTATAAAAAAGATTAAAAAATGGAATATTCTGTAAGATTCCTTTTTGGTGCAGTGTTCTGGGTTTGAGAGGATTTACTGTAGCTGCGCCAAATTGGTGCAATTTTTGCACCAAATTGGTGCAAAAACCACTATTGTGGTTGGAGATGCTCTTAGTATCAGGAGCTTGATTGTGAAAATTCATATACCAAAGGAATGAGATTTCATGTAGAATTATCGAATATATATATATATATATACATGTGACGATACACAACATGAGCAGGAAACTTTCATGCCGACGTCTGTATGGGACCCTTCAGCCCTGATGAATTTTCATCATTATAAGTCAGCCCATTACTTCTTACTTACTCGTGTAATCTCATGCAATAATTAAAACAATGTCAAAGCTTTTATCTTCGTAACAATATGCTCAGTTGTCCTCACTAGAAATGTTCATCCTATTCCACCGCAAATGGTTGTGTTGTCCTGAGTTATACAAACTAGCACGAATTTTTCTATATGCATTCTCTCATATGATCCTGAAACTTGTTATTAACTTTCTACAGAATAATACTTTCAAGGTTACGCCCAACACAAGGTTTGCCGTGTATATGAACAACAATACAAACTTATCATTAAAATGAGCAAGAAATGGTGACTTTTCCTAAGTGAGATTTATGGGAAAAGGAGTTGAAAACGCGTCCTTACTATGGCCACTAAAAATACTTTTTTTACTAGAAAGATGTTGGGCAACAATGCCGCCTTCTAGCAATGCACTTTGTTGATATTTTATTTACATTTACAGATTTATTTTAATTATTTCAACATCCATAAGCCGGTCAAAGAGAGGAACGGGTTATTGACAGATTTTAACCCTTTATTATTGACAACAAATTATTGTGAAAATGGGGAACCAAGACTTTAGTGGAAATCAAGAATTATTCTTCATTTCTTTTTTGGGATTTCATTTCTACATAAAAGAAACTATTATTTCTGAAATATAAACCCAACAAAGAGCATTGATTTCCTTCAACTCACAAAATCTAGAGCTTAATTAAATTTGAGCTATTACAATTCATTTTCCTCCAAGTCAAGATCACAATTAGGCACTAAAATTTAAAATTTATTATCTCACCTCATTATTATTACAAAACGTACCAATATAAATAAATAATCAAAATTATTCTCTTGTCTTATGATGGCTTACTCACTGAGGCCACATTTATGATGGCTTACTCACTGAGGCCACATAAAGCAGAGATCCAAAAGTTCTATACCAATTTTGTCGCTAAACAATGAAGATATTCGGAGTGAATTAGTATCCGACCTCAACATGTTATTATTAAATACTTTATATAGGTGTATGTATATTATGGAGCCACATAAAATAATCGAATCCAAAACAATTGTATTTGATAAGATAAAAATATCTTCATTGACTAAGTATCCAAATCATGCATAAAGTCATGTAAAACAAATATGGAATTAGGAGCATAGGCATATCTAACATAGAAGCAAATACCAGAGAAAAGATATATAAGAACTTGTTTTGAAATTAAATGCTTTTCAAACTTCCATAGTATATCTATGACAAATTTTACCTTCGTAAGACTAGCGTCTTAGTTTCAATGTCCCACAGACGGTCAAAATGATGTGGTTCGAATTTGCACCATCAATGTTTAAGATCTCCTCCTTAGTTTTAATCATGTCTCACGACAGTGTAGAAAGAGTGTCGATTATTATAGACTGCACTTGATCAAATCAAGCTACCTACGTACCTACTGTGGCAGGATCAAGTATTTCGTTGTTTAATAAACTCTTTTGAGTCATGTTTGTAGTTTTTCCTCTAGATGGGCTCCTGCTCCTACGTTTGATAGATTATTGTACACAACGAATTTGTATTATTGAAAATAAAAAAACACAAAAATGGTGACAAATGAATTTTATATTGATCAAAAATAAAAAAATGGGGTAAAATCTCTATTCCAATCCTATGATTCTCTCTTAAAGAATATCTATTTGAATGTTGGAGTTGACTTTGCTTCTTTGATCTTCTCCAAAGTTGACTTGAATGTGTATAACGTGGCTTGACAGCTTAATCTCGTATCAAACGTGCAATTTGTTGTATGAAAATTGAAACCTTCAAGGTTGACTTGTAGCTTTGATCTTCCTTGAACTTGATTTGAACTTCTATAACGTTAACTCGTAAGTTTAGCACTTTAATTACGAATCAAACGCTATAATTTGATGAATTTCTTCAAGAACGCCTTGATTTTCGGCTTGAACGCCTTGAATCTTCTTGAATTTGAAGAACTTTCATAGAGAAAATTTGGAGAGCTTCCTTCGTCTTCTCTAGCTTTGATTGAACTCCTGTGTGCCAATTATGAGCTCCAAAAGACCCTATTATAGTTATTGGATGATGGAGTCATGGATAATTTGGACTTTTTTTATAATTATTTCTTTGATTTAATAAATAACTAGCGTGTGCACTATGCTACGCACGTTGTATCATTATAAAACTTTTTTTAATTAAATAAGATCAGTATATAAAAAGTATTATGTATTACATATTCCAAGTCATGTATAATATTTTGCTTCTTCCCTCATATTATAAATAAAAAATTATTTCCTGCAAATAATGAAAAGGTATTATAGCATAACATATATAGTAAAATGATTTACTTACAGCAAAACATAGAGAGTTGAACATAGAGATGACATTTCTTGATTCAAATGTAAGAATGTACAAACGTCCAAATAAATTGTATGTGCTGGAGTAGGTGGGCAATGCTCGAAATATTTCTATACATAATTAACTTTATTCAAATATAAATTGCACTTGATAATCTTTGTGTGTATACTCTAAGATATGACATGATAAATGAAGATTGAATTAACTTTTATCGTATTTAGTAAAATCAAAAAGAAAATAATTAATTTCTACTATATATGAAACTTGAAGAAACTATACAAATTTGTCTAATAAAAAGGTTAGGAGTAGTAGTAACTATACCTGGAAGGGTGAAAATAAAAGCTAATCCTCTTACTATTGAGAAAATCCAATTCATTTATAAGTTCCTGCAAAACGTAAAAAAAATAATATTAGTATTTTTCTGTTTAAAAAATAAATAGATTATTTTTTTATAGAAATGAAAAATAAAAAAAATCAAAAATTGAAATAAACTCAGTGCAAAATGATCAACATATACGATGAAGTCCATTATTATGGAAAGACTTGAGTAATTCACAAAAATTTATAATATCTTACGTGCTTTTCAAGTAAAATTAGCATAGTAAAACTGCATTATAATTAATGTGATTCAATGATATTGAAGCTACAAAATTTGTGATCGAAAAATATAGTACTTATTTATCATTTGTATTGTAATGGCTTTTAAGTATTTTAAACATCTTATGCAGTGAATTTCACAAATGATCATGCAAATTCCTATCTTCTACAAATAACTTCCACGTATAAAACAAACATAATCAATTTTTAAAAAAACATAAAATGATTGGCTTATATTTGAAAATGGAAATAACAATAACTATAGATAATATATGATAATCAAAATAAATTTGATGGGATATAGTAAGTAAATAATTTTAAAAAGGACCGAACTTACATATACATTCTCATGCTCAATTTTGCACCACTTATAGCCATAAATGATGCTGGAGAAATCATTTAGAGAGTTTTGAAATAGTTGTTGGGGGTGATGAAATCTCATATTTCATGTAAAAATGGATTGCTAAAGTTTTTGGGGGTTAATGGACGAAATGCATTTTACATGTTCAAGGAAAAATAACTGCATAATCTAAACAATAATTAGATTATTAATATATATATATATATTAATAGATTATTTAAATTTTAAAATTCGAAATGAATTAAATGTATATATTTCTATTCAACTAATATAGATAAGTTAATTACTTTTAGGCAAAAGTTATGGTATTTAAATTTAAAAGTCTAATTATAAGTTTAATTTTGAAATTTAAAAACATAGGAAACGGATAATTGGTTAAGATATTTGAGGAACCAACCAATGAAATTTTTTCTTTGGAATTAAAAACTCAAAATTCTAAGAAAATTCTATTTCATTTGGTCAACAAAAAAGTCAAACACATCATTGCTATAATATAGTAGAAGATTATCATAATTTCGGAGCCATTTGATTGGCTGATAAATGAAGTAGATAAATCTTCTAGATATTATCTATATATTAATTTAAGTAGATAAATATCATTTGACGTAGACGTCTTTTGATTGGTAAATATTTACACGTGGCATGATTTGATTGGTTGTGGACTTCTTAACAGCAATACATGATTTGATTGGCGAAACACCTCAATTTGACACTTGTCGCGATTTGATTTGTCAATAAAATAATATTAAAATATCAATTAAATTAATTATTTTATTTTAGAATTAAATTTGATATATTCCAAAATATATATTAAAAGATTTAAATTAATATTTAATATTACATTTTCCACTTGTCATCATTTGATTGAATCAAAATTCCATTGTCTACAATTACCCCCTTTATAAACTCAAGATTTCATTTATTATAATCCCACAAATTATGGGAAAGATCTTTATCATAATGAGTGTGGTTGCTAGAAAAATGGAGAATTAGTTACCCATCAACAAGGAAATAGGCCATCCCTATTTTCTCCTATCAATCAGATTATTGTATACTTCTTGAGCTTGAGATTAGCCCAATAAATTTTATAATATTTATGTCCTTAGTTCAAGAATTTAAATCAGCACAATACACATAATCTATCTATATCAATATATAATATACACATGGTTTGGGGAAGAAGATGATGGAAAAGGAAATAAAAAATAATTAAACATTTCCAAAGTAAAATAGAAAATAATAGTGTAAATATTTTAAAGAGATAAGGATATTTTTGTCTTTGCAATAAAGAATATATATATAAAAAATTGAGGTGGTGGTAAGTATTTTTTAGAAATGATAGGGGTGTTAATAATAAAGTGAGGTTATAAATCATTAATTATAGTTCACTTTTTATTTTACTTTTTTTTTTAAATATGGTAATTACATTCACTGAAAACATTTAGTTTAATCTCCGTAATTTATGTTACCATAACAAAAATATATCCTACTATATCGTGAAAAATCGATGAAAAATGAATAATAGTATATAATATTTGATAATAATGATTTTCACAAGGGATAAGTTATAAGTAACCCAATAAACATTATCTCCTATAATTCAAAACAAATAAATATCTTGATTGCAAAATAGTTATAGAAATGATTGAGAATATATGGCAAATCAAATATAATCTTCTCGTGACATGCCTAATGATATTGAACAGTCGTTAATGTAATTTATAGACAATAATGCCGCTGAAAATAATATTAATAAAAAGAAAAGAAAATGGCAAAAAAACATAAAGTGGACTTAAAATAAAAAAACACAATGCTATTTTATGACCCCTGAGCTTTTTATAGTATGGGAAATATCTTGTCACGTCTACAATATGTCGAAACTCTGTCCCCATTTTATTAATGCTACATAAGATTTTTATTTCATCTTAGCTATCAGATATATGATAAAGTTGCTTTAATATATATCCTACATGTGGCCATAGCTCCACAAAATAATATTTTGGAACTGTGCATTATTGGTGACAAATAATGGTGGGGATTGATCAATTGTTTTCATGAGGATATCAACTAGTTAGGATAATATCTTCCAAATAAATACAATGGAATAAATTCAAATATCCTCCAATTAATTTCACTCTTACTATAAAATTAAGACCAAATTATTGTCAAATTTATTAATTAGTGCTAACAATCAAGTCAAGCGAGTCAAGCGTTGAGTTTCAAGTGAAGCCTCAAGTAAATTTAATTCAGAATTTCAATATTATCGTTTTCTTAATGTAATTAATCAGATAAAATATACCAAATAATTACAGTTTAAAATTTAAAATACTTTAAAGTCATAAAAATTGATTTATATTCGTACTAATATTCTTTCAACTTGACTTAAAAATATAAATTAGAAAACAAGTGCAAATATAATTTACAAATTATATTTCGATATTTTTCATACTAATGGTGAAGGTATAATAGTCCTTAAAGAAAAATGTAATAGAGGAATGGCTAAAAATCTCAATTTCACAACGACGTAAAACTTGGATACAAGTTGAATCATTTATAAAAACTCAAGTACCAATTAATATTAACTAGCGACTCTGCACGCGGTACTCGCGTGCATGACTATTCTTAAATATAATTAAATAATATACATAATATTAATTTTATAGAAATATTATAATTTTTTGAAGAGAGAAATGGGGATTTTAAAAAATATATATAATATTAATTTTATAGAAATATTATAATTTTTTGGAGAGAGAAATGGGGATTTTGGGATAGTGGGATGGTGGTGAAGTACATGAGTTTTAAATTTCATATGCAAATGACAAATTTAACCTTATTTCTAACCACTTGTGTATATTAGTCTCAAGGGTATATTTGGATAAACGAAAAATGGTATGACAACTACCTAATTTATGATGAAATCTCTATTTTACCCTCAAAATTATAGTTACATTTTCAATCTACAAACAAATCAAAAGGACAAATGCGTAAAAATGACAAAAATAACTTCCATTTGTGAGACAAAAAAGCCTTTCTTTTTATAATAGTATAGATGACGAAACTCAAATACCTAGATAATTTTGAGTGATGCTATATATCATGTATTATAGTTTACTCTTTTTTTTTTACTTTTTTTCAAATATGGTAAAAATTGCATGCAATAAATGTATTTATCTTGATCTACATAATTTATGTTTATTATAATAAAAAAATATTTTATCATATCAAATGACGTTAGAAAATTGATGAAAAATAAATGGTAATATATTCTATTTTTTGATAATATTTACACCGACATAATACCCACTATACACAAATAATTGAGTAAATATTAGATGAATATCCAAAACAACAATTGGATACAGACTTAGAATTGATGGTAGGCTTGTTAATGGGCTCAAATTTTTCGTGAAAAGGTCCAATTATTCTATGACTGTAGGCCCAGTAGAATGAATTGCCTTCAGTAATACCCAGACGCAAATGTAGGTGAAGTATTAGGCCGGACTCAGTTAATAGGCTTTCCATTAGTAATCATTTTTCATATGGCCAGACCCAATACTATTTACTACCCATTAAGCTTCAAATTATCAAAGATCCATATCCGGTTATATTTCTTACTTCTAAGGTCTAATTGTCATCTTTATTCTTTAATTATCTCACTAATAGTTGCTAAAGTATTATTTTGTCTAACTTAAATCTTAAAAATAAAATTTATTATACTATTACCATTGAAGTTATCTTTTTATCTCACTTTAGTCATTTCAGATCATTTTTAGTCAGAGGAGCCAATGTTTAATCACAATTTGATTTCTAAAGTATAAAGTTTGTATTACTTTGGTCCTAAATCCAAAGCAAAGTCAAAAACATTTCGTTCTTGGCAATTTTTCAGTATTAGAATCTACCTTATTTTAATTATTATTATTATTTAAAATAAAATTAATATATATTTCAAGGTAATGTCTCAATATAAGCATATGAAATTTATATATAATAATAAGTAAAATTTTTAGGGCCACGGAGTCATCTTATTACACGGTCAGCTCGGGTCTCATTGCACAACCTACAATTCGAGCTCTCATTGCACAACCTACAATTCAGATATTAATAATGCACTTATATAAATTGTTTTATTAAATTATGAAAATACTCTTTCTATTTGAAAAGATCTATCAGTATTGAAAATTAGATCTAGTTAGGGCTCGAAAAATTCAGGTACCTGGTTATGCGTGTAGTTCATTATTGATTGTTAATAACTTGATGTACAGTGGCGGTACAATTTAAATCAAGCTCTATTTAAGCTGGAGTTTTTTGAGGTTGAGTTGAGGTTTACAAGCTCAAACTTTATTTCCTTTGTTACCTCCTTTATTTTTAATATACTATATTTTGCGAGGTTTACTCAGTGCGCACTCGTTAGGATAGCGGTTGTGGGTTTCCCCCGTCATAAAAAAAAAAATACTATATTTTATATAGTTAATTATGGAAAATTTAGCCCGCATGGGCAGCCCAGTTGGTTACAGAAGGGTGAAGTTTGGACAATGACCAAGGATCGAGTCCCACCAGCGACAGTGTGGGAGCAATCTCTCAAGTGAAAGGGGCTCCTTGTGCGCAGTGGGCACTGGTCTAGCCCCTGTGATTGGCTGGGTTATCATGATTAATTCCTCCCATAGCGCTGTCGGGCCGGGCATGGGGGGCCCTTGGGGTTGGGGATTCAACCTTTGGACAATTATGGAAAATTTACAAAACCACCACAAAATCTATTATCTATTATATATATTATAACAAAGCAGTACGTTGATCATAATGCTAATTTAATTTTGACTTTAAATTCTAATTTTCTAGAATTTAGAATTATTTTAATACAACAAAAAAATTTATTGGTTGCTTTAATTTTTTTTATTAATTATTTTACCTAAATCAGTCACTTAATACTAATTGATACTTTCTTAATGTAATATACACCAAAATGGAAAGATTTTAATTAGGATTTGTCTTGAAATAGAAAGGCTCAATTTGCTCACATTTAGTTCCCATCACCTAAAAAGAATTATCAAAAATTTCTCCCAATTTTTGACTATCAATTAGTCAATTACTATGGCTATGTTTGTTTACGTTTTTGGGTAAATTTTTAAAAAAAATTCGGGAATTGCGTACTACCAAAATTCGTGTGAAAATGGTAGTTGTTTGTTTATGTTTTTAAAAATAGGTTGAAAGTTGTGAAATGTATCAAATCAATATTGATTGGTTGATGGATGATGTGTAGAATGATTATTTTAGTTGTGTATATAATGATTATGTGAATTAAAAATAAAGAAATATAAATAAAAAATTGTAAGTATGAAAGAGAAAGTGAAATAATGATTGATTTGATTGGTAAATGTGTGAAATGTTGTATATATGATTGATAGATAGTTATATAGAAGATTGAAAAAGTAGAGTTGAAAAATGGTAAATTCACTACGAGAAAAAAGGGTATCAGAGACGGAATTTTAGAGACGGACGACAATCCGTCACTAATAATAGGGTATCTGATACGGATTTTGTGACGGAATTTCACTTCGTCTCTAGTTTACGACGGATTAGCGACGGATTTAATATCTCGTCGCATTTTTCAAAATAAATATGACATTAGAGACGTCGTTAGCGACGGATATAGCGACGGACGGAAATTCGGTCGCTAATTCCGTCACTAAACGCTAATTTTAGAGACAAATATTAGAGACCGAAAAAATCAGTCACTAAGTTTTACATTTGTGACCGATTTAGAGACGGAATTTAGAGACGGACATAAAATCGGTCTCTAAATCCGTCACTAAATATTGATTAAAGATACAAAATTAGAGACCGAAAAAATCGGTCACTAAATTTTACATTTGTGACCGATTTAGAGACGGATGTAGAGACGAAAGTAAATTCGGTCTCTAAATCCGTCAATAAATATTGATTAAAGATACAAAATTAGAGACCGAAAAAATCTGTCACTAAATTTTACATTTGTGACCGATTTAGAGACGGAATTCAAAGACGGATATAAAATCGGTCTCTAAATCCGTCACTAAATATTGATTAAAGATACAAAACTAGAGACCGAAAAAATCGGTCACTAAATTTTACATTTGTGACCGATTTAGAGACGCCTGTTAGAGACGGACATAATGTCGGTTTCTAAATCCGTCATTAAATATTGATTAAAGATACAAAATTAGAGATCGAAAAATTGGTCACTGAATTTTACATTTGTGACCGATTTAGAGACGGAATTCAGAGACGGACATAAAATCGGTCTCTAAATCCATCACTAAAATTGATTAAAGATACGAAATTAGAGACCAAAAAAATCTGTCACTAAATTTTACATTTGTGATCGATTTAGAGACGGATGTAATTAACTTTTTAGTTCAAATTCGATTTGAAATTAACTTACCCGTTATTTTGAAATAGTGTAACCTCTATTATTCAACAACAATCTTGCATGTCAATTCAAGTAAATTCGAAAAATTGCATTTTTTATATATTCAAGCTTTGCCAAAAATTTTGATTTCAGCTGGAAACTATTTAATTATGACTAAAATTGAGGATTCTGACCGATTTGGGGGTTTTGACTTAAAATTGACATGTTTTGACCAAAATAGAAGATTTTGACTTTTTTTTTGTTAACTATTTATTATATTTTGAAAAGTTACCCGAGGATTTTATAAAGTTGAAAATGGATTTTGAAAACATAAACAAACAAGACTTAAGATATTTTATAATTTTATAAAGAATTAGTTTAAAAACCTAAATAATTAATTCTATACCCTAAATCTAAACTTACTCCCTAAACCTTGAAACACATGTAGACTAATGTGATTTACATAAATGATTTAAAGTTGTAATTATTTTTTAATCAATTAAAGGCATAATTATTTCATACTGTACTTCGTCTTATGTGAAGAATGAAACAAAAATATAATTAAATGAAATAATAATTAATTTAAAACACATGTAGACTAATGTGATTTACATAAATGATTTAAAGTTGTAATTATTTTTTAATCAATTAAAGGCATAATTATTTCATACTGTACTTCGTCTTATGTGAAGAATGAAACAAAAATATAATTAAATGAAATAATAATTAATTTAAAAATGCAAAATATATAAAATAAAATTTAGGAACTTTTTGATTTGAACCCAATACCTCCTAAATACAAATTTAAAGTCTTACCACTACACCAAGACATTTTTTGGTAAAAATTGGACATCTAATAAAAATAAGTCGTTTTTTTATTTCTTATATAGAATAACAAAAAGAAGCATTTAAAAAACTTCTTCCCCCAACAAAATCCCTAATTCGTGCGCCAAAAAAAGAAGCAGCTTAAAACGCCCCCAAAAAAAGCCCTAGTTCTTCGATTCGAACGCCACCAACCACCGCGCACTCTCTCCGGCCACCTCCGCACACTATCTCCACCATCTATTGTTGAGGTAACTATTTTATTTACTAGTTTTCTTTTGTGTTTGGAAGTTGGGTACATTGAGGCCATGTATTAGGTAGAGCTCGTTTTGTAAATATGATTCTGCATCCAATCATGAACTGTTACCTATATGTGATTATTTTCCATACGACATCAAGATGGGATCTTCTCGTAACCTTGTATCTGACCAGTGTTTTTAAAATAGGCGATAAGTATTCTTCAAAAATATATTCATATTAGAGGATATGATGTGGTTCTAGACTAGGCCAGGATGACGAAATTAAGTATTGTGGCATCTGGAGCATGGGAAACAAGAGACAAGTAAATGGAATTGCGAAAATGTTGACAATTAGGGATAATTATGCTACGTACTTGATTATTATGCAGGAGTTATGAGTCGTTGGATAAGTATGTGTAGTTTAAGAGTTCACTTGGATAGTACCTAAATGAATGATTACTCGACTATGAAACATTTTTCTCCTGCATATGATTGGTATTTAAAGGAACCGGGGTGTTTGTTCTTTGTACTCTATTACAATAGGTTGAAATATTAGAATATGTTGAAATACAATAGGTCTTATGTTTGATTTGTAGTTAGCAAAGATTGCTTTACGAGGTTGAATTCCTATCTTGAAGAAAATTGTTATTTGCTTTTTATAATTTAAAATTCTATCCGAAGATAGTGAATTTCTGCACAATACCGGGATCTCACTGTGTTTGATACATGTACCATACTATATTAGTGAGCTAACACAATAAATTGCCAGAGAAAAAAATACAAATTCTTAAAGCTTCACATGCCAAGTTAGAGGTACAGGTGCGAATTCCTATTAGAAGACGTTTACTATATAAGCATTGTTGTGTCTTGAAAATATATTGACAAACTAAGTGGTTTTATATGAATCTTGGATTTCACATAGTCATACCAATAGGAATTTATCTCTTTTTGTGAAACAATGAAGCTTGTATCAAAAGATGAAATGGAATCATCGGTTTTTGCTAATTGAAGAGATAAGAAGGTAAATATATGAATATTGAAATAAAGGAGTGGAAGGAATGGTGTGGACTATCAACTAGAGCATTTACGTTATCTGCTCTTTACCAAACAATTATTTGGAGAATCTTGTATGTTTTTATCTAAATTTTCTTTTTATTTGGGTCTATCTTGGTGGGTCTATCTTGGCAGGGACTTGAAGCTGGTACCAAAAATAAGAAATACGACTAAATCAGTGAGAAGTAAATGTTGACTTCTATGGAGGTACACATCATATCGATCCATTATTTCGTTACTTAATCCTAGTGTTTTCTTTATTTGCCACCTGTGTTATTCAAAGTAGGTGTAACATGACAAGTTCTAAATTATCTATGTAGTCCACACTCATTGTCATTATATGAAAACTTCGTATTTGGACCTTTTCATTGGAGCTATACATTTGGTCCATCCGCTGACTTTGCAGACACCCATGTTTGTTTGAGAAACTTCATTATAATTTAGAGACTATCAGGTATTATACTTTACAGTTACTAATATTATTAGCTTGTTTCTTTTTTAAAAGGTATCTTTTCAGCTTTCAATATATATCATTATTCAAGAACGTTTTTTCAGCTTTAATATATAACATTATTCAAGAACGTTTCTTCTACTCTCTTGAAGTAATAATATGTCGTGTTAATATTTAAGTTTGGATTACTTTTCTTTAGGGTGACCAAAGAATGAGGTGTATGATTTGAGCGAGATACACAAACCGAAAAGCTCTTTGCATTGGAGACAAAGAGTTAAAGAGATTTTACTTGTCGGTGAATGATTTAGTGACTTGTATTTTTAGCACCTTAATACTCATTGAGTTATTATTAGATGATTTGAACAAATAATTTACTTGTTCAATAGAATGATGTTTAAATGTAAGTTTGAGTTTTTATAATCTATGATGACTACATTATTTGCATATGAATGGCTTTGATTTATAATTTGATGTGTTTTGATTATATTGTATTAAATTAGGTTTTTAGAAATTTAACAATTAACAAAAAGAATAATTTTAGAGACGGATTTAGAGACGAAAATAATGACTAAATCAGAGACGGATTTAGTGACGGAATTAATGACTAAATCAGAGACCGATTTAGTGACGGAATTAATGACTAAATTAGAGACGGATTTAGTGACGGATTTTGTTAGAAATATGGGTGTATTTAGAGACGGATTTAGAGACAGAATAGTGACGAATTTTAGTGACGGATTATGTGTAATCTAGTTTTGTAAATAAAGACGGATTTAGAGACGGAATTTGCCCGTCTCTAATTTTAGAGACCGAATAGTTGTCCGTCTCTAATTAGTGTCAAGCTGTTTAGCGACCGACGCCATAGACGGACATTTCCGTCGCTAATACCTTTTAGAGACGGAATTTCGGGGTTTCAGAGACGGATTGTTCCGTCTCTGAAACCCTGTTTTCTTGTAGTGATTTGGATGAAATTTTGGTGTGTAAAAATGGTAGGTGTTTGTTTATGTTTTTAGAATTAGGTTGAAAATTGTAATGTGTCAAATCAATGATGATTGGTTGATGTTTAATGATTGAATTAGTTGTTTTTGTAATGATTATTTAAATAAATAAATATATATATATGAGTGAAAAATAATGTATATATTAATTGTAATTGATAAATGTGTAAAATGATTGATGTGTTGATTGATAGGTAGTTAGTATTGGAGATTGAAAAAGTAGAGTTGAAAAAAGAAAATTTGGTGTGTTAAGTAGATTTAAGATTTTGTGATTTGAAATCTTGAAATTGAATTTCATAAACATAAACAAACATAGCCTTACTTTTTAATCGATAACTATTATATGAGTTTGATATAAAAATTTATTTTTAACGATTTAAAAATAATCATTTTTCGTCGCGTACAGGCGTACAGGGTGACAAGAAAAATTAAGATTGAAAAACTTTGAGCCCTAGACACCGCTGACCACCACTCCCACAATCGTTCGCCCGCCTGAGTCCTTCGCCGCTGGAAAACCACCATAACTTCTCCTCAAGCCCTCAACAGGCTGTGCCGCCGGGAACCACCACGGCCCTGCCCGCTCAACACTCCGCTGCGCCCAGCCACCACCGCCACACTTCTCGCTGGTATGCACCTCTTATGATTATTCTTTCTTATTCTTTTATTTTCCTAGTACAGCCTTTTGAGTTTTGTATACACCGCCTGAAACTTGCTGCAATTTAGTATCCAAATTCGAGCCCATGATCCCGAGCCTGGACTCGAGCTCTTTTAGCTAATGATTATGAGCTTGAGCTCTCATAATGTGGCTCGACGATCTCAAGCTTAAGCCCTGGAAACATCACCAGGCGAGCCTGATCTCGGCTCGTTTGCACCCTATTTAATGGAGTTCGTTTTTCAGTTATCAGGATTTCTAAGCCAAACCAAAGATTTTTGCATTATCACCATTCCCTGGGGATTCTTTTTAATATTCTACAATTGACAGAATGGATCCTAAGCACTCGGGAGATATGTTCAAGTAAATCTTCTTTTATGCTCGCCTATGTTTACAAATATCTTTGTATTTGTATAATTTGATGAGTTTTTCGAGCTTTAATGATTGGCAGGCATTTGGAGAAGCAGAATGAGCTTCTTATGGACGCATATAAGTCAATGTCTCATGAATTGCATAGACTCCAGGTTTTCATCTCCATCTTTATTCTATATTTTCCCTAACTCTGTTCTTTTCCTTTTTGGGCTGCTAAATTATTTACTGATGCTTTGAATCTGGAATTCATGTTCATAATCAACACACTATTTTTATGAAATGTTTTCAAGTTTGTGGTACTGATATTGAAATCATTTGTGGAGTATTACTTTTCAGTTGAAGTCGAAAGTGCTGAATTTGTTGTGGAAATTGTAGGTGGAGGAAGAAATGTTAATGCGCAAGTATTACGAGTTTATGGAAGCTCAAGGTTTAGTTGAGATGGTGGGTCTTATCTTCCTTCATCTGGACTGATATTACTTATATTGATCTATGCCATTTTTGTTCTGATATAATGATACATTGCTTGTAAATTTCGGGTCGCCGTATCTGAGTTTCTTATTAGATTGTAATGTTTGCTTTTGGTGTTAGAAATCGTTGTAGTACAAGTATATATGAACTCAAATGTTTCTGTGGCTTAAATGAAGGACCTATCTTATGCACTATTGCACTTAGTGAGGAATTCGTATAGTATTATTCCAATATAATCTGTAGAGCGAAAAAAGATTTATTTGCTCAAATATTACTTTCTAGGTAGCCCAGTTTCAACATAAGTTTCTTCATTTAACACTTTACAACAATTTAACTTGGGTATTAGCACTGTTTCATGTTTATGCTATCTTGCAGAACAAAAGTAATACCAACATAACAAAGGAAAAGGAGAGTTGTGAAGACGGAGCTGTGACTAATGAAGAGAGCCATGAAGACGCCAATTAATACTGCACATAGTCTTTATTTTCATTCTTCATGTTGTTTCCCTAGTCTAAGACCACCCAGTTTTGCTGCAGTTATATTGATCAGTCTTTGTTTCGGTTCTGAAGAGGAGAAACAGAATTTATAATCGGACTGCTTTTGACGAACTTAGTAACCTAAATTAACATGTCTTATTTGACAGTCTATATAATGTCTGACTAACAATGCTCTGTTTTGAAAACTATGATTTTTTATATTGAGGATTTGTGTCAAACTGGCAAATACAAATTGATTGGCAGCACAGAATCGTTTCCATAAGTTTGTAAGTTGCATACAAAGGTAACAGTTTTATCGGCAAAATGTACCTCGCCTCTGATAGAATTTAGTTTTTGCATTACCCTTTTGAAATCTACAAAACAGATCATTTTAGCTGTCTTAACTAATAGGGGCTTGATGAAAAAGTGATTTTTTTTCAACATTTTGCCTTTTCTTTTGAATTCCCAAATGATTTATTTTTTCTGGTAAATTGAAAAACGGAATTTATGTTTTGTTATTTTTGAGTTGGTTGTTTTGAAAAAAAAAAAAAAAAGAATATCATAATGCTGTGATCTATCAAATTTGCATATTTTTAGAATGATCTCCAATATGTAAATAACTAGGCAATGAATTTTAGACTGGGAAATGACAAAAAAATTGAGTAAAACACCAACAGATATAGAAGGCAGAAAAGTAAGAAACAAGTTTCAATTAAGAACATAATTAGAATATATAGGTGTCTCAACTCAGAAGCTCATACAAGTAGTCTCAGTTCCTCTATGATACTAATAAACTCAACTGAACACACTGCAGAATCAAAAGATCAGTTCAACATTACTTCTATATAATCCATTGAATCTCACTAGTTAAGAACGAATCGGCAGTGGTGATAACCTGCAACAATCAAAATTATATGTCACTCAAACAAACATTGAATAACTTTTAAAGACCAAAATGTAAGACCAGATAAGCAAAAAAACCAAATAAAAAGCAACTTAGATTCCGAGATAATCACAACAATCGATATAGCAAAATCCATCAGATTGTGCGATCATAAACGAACTTGAAAAATACACTGAAATTCAAATAAGATCGAGAATATCTACACAAGATCCAACAAGTAGTATATATTGTTGACACAACAGTAGCATAACTTGTATCATCACGAATCACACAGACAAAAAGAAATTTAAAACACTGATTATACTTACTGGGATCAGAGGTAACAAGCATAGCAGTGCCACCAAAGCCACAAGTCCCACCATTCCTCTTACTCTTCTGCCAATAACTATTGAAAGCATAAGAAGCATGTGCCACAAGGCTATCAGGCATATAGCAGCTCCCATCAGGCGTAATGGCTTCACAATCAGCACCGCCATCTCCACATGCGTAATCCAATGCCTCCTGCAACGTGTCTGATGGCACACTAGGCTTAGCCACACACCAAACCCCATGGTGCACCCCACCCACCGGTGGACTAGCACCGGATGGTTCACACGGAGGCAAGTGAGGCCCATATGGTGGACTAGCACTAACAGGGTTGCGCATTGGGGCGTAATGTGGTAAATATGGAGGGCTTATTGAAGGAGGAAAAGGGATAGAATATGAAGGAGGGGATGAAATTGTACCTACTAATGGTGGAAGAGGACTTATTGCAGTGGCTATAGGGGTAGGTTTTGGTGGTATGATGTTGCTTAAGTCAATGTATGATAGCTTTCTGCTTGTGGGTTTTTCCTGTTTTGGGCTGTTTATGATTTTAACCATTTTTTGATGAAAAAATCCGAGTTTTTTCATGGATTTGGAGTGGGTTTCTAGCAAAATGAAATCTTCATCAGGGAATGTGTTTAAAACATATGGTGACCCGATTTCTTGCAAAGTGCTGAGAAGGGGTTTTATATATGCTTCAGATTTTGAGTCCAAACAGCTCGGAGAAAAGGAAGTAGCAACTTTGATGTGGTTTTGCAAACCCCACCTAGTGAGTGTGTGATAAATGTTGTTGATTGATGGCAAAATAAAACCCAAGTTCAGTTCTTGATATTTGTTGCACAAGACAGTGTTACCAACAATGATAGTGGTTATATTAGTGGCAGGGTAGAATGCAAGAACATGGGCTCTGACCCAAGTTTCAGCCATTACAATACTTTTTGAGACATTGTTGAGGTGTTCATTTTCCAGTTGAACAGCCTTAGGAAGTGCATTTTGAGATGAAGCTTGGAGGCTTAGAGTTGAGTCATGGAGATGTAAAAACTCCACAGATTCTTGACCTGTAGCTGCGAAGTGAAAAAGATAAACATGAAAAATAAAAGATCAAAACTTGTTGTGAAAATGAAATGGAAATGTACAAGCTGTGATTTCTAAGTTCTTACCAGTTAAGAAGAGAAGATTGAATAGAGAAAACCACCAAAATGTATTCATTGTTTAGAGAAACAAGAAGAATGGAGTGATTTTTGTGAGACTATGAAAAAGTTTTAAAAGCCTAAAACCCTCTCTGTTTTTCTCTGTGATTTTCACTCTGTCATTTTTACAGAGTCTTCAGAGTTGTTGATATTGAGAAAGCATGAAAAAGAGAAAAAGAAGAAAAATTATGAGGAGATTTTTTTCTGAAAAATCTTGTGGTACAATACTTACGAAAATTAATCACTAAAAACAATTGGTACAATGTGATATAATTTAATAATAATTATACCTTTAAATAATTTTAATTATTACAAAATGGGATTAGGATTATAGTGTCAGAATGCAAAAGGACTGGACTTTATTTGGATTTTGGAAACTGTGCATGAAAAAGAACAAAAGTTGCAATGTTTGGAAAACAGTGTCTAAGCCCAAAGCCCAAATGAAACAATGATTCTTCCTGTCTTCCATTTTTTTCCTTTTTTTTTTTTTAGTATTTTTTCCTTTTTCCAATAAGTTTATAATCCTTCAAAATATAATTCTAGAGCATATTTTAATCTTATTTATCAAGTTGAAAATAGTAAATAGTAATAAGATCCATTGGAAAGAATATAACAGATGTATTTTCATATTTTAATCTTAGTTATGAAGTTAAAAATAGTAATAAGATCCTTGGGAAAGAATATAATAGATATATTTTCTGAGTATATGAAAAACAAAAATAATGTGATGTGGGCCCCCCTGTTTACAAGAATGTATTTGTTGGGATTTGTAATCTGTTGAGTACAGCTGGTTTTCATCTTAGTACAACAATAACGAGATATCCTTTTGAGGGTTGATTACGGATAGGAAAAAAATCACTCCAACATGATACAAACAACAAACGGTCCTAACCTAACGAGTCATTCTCACACGATATTTTGGGACAATTATAAAATAAATCGGATTCAATAGAGAGTATATATTTATTTACATATAATTGAATAATGTGTTATCAAAACATCTTATCTAATATAATGACTATTAAATCTAACATTTTAAAATACAAGATTTTGAGATGATCTCTATATTCACATATAGAACCCGTAAGTATCAAGCGGCCCAAATTCAATGAAATTTCAATAACTCCTAATTATCGACCTGTCCGAATCCAATTCAAAAGCACTTGAGCTAAGGGTTAATGTGGACCCTGTCCACTTTTGGACCATATCTACTTGGGACATATATATATTTCCACTTTTTTCTTCTTTCTTTTATTTTTTAGTAATAGAATCTTTCGTCATTCATAATAATAAGTTTAGCAACTAGGCTTGAATTTGACTACAAGTCAATTGTATTAACTTCTAATTCTTTTTAGAAAAAACAGTGTTAGTTCCAAGTCCTAACTCATCTAAATTGTTAATCTTCTACTATATTATAACACAGTTTTTCCTTAACCTTAATTTTCTAGAATTTAGAATTATTTTAATTAGTAAAATATTTACTTTATCCATAAAGTAGTTATATTTATGTTTATCAACAAATTATTCACTTTCCATAATTTAGATTTTCCCATAATTTAGATTTTCGTAATTTCCACAATTTCTATTATTAACTTCCATAATTTAAGTGCATAATTTTCATAATTTGAATATATTAAAAAAATTGTAACTTGCCTATTTGAGTAATTTTCGTAATTAACTTTCATAATTTAGATTTCTAAAATTAACTTCCATAATTTAGATTTCCGTAATTTAACTTACATAATTCTGTAATTTAACTTCCATAATTTAAATTTTCGTAATTTTCATAATTTCTATTATTAACTTCCATAATTTAGATTTCCGTAATTTCTATAATTTCTATTATCGATTTCCATAATTTAAGTTTGCGTAATTTCCATACTTTGAATATATTAAAAAAAAATTGTAACTTGCCTATTTGAGCAATTTACGTAATTAACTTCCTCCATAATTTAGATATCCGTAATTAACTTCCATAATTTAGATTTTTGTAATTTAACTTACATAATTTTATAATTTAACTTCCATAATTTAGATTTTTCGTAATTTAACTTACATAATTCTATAATTTAACTTCCATAATTTAAATTTCCAAAATTTCTACAATTTCTATTATTAAATTCCATAATTTAAGTTTGCGTAATTTCCAAAGGAACGTGGCCAAAACATATAAAGATCGGCGTAGTCGCTCATAAGGGACATATCTATTCGGATAGAGGATAGTCTAGATCGATTCATAGATAGATCTCTCTCCATATAGATAGGTATCTTCGTGGATTGAGATAAAGATAGGGATCCATCTAGATCTTGAATATTTATTTCCATTTTTTTCTTGATTTTAATTGATTGCCTTTTTTTGTTTTTGACGAAAAGTTTGAAATCTTAATGCAGGGCAAGGAAATATTGTTTTTATTTGAATAAATTAAAAAATTTTTGTAACTTGCCTATTTGAGTAATTTCCATAATTTACATTTCCGTAATTTAACTTTTATAATTTAAATTTTTTCAATTTTAATAATTTATATTATTAAATTCCATAATTTAAATTTTTCATAATTTAACTTCCATAATTTAAGTTTGCGTAATATCCATAATTTGAATAAATTAAAAGATTTTTGTAACTTGCCTATTTCAGTAATTTCCGTAATTAACTTCCATAATTTAAATTTCCGTAATTAACTTCCATAATTTAGATTTCCGTAATTTAACTTACATAATTCTCTAATTTAACTTCCATAATTTAAATTTTCGTAATTTCCATAATTTCTATTATTAACTTTCATAATTTAAGTTTGCATAATTTTCAAATTTTGAATATAGTAAAAGATTTTTGTAACTTGCCTATATGAGTAATTTTCGTAATTTAGATTTCTATAATTTAACTTCCATGATTTAAATTTATGTAATTTTCATAATTTCTATTATTAAATTTCATAATTTAAATTTTCATAATTTAACTTTCATAATTTAAGTTTGCGTAATTTCCATAATTTAAATAAATTAAAAGATTTTTGTAACTTGCCTATTTCAGTCATTTCCGTAATTAACTTCCGTAATTTTGATTTCCGTAATTAACTTCCATAATGTTGATTTTCGTAATTAACTTACATAATTCTGTAATTTAACTTCCATAATTTAAATTTTTGTAATTTTCATAATTTCTATTATTAACTTCCATAATTTAAGTTTGCGTAATTTCCATCATTTGAATATATTAAAAGATTTTTGTAACTTGCCTATATGAGTAATTTTCATAATTTAGATTTCCGTAATTTAACTTCCATAATTTAAATTTCTATAATTTCCATAATTTCTATTATTAAATTCCATAATTTAAATTTTCATAAATTAACTTCCATAATTTAAGTTTGCGTAATTTCCATAATTTGAATAAATTAAAAGATTTTTGTAACTTGCCTATTTCAGTAATTTTCGTAATTAACTTCCATTATTTAAATTTCTGTAATTTTAATAATTTCTATTATTAACTTCTTTTCTCAAATAAATTATTTTCATTACTGTTTTGATTTATATATCTAATCATGATATCTATCTACTATATTTAAACAAGGTTATGGTTATTTTTCCACCAGATAGAATTTTCTCAGATTTTTGAATTTTTTTTAATTAGTAATTCGTAATTATCCTTTCATAACCAACTCCCCACTATCTCAACTTCCCATTAAAAAAATATTATATAACTCCCCCATTATCTCAACTTCCATAAAAAAAATATTTTATATTTCACATTTTAAATCCTCTCAAAAGACTAAATTCTAATTTTACATCATTTTGTATTAATTTAATTTTAAAATAAATTTAAATTATCGGTTTCCACAATAATCTCAACCGTCTACCAGTATCTAAACCACTATCCTAAATTTTAAATATATTCCCACTCTTTATCCGGAGAAATTGTTAAATATTCAAATCTATCGGTTATTTTTTTCCTTAATTCTAATCTTTTAGAATTTTAATTTTTTTGATTAGAAAAAATTGAATTTACTACTCCCACACTTTTATGAATTAACTTCCATTTCAAATTTCAAGAATAATATCTATTATCGGTTAATAATAATAATCTATTAATCTATTAATAAAACCCATAATCTCCGGCGGTTCCTCTTCGGCCTTGCCATCATCATTTCAATCTTTTCTATTTTTCCATTCAATAAAACAACCCTAATTTTCCAATATTAATCTTACAATTCCACTTACTATATATCTATGCACATACATACTCATGTACCAGACTTCAAGGGGATGAAATCTCACTGTGAATTTTCAGGAATTTGAGGTGAAATTACGAAAAGCGTGAAAGGGGCATAGGTTATATCAGGATTAAATAATTATGGGCGGAGTTGCGGAAGGTGCGTAGGTTAAGGAATTTTATTTATTTATTTCTGATTTGGAGTTTAATCAATATTTGTGCTTATCAAATAAGTTATACATTTGTATGGCTCCTCATATGACGCAATTACTAACATTCAATTTTTACTCCATGTAACTTCTTTTTTTTTCTGGTCATGTGTATGGTTTTTGAAATCAGTACCATAGCGATGAATGTTTTAGAATTCCTTCAATTATTGGCATTTACATACGGATGAGAAAGAAAATAGGTTTAAAGAGCATGTATTCGAATTGGGACATGTATGTAATTTGTTTGTAAATATTTATCCATTGTGCTTTGTAGAATGAAGGTATTTGATAAAGCTTCAGCAGAAATTAGAGCACGTGAGTCATCAACCAGCCGTGACCAGGTTTTAGTTCCTTTTCTGAAATCCATTACTTTACATTCATTAATTATGAAATAAATGGTTAGCCTCATATTTATATATATTGAAACTGCAAGTTTTTTTAAAAAACAAAAAAGCAATTCCATAGTGACCAGCATTATAATAATGATTGGAGGGCAGGGATACCTTTGATTCTTTAGGATTGTTACTTTAAATACATCAAAAAAATTTTAGCAAAGCTGACGCTAATTTTCAATAAAATTTTTGATATGTACATTTAGTTCGAAACTACATTGTGGCATGTTCAATTAATGACTATGTAGTACATGGATCAAAATGATAAACCATTTAATTTCTTCCATTTCCATATGTTTAATTTGCGTTGATTAAAATGGTAATTTTTCTTTCATTTTTTTATGCTACGTATTTGTACTATTTGATCTTTTTGTGAATATCATTTAAATACATATGACTCCAATTTTAATCTAATCACATGTTCCCTGTTTTGTAAATCACGATACGAAGTATCGGTAATTTGTGAAAGAAGCACACATGGAGTAAAGATATACCAAAGAATGACTTTTGGATGCGAATATACTTCTATTAACACTCGAATCAAAGTGGTGTGTCAAAAGTGTGGCTTTAGTATGATTGTTTGAACATCTTATTCACTCAACACTCTTTACATAAAAAAATTTATCACCTTCTCAGTTTTTTTCTTCATCTTAATTGAGTCAACATAGTTTAATTCAGTTACTTAAATTTCTATGAAAAAGTAATCGGTTAGTTAGTATTACAAATCAGTCGCAATGGAAGATGAAATAAGGCATAAAGTAGTATGGACACTCATTTGATAGAGAATAATACTTTTGTTGTATTAGCGATTTACCATTCTAATACTATTAAATATTATATTTTTATTTAGCTTCCGTTCTTTGAATGTTTTTTAATTTATCAAATTGTTATAGATTAGAATAAATGAAATCTAATGATAAATCAACCATCACATATTATGGAATATGGAGTAAGTATAGAGTTTTTATGACTTGATAATATGTTATATTAGTCTTATGATACAATCTCTTACTTCGCTCCAATTAATGTAAACAATAGATGCATGATACAGATTAAGAATTGCATAAAAATTATTGTATACAAATGCTTATGCACATATATTTTCACCTTTTTTTTATAACATAATTTTTGAAGATAGTTTATATATTACTCATAAGTTTGCTCTATTTGGCAGGATAAGCACTAAAAAGGAGGATTATGTTCTTTACAACTTTATAATTTATTTTTTGAGCTGTAAACAATTTATCAGTTGCTTAAATATTTTATAATTATTTATGATGTTTTATATAATTTTTATAAATAGTGATAATGTGTTTTTTTTAGTTTAATATGTAAGTTTATTTCTGATGTACACTATTAGTAATAATGTTGTATTTTATTTTTAGGGCATTTATAATCCACATGTTTATTTTTAATTTATATAACTGTTGTAATATATTTTTAATTTAACTTTGTTCGTGCGTAGCACGGGTTACACACTAGTATTTATTATAAATCACTTTAAATACATTTCAAATTGATATTTTATTTTATAAAACAATCCACATGTATCCATATTTTATTTTATTTTTTAAAACATTAAAATGCACAGAAGTCAAATTAGAGAAAATTAATTCAAACTTGTAACAACCTAAGTTCAAATAAAAGTACTTTATTTTATGTTTTGACCCTTTTCATTTACTCTTTTCCTTATTCGTTAAAAATATAAGTCCAAACATGACAAAAAATGATAAATTATTGTTATATATTGGATCAAACTTTTATTCTGCAGAAGCCAAAACGACAATGAAAATACTATGAAAATTGAAAGATATAAAAGAAAATGCATATCATGTCATATGTGTAGCTGTTATGAGTTGTTTATTTATTTTTGTTTTGTTTTAGTTCCTTCACATGATGGGTAGCTGAATTTCATTTTCTTGCATTTCAATTTAATCAGTATATGAAATTTCAAATGGGTAGCTGAATTTCGTGCTTTTCAGTAGATAATAATACACTTCAATACTGCAAATTATAAACTTGAAAAAGAAATGTTAAATAAATTTATATTTAGACAATCTTCAACCAATTCGCGCGTTGGTTGGCACACTTTTTTACCTCGTAAAAAATGGCGCAATCTGTCTTTTTCTTTTTTCTTCTTTTTATTTTAGTCCTTTTAGTTTATCTTAGATTTTAATACTCCTTTGAAGGTTTATAAATTTTAAAAATTGTGTTCAATTTAATTCATAATTTTTTTTATAAGTTATATTACCAAAATGGTGCAAAAATTGCACAAAAATGATGCAAAATTCACTATTAGGTGGAAATGAGACTGTTTTGTCTTGTGTGTTACATTAGCGAGTTTAGGGGTTAAATAATTTATATACTAAACTCTAAAGAGGTAAAATTTGTAATCAACTTTAAAACAAAATTTCCATCCCTGTGAATATCCTTAGGGTCTTGCAGATTGTGCGATTGAGAAAATTTGGTCCTATTTTTTCTTTTTCATTTTGGGTTGTACTCTTTTAATTTGTTAGTAAATTTCTATTACTTCTAATTTAGTACAACTTAGTTAGTGAGTGCAAGCAATTAATACACCTTAGTACAATTATATTTTTACTCTTAAAACCATTTACGGGATCGTATTTTAATAAACTAAAATTTCACCGTAACTTTTGTTCTCTCGCAATTAAATAATAAGGAACAGAACATTAAATTAATTAGATATCAAGGATTTAGCTTATTATTTAACAAAACGAACAATCTAGGTCCCAAAAAGTTAACATCTTTTAGGTACTTCTCGTGAAAGAAATCCATTCCTAATATTTGAAAAAGTTGCAAAAAGAAATACACGATTTAGAAACAAAATCAAATAAACTCTTCATTGAAGTTTCGTTGGTTGTATGCGTTTATACTCATTTTTAAAACATAAATAAACAACTTATCATTTTTACATGAATTTTCTTAGAACACAATTTTAAAAAAAAAAATAAAATAAACAAACCTAGCCTAAAGTTTCCTATGCGTGATACACAAATCAGCCCTAAAAGCATATTAAACAGCTCTAAAAAAATATGGGAATTTTGGGCATGAAACATAGAACCAAATAACTAAAGTATTGATTTCATGCTGCCTATTTGCCTTCTCTACTGTGAGTCTGTCAGCTATGGGCAACCTAGGCTGGTTTACCTCTCTTGTATGGTTTGCAGGCTATTACACAAGAGCGGGGTTTACCCAGTGCGCACCTCACGATAGCGGCTGCGGGTTTCCCTCGTCTAGGTCCCAAAAAGTTAACATCTTTTAGATACTTCTCGTGAAAGAAATCCATTCCTAATATTTGGAGAAGTTGCAAAAACATAAAAAAAAAAAAAGAAATACACGATTTAGAAACAAAATCAAATAAACTCTTCATTGAAGTTTCGATGTTATATGTGTTTGTACCCATTTTTAAAACATAAATAAACAACTTATCATTTTTACATGAATTTTCTTAGAACACAATTTTAAAAAAAAAAATAAAATAAACAAACCTAGCCTAAAGTTTCCTATGCGTGATACACAAATCAGCCCTAAAAGCATATTAAACAGCTCTAAAAAAATATGGGAATTTTGGGCATGAAACATAGAACCAAATAACTAAAGTATTGATTTCATGCTGCCTATTTGCCTTCTCTACTGTGAGTCTGTCAGCTATGGGCAACCTAGGCTGGTTTACCTCTCTTGTATGGTTTGCAGGCTATTACACAAGAGCGGGGTTTACCCAGTGCGCACCTCACGATAGCGGCTGCGGGTTTCCCTCGTCTAGGTCCCAAAAAGTTAACATCTTTTAGATACTTCTCGTGAAAGAAATCCATTCCTAATATTTGGAGAAGTTGCAAAAACATAAAAAAAAAAAAAAAGAAATACACGATTTAGAAACAAAATCAAATAAACTCTTCATTGAAGTTTCGATGTTATATGTGTTTGTACCCATTTTTAAAACATAAATAAACAACTTTTCATTTTTACATGAATTTTCTTAGAACACAATTTAAAAAAAAAAAAAACATAAACAAACCTAGCCTAAAGTTGCCTCTGCGTGATACACAAATCAGCCCTAAAAGCATATTAAACAGCTCTGAAAAAATATGGGAATTTCATGCTACCTTTTGGCTCCAACAAGTTATGTGGAGACCAAAAGACATGTTTGTACTTTTGTCTTTTAAACATTATAGACATAGACATAGACTAGGTATATATTCAGGTTTCTTCTCCTCCACTTCAGACTATATATACCAACTTAGAAAAAAACGTACAAAATTTTGGTTCAAATTGAGTTCAATTGAAGGATATGGATTTGAAAGGTTGATTTTAAATGAATCGAGATTAGATAAATTTAAAAATCCAACAAATTTATTTTATTAAGCAGTGGAAATTATGAGTGGATTTGTTCATTATAATTATTGGGGTATATATGTTATCCTTGGCCAAAAAGCAAAGTATATTTTCCAAGAGCCTACCGAAGATGTTATGAAATTAAGAGTTGGATTAATAATTGAGATCCTTAATTTCAACGACATGTTATTATTGAATTTAGATTTATCTTTAGATATATTTATATATCATTTTCTAATTTCATTTTCAAATATATATAGAGAGAGATGACTTTATTGAATTTTCATTTAAGAATGATGTGCGTGTTTCTTATAATGAAATTGGGCTGTACAAATGTCAAGTTATGTGAGAATTGATGTTTGAAATGATTGAGATATTTAAAGATAATTAATATTTAAGTAATATTATGAATACAATAATAGATAAATATTGGATTAACAAATATAATTATTTGTAGAAATTGCATAGGGTTGTGTGGTTGAGATTATGTGCGGGCATTATACTGAATATATAAAAGTGAAAATAAAATAAGTATTTTCATTTGAAAATGACATTAAAAAGTATATATTATTCTTTTGGTGTAATTAAAGTTATTATTTGTAACTGAAGACAAGTTCTTCAATGCATTGTTTTGTTTCAAAATTCGTTCTCTTTTTTTTTTTTTTTGTTACATTCAATCATTTTATATCGTCAATTTTAAGAAAGTTACAAACAAACCCACTAACTTTTTGTTTAATTATCAAAACATTTCAAATTTTTTGAAAATTATCAATACATCCCTTCATATTAAAGTATCTTGTGATTAGATCTTTTATATGTGTAATTTTTTTTTTACAATTTAACTCTGTGTAAACTTTATAAATAGAGTGGTGTGCTGTTTCACAATAAATTTGGTCCAACGAGTAATTCTTCTTTTTTTTTTTTTTTAAATGAGAACTCCTCTTGCTTGTGACATATTTTTGAGAAAATTCTTTATTTTCACTTGTAGATTGTGTAAGAATGAGGCATCAATCCATTATTACTATCTTTTTTTACGTCTAAATCGATGCATTTGACTAAAAATATTTACTATAAATTATATTCAAATATCAATTCAAACAAAATTTTCACAACAAAATACATATCACACCAAAAATAATCATTACTAATTTTTCTCCGAAAAAACTCATCTAAACATTCATTTCTCGATCTCCAAATTTTGTTTTTCTCATTTTTATTATAAAAATAAATTTTCGGAGATAAATATGCCATCCAATCGGGGCCTGAAAAATTCGAAAATCAGTGGCATGATTTTTTTATTCCAAATCTCTATTACATCTCATGTTCCACATTTTTAGATTTTTAACACATAATTAACAAATATACTTATTAAGTGATATTTAATATGGGTAAATATTTTGACACGTGTCAAATATCTAATAATATATGAATAAAAAATGGAACAATATTTATAGTCCCAAAAAATCATGGATTTCAAAATTTTATTAATAAATCAATTGAAATTGTATAATGATTTTAACTTTTAAGTTACAATGTTAAATTTCCAATCCCGTCAAGCTCAATTTGAGTTATTTTTCAATACTATGACAACTTTTAATCAGAGCTAAGTTAAAATTTATTTTCTCAAAATCACTTTTTTAAATCCAAATTCATCAATTGAAAGACAAGCACGAGCCTACTTTAGTACAAATTTACAGTATTGGGTCAAAAATCTTGGTTGATAATTGAGATTCATAGCAATTGTACGAAACGAACATTTGGTCCGTAAGATTGTCCGAATTCATCACGTCCAAGCAAAGGTAGGGACAATATATGATGCTTTACTTGCTAAATGAAAAATAGTTACTTTCTCACCTTTTAATAGCATCAATTATGATAAATTATTGTTATTCGATTTAATCGTGTAATAGAGGCAGTTTATCAATTTGTTCAATTATCATTCCATCATAAAACTATGCCAAAAACATTAATAATACTAGTTTCTTGATGGTTATTAATTTCTATCAAAGACATAATCAAATATGTCTTTTTCCTTTAGTTTTGGAGTATTAAATTTTGAAGAGTTCATACATAGAAATAACTCTTAACAACCTTTAGACCTCAATCGAGTAACATATCTATTTTAGAGAAATTTTTTTCATATTAAAAGTGATAAAATATTTATAGGGAAAAGATATGTGATTTAAGACGTTTGTTTGGATGATTTTTTTTGAAAGGAAAATATATAATAATTATGATTTATTTGATAGTTTTTGTTGTGACAAATTTATTTGGACTGATATTCCACATATAATTTTTATTAAATATTTTTAATTAAACTCATCGATTTGGACATAATACTAAGTCGCAACACATCTTAGTTTTAAACTAAACGTAGCATGATTTTGCATTAGAATATATGATTACTTTAATATTTAATATTAAAAAATACTCGAAAAATCTTTTAAATCGACCGTGTGTGTTTAACTGAACAATAAAAATTATTTTTTCTCGTTTTTTCTTCAAAATTATTTGCAATTTTAGTTTTTTTTACTCTAAAACACAGTTTTTAAACAAAACCATAGATGTTGCCGACCAAATGGAACTTACTTCCTTCACACTTAAAATATCTCTCACACTCTATCAGTGACATAAATAATGAGCAATAATCCGACAAACAAGACGTATACTATGACATTACTCTTGCACTGAAAATAATTATTACAAGATATTAATTATATTCGTCTGTTAGTTGTCCTAACTCTTAATGGTAAACAAAGTTTTTCAGTTACATTATGCGTACTTCTGTTAAGGACAATCGATTAATTCAAACAAATTTAAATTCTTTTTTGTTAACCTAAATATTTTTTCTTCCTATTATGATAAATATTTACAATTATAAACCCATACCTAACCATGTAGTGACAAAATAACATGACTAATAAAAGAAAATTATGCCTCAAATATGTATCTGACAATTGCAGGTTCTGAATATTGACTTCCTGGACCCCAATTATCTCCATACCGACACTCAAGCTTAATTATTTAGCACAAAATAATATGCAATTTTTCTGTTAAGTCTTATATTTTATTTAAATATTTTGTGAAAATGTAATAAATAATGGAACACTTTTTTCCATGGAAGAAGCATTTAACTATTTTTTAACCTTCTATTATACTCCAATCTTTAATTTAGTGATTTAGTGGTAAAATAGTAGTAACTCGTGCACTTTCTGTAATAGAATAGAATTGATTGCCAAAAAATGTAAAAAAAAAAAAAAACTTTAAAGAGAGAATAACACGTAGTTGATCACTTTAACGTTTTATGTGTATTTAAAACCCGTTCAATTAAAATTCTTGTAAATTTTACAAATAGAAATTTCGAAGTGGTGTATTAATAATATCAGATAGATGAGGAGTATTAACAGAAAATGTTCCATAAAGTTGATTTTATTTTTTTCCAGGGCATCATGCAAATAAAAGTGAGCCCAGGGGCAAATTAGGGAAATGAAATGTGAGAATCTTGAAAAAGGATGGTGGTGTCTATTTCAAATGAAAAAGGGAAAATATAGGGTAAAACGTGTGGTTTGGATCACTAAAAACATTTTAGTCGGTCGATCAAACATTGGAGAATAGACTTTGCCCAAATAAAGTCACAATGTTATCTTTGCTTTTCCAATTAAATTTCCAATAATACCCCTATGCTTCAATAAATATTTTAATTTTAATATATTATTAGACAAAAAAGTTGTAATGAACAATAAGCATAGTTTTCCTATGCATAAAGTAGATATGAAATAGGAAAGATCTTGTCACGTACAGTTGCCACCAAATTCAAAGAGTCATACATCAAGCAAGTATTGTTACAAGTTCAAATATAAACCATTAAACATGTATACGTCGTTTTGTGTATGAGCCAATTGTTGTTTCACTTGAATAAATTAGGACTAGAATTCCTATATGCCTTGCATTATATTATAGCCCATGATGCTGTAAGAAAAGTTTGATATAAACTTAAATTTTGTTTAATTATTAATTAAGTCAAGTTCAATGGAGGTTCAACTAAACTGATTAAGAGTTAATTCGAGTAGTTTGATATTTTTTGTATATATTTGATTCTTTTTAAACGAATCGAATGGAGTTCGAGTTGAACTTCAAAATTTTATAAAAAGTTGACTAATAAACCTCATTTATATGCATTATATAGCGCCTATTTAGGAACATAATTCTCGTTTTTATTCAGTTTTTACCTCATAATGCGTTTAATAGCTCTGTTAAGTGTCGCAGGTGAAAGTTGTGGATTGAAACAGAAATGCATAAGATAAAGGTTAAAATTAAAGCCGACATGGGAAGAAGCATGTTTGAAGCCAAGGATTGGCCGAGCGTTTATACGCTAGCCAGCTCGGCGTTTAAACACCGAGTCATGGCCCCACTTCTGGATGTCTTTGTTTTCTTTTCGAGTATAAGTACTTCCCCAAATATTGGTTTAGGGTTCGAATTTTATTTTCTTGGAATTGATTGTAAAGATTGGAGATTGAAGAATAAGATTCAGACTTGATTGTAAACAGATATTTCGACAAAGAGTTTTATCGAGTTTATTTATTTAATCTCTTTTAACTTTTGTCTATTCATCATATTTACTTTTATTATTGTTGATTGTGCTTTTGTATCTATGGAGTAATCCATCTTATTCTGAAATCGAGAATAGCCCGATAATATGTTATCAGTATAGATTATAGGATCGTTGACGTTACATTGCCTACGTTTATGATTTGAATTCTTAGTAATTAAAGCTTGTGAATTTGTCGGCCACATATTTACATGATTACAGATATTATGTGAAAATTCTGAAAGGTGACTTCTAAATCAGAACCCATAGATTTCAAACCTAGGATCTTAAATCCCGAAAGTAGTTTTAGGTCTTTTGAGGATTCAATACACTATCATAGAACTGAATGAATCTGAGCTTAGTCTAATCGTCATGAAAGTAGGGGGATTAACTAACTTGGGTAAATTATTATGCTTTGACAGAAGGTAATAAGTAAAATTGGATATTGTCCTTCATTAGTGGTGATCTTAACTGGATTGATGTTATGATTGAATTGATAACGTATGTCCTGGTGAACCCTGATTCCAGAATTGCTAATCACATATAATCAAAATCAGTTTTCTACGTTCTGTTAAATTTTTTTTACAATTTATCTCATTATTTTATTAGGCTTAGATTACCGATAACTGAAGGAATTGGTGCTTAATTATTTGGTTCTCATGGGAACGATATCTTTTGTACTATACGGAAGTCGTGCGCTTGCGTGTTTTACACACATCAAGTTTTTGCCGCCATTGCCGGGAACTAGAATAATTAATATTAGTTCTTATCAGATTATAGTGAGACTAAGCCATTTTATTTTTAGTTTTTAATTTTTATTTTTCGTTTTATTTCAGGATTTCTGTCTTTCTCTATGTATGCAAAGCAGCATCGATTTCTCTATCGAGCTAGATTCGGAAATCGAAAAGACTTTTCGTGCAAGGAAAAAGTTACAAAGACTGAAACAAGCTCAACTGAAATAAGCAGCAATGGCTGAAGAGAACGCAAACGTAAACGCTAATGCAAACGCGAGGTCTCTGAAGGATTTCGCAACACCCAACGCGCAGACTCTTCACTCTAGCATCACCTGACCTAGAGAAAATTGAAATAATAATATTAATATAAAAATAAATTCGAAAAATAGAACTGATTTTGGGGGTATTTGATTTATAGTACTAAACGCCTTGGGAGAAGGCGCATCCACCGGATGCGCCTTCCTTCAAGGCGCCAACTCCCTTCTTATTAAAAAAGAAAATAATAAATATCACATCAAAGATTTTAGAGAGTCAGATTCCACAAGCACAGCCAAAAAATAACATCACCGGCGTCGATGATCTAGACAGGCGGTGGCGCAACCAGTCCTGCAGCTCAATCGACTTCAAAACCCTCGACCGAGTCATGTCCCACCCCAGTCGCAGTCTCCCTCAACGCATCCACTCAAACAGATGAACACCGCCGCCGCAGACCACCGCCGACGATAGTCGAAGAGGATAAACGGGACGAGATCGAGATCTCATCGCCACCATCGAAGTCGAGCCCAGAAACTCTCGAAACCCTAATGAAATCCAGTCGACTGATCACATTGCCATACAAATCCAACATAAATGCAGTACACACTCTTATCCAAGATCGTAAATTGTAGAATCCCTCAATTTCAACTATATATATAGTTGAATTACTGTGAAAGAGAAATTAAAGCATTTCAGCAGCACCATTAATGTGCTATTTGTACTAAAGCGTGACCTTTCGCTATTACACGTGTTTTCTTGAAAATCTCTAACGTCATCTTATACATTCTGCATTTCAAGGATATTCAACTTCGCACACAGATAAAAAATCCCACAACAAAAAAGCTGGCAACAACAATTTATGTATGGGCAAAATGACGGTTCGATTAACAAGGATTTTGGGTGCATATTTATTATTAGTTCTATTTTTTAAATTTATTTTTAAAATTAATATTATTTCTTTAATTTTCTCCTAGACCTATTATAGATGCTAATAATTTTAAGTTCAAGCCATCCCTTCTGCAAATGGTTCAGCAGAATCAGTTTGGGGGTGCACATACTAAAGAGCCAAATCTCCACTTGTCTATGTTTTTAGAGTACGCCGACACTCTAAAGATGAACGGGGTTTCACAGGATGCTATCCGGCTGAGATTGTTCACGTTTTCACTGGGAGACAAGGCAAGAGCTTGGTTGCATTCTTTACCGTCGGGTTCCATCAGAACGTGTGATCAACTTATGCAGTGCTTCCTAGCGAAGTATTCCCCCGAGCAAGACTGCACAACTGAGGAACCAAATCACTACTTTTGGTCAACGAGACGATGAATCGCTATATAAAGCCTGGGAGCGACTCAAGGATCTTCTCCGACTGCGCCCACACCATGGGCTGGAGAAGTGGCTCATAGTTCATACGAGAATGTCTGTCTGATGAACAAAAATGTTGACATATGATCGAATTGAGGATATGGCACTGAACCACTACCAATGATCAAGCAAAAGATCGATTCCACATAAGACACCAGCTAAGTATGATCTTGACGCTATTAGTCTACTTTCTACACAAGTAGAAGCCCTGTCTAAGAAATTAGATTCGATGAACATGCCTGTTAATTCTGTCAATACTCCAGTTCCTATGTGCGAAATATGTGGTATGGTCTGGCATGTTGCATTAGAGTGTCAACTAGCAAGTGTACCTAATGATCCCTCTATGGAACAAGCCTACTTTGTGAATAACTTCAACCACAAGAACGACCCATTTTCAAATACTTTTAATCCTGGTTGGAAAAATCACCCTAATTTTTCGTACAAGCCAAACCAAAACGCATCTCCAGATCCTAAATTTAGGCAGCCATCTGGATTTCAACAAAAAATTTACAATCCAGTTCCACCACAAAAATTGAGAATCCATTCTTGAGAGTTTTGTAGTTGCCCAGACTAAACAAAATGAGGTAATGAATGATGCAATTAAGCAACTAGCAACTAAGGTCGATTTTTTAGCAACTCACAATAAAATGCTAAAAACTCAAATTGCACAACAAGCTAGTAACTCAAGTAGGACTTCTGGTTGTTTTCCCAGACAACCTGAGACAAACCCTACTTTAAGGAGTGGAACCAATTATTAAGGCCCAAAGATGCCTACTAGGATGTGTGAAACTGAGTCTACTGAAAAGGTTGAAAAGGAAAAATCGTCTCATCCCGACAACTCTAATGACAAAATGAGTGATGAAAGCAAAAAAGAGCCAGTCTATGTACCTCCACCACCACACGAGCCACCCGTACCCTTTCCTCAAAAATTAGCTAAGGCAAATTTAGATAAGCACTTTGGAAAATTCTTAGAAGTTCTTAAAAATGCTTTATATTAATATTCTCTTCACCGATGCACGAGCACAAATGCCTTCCTACACTAAATTTTTGAAGGAAATTCTTTCTAACAAATGGAAGCTAGAGGATTATGAAACCATGACTTTAACTGAGGAATATGGCGTGATAATTCAAAACAAATTACTTCCTAATCTTAAAAACCCGATAGCTTTTCTATTCCGTGCATAATAGGTAATATAAGTTTCAATCATGCATTATGTGATTTGGGTCTAGTGTTAGCCTTATGCCGCTTTCCGTATCACGTAAGTTTGAAATGAGTGATTAAAAACTTATCACGATTATTCTGCAGTTAACTGATAGATTTGTGAAGTACCCGGTAGGTATGTTGGAGGATGTACCAATTAGAGTAGGAAATTCTTTATTCCTATTGATTTCGTTGTTTTAGACATGGAGAAAGACTCAAATCTTCATCATTCTCGGTAGACCTTTTTTAGCCACAACCGAAGCTATTATAGATGTTAAGAATGGAAAGTTATCATTGAGTGTTGGAGACGAGAATGTTGAATTTAATTTAGCTAAATCTGTTACTTATCCTTCTCCTGAGAATTCTTGTTGCAGAATTGATCAGGTGGACCGGTTAGGTGGACCGGTTAGTTAAAGACAAGCTTGCGAAACACCACTGCAGTAATCCATTAGAAACTTGTCTAGTGAATAGCTGTTCAACTGTTGATGAAGACGAAGCTATTGCATACATTTCTAATTTTTTCGAGGGGAACCCACCATTTGAAATGAACGCAATTGGAGGAGTAGAGCAAAGATTCCAATGCAGGCAAAGAAACCGACTCAATATCCAAGGAAGAACTAAAACCACTTCCCTTGACACTAAGGTATGAATTTCTTGGATCGAATTTTATGTGTACTGTGATTGTGAATGCTGACTTGAGTGAGGAAGAAACTGATAAATTTCTTAGAGTCCTTAGGTCACATCAAAAAGTCATAGGTTATACTATAGATGATGTCAAAGGAATTAATCCATCGTTTTGTATGCATAAAATTTTGTTGGAAGATGACTTTAAACCTTCTAGGGAGCATCTACGTAGGTTAAACCCTACTATGCAGGATGTAGTTAAAAAAGAGGTTTTAAAGTTGTTAGATGCTGGAATTATCTACCTATTTCTGATAGTAAGTGGGTAAGTCCGGTACAAGTAGTTCCTAAGAAAGGAGGGGTGACTATTGTAAAGAACGAGAAAGATGAACTAATTCCTACTAGAACAGTCATTGGGTGGAGAATGTGTATAGACTATAGAAAGCTAAACACAGTGACACGAAAAGATCACTTTCCCCTTCCCTTTATCGATCAAGTGTTTGAGAGGTTAACAAACCATTCGTATTTCTGCTATTTGGATTGTTATTCGGGGATTCACGAAAAGATCACTTTCCCCTTCCCTTTATCGATCAAGTGTTTGAGAGGTTAGCAAACCATTCATATTTATGCTATTTAGATGGTTCTTCGGGATTTTATCAAATCCCTATCCATCATAATGACCAAGAGAAAACCACTTTCACAGGCCTCTATGGTACTTATGCTTTTAGGAGAATGCTTTTTGGTTTATGTAATGTGCCTCCTACCTTCAACATTGTATGATGGCTATATTTTCTGACTTGATCGAGAATATTATGGAAGTTTTTATGGATGACTTCTCCGTTGATTGAACCACTTTCGATATTTGCTTGTCTAATCTTTCTCGAATGTTGTAGAGATGTGGAGAAGTTAATCAAATTGGAAAAAAATGCCATTTTATAGTTAGGGAAGGAATTGTGTTAGGACATCTCGTGTCTGAACGAGGAATTGAAGTCGATCGAGCAAAACTAGAAGTGATCGAGAAGTTGCCACCACCTACCTGTGTTAAAGACATTTGGAGTTTCTTGGGCCATACCGGTTTTTACCGGAGATTTATTAAAGATTTTTTCAAAATTACTAAGCCTTTAACTCATTCACTTGCAAAAAATGTTCCTTTCAAATTTGACAAACAATGTCTTGATGCTTTTTGCAGGCTGAAAGAAGCGATGGTTACCACTCCTATTGTTCAACCACCGGACTGGAATCTATCATTCGAGATTATGTGAGATGCCAGCGATTTTGCCATTGGAGCAGTACTGGGTCAAAGAAAGGATAAGAAGATGCATGTCATCTACTATGTTAGTAGGACACTAGATGAAGCTCAACTGAATTACGCGACCACCGAAAAAGAACTATTACCTGTAGCTTTCACCTTCGATAAATTTCATTCCTATTTGGTTGGCTACATGGTCATCGTCTACACAGACTACTCCTTAATTAGGTAGCTTTTATGTAAAAAGGACTCAAAGTTGAGACTTATTAGATGGGTATTACTGTTGCAAGAATTTGACTCTGAAATTCGGGATAAAAAGGCGATAGAGAATACCATAGTTGACCATCTATCTAGGCTTAGGGAAGATGAGAATAAGGGGCCAAATGAGATAATACCTATAAATGACTCGTTTCTCGACGATCATCTTTATGTAGTGACGAAGCTCGATGCTCCATGGAATCCCGACTGCTTTAATTATTTGGAATGTAAGATCCTACCACCTAACCTTAGTTATCAGCAGAAAAAGAAGTTATTTGCTTATCTTATGCATTACTACTGGGATGAACCTCTTCTCTTCAAGTACTGTATTGGGATTTATAGAAGATGCATACCGGAAGATGAGATGGTGAGTGTCATGACTCATTGCCACAGTTCATCGTATGGAAGACATGCAAGTAAATCCAAGACGGCATCAAAGATTCTTCAAGAACGTTCAAGCCTATGTCAGTGCCTGTGACAACTGTCAACGAACATGTAATATATCGAGGTAGAATGTGATGCCTATGAATACTATCTTAGAAATCGAGATTTTTGATGTATGGGGGGATTGACTTTATGGGTTCATTTCCATTGTCGTGCAACAAGTTTATACTTGTGGCGGTAGACTATGTTACGAAGTGGGTTGAAGGGATCTCTCCAACAAATGACTTGAGTATGGTAGTTCGATTGTTCAAAAATGTTATTTTTCCTAGATTTGGAGTTCCACGGGCTGTGATAAGCGATGGGGGTTCACATATCACGGAACGTCAATTCAAAGCTCTACCTACCAAGTATGTGGTGACACATAAGATTTCTACACCGTATCATCCCCAAACAAGTGGGCAAGTAGAAGTTTTGAATAAAGAAATCAAAATAATCCTTGAAAAGACTGTCTCAAAATCGAAGAAAGATTGGTCTCTCAAGCTAGATGTATATTATGGGCTTACCAGTTACCACACCGCTTTCAAAACCTCGATAGGTTCGACACATTTTCGTCTAATTTAATGGGAAGCCTTGCCATTTACCAGTAGAACTCGAGCATAAGGCACATTGGGCCAATGGAGCTCTAAATTTTGATCTGAAAGATGCCGGTGAATGGAAAAGGCTTCAAATTATACGAACTCAACGAGTTAAGGTTAGATGCGTATAAAAATGCAAGAATCTACAAAGAACGGATGAAGAAATGACATGACAAGCTGATCAACAGACGAGAATTCAAAAAATGTGATTTAGTTCTATTATTTAACTCACGTCTGAAACTATTTTTGGGAAAATTACGATTAAGGTGGTCGGGACCATTCATAGTAGACAAGGCATATCTGTTCGAAGCTGTGGATATTTAGAGCGAAGGAACGAGAATTTTCAAAGTCAATGGTCAAATACTCAAACATTACATTGCGGGCGATCCAATCGAAAAAGCAATTACATCGAGTATTCGGGATGCTCAATCAGATCATGCTAATTAACACTGCAATGTCGAGCTAAAGACGTTAAACAAGTGCTTTTTGGGAGGCAACCCAAACGTATCTTTTGCTTTTCTCTTATTTTCTTATTTTATTTTATCGAGTTTATTTATATTTTATAAAAAAAAAAAAAATCAAAAAATCAAGTTTAAACTTACGTTTACACACTGGGTAACACAGTGTTTAAACGCTAGTCACCTTGCGTTTAAACGCTGGGAAACCTAGCCTTTAAATGCGGGTTAACCCATTGTTTAAACGCCGGGTCTGGTATGGGATTTTTTCCCCTTCTTTCTTTACTTTTATTTCTTTTACCTTTCTTTTGCCTTTCTTCTTTCTTCTTTCTTCTCAAACATACGTACGCTCCTCTCACCTCTTCTCACCACTCTTCTCTTATCTTCTCTCAAACACCTCTTCTCACCATTCTTCTTCTCTGCTCTCAAACAGATAGAAGATAGTTCGAAATCGACATCAACCCTTCCTATTTCAACTATTGAATTACATTATTTGGTAAAAGATAACTCCAAATCTACTTTAGGTTTCAATTTCAATTTCGTAATTAAGGTTTGAAAATTTGGAGATAATTTGAATAATGATTGGTTTGATTGCATTGATTTTCGAGTGGGTTTGCGATATTACATGTTGATTACAATGAGTTTTTAGTGCATTGTGGATTTGGAATTATTTAGATTGTGGATTTAGAATTTGTATTGTCGAGGACTTGGTCAAAAAATTATAAGGTTACTCTGCCAAAATTTCGGAAAAAATGGTTAGGACTAAGAATGTTACGAAGAGCAAGAGTTCGGCGAGCTCCTCTCGCAAGCAAGCTCAAGAACAAGAAATAAACACAGTCACAAGATTCGAAACACCCGAGGTTGAATCGAATTGGCGACATCTGTTGTCCCATGCCATTCACAAAGAGCGAGCCCTTCACATTGGTAAAAATCGCTCAATAAGTAGCACCATCATCTCTCACGATTGGATGGAATTTGTAAAGCCACTTCTCAAAATAAGCACCACATGGGTTCAAGATTCTACGCCGAAGACGAGAGATCGCAAGGTACAGACACCACGATTCGACCAATGTTAGTGGGGGTAAATGTGGATTTCAATACAAGCGACATTTGACATGTGCTACGCCTACCGACCAGGCCTCAATGTGAATATCAAACCATGGCGCAACACCTAACCCCACAATTCCTATATTAGATCACACGAACCATCGCTAGCGAGGATACGTAATGGTTTAAAGGGGGATCTACGTTGCATGTAGTGGCCTAAACCGGAAGCACTGTACTGGTACGAACTCGTACGTCACCGTCTAATCCCGACGTTGAACACTTCCGAGGTGACACGTCCTCGAGCTATCCTAGTTCATGCTATACTCATGAGAAATATGATTGACGCGGCCACAATGATTTACACGAACCTTCAAGCTGCAATCATATCTCTCAAAATCAATTTGGGACATGCATCTGGGAGAAGGAAGTGTCCTCTCATTTTCCCCGCACTTATACACCTACTCTGCGAACAACAAAATGTCTCCTCCTTTCCCGACGACGTCTTCGAAGAGCTGGGCGACGATATCACTTTTGGTAAGAGTAAGAGAGGCCCCTCATAGAAAAGATCGGCACGTGAACCTCCCGATGCACCACAACCCGATATTGGGACTAGCTCAAGTGCTCCTATGACACAATAGTTAGAGGCACTATATCAGATGCTTGTACGAATACAAGCCGACATTGCTACCACCAAAGCTCGATGTACTAATAGAGTCTAGACAACAACAACATTACAATCAACACTATCCTCCTCCTGTAGACCCGAACGATGTATACATGCCAGATGTCAACTTCGGGAATGAATCTAGTTAGCCCGGGAAACGAAGATTGGGAACCATGACTTGACCGCTGATTGTTATCTTTAGACTGTTTATATTTCTTTATTTTCTTTTTCCTTTTTCTTTTAATTTATTTTATCTTTTATGTTTTCTTTTCCTAGACTCTTAGAATGGAATGTAATGCTAAATCCTGATTAATCTAAGTGTCTATTCCTTTTTTGTTCTAGTGTATGATTCTTTTAGTACTATCGCCACATTACCTAGCATAACCAGATCGATCGACCACGAATCTTGACCAGGTCAAGTTCTTTTTACTTCTATGTATACATATATTTCCGTCACATTAGGAACAATGTTCGATTCAAGTTTGGGGGTGGGTCGTTATCTTGTTTTTCTTGGTTTGTGTCCTTAGTTTGCGATATTGAACATCACACTTTTCTTTTCAATCATAGCATTATCTTTATGATCGTCTTACAACGATTGACTTGAGATAATGACCGGACGTTTTAATAAAACTCATCCATCATCTCTTCTATTGGAGATGTCATCTGCTAAGTCGCGACTTTCTAGTTAGACATTAATATGAGTAGCACTCTACGATATAGGAGTCGAGTGGACCATCCGTCATGAAACACGTAAGACTGGTTCCCAAGTCTATTAACTCGAATATAATATCTACCGACATAGCATCGCATATGAAAAAAAATCGAGAGATAATACACGTGTAATCACTACTGCATGCACTAGTTCTTTTTGTGACCTTTGGCACTTGAGTGATTAAGTCCGAAGGAGTTCTAGAAACTTAATTCTCTATGGCTATCTAGCTTGGGAGTCGTTGACCCAAAACTCGATACATGAGTGTCATAGAAAGCCTAAGAAAACAAACATTACATACGTGTCAAGTATGAGACCTTTAGTATATGTTATCTTTATTCATTCTCGATGCTATGTACCGGTTTGACTCTACGTTTAGTTAGTAGAGATGGTACCATACAATGCTTGGTAGAGACGCCCCTTCACTATAATGCTTAAAGACTTCCCTATTATGTGTCTTCTAAAAATTCGTCCCATTTTGTAGTTTGATATGACAATTAATTGAGAGATGCATGTTTTCTTCTAAAAATGTCGTGTTATTAACTCCGTTAATTTTTGTAAGTGGGTACATCGTCTGTAAACCCTCACGAGACTACAACTTGTCCTTTTTAGGTAACAAAAGGGTTTAAGGTTTATTGCACATGCTAAGTGCAATCGTGAACTCTACGAAAGTGAGCCTATCTTTAGTTTTGTTTTCTTTTCTTTAGCTTGGTAAGGACGAACAAAAGCAAGTTTGGGGAGTTGATAAACCTCATTTATATGCATTATATAGCGTCTATTTAGGAACATAATTCCATTTTTTATTCAATTTTTACCTCACAATGCATTTAATAGCTCTGTTAAGCATCGTAGGTGAAAGTCGTGGGTTGAAACGGAAATGCATAAGATAAAGGTTAAAATCAGAACCGACAAAGGAAGAAGCATGTTTGAAGCCAAGGATTGGCCGAGCGTTTAAACGCTGGCCAAACGCCAAGCGTTTAAACACTGTCTATCTCGGCGTTTAAACACTCGGTACCTTGGGGTTTAAACGCCGAGTCACGGGCCCCACTTTCGGATGTTTTTGTTTTCTTTTCGGGTATGAATACCTCGCTAAATATTATTTTAGGGTTCGAATTTTGTTTTCTTAGAATTTATTGTAAAGATTTGAGATTGAAGAACACGATTCAGATTTGATTGTAAACAGATCTTTCGACAAAGGGTTTTATCGAGTTGATTTATTTAATCTCTTTTAATTATTTTCTATTCATCATGTTTACTTTTATTATTGTTGATTGTACTTTCGAATCTATGGAGTAATCCATCTTATTCTGGAATTAGGAATCGCCCGATAATACGTTATCAGTATAGATTATAGGATCGTAAACGTTACATCGACTACATTACATCTAAATTGGAACTCATAGTTTTCAATCCTAGGATCCTAAATCACATAGTTTTAGGTCTTTTGAGAAATCGATACACTATAATATAATTGAATGAATCTGATGTCAGTCTAGTCGTCACGAAAGTAGGGGATTAACTAACTTGGGTAAATTATTATGATTTGACAAAAGGTAATAAGTAAAATTGGATAGTGTCCTTCATAAGTGGTGATCGTAACTAAATTGATGTTATGATTGAATTAATAACGTATGTCGTGGTGAATCCTGATTCCAGAATTGCTAATCACATATAATCAAAACCAGTTTTCTACGTTCTGTTTATTTTTTTTACAATTTATTCCGTTATTTCATTAGGCTTAAATTACCGATAACTAAAGGAATTGATGCTTAATTATTCGGTCCTCGTGAGAATGATATATTTTGTACTACACGGAAACCATGAGCTTGCGGATTTTACACACATCATTGACTTAATTTAATATATTACAAACCAACCTCAAATGAACTTTTAATAATTAATATCGAGTCGAATATTGAAAACTTTGATTAATTTCTTAGACTTAATCGCACATCAATCATCAAGTGAGCAAATATAAAATATCTAGATGTATAGTAAGTGTCCATAATTTTTCATTTCTATTTATTACATTTTTGTTTGATAATTTGTAATATTTTGTTAACAAATACTAACACCTTATCAAACATATATATCAACCCGTCTATATCTATAAACCAATGAATGCCATCAATCATAATCGTTCATGAATATAAAATGTATTTTATATTATATAAGAAACAAGACTATAGCTCACTGTTAGAGGTATTAGAATTCATTGTATGTATTGAATGTGGATTCTTTGTATATTCGATGATTATAAAACGATTACAATTACATGTATATATAGGTAAAACGTAATAAATAATCCCTACGTCTAAGCCTAAATATATGGAACAAATATATTACAATCCCTACGTATAAGCCTGAATATATGGAACAAATATATACAGAAGATTTGTTTGCCATCTATACTCTAATACCCCTCCGCAATCCGAGCAGTGGGACCAATGCGAAGATTGGATTGAAGCTGTAAGAATTTGGAGATCGGGAGAGCCTTGGTAAAGATGTCTGCAATTTGATCAGTTGTAGGAACATACTTGACAGTCACATCACCTGTAGCAACTTTTTCTCGAACAAAGTGGTAGTCAATTTCAATGTGCTTCGTTCTAGCATGAAAGACCGGATTGAGAACGAGGTAGATGGCACTAATATTATCACAGAAGAGCCACACAGGCTCGCTGAGAAAAATCTGAAGATCACGAAAGAGAGAACGGAGCCAACAAGTCTCAGCAACAGCAAATGCAATAGAACGGTACTCGGACTCAGTGCTCGAACGAGAGACAGTGGCTTGTTTCTTGGCAGACCATGAAAGCAAATTATCACCTAAGTAAACTGCATAACCGGTGGTAGAGCGACGACTATCCGGACATCCCGCCCAATCAAAATCTCAGCATAAACAGTGAGAGTGTCAAGACTGGAGGGACGAATAAAAAGACCATAATCAAGTGTGTCGCGAAGATAACGAAGAATGCGTTTGGCCATTTGGAAATGAGTATCACGAGGAGCATGCATGAACTAACTGACCAAGGTACATAGTAAGCTATGTCGGGACGAGTATGAGTGAGATACTGGAGGCTACCAACAATTCTACGATAAAGAGAAGGATCAGGATAAGAGGAGCCCTCGAGAGCAGATGGAGTAGATTTTGCAGCTAGAGGAGAAGAGACGGGCTTAAGAGACCACATGTCGAAGCGTTGAAGAAGCTCAGTGGCATACTTTTCCTGACAGAGGAACAGACCATGAGAATCTCTATGGGCATGAATGCCAAGAAAATAATGTAGATCACCAAGGTCTTTCATGGCGAACTCATCAGATAAACGGCGAACGAGAGAGGTGAGGAAAGTAGGGTCAGTGCCAGTAAGAATGATATCATCGACATAAAGGAGAAGAATAACGAGAATAGAGTTGGAGCGGAAGACGAACATCGACATATCAGCTTTGCTGGATTGAAACCCGATTTGGAGAAGATAGGAGCCAAATCTTTGAAACCACGCACGTGGGGCCTGCTTGAGGCCGTAGAGGGCATTCTTGAGGCGACAGACGTGATCAGGAAATTGAGGATGAATGAAGCCACGGGACTGAGACATGAACACAGTTTCAGAGAGATCACCGTGTAAGAAAGCATTTTTGACATCAAGTTGACGAATGGTCCAACGACGAGAAACAGCTAGAGATAGAACAGTGCGAACTGTAGTGGGTTTATGTAATGCCCAATGATCTCACACCAAGCCAACAATAAGCGTGTCATATAGTTAGCATTTATTGATTTATAGCATATGAATGGCATGATTGCACGAATATGAGTATTTGCTAATTATATGATAAATGCATGATTTTACAAAAATACTTGCGCGCTCATATGTGATACCTGCATTTAGAATGCATTTAAATTTCATCCTCTACTAGTTAAGTAGAAATGACGATTAAGCAGGCACGACGTTTAGACAATTGACGAGTTAGATTGAGCAAGCATGACGTTTAGCACTTATCACGAATTGATTAACGAACGGAAAATTTGAGGTGCTTCCCAGGACGGTCACCCATCATGCGATTGCTCTCGTACGAGCACGCTTAACTTTAGAGTTTTGATCGAATACGGTACACCAAACCTTCCGATTAGTTATCGGATAAATATATTTTACACACTACGCGTCACTTACGTATTACCGGTATGTCCTGATTAATTTAATTAAATGACACGTAGAATATATAACGCATAAATGTATAACACGTAATAAGCTAGCAGCTGCAAATAATTCAAAGAATATATAAATAATAATACAATATAAATATTGAAACTTAGCCAAAAGTTGCCTGTAGCCTACTTAATTTTCTAACTTTATATATATATATATATATATATATTTATCAAACTTTAAAACCAAACTTATCCATCAAGTTTGCTTTACCGACTTAGCTTTAATCCTTTAAAGCTTTAATCCTTTAAATACATTACTTTAAGGTGAGAAAATCACAAACAGGAGAAAGAAAAGAGAAAAATAAGAGAGAAATCAGGAGAGAAAAGAGAGAGGAAAGAAAAAATAAAGAGAAAAGAGAGAAAAATATTAGAAAAATTTCGGAAAATAGGAAATGCGTAGTAGAACGTAAAACGAGCTAGGACGATCGACAAACTCGTTATAAGTAAGTATTTTATCGATAGTCTCTTCGAATTAATCGGCGAATTTAGAATATTAATCGAAAATCGTATTTAGGTAAGTTTTATATATCGTTTTACAGGTTAATAGACAAATAGCATTATAAGTAGCTTGCGGTAGCGTCACCATAATCGATTTCATTAGTAACGACATAAGGTAAGTAGAAGCTTTTCTTGACGCATCATAATAATCAATATTACGCATTTTGATGATTATGTGAGTTGATTGTTTGAAAATGAATGTATTATGTGCCGATTCGGTGAACTGTTAATGATTTATGATTTATTATATCTTTAATTGAAAATGAATGTTATACGACGTGAAATGTTGAGGAAAATTCAATTATGCTGCATTATTATGCTACATATGGAAAGAACACGTTTTCGAAAGCGAGGTTTGGTATTTGATTGGCGGTCGGGTAGGCACGGGACGCGGGAGGGACCGGCGGACCCACAGAGGGTGGTGAATACCTTGAGGTGTAAAAACCAAGATAGATAAAGCCACGATATATGATGGAGCTAGCGGCTAATATCATCGGTCGAAAGATCGGTATGAGAACCCCGCGATGCTTCTTTTTATGGCCATTTATGAACAGGTTCCGAAAACAGACGCCTATCATCATCAGTCGAATACCATACTTCGGGGTACCCAAGAGGAAAAAGATAATGTTTTAAATGAACTATGCATTATTGACTGTCTTACGTGTTACGTGATATATTGTTATAACTGAGCTTCTTCTTACTGAGCCATTAGCTCATTAGATTCTTATGATGCAGGTGATGATAATGTACATATGTGAAGGTTGCCCAAGTATCCCGAGCGGTCAGACAGAGCTATGTTCATATGCCGTGTTTCGAGCGTTTTGTAGCTCAAAAACTCTGATTTTTGTTTTTAATAGCCGCTCTGTTATGGTTTTGTAAACAAACTTATGTTTATGTACAGGGTTTAGTTTGTAAAAGAAAAATGGTTTGTTTTATTTAAAAGATGTATTTTTATTATTTCAGAAAACCATAACATTTACGAAAGAAAAGGGTCATCGTCCCCGGGCCCCGGTCTGGAGGTGTGACAGTTTAACTACCGAACTAAAGGTCTCGCCAAAATCGACCCTTGCCTGTTGTTTGAACCCTTGAGCGACAAGACGGGCTTTATAGCGTTCAACAGACCCATCAGACTTGAGCTTCACACGATAAACTCATTTAGAATCAACAACAACCTGCCGTCATGTTTGGAGCAGTCGCGGCGCCGGCGACAGAAGGTTAGTTGTCGATCGGCAAAAGTGTGGAGAGTTCGTCAACAACAGCATGTAGGAGAGATGATGCCGCTGTTGGCGGTAGTGTTGAGAATGCAGCGGGTAAGAGTGAGAGAGGAGAGGAGTTTGTCAAAAGTGTAGCAATGTCTTTTGGATGAAGGTTGAAGGGAGGTGAAAGAAGATATTGGATAAGGTGGATTGTAGAAGAAAGAGGGGAGAGAGAGTTGATGTCGCCAGCGGCTGTTTGATTGGCGGCGAGAGGCGGCAGCGAGTGCATAACAGAAAGTAAGAGAGGGGAAGAGAGGGGAGGTAGAGATGAAGAGAGAACCGGTAGTGGTGGTGGTGGCGGTAGGTCTGCAGAAACGGTGGCGGCGCCGGAGGCGGGCGATGGCGAGGAGGGGCTTTGTGCCGTGAGGGCGGCAGGTTGTGTTACGGGATCATAATCCCCGAGCTCTGATACCATGTTAGAGGTATTAGAATTCATTGTATGCATTGAATGTGAATTCTTTGTATATTCGATGACTATAAAACGATTACAATTACATATATATATAGGTGAAACGTAATAAATAATCCCTACGTCTAAATTTAAATATATGGAACAAATATATTACAATCCCTACGTATAAGTCTGAAGATATGGAACAAATATATACAGAAGATTTATTTGCCATCTATACTCTAATACTCACAATAAAATATAGTTAACATATTAAACATCTAATTAATCCTAATAACTAACTTTTACACGTAGCCGGGGATTAAACGGCACCAAGAGAAAAATAACGGAAAAATATGCCACCGTAACGGGCAAAAAGAAAAATACAAAATTATTTTAAAGACAAAAAGGTACACGAACGTGGTCCTTATACCCCATCAGCACTACATGGATTGGTCATCAATCATCCTCCGTTATAATATTATACTATACTTTGAAAAAAAGCACGAATAAAGGGCCATGTGACCTTTTGTACTGTTCCTTAATCAACCCTTCTACAGTAAAGTATTGAATCATATCATATGTACTGATTTTTAAGAGTCAGTGTAAATTATCTCGATATCTAAAATTTTCGGAGCTATCAAGTTTTACCCATCGTAAAATATACTTTCCTTAATAAAGTGTAAAAATTAAAATTTATGACGTACTAAAATGCAAAGATACTTACAATATTGTTGTCTCATTTAATAAAAGAAAAATGGGTCACTCTTTATTTAATATATAATGGAATATTTTAATAATTATTAAATAGAAAAAAGAGTGTGTGTGTACAGGTACTGCTGAGAGAGCATCTAGATCTTGCAGCACACAGAAGCTTCTGCTTTACAGACTCTCTCTCTCTCTCTTCAATCTTTGGTTTAGAACCAGAGTGAGATGAATAATAGTAATAAGATGAAACAAAACAACTTATTAACACACAAAATCACACTATGAAACCTAATTACATCTCCATTTTCTTCATCCTATCTTTTACTCTCCAATCCACATTACAATCACAAGAGATTCACCGGAGAATTCTGCACCAGCCTTTGTTTCCAGCTACTTCAGCTCCGTCGCCACCACCACCGCCTCCGCCCTCTGTTCCGGAATCGCCGGAGCAGGACCAGCCCTTCTTCCATGAGCTTCCAAATCAACCGACGCCGGATCAGGCTCAGCAACTACCGCCGCCGCCGCCACAAGCCACCACTGGCGCTAACTCAGTCGCCGCTAAGCCGTCAAATCCGATAAAGAAACTCGCAATTGCTATATCAGCAACAATTCTAACCCTAGGTTTGTTGTCAGCGTTAGCATTTTACCTCTACAAGCACCGCCGCAAAAGCTCTGACGATTCACAGAAGCTCGTCGGAGGAAGTTCTCAGAGACTTAATCAGGAATCAAGAATGCCGCCGTCGAATTTCCTCTACATCGGGACAGTAGAGCCGTCGAGCAGAAGCTTAATCGATGAAACTAACAACGGTAACGGCTCACCGTATCAGAAACTCAATTCAGGAAAAAGATCAGAGCGTTATAGGCCTAGTCCTGATCTTCAACCGCTGCCGCCGTTAACGAAGCCGCCGATCATAAATTCACCGCCACCGATGTCGTCATCGGAGGACGACGAGAGCCACGACACTAATTTCTACACTCCACAAGGATCATCGATGAGCTTTGAATCCCCTAGTTCACGTCACAGCCATTTGAGTAGTAACAATGTTATTAGCCAGATCAATCGTGGTTCTAGTAATCATGTTCCTCATTCCAAGAGAACTTCACCGAAATCACGTCTCTCAGGATCATCTCCAGATACGAAGCCTGTAATTATACCATCAATTAAGCAATCATTGCCACCTGCTCCACCGCCGCCACCACCACCGGCGGCGGCAATTTCTTCATTTCAGTCAAGTAAAACGCTGTCGTATACTCCTAAAAGAGCAAAATTTTCAGCACCACCTCCACCACCGGATATATCACGCCTTCGATCAATAAGCAATGATGATGATGATGATCATCAGAAATCAAAGATTTCTAAGATTCCGATTCCACCCCCACCACCTCCTCCACCACCACAGCTTTCAATACCAAGGAAATTAGGACCTGTGGAAACGCAGACGCCTGTCGCATTTCCCAAAAAAATTATCACACCGGAGTCAGAGAGTCCTACCCCAAAAGCAAGCCCAGAAACTCAGAAAGCAAATCCTGTTGAAGAAGTTAATGCTGAGGAAAAGGATGGATCAAAACCGAAATTAAAGCCTTTGCATTGGGATAAAGTACGAGCAACCTCAGACCGAGCCACCGTTTGGGACCAGTTGAAGTCAAGTTCCTTCCAGTAAGTGACACAAATATGCATTGTTTATGTGTTTAAAATCTGTCTTTATAAATTATGTACCTGCAGATTGAATGAGGATGCAATGGAGTCGCTATTCGGATGTAGTTCCGCAAATTCAGTTCCTAAAGAAGCAACTAAGAAGTCAGTGCTGCCTTCTTTTGAGCAGGAGAACAGAGTATTAGATCCAAAGAAATCGCAGAACATCGCTATACTACTACGTGCATTGAATGTCACCAGAGAAGAGGTTTCTGAAGCACTTTTAGATGGTATGTTTACTCTTTCCTCAGGCAATTGGATTGAAAGTTATTAATTACTTTTGTCGCATAACATTTTTAGGCGATTGAAAGTTATATAGAATGTAGAAATATCAGCAAAAGGTAAATCCATCTAGAATTTTCAAAATTGATAGCAGATCTTAATCCTATTCGGAACCATGTTCGTTATCACTTATTAGCTAGTCTATGTTTCAGCGTCTAGATGCATACACACCCTTCTTTCTCCCTTAAACATTAGTGTTTAAGGCATTGCTAAAACAACAAAAACGATTACAAGTAGATACAAAATCATCCTTGCAAACAGTACCATCATATGATACTTGGGATTTCTGCATACCCAGAAAGATAAATGAATATGCAGTTTCGCTTATTCACATTTCTGTACACTCTGCATGAGAAGGCATTGGAATTCTGTGGTTAATGCTGATTTCATCACCGACTGTTACAATTCATAATTTTCGAGTCTGGTAAATTAAGAATTCTATTACACTATATGGTGATGCAGGAAACCCAGAGGGACTAGGTCCAGAGCTCTTAGAGACGTTAGTGAAGATGGCTCCAACCAAGGAGGAAGAGATAAAACTTAAAGATTACAATGGTGAAACCTCAAAGTTAGGATCCGCAGAGCGATTCCTCAAGGCCATACTTGATATCCCATTTGCCTTCAAAAGAGTTGAGGCTATGCTGTATAGAGCAAACTTCGATACAGAAGTCAAATACTTGAGAAACTCTTTCCAAATCCTAGAGGTGGTGCTACCCATTATCCCATCACTTTATTTCTACGTTTTGGTTTTGATAATGTAAATTTTTAGCAAAATTTCATAATTCCTAGGTAATCACACAAATGTTTCTTACATATAGCTCATTAAACAATGCAGGAAGCAAGTGAAGAATTAAAGAACAGTCGACTATTCCTTAAACTCATTGAAGCTGTTCTAAGGACAGGAAACCGAATGAACGATGGCACTAACAGAGGCGATGCTAGAGCTTTCAAATTGGATACGTTGTTAAAATTAGTGGACGTAAAAGGAACAGATGGTAAGACGACTTTACTTCACTTTGTAGTGCAAGAGATTATAAGGTCATCCGAAGCAGATTCTGATCCCACAACTGAAACTCAGCCAAACAGAACCAATTTCAACTTAAAAGAAGACGAATTCAAGAAGCAAGGATTGCAAGTCGTGTCTGGTTTAAGCAAAGAGCTTGACAATGTAAAAAAAGCAGCAGGAATGGACTCAGATGTATTGAGTGGCTACGTCTCGAAACTCGAAGCCGGGCTCGAGAAAATCAGAGTGGTTATGCAATACGAGAAACAAAGCACGCAAGGTAAATTCTTTGATTCAATGAGAGAGTTTCTTACGCGGGCTGTTGATGAGATCTGTAGGATTAAGGGCGAAGAGAAAAAGGCCTTGTGTTTGGTGAAAGAGGTAACAGAGTATTTTCATGGAGATGCTGCAAAAGAGGAGGCACATCCTCTTAGAATTTTCATGATCGTTAGAGATTTTCTGTCCATACTGGATAATGTGTGTAGAGATGTTGGAAGAATGCAAGAAAAGACAACAGTGGGTGCAGGGAGATCATTCAGAATGCCAGTAACTGCATCTTTGCCAGTTCTTAATAGATACAATATAAATCGTAAAAGAGGTTCAGATGATGATGATAGCATGTAATGAGGGCTTCATTCAAGAATTCCCTCATTTAGTCACAGGAACAGGAATATAACAGAGTTCATATCAAAAGAACATCCTGTGTTAACTCTCATAAAGGTCATGGAATTGCATCAAATTTTACAGGAACTACAACAAGCTGTGATAGAAGAATCAAACAAGCAGCTGGGATTTTGAAGAATGCAGAGTGCAAATGATAAGTAAGACAGTTCACTTTTCTGTTAAATACTAGAGGCTTAGGTATATCAATCTTTGTTCATTTATATATAGGAAGCATAGAGTTCAATTCTGGGCATGGCAAAATATTCTGAGCATCAGCAGCTTTTACTTCTTATTCATAATAAAGAAAATTCTTTCTTTTTTCCAAATTTTTTATCCAAGCATCCATCTTGCTGTGTTCTTCATCATGTAATCACATTATACGTCTTACTAAGCACATCAAGTACGCATTGTATGATTTAAGGGCGATAAATAGTGGCTGGACTCCCTTGTGATTTCTATACCCCCGGTTCATTGTCACATATAAATGTGATAGGTGAAAATCATTCTGGAGTCACTAAGTGTAACCCATTATTTTTCTGCTAAGAATTGCTGGAAATAATGTGCTGATGAGTGATGGATGGTCACGTGATTACTTCTCTATTTTGCTCTGATTAAGTTGGATTCTTTGGAAAAAGGTAAATGAAAATGAAGAAAAAGACTCGAAGCTATGTTTGCAAACTATTTAAAAATTAAATATGTTTACAATACATATAGAGTTCATATGTGAAACATTGCTTCAAGATAAAATATTTTCTTTATCTCTCACTCTTTTAAAAATAAAATATGTCTCATATTTGTTACAATTAGCCATATATATTGTCACGTGAGTATAAACTAATTTATTGCAATTTTTTTTTTTTAATGTTTTTAAAAATTGAACTGGCAATTGAATCGGGTGACTAACTAGGTCATTGTATCATCGGCTAAATCGGTGTAAAATAATCAATTGAGCTGGGCTATTTTAATTATTTATACATAGAATACAAACTGTTGAGTTATGAAGCTTGAAGGACTGTACAACCGGGCCACAGCTTTCGTCGATCCAAAATTCTTTTGACGAACCAATTCGTTTGTTTTCTATTGTTCTTTTCTTTCGTGCGATTATTCATTGGCATAGGCGCAAACTACATATTTATATTTAAAATAACTCTTTCATATATATATTTCTATATAAAATATTGAAAATCAATGCTATCTACATATTTCATTATTAAACTTCAAGATGTCATTATAGCTAATAAACTATTTTATATTTTAATTTAATTTGTTAAATATTATATCAGATTGTTATTACTGTCTTTTTTAATTATTTAAAATATTTTCATGCTGAACAATGCATATAAATAATCATTTAATATAATAATGTGGACTTTAAGAATACAAGAGAAGTAGATAGAGGCAAAATAACATTATTTAACACTAATTATTCTTGTAGTTTAATAGTAATTGCTTCTAATTTTTCAGATGAGGAACTGGGTTGGAATGGTATTTGAAGACCCATAATGGTGTGGTTTTGCGACTTGAAGAATGATGATTTGTTTAAATTGGTGATTCGGGTCAACTGGTTAGATAGACTCAAATGGATTGTAATTGAGATTCGATCGGTTCAGATTGGGCCAATTTTGCGCGCCTTGTGTGTTAGTGTTGGGTGCCCGGCAAGCCATTTGGTTGCCAAATAGTTAGCAGCACTACGAGAACAGTCTTGTTTAAATTGTTATTTATTATATGGCATCTTCTTTATTATATATCTATGTCTTTACATATATGTAATAAAGTCCCTTGGATTACATAGAGCTATGGGTACGGTCACGCATTGGATGGTGATCATGGGATGTACTCGAACGGCTGTAATCCTAAAAGCGTTCCAAGTCATACAGTCATTGAGATTGGGATATCAATGACTCGTCAAGACTTGCTTGTGCGTTGCATTTCCTTAGAGGAATGTACCTTGTTCCATGGGTATTGGTTGAGAACCTATGCAACGTATGAGGGTTCACATCGGGGATGGTGAATTGAGCAACCCCAGTGGAAATTCATATTGGTGGACGTGTCGAATATGAAATTCCACGGTCACGTAGACTTGTGATGATCCTCACGACTTGAGGGATCGCGGCTGTTCAAATGCATGACCCACTGCACTTTGATTTAGTTCATGATTACAGGATAATCAAACAATGGGCTATTTTGGGTGTAGTCTGGTTATGTGATTTGGCAGGCGGTTCCAAGATGGGATCTGTCTCTAATCTATGATTAGTGAATCTCCTATGCTGTCTTGGGAATGACTGGACTTGAAGTCTTTGGCCAAAGCAAGTCAATAAGAAGGTGTGATCCTTGCTTAGTTGACATAAGTCGTCATTCGCCAATTGACATAGTCATATGATTAAATTAGTAGGATTTCGACTGGTAACCAAATCCTAAATTTAATCGGGAGATCTGACAGAAGGATGAGACACATGTTACGATCGTGATCAGGAGAGGTCTATTATAATCATTTGAATCTAGGGGTTGAGTCGATGTTGCTAGACATCGAACTCAATCTGTGAGAGTCGTGAATTAATTGGTGGTTAATTCATGACCAAGATTAATCATTTGGCGCAATGATTAATTGAGGTAATGATTGGTTAATTGTTACCGAGCCGTTTGGGAAATGGTCTCACTGCTAGCTTTCGAATGAACCTAAGGGGTCACACACTAACTTGAATAAGTTTTCCGGTTGTATGTACGAGATGGCCAATTTTGAATTGGGCCTAGATGAATTAATATTGGATATTGATTCATGATGGAATAAATTAATTAATTGAGCCTTGGGCTTGAATTAATTAATTGGACTTTTTAATTGATCGGGGATTGATTAATTAATGGGCTAGGCCCAAGGGATTTATTAATGAAAGCCCAATTAATAAATCTTGAGAGTTAATTAATTTAATTAATCTTGGAGATTAATATAATTAATTAATGGGTTGAAATAAAATTGTTAGAAGACAATTTAAATTAGGAAAGTGGAGTGATTGAGGGGAATCAAGATCCGATTTCATCTCTTCAAGTTCTTGGTTTAGCTTAGATTTATTTTTCTTCTCGTCCAAGTCGTTAATGGTCAAAGCTACTTGCAACGGATCGCCTTACTCAGGTTCAAACATAGTCTGCGTTAAAGAGCCAATAACATCTATACCAAAAATAGAATGATAGTCAGGAGGGTACTTCATGGAATTGTATATGTTAAATTTTATAATTTATCCATCAAATTCCATGATGAGGAGTCTCATCATGTACATTAATTATGGTTCTAGACGTTTTCATGAATGATCTGCCAAGCAAGATAGGAGTGAAATTACTAGACTCATCATGATCCATGTCAACTACATAAAAATCAGCATGGAAGACTAGATCGTTAACTTGGACTAAGATGTTCTCAAGAACACCATCAGGATAAGCATGAGACCTATCAGCTAATTGTATAACAACACCGTTTTCTTTTAACTTTCCTACATTTAGTGATTCATAAATCAAACGTGGCATGACATTAATCGAAGCTCCTAAGTCTAGCATGGCTTTTTCAATTTTTCCTATCCTACATAGAATAGTGAACATACCTGGATCTTTACACTTCGGAGGTAAATTATTTTGAAGCACAACAGATACATTTTCTCCTACGTGTACCTTCTTGTTGCGTGTAAGATTTCTTTTGGTCGTGCACAATTCCTTGAGGAATTTCGCATAACGATGCACTTGCTTAATTGCATCGAGAAGTGGGATATTTACCTCAACCTTTCGGAATTCCTCGAGTATCTCCTTCTCTTGTTCTTCGTTCTTCGACTTGGCAAATCGGCCTGGAAAAGGAGGTGGTATCACGAACATTGTTTATTCGTGGTACGTTCTTTTTCTTTCTTTTCCAACCCCTTCTCCTTTTCATGCTTAGAGCTTCGTTCGGATTCCTTCAATTCTTTCCCGCTCCTCAAAGTAATAGCACTTACATTCTCCCTTAGGTTCACGATGACTTGAGAGGGAAGCTTGCTCGATTTTTGTGCCACCAATTCGTTCATGGTAGTAGCCATTTGACTCATTTGATTCTCCAGATCTTTAATGGCATTTTGACTCTCGTTTCGAAACTATTGCGTGCCTTGTTGGAATTGCTCCGCACTCTACTGAAATCTTTGAGTACTCTGCTAAAATTGTTGAGTGTTAGTCATCAACATTTTAACTATATCTTCCAAAGACGTACCTGATGACTGAGTTGTTTGAGGAGATGGAGGTCCTTGTGGCTTTTGGTAAGGAGGTCGTGGAGCATAGCTCAAGTTAGGATGATCCCTCCATCCAGGATTATACGTGTTCGAGAAGGGATCATATTTCCTCTGAGCGGGTCTTGGAAAACCAGTTGTGTTTGCTTGCTCGAGATATTTTGTTTGTGCATTCGGGTATACTTCGGCCAAATGGCCGATTCCAGAGCATAATCCACACATATTAAGTAATGACATTGTTACCTCATTCACTTCCTTGGGTGCGTGATCTTGTCGGAGACTTAATTGTTGAGAATTTGCAACCATATTCGAAATTAGGTCCCTTGCTTCAGTCGGAGTCTTGTAGATCAGTGCACCACCACTTGCAGCGTTAATCATGTTCCTATCCACAACTGTGAGTCTCTCGTAAAAATATTGAATAAGAAGCTGTTCAGGAATATAATGTTGTGGGCAGCTTTCAACTAATTATTTGAAGCGTTCCCAGTACTCGTAAAGAGTTTCACCCGTAAATTGTCGAACTCCACAAATCTCCTTCCTAATATTTGCCACTCGAGATGCTGGAAAGAATCTTTCCAAGAATTGATTTTCTATCTCGTTCCAAGTATTGATCGAGTCAGAAGAGAGAAAATAGAGCCAATCCCCAGCCTTGTCGGCTAAGAAAAAAGGAAAGGCTCACAGTTTGATTTGGTCCTCAGTCACATCTTTCGGTCTCATAGACGAGTAAACCAAATGGAATCCCTTCAGATGCTTATTCGGGTCATCTCCTGCAAAACCACGAAAAGCAGGCACTAAGTGAATAAGTCCAGATTTTAATTCAAAATCTACCTCAAGATTAGGATAAGGTATGCATAGAGGTTGTTGATTCAGATTTGGCATGACCATATCCTTCAGAGTCCTTTCGTTGACATTAGCGTTAGCACCGTTAGCAGGTGTAGCATTAGCAGTGTTAGCCATTGGTTTGTATTCTTCCTCTGAATCACTAGAAGAATCAATCCATTCCAGCGTAGAGTCTGTTCCGGATGGTGAAGTGCATGGAATAGATCGGTTATGTTGCTTTGTTTTCTTGCGCAAGCAACGAGCTCTTTTTCGATCTCGGGATCGTATTCGAGTTCACCTGCACGAAGATTTCTAGGCATACAATAACTAAAACAAACATATTAGTAGCAAAAGAAATAAATCTATAACATCGTTCCCCGGCAACGGCGCCAAAATTTGGTGGGTGTCGAATCCAATAAAAATAAATACCTACTTAAAAGATTTGTAATTGGCGATAAGTAGGGTTGATCCACAGGGAGTGGTTAAATTCAATTCTTAAATTACTAATATTGATAAAAAGGGGGTTTGGATTTTTAACTAAATGAATTCAAAAGACGTAAATTAATTAAACGCAATAAAAGTAAAATCGAATTCAATAAATTGAGAAGTTCTAGTCTCCGGATATCTCGGTGTTGATTCTATTATTCGAACATAAATTTATATGATAGTTCAATGTTCTAAGGTAAACTGGCTATAGTCGTTAACAAGCTCTAACGACCTCATTTTTCCTTATGTCGTCGATAACCAAAATAAGCTATTTGATTACTCCTCTTATCAACTAGACAATCCTAAACAAACTCTTAGGATTTAGTGTCACGACCCAAAACCACACATTTCATTTAATCATACATTATTATAAACACGCATTATTTTGCTAGCATTTAGCACTAATTATATAGACATGACGTTTCGATTAAGCAAGCATGACGTCTAGCACTTGTCAAGAATTAATTAACGAATGGAAAATTGAGCTACTTCCCAGAAGGTCACCCATCCTGTTATTGCCCCTCGTATGAGAACACTTAACTTTAGAGTTTTGATCGAATACGGTACATTAAACCTTCCGTATAATTATTGGGAAAATATGTTGTATACACTACGCGTCATTTACGTGTTACCGGTATGTCCCGATTTGTTAGATACACGACACGTACAATATATAACGTATAAATGTATAACACGTAATAAGCTAGCAGCTGCAAATAATTCAAGGAATAAAATAATATTATTTTCTAAAATTTGTCAAAACAAAGCTCATGGCCGACTTACCTTTAATTTAATACTTATACTTATCAAAAATTGGTCACCATTAGCTTAGTCATTAAATTGAGTTTTCTATGTGTCACTTAGCCAACTTACTTTAAAAAGTTACATATATATTTAAGTTAAATTCTTTTAGTACAAACATAAGAGAGAAAAGTGGAAAACAGAGAGATACGGGAAGTGAAAGAAAGAGAGAAAAGAAGAAAAGAAAGAAAAAGAAGAGAAAAATAAAAGAATATTTTGAGAAAAATAGGAAAATCGACGTTATCGTAACGAGTAAGTGTTTTACCGATTGTTTTGTTTGTTTTAATTATGAGTTTAGAAATATAATTTATATATATTGAAATTAATGGTTAGTTTGAATTTTTAGATGTTTAGGACCTATAAATTCGGAAATTGACGCCATTCAACACATATACATATGTATTAGATAACTTAATGCTTAGTTTGTCAAAAAAATCAGAATCGGTGTTTCGAGTTTAAGTCTGTAGTTGTGTAGTTAAACCTTTGAAATTAATTGTGATGAATATTCTGTATCAACTTTAGGGCGTTAGAAATACTACTGCAATTTGGTGATATTTGGAATTACGTAGAATTTTCTAAAAATCGTAGCGTCAAAACCGCCCAAGATTAGCTTACGGATGACTGGTTAGTCGTAAGTAAATCCAGGAAAGATCGTCAGGAAAGTACCCATGCATTCATTTGCATTTTATGTGTTATATCAAGTATAGTTATGATTTGCAATGTGTTTAATAGGACGGGATTCCAACAAAGGAACTGAAAACGTCAACTAGGCGAAGACGTATCAGGAATCTAATACTTGTGAGTATAATCTGGTGACTGTTATTTGACTTATATTTGTTTGATTGATAATTCTAAATGAATCCTTGATCTGTCTAATTGTATTGATTGAATAGCCTATGGTGCTATAACGTGGACTATGTGATGTTTGAGTTATGGGAATGAACGTGACGAATATATCTTATTGTGTAATACGAATGATATGATCTTTATGACGGTGAAATATTGTTGACGGATTGATGATGGAAATGAGATATATGATATGTAATATGTAAATGCATTCATCAGAGATAAGAGGAACTGTTATGGCTGTTATAGACCTTGAGTCATGTGTTACAGATTGTCCAAATGATTGGACCACAGAGTACCGTACGGCCACCCGAGTTCACTGAACTCACATGTGTTATATGTATTACAGAGTGCCATGGCCATTTTCGTGATCACGACTACTCTTGGGTATAACAGGCCATTAACAGGGAAAAAAAATGACAATCACGTGCATTTTATGTTTATGAATGATATGAATTCAATGTGAGATGATTTTGATTGATATTCTTATATGATTTCATAGATTAATTATCTGACAATTTCTGTGTGTTTATATGATGTTAAATAACTCGTTACTTTGTTATACTTGCTAAGCTTGCGACTCACCAAACGCAATGTTTTTCTTTTAGTTGCTGTAGATAAAGTTGATCCTGAAGTCGTACGTAAAGTCTAAAGCATGGATCAAAGGTCGGTTGGCTGGTTCCAAGTCCTTCACCCTCGGCTCATCATTTGCATATCATATAGGACTTCATTTTGCTCGCTTGAGAAATGAAAAATTTTCAAGACGTTGTATATTTTTGTATCCTTATGCCAGCATGTGAGGGTTATAAACTAATATGGTTGAACACTTCCGTGTAAATGTTGTGATTAAACGAGTACATATATGTAAATCATTTTGAAAAAGTAATGTGTGTATTATCATTATGTACCGGGTGCGGGTGTTACATTTTAGTGGTATCAGAGCCCGGGTTTGAGGTTCTGTAGACAGCATGACATGTGCATAAGCATTATATGTTATATGTTTGCATAAGTAACCATGTGTCTAACATCTTAGGCAAAGCATTGCGAGTCAACAAGCACGTGTAGTAAATGATGAGCATAGTGTTCATGGAGGGGAAGGATCCGCTGACCTAGAGTCTCATTCATCTCATCTACCTCCACCCCCTGTTCATGGAGCCGAGAATTTTGCGTATCCCCAACATTATAGAATGTATGGCCGCTCTGAAACACGTGAGCGAAGGTATGATAAATTGAGAAAGATGGGAGCCGTTGATTTTGTGGGTACTACTGATCCAGCAAAGGCAGAAACTTGGCTAAAACAAACAGAGAGGATTTTTGCGTTGATGCAATGTACTCCGGAAGAAAAATTCGACTATGCCGTATCACTTCTGCAGGGAGATGCCTATGCTTGGTGGGAGACTACCTGACAGTACTGTTCAGCCACCTGTATTTGTATGGGATGATTTTCTTAGAGAATTTCATGATGCTTATGTGCCAGAAGTTTACAAAGATCAAAAGGAAAAGGAATTTCTTGAACTTCACCAGGGAAACAGGTCAGTTGCTGAATATGAAGTGCATTTTAATCAACTTTCTCATTATGCTCCACATATGATAGCTACAGAGAAGAAAAAGTGCACCAGATTTGAATCGGGGCTTCGATATGCTATACGAAACCGCATCACACAAACTGATTTGGAATCCTACAACAAGTTAAAAGCTGCTGCAATTCGTTCTGAGAAATTAGATTCAGAATCGAGGAACTTTCAGTTCAATAAAAAGAGACAGAACGAGGAAATGGGAGGATTCAAGAATAAAAAGGGAACTATGGCACCTTCGCAAAGAACTTTTCCAAGCACCTCTAAAGTCAGTAATTTCAGAGGCACAATACCCAACACTATGAGTGTCGGTTCTACCTCACTTCCTCCTGCATGTGTTCATTGCGGAAGAAATCACTATGGAGAATGTAGATTATTTACAGGAAAGTGTTTCAGATGTGGGGAGCCTGGTCATATAGCGAGAAATTGCCCAATGCCACGAGAAGAAGTTACCGTTGAACAAAGCAGATTTAGTGGGTTCACTCCTAGTAGAGGTAGGGGTCGAGGAAGATTTGGTATAGGAAGAGGAGCCAATGTAGAAGCTAGTCAAACTCATAAAGAACGACCTCAAGCTCGAGTTTTTTCTATGACACAAGAAGAAGCCAAAGCTGCACCAAACGTAATCACTGGTAATATATTTATTTTTGGCGCAAATGCTCATGTTTTGTTTGATCCGAGTGCCACACATTCATTTATATCATTATCATTTGCATCACATTTGAGTAAGCCAGAGGCTTTGGGTTATGATTTACTTGTTCGAACGCCAGTGGGCAGTGTGGTCATTGTTAATACCGTATATCGTGAGTGTAAATTATTGATTGACGGTCATGAATTGCATGCTACATTGCTTGTTATGCCATTGAGGGATTTTGATGTGATTTTGGGTATGGACTGGTTAAGCGAACATCATGCTAAACTGGATTGTTTACTAAGGAAATCGTATTACAACTTTCTGATGATACTTGTATAGTATATAAAGGGGATAATGAAACTACACTTATTTGTATAATATCTGCATCGAGAGCATCTAAACTGATCCGAAAAGGGTGTGAAATATATCTAGCATATGCCGTGGATACCAGAGTTAGCGATTCGAAACTTGAAGATATTCTCGTGGTTAGAGAATATCCAGATGTGTTTCCAGATGACCTACCAGGGTTACCTCCAAGTCGGGATATAGAGTTTACCATTGAATTACAACCAGGTACGTCACCGATTTCTATTCCTCCGTACCGAATGGCACCAATTGAATTGAAAGAATTGAAAACTCAACTACAGTAATTACTTGAGAAGGGGTATATTAGACCGAGTGTTTCACCATGGGGCGCACCAGTATTGTTTGTTAAAAAGAAGGATGGCACGTTGAGATTGTGTGTGGATTACCGACAGTTAAATCGGGTTACAGTGAAGAACAAGTATCCATTACCTAAGGTGGATGATTTATTTGATCAGCTACAGGACGCTAGTATATTCTCAAAGATTGATTTGAGATCCGGGTATCATCAGTTAAAGATCGCAGAAACTGATATTCCCAAGACAGCTTTTCGAACCAGGTATGGTCATTATGAATTTTTAGTGATGCCTTTTGGTCTGACGAATGCGCCTGCTGTATTTATGGCACTGATGAATGATATATTTAGAGCTTATCTGGATACATTTGTGATTGTCTTCATTGATGATATTTTGATTTATTCAAAATCTCGCGAAGAACATGAACAACATTTGAGAACTGTGCTACAAATCTTACGTGAAAAGCAGTTTTATGCAAAATTGAGTAAATGTGAATTTTGGTTAGACCAAGTTATATTCTTGGGACACGTTATTTCCGGTGATGGTATTAAGGTTGACCCTCAGAAAATCGAAGCAGTACTCAAATGGGAAAGCCCGAAAACAGTTACCGAAGTTCGTAGTTTTCTGGGTTTGGCAGGGTATTATCGGCGATTTGTTGAGAATTTTTCTCTTATTGCTGCTCCGATGACCAAATTGTTACAGAAGGGTATTCCTTTCACATGGACGGATCAATGCCAACGAAGTTTTGACGAATTGAAGAAGCGACTAACTAGTGCTCCAGTGTTGACAATTCCTTCAAGTACCGATGGTTTCGTTATTTATAGTGATGCTTCTTACCAAGGTTTGGGATGTGTTTTAATGCAACAGGGTAAGGTTATTGCATATGCTTCCCGACAACTCAGGCCACATGAGACATCTTATCCTACGCATGACTTGGAACTTGCTGCGGTTGTCTTTGCTTTGAAAATATGGAGACATTATTTATACGGTGCCACATTCCAAATTTTCACTGATCATAAAAGTCTGAAATACTTATTAAGCCAGAAGGAGTTGAACATGCGACAAAGAAGATGGCTTGAATTGCTAAAAGATTATGATTGCACTATTGAATATCACCCAGGGAAAGCTAATGTTGTTGCTGATGCATTGAGTCGAAAATCCTATGGTACTATTTCTTATCTTGCAGCGGATTCTATCCCATATTTGCTTGACTTGAGGAAGATGAATGCTCAGATGAAAGTTAATGACGTGGGTGTCATATATGTTACCATTGGCATTCGCCCTACTATGATTGACAGAATTAAGAAGGCTCAATTTCTTGATGACAAGCTTATTAGCATTGCGGACAATGTAAAGCAGGAAAAGAGTACATCTTTCGTTATCAATGGTGATGGTAGTTTGACGATCAACGACAGACTCTGTGTTCCTAATGTCGATGGCCTTAGACATGAGATAATGGAGGAGGCTCACACAGCCCCCTATGCTATGCATCCAGGTAGTATAAAGATGTATCAGACATTGAAAACTCATTACTGGTGGCCTAGAATGAAGAAAGATGTAGCTGAATATATTTCGAGATGTTTGACATGTCAACAGATTAAAGCAGAACATCAGGTACCCGTTGGCAAATTGCATCCACTACCTATTCCAGTTTGGAAGTGGGAACGTATTACTATGGATTTTCTGTATGGTCTACCAATGACACAGAAAAAGAAAGATGCCGTTTGGGTTATTATTGATAGACTTACCAAATCAGCTCACTTTCTACCGTTCCGTTGGGGTGCTACTTTAGAGAACCTTGCAAAAAGATATATAGATGAAATTGTAAGATTACATGGCGTACCCTTATCCATTGTTTCAGATCGTGATCCTCGTTTTACATCGAGATTTTGGGGTAGATTACAACAAGCATTAGGTACTAAATTAAACTTTAGTACAGCATTCCACACACAGACAGATGGACTATCTCAGAGAACTATTCAGACATTAGAAGATATGCTCAGGGCTTGTGTTCTTGAATTTAAAGGCTCGTGGGATAATTATGTTGCACTGATGGAATTCGCGTATAATAATCAGTTTCATAGCAGCATTGGCATGGCACCTTACGAAGCATTATATGGTAGGAAATGCAGGAGTCCAATATGTTGGGATGAAGAGGGAATGGGGTTGTTGGAAGGACCAGATGTAATACAGGACACAATTGAAAAAGTAAAAGTTGTCAAAAGCCGATTGAAAGCAGCACAAGATAGACAAAAGAGTTATATTGATCAACATAGACGGGAAATGAATTATGAGGTTGGCGATAAAGTATTCTTACGTGTTTCTCCGTGGAAAGGTATTCTCAGATTCGGTAAGAAAGGTAAACTAGCTCCTCGTTACATCGGGCCTTATGAAATACTTGAGAGAGTTGGTCCATTAGCATACCGTCTTGCATTACCACCAGACTTGTCTCAGATTCATAATGTATTTCACGTTAGTATGCTTCGTCGGTACAGATCCGATCCGTCTCACGTTCTTCGAGATGAACCAGTAGAGATTTCGGATAATTTAAGTTATATTGAAGAACCAGTCGAAATCATAGGCTACAAAGACAAACAATTTAGAAACAGAACGATACCATTGGTAAAAGTGTTATGGAAGAACCATTCGAGACAAGAGGCAACTTGGAAAACAGAACAACATATGAGGGAACAGTATCCAGGATTATTTAGCAATACAGGTACAAATTTCGAGGACGAAATTTTTAAAGGTGGGGATGATTGTCACGACCCAAAACCACACATTTCATTTAATCATACATTATTATAAACACGCATTATTTTGCTAGCATTTAGCACTAATTATATAGGCATGACGTTTCGATTAAGCAAGCATGACGTCTAGCACTTGTCACGAATTAATTAACGAATGGAAAATTGAGCTACTTCCCAGAAGGTCACCCATCCTGTTATTGCCCCTTGTATGAGAACACTTAACTTTAGAGTTTTGATCGAATACGGTACATTAAACCTTCCGTATAATTATTGGGAAAATATGTTGTATACACTACGCGTCATTTACGTGTTACCGGTATGTCCCGATTTGTTAGATACACGACACGTACAATATATAACGTATAAATGTATAACACGTAATAAGCTAGCAACTGCAAATAATTCAAGGAATAAAATAATATTATTTTCTAAAATTTGTCAAAACAAAGCTCATGGCCGACTTACCTTTAATTTAATATTTATACTTATCAAAAATTGGTCACCATTAGCTTAGTCATTAAATTGAGTTTTCTATGTGTCACTTAGCCAACTTACTTTAAAAAGTTACATATATATTTAAGTTAAATTCTTTTAGTACAAACATAAGAGAGAAAAGTGAAAAACAGAGAGATACGGGAAGTGAAAGAAAGAGAGAAAAGAAGAAAAGAAAGAAAAAGAAGAGAAAAATAAAAGAATATTTTGGAAAAAATAGGAAAATCGACGTTATCGTAACGAGTAAGTGTTTTACCGATTGTTTTGTTTGTTTTAATTATGAGTTTAGAAATATAATTTATATATATTGAAATTAATGGTTAGTTTGAATTTTTAGATGTTTAGGATCTATAAATTCGGAAATTGACGCCATTCAACGCATATACATATGTATTAGATAACTTAATGCTTAGTTTGTCAAAAAAATCAGAATCGGTGTTTCGAGTTTAAGTCTGTAGTTGTGTAGTTAAACCTTTGAAATTAATTGTGATGAATATTCTGTATCAACTTTAGGGCGTTAGAAATACTACTGCAATTTGGTGATATTTGGAATTACGTAGAATTTTCTAAAAATCGTAGCGTCAAAACCGCCCAAGATTAGCTTACGGATGACTGGTTAGTCGTAAGTAAATCCAGGAAAGATCGTCAGGAAAGTACCCATGCATTCATTTGCATTTTATGTGTTATATCAAGTATAGTTATGATTTGCAATGTGTTTAATAGGACGGGATTCCAACAAAGGAACTGAAAACGTCAACTAGGCGAAGACGTATCAGGAATCTAATACTTGTGAGTATAATCTGGTGACTGTTATTTGACTTATATTTGTTTGATTGATAATTCTAAATGAATCCTTGATCTGTCTAATTGTATTGATTGAATAGCCTATGGTGCTATAACGTGGACTATGTGATGTTTGAGTTATGGGAATGAACGTGACGAATATATCTTATTGTGTAATACGAATGGTATGATCTTTATGACGGTGAAATATTGTTGACGGATTGATGATGGAAATGAGATATATGATATGTAATATGTAAATGCATTCATCAGAGATAAGAGGAACTGTTATGGCTGTTATAGACCTTGAGTCATGTGTTACAGATTGTCCAAATGATTGGACCACAGAGTACCGTACGGCCACCCGAGTTCACTGAACTCACATGTGTTATATGTATTACAGAGTGCCATGGCCATTTTCGTGATCACGACTACTCTTGGGTATAACAGGCCATTAACAGGAAAAAAAAAATGACAATCACGTGCATTTTATGTTTATGAATGATATGAATTCAATGTGAGATGATTTTGATTGATATTCTTATATGATTTCATAGATTAATTATCTGACAATTTCTGTCTGTTTATATGATGTTAAATAACTCGTTACCTTGTTATACTTGCTGAGCTTGCGACTCACCAAACGCAATGTTTTTCTTTTAGTTGCTGTAGATAAAGTTGATCCTGAAGTCGTACGTAAAGTCTAAAGCATGGATCAAAGGTCGGTTGGCTGGTTCCAAGTCCTTCACCCTCGGCTCATCATTTGCATATCATATAGGACTTCATTTTGCTCGCTTGAGAAATGAAAAATTTTCAAGATGTTGTATATTTTTGTATCCTTATGCCAGAATGTGAGGGTTATAAACTAATATGGTTGAACGCTTCCGTGTAAATGTTGTGATTAAACGAGTACATATATGTAAATCATGTTTTGTTTGATGATTTTGAAAAAGTAATGTGTGTATTATCATTATGTACCGGGTGCGGGTGTTACATTTAGCCTATCGATAACATTCATATACTAGAAAAACACCAATTCTAATCAATAAACACACAAGCTCGGTTTATTTAAATTAAATTACTAGTTCCCATAGAGACTAATTGAAAACTTTTCCATAATCAACGTCACTAATTGCTACAAATATTAGGTTTAAACAAACAATTATGGATTTGGATCCTAATTAGCATAATATAATTCCAATGATTAACTAATTGGCCAGATTAATTAACCGAACAAAATATATTGACAACAAATCATCGGAAAAAAGTAAATACTCGAAGAACAAGGAATTTAAAAGCACAATTCAAATTTCACGAATTAACAGAAATCAAAGCTCGAAAATCCTTCAACTAGAATTATGTGTTTAGCAACACATAATAAAAAACGTCTACAATGTTTCAAATTCGAAAGCTTTAAAAGGGAAACGAACGTACGAACAGAAATAAAACTGTAGATGTCTTGTGGAATAAAATTCCACTTATTTAAACCTAAAAAAGTCATAACTCAATAAGGAAACTAATTAGAATATGATTCTAAGAATCCTACCAAAACCAAAACTCTTCAAAAAGGAAATAAAATCAAAAGAAATAATTCCTAGAGACTAGAAAACATAATTCCAGCAGATTTCTCTCGGTTCCAGCCATCTTAGTCGGTTTCCAACAGATTTTCGTTTTCTGGGCAAAATGTTTATAGAAGTTAAGCGTGATCACGCTTAACTCTAAAGACATTTCTGCTGCCATATTTTTGCATCAAACCAACTTTATGTCTTTCCAAGCCCTTTTTAGCATCTTTTCATCTCTTTTTCATACCAATACCTAATCGTATCAATAAAAATATTAATCAATGAGATAAAGAGTGAAAGCATGACAAATAGTGCAATATTAACCAAGAATAACATGTATAAAATATACGTTAACAACATATCTTACTAAAACGAAAAAAAATTTACTAAAAAGATTAGTTAATAAAAATAAATATAATTAACTATTAAGTAATAAAAATAATTAAGTCTAACAAGTCATAAGTTATCCTGAAGCAATACACCCATACAAACCATATATTATACTTTTAAAGTAGATTCACAATTTATATAGATTAAAAAAAAATTAATTATCTTACCTTTTCAACTGAAATGAGATATTCTTTCACATGGAAACCAACATACACTATTGTTGAATCTTCAAAAAGTATGATGTATTCACAGGCCTCAAACTTTTCTACTAAACGGACACTTATTTCAGAATTGGATTTGTATTGCTAGTGATGTGCCTAGCAAGCCATTTTGGTTGTCAAGTTTATGTAACACTATGAGACAGTCTTGTTTTTATTATTATTAATGAAATGACGTTTTTTTATTATATATCTCTGTCTTTACATATATGTAATGAAGTCCTTTGGAGTATATATAGCTTTGGAATATGATCACACATCGTGTATGGTGATCATTGAATGTACTCAAACGACTATAATTCTAAAAGCCTTCCAAGTCATAGAGTCATCGAGAAAGGGATATCACTGATTCGTCAAGACTTGCTTGTATGTAACATTTCCTTTATGGAAGTCCCTGTTTCCATAAGTATTGGTTGGGACCTATACACATATGATGGTTCACATCGTGGCAGGAATTGATGGATCAACATATGGCATAAATGAGACGGACAATCAAGGTGGGACTCAGTCGGAACTAGACGGGAATCAGATGGCTAGATCGGGTAGTGGCTAAGTGGCCTCGGCAGCATGAGGGATCACTCAGCAGATTCGGTATAGTTGGAAGGCAGATCTCGGTAGTATCAGCAGCCATGCTTTAGCTGGCTTGGCAGACTCGGTAGGCCTCGGCTACCAAACCTCTACAGTGTGCGTTGGGTGCTCGGCAGCGAGCGGCGTCCTCGGCAGCTAGACCCTCTCGGTAGGATCACTCGGCAGCTAGGCCGAGTGATCCCGATAGTTCTCGGCAGCACTGGGCAGACTAAGCTGGCAGACTTGGTCGTAATCGATTGCACAAAATCCAGAAGTGGGTTGACTGAGTGCGCGCGTAGGTCAAAGCAGAATTCTAGGTCATGTAGTGCGTACGACGTTTGTGAGTATTGACCAAGCATAACCCGTCGCACATGATAGAGTTAGTTCCGAAATTCTAGGGATCGTGGCTAGTTCTAGATACCCATGTTGTGATGTTGATTATATCTATAAATACCTGGCCTGAGCCAGACAAAATCTTCAAGTGAAAAATTCTATGTAAGCCTTGCCTTATTTCTTGTATTAAGATTCATGGATAATACAAGTTGAGCATTGCTCGTATCTTCTTGTGTCTTTACATTCCCGCACTTATATATTGTTGCTAACTCTTGTCGCCCCTATATTGTGAGTTAAACTCGAGGGTTGAAAAGGAGAGATAGGCTGACTGATTCGAGTGGAATCAAGCCGCACGGTGGGATAACTTGCAAAAAATTTAAGCTCGAAGTTTGCCCCTGTGACACCTACCATAGTGGCCTATTTTCTCCTAATTTTTAGGGGAAAAAATTGAGCCCCCTAGGGGATGGTTTTAACTCTTCAACTCATCTCATTATTCACAAGAAGTTGAATAATGTTGTAATTCTCCATAGTCTAGTATGGGTTTTGCTAGAGGCTCTCTTTTTCTTCCAATGTAGGAGGAATAAATATTCCATTGCACATATCATAAACTCTAAACCCTAAATCCTAAACACGACTATTATGTACGAGGGGAGCATTCTAATTGTGGATATAATGCTTAGAGGCATGACATTTGGACTGTTTTAAAGATCTTTATTGATCACGTGCCACACGATATCAATACCAAGGAGAAACTAAAAGGTTGATTAAATCAACTATTCGGTATGAACCAGGCGTTTATGGGTGAAACATCTCGAAAATTTTTAAAATCCTGTTTTCTCGATGCGAGGTTCCACCTGACGGTATAGGCGATCCCAACAAGTGTTGCTTTAGTAGAAAATTTTAAGCTTGAAGCCACAAAGCGGTCATACAAATTGATGAGGTAAACGCTAATATTGATGAGAACTTGCATGTTGAATTCCCTGGTAGAGAAATCGCCCTAAGCCTGTGAAGGTCAAAATTGGTATTTTCTTTGTCAAATTTAATATTTCCATTAATAGTACTAATTGAGTAGTAGACACCGATTTTGATTCTTGTCTCTGCAATGATTTAGAGGTGATGACAAGAAATAGATCTCTGAGTAAGGGAGAGATGACCCTAATGCTGGGGAATGGAGCAAGAGTAGTGGCCATAGCTATTGAAGACGTCCACTAAAGACGAATAGTATAATTTTAGTATTAAATAAATGTTATTGTGTTCCAGAATTAATAAAGAACATTATCTCGATTCCTGTTTTTGATAGAGACACATATTGTTTTTCAATTAAAGACAAAGTTTTGTCTATATTCTTTGTGATATGAATATTATTAGGGATATTATATTTCATTTTATTCTTTTTATATTTTAGATTTCAATAGATTTAGTTAGTTGTTTAGATCTTTTATTCTTTTTATATTTTAGATTTCAATAGATTTAGTAAGTTGTTTAGATAAGATAAAATACTTATTTAGATTGATATCCTATTTCTATTAAAATTCCTAATTCTATTAGGATTCCTACTTCTATTAGGATTCCTTTCCAAATTAGGATTCCTGCTTTTGTTAGGATTCCTGCTTCTATTAGGTTTCCTGTCCAAATTAGAACTCTTGTAATTTTGCCTATAAAAAGGCTAAGAATTTCATTAATAAAGGTAGAGAATATTTTCAGAAAAATTTGTGAGTTTTAACTCTCGTCGTTCTTCAAGAACGTTGTTTTTGAACTTATCGGATTTTATATCCGTGGCGTTCATTTCCAACTTATCAAACGGCATTTCTATCCCGTTTGTAGCATCATCATAATTTTGTTCTGAGGTTCGTGTTCGTTAACTTCATCGGGTTGAGGTTTCTATATTGAGGTTCGTGGTCGCAGTCGAATTCGAGTTAATACTATCCATCCATCCATTCAACTCGTTTGCAAATTCAGATCTTGGGAAATTCTACGACGAATCAACCCATCTTGGGAAGATTCGTAGCAGGTGGTATTACAGCGAATCTTCCTTTTTAAATTAGGATTCTTACTTCTATTAGGGTTTTATGATTCCTGCTTCTATTAGGATTCCTACTTCTATTAGGCTTTCTGTCCAAATTAGAACTCTTGTAATTTTGCCTATAAAAAGGCTACGAATTTCATTAATAAAGGTAGAGAATATTTTCAGTCAAATTTGTGAGTTTTAACTCTCATCGTTCTTCAAGAACTTTTTTTTTGAACTTATCGGAATTTATATTCGTGTCGTTCGTTCCCGACTTATCAAACAACTTTTTCATCTCGTTTGTGGTGTTATCATAATATCGTTTCGAGGTTCGTGTTCGCTGACTTCATCGGGTTGAGGTTTCTATACTGAGGTTCATTATCACAATCGAATTTGGGTTAAGGATATCCATCCATCCATTCAACTCGTGCGCAAATTCAGATCTTGGAAACTTCCACGATGAATCAACCCATCTTGGGAAGATTACTGCTCTAATACCACCTGATACGAATCTTTCCAAGATGGGTCAATTTGTCGCGTAATTTTCCAAGATCTGAATTTGTGCACGAGTTGAATGGATATCCTTAAGCCGAAATCGACTATGATAACGAACCTCGGTATAGAAGCCTCAACCCGATGAAGTCAATGAACACAAACCTCGAAACAAAATTATGATGATGCCACAAACGGGATGGAAAAGCCATTTGATAAGTCGGGAATGAACTCCATGGATAAAAAAATCCGATAAGTTCAAAAAAAATGTTCTTGAAGAACGATGAGAGTTAAGACTCCCAAATTTTACTGAAAAATATTCTCTACGTTTATTAATGAAATTCATAGCCTTTTTATCGGCAAAATTACAAGAGTTCTAATTTGGACAGGAAACCTAATAGAAGTAGGGATCCGAACAGAAGTAGAAATCCTAATTTGGAAAGGAATCTTAATAGAAGTAGGAATCCTAATTTGGAAAGGAATCCTAATATAATTAAGAATCCTAATAGAAATATGTTATCAATCCAAATAAGTATTCTATCTTATCTAAACAACTAACTAAATCTATTGAAATCTAAAATATTAAAAGAATAAAAGATTTAAACAACTAACTAAATCTATTGAAATCTAAAATATAAAAAGAATAAAAGGAAATATAATATCCTTAATAATATTCATATCACTTTAATATTAATTAAATCTATGAAGCAAGTTTAGCATGTGATTTATATACTATCTCCTCAAGTATTTATACTATATATATTCAACAAAGTAACAATATGGGCAAACGTAAGTCTAATAGTCTACTTGGCACATACGTATGGCATGCGAGATTAAGACATGCTTCCAAGGATAAATTAAAAAATTAGCTTGTCTAGTAGATTTTAAGGATTTTAATGACTTGTCGACTTGTGAATTATGTCTAAAAGGGAAGATGATCGAATCACTATTTGAAGGCCAACTAGAGTGCGCCACCGGTGCTGTGGACTTAGTACATTCTGATATATGTGGTCTACTGAACGTCAGTGCTACAGAGAATTATTCTTACTTCATAATCTTTACCAACAGTATGGTTAAGTGTATCTTATGAGATACAAGTTTGACGTTTGAGAAATTAAAGGAATTCAGACATGAAGTAGAAAATCAAACTATGAGAAATATTACGGCCCTTCGATCTGATTGAGGGAGAAAATATTTATCAAGTGGACTCACCGACTATTTAGAAGAAAATAGAGTTTTCTCAAAATTGAATCCGCCTAGAATACCACAATTAAATGGTGTGTTTGACTGAAGAAATCGAACATTGATTGATATGGTTTATTCCGTGATAAGTTTCACAGACTTACCTCCATCCTTTTGGTGTTATGTATTAGAAGCTGTTATACATATCCTAAACAGAGTTCCATCTAAAAGTGTGCCTAAAACTCCATATGAAATGTCATTTGGAAAAACAACCAACTACAAGCATTTCAAGGTATGTGGTTGTGTTGCTTATGTGAACAGTTAGTGGAAAACCAAGATCCACTCTGTGCATGTTTGTGCAAGATTTAATCGGGAAATCTGACGAAAGGATGAGACACATGCTACGATCGTGATCAGAAAAGGTCTACTTGAAATCATTTGAGTCTAGGGGTTGAATCAACGTTGCTAGAAATTGAACTCAATCTGTGAGGTCATCAATTAATTGGTGGTTAGTTCATGACAAGATTAATAATTTGGCGTAATGATTAATTGAGGTAGTAATCTATTAATTGTTACTGAGCCATTTAGAAATTGTGTCATTACTAACTCTCGAATGAACCTAAGGAGTCACATACTAACTTGAATAAGTTCTCCAGATATGTGCATAGAATAGTCTTTTTTCGAAGAGTACATGAACTAAAAGTGGTATTAATTTGTTATGGGGCAATTAATTAATTAGGTCTTTGGGCTTGATTAATTAATAGGATAATTTAATTAATCAAAAGATTAATTACTTAGTGGATTAGTCCAAGAAATTTATTAATGAAATCCCAATTAATAAATAAAGAGATAAATTAATTTTATTAATCTTTAGGATTACTTCATTTAATTAAGGGTTAAAATCAAAGGAAAGTTAATTTGGAGATTTGATGGAGAATTGGATGAAAGGTAATTCTTAGATTTGGGAATTATAAATTTGAAAGTAGTTAGATAATAATGTTGGATTGTATATGGGATTTTCCGATCCCGAATCTTCTACCTTAGTGGATATTAGGAAAAAATCGGCCCCCTAGTACTATAAATATGGGCTTCTTTTCACTCTTCAAACCATCTCATTATGCACAAGAATATACAAGTTCAATAGTGATCTATTTTCCGTAGTCTAGTATTGATTTTTCCTAGAGGCTCTCTTTTTCCTCCAATGTAGGAAGAATAGATATTCCATTACATAAACACATAAGTGTAGATACATACGATGGGAGCATTCAAGGTTTGGATACAACATAGTGGATTATGTAAGAGTATTACGGAGTAAGTAGTTGCTAGCACGAGTACGAGGGGAGCATTCAAGGTGTAGATACAACGGTTAGAGGCACCGCATTTGGAGTGCTTTAAAAACCTTTGTTGATCACGTGCCACATGACATCAATACCAAGGAGAAACCAAAAGATCGATTAAATCCACTATTCGGTATGGTTTATTTAATCGTTATTTCAATTATGCATAACCTAGGCATTTTTGGGTGAAACATCTCGAAATTTTTTAAAACTTTGTTTCCACTGTGAGGTTTCACGCGAGGGTCTAGTCGATCCCAACAAGTGTCTCTTTAGTAGAAAAGTTTGAGTTTGAAGGCACGAAGCGGTCACACAAATCTAAGTGGTCGTAGATGCAGTAGGAATACATGATGATGTTCTATTAGATTTTTTTGAACCACCAATACTCGATGTAGGTTGCCTGATTTTTTCGAACTTGTAGCAACTCTAGTTTGATAATCAACCAAAAAAGCATAATAACTTTGGCGAATTTCAGCAATTTTAGATGGTGTACTTTTGAGATATATTATTGAAAAGTAGAACTCAACTAAGTTCATCTTGTACTTCGGGTCCAAAATAACGGCCACACCCATTAGTGCATAACAATTATCACAATACTTTTCATATTTATGTAACCCTATATTGGATCATCACATTTGTACTCTTCACCCACTCATATAATTTTACTTTGAATTCACAAATTTTTTGAAAATAAAAATTAGAAGTGGGATAACAAGTAGCGAAAAATATTTTTAGTCATATTGTAAAAAGTTTCAGTTTGTTACGAATTTCAATTGCGTTATCCTAGTCCTCATCAGTTGGTAAACTTCTATTGATCATCTTGTGCCTTATCTTGTGGGTACACATCTTTATATACTATTTCAGTTTCTAGCATCAAATAAGTTGAGTTCCAACTAGTTTTACAATCTAGTGATATTTTGCACCACAATTGACTTTCAACTGACGTGCAACATCCTCAAACTTTTCAACTCTAACTGGTTTTGTGGTCCAATAAACAACACTATCACATATGCTCTCAATTGCACAATTAATTATTTTTAAACCATCTTTGACTGTTAAATTCAATATGTGAGGACAATAGCGCATATGAAGTACCTTTCCATCTAATAGCATGTCTTTAGTAGTGAGCTAATCCACCAGTCGTGCATTGCATCATTAGTGGTTCAATTATCTACCACAATCATTGATACTTTAAAATCATTATTTCAATCCATCAATAATTTAGCTAGCAAATCACATAGCACATCTGCTATAGTGGAGCTGGGACATAAATAAACTTACAAAATAACAACCATTATAAGTATATTTATAAAGGTATATAACATAAATATATATGAAATATCAAACACTAAAGTTATCTTAAAATGCAACTTTGTAACATCCATAAGTTATCAAAGAAATTCATAGTAACTGCCATGAAACTTTTTTTGTTGTTGATTGATGGCCACATATAGTTGTTATTGCAACTCGTCACTTCAACTTCTCCAATGCCTTGTAATATTTTTCTCTCTCATCATTATAAATGTTCAAAATATCATTTTTTTAAAGTATTTCTTGATATCATGGTAAAGGCTGGTTGAAGACTAGCACTTTATCTCCGGAATCCGATATGTTTAATCATACTAAATGAATAATCATGCAACATAATCATTCTTGTAAAAACATTCCTTGAATATGTCTAAATTGAAACTATATGTTGTGAGCTCTCGAGTTCCACTAAACTTATTACTTCTTTTTATTAGTTTTAACGAATATCCAAGCCGCTTTGACGTGTTTTCCAAACCCTTCGATAGTGCTTAAGCAAACTTTTGGTCCCAAAATCAGGAGGTGCTTTCATACAAGTTTTGCAATAGTTGCACTCAGCATAATTCAATCTTTTTTTTGAAATGTCGACAAATTTCAGAATGTTTCCTCTTTCCACTATGTTAAAGACTATGATCAATTTCTCAAATAGCACTTTCTTCTTCCTCCCTTCCCTGATAGTCCCAATCCATCATCTCAATTTCTATATTTTCATTCTCAAGATTGATTGATTGAACCGACTCTACTCCATGAGATTCCATCTACGATAATAAAAGGACAATTTAGTAGTGATTATATCACAATAAAAAAAATTTAAAAATTCAAAATGAACAACTAGTACTATAATCTTCCACATAATTTTCTTCTTCTTTCTATTACTGAAAAATTAATTATTTGTTACTCTATTCTGTATTTTACTTCTCTAACAACTTCCAAGTTCGGCACCTAATTTTTCCATGGGATACAAAAATATTACTAGGTTCAACACAAGATAAATTAATTTCAACAACATTCAAGTTTTAGAAAATTTGAATTGCCTATCATAAAAAGTCAGCATACTTCTTTTCACCATACTTCTTTTCAACAATTTTAGCTATCCCCAAAATATTGTCCCATATAGTGCACTTCTTTTCCATCTCCATTACGAATTCTCACAAGCTCATCATGAGTTCAATATTGTAAAGAGAAGATTCCGAGTGTAGGATTTCAATATTATAGAGAGAAGATTGTGTGTGGGATTGGGAAATTATGACACAACTGATCAATATTGTAAAAATGATAATATTTATATACACAATAATAATTATGCGAGATGAGTTGGAGTCCAGGAACTAGATGGGTATAAGCTGGGTATGTGCTGGACTCGTTATTCATCCCGAACCCAGCTGTGTCTTGATATTTAATACCCCCACTCAAACTCAATCTTTTTTTGGGACTCGTACTTGGACTCATCGGGATGAGTATTAATTTTTTCCAATCTTATTGACATCCCTATTATTTAGGTGTAAATGCAGCTGATGTTAACATTAATGATGATATTTAATTACTTATTCATCAACCAACTCAAAATGTGATGTAATAATAATGTGCAACATACATGCTCAAGGCACAACCGAGTTAGATGCTTCACTTAAAAATGGTAATGTTTATCCCTCTCAACCTACTATTAAGGTTGGTTTACAAAGTAAATAAAAATGACATGATACTAATATTTTATAATTCTATGATGCTTGTATTACAAATTTCCAGGAGTAAGGTTGCATTTATGGGTCATAGTTATACTTTATTGGTCATAATTATACCGGTGTTAGTTATCATTCTTTAAGTGTTACTATTTAAAAGGTGTTTAAGAATATGTTGAGTTGATTGTTTAATGTTTTAGAAGTGAGTGAACTGAAACTGGATGTACCATAACAACCGATGGTTGGAAAGATTCTAGACAGAGGTAGTTAGTTAATTTTTCTGATTATTATCTCACTATGTTATGATAAGGGCTGTATGTTGGTTATGTTCCTATTATTCCCTTGTAACTAACTTGTATTAATTAGTCTATGGGTTAGTTATAAGTATGGCATAGAGGGTTTTTTCATAATTCATTGTAATATGTTCTTTTAAATCCAAATTGCATAAGCAGTCTCACAATATGGACTACCCCATGAACCAATTCCCTCGAAAACGGTATGGTAATCCATGATTTAACAAGAGCATTACAATATTCCCTTAAAAAAATTAGGGGATTCCTCACCTATATTTACACATTCACCAGTGATGAACCTAATCTTGTTCTTGGCGTCAAGAGCAACCCTCATCTCTCGGCTCCATATTTTATAGTTCTCACTACCTTTCAATGTTTCAGTCACCGGATCTGCATTTGGAGAATCCGATGGAGAGATGAACAATGGATCATGGAAATCAATTTTGGAGGTTGTAGTAATCGTCGTCTCTTTGCTTTCATCCATGGCGATTCAACCTCGAAATCGAATACATGACACAATCAGAACAATGCCTTCGGTCGCCAACAAATTTAAGAAAGTACGTATCAAGAAGATGGAATAGATCGAAAAAAAAAGAACCTAACTCTGTTGGCATGTAGAAAATAGAAGAGAAGAAATTGTATAGAAAGCAGAGGGAAAACATAATAATATTCACCGGAACATATTACAATGGATAATGGAAAAATCCTCTATGCTATACTTATAACTAATCCATAGACTAATTAATACAAGTAAGTTACAAGGGCATAATAAAAAAATAACCAACATACGACCCTTATCATAACACACTAGAATATCATTTATTAACTTTGTCGATACTTCCAGAATAGAGGCAAATGCTGGTAATTTGTGTAACTTATTTACTAATATAGTAAGAAAGGTTGGTGTGAGTAATGTGGTATATATGGTGATGAACAACTCAAGTTATTATAAAGCAGTGAGATATTTACTCATTGATAGACATCCAACCATTACCTGGTAACCTTGATAGCTACTCATTGCATTAACTTGATCATAAAGACATCGGTGATATGTCATACATGAGTGATTTGGTTATAGTTGCATCTAGAGTTACATGTTCTGTTAAAAATAATGAATGATCTCTCAATTGGCTGAAAAACAGAAAATGGTTGAATGAAATTGTTCGCCTTGGAGAGCTTGCTTTGCCATTACATTTATTGAAGTGAAAAACTTAAATGACCATAAAGTAAATTCGCAATCTATGGTAACATCTCAAGAGTTCAAAAGACTTTTGAAGAAGAAAAGGCAAAAGTAGTTAAACAATTATTTTAGATGAAAGATTATGGACTAACAGTAATATTATTGTGAGGTGGAGATCCAATTTTACGTTTACATCGTAGTTGCGATTCTGATGAAAAGCCAGCTAGGGTTGTGTTTATGAAGCCATAAACACAATCAAAGTGTAGAAACAATCAAAGTTTATATCATGCATATATTGGCAGTATTGGTGCTGGGATGGATAAGATGTTGCTTAAAATTCTTTATGTTGCTACATATTTTCTTAATCTAGTTTTTCAATATGATAATGAATCCTATTGTTAGCCAGAGGTTTTAGTGATTGTTGGACAATGTATATAATAAAGTCGAGAATATAAATTGATAATTATATCAAGAAATCTTTGTCTTTGTGGATAGAAGAAGAGCTTTGCAAGAGCCAATTGCATCAACTCGTCCTGATAATTTTAATAGCTTAATATTATTTTTTTATTATTTTTTTTATATAATTTTACTCTCACTTTACTAGAAATTAAATTATTTTGCTAGATGAATGGTGAAGATTGTTTGATATTGATGCTCCAAATTTATTGAATTTAGCAATTAGAATATTTACTCAAACAATTTCTTCTTGAGTGTGAGCACAAGTGGATATGTTTTAGCGCATTCATACAAAGAAAAGAAATAAATTGGAACACCAAAATTGAGCGACTTGATTACGTTCATTATAATTTATATTTGTAAAATATGTATTACTACATATAATGTTGGCGTTGAACTTTTTTTGACTAAGTCTTGTAGTAAATAACTCATACATCAAACAAGTATTTAGTATTAGGGAAACTTACTTTTTATTCATGATTGTTATTTCTCTCATCTTTCACCGATTTAAAACCTCTTTATAAAACAACCGTCATTCTCTTTTACTCTCGACAATATTTACATCGTTGTATTTTTAGAATAATATATATATATATAATACATTTAAATTTAAATAATAGAATTAAAAATTTACCAATTGGTCCATTGTTATTAAGGTTCAAATTTTTGAACTCAATAAAGTTATAATTATTGAGAAAATTACATTAACCTCCTTCTATTATTTATAATCTTCACTTTTTTATAATTGATTTGACATCTCGAACATATTAGATTTGGCAGACACCGCTTGTCCATTTTTCAGTCAGAATTTTGATTTTTATGATGTCATCAATTTTTATTTTCGATAACCCATTTTACCAAAGAATTGTAAAAGGGACTCATGGTTGTTCGATGTCCATTAGTTGATTGTAAATAGATATATTTACAAGATAAACTCATGTATAACATATTAATGTAATTCATCTTAGTTGTATATTTCCAAGATAAACTCATGTATAACATATTAATGTAATTCATCTTAGTTGTGGAACTCATAGTTGAACGCTTAGTTGTGGCACAATTAGTGCATCATATTGATTTATAGATTTCTAATGTAAATATATATCTAATTAGTTTAGATATATATACTACTTATTTTTATTATTTGTGTTTGACTCTTGTGACTTCGAAGTATGAATTACATGTTGGCATATTACGTAGCTAAAACGTTTAAAAAAAAATTAGACTCATATTTTATAATAGAAACAATCAACTTTGAATATTCATCATTAGGTTGGTATAATATATTCTAAGCATAATATGGAAGGGTACTGAACAAAAGAGGAGATTTTTCAGTTACAAAGGGATTTCGATTTCAAATTTTGATATAATAATATAATCTTTTTACATAATTGTTAAATATTAATTTATTACACAAATAAATATAATTCATAAGAACCCATGATACTAATAGCTCCTAAAACTTGCAAATTGGTTGTAAGAGATAAAGATAGACATATGAGAATGAATTATCTAGATTTGACTCGAACGGGATCCTCTGGCACAATTGCTTCACGAAACAAACCATGAAAAGAAACAAGATGAAAAAGAAAATTCTCTTAACCCCATTGATTCAAAACGAAGAAAACCCACAAAAAATTGAAAGCCCATCGACTCAAATCGCCGCCGACTTTTAAACTTCTTCCTCAATTTGAATTCGAATCATCGGCAACATATATAGTAGATTTAATCTTATATTGATGTGTCTTAGAGTTGAATTCTATGATCCAAGTGAATAAAAAAATTAAAATTAAAATAGAAAAATATCCACCATGTAATTAAACTTAACCTCACCAGTAACCACCTCATAATATGAGAACTTATTCATCACTTGAACTATGCTACTCAACTAAAATATTTATGCCTTTTAATTTTTTTGGTCTTAAGCAGTATGATTAAATCTGGATCTGACTTAGACATGATAATCAATTAACCTATATTGAATCTTAAAATCCCCAACTAACTATTTTATGAACTTTTATATCTTTTATTCTACCTCATAAATATTCCACATGTATCATAGACTTTAATCCTTATTTGACTTGTCATTATATTTATTTCACTAAAATTAAAGAATCAATAAATAAGAAAATAAGCTAAGATAGATTTGAAAAAATTCTAATTAATGAATCTCAATCAGTCACAATCAGTCACAACTAAAGGTGTCAAAATCGGCCAGCCCGTTAGGGCCCACTCCTCTTAGGAGGCCAGGCCGGTCTGGCCCCCTAAGCTAGCCGGCCAGGCCTAAAGGGGCTCAGGCCGCCCCTTTAGGCCTGTGGCTTGCCATTAAATTTTTTTTTTGTTGTTTTATTTTTTCTTTTCCTTTTCCTTTATTTAATTTGGTTTTTTTTTTTTAAAAAAATCAAATTAGTTTTTTTAGTAATTATAGTTAACTTTTATTTAACTTGTAAAAATAATTTTTCTGTAAATAAATATTTAGTAACTTGTATCAAATATAAAAAAATCATTACAATGAAATAATTTTTGTGTAAATAAAAGTTTAGTAACTTGCATTAAATAAAAAAAAATCATTACAATGAAATGATAACTAATTTACTAACTCCATTACAAAATCAAAATGTCCTCCTAATATTATGCAAAGCCTCGTACATATCGTCCTCAATATATGTGTTTTGAGTTTCTTCATTGTCGTCATTATTTTCGTCTTCATTGTCGTCATTTTTGTCGTCTTCATTCTGAACTTCTTTATCTTCACTGTAGTCTTCATTCCGATCTTCTTCATCTTCATTGTCGTCTTCATTCTGATTATCTTCATCTCCATCTCCATCGTTATCTTCGCTTGATAGTTCATCGTTAAAAGCCGGAATAAACGTTGAACCTTCAAGTACCTTTTCTCTACCGCATTGATCAAACCAATCCTTAAATAGTACACAAGTCCTTAATGTTTTTGGGATCATTTTCGATCTTTTGTCCGTGAGCATTCGTTCACTTGAGCTGAAACAACTTTCTGAAGCTACTGTTGACATTTGACTTGCTAGTACATCCCAAGCAATACTCGATAGGATGGGGTAACAAGTTTGGTTACTCTCCCATCACCCTAATATATCAAATTCCATATCTTGATAGGATAAGCTTCTATCAACATTTGATAAGTTGAATTCCATCTAGTGGCCATATCGAGATAAAGATTATTTTTTACTTTTAATCCCATTGCTTTAGACCTTTTTCTAAAATCTTGCATTCTTTTAGTTGATGATTCAACATTAGCAATGCAATGTCTAACTTTATTTATATGTATCTTTATTTCACGCAAACCATCTTTAACACAAAGATGCATAATATGACAAATACATCTAACATGAAAACAAGTCGAATCTAACATAGGATTTAATTGAAATTTTAGTTTATCGATGGCTACTCCATTATTTGAAGCATTATCAAAAGAAATAGACATAATTTTTTCGCCAATACCCCAAAAACGAAGTGAATTAACTATAGAGGTTGCAATCATCTTACCCGTATGCGGATGTTCGAGTTTTTGAAAATCTAAAATTCGTTTATGCATGAAAATGTTTTCATCAATCCAATGACCGGTGACACAAATGTAACTAATTTCCCCACGACCGGTCCACATATCGGACGTTAAAGATATTTTAGACGATAAATTTCTAAACATTTCTCTCAAAATTATGACTTGTTCTTCAAATTGTAAATGAACGTATTTTAAACAAGTATTACGCGACATGCGTTGAAATTGTGGTTGAAGACATTGTTGAATGATACGTTCTACAATAGGATTTCCTGAAAATTTAAAAGAAAGTTCGGCTTGAATGACTAGTCTTGCAATGCCTCTTTTCATTACCTCCTCATCGTACGTAAAAGTTTTATGACTTTGTATATGACAACTAATGTCATATAGTGGATTTTCTTTCAATTGTTCTAAAATTTCAAGATATTGTGGGTGATGTGTCATTAGATGTCTTTTCATACCGCTCGTTCCACCTTTCCTATTAGTGTGTTGAAATGTTGACGTACACCATATACATTGAAAATGTTCTTCATCAATTTTTTTGAAAACAGGCCAAACCTCACTAGTTTTTTTCCTTTGTGTAGTACTACCGGTGGGGGAAAATACTTGTGTTTCGGGTACATTTTCGAATTGGGTCGGAAATTCTCCGGCATTTAAATTTTCAAAATTTGGTAAGGGTGAATTTAGTAAGCAATTTGGCGTGTCTTCCGGTTGTAAGTAATTTTGTGTTTCGGTACTAAATTCTACGTTAATATTTCTTCTCTTTCTACGAATCGACGAACTACCACTAAGACGACGTGACGAACTACCACTAGGATTCATATTATATAAAAAAATTAACTACAAACAAACACAAACAACAAATAAAACAAGTTAAGGGAATAAATCTTACCAAATTGACGATTCAATAATTTGCTCGGGAATGGAATTCGGGCTCGGGAATCAAATTGGATGATTCAATAATTTGCTCGGGAACGGAATTCGGGCTCGGGAACGGAATTCGGGCTCGGGAACCAAATTGGACGATTCAATAATTTGCAAAATCGGGAAATCGAATGTTGAGACTTCTCAAATAATATATGAAATATAGTTTGAAATTGTTTGTGATGTATAAATGTAAAAACTGGGTCATATTTTTAATAAAAAAAATTTTAAAAAAAAGTAAAAGAGTCGTTGCCAACGACTCTAACGAGGGGGCGGGGCTTTTAAAAAAATAAATATATATATATATAATATAAATGGCAAGGCCGGCCCCTTAAGGCCATCCTTAAGGGGCAGGCCAAGCAGGCCTGGCCGGCCTTACCCGTTAGGCCGGCTGTCAAGCAGACCGGTCAACGGCCTGCTTGACACCTTTAGTAAATCCTAATTAATGGATCATTGTTGTACCATTGAAATATTGGTAGATTGTTAACATGAGTAGCAACATCGCATTTAATTTGTGCAGTTTATACAAAATTGCCCCTTGTGCGCTTGAATTATTTTTTTTAATCTCAAAATGAAAAAACTAATAATCTGTAAAGCTCCAAAAACATGTTAGAGATTTACTTATGTAAAGATAATAAATTATCTGTCTTTAGTTATTTTTTTTAATATTCATCTAGTGGGGCTTTTCCCAAATTATCTTATTGTGCCTCTATATTACTCATTTTTAAATTTGGGAATATATATATAAATGACCGTAGTATACTATACATGTCAAATATACATGTGGTGGAATGAGAAATGAAATAGCTTTCGTTCTGATTTAGCTCGTAAAATACTTAAGGGCCAAATCAAGCCGAGGCTCGTATAAGACCAAGGTGGGTTGTATAACGATTATAGACTGCACTCAGATGTATTGAGCTACCTACATACCTTTATATTAGGATCAAGTCTAAACGTAGTTCAATATATTAATTATGGTCATGTACGAGGTTCTTAACTCGGTTTATAGAGATATGGGAACGTACTGTCAGATCGTACTTGGTACTGTAGAGGTACTGTTCAATTGGTCAAAAGTCCTTTTAATAATATTAAATGGAGCTATTTATAGATACTGTACTTTTTGTACGAATGATCGTGAGATATACGGGATGTCTTACACGTGCCCTGGGATGAACGTATCAGATTGTTTGGGTTAAGGTGATACCGGGTCCGCTCCAAGATAAACACGCGGGTTATATAGTGTTTTGCAAATAATGATCTTTTGATTTAGGACCCATTTGTAAATACCTCACAGAAATTATCTCCAGGGTCGTACACGAACGAGGTTGGACTTTACGAGGCTATTCCATATATCATTAAGTCCCCCAATTTATGGATTAATGCGTGTATTGATCCATTAATTATTACTTTATTGGGATATGGGTTTTAATGATTGCTTTTGCAGCGTCGTGTCAGATTCCTTGAGGTATGCACCATCATTATTTTGACACGTGTCTGATCATACGAAACGTCTGGTTATATTGACCGTTGGATCCCTGGCGGCCGGGCAATCCTGATCATTCCTTTTGGCGGTTCTTTATAGTATAAATAGACTGATTTCTGAATCATTTTTACCACACACCAAATATTTTTAACTTGGTGCTAGGCTCGTTTTCACAGTAGGGTTATTCACTAGAGGCTCGTATTTATCTCAACATCTTCGACTTAATTATCCGGTACATCTTCTTTCATCTCTTAAATTTATAGTTATGGATCGTGAGAGGTTAGATGAAACTGTAGATGTCGTAGGCTCAGATGATAATTCAAGTTTAAGTTCTGGATCGTCAGATTCAACTGATTCAAATGACGAATCGACTGATATTACTGCTCCCTTAGATCCTATTGATCCTTTGGATTTAGAAGGAGGGATAATCTTAATCGAGATTTATTTGTCAATACTCTCGAAGAAGGGAATAGGGTCAAATGGCTAGATATTAGATCTACTGTTAGTGAAGGTCGTATTCAGCAAGCGTTTAGAAAATATCACATTCCTTCTAATTTCGGGTCTTTAATTCCTAGGTCTTCAGATCGTATACATACTCCTCCCCGTAATTATCGTACATTCCATATAGCACATCTTATGGCGGGGCTCTGATTTCCTTTACATCCTGCTATCATTAACATCTTAAACCATCTTCGTCTTTGTCCCTCTCAACTGTTGCCTAATTCTTATCGCCATCTTGTTTATTACATAGTATTAATGCAAGTGCATAACTCCGAGCCAAACATAAGGAATTTCAATAAATTTTTGCATCTAAATCGATGTAAATCAACTTCTGACCTAGGTTTCTACTATCTTACCCCTCAAAAAGAGTTTCGAGTACAAGCTACTCCGAAAGATTCTTATGGGGCTTGAAAAGATAAATACTTCTATCTTGCCATGCCCGACGAAGGGGAGTGCTTCGTAAATGGAATGTCCTCGTTCCTATGAGGTTGAGAGTTGGGTCTCCAATGATTTCAGAGGAGGAAATTAAGAAAATATTGGAATGGTACTATAGTACCGAATTAATATCTGAGCTCATGCTCCGATCTTGTGGGCTTAGTGCTGCTGATATCGAGCCTGTAACTGACATATGTAGAATATTATTTCCTTCTTCCATAGATTGCTCGTATATATCACATCGGACTTATATTCATTTCTTTTTATTACAGTTATGTCGGCTCGTGCAGCTAAATTGAGGAAGGCAAATCAGGCTCGTAGGGCTCCTGCCCAATCTCAACCAACTTCGTCCCAAGGAATTCGTATCTCCGAACCGACTCCAGAAGTGAGAACTCCAGCTGCAGCTCCAACAATTGGAAGCCCAGCCGCAGTGGCACCTCCTGCTCCTATCCGGGTTCCACCCACTGATCGAACCCGAACGCAGAAGCGTGCTCGAGTCGATGCTACCAATGAGGCATTGTCTTCTTCTGGGCCACGGTTTATGGCACCAGGACCTGGCTCTTACGAAACTAGTGAAGAGGCCGGGGTAAAAGAGGTGCTTCACCGTTTGGAGGCTCTCTCCATTTTCGACTTCTTGGAGCTGAACATCAATGAAAGGCCTCCGATTAATGACTATCTCACACCACTAAACCTTCAGCCTCGTCTTTACAAGGAGAGCAGTGTATTGCTCGGTCGTTCCGGGGATACTGCTTTGGAGTTATATCAACATTCCATGCTCCCGAGAGATAAAATGATGATGCTTAAGCATGCTCATCCGTGGATTGAGAAAGTAGCTGCTTGTTTAACTAGTCAGGTAGTACTGTCTCATATTTGTATTGCATATAACTTTTGTCATCGAGACATATTCTAATTCGTATTTTATTATCTAGGTGAATTTATGCATTCATCAGCTATCTCTTACTTGTTCACATTACAAGTATGAGTGTAAGAGACTTGAGGATCAATTAAGAGATTATAAGGGAGCAGTGGAGGCCGAATTGGTTTCAAGCCGAGCAGATGTGAAAAAAGCCGAAGATAGGCTGAAAAAGGCAGAGACAGACTTGAATACCGCACAAATAGCTGTAGAAAGATTGAAGAAGGCTGAGGCTGATTTGAACACCGCACAAATGAAACTCGTTCAGGTGCAAGGGGATTTCAAGAACTTGCAATCCGAAGATCTGGAACGTCAGAAGCAACTTTACTTGGCTCGTTCCCGATTAGAAATAGAAAAGATGAGATCATACGAGCTTGGGATGGCTGATGGTACAAAGAAGTATATGGAGTCTCCTGCGTTTCAAGCTCAATTGAAAGAGCAAGTCATAATGGCTTGTAAAACGGCTATTAAGGACTTCTTAAAGTCGATTCAGCTCGATGAGCTTATGATGAGCAAGGCTCTGAACGATCATCTGGATGGTTTCTATAAAGCCTTAGACATTCTGCGCAGGGATGGTGTACTTCCCTCAGAGTTCGACATAGAGGAATTTGCTTTTAAATACGGTGATGCTGATACCGTTCGACCCTCGCTGACGCCTGACGAGGTAGAGGATCTTGCTAACTTCCCCGAATTTAAAGACATAAATGTTGTGCAGCTGGAAAAGGAACAACTTCAGCAAACTCAGGCTAGTGCCGGATTCATGCGAGCCTTGGAGACTACTGTTGATCGAGGTGAAGACTCAAATGTTGTTGTTGCTCCAAATGCGTCTGAAGTTGATGAAGATCGGACGTATCCTGCTCCAATTTCCAGCCTCGTGCCAACAGAGAATGAGATGCCAAATTTGGTTCCGGAGAACGTACCTTAGTCTGATAAACTTTGAGAAACATCTTTTGAAATGTATGTGAACGAGCTTAGCTTTTAATTTAGTTTTATGCTGTATTTTGACAATGACATCTATTTCAAGCATTTATATTTGTGTCAGTGTATCTTCTTATAATCCGTTCAGGTTATAAATGATGTTGTTAATATCAATGCATCAGCAGTAACATAATTTGTGTATTCATCACTTAACTGGAACAAAAATATCCTTTAAAATGAATTAAGCATAGAATCGTCATAAATTGTTTACATTCCATGGTCGGGGTAATTCTTTACCCTCCATATCTTGTAATCTATAGGTCATATTTTTGGTAACCTTCACGATTTTATACGACCCTTCCCAGTTGGGTTCGAGTTTCATCACGGTCTTCGATATTTCGACCTTCTTTAATACCAAATCTCCAACTTGGAAGGTTCGTAGATTGACTCTCTTGTTGTAGGCTCGTATCATCGTATTTTTATGCCTTAGGATATTAGCGTATGCCTGATCTCTCACTTCATCAACAATGTCTAATTCAAATTCCCTTTGTTCAACATTAAGATTTAGGTCATATGACATTACTATGTCTGTCATTACCTCGATTTCCGCAGGTATTTTTGATTCTGATCCATAACCGAGGCAGAACGGTGTTTCACCAGTCGATGATCTGGGTGTTGTGCGGTAAGCCCATAAAACTCCGGGTAACTCGTCCGCCCATCGCCTTCTTTCACCATCGATCTGAGTTTTAATGTGTTGCAATAGAATGCAATTTACAACCTCGGTTAGGCCGTTAGCTTTAGGGTGTCCTACCGAGGTGAAATGTTGGCTGATCTTCAATTCCTTACACCAATTCACCATACTCTTGCCATTGAATTGTGTTCCATTATCAGAAATTAACACTCGAGGAATGCCAAAGCGACATATGATGTTTTTCCATATAAATTCTATCATCGCGTGTTCTGTGATTCGTGCAACAGCCTCCGCTTTAACCCACTTTGTAAAGTGTTCTAAAACTACAATGATGAATTTCTTTTGTCCTTGAGCTGGTGGAAAAGGACCTGCATACAAATGAGTTTAATGAAATTGTTCGTGTGAGGTTCGTATTGAGCAATTAATGAAATATGAAGAACCTAGGATATCAGTTCCCCACTGGTCGAATGGATAGGCAATCTTTATTGCTTCCATTGGGGTTCCCAGTTTATGGATCGCATTTGAGTGTAGTTGACTTTCTTTACAGTGTCGTGTGAATCGCACTACATCTTCAACCAAGGTTGGCTAGTAATAGCCTTGTCGCAGGATTTTTTGGGCCAGTGAACGACCCGCCGAATGGTTTCCACAACTTTCCTCGTGTATTTCTCTCATAACAGAGATTGCCTCATCAGGGTGTAGGCATCGTAATAGAATGCCTGATATTGATCTCTTATATAACTCATTATTAAACATAGTGAAACGAGTCGTCCTGTGTCGAACCCTTTTAGTTTCTGTTATATCCTCTGGAAGTTCTTCAGATACGAGGTATCGAATGATAGGTGATCTCCAATCATCACTGCCATTAAGTAATGGGGCGACAATAATTTTTTTCATAATCTCGACCTCGTTCGATATTAATATCGTAATGGTTCGACTTCTTATACCAACCGATTGGTTCCCGAACTTTGCTAATGCATCATCTCTTTCGTTTTCTTCCCTTGGTATTTGTAAAAGTTCCACTTGTGCAAAGGTTTTCATCAGTTCTTGGGCTCTCGTCAAATATTTGCTCATCGTTTTCTCTCGAGTCTCGTATGTACTCCCAACTTGTTTTGAAACTAATTGCGAATCGATAAATATGTGCAAGTGAGTTATTCCTAAAGATGCAGCCAACTTCAACCCCGCAATTAGTGCTTCATACTCCGCTTCGTTGTTTGTGACATCGAAATCCAACTTGATTGCAAACTCCATGTCCTCTCCTGTGGGTGATTGAATCCAAATTCTTATACCGCCTCGTTTAGCCATAGATGAGCCATCAACGTGCAAGAGCCAAGGTTTAGGTACTGCAGGTTCGGCTACGACGCAACTTACTGACATCTCTGAGAGAAAATCAGCGATTGCCTGTGCTTTGATTGCCATACGAGGTTTGTATTCGATGTTGAATTCTCCTAATTCGATTGCCCATTTGATCATACGGCCAGAAACATCCGGTTTGGACAATACTTGCTTTAGGGGTTGGTTTGTCAATACCACGATGTGGTGAGCATGGAAGTATGGTCGAAATTTTTGGGCTGTTCTAATCAATGCCAAGCCTCATTTCAATGGTCGTATAATTTAATTCTGCACCCTGCATCAGTTTGCTGACATAATAGATCGAATGATGATGCCCAGCTTGATCTCGTACGAGGACTGCACTGATGGCTACTTCCGACACACCCAAGTACAAGAAGAGGGGCTCATTGGGAATCGATTTTGTTAAGAGTGGTGGTGACATTAAGTATTGTTTCAAGCTCGTAAAAGCCGTTTCACATTCGTCCGTCCATTGAAAATTCTTCATATTACGTAAAATTTTAAAGAAGTGAAGACCCTTGTCTGCCGATTTTGAAATAAATCGGTTAAGGCTGGCCATGCGACCTGTTAACCTTTGCACATCTTTTACTGCTTTCGGTGTTGGCATTTTTAGGATTGCTTCGATTTTTTCGGGGTTGGCCTCAATACCTCGTTCGGTTACGAGATAACCTAAGAATTTTCCCTCCGCACTCTTGATAACCCTCATATTTACGCGATTTACGACATTCATTCGACATGTTTACTATAGGTTTGCATTATATTTTTATCCCTCAAATGCGTTTAATATCACTGTTGAGTGCCGCATGAAGATTCTATTTTGCAAAAAGGGATACGCAAGTATAGGCCAAAATCGAGAATATCTCAAGAATCAAGCTCTGATTGAATATTGAATAACACGGCGTTCAGACGCCGTGTATATTGGCTTTCAGACGCCGAATTACACGGCGCTCAGACGCCGTGTTTCTTGGCGTATGAACGCGCGAGGCAGAAAGTTTGAGTCCTCCGCGTCCGAACGCCATATTATCCGGCGTCCAGACGCCATGTATCTTGGCGTTCAGACGCCAGACGGGGCCCACATTCGTGTTTATTTTTAGCCCTAGGTATAAATACCTCTTCCAAACTTTGTATTCGTGTTCAAATTTTATTTTCCTAAATTGAGTTGTAAAGATCGGAGATCGAGAGACGAGATTCAAGGATTATTGTAAACAGATTTATTCGACAACGGGTTTAATCGAAATTATTTTCTTTAATCTCTTTCAATTCTTGTCGGTTTTATCATGTTTGCTTTATTGATTGTTGATTGTTTCTTCGTATCTATGGAGTAATCCATCTAATTCTGGAATAGGGAATAGCCCGATAATATGTTATCGAATTAGATTATAGAACCGTTGATGTTACATCGCATATGCTTATGATTTGAATTCTCTGTTTTTAATGCTTGCGAATTTGTTAGTCACTTATTTGCATGATGATAGATAGTATGTGAAGATTCTGACAGGTGACATCTAAATCGGAACCCTAGTATTCAAACCTAGAATCCTAAATCACGAAAGTAGTTTTAGGTCTTTTGAGGAATCGATACACTATCACAGAGATTAATGAATCTGAGTTCAGGCTAATTGTCACGATAGTAGGAAATTAACTGACTTAGGTAAATTATTATGCTTCGACAGAAGGTGATGAGTACTATTGGATAGTGTCCTTCATAAGTAGCGATTGTAATTTAATCGGTAATATAATTGAATTGATAACGTATGTCGTGGTAAATCCTGATTCCGGAATTTCCAATCATATATAACTCAAATCAGTTTTATTGCGTTTTGTTTAGTTTTCTTTACAACTTATCTCGTGTTTTCGTTAGGCTTAGATTACTAATAATTGATAGGCTAGTGCTTGATTATTCGGTCTTCATGGGAACGTTATCTTTTGTACTACACCGAAGCCGTGCGCTTGCGGTGTTAGCACATCAAGTTTTTGGCGCCATTGCCGGGGAATTGAATAGTCAATATTAGTTTTTAGCAGATTTTGGTGAGACTAAGCTATTTTTTATTTTATTTTTAGTTTTTTAATTTTCGTTTTTTATTTTAATTTTAGGATTTTGATTTCTCTTGTATACGAAGTAATATCGAGTTCGAACTAGATCCGGAAATCGAGAAAATTTTTCGTGCTAGGAGAAAGCTACAAAGACTGAAAATAGTTCAACTAAAACAAGTATCGATGGCTGCTGAGAATGTGAATATGAACGTTAATGCGAACGCGAATGCGAATGCAAACGCGGATGCACAAGGAAATGTGAATGTGAATGCGAGGTCCCTGAAGGATTTTGTGGCACCGAATGCACAGACCCTGCACTCGAGCATCAACAGGCCTACTGTAGATGCGAATAACTTTGAGCTCAAGCCATCCCTTCTACAAATTGTTCAGCAGAATCAGTTTGGGGGTGGACCTACTGAAGAGCCGAATCTCCACTTGTCAATGTTCTTAGAGTACTGTGACACTCTAAAGATGAACGGGGTTTCCCAGGATGCTATCAGGCTGAGGTTATTCCCGTTCTCACTGAGAGATAAAGCGAGGGCGTGGTTGCACTCGCTACCATCGGGTTCTATCAGAACATGGGATCATCTCATGCAATGCTTCCTAGCGAGATATTTTCTCCCGAGCAAAACTGCACATCTACGAAATCAAATCACAACTTATGCTCAACGAGAGGGTGAATCATTGTATGAGGCTTGGGAACAATTCAAGGATCTTCTCCGACTGTGCCCACACCATGGGCTGGAGAAGTGGCTTATAGTCCATACATTCTACAATGGGCTGATTTACAACACGAGGATGTCAGTCGATGTAGCAGCTGGAGGGGCTCTGATGAATAAGAGTGTTGACGAAGCATATGATTTGATCGAAGACATGGCACTGAACCACTACCAGTGGTCTAGCGAAAGATCAACTCCACAGAAGACACCAGGTAAGTACGATCTTGATGCTATTACTCTACTTTCTGCACATGTAGAAGCCATGTCTAAGAAATTGGATTCCATGAACATGCATGCCAATTCTGTCACTAACCCACCCCCTATGTGCGAAATATGTGGTATGGTTGGTCATGTTGCATTAGAGTGTTAATTAGCTAGTGTACCAAACGATCCCTCTATAGAACAAGCCAACTTTGTGAATAAATTCAACCAAAAGAATGACCCGTTTTCAAATACTTTTGATTCTGGTTGGAGAAATCAACTTAATTTTTCGTACAAGCCAACTCAAAACGCAGTCGTACAACCTAATTTTAGGCAACCACCGGGATTTCAACAAAAGCCTTATAACCCTGTTCTACCACAGAAATCGAACCTAGAGTCTCTTCTTGAGAGTTTCATAGTAGCCCAGACTAAGCAAAACGAGGCAGTAAATGATGCAATTAAGCAACTAGCAACTAAGGTCGATTCTTTAGCAACTCATAACAAAATGCTAGAAAATCAAATTGCACAACAGGCTAGCAACTCGAATAGGACTTCTGGTTCTTTTCCCGGTCAACCCGAGACAAACCCAAAGGAACATTATAAGGCAATTACTTTAAGGAGTGGAACTAATTATGAAGGTCCTAGGATGCCTACTGAAATGAGTCAGACTCAGTTTAACTGATAAGGTTGAAAAAATGTCTAATCCCGACAACTCAAAAGACAAAACGAATGACGAAACTGAACCAGTCTATGTACGTCCATCACCATATGAACCACCCGTTCCTTTCCTCAGAGATTAGCTAAGGCAAAACTAGATAAACAGTTTGGAAATTTTTTAGATGTTTTGAAAAAGCTTTATATTAATATTCCATTCACTGATGCACTTGCACAAATGCCTTCATATGCTAAATTTTTTAAAGAGATTCTTTCTAACAAACGGAAACTAGAAGATTATGAAACCGTGACTTTAACTGAGGAGTGTAGCGCATTAATTCAAAATAAATTGCCTTCTAAGCTTAAAGACCCCGGTAGTTTTTCGATTCTATGCGTAATAGGTAACGTAAGTTTTGATCATGCATTGTGTGACCTTGGTGCTAGTGTTAGCCTTATGCCACTTTCTATTTCACGTAAGTTAGAAATGAGTGAGTTAAAACCTACTACGATTACTCTGCAATTAGCTGATAGATCTGTGAAGTATCCGGTAGGTATGCTAGAAGATGTACCGATTAGAGTAGGAATTTTTTTTATTCCTGCTGATTTTGTTGTTCTAGAGATGGAGGAAGATTCTCAAATCCCCATCATTCTGGGTAGACCGTTCTTAGCCACAGCTGGGGCTATTATAGATGTTAAGAACGGGAGGCTTTCATTAAAAGTTGGGGACGAGAAGGTTGAATTTAATTTAGCCAAATCTGTTACTTACCCTTCTTTTGAGAATTCGTGTTGTAGAGTTGATCAGGTGGACCGGCTAGTTCAAGACAAGCTCACGAAATACCACTGCAGTGATCCATTAGAAGCTTGTCTAGTGAACAACGGCTCAACGGGAGATGAAGATGAAGCTATTGCAGATATTGCTCGTCTTCTCGAGGGAAATCCACCGGTTGCATTCAATGTTATTGGAGTAAAGGAGTTGAGCAAAGATTCAAACGAAAGCAAAGAAGCAAACTCAATACCCAAGGTAGAATTAAAACCACTTTCCTCGACACTAAGGTATGAATTTCTTGGACCTAATTCTATGTATCCTATGATCGTGAATGCTGACTTGAGTAAGGAAGAAATCGATAAATTGCTTAGAGTCCTTAGGTCACATAAAAAATTCATAGATTATACCATAGACGATTTAAAAGGGATTAATCCATCGTTTTGCATGCATAAAATTTTGATGGAAGATGACTTTAAACCTTCTAGGAACATCAACGTAGGTTAAACCCTACTATGCAGGATGTAGTGAGAAAAGAAGTTTTAAAGTTGTTAGATGCTGGGATTATCTATTCTATCTCTGATAGTAAGTGGGTAAGTCCGATACAAGTAGTCCCTAAAAAAGGAGGAGTGACTGTTGTAATAAACGAGAAAGACGAATTAATTCCTACTAGAATAGTCACTGGGTGGAGAATGTGTATAGACTATAGTTAGTTGAACACGGCAATACGGAAAGATCACTTTCCCCTTCCCTTTATTGATCAAGTACTTGAGAGGTTAGCTATTCATTCATATTTCTGTTATTTAGATGGGTATTCTGGATTTTACCAAATTTTGGTTCACCCTAATGATCAGGAAAAAACCACGTTCACATGCCCTTATGGCACTTATGCTTTTAGGAGAATGCCTTTCGATTTATGTAATGCGCCTGCTACTTTTCAACGTTGCATGATGACTATTTTTTTCGATCTTATTGAGAATATTATGGGAGTTTTTATGGATGAATTTTCAGTATATGGCACCACTTTCGATATTTGTTTGTCTAATCTCTCTCGAGTGTTGCAGAGATGTGGAGAAGTTAATCTTGTATTAAACTGGGAACAATCCAATTTTATGGTTAGGGAAGGAATTGTGTTAGGCCACCTCGTATCTGAACGAGGGATTGAAGTTGATCGAGCAAAGTTGGAAGTGATCGAGAAGTTCCACCACCTACCTGCGTGAAAGACGTTAGGAGTTTTTTGGGCCATGCCGGTTTTTACCGGAGATTTATTAAGGATTTTTCTAAAATTACTAAGCCCTTAACTCAATTACTTGCTAAAGATGTTCCCTTCGATTTTAATAACCATTGTATTGATGCTTTTCGCAGACTAAAAGAAGCACTTGTTACCGCTCCTATTGTTCAACCACCGAACTGGAATCTACCATTCGAGATTATGTGCGATGCTTGTGATTTTGCCATAGGGGCCGTATTGGGCCAAAGAAAGGATAAGAAAATGCATGTCATTTATTATGCTAGTCGGACGCTAGATGAGGCTCAGTTAAATTACGCCACCACCGAGAAAGAATTACTAGCCGTAGTTTTTGCCTTTGACAAGTTTCGTTCATATTTAGTTGGCTACAAGGTAATCGTCTACACAGACCATTCTACAATAAGGTATCTTTTAAGTAAAAAAGACGCAAAGCCGAGACTTATTAGATGGATATTGTTATTGCAATAGTTTGATCTTGAGATTCGGGATAAAAAAGGGATAGAGAATACCGTAGCCGATCATCTATTTAGGCTTAGGGAAGATGAGAATAAAGATTCAAAAGAGATATTACCAATAGACGATTCATTCCCGGACGACCATCTCTATGCAATGACTAAGATAGATGCACCGTGGTATGCTGATTATGTTAACTATTTAGCGTGTAGGATCCTACCACCCGACTTCAGTTACCAACAGAAAAAGAAATTCTTCGCTGACCTTAAGCACTATTATTGAGATGAACCCCTACTCTTCAAGCACTGTGTTGATGGAATGTATAGGAGATGCATACCGGAAGATGAGATGGTGAGTGTCATGACTCACTGTCATAGCTCACCATACGGGGGTCATGCTAGTAAGTCCAAGACGGTAGCGAAGATTCTTCAATCAGGGTTTTATTGGCCTACTTTGTTCAAAGACGTTCAAGATTTTGTCAGTGCATGCGATAGTTGTCAAAGAACGGGAAATATTTCGTGGCATAACGAGATGCCCATGAATACAATTCTAGAAGTTGAGATTTTCGATATTTGGGGAATCGATTTCATGGGGCCATTCCCATCGTCGTGTGGTAACAAGTTTATATTTGTGGCTGTGGATTATGTTTCGAAGTGGGTTGAAGCGATTGCCTCACCAACAAATGACTCGAGGGTGGTAACTCGATTATTTAAAAGGATTATATTTCCCAGATTCGGTGTTCCAAGGGCAGTGATAAGTGACGGGGGTACACATTTTACGGAACGCCAATTCGAAGCTCTACTTACCAAGTATGGGGTCACACATAAAGTCGCTACGCCATATCATCCTCAAACTAGTGGTCAAGTAGATGTTTCGAATAGAGAGATCAAGGTAATCCTCGAAAAGACTATTTCAAAATCGAGAAAGGATTGGTCTCTCAAGCTAGACGACGCACTATGGGCTTACGGCACCGCTTTCAAAACCCCGATAGGCACGACACCCTTTCGTCTTATTTATGGCAAATCTTTCCATTTACCGGTAGAACTCGAGCATAAGGCATATTGGGCCATTAAAGCTCTAAACTTCGATCTGAAAAATGGCTGTGAACGAAGAATGTTGCAATTACATGAGCTCGATGAGTTGAGGCGAGAATGCAAAGATTTATAAGGAATGAACAAAAAAGTGGCATGACAAACAGATCAATAGACTAGAATTTAAGAAAGGTGATCTTGTCTTGCTATTTAATTCACGTCTGAAGTTGTTTTCGGGTAAATTACGATCGAGATGGTCGGGACCATTCGTAGTCGAAACAACATATCCATTCGGAGCTGTAGATATTTGGAGCGAAGGAACGGGAATTTTCAAAGTCAATGGACAAAGGCTCAAGCACTATATCGCAGGCGATCCAATCGAGCAAGCTATTACATCGCATCTTCGAAAAGCACCGTCAAATTAGGCCAATTGAAACTGCCACGTCGAGATAAAGACGTTAAACAAGCGCTTTTTGGGAGGCAACCCAAACGTATCATTTGTTGTATTTTAGTATGTTTATTTTTTTCGTTCTTTTTGTTTTTATTTCCGAATCCAAACATTTCGTGTTCAAACGCTGAAAAGAACAAAGCGTTCGAACGCTGTGTAAACCAGCGTTCAGACGCGAGCGGCATAAACTTTTCTCCTCTCGCGTCCGAACGCGGAAATACACAGCGTTCAGACGCTGTATAAACCAGCGTTCAGACTTGGGAGGCAGAAACTTTTCTCCTCCCGCGTCTGAACGCAGATATATACAGCATTCAGACGCCATATGAACCGCGTCTGAACGCGCGAATACCCGGCGTCTGAACGCCAGGTCGGGTTGAGAGTTTTATATCTTTCTTCTTGTTCTTTTTCTTTCTCTTTAGGCATCATTCAAACACTCGAACACCACCTCTAATCTCTCCCCACCCTATTAATCTCTTTCTTGCGAACAGTTCAGAAGCAGCATACACAAGTCCATATTCATCCCGGAATCGCGTCATCGTGGTAAGGATAGCTAAAACCCTCCTTTTAGTGTTGATTTTGGGTGTGAAATTAGGGCTTCAAATTTTTGGGATATTGGAACAATTGTTCGGTCGATTTGCTCGATTTTGGAGGGATTTAGTGATATTGGACTTAGTTTCGACGGTTTGATTAGTGCATTGTTGTTTTGAAGACTATTGAATTAGGGTTTGTGAATTTGGGCTTGAATTGGTACGAAAATTGGGGATATTTTAGTTTGATTTGCACCGGAGTGAATTGGGTTGGTGTTAGTGTACTTAATTTCGTTGGGTTATTGTGGCATTGTCGAATCGAAGGTTACCGATTAGGGTTTCTCGAGTGACATAGTAAATTTCGACAATTTGCATTGTGTTTTTAAAATTTTTGCTTGAATTACGTTGATTGTTGGGTTTGAGTTCGTTGGATTTGGTTTGGTTGAATTTGGCTTGATTGAATTTGGTTTGATTGAATTTTTCGAGGACTTGGTCAAAGAAAACATACCATTACTCTGCCCAAATTTTGGAAAATGGTTAGGACAAAGAATCCGTCAAAGGAAAAGGCTCCGGCGAGCTCTTCTCACCATCAACCCGAAGAACAAGATATAGATAGGCCGATTAGGTTTGATTCACCAGAGATTGAATCGACGTGGTGACGTCTGATGTCGCACGCGATCCACAAGGAACGCGCCCTTATATTCAGTAAAAACAAGACAATAAGAAGCACAAACATAGCCTACAATTGGTTGGGATTCTCGGACGAGTTACCAAAGATAAACATAACTTGGGTTCAAGAATTTTACGCAAGCTGCATAGAAGCCGAAAAATTATCCAGGGGGTACTGACACAGACATTCAGCTACTGTCAGGGTGTCGAGGTTAACTTTGGTTCAGAGGTAATAAGACACGTACTACACTTGCCGAACAACACAGCTCAAAGTGAATATGAGACAATGTTACGACGCCCAACCCAAGAATTCCTATTCGAGGTTAAAAGAGTAATCGCAAGTGACGACGCCGAATGGATTAAGAGTGGCACCACGCTGCGTCGGGCAGACCTAAAACCGGAGGCACTATTCTGGTATGAATTCATACTCTACCGGCTGATTCCAACAATGAACCGATCTGAGGTAACACGTGCTCGAGCGATACTCCTATACGCTATCCTCTAGAAGAATGTGATTGGCGAGGCAACATTGATTTACACGAGCCTCCGAGATGCTATCTCATCTATCACTGCTGATATGGGGCACCCCTCGGAGAAACGGAAGAGCCCGCTGATCTTCCTGCAATGATACATCTACTATGCGATACGGCTCAGGTTCCCACATTCCCCGACGATGTTTTCGATATCCCCGATGAGGACATAGTGTATGTTGAGAGTCAGAGAGGCCCCCCGCAGAAATGAGCACGACAGCCACACGAACCTTCTGATTTGCCACAACCGGATGTTGGGACTAGCTCGGGTGCTCAAGCACCACCTCCGTCGGACCCATACTATCAGATGCTCGCCCAAATCCAAGCTGACATCGCTGGAATTAAGACCGGTATGGCTACCATGCAGGCCGACATTGCGGCTATTAGAACCTGGCAGCAACAAGAAGACGCTAGACGCAACCCCACTACCGCAGACCCGAATGACGTATATATGCCAGACATCAATTTTGGGGGTGAACAGATGGATCCGCCGGGCAATGCGGATTGGAACCCCATAGATTGATCCGTTTATCCCTTTTCTTTTTCTTTTCCTTTTCCTTTTTATGTTTTATGCTTTTCGTTTTATGTTTTATGTTTTATGTTCTAGGATTTATGTTTTATGTGTTTTACTTTTCTTTCTTAGACTTTAGATCATTTTGTAATTCCAAAAATGATTAATCTAAATGTCTATTTTCTTCGAGTTCCAGTGTTTTCTCTTTTTCAGTACTATAGACAAACTATCTAGCGGAATTAGAAAGGCCATCCCCAATACTAAACAGGTTTCGTTCCTTTTTCCTTACAATACATGCACGCTATTTCATAACATTAGGGGCAATGTTCATTTCACAGTTTGGGGGTGTTTTGGTTTGATTTGTGTCTCTAGTTTGCAATATGAACACTACGACTTTCTTTTGAATCATAGTCTTATTATTATGATCTCTTACAACGATTGACTCGAGATAATGGCCAGACGTTTTAAATAAAATGCATGTTTTCTCTCTTCTCTTGGAAATGCTTTCTGTTAAGTTTGATGCTTTCTATAGACGCTAATATGATAGTAGTCTACGGTATAGGAGTTGAGTGGACCACCCGTTTTGAAACACGTAAGTAGCGGTTCCCAAGTTTTTTAACTTAGAATAACGCCTACCGGTACAACAAAAACATGAAAAAGATTATAAGTGTTCAATCGTTATTGCAGGGACTAGTTCGTTTTGTGACCTTTGACACTTGAGTGATTAAGTCCGAAGAAGTCTCTAAAAACTTGACGCCCTATGGCAGTCTAGCTTGGGAGTCGTTGACCAAAACTCGATACGAGTGTCACAGAAAGTCTAAAAAAATGAACATTGCACAAACCTGTCGAGTACGAAATCTTTAGTACAAGTTATTTATAGTCCAGCTCGATATTGTGTACCAGTTTGATGCTAAGTCTAGTTGGCATAGATGGGTACCACATAATACTTGTTACAAACGCCACTCGACTATACTGCTTGATGACTGCCTTATTTTGTGTTTTCTAGAAATTTGTCAAACTTTGTAGTTGATATGACAAACGATTGAGCGACCACATGTTTTTTCTTCTAAAAACGTTTCGTCATTAACTCTCGTTAATCGTTGTAAGATTGCATCATATTTGATCTGACAAAGATTCTTAGATTTTGTGGGTACATCTTCTGCAAACCCTCACGAGACTATAACTCGTCCTTTTTGGGTAACAAAAAGGTTTAAAGGCTTGTTGCACATGCTAAGTGCAATCGTATACTCTACGAAAATGAGTTTATCTTAAGTTTTAGCTTTAGTTTTACTTTTCGTTTGTTTACCCATTTGTTTGAGAACGAACAAAAGCAAGTTTGGGGGGGTTTGATAAACCTCAGTTTTACGCGATTTACGATGTTCATTCGACATGTTTACTATAGGTTTGTATTATATTTTTATCCCTCAAATGCGTTTAATGTCACTGTTGAGTGCCGCAGGAAGATTCTATTTTGCAAAAAGGGAATACGCAAGTATAGGCTGATATCGAGAACATCTCAAGAATCGAGCTCTGATTGAATGCTGAATAACACGGCGTTCAGACGCCGTGTATATTAGCGTTCAAACGCCGAATTATACGGCGTTCAGACGCCGTATTTCTTGGCGTCTGAACGCGCGAGGCAGAAAGTTTGAGTCTTCCGCGTCCGAACGCCATATTATACGGCGTCCAGATGCCGAGATACACGGCGTCCAGACGCCATGTATCTTGGCATTTAGACGTCGGACGGGGGCCCACATTCGTGTTTATTTTTAGCCTTAGGTATAAATACCCCTTCCAAACTTTGTATTTGTGTTCAAATTTTATTTTCCTAAATTGAGTTGTAAAGATCGGAGATCGAGAGACGAGATTCAAGGATTATTGTAAACAGATTTATTCGACAACGGATTTAATCGAAATTATTTTCTTTAATCTCTTTCAATTCTTGTCGGTTTTATCATGTTTGCTTTATTGATTGTTGATTGTTTCTTCGTATCTATGGAGTAATCCATCTTATTCTGGAATAGGGAATAGCCCGATAATATATTATCGAATTAGATTATAGAACCGTTGATGTTACATCGCATATGCTTATGATTTGAATTCTCTGTTTTTAATGCTTGCGAATTTGTTGGTCACTTATTTACATGATCATAGATATTAGGTGAAGATTCTGACAAGTGACATCTAAATCGGAACCCTAGTATTCAAACCTAGGATCCTAAATCACGAAAGTAGTTTTAGGTCTTTTGAGGAATCGATACACTATCACAGAGATTAATGAATCTGAGTTCAGGCTAATTGTCACGAAAGTAGGGAATTAACTGACTTAGGTAAATTATTATGCTTCGACAGAAGGTGATGAGTACTATTAGATAGTGTCCTTCATAAGTAGCGATCGTAATTTTATCGGTAATATAATTGAATTGATAACGTATGTCGTGGTAAATCCTGATTTCGGAATTTCCAATCATATATAACTCAAATCAGTTTATTGTGTTTTGTTTAGTTTTTTTACAACTTATCTCGTGTTTTCGTTAGGCTTAGATTACTGATAATTGATAAGCTAGTGCTTGATTATTCGGTCTTCGTGGGAACGATATCTTTTATACTACACCGAAGCCGTGCGCTTGCGGTTTTAGCACATCAACTCCAAAGGTGCATTTTGATGGGTTAAGTTTCATACCGTATTTATTCATTATTTGAAATACTCATTTTAAGTGTTTTAAGTGATCTTGTTCTTTCGTGATTTTTACGAGTCTGTCATCAATATAGACTTTCATCGAGTGATCAATTTCTTTTTCGAACATTGTGTTTACGAGCCTTTGGTAGGTCGCACCAGAGTTTCTTAATCTGAATGGCATTATATTGTAGCAATATACGCCTTTGGCAGTTATAAATGCTGTTTTTTCACGATCTTCTTTTGCCATCATTATTTGGTTAAAGCCTTGAAAGGCGCCCATCATACTGAGCAATGTGCATTCAGCAGTGAAGTCTACGAATAAATCTATTCGAGGCAAGGGATAAGGGTCACGAGGACAAACTTTGTTTAAATCGGTGAAATCAGTACACATACGCCATTTTCCATCTTTCTTTGGAACGACTACAATATTTGCTAGCCATTCAGTAAACTGTATGTCATTAATACAACCTACATCTAGCAGCGTCTTCACCTCAGCCTCGATGTTAGCATTCCTCTCTGGGCCGAAAGTCCTCCTCTTTTGCCTCACTGGTTTGGCAGCTGGGTCGATATTCAGACGGTGTTCAATGATTTTTTGGTCTATGCCTTTAAAATCTGCAGCCGTCAATGCAAAGATGTTAGCGTTTGCTCGTAAGAAGGTCACGAGCTCCTTTTCAATCATCGGACTTAGCTCTCCGCCGATCTTGGTAGTCTTTTCAGGGTCATTCGGGAGGAGTTGTACGACCTTGTGCTCAGTTGGTTTTACCGAAGTGTCCGGTGCCTCGGGCTTGTATTTCCCTCTATCTTTCTTCTTTTTCTCAGCCTCACGCCATTCTTTCTCCTCCAGATCAATCTTTGAGATTAATTCCGATGCTAGTGTATCAATGACATTTATCTCGGGGGTTTTTCTCTTCCTTTTCAGAGTTCTCGGCTCCAGTGTGGTCGTATAACACCGACGAGCCTCGAGCTGGTCTCCTTTCATTTCACCGATCCCGTTCTTGGTTCTAAATTTCATTTTCAGATGTAAAGTTGACACAACAGCCTCGAATTCGTTCAACATAGGTCGGCCAACTATCATGTTGTAAGCAAATGGCGTGTCAACCACCAAGAAAGTTACCCGCATCGTTTTTCTCTTCGGTGCGATGCCTAGTGACACGTCGAGTTCTATCGATCTTTTTGGCATGATTTGCAACCCTGTAAACCCCATGAGCGGTGTATTTACAGGTCGTAAATCCATATTGTCAAGCTCCATCTTTTTCAGTACGTCCCAAAAAATTATATCCGCCGAACTTCCTGTGTCAACTAGTACTTTATGGATTGCATAGTTTGTCACATCCATCGTAATTACCATCGGGTCATTGTGGGGCATCATCATTCCTTCAAAGTCCTTATCTGTGAACATAATTGCCTCGTCTCCGTGTGTCATAGTCAGAATTTCATGGGATCCTTGTCGACGACCCTCCGTTCGTATTTCGCTCAGTTTCTTCTTTCGTGCGCTCAAAGAGTCGCCACCTTCCAATCCTCCAGAAATCACGTATATATTTCCTTGAAAGGGTTGATTTCTAGCTTCAGGTCGGTGGTTCATTCCTTCTCGTTGGTCATTACGACCATATTGGGCCTCCTTGTCATCATTATCATTTCTTCCCTTTCCTCGATTTTCCTTCCTTTCGATAGAACGACTCCTGGGTCGTTCGTGATGTCTACGTTGCTCACGGTGCCTCATTTCTGAAATTTTTTGCTCCACAAAATCATGGAGGAACCCCTCTCGGATCAGCCTTTCAATTTCATCTTTTAACTGGAAACAATCCTCAATGTCATGCCCTCGTTCTCGATGAAATTCGCAGTAGTGCTCCTGTCCTTTCCGCGACACATGTCACAGCGATTTAGGTTGAACAATTTTCTCTGAATGTCGGGACTGTTGAATTGCCAACAAGGCCTGCCTCCTAATTGCATTTAGGGGCGTGTAGAGCTCGTATTTCGAGATATGCTCTCGACGAGGTTTATGGGACTTATGATCCTGACGATCATTTTTGTCCTCGTTTTTATCCTTGCGAGGATCGTTTTTTTAGAACTATTTAGCATCTTCGGAGTATTCATCCCTTCTATCCCTGTGCGGATAGTTTATGGGGTGATTTCTCTCGGTGCTTTTTAGTTCGTTCATTTCTTCTTGATTAATATATTTAGTAGCTAATTCCATCATTTCCTCATGAGTTTTTGGAGTTTTCCGAGTTATCGCATTAGCAAACGGCCCAGCTGATAGGCCTCGTAGCAGTATCCCAACCATCAATTCGTGGTTCATCTCTGGGAAGTCGAAAAGTTCTTGGTTAAATCGATGAATGAATTCTCTAAGGGTTTCTTTCGGCTTCTACTTTAAGCCCATTATCATTGATATGAATTTCTTGGTCCTCTTGTTGTTGGCAAAGTGATTTTCAAATTTCCGGATTAATTGGGAATAAGAGACAATCGATCCTCTGGTTTGACTCGTAAACCATTCCTGAGCTCGTCCAATCAAGGTTGATACGAATATCCTTGCATTAACTGCATCAGATTGATCCTGAAAAGACATTAACAATTCGAATGAAGTAACATGGGGTATGGAATCTCCAGTACCATCGTATTTTGGCAAGGTTGGCATTGAAAAGTTCTTATCTGGTAAATCCATCATGATTTCCTCAGAAAAAGGGGCGTTACGAGCCATTAGGGTCGTAACGTTCCTCACTCGCCTGGGCGCATCTTCCCCGGCGTCTAAGTTGGTTTTCTTTGTTCTTCCTGATTCTTTTTCCAAGTTAAGGTCATCCCCAAACAGCCTACGAGGTACGATGGGAGCCTTTTCAACTCGAGTCCGCAGCATTTCCTCCACTTGCAACTGAACCCTACGATCCAGTTCCTCCTGTGTTAATGTGATCATGTTGCTTGAGCCAGCTCCGACAGTCCTTGCCAGCGGTGTCTCTTCCATGCTCGTATCTTGATTGTCCACTGCAATAGTCGAGTTCATATTTCCAACGATCTTCAAGTAGCTTCCCACAGACAGCGCCACCTGTTTAGCTCGTAAAATACTTAAAGGCCAAATCAAGTCGAGGCTCGTATAAGACCAAGGTGGGTCGTATAACGATTATAGACTGCACTCAGATGTACTGAGCTACCTACGTACATTTATATTATGATCAAGTCTAAACGTAGTTAATATATTAAGTATAGTATGTACGAGGTTCTTAACTCGGTTTATAGAGATATGGTAACGTACTGTCAGATCGTACTTGGTACTGTAGAGGTACTGTTTAATTGGTCAAAAGTCCTTTTAGTAATATTAAATGGGGCTATTTATAGATACTGTACTTATTATACGGACGATCGCGAGATATACGAGATGTCTTACACGTGTCCTGGGATGAACGTATCAGATTGTTCGGGTTTGGGTGATACCGAGTTCGCTCCAAGATAAACACGCGGGTTATGTAGTGTTTTGCAAATAATGATCTTTTGATTTAGGACCCATTTGCAAATACCTCACAGAAATTATCTTCAGGATCGTACACGAACGAGGTTGGACTTTACGAGGTTATTCCCTATATCAGGTTCCAACTCCCAAATATCGCAAATTAGCAATTTAATATTTGAGGTAATTACACTACATTACAACTAATTATTAATGTTGAATATCATAATTTCCTTGGTTTACATAATCTCTCTCATGACTTCCTTCTTAGGCTTTTAACAAATCTAAATTCTATTTTATTATATTTAATATTTTATCCTACAATAGATCATTACATCTAATAATCCAGTCGTTAATTTATTTTTATATAAATTAGAAAATAAAGATTCTACGCTAATAGTGTTTAAAAACACTAGTTCCACAACCCTAATAAAGTCCACAACTACACAAAGACTGATTTAGCCCGCGAAACGAGAATTCCGAAACTGATTCCAGCCACGTGGCCATCAAAATAACCACGTCATCACTAGCTGTCTACGTGGCAGGCTCCTGCTATAAATCCTCCCTGCCACCCTTCCTTTGACTAAACTTATAACAAAAGAAAAGACTTTTTCCTGCATTTGGATTCTCCATGTTTTCTCAACAAAATAACAATACGCAAATATCTTATTGGAAAATTACACTTAGATCCTAATTTTATGGTCTAAATATTAACATTTTCCAACTTTCATTCGAAATTACTAAAACATCCCCTCATATTAATAGTATCTTACAATTATATTTTTTGTATATTGAAAAAATTACAATTTTACTTCATCTAAATTTCATGAATAGACCTTTAAAAGGAGGGTTGGTAATTTTTAATAATTATACAATAAATAAGGGGTCTAAGTGTAATTTTCCTAATATCATATTTTGTTACGCCTCTCCATATTAATTTCCCATCTCTCTCGCTCATTTTCTCCTGAAAGAAAGCAAATAGCTTGATTTTTCCGAAAAAGGTGACTGAATTCTCTTGTTGATGCATTTTCTTGACCCGGAATTCCAGGTCAATAGTTGAACATATTTCTTCCATTTCCAGTTTTTCTTTTTCTTCTTTTTTCCAATTCTAGAAAAGTTTCAAATGATTTTTATGTATGTACATTCTGATTTTTCTTTTCAGTGAGTTTTATGTTGAATTTATATTCGTTTTAACCCTAAATTTATTTCAATGAGTTGAAGAATAGTTTTCTTGTATTGTTTCTGCATTAATCTCTCCTGCTGTAAATCCAAAATTGTTCAATTTTTTCCATGTAATTCTCTGATTTTGGTAACGTATTCAGATTCTTCAAATCGAAGTCAATTCCAAAAAATTCAATTGGGTTTGTTTTCCTCACTTTGGATCAAGGTCTTATCCCAATAAAAATGCAAGAAATACACGTTTCCTTCATCTCTATCTTTATCTATCTCTATCTCTATATATATCACAATTTCTCCACGCGTTTTATTCTTTTATATCACGTTGTTCTAATTAAAGACGCACACAGACACACACACACACATATATATTCAATCGAGACTTATTATATATATTCGTGTAAATAAATTTCTGCAGTTTTAACCTAAAGAAGTAATCGGATCGGGAAGATGGACATTACTTACAAGCCATATATTGATCCAGAATTCGAAGTACTTATCGAAAGAATACATCCACCAAGGTTTGTAGCTAGCCTTCGTTAAATTGTTCAATATATATATAATTACTTCAAAGTTTTTAAAGTTGTTCATAAATAATTGGTTTTACGATTTTTTTCAGGGTTTGTGTTGACAATGATACCTATCCAGATTGCACCCTTGTCCAGGTTAGTACTTTGTAACTTCAACTTTTATATCTGTCTAATTTAACATAATGCTTTAGTTCTTTATTTTTAGTTGTATTATATGAAAATTACTGGTTCGATTAAGTTTCGTCACACCCATCTAATCTAATTTTGTGATTGGTCACTTCGCATGGAGTATAGGCATATATAATAACATGTAATTCTCATGTAATCAGCTAGGGTTGAACCAAACCCTAATAATTAAGGTTATCTATGGAGATAATGGGTTCTTATATTGTGGTGACTGGTGACTGGTGACTGGTGACTGACTATATTGGTATAGGATGGCATTTGATCAAGACCCAATTTGTAAATAATTTATGCATAATAGCTTGGTTTCTGAACAACATAAAATGAAATTAATTAATATAGTCATCATGCACAAAAGAACAAGGTTTGTAGTTCCAAGGTCTAGGCTCAAGAAAATGACTCCTCACTGTAAAAGAAACAACTTTACATGTGTGCATATTCATCTTCCAATACTTGTTTTTAAGTAAATATTTTTGGTCTCATTTATTATAAATTTCGTATATTTATTTCAGAACTTTACAAAAAGAGTGTAAAATTTTTAAGGGTCAAGTCCGTTAATCCCATTCATTTTTTGTTTTTACCATGGTCGTTTTTGGTGACAGGTTGATAGTGCTAATAAGCACGGGATGTTGCTGGAGATGGTCCAAGTTCTTACAGATCTTGACCTCGTCATTTCCAAATCATACATCTCCTCTGATGGTGGTTGGTTGATGGATGGTGAGGAGTTTACTAATTTAATATAATATTTTTTTCTTTAATTGGAAACATTGTATAGTATATGAATCTGAATTTACAAATAACAAAATAAAGTTGCTGACTTACATACATACAAGTCAGCCAAACATTATCTTTGTATTTTCTTTTAATGTGGGGTTTGTTTTGATTACGTGGTTTTCAGTATTCCATGTGACTGATCAGTTGGGAAACAAAATTACTGATGAAAGCCTCATACATTACATCCAAGTGGTTGGTTTTCCTTTATAATATTATTTTCGATTTGATTCAATATGGGGACAAGAAAACCAACAAAAAATGATGATTTTATATATAGGGCATTTGCTCAAGTAGGAGGGCTAAACAAGATAATGGTGAAAAAGTGAGGCCGAAACATGTGATGTCAGAACACATGGCACTTGAGATGACAGGGATCGACAGGCCGGGTCTTATGTCTGAGATGTCAGCTGTCCTTGCTGAGCTGGGATGCCACGTCACCGCAGCCGTGGCTTGGACCCACAACAACCGAGCTGCTTGCATCATCTACGTGGAAGACAGCAGCACTAAAGGCGGTCTCATCATGGACCCGTCTCGTATCGCCCAAGTCCAGGCTCAGCTCGAAAATGTGGTTGAAGCCCATCACTACAATGATGAGAAACGAAGCGTGAGGCTTTCACCCCCCGCCCCGGGCCAAACCCACACGGAGAGGCGGCTCCACCAGCTGATGGCCGGAGATAGAGACTATGAGGAATGTTGTTCTTGCTGTGGTGGCACTAGTGAAGATGATGAAATATATGGGTACGCGAGGTGTTATAATAATAATAATAATAATAATAATAAAAGGAAGGGATGTGACGGTACGCATGTGAAGGTTGAGAATTGTAGGGAAATGGGGGGGTATTCCATAGTTACTGTGAGGAGCCGAGATAGGCCTAAGCTATTATTCGACACCGTGTGTACTTTGACAGACTTGCAGTATGTGGTTTATCATGCAGCCATAAGCTCACAGGGTTCCACTGCATTCCAGGAATATTATGTGAAGCACAAGGATGGGTGTAATATGGAGACTGAAGCTGAGAAACATAGGGTTATCAAGTGTTTGATTGCAGCCACGGAACGTAGAATTTCTCATGGATTGAGATTGGATATTTGCACAAGTAACAGAACGGGGCTGTTATCAGATGTAACACGTGTGTTTAGAGAGAACGGGCTGTCGATAACGAGGGCCGAGATTGGGGTTCGTGGTGAAAAGGCAGTTGGAACATTCTATGTGAAAGATGCATCATCAGGCCAAAATGTGAATCCACAAACACTGGAGATTTTAAGACAAGAAATTGGTGGAGGCAGTATTATCGTCGAAAACAAATATTCACCTTCAAGAACGAGCGACGATCGGCCCAAGTTTTCGCTTGGCAACTTGCTGTGGACGCAGCTGGAGCGGCTTTCAGGCAATTTCAGGCCTATAAGATCTTGATCTTTTCTACATTGGCATGCATGTGAATCATTAGCAGATTCTTACTGTAAATAAATTTCATGTTCTCTTCTTTGACTGATACATATCATAATTTTTTCATCATTTTCAATGTTTTTACAAATTCATTTCTCTTGTTTCCTTTTTACTTTTTTCCAAGTGTCCGATAAATATTCATAATAGACTGGCATGGTCGACCAACTTCTAGTCCAATCAAAGCCTTGAAGTTGAAGGTCCCAAAGGATCATAACCCTTCACTACTAGCTTGTACAAAATATGTAAAACCACCTTAAAATTATATTTTATGAGTTGATTATTTAGATAATTCACTCTTCACAGCTTTAGATTAAATTGATCACCATTATCTTATTATCGGCAAATTATAACTCGAATTTGCTTTGCCGATTTTAAGTATATTTGATTGATTATTCATCTTTTAAAGTATATTTAATTTCGATCGAATAAATTTCAAACTTGAATTTCTCTTAGATAAGAGATAAAGTGGTATAAAAAGATGAAATCATGCATTTGTAAACCATCCAATCTTTTGAGAACTATGAAATATATTAAACATTCTTCAAATTCTTCTTAGTGAATATTAATTCTCAAAATTCCTAGCTAACCATTTAAGCAATGTAGGTATTCCTAGCAATCTATTTATGTTACATGCTACTTTTTAAAGTGCATTTAGAAGATTAGTTATCTAATTATAAGTTTTTTATATGATTCACTCCACTTTATATATCAATATTAACAATATTAAATATGTACATGACCATGATATAAAATGAAAAATATTACCTCTGACAAAGATTACCTCTATATTTTCTAGAAATATGCTATTCCAATTTGAATAAAAGTTTATCCATATCCATATGGCTTAATATGCTCATAACAATGAGATTAGAATAATGTTTTTAATTAATTTTTCATATTCAATGCTCAAAGATTAAGTTTAGATACTTCATTATTTTCTTAAAATACATATCTGATTGATATATATTAATTAGCGTGTTTTGTTTTCGAATATGTTTGTCACCATAATCTTAAACGAAGTCTGATTTAATATTTTGCTGAAGGTTTTTTTTTTTTTTCTTTTTTTAATTTGAAAATGTTATAAATTCTTGATATTTGTGTAAAACATATTCAAAGTGTACTTATCAGCACTAACATATTAGAATTGAAGATCCATACTATCCTAAATCAAAATGTCATGGTTCGCCAGATCGATCGCAAACACTCTGAAGCTCGATGACGACGAAGATCAAGTCATGAAGATCGACCCAAAAGCCGAAACCCCAAACGACGATGCTTCATCTCCGACGTCGCCGTCGCGCGGTGTCAAAGAGGACCTATCGGAGCTCACGAAAACCCTAACCAATCAATTTTGGGGCGTCGCTTCGTTTTTAGCCCCAGCACCGCAAGCTGAACCTAGATCGGAGCCTGAGACATCGAGACCCGAGCCTGATTCGATTTTGGGGATCCGAGGTGACTTTGCGGAGATTGGGGGAAAGTTCAGGAGCGGTATTTCAAGGCTATCGAACAACATTAACGTGTCTGAGATTACTAAAATGGCTTCGAATTTCCTGCAATTGGAATCTGATGATGAAGATGCAGAGATGAGGAAGGAGGGTTTCGATTTGGTGAGTACAGGAGCTGTGGGTGTGACTGAGGAAGTTGTGGCTTTTGTTCGTGATATTGCGATGCATCCTGAGACTTGGTTGGATTTTCCATTACCTGATGATACTGGAGATCATGTTGGTATGTTGAATCTCTATTATTTGCCTCTTATTTCTGATTTATATGAGTGAGTTTTGAGCTACTCTTTGTGTTAGACCAATGATGGTCGATTGTGATTAGTGTTGGTGGTGATACTAATTAGATTTCTTAAAGCTATAGGGTGATTTGTTAGTTAATTAATGCTGTGATAATTTACATTTCAACTGAAAAGGCTATATTATTCCTTGTTAAGAAAATTTGAGTAAGGAATTCCATTACAGGTTTGTGTTGAACATGTATGTGATAATGTGAATCAATTAGTGTATAAACTATTGAAAGTTAGCATATTCGATTAAATTGAAACTGTAGAAAGCTTTAGGTTTACACAAGAGTGGAATGTATTTGAGTTGACAACAGTGTATGTATGTTGAAGTGTATCTGTCTATGATGCATGGACACTATGAAAAGGCGAACCAAACAGTATCAAACACGCAGAAGCACGGCGGACACGTGCCGCACGGGCTCCCAAAATTGTACCCTCTTCTCCAATGTCTAATCCTGATTATGAAATTTTAATTAGGTTATTTAATCCTCCATTTCTACAATACTATTATGTTTTTCTTTCTTCTTTTGGATAAAAATTGAATAACTTCGGCCTTGGGATCAATTAGTTCTCAATTTGATATACTAGCCTATTTTGTAACTTGCAACAAATTAAAGAATCCCTTCAGTGCGAAAGAATATATACCTTTTTGTTTGGATCTAGGACATTCTTATTTTTATTGTTTAATGTTGAGTTTTTATATTTATTGTAAGAACTGGCATGTCGTTCTTTGTGCATCATATGTCTCTATAGTTGTTCAAAACTGTATTTTATGTATTTACATCTTCATTGAAATTTTTATAAAATAACAAACCATACAGGGCGCTCTCATTTACCATAACTGTTTTAATCATACTTCCTTGATGTACTAACTAAACTAGCATTGTGGATTTTTTGTAGTAAGTCTGCTCTTAGTATTTCATGAAGCATGAAACTTAGTTCATTTGTAAATCTTCATATTCTTTAGTGACCGTGTTGTGGATTATTATGTTTGGTATTGGCATTTGCATTGGAATGGAGATTTGATTTTGTTATTGTTTGTAAAAATTAGATTTTGATTTGTCGGATGTCCAACAAGAACATGCCTTAGCTGTTGAACGACTTGCCCCAAGATTAGCTGCTTTAAGGATTGAGCTTTGCCCTGGATATATGAGTGAAAGTTGCTTCTGGAAGATTTATTTTGTGCTCGTCCACCCTAGACTGGATAAACAGGATGCTGAACTTCTGTCAACACCACAGGTTCTCATCTTTTTTCCTCACATTCTTCTCCTAACTCTTCTTTAACATATTTAATTTAAGCAAGAGAGTTTTTGATTTGAGCTGGAAGTAAATTGATATGGAACACAATACATCTATTTTTTTTAGTTATTGTTGGATGCATAGTTGGCGCATCTAGCAAAGGGGAGAACAGTATGTGTTGAGCAACTTTGTTCGCTGATGTTAAGTATTTGGAATTTCAAATCTACTATTGTTGCACGTGGATCATAAATGTCTGTAAAATTAAAAAATAATGATCGAGGTGCTGTAAAAATTTAAATTACTTGAATTCTTATATCATTGAAGATTGAAATATATAGAAATCAATAAGATAAGTGATACTCATGTACAGTAAGGTGTAAACTTTTTTTAGTTACTAAGGTGTAAACTTTTTTGGTGGTTGCTTATGTGGCTGTTGCGTATGTGGGCGAGTATGGAAAAAGGTCCATGAAGCATGATTATAATCTGGGACAATAGTCTTACCTCTATAAGTACAATTATTGGACACTATATACATTTTCCATTTAATTGATCATTCTGTTGTGTTACTGAATGAGTTGGCTGTTGGAGGCTATTTGCCCACTGTCTTTCAATTGTCAGGGTATGATTCGGATGCCCTCCAAAAAATAATTGCAGATTTTCAAATTTGGAGTAGTTTGTTTTGTTATTCGTCTATTCATCTTACCATGAAACTCAAGCATGCTATCCGTAAGAGTAAAATTATTAATCTCCATACTGGCCGCCGTGCAGATAGTCGAAGCCAGAGCGTTGCTGGCTCATGAGTTAAAGAAGCGAACTACAGCTAAACCCGAAGACTTGTCTGAGAAAAAATCTATTGATTCAGAAGAAAATGATGTTTCTCATCATGAAGAGCCCCTTTGTGTGCCATCACCTGAAAATAAGCAGGATAAGACATCTGACCTTAAAATAACCACTTCAACAGCTTCTGAAATAGTGAAGGTCTCAGTTGACAGTAACAAAAGCCACAATTCTGTGACTGAAGAGGAAGTTAAAAATCAATCTCCAAAATGTGATGTTGAGAAAGACGATGATGATGATTGGTTGAAGGAAGAAACATCAGAAATTGGTGGAAAAACAATTCCCATTGAGAATGAGGATGATGTGTCGTTTAGTGATCTTGAAGAAGATGATGATGATGAAGGTGACGTGCCAACAAGTTACAGAAAATCAAATTACAGTTCTTCTGATAAAGAGTCGCGAGATTGGGTCCAGTTGGGAAAGAATGCAAAACACTCCTCTGACAATGAAAATGCTGCAAATAAAGAGTCAAATGACTGGCTAGATGTCGATGACATTGTTGTCACTTGATTTTCGATGATCATGAATGTGTCCTCGTTTATTGTTGTGATGTGAATATATTCATAATCATTTGTCTTTGTATTGCATTAAGGTTTTCAAATGGTCACGATTGTATATATAATGCTCTCATAAAATAAACATCCGATGTTGATTTAATATGAAAGATTTTCTTAAAATGCTTCGTTGAAGGCTGAGCTCTCTGGGAGCACAGGCTTTTATCTGAATTGGCACTAGTATTAACTTAATTGATATTTTCTATATATGTTATCTGTTGGAATATTTTGTGGATTTATATTATGTGCATATTATAATTATAAGCATTTGGGCACATAGACGTGTATGCATTGCGGTTTAGATTGTATATCATATATTAAATAAGGTATGATCTTAATTAAGTGATCAAAATTAAGTTTTATAGGACATGGTCATCTATTTTGGTATGGGGACATATTTTATAAGTGTAGAAACATTGAGGAATAAATTGTAATTTATAATGGGCTAATTTGCAAATAAGTCCTAATTGAGGTTATGATCCCCAGTTGACGTACGACAAAATTTTCTCTCATTTCTCTCTGGAATCCCATCATCTGAAGAAAAGTTTCATCAGGGTACGATCAACTGGAAGACATAACAAAAGTCAATTCCATTGCTATGATTCAGGTATGTTTTCAGTTTATCGTTTTCTACGTGATTATCATAGAGTTCGAAGATTCGAGGCCATCAAGTTAAATTTTTCCATCAAGTGGTATAAGAGCCCTGATTAAAGAACTCATGATTCTCCGATCCATTTAATTTCTCGGCATATATCGAATTTGTGGTGATATGCATTCAGTATATGAGAAATATTTTTACTGAAGTTTATGAATTTATTTGGATTAAATATGGATTAAGCTTATGCATATTTATGAGGTCAAAGAATGAAGATATGCATATTCAATATATTTTTGAGGAGATTGTTTCTTCAAGTTTTGGATTAATGTTTGTATGGATATGGTTCAATTTTGCATTGGAGGTGGGTGCTTCATTTTTTTGGGACACGTGTAGGTGCATGAAGTGAAGGTTGTGTTGATTCCATGCTTAATCATAGGGGTGGCAAATGGTTCTCAACCCATGGTTCCGACCCAACCATAATTGTTTTAGGTTGGGTCCATTCGATTCTAAAGATGGGTCCATTCGATTCTAAAGATGGATCCATATTAATTTAGATTGAGCCTAACTTAGAGGGTGTTTGGCTAAGCTTATAAGCTCTTTTAAACATCTTATAAGATGCTTGAGAGCTTATAAGCTCTATGCAAGTGTTTGGATAATTTTTTTAAATAAGATCTTATAAGACCCAAAAATAAGATGTTTGGGTCTTATAAGCAAATAAGAAATAAGTTAGCCAAACCCAACTTATTTCAAAATCTTAAATTTTTGATGTTGTTTATATTGTTAAAAACATAACAACCTTATCTAATTTCCTCATTTCTAACAATATTCTTCTCCGATTTTTATTTTTTATTTTTATAATTGCACAAATTCTTTCTTATAATATTTGAAAACATCTTATAAGCCCAATAAACTTATTTTATCCAAACACTTGAGAGCTTATTTTTTAAATAAGACCAAACATCTTATAAGCTCTTAAAACATCTTATAAGTTGTTACAACTTATAAGATGTTTTAAATAAGCTTAGCCAAACGCCCTCTTAATACAAATTAGATCATTTTGGTTCAAAAACATATACCATCCTTTACACTACCATCAATAGGCATAACTATTCTATCACATAAAATATTTATTATAATAACTCAAATCTAACTTTTTCGAATAAAAATTCTGAAATATTTTAATAGCTCAAATAATATATGTTGCTGAAGAGATATTAAATATGTCTAGCTCACTTCTTCATATATATTGTTTTGAATTAATATTTAATTTTATATTTCACTTCATAGTTCACTATACACCATGTATCTTATAATTAAACTACTTATATATTTTTTTAAAATGTACATACATAATATGCATATAAAAAATAAAAATATAAAATGGAATAGTATTTTAAAATAAATGATCCAATTTGATTGGAACCCAAGTGATGAAACTTGCTATCTGCAACCAAATTAATAGGGCAGCTACATCAGAAGCAAAATTACGACACATTTAATTCCAGATCTTGACTGGTCAGTAAATTAAATAGAGATTCTGGCCCTATTTTCCTGAAACAAAATACATAAATTAAACTTCAATTGAATATATAATTAGTACAAGCCATGAATGATGAGACTGCTAATATAGTACGAAATGATGCCTGTATGTTTAATTAAAATATTTCAGCAACATATATTATTTGAGCTATTAAATAATTAATTTACTTTCAATATTGAACAATCGATTTATGATTAATTTATTTGAATACATATTTTGTTGACAAGCAAAACAAACATATAACAAAATATTTTATTAATATACAACAAACAAACAACTATGTGATCTACAACCTTATTTATCTCATTCATCCTCATTTTTGTGATGTTATGGATTCATATTAGGTCATTATGGTTCCATAATGGTTCCTTGTGTAAGAACCAATTGGAACCAATACAACCCAATAAGAACCCAATCTACATTGAAACCATACTTTTGGTTTTATTTGGAACCAAATTCATCTTGCTTTCAAATCCAATTGGACCCGACCCAAATCCGATCCGATTCGATCCACCCATTTGCCACCCCTACTTAATCATTTTGGTTATGACATGTGTATTTAGTTGGCTTCTATGCATGACACCTCTATGCACAAATAATTTTAGTGGGTTTTGTTTTTCCTTGCTTTGGGCTAACATTTTTTTTTGGAAGACAAAGCCCACTATAAAGAGATAAGGTTGATTGGGCTCCGATTTTGGTAAGGAACCAAGCCCAACATTAAATTAAAGCAAACTTGGGCTTCTTTTATAATTTATTCTTAAGCCCATTATATTAAAAGGTTTAGCCCAAATTTAGAATGGGTTGGATTTAGGATCCGGGTGTGATGGTCAAGCCCATCCAGCCCATGATGTTGACCGTTGACTGTTGACTGTTGTCTATTGACCGTTGACTTTGACCATTGACAAAAAAAAATTCTTTAGGGAATTATGCTTGATTCATAATGATTTAAGGTTGCTTATACTAAGCATGTCAAGTAATTTATGGTGATTAATTGAAGCAGCATGTTACCAAAGTAACCTCTCCTATCTAGGTTTTTCGAACATTTGTTACGATGATATTTGTATGTATGATTTTCATACAAATAAATGACCGGCACAAAGGAAGGTTCATTGTTTGGCAAAAGATTAGACACACATGTAGTGGTAAACATGTGACGATTATCAGGTGTCCATGTGGGAATTGAGTTGGTCTAAAGAAAGGCTTAATACTTGATAGGATTTAATTGTCAATGTTTGATCGCTACACCAAGAGAGTCACTTGCAAGTTAATTCTCTGTCCAAACACTAGGATTTAATGTTGCACCGATTTTCTTGTGATGGGTTTTTCATTATGAATCTTTGTGATTTGCTTAAGGTTAATATATGTGAGCTTTTTGGATTATTTTGTTCTCTATTCAGTTAATTATTCCGCTATTACTGCCAACATCAACTCAATCCCTGTGCTTAATGGCACAAACTTTAAGGACTGGAAAGAGAACGTCATGATAGTTCTCGGTTGCATGGATCTAGACCTTGCACTAAGAGAGCCACATTCCGCTGATCATTCGGATGAAAGTACCTTTGATCATAAGAGGAAAATCGAGAGGTGGGACCGTTCAAATCGCATGAGTTTTATGATCATGAAGCATGCAGTTCTAGAAACATTCAGGGGCACAATGTCTGAAGAGAGTAATGTTAAGGCGTTTCTGGCGGAGCTCGAAAAACGCTTTGTCAAGAACGAAAAATTGGAGACAAGCTCAATTCTGCACAGTCTTGTTTTCATAAAGTACAGAAACAAAAGTAATATAAGGGAGTACATCCTGGAGATGTCTCATTTGACATCGAAACTAAAGGCATTTAAGGTAGAGCTGTTTGATGACTTGCTCGTGCATTTGATTTTGATATCTCTTCCTACACAATTCAAACAATTTGTGGTTAGTTATAACTGCCAAAAGGAGAGGTGGACTCTTAATGAGCTCATTTCGCATTGTGTGGAAGAGGAAGAGAGGCTGAGATATGACAGGGTAGAAAGTGAAAGTGCTCATTTGGTCTCCTCCTCAGGCATTAATAAGAAAAAGGGTAAAGGAACTGCGGTGTCAGACCCAAAGAAGAAGCAGTTAAGGGGGTCCACTGGGCCCGGTAAGGTTGATTTATGCTTCTTATGTAAGGACCTTTCTCATGACAAGAAAGACTGTGTCAAATATCACACTTGGCGTATTAAGAAAGGTACATGTCTTGGTCTTGTCTGTTCTGAGGTTAATGTGATTTCAGTGCCTAGACAAAGATTCGGGTTTTACTATCCACATAAGTGTGTCTATGCAGAGTTGTCTGAATTGCGGAAAGCCAAGTGATGCTGAAAGATTCATCTATATCGGCGATGGAAAATCAATTACAGTTGAAGCAATAGGCACCTTTAAGTTATTATTAAGAATTGGTTTGTATTTGAATTTGAAAGAGACTTATGTTGTACCGTCTTTTAGATGGAATCTGGTTTCTATTTCTGTTTTGGACAAATACAGTTTTTCTTGTTCATTTTGAAATAATTAGTTTAGTTTCTTTCATAATTCATATTTGGTTGGAACTGGTTCTTCATCTGGCATGGATAACCTATATTTGTTGGATTCCGTTGCTTCATTTAATGAAACTCTACATGTAGATTCACGTGGCACTAAATGCAAATTAAGTAATGAGAATTCTTATTCGTTATGGCACAAGCGCTTAGAACATATTTCTAAACAAAGAATTCAGAGGCTTGTGTCAAATGGAATTCTTGACACACTTGATGATACAGATACAAAAATATGTGTTGAGTGCATTAAAGGCAAGCAAATAGACAAGAGAAAATTTGGAGCCGAGAGAGCTAAGGATGTCTGAAAACTTATACAGACGAACATTTGTGGACCATTTTCTATGCCATCGTAGAATGGTCAACAATATTTTATAACATTCATAGACGAATACTCTCGTTACGGTTACCTCTACTTGATACATGAGAAATCTCAAGCATTGGACGTGTTCAAATCATTTAAGGCCGAAGATTAAAATCAACTAGGCAAAACAGTTAAAAGTATCAGGTCTGATCGTGGTGGTGAATACTACGATAGATATGACGGATCAAGTGAACAACGTCCATGACCTTTTGCTAAATTACTAGAGGAATCTTGGGAGAAGCACTTAACACTGCAGTTTATTTACTAAATAGAGTTTCAACAAAGACTACGATCAAAACCCCTTCTGAACTATGGACAGGTAATACCTGTGTGCTGAGGCGAGGGCTTATAGGTCAAGTGAAAGGAAATTGGACTCAAGAACAATCAGTAGATATTTTGTTGGATATTCAAAAAAATCACGGGGGTATAAATTTTATGATCCCACATCCAGAACTTTCTTTGTGATGGGAAATGCTTGGTTCTTTGAGGATATTGAGTTTGGGGGGAAGATAAGGTTAGAGACTTTGTCTTTGAGGAGGATTTGGTAACTATTCATTTTCCTACAGTTGTTATTGACCATGATCAAGATTTTATTCATGACACAGTTCAACAACAACATTCAGGACAAAAAGACAATGTTGAAAGTCTCCCCGAGGAACAAACCCAACAACCTCTAGAACTAATGCCTAAAAGATGATCAACTAGAGAGAGGAGAAGTGCGATTTCGGATGATTATGTCGTATTTCTCAATGAACATGAGGTACACATTGGCCCGATGGAAGATGATCCAGTCACTTTTTATCAAGACAATAATGGTTCTAACTCTCAAAAGTGGATTGATGCCATGAGTGAAGAAATTAATTCAATGAAAGACAATGACATTGGGATCTTGTCTCTTTGCCAGAAGGCGTGAAACCAATTGGTTGTAAATGGATTTTTAAAACCAAAAGGGATTCACAAGGCAATGTGGAAAGATATAAGGCTCGTCTTGTCACTAAGGGATTCACTCAGAAGGAGGGCATCGACTATGAAGTGACTTCTCTCTGATTTCTTCGAAAGACTCTTTCAGAATTATTATGACATTAGTAGTGCATTTTGATTTAGAGTTACATCACATGGATGTCAAAACATCTTTTCTTAATGGTGACATTGAGGAAACGATATATATGGTGCATTCGAAAAACTTTGTTTATTCGGATTCAAAGGATATGGTATGCAAACTTAAGAAATCCGTCTATGGACTCAAGCAGGCTTCCTGTCAATGGTATCACAAGTTTCATCAAATCGTCTTATCATTTGATTTTGAGGTAAACATTGTTGATGACTTTGTATACCATAAGTTTAGTGGGAGTAAGGCTATTTTTTCTAGTTTTGTATGTGGATGACATCTTGCTTGCCACAAATGATATAGGCCTGTTATGTGAAACTAAAAAATTTCTATCAACAAAATTTGAGATGAAAGATCTTGGTGAAGCATCTTTTATATTAGGAATCCAAATACATCGAGATCATTCTCGGGGTATTCTTGGATTATCTTAGAAAGGCTATATCGATAAAGTACTTAAGAGATTTGGCATGCAAGATTGCAAATTAGGTAATACCACAGTGGCTAAAGGAGACAAGTTTAATCTCAATCAATGCCCCAAGAATAATTTGGAATCTAAAGAAATGAAAGATATCCCTTATGCGTCGGTTATGTGGAGCTTGATGTATGTGCAAGTCTGTACTCGTCTAGACCTCGCATTTATTGTTAGGATGTTGGGCAGATACTTAAGTAGTCGGGGTATGGATCATTAGAAAGCAGCCAAAAGGGTTTTGCGGTATTTACAGAGAACAAAAGAATAGATGCTCATGTATAAGAAGTCGGATCATCTTGAGATCATTGGTTATTGTGATTCCGACTTTGTTTGATGTCAAGATAGCCGCAAATCTACTTCGGGCTACATTTACTTGCTTGCTGGTGGAGCAGTTTTTTAGAGGAGTGCTAAGTAAACACTCATCGCGTCATCCACCATGGAAGCATAATTTGTAGCAACTTATGAGGCATCAAACAGGGGGTTTGGCTGCAGAATTTTGTCACTAGGCTGCGTATGGTAAATGGTATTGAAAGACCACTAAATTTGTTTTGTGACAATAAGTCCTCAATCATGTACTCGAACAACAATAGGAGCTCTTCTAAGTCTAAACATATTGACATTAAGTTCTAGTTGTTAAAGAAAGAGTTCAGAGTGGTCAATTATGTATTGAGCATATTGAGACAGACTTCATGATTGCGGATCCACTTACTAAGGGTGTGACACGTAAGCTTTTTCATGAGCACACTGCTCGAATGGGTGTCGTACATCTAGACTATGTCTAGTTTCAGTGGAAGTTTGTGTAAGGTATTTGCTCAATATTTTGGCTTATGTCATGACATTTATGGCCTTTGGGCATGAGGTTCTTCAGTTTTCACTCTGAATGTTAAAGTTTGAATCTCAATAAGGCTTAATGTTGGACCAGTTGGAAATAGGCAAGTTTGACCACATTACATGTAATTTCCACGTTCCACATTCCATATGCTCAGGCCATGTCATTAGTTGTAATGATACACGTGACCATTGTTGGGTTTAGCTACGCTATGTATTTTGTGGCGACAGTCTCCTTGATCCTTGTGTCGATATGGCCGATGGAGGGGACTGGTTTAGATGACTGAATAAAGCAGCTTGCTCGAGATATTAAGTTATAATGTGTGATATACAGTCATAAGGTGTATTTTATATGCACATATATAGTCCAAGTAGGATATTGTTCGAATATTTTGTGGACTTATATTATGTGCATATTATAACTATAAGCATTCAGGCACACAGACGTGTGTGCATTGCGGGTTAGATTGTATATCATATATTAAATAAGGTATGATCTTAATTAAGTGATCAAAATTAAGTTTTATTGGTCATGGTCATCTATTTTGGTATGGGGACTTATTTTATATGTATAGAGACCTTGAGGATTGAATTGCAATTTATGATGGGCTAATTTTCAAATAAATTTTAATTCAGCTGTAAATAGAGGTTATGGTCATTTTCTCTCCTTTCTCTCTGAAATCCCATCATCTGAAGAAAGGTTTCATTAGGGTAGATCAACTGGAAGACATAACAAAAGTCAATTCCATTGCTATGGATTCAGGTATCTTTTCAGTTATTGATTTCTACGTGATTATCATAGAGTTCGAAGATTCGGAATTTTTCCATCAATATCGTTTTAATTTTGTTTTTTACTGCGTCGAAAATATGTATATTTGCAAGTTCTAGTTCTACGTGGTCATTAGTTTTAAGGTGAAAATAAGTTATTTAGAATTCTAAAAAAAAGTTGTTTAGGAGTTCTGCAAATCAAACTTACTCTTCCAAATTTCTAAAGTTAAAGTTAAGTAACAATAGCGGTCCTCCATCACGATGTCGAATGAAACTCTCAAGTTGATGAGGGGTTATTTCAAACTGATGCTAGTATTTTGTAATTAAATCAGAAATATTTTGGTCATATTTATCCTCAAATGCATTTCAATAATCCTAAATCAGAATTCAAAACCAGAGACCTTGTCCCGCTACAGAAGCATTTTTATTTGAAGTGTTATTAAATTTTTCCAAATGACAGGATGTTTATACTTTTTTGGGAAACATATGTTTTAACTTTTTTTATTTCATTTTTTACACCAAATTGCAAATATGATTTTTTTTATCGCTTCTAAATATTTTTCACTTTTAAATTTTAATCACGGCTTCATTAGCATAATTGTTTTAAAATGTTCCTCGTTATACAAGTTATGAATCACTTTGTCAAGTTGTTGGATCAGAAAAGTACAATCCAATTTATTCTGCCATATATTCTTAATTTTAACATTAAAATCATAGGACAAAAATCGATATTCTTTATTACATTTGAACTGAAATATTTCAGCTATATTTGTTTATGTTTTTGAAATTCAATTTCAAGATTTCAAATCACAAATCTACTTAACACACCAAATTTTCATCTCAATTTTTTTTTTCAACTCTACTTTTTCAATCTCCAATATTAACTACCTATCAATCAACACATCAATCATTTTACACATCCATCAATTACAATTAATATATACATTATTTTACACACTTATATATTTATTTATTTAAATAATCATTACAAAAATAACTAATTCAATCATTAAACATCAACCAATCATCATTGATTTGACACATTACAATTTTCAACCTAATTCTAAAAACATAAACAAACATCTACCATTTTCACACGAATTTCAATGGAACGCCATTCTCGAGAAATTTTTAAAATTCTAACTTAAAAACATAAACAAACATAGCCTTTGGCTTATAAATAACTTGGAAAAATTGCAGTTTTGGTACAATGTGACTTACATTTTTCTTTGGTACACAAATATGAATTTCGATTTCGGTACACTAATATGGATATGCCTGAGTACAAATTTCTCAGAAAATTCAATTTCAGCCGAAATATTAATTAATTTTCATCGAATTTGAGGATTTTGCTTAAAATACCCATATGTATATATATAAAAGAATTGACCTATTTTGGCAAAAAATGATTTTGACTTATCTCTTTTTAGGTAAAGTGCACTTCACCTCCTCAAAAAACTTGTATTTTGCACTTTCCCCCCTAAAAGTGCAAATAAGAGACACCACCCCTTAAAAATTTGATATGTGCATCACTTTGCCTTAATTACTATTTTCCGTCTAAATATGGATCAGAAATCATTTAAGTGATTTTTCCGTTAAGGACATTATCATTTTTACTATTTTTTCGTGATTCTCTCACATGTCCAGATTTGGGCCCAAAACCATTGTACTTTTCTAATATAACATCTTAATTAAGATTGCAAAATTCTCACCACGATCTCATTCTGCATTTGTTGTGAGTTCCTATTCTGATAAGATTTTTTCTACCATTCTTTTATGATATAATGGTGAGAATTTTGCAACCCTAAGATGATATGTTAGAGAAGTACAACGGCTTGGCTCAAGTCCATGCATGTGAGAGAATCACAAAAAAAAAATAGTAAAGATGATAATGCCCTTAACAGAATAATCACTTAAATGATTTACGTTCAAAATTTGACCGGAAAATAGTAATTTGGGCAAAGTGATGCATAACGTCGTTAGCTAGACGATGCTACAAAGTTATGTTGCATGGTTTGATGGTTCCAACTTCATGTTTCTGACCTCATGATATTGAAAGCCTTCGTAAAAAGTTTCAAACGATGTCTATTCACTTTGAGGATCTTCCGTGTAGTTGAACTTTGAATGTAAACTGCACCATAGGAAAAATTATCAATGACAATAAACGGTCCAATCCAACGGGAACGTGGCTTACCCGGAAATAGCTTGAGGCGAGAATGGGAAAGAATAACTTTTTGTCCTATGACTAAGTTCTTTCTTGAGATCGTCTTATCACCAAAAGGTTCCGTTTTATTCTTGCAGATCTTCGAATTCTCATTTGTTTCGTTATGAATTTCCTCTAACTCTTCGATTTTCAACTTCGGTGCTTGCACAATAGATGGAAGTGTTTTAGAAGTTGATGAATGTAAAGAAATACGAGAAATATTAAGAAAAAGTGATTGAAGGGAATCATGGTCCGATTTCGTCTCTTCAAGTTCTCGGTTTAGCTTAAATTGCTCTTCCTTCCCATCTAAGTCGTTAGTGGTCAAAGCTACTTGCAACGAATCGCCATACTCAAGTTCGAATATAGTCTATGTCAAAGAGTCAATAACATCTATACCAAAAATGGAATGATCATTAGAAGGGTACTTCATGGACTCATATATATTAAAGTTTATGATTTCTCCATCAAATTCCATAGTAAGAGTACCATCATGTACATTAATTTTGGTTCTAGACGTTTTCATGAATGGTCTACCAAGCAAAATAGGAGCTAAGTTACTAGACTCGTCATGACCCATGTCGACAACATAAAAGTCAGCGGGGAAGACTTGATTAGGGGTGGAAAATGGGCGGGTTGGGTTGGGTTTGGGTCGGTTTCAGCGGTTTCGTGCTAAAATGAGTTGGGTTCTTAAATGATTTTTAAGAAAGAACCAACTCAACCCAAAAGGGAACCAAAATCAACACAAAAGGGAACCAAGCCCAACCCAACACAATACCTTATATTTTGTTGTTTAATTTTAGAGTATTGACAAGCAAACAATTTGGGCCTAAGTTGAAATTAGTTGGACCCAACTTGTAACCAAGTTGGAACCAAATAAAATTTTCTGAAGAACCAATTCAACCCAAATTGGGTTGGAACCGTGGTTCCGGATCCATTTTGCCACCCATAGACTTGAACAATAACTTGAACTAAAATGTCCTCAAGAACACCATCAAGATAAGCATTAGATCTATCAGCTAATTGTATTATAACACCAATTTCTTTTAGCTCTCCTACATTCAGTAATTCGTAAATAGATCGTGGCATGACATTTACAGATGCTCCTAAGTCTAGCATGGTTCTCTCGATTTGCATATTTCCTATCTTACAAGGAATCGTGAACATACCTGGATCCTTGCATTTTGGAGGTAATTTCTTTTGAAGCACGGCAAATACATTTTCTCCTACAAATACTTTCTCGTTGTCTATAAGCTTTCTCTCGGTCGTGCATAATTCCTTGAGAAATTTAGCATAACGAGGTACTTGCTTAATGGCATTGAGAAGTGGGATATTTACCGCAACTTTTCGGAATGTCTCGAGTATTTTCTTTTCTTGCTCTTCTTTCTTTGACTTGGCAAATCGGCTCGGGAAAGAAGGTGGTATCACGAATGTTGGTTTCTTCGTGGTATGTTCTTTATCTTTCCTTTCCAACTCCTTCTCATCTTCGTGCTTTGAGGCTCGTTCAGGTTCTTTCTATTCTTCTCCACTCCTCAAAGTAACGGCACTTGCATTTTTCTTTGGATTCACGATGGCTTGAGATGGAAGTTTGCTCGAGTTTTGTGTCACCAACTCGTTCATAGTAGTAGCCATTTGTCTCATTTGATTCTCCAAGTTTTTAATGGCATTTTGACTCTCATGTCGAAACTTTTCCATGCCTTATTGGAATTGTTGAGTACTTTGTTGAAATTGTAGAGTGTTAGCCATCATAGTTTTAAACATTTCTTCCAACGACATACCTGATGATTGAATCACTTGAGGAACTGGAGGTCCTTGCTAGTTTTGATAGGAAGGTCGCGGAGCTTAACTCAAGTTATGATGATCCCTCCATCTAGAATTGTATTAGAAAGGGGATCATATTTTCTTTGTGACGGTGCAAGAAATCCAGCTGCATTTGCTTGTTCGAACATCTCGTTTGGGAGTGTAGGGCACACTTCGGCTATGTGTCCGATTCCGGAGCAATTTTCGCATGTATTAACCTGTTAAGTGTTCTCTAGAGCTATTTTATGCATAAGAGACGTTAGATCGTTCACACATTGATTAAGTAAATTAACGTTTACCTTAATTGCTTCCTTAGGTGCGTGATCTTGGCGTATGCTGAATTGCTGGGAGTTAGCAGCCATATTGGAAATCAGATTTCTCGCTTCAGTCGGAGTCTTATAAATCAGTGCACCACCACTTGCAGCATCAATCAAATTTCTATCCATAACAGTGAGTCCCTCATAAAAGTACTGGATAAGAAGCTGTTCGGGAATCTGATGTTGTGGGCAGCTTTCAACTAATTCTTTGAAACGTTCCCCGTACTCATAAAGAGTTTCACCCGTAAATTATCTAACTCCACAAATCTCCTTCCTAATATTTGCCACTCGAGATGCTAGAAAGAATCTTTCCAAGAATTTCTTTTCCATCTCGTTCCAAGTATTGATTGAGCCGTAGAGGAGAAAATAGAGCAAATCCCTAGCTTTGTCGGCTAAGGAAAAAAAGAAGGCTCTCAGTTTAATTTGATCCTCGGTCACATCTTTCGGTCTCATAGTTGAGCAAACCAAATGGAATCCCTTCAGATACTTTTGCGTGTCATCTCCTGCAAAATCACGAAAAGTAGGTAGTAAGTGAATAAGTCTAGTTTTTAATTCAAAGTCTACCTCAAGATTGGGATAGGGTATGTAGAGAGGTTGTTGATTCAGATTTGACATGGCCATATCCTTCAGAATCCTTTCGTTGCCATTAGCGTTAGCACCGTTACTAGGTGCAACATTAGCAGCGTTAGCCATGGGTTCGCATTCTTCCTCTGAATCACTAGAAAAATCTGTTCGTTCCAGCGCGAAGTTTACTCCGGATGATGAAGGGCGTGGAATGGTGTGGTTACGTTTCCTTGTTTCCTTGCACAAGAGACGAGCTCTTTTTTCGATCTCGGGATCGTATTCGAGTTCACCTGCACGAAGTTTTCTAGGCATACAAAAACTAAAACAAAAATATTAGTAGCAAAGGAAATAAATCTATAACACCGTTCCCTGGCAATGGCGCCAAAATTTTGTGGGTGTCGAATCCAACAAAAATAAAACCTACTCAAAATAATTTGTAATCAGTGATAAGTAGGGTCGATCCATAGGGAATGGTGTATAAATAATTCCTAAGTTACTAATAACGATTAAAAGGATGGGGGATTTTTGGATTTTTAACTAAACAAATTTAAAAGATGCAAATTAATTGAAAGCAATGAGATTAATTTCGAATTCAATGAGGTGAGAGATTTTAGTCTTCGGATATTTCGGTATTGATTCTATAATTCGATCATCAATTGTAAAGATAGTTCAATATTCTTTAGTAAATTAGCTATAGTCGTTAATAAGCTCTAACGACCTAGTTTTTTCTTATGTCGTCGATAATCAAAACAAGCTCTTTGATTACTTCTCTTATCAGTTAGACAACCCTAAACAAGCTTTTAGGATTTAATCTATCGATAGCATTCATGTACTAGAAAAATACTAGTTCCGATCAATAAACGCACAAGCTTGGATTATTTAAATCAGATCACTAATTCCCATAACGACTAATTGAAAACTTGTCCATAATCAACATCATTATTTGCTACAATTATTAGGGTTTACCAAACAATTACGGATTTGGGTCCTAATTAGCGGAATATAATTCTAATGATTAACTAATTGGCCAGATTAATTAATCGATCAAAATATATTATCAATAAATCACCGAGAAAAAGTAAATACTCAAAGAACAAAGAAATTAAAAGCATAAAGCAATCTCACGAATTAACGGAAATCAAATCTTAAATTCCTTCGACTAAAATTATGTGCTTAGCAACACATAATCAAAAACCGTACAAAAGTGTTGAAGAATTCGAAATCTCCAGAGGAAGAAAACGTGAATAATAGTCTAGATGTCTTTGTGGAATAATATTACACTTATTTAAACCTAGGAGAATCCTATCTAAACAAGGAAACCTAAAAAGATAGGATTTTAAGAATCCTAATCCAACTAGAATTTTTCAATAAAAGGAAGAAAACGTGAATAATAGTCTAGATGTCTTTGTGGAATAATATTCCACTTATTTAAACCTAAGAGAATCCTATCTAAAAAAGAAAACTTAAAAAGATAGGATTTTAAGAATCCTAATCCAACTAGAATTGTTCAATAAAAGGTAATAAAATTCCTAACATAAAAGAAAATAGTTCCCAACATAATTGGGAATAAAAATAATGTAACAAAAGTAATTTCCAGTCACAAAAGTCGAATTCCCGAACATTGTTGCTCCAAAATGCAGAAGCCTTGCCAGTTTTAGGCGTGATCAGCATGGTCACGCCTAATTCTTGTGAAGAATCTGCTGCCCTTCTTTGCACTAAGCCCGTTTTCATCGTTTTTTGCCCTTTTTGTCACCTTTTCATTCATTTCCCAAGTAAACATCTAGTCATAACAATAAAAGCACAATACTATGAGATATGGACTAAAAACATGACAAGTAACGCAATATAAAACATATAAAACGTGTATAAAATACATGTTAACATCTCCCATATCCTATTGTTTATGACAATGTGATGCTCAATCATACTGAAATGCATGATAAACTTAATACGCTACCAAATGTATGTCTTTCCTTAATTGTCTATCCAAACATGTCTTTATGGTATTCGTAGACGGCTTATACACCATCGTACTCTTCTTGAAAAGAATTTTTTATATCGTGTCTGTCCGATGCATTCCCTCATAAATATGTCCCATGGAAGGCTTTTTATCTCCATCAACAATTTTTAAAAGACGCATCAACGACTCCATTCTTATCCAGGGCAATATTAATGACTTCTTTTGTTTAGGTCTCCCTTGCTAGCTTTGTATCAGTAAATTCCTCGCATGTAACCAACGCTCTCAAATCATTCATGTGCTGGTAGACACTAAATAGAGCAACAAAAGTAGTATCAAACCTTGTCGCGCCTGGACGAATTATTTTTATCAAGTCCTTTCTTGTCCTCAGCCAAGACAACCAATATACATGGTTGTATATAAACCTGGTTTACTTGGATGCTCTACTCACAATATCAGCAACATGGTCCATTTTTGCTATATCTTTCAAATCTAAGCTCAGACAATATGCTCCACAAAGAGTCCAACTAATATGAGAATAATGATCATGAACCAATCTCCCCGCTGCAACATAGTTTGATCCCCATCCATTCAATAACTTCTTTAAACAAGTTAAAAGAATGTTTGAGCATCTTTTATGGCATCAGAAGCATTTATATATTTCCAAAAACTGTTCCACGAGGGGAATACACAAGAAAATTAATCAATGTAAGTCGGCGATTATCAGTCCCACCATCCCAAAAATCGTACATCCAAATTCTTCCACAAACTTTGAATGTTTTCAATCCACAAATGAAGTTTTTTTTTCGGATTCACTAAGAGAGCAAGTCGAAGATCATAAGAAGGAACCTTGTATCCCAGTCCAATTGCAATGCAACATCAAACATTTGTCGAAAGTATCTAGAATTACAAGCATTTATCGGGATATATATATCATAAAAGAACTTAGGCCCCGATTGGTTGGCATGTCTATGTCCGAGAATTTATTTTCATGATAAAAGTGAGAAATGTGGTTTGAAAGATGAGATTGGATGAGATTTTTTAAAGAAAAATAGGTAATGATTGTGGTTGATGTAATATATTTTTTGTTGTAAGAAATTTGTTTGAGTTGATATTTAAATATATTTTTTTATTAAATTTGTTTAGTCAAACTCGTTGATTTACACGTCAGAAAATAGTCACAATGGATCTTATTTTAAACGTTGCATTATTTTGCATTAGAATATTCAATTAATTTAATTTTTGGTTTTGAAAGATAGTAGGAAAAACTCTTTTAATTGATGGTATTAACTGTCAAATCATAAATAGTAAAATGCATTTGTTGCAAAAAAATATTCAAATTATTTGTAATTTTGAGAGATTTTTTTTGTAAAATTTTTTTACGAGATGCTAAACAGATGAGGCTTCAATTGGATGGTAACTCCATTCCAAGAAAAAAATATTCAGAGCAAAAAATTCTAAAAAAGTATCAAGTTTTTAGTATGTTACGAAAATTTTTTTTAAAAAAATCTATCAAAATTTTAAATAATTTTGAAGAATTTTTGCAAAAAAAGAGAAAAATTTGTTCTTACTATTCATGATTTGACAGTTCAAACAATTAATTTATAAGGTTTTTTCGGGCTATTTTGCAACTCCAAAAATTAAATTAATCACATATTCTAATGTAAAATAATGCAACGTTTAAAATAAGATCCATTGTGACTATTTTTTGACATCTTAATCGATGATTTTGACTAAATAATTTATTATAAATTATATTCAAATAACAAACTCAATAATTTTTTCACAATAAAAAAACATATCACATCAGCCTTAATCATTACATATTTTTCTCTTAAAATATTTATCCAAACACACATCTCACATTATATTTTTTATTCCTATAAATATTTTTCGTTACTTTTATCATGAAAAAGAATTTTCAGAGATGAATATGCCATCCAATTGGGCCCTGAATTTTTCGTAGTTTTTTACTATGAAATGATTTTTTTGGAGCATGAGTGCCCAACCAATTGAGGCCTTAGCTACTTCCGTATGAGCTCTAGAAATCGCTCCCTTACCATAAAGCACACTTTTTATGGTAGGTTGTCCTTTAGTGGCTCGTGGAGCAAAGTAATTAACAACTTTTCCTGCTGACATGCCTTTTTTTACTTTGGCCAACTTTTGTCTTTTCTATCCCAAATTAGATTGTGTAGTTTTACTTCCTTGACATGTTTCCCTATGTATTTTTTAAATCTCCTCGTATTCATTTCTATCATTACTTTCTGAAACAGACCACCATATGAATTTTGAGTAGTAAACCTCTCTCGGCTTTCTCTTCTCTTATCAACAATTCCTTTAAGAGATTGTTCAAGCTGACAACTCACGTCATAAGGGACTTTTGGAATGTTATAATCTTAACTTTTTTCTTACTAAGATGTTGGTTCATCCTATTGATTACACCACCACTTGATTGTTTTCCACAATACAAACAACAATACAAATAACACATAACATTTTCTTCATTAATTTATTCAACAACATGAATCCATTTTAAATTGGTATTTCCTCTCTATGATTGTAATTGTGATTGACCCGGCGTAGAAGTGGAACTACTATCCATGTTTTGCTTAGTAGAAGACATCTAAATTCTGCAAAAGACATAAATAATTTGAGTATTACTTTCCACCTTGTAATATAATTACATATGAAGAAATAATTTTCGACTTATTTACTCAGCAACCAATAACAACTGAACTCGATAGATCAATTGTTTTTCAAATTTTTTGATAAGCACCGGTCATAGAGATTTTAACTCATCATATAAAAATTCAAGGATTTTGTTTTACTTTAGAATTTATCTCATTAACAAGTTTTCAATTCTAATGCACTTATTTAGTTATTTGATGCCCATTATGTTATCGAGCATTCAAGCTTCATAATTATGTTTCACTTTTAATTAAGTACCTGAATAAACTAAAGACTACAATAGTATTTGAAGAATATATTTCAGAAATAAGAGCCACTAACATGAAATTAGAAAAATTTGGGGCTCAAGCTGAAATTTGAAAAAACAGAAAATAATCATATTTAACTTTATATTTTACAACGTAATACAATATAGGTGCACTTCTCAACAAATAAACAATTGTATATATTAACTAAAAAAGTGTAAAAATTATCGTATCAGTGTACTGCTCAAACAAACAAAAATTATAAAAATTGGCTTTTGATAGCAATTGGCTACCACCCATTAATTAAGTGTAAGAATGACTAATTTATTTCTATTTTTTCAATCCACGACATCACTAATTCAGAATTAATGGAGCATAGTAATCCATTCAACAAAACAATATAGGAATAATTTTTAAAATATCAGAATTAATAGAGCATAGTAATTCATTCAACAAAACAATACAGGAATGAATTTTTTAAAAAAATGTACCTGATTCAGTGATTCCAACTTCTGTTTTGGCATGTGGCTGACAATGATAAATATTATGGTCTGTGGTAGTTGAAATTTAGAGAGAAAGAGAGAGCAAAAGGAGCAGCCGAGCAAGAGTGAATGATGAGGGTTTGTGATTTGGGGAAATAATATTACGTTGTTGCCTTTTTGGGGTTTATACAAATCATCTGGCTCTCTCGACCCACAAACGGTTTTGCCAAGTCACGGGTCCAACTAGTGGGTTGGATGGTTTTTTTATAAAAACAGTTGTGTCCTAAACGGTTTTGTGGTCATATTTGGTTCATTTTGATTACCAGTTTCGATTTAAAGTGGTAGAACTAGACGGTTTGTTGGAATTTGGATTTGTAATTCATTAAACTTTATCCAATAATTTGGGCAAGATCCATTTGTAGAAATTGGAATATCTTTGGATAATATTAATCTATATCTTGTGTAGATTAATTTGGTATATTTATATTCTCAAATCCAATTAGGAAAGAATGAGAAATTAATGTCCAAAGTTAGCTAATCAAATAGAACTAATTGGGGATGGAATAGCTAAAATTAGCTATCCCACATTGGAAGATAAACCAAAAAGAAAAGAGCTTATTTAGCTCAATGTTGAGATAGTAGTTTGGGCCCTTGGGTCTACAATAGATTTTGACCGGAGGGAAGACTTAGCCATGGCTCATGTGCCTCGCGCGCCGCCGCCGTCCGTCCGACCAGCCGGGGCAGCTCGGCTCGGCTCGGCTCGGGCACGGGTGCGGATTGGGCTTGAGCTCAATTTATCTTTTTGGAGGGAATTTATTTGAATATAATTCAAATTAAATTCTTTATTTTAATTTTAATTTCCAAATTAATTTCTAGCCGTTAGATGAAGTCTAAAGACGAATGGACGCGTGTGATGACCATTGTGAATGTGATCTGCGGCCAAGATCGCATGCGATACGGTGCACCCGGTCCATGTACACCCGTTGGATAAAAAACATACTTGTTGATATTTGAATGGGTGTTTTTTGTCCGAAAAGATGTCTTTTGGGGTTGAAATGAAAAGTTGTGTTTGCTAGCTCACATCTTTTCATTTTTTATAAATAGGTCCACATAAATCTGAATTTTTCATCCCATTCACAAATTCTCTTCTTTCTTTCTGCATTAAAATCATTAGTGCATTCCTTTAAAATTTGAGAGTTCAAAACATAGTTTTGCTCGCTGGGTTTCGAAATTTGTAGTGCTACTATTTCGAAACATCATAGTCGTTGAATCTTTAAAAATGATTGCCATCAACCCGTAAGCACCGAGAGGGGAGCAATTTCGTTTCAAAGATAAAGAGTAAAACTCTTGCTTCGACTATACACATTCTAAAGACACTATCCCGAAGTGCTCTCACATATATTTATCCAACAATTTTGAAACGAAATTATTGTGTCTTTGAGAATGGTGTCATCTTCAACTTCTCCATCCAATGTGACTGTTGCTATGCCAAGTGCGGTTCCCCATGTCCCATCTCAAGGGAAAAAACCGGGCAAATTTGCCGGTACTGATTTTAAGAGGTGGCAACAAAAGATGTTGTTCTACCTAACGACTTTGAACCTTGCGAGGTTCCTTACTGAAAATGCTCCGACTATGTCTGAAGACGAGATGGACCCACTGGCTAGAAGTGATGTGGATGCTTGGAATCATTGTGACTTCTTATGTCGCAATTATATCCTCAATGGCTTGGACGATACATTGTATGATGTGTATAAGGCGTTCAAAATCGCCAGGACTCTTTGGGAGTCTTTGGACAAGAAGTACAGAACCGAGGATGCCGGACTAAAAAAATTTGTAGTCGAGAAGTTTCTGGACTTCAAGATGGTTCACTCTAAAACGGTAATGAGTCAAGTGCAAGAGCTTCAAATTATTATGCATGACATTCATGCTGAAGACATGACGCTCAGTGAATCCTTCCAAGTAGCAGCTATGATTGAGAAGCTACCACCGGGGTGGAAGGACTTCAAGAATTATCTCAAGCATAAACGCAAAGAGATGAGTTTTGAAGACTTGATTGTCAGACTTCGAATTGAAGAAGATAACCGCTCAACTGACAAGAAAAACACCAAGTCGTCTATGAAGGCGAGGGCAAACTTAGTGGAGTCAAATGCTGATAAGAAGTGGAAACGTCCCAACAAAAGCAATAAATTTGCAAAGGCTAAGAAGTTCAAAGGAAACTGTCACAACTGTGGAAAGTCGGGACATTGGGCTAAAGAATGTCGAAAACCGAAGGTGGAAAAGAACCAAGCATACTTAGCTGAAAGTGGAGATAAGAGCATTCCTATGGATTTGTCTGAAATTGATCTTAGTGCTATTGTGTGGGAGTGCAACATGGTTGATAACCCAAAAGAATGGTTCATTGACACTGGAGCTACTCGCCATATCTGCTTAGACAAAGAGATGTTCTCGAAGTATCTCCCAATCAGTGGAAGAAAGCTATACATGGGGAACTCTTCTACCTCGCCGGCTGTTGGTTTGGGACGTGTGGTTCAGAAAATGACCTCGGGAAAAGAGCTAACTCTGGTCGATGTGCTACATTTACTGGATATTCCCAAGAACCTGATCTCCGGAGCTGCTTTAGTTAAGGCAGGATTTAAGATAGGTTTTGAGGCTAATAGAGTAGCACTCACTAAGAGTGGCATGTGTGTAGGAAAAGGTTACCTTGATAAGGGCCTTTTCAAAATGAATGTAATGACGGTCAAACGTGACCTTGGTGATTATGAAATAAAGAATAATTCTTCTTACTTGCTTGAGTATTCAAATTTATGGCATGTTAGATTAGGACATGTGAATTTTAATACTTTACGAAAACTTGTGAGTTTGGAATTATTACCATCTTTTAAAATTGATGCACATGAAAAATGTGAAATTTGTGTTGAAGCTAAATTAGCTAAAACATCATTCCACTCGGTGGAAAGGAATACCGAACCTCTAGAACTAATTCACACCGATATATGTGATTTAAAGTTTGTGCAAACTAGAGGTGGTAAAAAGTATTTCATTACTTTTATTGATGATTGCACACGCTACTTTTATGTATATTTTCTCAAAAGCAAAGACAAGGCCGTTGTAGTGTTTAAACACTACAAGAATGAAGTTGAAAATCAACTTAGCATTCGAATAAAAAATATTCGAAGTGATCGAGGTGGTGAATATGGAGCACAAATTGATGAATTCTGTCAAGAATTTGGCATTATACATCAAACTACCGCACCATACTCTCCTCAATCAAATGGCATTGTTGAACGAAAAAATCATACTTTAAAGGAGATGATGAATGCTATGTTGATTAGTTCGGGCTTACCCCAAAATTTGTGGGGGGAAGCAATTCTTTCGGCTAACTTCATTGTAAATAAAGTTCCTCACAAAACTAGGAGTGAAACTCCGTATGAATTATGGAAAGGTCATAAGCCTAACTATAATTATTTTAAAGTGTGGGGGTGTTTAGCAAATGTTAAAGTAGCTCAACCTAAGCAAGTCAAAATTGGGCCTAAACTATTGATTGCACCTTTATAGGATATGCACATAATAGTAGTGCTTATAGATTCATCGTACATAATTCTGACATTTCTGATATACATGAAAATACTATCATAGAATCAAGAAATGCAGTATTTTTCGAGGAAATCTTTCCTTGTAAAGATAGGAAAGAAACAAGCTCAAATAAAAGAGCTTATGAAACTACAAGTGATTCTCGTCAAGAGGACGAAGAACCACGACGTAGTAAAAGGACAAAATTTGCAAAAAGTTTTGGTCCTGAATTTCTAACTTATATGTTAGATAATAAGCCTAGGACAATTAAAGAAGCATTGTCCAGTCCAGACGCGCCGCTCTGGAAAGAGGCTATAAATAGTGAAATAGAATCCATTATGCATAACAATACTTGGGAATTAGTTGATCTTCCTAAGGGAAGCAAGCCATTGGGCTGCAAATGGATCCTGAAAAGGAAATATAAAGCTGATGGTTCTATTGACAAGTACAAGGCTCGTTTGGTTGTAAAAGGTTTTAAGCAAACTTAAGTCCTTGATTTCTTCGATACCTATTCACCCATGACAAGGATAACGTCCATTAGAGTATTGATAGCAATCGATGCATTGCATAATCTCGAAATACATCAGATGGATGTTAAAACAACCTTTCTAAATGGTGAGTTGGATGAAGAAATATACATGGAGCAACCAGAAGGGTTTGTAGCTCAATGAAGGAAAGGTGTGCAAACTTGTTAAGTCATTGTGTGGACTTAAACAAGCGCCCAAACAATGGCATGAAAAATTTGACAAAACAATGATGTCAAATGGCTTCAAAATAAATGAATGTGATGAATGTGTTAACATTAAAGGCACACCTGAAGCTTATGTAATTGTTTGTCTATATGTAGACGATATGTTAATAATGGGTAGTAGTCATGATATTATCATGGATACTAAAAAAATGCTAAAGAAGCATTTTGAAATGAAAGATATGGGAGTAGCAGATGTTATACTAGGGATTAAGATCTATAAAACATCTGATGGAATTGTTCTAACACAATCTCACTATATTGAAAATGTATTGAAAAGGTTTAATCAATTTGATTGTAAACCTTCTAAGACACCCATGGATAGAAGCTTATATCTAGCCAAACACCCCAGTGAACCCATATCACAATTAAAATATTCACGGATTATTGGCAGTCTAATGTATATTGTAAACTGCACACGTTCGGATATTGCTTACTCGGTAAATAAACTGAGTAGATTTACCAGTAATCCAAGTAGTGACCATTGGGCGGCACTGACTAGAGTTCTAAGATATTTAAAATATACTTGGAATTATAGATTACACTATAAGAGATATCCAGCTGTATTAGAAGGATACAGTGCTAACTGGATATCTGACACAAAAGACTCCAAGTCCACTAGTGGATATAGTGGATATGTCTTCACGATTGGTGGTAGAGCAGTGTCATGGAAATCTTCTAAGCAAACATGTATAGCTCGTTCCATAATGGAATCAGAGTTTATAGCATTAGATAAAGCTGGTGAACAAGCTGAGTAGCTTCGTAATTTCGTAGAAGATATTCCTTGTTGGCTGAAACCTGTGCCTCCCATACTTATACATTGTGATAGTCAATCTTGGGAGAGCGCAAAGCAGCATGTATAATGGTAAATCACGACACATACGTCGTAGACATAATACCATTAAGCAGTTGATCTCTAGTAGTGTTATCTCAATTGATTATGCGAAATCAAAGGAAAACATTGCGGATCCGTTAACAAAAGCTTTACCTAGAGATCAAGTATACTGCCTATCAAGAGGAATGAGATTAAATTCTACAACTTAAGGTCAACATAAGGGTAACTCTACCTTGTTGACTGGAGATCCGAAGATCAAGGTTCAAAGGGAATAACAAATTATGTTAGATTCAGTGTCGCACTTGAAGGAGATAAATCTCCAACCCATTCCTAGGATAGACAAGTGCTAAAAAAAATCCTGCAGAGCGTAGGTGAGGTTAAGCTGAAGAAGCTTTTAATAATTCCTATATTGTCTCAAAGATGGTGAGACGTAATAAAGTGGAGTAAGGTAGGGTACTCTTAATAGGAGATCACCTATATAAGTGTGAAGTGGAGGCCGCTTCAAAAAGTAAACACTTATGAATCCAAGATGGTCCACGGCCAAAATGGACACAACAGTGAGAACTAAAAACTTGTTAGAGAAGTTATTGTGTGTGTATCATTGTCTTGGTTTACACAAAACGGCTGATCAGTTCAAGATATAACGTTCACTGCCCAGCAAGCAAATCCGATGGTACTACACTAGGAAAGGTTCAAAGCCAAAAACTACTTTCCCGATGCAATTGCTTCTCGCTTAAACTCTCTTAAACATCTGCATAAAAACCTTGCATAATTTTTATTCATGTGGGGGATTGTTGGAATTTGGATTTGTAATTCATAAAACTTTATCCAATAATTTGGGCAAGATCCATTTGTAGAAATTGGAATATCTTTGGATAATATTAATCTATATCTTGTGTAGATTAATTTGGTATATTTATATTCTCAAATCCAATTAGGGATGAATGAGAAATTACTGTCCAAAGTTAGCTAATCAAATACAATTAATTGGGGATGGAATAGCTAAAATAAGCTATCCCACATTGGAAGATAAACCAAAAAGAAAAAAAGCTTATTTAGCTCAATGTTGAGATAGTGGTTTGGGCCCTTGGGTCTACAATAGATTTTGACCGGAGGGAAGACTTAGCCATGGCCCATGTGCCTCGCGCGCGCACACACACACACACACGCGCGCGCCGCCGCCACCGTCCGTTCGACCGGCTGGCTCGAGCACGGGCGCAAGCACGGGTGTGGGTTGGGTTGGGCTTGTGCTCAATTTATCTTTTTGGAGGGAATTTATTTGAATATAATTCAAACTAAATTCTTTATTTTAATTTTAATTCTCAAATTAATTTCTAGCCATTGGATGATGTTCAAAGACGAATGGACACGTGTGATGACCGTTGTGATGTGATCTGCGGCCAAGATCGCATGCGATACGGTGCACCGGGTCCGTGTACACCCGTTGGATAAAAAACGTACCTGTTGATATTTGAATGGGTGTCTTTTGTCCGAAAAGGTGTCTTTTGAGGTTGAAATGAAAAGTTGTGTTTGCTAGCCCACATCTTTTCATTTTCTATAAATAGGTCCCCATAAATCCGAATTTTTCATCCCATTCACAAATTCTCTTCTTTGTCTCTGTATTAAAATCATTAGTGCATTCCTTTGAAATTTTAGAGTTCAAAACATAGTTTTGTTCATTGAGTTTCAAAATTTGTAGTGCTACTATTTCGAAACATCATAGTCGTTGAATCGTGGGAATCGATTGCCATCAACCCATAAGCACCGAGAGCGGGGCAATTTTGTTTCAAAGACAAAGAGTAAAACTCTTGGTTCGACTACACATTCTAAAGACACTATCCCGAAGTGCTCTCACATATATTTATCCAACACGGTTCGGGTTGGGTTTCAAAATCTTGTTCATGAACACGAAACATTTCAAAAAACTCTTAAATATGTAGACCCCCCCAATCACCCTTGAACATAATAAAATATGAAAATATCGTTAATTTAAAATGATAAATTTACTATGCATTCATTTATTACAATCTACAGTCATTTGTCCCTCCATAATTAAATATATCCCAATTTCTTTTAATGAGAACTTTATTAATTAAATAAACCTCCATAATTAATTCAATCACAATATTAATAAAATTTATTAATTCAAGTCTTTCGAGATAGAGGAGAACTATCACTACAAGAAATTTTGTTATCAACCGCACTAATTTTCATTGCAGAAAAGTAAAATTTTGTTGCTAAAACTTTTGGCAACGAAAATATTTCATTGCTAGCTTCGTAGCGCTATCCACGTCTCTAAAGTGAAAGGCAACGAAAAATGAATTTTCGTTGCATAGATGTGTATTATAGACCACATGATTAGTTCATTGTAGAACATATATTATACAAACAATTATAATCGTGCTAAAAAGCATATGCATTTCGTTGCCCATGATCACCTATTATACTCAATGTTTATTATGATTGGCAATGAAAAATATTATTGAAAAATTATTAGATTTCGCAACAAAAATTTGTTGTTAAGAGGTGCTAGATTCCACAACAAAAATATTTTGTTGCAAAATATTTTAGTTTTCACAATGAAATAATTCGTTGCCAAATGTCAATTTATGCAACAAACTATTTTGTGCCTAAAAATCGTCAATCTTACCACACCTTAAGGGTTAGGCAAAAAATTAATTGTTTCGTACTTTCTTTTATTTATAAATTATACCAATATCTCTAACGATTGTTTAAATTGCGGTAATATTTGGAACATTATTTTTATATTTGATATCTTTTCCATATATTCATTTAGTAAGTTGTAAATTTCCTAAATATACAAGAATTGTTTTAAGTATTATAGATCATCTTTTAATTAAACAATACATCACACGGTAACATATGATGCCATGTTTTGAGAACAAAATAAACGACAATTCTTAATAATAACAAAAGAAGCATGTCATAATAATATATCTACGATAGATTCACTTAAACCATATTAATATGAACAGAACAAACAACTAAATCTAAAAGAACATTTATCAGCATTATTCTTCTTTAATCCTTAGTCACCATCCCTGAATCTGCATAACAGGTTGCAAAGATAATTTGAATAAGAGTCGACAAAATTTGAAAAACATCAAAACCAAATTTGATATAGCCTACTTTACCATGAACTATTGAGGTTTTGAGACTGGACCAGCTTCTTCAAAAGACGATTGTGTTCCACTAGAGCCGATTTCATATCATTCATTTCTTCCATAAGAGTATAACGTTCTTCCCTAATTGCAGCACATTTTTTTTCTTTATCTTTCAAATTTTCTTGTACTATCCTTATACCAGAGTTTAGTTTATTTGGTTTAGAGCCATAACCAAGTCCTACAATACACGATGATATTTTTTAAAAAAGACCATCAACAATTTTATCAACATCCACTAGCGCGCCTCTTTGTTCAGCATCAATTCTGTGATTTTTCATTTTTACTTATAATGTCGCATGAAAAAATAACATAAAATACTATCTTATCTAAAAAATTCATATAGCAAAAATATCAATTAAGATTACCTAATAACACATGATTGCGCTGAAATTGCACCAATTCAGGTGTTGTTTCCGCACCATAATAGGTGCAAGCTTAGCCTTGAATTGAGCGCCTCAACACGCGCAATTTTAGCACCTAAAGAAGTGCAATTTTAGCCCATTTCAGCAACTTGAATTAGTGAAATTGATTCTGAAATTGTACTTGAGTATGTAATTTTCAGCACCATAATAAGTTGAATTTCTACACCTGAACATGTGCTAAAATTACACCTAATATGGTGTTGAAATCGCAAGAGAACAACACTCATGGAGGGCTGAAATTTGCACATCTGAGTGTTGTTTCAGTACTTTAACGAATGATCTTCTGACAACTATACACTGAACAAACTAATTGAAAACCCAAACAATCATTTTAAACACTACTTAAATTGCCGACAAGTTTAATAAAATACGAATATGTTTCGTCTATGTAAATCCAATTTCTAATATAATTCAAAACTAATTGCACACAAAAATAACTTTATCAATATTAGAACTACATCATATTCATATCAAATTACTTATCATTTCAACAACTACCATAATGCAAAAAAAAGGAGATACAAATCAGCACAATATTAAACATAATTGAATCTAAACATTAATACCCATTTTATTAATAAAGAAATGTAAAAACGATAGGCACTTACATGATTGTTTTCTCATTGTTGAGTAATCCATCCTTTTCTTTTTCTGTATAACGGGAATGCTTGTGCAAGGAAATTTTATCAACCTCCTCCCCATCAAACTCTTGTTCTTGGTTCACAATGTGATTTTAAATAGATAGAAACTATTTTCAACTATAAATATACTATATTATCAAAAATCACTAAATTACTTACAAGCGTATGACGGGCTTTGGTAAAAGATCTAGAACCATGGTTATGATTTGTCATCTTTGCAAGCGATCCTGTTTGTTAATGTTGCATCTTTGCTGAAAATTTTGTTAAATAAGTAGCATAAACCAAATACATTTATGCAAAATTGGTTTTATCTAATAGAAATTAAACTTGATACTTGGGATCACTATACTATGTTGTGCATAAAATTTCCCAATTTTCTTGGGTACCCCCATAAAATGATTTGTTTTGTATAGCATCCTCCAGTGAAGAAATGTTTTGAAAATGTTTTTTTAGTCTATGGCGTTGGGCTTGTTAGTGTTGGGTGCCCGACAAGCCAATTCGTTGCCAAAACTTAGCAACACTACGAGAACAGTCTTGTTTTATTATTATAATGAAATGAAATTCTTTATTATATTATATGTAATGATGCCTCTTGAATTACATAGAGCTATGGGTACGATCACGCATCGGGTATGGTGATCATGGAATGTGCTCGAATGGCTGGAATCCTAAAAGCGTTCCAAGTCAAAATGTCATTGAGAAAGGGATATCAATGACTCGTGGGTTCACATCGAGGATGGTTGAACTGAGCAACCCCAATGGAAATTCATATTGGTGTTTACATCAGATATTAAATTCCAAGGTCACGTAGGCTTGTGATGATCCTCACGACTTGAGGAATCGCGACTGCTCAAATGAATGACCTACTGCACTTTGATCTAGTTCATGATTACAAGATAATCACAAAATGGGCTATTTTGGGTGTAGTCTGGTTGTGTGTTTGATAGGCGATTCCAAGATGGGATCTGTCCCCAATCTCTTGATTAGCGAATCTCCTATACTATCTTAGAAATGAATGACTAAGAAGATGTGGTGATCATTGCTTAGTTGACATAAGTCATCATTTGCTAAAGACACAGTCATATGATTAAATTAGTAGGATTTCGACTGATAACCAAGTCTAAGATTTAATCGGGAGATCTCACAGAAGGATGAGACATATGATACGATTTTGATCACAAAAGGTTTGTTATAATCATTCGAGTCTAGAGGTTGAGTCAACGTTGCTAGACATCGAACTCAATCTATGGGGAGTTATGAATTATTTGGTGGCAAATTCATAACCAAGATTAATCATTTGGCATAATGATTAGTTGAGGTAATAATTGTATTTGGGAAATCGTCCTACTGCTAGCTTTTGGATGAACCTAAGGGGTCACACACGAACTTGAATAAGTTTTTCGGTTATGTGTATTACCTAGTCTTCGTGGAAGGCTTAAAGATGAATTAATTGTTAGAATTGATTCATTTGGAATATTTAATTAATTGAGCATTTGGGCTTAATTGATTAAAGGACTTTTTCATTGATCGTTGGATTGATTAATTAATCGGCTAGGCCGAAGGGATGTATTAATGAAAGCCCAATTAATAAATCTAGAAAGTTAATTAATTTAATTAGTCTTAGAGATTAATATAATTAATTAATGGGTTGAAATAAAATTGATGGAAGACAATTTAATTAGGAAAGTCATATTGGATTTTGGTGGAGATTTATTGCATTATAGAATTCTAGATATAAGGAACTAGTTCCTAATATAAGGGGATTTAATATGTACTTACACATGTAAGATATTAGACACACATATAGTAAAATTAGAATTCCTAGAATCCACTTTCTACTAGGGCATGTGTTACGGACGAAAATTAGGGTTTTCCTAACCCCCTAATATTTTGTGCCTCCATATATATGGGTATATATGAATGTCTTCTCAATAATCATCTCGATTATGATCTTTAACATGTAGAGTGAAATTCATGCGATTATGTGATGCATAGAATTACACAATTGATTCTATTCGATGTGTGATTCGAAAAAAAATTAGATCTCCCAAATAAGGTTTTTCCTTAGTGTTGTAACTCTCATATTCTTCAAGAACAAAGAATGTCATATTCTATCATCCATACACATAAGCCTTCGTTCGTTGTAATTGAGTTGCCAAGACGACTATTACAATCGAGAAAAATGTTTAAGATATGGATACAACGCTTAGAGGCACGACACTTCTAGTGCTTTCAAGACCTTTGTTCATCACGAGCTATTCATATTCGTCATCAAGGAGAAATCAAGAAGGTTGATTAAATTACGATATTTACGGTATGTTTATGCTTTTCTTTTAATAATGCAAAAATGCTAGGCGTTATTTTGGTGAAACGTCTCTAATATTTTTTGAATTCTATTTCCGCTGCGAGGTTTCACCCGAGGGTCTAGGTGATCGCAACAGTGGTATCAGAGCTATGGTTTATGCACGATTAAAATAGGTATGTATTTAAGTTTTAGTTTATACACATTTAAACGTTTAATTAATTTGATTGTTTGTTGTTTGGGAATTTTGAGAAAACCGAATATCAAGTTTTGGTATTGCGAACATACTTTCAGCGATGCTTCGCGAATGCGGCAGTAGAAGCAGCGCGGGTTGGCGTTGCGTGCAGCAGAGCACGTTGCTGTGCGCGCGACAGGCGATGTTGCCCCAGCAACGCAGCTGCTGAGTGCAGGCAGCAACTGCGTGCAGCAGACGCTGCTGCCGGGCAGCAACAATGTGCAATGTTGTTGGGCAGCGATGCATCTGCGCTTGCGGCAGCAGTACGCGGCAGCAGTACGCTGCACAACAAACTGCAGAGTACTTTCAGCTAACAGCTGCGCTGCTGTGCAACGGGCGTGGAGGCACGCTGCTACACAACGGGCACTGAAGCGCGGAGCGCTGCAGCCCCGTAGTGCACGCAACACGAGAGACGCGTGCGACGTATGCGTATGTTCATGATTTTTCGTTTGTTATCATTGATCTAGATTACTTATCGAACGATGAGGTTATGCATTAGCATAAAATTTAATTTTGTTATTTTTCTTATGAATTCGTAATTCGGTAATGGTTATGGAATTATTAATTTTGGTCAAATAAATACTTGTTCGAAAAAGGGGCCTCAATTAAATTTAAGGAAATCGTGAATTGTTCAAGAAAATTAGAACGAAATTAAACGATGTTTTGAATGTTGGATTTCAAAGACTTTAAAATCTCATTAACTTACAAGTCAAATTGATTTAAAGGCTCGATAAATTTATGATACTTTATATCTCATATGTTGGCTTGCCTATGTGATATTGCATGATTTACCGTTTTATTGAGCATTTATGATGCTTTATGTGTTTATCTTTGTTTCTATATATGTGATATGTTGTTGCATGATCACCTTAGACAAGATAAATGCTAATATTGATGAGACCTTGCATGTCGAATACTCTCCTTAAAAAATATTAAGTCTAGAATGGGAATAGCTAAGACCGAAAGTTTTGCTATACCTTGCCTTCCGCCACTAGTAGAAACATGTGAAATGCCGCGAAGCTCATATTCTTCATGTGGGGCCCTCCAAGTTAATCATGCAACTAGAATCGAATTAATTATCATCTATATTCACATAATTATATCTCATTCGTATTAATCTACATAGTACAGTTAAATATATCATATTTTTCTCCTCCACTAATATACACATTCAAAAGAGCAGCACAAGTAGTGTTCAAAATGCATGATGACTCGTCACTGGCCCACCTGACTTTATATACGGATGAAAGCTTTTGAAATAAAAAGGCTAACCTGAAAAATAGATGCAAAGAGGTGAGCTTGCGACTCAATAAGCAATACAAAAGATAAAACACTCTTCATAACGTCTCCAAAGGGATCAAGCCAACAATCAAAGAAATTTTAATACACAACTATGCAAATCATTATTCTCAACCAATAAATTCACAAGAATTCTCATGTCACTTAATCACTTCAACAAATTAGTGTTAGTAGTTTATTTATATACTACATAATCGCATAACTCATCTTGCACATCCGTATATAGAAGGCATGTATCACATGTCAGCATGCCAGATAACCGCCTGGCTCATCCTCACCAATCACATATATATCGTGGGTCCCCAATTAATCGCCCGGCTCATCTCACATTTTATAGGAGATTCCAGTCACACGTAATTACCGTCCGCCTCATCCTCACCAATCACGCATATATCACGGGTCCCCGTTAATCGCCCGGCTCATCTCACATTTTATTGGGGATTCCCGTCACATGTAGTTACCGCTCGGCTCATCCTAACAAATCACACATATAACATGGGTCCCCAATTAACCGCCCGACTCATCTATAGGGGATTCCCATCACACGTAGTTACCGCCCGACTCATCCTCACATGATGTAGCACACACGTACTTCTTTCTTAATATTATCATATAATACATATACAATTAGTTCAGTAATCACGTATTCTCGAAACATACATCGCACAAAGTACATATCCATTCATCAATTCATATCACATAATAAATAAAATATCGTATAGCACATATCAACATACTTCTCATAAGCAACATTAAATCATCATCACATATTCAATTTACTACTAACACGACACAATTAGCACCATTCATCTCATCAAGACACTTCAAATATCTAACTATAATAATCTACATAATTCATTCTATGAATATATTTATATCGTGTATGACTTACCTTCAAAAGTAAAAGATCACTTAAACCTCAAATTTCTTATCCTCATTGATTGGTTTCAAAGTTTTTTCTCCTGTTTCAGTGCAAGTTTGATCAAAAGAGAAAAATATGCATGACCTATTTTGCATAATAAATTATTTTAATCAAAATTAACATTAAAACGCTGGATTCATATTTTCGTCAAAACTACAACTTTTAACAGACATCTCGAAGTTTTAGAAATAATAAACCAAGTACTTTTATGTAGTACTGTCACGCCCCCGGACCAGGCCCGGGGACGATGACCCTTTTTCTTTCGTAAATGTTATGGTTTTCTGAAATAATAAAATTTATTCTTTGGAAATGAAAATAAATCATTTTTCCTTTGCAAATTCAAACCTTGTACATAAACATTCGTTTGCAAAACCATAACAGAGCGGCTATTTAAACATAAAATCAGAGTTTTTGAGCTACAAAACGCTCGAAACACGGCATATGAACATAGCTCTGTCTGACCGCTCGGGATGCTTGGACAACCTTCACATATATCAATCATCACCTGCATCATAAGAATCTAATGAGCTAATGGCTCAATAAGAAAAAGCTCAGTATATAGCAACGTTATACGTAGCACATAAGACAATCAATAATGTGTAGTTCATTTAAAACATTATCTTTTCCTCTTGGGTACCCTCGAAGTATGGTATTCGACAGATGATGATAGGCGTCTGTTTTCGGAACCTGTTCATAATTGGCCAATAAAGGAAGCATCGCGGGGGTTCTCATACCGACCTTTCGGCCGATGATATTAGCCGCTAGCTCCCTCATATATCGTGGCTTTTACACCTCAAGGTATTCACCACTGTGGCTTTATCTATCTTGGCTTTTACACCTCAAGGTATTCACCGCCCTCTGTTGGGTCCGCCGGTCCCTCCCGCGTCCCGTGCCTACCCGACCGCCAATCAAATACCAAACCTCTCTTTCGAAAACGTCTTCTTTACATATATAGCAATATGATGCAACATAAATACATGTACCTCAGCATTTCACATCAAATAACATATTTTCAACATCTTTCATCATAAATAACATATATCTCAACACTTTACACAATCGGCACATAATACATTCATTTTCAAACAATCAACTCACATAATCATAAACATGCATAATATTGAATCTTACGATGCGTCAAGAAAAGTTCTACTTACCTTATGTCCTTAGCACGTTATGCTACCACAAACTATTTATAGCGCTTCGTCTAATTTTAGGAGTCCCATAACTTGTAATGCGTACGTTGGTTCGGATATTTTTCCCGAAAATTTTTCTTCTATTTTATCTTTCCTTTTCACTCTTTTTTTTTTCTTTCCTTTCTTTTCTTTTCTTCTATTTCTCTATTTCTCTCCCTCTTTGGTTTCTGTTCACTCTCTCTATCTAGCTGTACTTAGGAATATGATATCTATATATATATATATATATACATAAAGTGAGGCGGTCAGGTGACTTGGGAAGGTAATATCTCTATTTTTGTTTCTTTTGCTTTTTGTTAACTATCTTTCTTTCTTAGTTGGGTAAGTGGAAAAGTGACATGTATATATATATAGTTGGAAAAGTTAAGTCGGTTTAAGCAAACTTGATCCCCAAGATTTTTGTGACCAAATTTTAGATATATTATTATTATATTATATGAATTATTTGCAGCTGCTTGCTTATTACGTGTTATACATTTATACGTTATATATTCTACGTGTCATGTATTTAAATTAATCGGAAAATACCGGTAACATATAAGTGATGCATAGTGTGTAAAATATATTTACCCGCTAATTAACCGGAAGGTTTAATGTACCGTATTCGATCAAAACTCTAAAGTTAAGTGTGCTCATACCAGAGCAATCATAGGATGGGTGACCTACTGGGAAGCACCTCAATTTTTCGCTCATTAATTAACTCGTGATAATCCATATGCTACACAATTAATAGTAAGTGCTAATAGGTGAGAGCTTATTCGGGTATTACAATTATTACCTCCTTACAAAAATTTCGTCCTCGAAATTTGACATATCTAATTCATCTCATTCAAAAAAAAAAATTCACTAAAATGGTAATGATATGCATCAAGAAACATACTGAAACAAACTAAAAGTTGACCAAGCTTCCCCAGGCAGGATATGTTCATATGCCTTCTTTTGTCTACAGGAAAGATCTGCTCTGATACCATAAAACTGTCACGCCCCCCGGACCAGGCCCGGGGACGATGACCCTTTTTCTTTCGTAAATGTTATGGTTTTCTAAAATAATAAAATTTATTCTTTGGAAATGAAAATAAATCATTTTTCCTTTGCAAATTCAAACCTTGTACATAAACATTCGTTTACAAAACCATATCAGAGCGGCTATTTAAACATAAAATCAGAGTTTTTGAGCTACAAAACGCTCGAAACACGGCATATGAACATAGCTCTGTCTGACCGCTCGGGATGCTTGGACAACCTTCACATATATCAATCATCACCTGCATCATAAGAATCTAATGAGAAAATGGCTCAATAAGAAGAAGCTCAGTATATAGCAACGTTACACGTAGCACATAAGACAATCAATAATGTGTAGTTCATTTAAAACATTATCTTTTCCTCTTGGGTACCCTCGAAGTATGGTATTCGCAGATGATGATAGGCGTCTGTTTTCGGAACATGTTCATAATTGGCCAATAAAGGAAGCATCGCGGGGGTTCTCATACCGACCTTTCGGCCGATGATATTAGCCGCTAGCTCCCTCATATATCGTGGCTTTTACACCTCAAGGTATTCACCACTGTGGCTTTATCTATCTTGGCTTTTACACCTCAAGGTATTCACCACTCTCTGTTGGGTCCGCCGGTCCCTCCCGCGTCCCGTGCCTACCCGACCACCAATTAAATACCAAACCTCTCTTTCGAAAATGTCTTCTTTACATATATAGCAATATGATGCAACATAAATACATGTACCTCAGCATTTCACATCAAATAACATATTTTCAACATCTTTCATCATAAATAACATATATCTCAACACTTTACACAATCGGCACATAATACATTCATTTTCAAACAATCAACTCACATAATCATAAACATGCATAATATTGAATCTTACGATGCGTCAAGAAAAGTTCTACTTACCTTATGTCCTTAGCACGTTACGCTACCACAAACTATTTATAGCGCTTCGTCTAATTTTAGGAGTCCCATAACTTGTAATGCGTACGTTGGTTCGGATATTTTTCCCGAAAATTTTTTCTTCTATTTTCTGTTTTCCTTTTCTCTCTTTTTTTTTTCTTTCCTTTCTTTTCTTTTCTTCTATTTCTCTATTTCTCTCCCTCTTTGGTTTCTGTTCACTCTCTCTATCTAGTTGTACTTAGGAATATGATATTTATATATATATATATATATATATAAAGTGAGGCGGTCAGGTGACTTGGGAAGGTAATATCTCTATTTTTGTTTCTTTTGCTTTTTGTTAACTATCTTTCTTTCTTAGTTGGGTAAGTGGAAAAGTGACATATATATATAGTTGGAAAAGTTAAGTCGGTTTAAGCGAACTTGATCCCCAAGATTTTTGTTACCAAATTTTAGATATATTATTATTATATTATATGAATTATTTGCAGCTGCTTGCTTATTACGTGTTATACATTTATACGTTATATATTCTATGTGTCATGTATTTAAATTAATCGGAAAATTCCGGTAACATATAAGTGACGCGTAGTGTGTAAATATATTTACCCGCTAATTAACCGGAAGGTTTAATGTACCGTATTCGATCAAAACTCTAAAGTTAAGTGTGCTCATACCAGAGCAATCATAGGATGGGTGACCTACTGGGAAGCACCTCAATTTTCCGCTCATTAATTAACTTGTGATAATCCATATGCTACACAATTAATAGTAAGTGCTAATAGGTGAGAGCTTATTCGGGTATTACAAGTACATAGCCGGAGTTATACTCAATTTACTAAGACGGAATAACACATAACCAAATTCTGCACAGCCAAATGTCTCGTTTGATTTGTCAACTTTAGAAGTCAATATAGCTTTTACTTAAAACTACAAAGTTATAAAGAACTTTCTAAGGTTTATAAAACATCCTTCCATATAATTGTTCAAAGTCAATATCTCTAGTTATGACTAATTTACTAAGATGACAGAACGAATATTCGAAACATGGGACACCTTTGTTTTGTTCAGTGACCTACAAATTGTTTTGATCAAAATGGCAATGCAAATGAAGGATACACTCTGTGATTTCAACTAAACAGTTTTATATAATTTCCCCTGTTTTCAAAATGGCAAGCCACATAATTTTAGGGCTTATAAAACGTGATTTATGGCCAAATTACTGAGACATAACAAAAAAGAATTAGATTTCTGTCGTCAAATGCGCAATAAAGTATATAGAACAATTAACCCATCTAACCTTCAGAATTTGGGTTTCTTCAAAACTAAACAGATTTGAAGCACTGAATAAGGTTTCCAGAATAATAAACAAAAATGAATTTGAAGCTATAGAACTCGAGTTATGACTATTTCTTTAAAGATCATATAACATGCTTACCTCTTTCTTTTCTCCCTCTCTTCTTGCACGTTTTTTCCTTTCTTTTTATTTCTACATTCTAGTTGGTTCTCCTATGTTCTTTTTATTTTTTCTCTAGAGGCTGTTTGGATGAGATATAAGGTGTGTCCAAATTTATAGATGTGAAAAGGGATAATAAAATCAATTAGCTTCCCTTGGAAGTCTTGCTTAGCTTCCTTTGGAAGCTTTGCCCCTGTTGTTTTTCTTTTATTTCTATTAAAATGCATATATAATAATTTATAATATAATATATGAAATACCCGTGAGTGACATTAAAGGTTCGATCGTTACACGTCGACTGCGAGTCTTATGGGCGGGTGTGGGCCTAGAAGGTTGTGCATCTACTAAGCCTTTTAAAGGAACATAGGAATTGGGTAGTCCAAGTGTTGGCTATGAGTCGTGGGACATTTGGATGGGTCAGTTAACTATGAGTATTTGGTGGGTTAGACTTAACACTGAATAGTATATGATCTCGTGTGCTCGAGGTATATACGAAAGGTGAGGCGAAACCATCTTGAGAACCACAAGAGGGTTGTGGAAGGGCGGGCGAGCCTACTAAATATAAAAATCATATGGGCTCGTGTGCTCAGGGCATTATGATTAGATCTCAAGCCCACTACAGAAATATTCATCTTTTTGTTTTTTCTTCATGAGGGTGATGAAATTTGATTAAAATAGTGGGAGCACACATATGATTCAAGACCATATTATATGTGGAATAATAAGTAAAACTGAATGTTTTTTTTTATCTATACGCCTATTCTTTAATAGTTTAGAAATCACTCACATGTATCTTATAAAACGAACTGAGCTTACTGGTCCTAATTCTGCTGACTATTGTCGTAACCTTTGAATTAAGCCGGTAATGCTGATTGGTTCTTCTACTTCTGAGTCTAAGCCGAAAGCCAGTGGCTAGAGAAAGAAGAAGAAGGACAACAAGCAACTGAAAGATGAAGTTCTTAGAGAACGAAAACTAGTGGCGAATGCTACAACTATGATTTTAAAGGACACTTAAAAGAGGAACTTCTTGTGAGGACTAGTGCTAGTATATTCTTTGTTGAAGTTAATCTTTTGATTAACACTACTTCTTGGGTATTAGACACCAGTTGTGGTGCTCATCTTTGTAATGCTTTACAAGTGATGACAATAAGTAAATCTAGATGACCCTAAGGCTGGGGAACGGAGCAAGAGTAGCTACCATAGCCATTGGGATGTCCCATTTAGAGATAGATAGTGGAAATTTAGTATTACATAATTGTTATTTGGTTTTGGATTTAACAAAAAACATTATCTCTGTCATTGTTTTGCATAGAGAGGGATATTATTTATCAATGAAAGACAAAGTGTTGTCTATTTTCTTTAGTTAATTCTGAAAGTAAGCTTAACATATGATTTATATACTATATCCCCGAGTATTTCTACTATGTGTATTCAACAAAGTGACAATGTGAGTAAACGTAAGTCTAGTAGTCTACCTGTCACATACATGTGGCATGCAAGATTAGGACATGCTTCCAAAGATAGAATTAAAAGTTGGCTAGTCTGTTGGTTTTTAAGAACTTGGAAGACATGCTGACTTATGAATTTTCTCTAAAAGGGAAGATGATCGAATCACCATTTGGAAGGCAAATGGAGCATGCCACCAGCGCCTTGGACTTGGTCTATTTGGGTGTATATGGTCTAATGAGGGAACTATTCCTACTGATATGAATATTATTAGATATATTATATTTCCTTTTATTCTTTTTATATTTTAGATTTAATAGATTTAGTTAGTTGTTTTGATAAGATAGAATACTTATTTGGATTGATAACATATTTCTATTAGGATTTCTAGTTCTATTAGGATTCCTACTTCTATGAAGATTCTTTTCCAAATTAGGATTCCTACTTCTATTAGGTTTCCTTTTCAAATTAGAACACTTGTAATTGTGCCTATAAAACGGCTACGAATTTCATTAATAAAAATAGAGAATATTTTTGAGTAAATTTTGTGAGTTTTGAAACTCTCGTCGTTCTTTAAGAACATTTTTGAACTTATCGGATTTTATATCTATGGCGTTCAATCCCGACTTATCAAACGATTTTTCATCTCATTTGTGGCGTCATCATAATTTCGTTTTGAGGTTTGTGTTCGTTGACTTCATCGGGTTAAGGTTTCTATACCGAAGTTCGTTGTCATAGTCAGATTCGGGTTAAAGATATCCATCAATCCATTCAACTCGTGTGCAAATTTTGATCTTGGAGAAATTTCGCAATCAGTCAACCTATCTTGGGAAGATTCGTAGTAGGCCCTGCGACAACGAGTTGAATGGATTCATAGCAGGTCCTGCTACGAATCCTCCTAAGATGGGTTGACTCATTGCGGAATTTCCCCAAGATCAAAATTTGCACACGAGTTGAATGGATGGATGGATATCTTTAACCCAAATCCAACTACAACAATGAACCTCGGTATAGAAACCTCAACCCGATGAAGTTAACAAACACGAACCTCAGAATGAAATTATGATGACGCCAAAAATAAGATAGAAAATCGTTTGATAAGTCGGGAACGAACGACACGGATATAAAATTCGATAAGTTCAAAACGTTCCTAAAGAACGACGAGAGTTTCAAAACTCACAAAATTTACTTAAAAATATTATCCACCTTTATTAATGAAATTCGTAGCCTACAAAATTACAAGAGGTCTAATTTGGAAAGGAAACCTAATAGAAGTAGGAATCCTAAATTGGAAAGGAATCTTAATAGAATTAAGAATCCTAATAGAAATAGGATATCAATCCAAATAAGTATTCTATCTTATCTAAACAACTAACTAAATCTATTAAATCTAAAATATAAAAAGAATAAAAGGAAATATAATATCTCTAATAATATTCATATAATTCCCCTCCTCTTGAAGGGATTTGTCCTAAAATTCAAAGCGTCATTTGTACGCTGTATCATCGATGCGTTGTTGAATTTGGACATGATCATCATTGCGATTTTATTCACCCACGTACTTTGGCTTACTCTCTTTACTTACCCTCACTTGGTCTTCATAAACTTGTTAATGTGTTAATGCAACCATCACTTGTTTGTTCACTTTTGTCTCACCACTACCATTGACACATTGTAACTTGTATGGTCTAGGGTGCTCCAAAAGAGATAGGCCTAATCTCTCCACCATAGATGTCTTATCAGTATTTGGGCAATAATCACCATCGATAGTCACATTACTAACCTTATCTTCGACTACCTTCACATGTTCGCTCAATGAATTATGAGTTGTACACCCCTCACTCGAATCCTCCAATGATGGCATATCATTAGTGTCAGGATCTTCATTTTCTTGGTTTTTATGGTGGCTCGTATCTTGTTTGTGCTCCATCTTTGGTTCATCATTTTTGTTTTTACGGTGGCTTGTCTCTTGTTTGTGCTCCATATTTAGCTTTGGTGTGGTTTGCTGCTCTTCCTTTATCCATTGGTATGATTCTCAAGCATGTGTATTTGGGTAAACACTACTCTTCCTCTTGAGTTAGATCTCAAACCGATCCATCCTTTCGTGAAGGTGTTTTACTTTGATTCTTATCATCCTCTTCATCTCAGCCTTTAGCTCTTCCATGAGGAACTTAATGTCAATCCCTCCTTTTGTATATTTAGGAAAACTTTCCTTAGACATTTTAATTCAATCTGCAAGGAAATTTCGATTTTTTTTTTATTTTTTTTCGATTTTATTTTGTTTTCATTTTTTTTATTTTTCGAATTTTGTATGGATGGATGGATATATTTAACACGAATCCGACTATGAAAATGAACCTCGGTATAAAAACCTCAACCCGATGAAGTCAACTAACACGAACCTCAGAATGAAATTATGATGACGCCACAAACGAGATGGAAAATCGTTTGACAAGTCGGGAACTAACGCCACGATTATAAAATTTGATAAGTTCAAAAACATTCTTAAAGAACGACGAGAGTCTCAAACTCACAAAATTTACTCAAAAATATTCTCCACCTTTATTAATGAAATTCGTAGCTTTTTTATAGGCAAAATTACAAGAGTTCTAATTTAGAAAGGAAACCTAATAGAAATAGGAATCTTAATAAAAAGTAGAAATCCTAATAGAAATAGGATGTCAATCCAAATAAGTATTCTATCTTATCTAAACAACTAAATAAATCTATTAAATTTAAAATATAAAAAGAATAAAAGGAAATGTAATATCTCTAATAATATTCATATCACCTACTTCATAACTTACTAATGATTCTTGGTATGGTTATGTGTATCTTATGAGATACAAGTCTGAAGCTTTTGAGAAGAGTTTAGACATGAAGTACAGAAGCAAACTGGTAGAAATATTAAAGCTCTTTGATTTGATCGAGGAGTAGAATATTTATCCACTGAGTTCATAGACTATCTAAAAGAATTTGGAATTCTCTCACCATGGACTTCGCTTGGAACGCCACATCGAATGGTGTGTCTGAGAGTGAAAATAGAACAATGAGGATATGGTTTGGTCCATGATGTATTTGCTATTAGAAGCAAAGATGTATGGTATGCTATGTACTAGGCTTGATGTGACTTATGCGCTGAACGTGACAAGTCGGTATCAAGCTAATCCAAGGTTTGACCATTGGAATGCCATGGAAGCAATCATTAAGTTTCTTAGGAAGACTAAAAGGATGTCTTCTTGATATGTGACAATGGAGAATTAGAACTGGAGTGCTTTACCAACTCTAGTTTTTAATAAGAGATAAATGACTTGAAGTCGATATCCGGATACATATTCATACTTGTTGGTGGAGCTTTAAGCTGGAAATGCTCCAAGGGGGAGACTCCAAGTAAATTCACCATAGAGAGTGAGTACATAGAAACATAAGTTGCTAAGATGGTTGTTTTGATAGGAAATACGCCCAAGAGCTGGGGTAATTCCATCAAAGATCGGGAAAATTGCATTTTTTGGTACACTAATGTGGCCTGCACGTTTATTTGGTACACTAATATGGAGGATGACAATTTCGGTACATTAATATAGGGTAAGTCTGGCAATTTGGATACAAATTACACTGGAAAATTGAAAATCAGCCGAAAAATATCATGTGCCGGGCAAATGTCCTTCTAATTGGGGGTTTTTACTGAATTTGGAGATTTTGACTTCAATTTGAAAATTTTAACTTCAATTTAGGGATTTTGAACTTTAATTTTATGAATTTCCTATTTCGTCCCCAAACATATTACTTCTCCACCACCACGACCACTCCTTGCTCGGTAGCCGCCGCCACCAATCGCCAAAATAGGCAAAAACGATACAAACTAGTTCATTACCTTCTTCCTAAGTTTCCCGCTGCATAAAGCATGCTTTTTCAAATGTGCTTATTTATCTTCCCTATGGAAAAGCTCCTCTGCAGCTTCCATAAAATGAAGGGTGAATTTTTCTGGTTGGGCAGTGGGTTGGGGAAAGAAGACAAAGAATAGGAGAAAAAAATAAACTTCAAATTAGAAATGGAGGTGGTAATGGTTGTAATGGTGGGGGAAGAGGGAAGAAGACAAACAATAGGAGGAAAAAAATAAATAAAAAAGAAATTTCAAATTAGAAAAAAAATATTGATAAAATTAAAAATTGTAGATAAATTAGTCAAAATTGGTTAAATTTGTTCAAAATTAGACAAATCCGCCAAAATTTAGGTAAAAATTCCCCAGTTTTGGTCAAAATCCCCAATTTTAGTCAAAATCAATCAATTTTCCAGCAAAAATCGAATATTCCGGCAAAAATCGAATATTCCGGCAAAAATCGAATACTCCGGCAAAATTTGTAGTCAAATTGCCACACATACCCTACAATAGTGTACCCAAATTGTGACCCCCCGTATTAGTATCTCAAATAAACGTGCATGCCACATTAGTCTACCAAAAATAGAATATTTCCTCAAAGATCCAAACATGAAGGCGATACCAAGTGATCAGAGAGATCATTGGTAGAGGTGACGTTCGAGTGGAGCATCTAGACTCGATAGATAATTTAGTAGGCCCCTTCACCAAACACTTTAGCCAAAAGAATTAGAAGGACATCAAGGAAGGATGGACCTTAGATACATGGGCAACTAGCTTTAGGACAAGTGGGAGATTGTTAGTGTTGGGTGTCTGGCAAACCAATTGGTTGCCAAATTTTAGCAACACTACGAGAACAGTCTTGTTTTATTATTATAATGAAATGTCATTATTTATTATATATTTATATGTAATGAAGTCCCTTTAATTACATAGAACTATAGGTACAATCACGCATCGGGTATGGTGATCATGGAATGTGCTCGAACGATTGTAATCCTAAAAGCGTTCCAAGTTAGAGAGTCATTGAGAAAGGGATATCAATGACTCGTCAAGACTTGTTTGTATGTAGCATTTTCTTTTTGGAAGTACCTTGTTCTCTGAAGTAATGGTCAGGGACCTATGCACATATGAGAGTTCACATCGTGGATGGTTGAACTGAGCAACCCCAATGAAAATTCATATTGGTGTTTACGTCGAATATGAAATTCGAAGATCACTTAGGCTTGTGATGATCCTTATGACTTGAAGAATCACGGCTGCTCAATGCATGACCCACTGTATTTTGATCCAGTTCATGATTACAAGTGTAATGCCACAACCATCTCTCACATAGCCAACAATAAATATGTCATATAGTTAGCATTTATTATTGATTTACAACATTTGAATGTCATGAATATGATTATTGGCTAATTATATGATAAATGCATGATTACTTACCATTTATGTGATATCTCCATTTAAATGTATTTAATAGCATCCAATACTAGTTAAGCACGCATGACGATAAAGCAGACATGATGTCTAAGCAAGCATGACGAATAAGTAGGCATGACGATTAAGCAGGCATGACGACTAAGTAGGCATGACGATTAAGCATGCATGATGTCTAAGTAGGCATGACGATTAAGCAGGCATGACGTCTAAGTAGGCATGACGTCTAGTATACATAAGCTTATCTTAGAAGCTAAATTGAGACTTATTTAGGAAGCCAAGTTGAGACTTATTTAGGAATCTAAATTGTGAGTTATTGAGGAAGCCAATTTGTGACTTATATAGGAAGCCAAGTTGAGACTTATTAAGGAAGCTAAGTTTAGACATATTGAGGAAGCTAAGTTGAGATTTATTGAAGAAGCCAAATTGAGACTTATTTAGGAAGCTAAGTTGAGACTTATTTAAGAAGCCAAATTCAGACTTATTTAGGAAGCTAAGTTGTGACTTATTTAGGAAGCAAAATCGTGACTTATTTAGGAAACCAAATTGTGACTTATTAAGAAAGCTAAGTTTAGACTTATTGAGGAAGCTAAGTTGAGATTTATTAAAGAAGCCAAATTGAGACTTATTTAGGAAGCGAAGTTAAGACTTATTGAAGAAGCCAAATTGAGACTTATATAGGAAGTCAAGTTGAGACTTATTCAAGAAGCCAATTTTGCCTATAAATAGTAGCCCACCTAGCTTCATTTCAAATACATTCTTGAGAGTAAAAATATGTTCAATATAGAGAAAGAAAAGAGAAGAAAATAGGAAAGAAAGAGAAAGACATAACGGGAGCTAGGAGAATCAACATCCTCGTTACAAGGTGTTCACGTAAGATTAGGAAGGAGTGCTACTAGCTAGCTTTTGATAGCATCATCATACTCTAGTTCATTGTTATGGACGTAAGGTAAGTAAGTGTTCTTTGATGCATCATAAGAATCAGTATTATGCATGTTTATGATTATATATGTCGATTGTTTAAAAATGAATGTTATTATGTGCCGAATGTGTTAAATGTTATTTATTACTTGTGATAATGAAGATGGATGTTATTTGATGTGAAATGTTGAAGTACATGTACTATGATGCATTATATTGCTATACATGCGAAGAGAACGTTTTCAAAAGAGAGGTTTGGTATTTGATTGGTGTTCGGGTAGGCACGTGACGCCGAAGGGACCGACGGACCCAATAGAGGATGGTGAATACCTTGAGGTGTAAAAGCCAAGATAGATAAAGCCACAGTGGTGAATACCTTAAGGTGTAAAACCCAAGATAGATAAAGCCACGATATATGAGGGAGCTAGCGACTAATATCATCGGCCGAAAGGTCGGTATGAGAACCCCCACGATACTTCTTTTATTGGCCAATTATGAACAGGTTTCGAAAACAGACGTCTATCATCATCAGTCGAATACCATACTTCGAGGGTGCCCAAAAGAAAGGAAAAAGAAATGTTTTAACTGAACTATGCATTATTGATTGTCTTATGTGTTATGTGAAACGTTGCTATATATTGAGCTTCTTACTGAGCCTTTAGCTCATCAGGTTCTTATGATGCAGATGATGATTAGTGTATATATGTGAAGGTTGTCCAAGCATTCTGAGCGGTCAGACAGAGCTATGTTCATATGCCATGTTTTGAGCGTTTTGTAGCTCAATAACTCTTATTTTTGTTTAAATAGCAACTCTGTTATGGTTTTGTAAACAACGTTTGTTATTGTACAGAGTTTGCATTTGCAAGGAAAAATGGTTTGTTTTTATTCCCAAAAGATGTTTTTATTATTTCAGAAAACCATAACATTTATGAAAGAAAAAAAAGGTCACCATCCTCGGGCCCCGGTCCGGGAGTGTGACAACAAGAAAATCACAAAATTGGCTATTTTGGGTGTAGTCTGGTTATGTGGTTTGACGGGAGATTCCAAGATGGGATCTGTCTCGAATCTCTTGATTAGCGAATCTCCTATTGCTATCTTAGAATTGAATGACTTAGAAATCTCTGGCCAGAGTCGGTCAATAAGGTGTGGTGATCCTTGCTTAGTTGACACAAGTCATCATTTGCTAAAGATATAGTCATATGATTAGATTAGTAAGATTTCGACTGATAACCAAGTCCTAAATTTAAGCGGGAGATCTGACAGAAGGATGAGACACATGCTACGATCGTTATCATGAAATGTCTATTATAATCATTCGAGTCTAGATGTTGAGTCGACGTTGCTAGACATCGAACTCAATCTATGGGAGTTATGAATTATTTGGTGGCTAATTCATAACCAAGATTAATCATTTGGCATAATGATTAGTTGAGGTCATAATTGTATAATTATTACCGAACCATTTAGGAAATCTTCCTACTGCTAGCTCTTGGATGAACTTAAGGGGTCACACACGACTTTGAATAAGTTTTCCGGTTATGTATATTCCCTAGTCTTCGTGGAAAGCTAAAGACGGATTAATTGTTGGAATTTATTCATGATGGAATATTTAATTAATTGATCAATTGGGCTTAATTGATTAAAGGACTTTTTAATTGATCGTTGGATTGATGACTTAATGGGCTAGGCCCAAGAGATTTATTAATGAAAGCCCAATTAATAAATCTTGAAAGTTAATTAATTTAATTACTCTTAGAGATTAATATAATTAAATAATGGGTTGAAATAAAATTGTTGGAAGACAATTTAATTAGGAAAGTCATGTTTGGATTTTGGTTGAGATTTATTTGCATTATAGAATCCCAGATATAAGAAATTAGTTCCTAATATAAGGGGATTTGATATGTACTTACATATGGAAGATATTAGACACACATATAGTAGAATTAGGATTCCGAGAATCCACTTTCTACTAGGGATGTGTTATGGAGGAAAATTAGGGTTTTCCTAACCCCTAATATTTTTGTGCCTCCATATATATATATATGGGTATATATTAATGTCTTCTCAATAATCATCTCGATTATGATCTTTAACATGTAGAGTGAAATTCATGCAATTATGTGATGCATAGAATTACACGATTGATTCTATTTGTTGTGTGATTCAAAAAAGAAATTAGATCTCCCAAAATCCTTATGATTTTTCCTTAGTGTTATAACTCTTATATTCTTTAAGAACGAAAAATGTCATATTCCATCATCCATACACATAAGCCTTCGTTTGTTGTAATTGAGTTGCTAGACGACCATTACAATAGAGGAAAACGTTCAAGGTGTGGATACAACGGTTAGAGGTATGACACTTGGAGTGCTGTCAAGACCTTTGTTGATCACGAGCTATTCCTATTCGTCATCAAGGAGAAATCAAGAAGGTTGATTAAAATACGATATTTAATTAAAAACGGTACGTTTACGCTTTTATTTTAATTGTGCATAAATGCTAGGCGTTATTTGGGTAAAACGTCTCTAATGTTTTTTGAACTATATTTCCGCTGCGAGGTTTCATCAGAGGTTCTAGGAAATCGCAACAGTGCTCTAGATCAATTCTTTAAAATGTCCAAATTTCACTTCAATTGGATTATCAATTGTTAAATTAATCTACCTTTAGCTTTTTACAACATGACATCTTAGTTTTAGAAAACGTTCTTGGTGGAAAAAAATATGAATGAAAGATCAATTGGATTATCAATTGTTAAATTAATCTAGCTTTAGCTTTTCACAACATGACATCTTAAAAAAAATTCCTAACTGAGCAATGTCCGCAGAAACGGTTTTGCTCAAACATCCACGAATTCCATATGGAAGTAGTCGTTATAAGAGCATATGGCAATCATGGGTTGTCAAGTCTAGCAACTTAGTTTCAAAAACATTTATGCGACGAGCTATATTAGTACAAATCCATTTAGAAACTTTGTGACTTAAGAAAATCACAAAATTATTGTCTTTCTTTCTTAGACATTGCATAAGAGGCCGATGATACTTTATATTTTCCATCACCTCTTTTCTTTAAATGCAATTTATTTCTTATATTCATATCCGCCTGGCCTTTCGTTGCTTTAAATGTATCTTTTGATTTTTATCAATGCTCAATAATGTCCCAAGAATATTATCACAAAATATTTTTTCAATATGCATCACATCAAGATTGTGACGTAGGAGCAGAGTTTTCCAATAAGGCAACTAAAAAAAATTACTTCTTCTAGTAAAATTTAAATCTTGTTTATCTCGGTTATTTTTTCTTAGGCGAGGATGCTTTCCTAGTTTGACACCTTTTAAATGTCTCCTCTGATGCAATACATCTTTCGCCGATAAAGCTTTAGGTGCAGTTTCATTATCTTCTTTCCATCATACTTGATTTTATTCCTTTGCCATCTGTGACCACATGGCAAAATCGATGGTGACCCATGTAGCAAATTTTATTTCTCAATCTCTTCGACCATGTGGATTTGTTACAAACGAGGTATGCCTTATAACCTTTCGTACTCCAATGACAAATTACCATATGCAAAAAAATCATTAATGGTCCATAAAAATGCAATATGCATCTAAAAATTATTTCCAAAAGATGCATCATATGTTTGCACGCCTTTTACCAACAATTCTCTTAATTCATCTATCAATGGTTGTAAGTATATAACAATGTCTTTTCCTAGTTGTTGTGGTCCTGGAATAAGCAATAACATCACAAAATATGACTTCTTCATGCATTTCAAGGGAGGGAGATTGTATGGAATGAGAACTAATTAGCCATTCTTTTTTCTTCATAGACCGGGCTTGAAATCTACAGCCACATACTATAAGAATTACTCATATTACCAAACGGGTTAAAGCCATCCATTGCTAAGGCAAGTCTTACATTGCAAGTATCTTGCACAAACAATGGATGTTCTTTATCAAATTCTTTCTAAACTTTAGCATCAGTGTGTTTCTACTCTTTCTCATCATTTACACGGTCATTATGATGCCACCTCATATCCTCTACTGTTTTTGATGACATAAATAACCTTTGTAACATCGGCTTTAAAGGAAAGTAGCGTAAAATCTTGTAAGGAAATTTCTTTCCCTTGTTGGTAACATTCCATCTAGACATGCCACATATATGGTACTCCTCAAAATTCTCATACTCTTTCCAAAATAACGTACAATCTTACTTACATGCATGAATTGAAGTATATCCCAACTCCAAATCATTAAAAAAAATTTTGCATCATAGTATAATTCTGGTAGAGTTTCACCGTCAGGTAATGCTTTCTTAAGTAATTTTAGCATCATATCAAATAATTTATTGATCCACTTATTATACATTTTCAAATGGAGCAACTGGACAATGAACAAGAGAGCAGAGAACTCTGAGCAACCTGTACATAATTCTTGTTTAGCCTTTTTCAATAATTCAAGAAAAGTAATAGGTGCATCTTGATTTTCATTGTGATTGATGTATTGTCTTTCTTCACTAATGTTTTCATAGAAGTTCCAAAGATCGATAACAAGTCATCCACTCCATTATTTATGTGATTGATGTCTTCATCATCAACTTCATTCTCATAATCAGAGACATGAATTCGATAATTAGAATTTTCACCATGATAAAACCACCTATTGTATTCGGTATCTATTCCTCGAATAAGTAGATGATCAAACACTACCTTTTGACTAAAAATGTACGAGTTCAAGCAATTCACACATGGGCACTTAATTTTACATTCTTTCGCCAGATGTTCCTCTACGAAAGTAATAAATAAATAGACTCCACTTATATACTTGTTAACGTGTATTTTGTACACGTTTATTATGTGATATAGTGCGTTTATTGTTACGTTTTTGGTCCATATCTCATAGTTTTATGCTTCTATTGCTATATCTAGGTGTTTGGATGAGAATGGATTGAAAAGGTGACAAAAAGAGACGAAAACGACAAAGATTGACTTTGCAAATGGATGGAAGCAGAAAGGTTACCAAAATTAAGCGTGACCAGAAGTCACGCCCAAAACATGCGAGCTTTCTGTCCTGGGACGAAGAAAAATTCAAGATTTCGACTTTTCAGCTGGATTTGACTTTGGATGCACGTTTTTAGTTTCCTAATATGTTGGGATTTATTTTCTATTATGTTAGGAATTTTATTTCCTTGTTTTGAATAATCCTAGTTGGAATAGGATTCTTAAAATCCTATCTTTTTTTTGTTTCCTTGTTTAGTTAGGATTCCCCTAGGTTTAAATAAGTGGAATATTATTCCACAAAGACATTCCATCTTTTATTTTACTATTCACGTTTTTATTTCTCGGGGGATTTCGAATTCTTCAACTTTTGTAGACGATTCTTGATTATGTGTTGCTAAACACATAATTCTAGTCAAAGGATTTTTAAGGTTTGATTTCTTTTAATTTCGTGAGATTGCTTGTGCTTTTATCTTCATTGTTCTTTGAGTATTTACTTTTTCTCCGAGCCTTGTTGATAATATGTTTCAATAGGTTAGATAACCTGATCAATTATTTAATCTTTGAAATCGTATTTAGCTAATTAGGACCCAAATCCGTAATTGTTTGGTAAACCCTAATATTCGTAGCAGTTAGCGACGTTGATTATGGACAAGTTTTCGATTAGTCGTTATGGGAATTAGTGATCCGGTTTAAATAATCCGAGCTTGTGTGTTTATTGATCGGAATTAGTATTTTTCTAGTGCTTGAATGCTATCGGTAGATTAAATCCTAAGAGCTTGTTTAGGGTTGTCTTATTGATAAGAGCAGTAATCAAAGAGCTTGTTTTGATTATCGAAGACGTAAGGAAAAACGAGGTCGTCAGAGCTTGTTGACGACTATAGCTAATTTATTTAAGGACATTGAACTATTTTATTTGCAATCAATGATCGAACAATAGAAATCAATACCGAGATATCCTAAGACTAGAATCCCTCACCTCATTGATTAAGAAATTAGTTTTATTGCTTTCAATTTATTTGCGTCTTTCAAATTAGTTTTAGTTAATCAAAATCCAAAACCCCTTTTTAATTGATATTAGTAACTTAGGAATTATTTCTACACCATTCCCTGTGGATCGACCCTACTTGTCACTATTTACAAATCTTTTCGAGTAGGTTATTTATTTTTGTTGGATTCGACACCCACCAAATTTTGGCGCCGTTGCCGGGGAACGGTGTTATAGATTTATTTCTTTTGTTACTAATATTTTTGTTTAGTTTTTTTGTATTATTAGATCTCTTCATATAGGTGAATTTCAGATCAAGAAAAGAGCTCAAGAGATCTTGCAACGTTCTTAGATGCCATGACTACAGTCGAGAGGACTTTAAAGGAGTTGTGGGCTATGCCAAACATTAATGAGCAATCTTCTTACTTTCAATGCCCTACTTTTGAAGTTGATTTTGATTTAACAGATGAATTTATTCGCTCACTTCCTATTTTTCATGGTTTTGTAGGAGATGACCCTCATAAACATCTAAATGAGTTCCATGCGGTATGTTCAGTAATGAAACTAAGGGATGTCACTGACGATCAAATCAAGTTTCGAGCCTTTCTTTTATCTTTAGCAGACAATGCCAGAGATTGGTACTATGATTTGTCTTTTGGTTCAATCAAGACATGGGCTCAACTGGAAGCAAAATTCATAGAGAAATTTTTCTCTGCCTTCCGTGTTCAAGAGGAGTCGTACAGACAAGCTTATGATGGATTATGGGGTGTTCCACAGAGTAATTACAATCCATATTCCAACACTTACAATCCGGGATGGAATTATCACTCCAATCTGAGCTACGCCCCACGACCACCTAGCTATTACGAACAACAATGCCCACCGTTTTCTCAACAAACTCAATCGGTAGGTACGTCTTTGGAAGATATGATTAAAGCATTGGTCGCTAATACTCAGCAATTCCAACAAGAAAACCAAAATGCCATAAAGAATCTAGAAAATCAAATGAGTCACATGGCCACTACTATGAACGAATTGGTAAGCCAAAATTCGGGGAAGCTTCCATCTCAAGTTATCGTGAACCCAAAAGAGAATGCAAATGCTGTAACTTTGAAAAGCGGAAAAGAATCGAAAGAACCCGAGCGAATCTCCAGGAATGAAGAGGAAAATGAGTTGGAAAAAGAAGAAGAACCCATAGTCAAGAAGAAGCCGATGACATTTGTGATACCTCCTCCATTCCCTGGTCGTTTTGCTAACTGTAAACAAGTGGTGGATATAGAAGATGAATCTCCAACATATGATAAGGAAGTTGGAAAATATAAGATTCTTACAGATTATGAGATTTTTGGGGAATATGAACTTCTTAGAGAATATGAGATGTTTGAGAAAGATGAGATTAGTGACGATGAAGAGGTGGAAGGTGAGTCGAGAGAGAAAAATGTGGACCATCAACTCGCAAAACCAACTGAAACACTTACCGAGCAATCTAAGGTTATTGAGATCACTCCTCCAAAATATGAGAATAAAGTCACAGAATATGAAATTTTTGGGGAAGATGAGATCAGTGACGATGAAGAGGAGGATATGGAAGGTGAATCTCCAACACTCGAAAAGGAATTAATTCCAAAATGCAAGGACCCCGGTAAGTATATTATCTCTTGTAAGATAGGTGATGTGCAATTCGAGAACACTATGATAGACCTTGAACATTCTGTAAATATCATGTCCCGTTCTATTTATGAGTCTTTGAATGTGAAAAAATTGAGAAAAACGGACATGATTAAACAATTAATAGACGGGTCTAATGCATCTTCTGATGGCATTCTTGAGAACGTATTAGTCCATGTTAATAACTTAGCTTTTCCTACTGATTTTTATGTTGTTGATATGGATGAAGATCAATCTAGTAAGTTAGCCCCTCTCATTCTTGGAAAACCATTTCTGAAAACATCTAGGGCTAAAATTAATGTGCATGATGGAACTCTTACTATGGAATTTGAAGATGAATTTGTGATGTTTAATTTATATGATTCCATGAAGTGTTCTACTAATGATTGTTCTATGTTTGGTTTAGATGCTACTAACTTTGTGATGCAGCGAATTTTTGAATTTAATGATGATGATCCACTAAAGGTAGCTTGGCATAGTGATGGCTTTGAACCTCCGACTTAAGCCACTTGAGGCATAACTACGTCTAGCCGACGACGTTAAAGAATGGCGCTTCTTGGGAGGCAACCCATGCTCATTTTTAATTTTTCGCATTTTCATTTTAAGTTTTTTTTTCATAAAAGCAGAAAGATCACCAAAATTAAGCGTGACCACTCTGGTCACGCCTAAAATTGGTGAGCTTTCTGCTTCGTCCCCTGTTTTCCCTTTTGTTTTTCTTTCAAAAATCTAAAAAAAAAAATCGAAAAATACATAAAATCCAAAAAAAATTCGAAAAATAAACAAAATTAGGAAATAAATATATTTATATATATATATTTCCTTAAAACAAAAAGATTTTTTTTTACCTTATTTTTTTTTCAAAATCTTTCCTTAATAACAAAAAAGATTTTTTTCCTCAACTAATCTTATCCCTAAAGAATCCTTTTAATTTCAAAACCCTAAAATTACCCCCAAAATCTCTTTTCACTAAACCTAATCCCACGCAGCCCCTCTAATCCATCTTCTCCATTCTTCTATATTGCAGAACCACCTCGCGCCGCCCCTCACCACCGTATACATCATCTTCTCCGCCATCAACACCATTGTCTCCGATACCATGGGTCGCACAAACAGAGCTAAGCCCCGACCTCCACCGCGCGAACCCACGGCACCACCGAACCCGCCGGAGCCCGAACCTTTACCCGAAATCGAACCCGCGATCGAAGAAGAGTCGAACCAATCATCCTACCAAGAGCAATCCGAGCCCTCCGCTGAAACAGGGAAGTCCTCCTTCCACTTCTTGTTTTTCACTCTTATGCCTTGTCGATTTTTCTATGCTTTACATTGAGGACAATGTCCACTTTAAGTGTGGGGGGATGATTTCCAATTGCTTTGCATGTTCTCTGGTTTTGTTTAATTTTGGCACATGTTCTTTGGTTTTTGTTTACTTTTGGCGCAATAAAATTTTTCAAAATTTTTCGCTTTGTGATGGTAGAGTATAATTTTCGTTAATTGGTTGATCGAGTCTAGTTTGTTTGATTTGACCGTGTGCTTGTTGATGGAATATCGTGTCGTATGAATTTCAATTGCTAGCATGACTTCGAATGAGAACGATAGAATTGCACGTTTTAGTTCGACCAACCCCACCATGTGAGCTTTTTGAAGTCTTGATTTGATTGCATATCCATGTAAATTTTTCTTTCTTGTGTGAATCTTGCATGATTAGTACGTGTTCTAAAACTTGCTTTGAACCATTTCGAGGTTACATGATTGTGTGCACATTTGAAAGTGATAAAGGCATTAGGATTTAACCACTTAGCCATATGAGCCTACCTTTTTATTTTCCCCTAGTGAGCCCACTTGAGCCTATTAGCCTATTTGTTGTTTTGAAAACCCGAACTTTGAGCATTCACCATTTTTTGTATATCTCTTTGTTTTACCCGTCCACAAAATGAGTCGAACATCGAGAACATTATACTTGTTTGGGATTTAAGGACGACATTGTGTTTTGATTAAGTGTGGGGGACCTCGGAAGAAAAGAAAAAAAAAAAAAAAAAGAGTTTATCGAAAAAGAAAAAAAAGAAAAAAAAAATATTTCGAACAAGTTCGAAGAAAAAAAAATAGAAAACAAAAGAAAAAAAAAACATATTTGAGGAAAAAGAAAATGATGAAGCGAGTCGCGAGAGAGGATGAAAATAAAGGTATTTGGGTCCTTATTGCTAGAATTACCCAATAGCGTCTTGATGTTCTTCGAATTTATGGACTTAGCCTTTCATTACCTTTTTTCTCCTACCCCGAGCCCTAAGCTCCATTACAACCTTGAATAAAAGACCTTTTGATTCGTTTGTGCATACTTTCGAGAGTAGTGGAGATTTCGGTGTATAAGCAAGCTTATGGGATCGTATTAACATGCTAAGAATTGAGCGATACACGAGTGATTGGAGAGGTTTGTGAGAATGGTCGTCTAATTGCATGCATTTTTATTTTTCAAAATGAGATTGTTGTGTTGGTTTTTGGTTTTCATTATGGCGTTGATTTCCTTGATATTTGCATGTGTCAACTTAACATTCTCGATTTTGTCCTTTGGTTCGTGTACCTCTACTTGATCAAGTGTTTGAAGTTTGTTGATTTTGCGTTGCCCAAATGTCAAACATTACCCGAGACGTGCAATAGCTTAAGTGTGGGGGTGTTTGTTAACGTGTATTTTGTACACGTTTCTTATGTGATATAGTGCGTTTATTGTTACGTTTTTGGTCCATATCTCATAGTTTTATGCTTCTATTGCTATATCTAGGTGTTTGGATGAGAATGGATTGAAAAGGTGACAAAAAGAGACGAAAACGACAAAGATTGACTTTGCAAATGGATGGAAGCAGAAAGGTTACCAAAATTAAGCGTGACCAGAAGTCACGCCCAAAACATGCGAGCTTTCTGTCCTGGGACGAAGAAAAATTCAAGATTTCGACTTTTCAGCTGGATTTGACTTTGGATGCACGTTTTTAGTTTCCTAATATGTTGGGATTTATTTTCTATTATGTTAGGAATTTTATTTCCTTGTTTTGAATAATCCTAGTTGGAATAGGATTCTTAAAATCCTATCTTTTTTTTGTTTCCTTGTTTAGTTAGGATTCCCCTAGGTTTAAATAAGTGGAATATTATTCCACAAAGACATTCCATCTTTTATTTTATTATTCACGTTTTTATTTCTCGGGGGATTTCGAATTCTTCAACTTTTGTAGACGATTCTTGATTATGTGTTGCTAAACACATAATTCTAGTCAAAGGATTTTAAGGTTTGATTTCTTTTAATTTCGTGAGATTGCTTGTGCTTTTATCTTCATTGTTCTTTGAGTATTTACTTTTTCTCCGAGCCTTGTTGATAATATGTTTCAATAGGTTAGATAACCTGATCAATTATTTAATCTTTGAAATCGTATTTAGCTAATTAGGACCCAAATCCGTAATTGTTTGGTAAACCCTAATATTCGTAGCAGTTAGCGACGTTGATTATGGACAAGTTTTCGATTAGTCGTTATGGGAATTAGTGATCCGGTTTAAATAATCCGAGCTTGTGTGTTTATTGATCGGAATTAGTGTTTTTCTAGTGCTTGAATGCTATCGGTAGATTAAATCCTAAGAGCTTGTTTAGGGTTGTCTTATTGATAAGAGCAGTAATCAAAGAGCTTGTTTTGATTATCGAAGACGTAAGGAAAAACGAGGTCGTCAGAGCTTGTTGACGACTATAGCTAATTTATTTAAGGACATTGAACTATTTTATTTGCAATCAATGATCGAACAATAGAAATCAATACCGAGATATCCTAAGACTAGAATCCCTCACCTCATTGATTACGAAATTAGTTTTATTGCTTTCAATTTATTTGCGTCTTTCAAATTAGTTTTAGTTAATCAAAATCCAAAACCCCTTTTTAATTGATATTAGTAACTTAGGAATTATTTCTTCACCATTCCCTGTGGATCGACCCTACTTGTCACTATTTACAAATCTTTTCGAGTAGGTTATTTATTTTTGTTGGATTCGACACCCACCAATACTCCAAAATTTTTTTTGCATTCATCCAACTTTTGTACATTCTCTTTGTATCCTGTGTGGACTAAATAAATATATCAAACATATAGTCTTGATTTTCTTCAAGTAGTTGATGAAATTTATATGTATGATATAGGATGAATGTTGATAAATCATAAATGTCTTTTAAGAAATAATTTCAATGGGGACTTTCGTTAAATTTGCTTTTTGAGCTTATAAGATTTCAGAGCTTATAAAATGTTTGTGGAGCTTACAAACAATCAAATCTTATCTTAAAATATAATTCTTGAGTATTTGGGTATATTTAGCTCTAAAAGCTTAAAAAGAAAATGGTTTGGTAAAATAAATACTAATGTGGTCAGTATTAATTTTCTTTAACCGAGCCTTAAAGCATTGAAGTAAAAAGCTTGACCACCATAAATTAAAGAACTAAATTGTTCTACTTTAGACACCAAACATTGTAATCTACTGCATCAATTCCAACAATTCAATCAGAAATGTAGCTTGAGAAAAAACTAAAATAAAAGGTTAAAGATTTAGGAAGCAGTAAGTATTAGCAGCCAAAATCATTTGCCAAATTACTTTTTGAATTAACAGATTAGATTAAAAAAAATTGCATCAATAGTCAACTTCATGAAGGAAGTCTCGATACCAAATCCTACCCCAACCCATTAATGGGATTTTCACTCATTTATAATTGCTTAACATTGTTAATTTTCAGAAAAAGTAAAAATAAGAAGATCCATTTATATTATTGAAGCATAGACTCATCAAGTATAGATAACTCCAAATTCTAAATAGCATTTTGAACTCAAATATTCAGATTCTTAAGTATATATTATCAATAACTCATATGCTCATACAAATTCAGTCACTTGGAGTGTAAAATGAGAATAAATAAGTGAGTCAGTTCTGAATCGTTTTCATTGTGAAAAGTTAATGCATTCATGAGCCTCTATTGAGACGTATGCTTGTATATTAATACAAGTCAATTAACTAATTATTCCAGCATGTACAAGTCAACAAAATATCTCTTAAACTAAATTTTTTGACATTTCAAGTACATTCTAAATTAAAAGTTTATTGTAGTAACCTAAGCTGATACCAAGTTCTTAAAGCACTCCAAAATAATCACTATGCCTTCAAGCAAAAGGTCATTATCATTTAAGTTTCATTCCAATACCAAAAAATGTTGATTTTCTTGTACATTCTAACTATTCTATGAATCAATGAACCCTGATAATAGAAACATGATTTTTGCTTACGACTCAAAAAAAAATTCAAACTTGGAATAATTAATCATAACATGACTACAAATTTCATCATTCACACATAATAGCTTTTTTCCACTCATTTTTAAATTTTTTTTTTCAAAATCCACCGGTAAACGAGGGAATAAGGTATTTCAGATCGCACTAAGAAAATTGATGATAATTCTGGGAAATAACACCGAGGAAGAGGACCAACCCTGCAATTTCAATATGAGTAGAAAAATTAACTCAGCTCAATTTTTTATATTTTTTCAAGAAAAAGTCCAAAATAAATAGGCAATTTAATAAATTTTCTAAAAATAAAGACCTAGTGTTGAATTACAGGATGAGAGATAGATCAAGAAAGAAGAAAGACAAATATTTCATTACTTGAAGTGTATTGAATATACAGATATGTGATTCTAGAAGAGATAAGGGAATATATGTAATCATCACATTACAAAGCACTCCTCACAATATATACTATCAGAACTACCCACTAAGGGTATAATAGATATATCCACACTAATACTTAACAATACTCAACACTCCCCTCAAGGTGAGAAGTAGGGGGAAACAAATTTATAACTCCAAATTTGTACAGCAGCTTCTCAGCTTGATCCTTTCCCAGTGCCTTGGTTAGCAAATCAGCAGGCTGTTGCTTGGTAGGAATATAATGTGTAGATATAATACCCTCTTGAATCTTGTCCCAGATAAAATGGCAGTCGACTTCAATGTGCTTAGTCCGTTCATGAAATACTGGATTAGCCCCAATCTGAATGGCAGAACTACTGTCTGAATATACTCTTACTGGACCTGAATGCTTCACTTGTAAGTCTTTCAGAATGCTAAGGATCCATAACACTTCACAGATAACAGAGGCCATGGCCCGGTATTCAGCTTCTGCTGAGGATCAAGAGACAATAGTTTGTTTTTTAGCTTTCCAAGAGACAAGAGATTCTCCAATTTGAACAGCATATCCAATGATGGATCTTCTGGTCATAGGGCAGGAAGCCCAGTCTGAGTCACAGTATGCACTAATCTGCATTGAGCTGTTAGCTGAGAAAAATAGACTTAAACCAGGCTTACCCTTGAGATATTTTAACACCCTAACAGTAGCATTTAAATGTGACTGATTGGGCTTATGCATGAACTGAGTTAAAAGAAGCACAGAATGACTAATATCTGGTCTAGTAAGATACAGATATAACAGCTTCCCAACAATTCTTTGATACATAGTCACATCACTTAGCAAAGGATCAGAAGCAGAATCATTAAGACTCAAATCATATTCATATGAAGTAAGTTTCACCTGAGTATCCATAGGGGTTGCCACAGGTTTCACCCCAGCATACCTGTGTCTGATAGTAGTTCCAGTAAGTACTTCCTTTGATTTATACAGATTCCTGCAGAAGACCTAGCTACCTCTATTCCCAAGAAATACTTCAATTCACCTAAATCCTTCATAAGAAACAATTTGTGAAGATATGATTTACAATCAAAAATAAGAATCTCATTAGATCCAGTGATGATGATATCATCTACATAAACCAGTAAAACCAAGATATCACTCCCCCTGGTTTTAACAAACAGGGAGTAGTCTCCTTTAGATTGTGTAAAACCATAATCATGTAAAGCTTCAGTGAATTTAATATTCCACTGTCTAGGGGCTTGTTTTAAGCCATGAAGTGACTTATGTAATTTACAAACCTTACCAACAGCATGCTTACCAAATCCAGGAGGAATATCCATATAGATATCTTCTGTTAAGTCTCCCTGCAGAAAAGCATTAGAAACATCCATCTGAAATATAGACCAATTAGATATAGAAGTTATAGACAAGACAATCCTGATAGTTACATGTTTAGCCACTGGTGCAAAGGTTTCAGAATAGTCTACACCTTCTAATTGTGTAAACCCCTTTGCAACCAGCCTGGCTTTATACCTGTCAATGGAGACATCACTGTGATATTTTATAGTATACAACCACCTGCAGCCAATAGGTGTTTTATGTGCAAGTAAGTCTACAATGCTCCAAGTATTATTAATATCAAGGGCTTCAATTTCTTTTGACATAGCCTCTTGCCATTGAGGACAAACAGATGCCTCTTGATATGTCTTAGGAACAGAATCATGGGATATAGAAGAGAGAAAAGCTTTGTAAGAGGAAGAAATTAAATCATACCCAATAAATTTGGAAATGGGATGCTCAGTAGAGCAAGAAACCATAGCATTTGAAATGTAAGGAGAGTAATAATCTTTGGCCCATATAGGGGGCTGAGATTGTCTAGAAGATCTCCTGACATTCTCAGTTGGAGGTATAGGTTCAGTTGGAGGAATCTCAGTAGATCCAGTTTCTGGACTAATATCAGTATCAACAGAAGTCTCAAGATTTTCAGAATGAGTAAGAGGAGTAGAGAGATCTTCTGAATAATGTTGATAGGGAGCTATAAGCTCATTATAATATAGATCAGAATCAGTGCTAACAAACTGATCTTCTTGAGTGTTATTCAGATGAACAAAAGGTAAAGAGTCTTCATGGAAGACCACATCTCTAGCAATACAAAAAGATTGATCTTGCAAACATAACAATTTGTATCCTTTCTGAGTATTAGAGTAGCCATTTAAAATGCATGCCTTACTTTTTTCTTGAAATTTGTCTAGATTAGGTAGAATCTTGACATAGCAAAGACATCCAAAAATTCTCAAGTGATTGTAATCAGGAACAGTATTGTGCAGTTTAAAGTGAGGAGTATGACCATGTAACAGAGGTGAAGGTGTGATATTTATGAGATACACAACAGTCAATACACAATCTCCCCAAAACTTAATAGGGACTTGAGAATGAAATTTTAAGGCTCTTGCAACATCTAAAATGTGCCTATATTTTCTCTCTACTATCCCATTTTGTTGAGGGTTATATACACAAGAACTTTGATGAACTATACCTTTGGATTTGAACAAATGAGAACATTCTGAGTTAAAGAAATCTTTAGCATTATCAGTTCTTATGATTTTGATGTGAGAGTCAAACTGATTTTCAGCATATACAATAAAGTTAGTAAGCAATTGAACTACTTCAGTTTTGAACTTCATAAGAAAAACCCAACAATATCTAGTAAAATCATCTACTATAGTGAGGAAGTATCTCTCTTGATTGTAGGTAGGTGCTTTGTATAGCCCCCAAATATCAACATGTATAAGTTGAAAAACCTTGGTTGTTTGAGTCTTACTAGTGGGAAATTTCAACCTAGTTTGTTTAGCAAGGGGACAAATAGGACAAACACTGTGATTAAAAGATTCTTTGCTTATATTCAACTGTGGTAACCAATGTAACCTAGCAAAGGATAAATGGCCTAGTCTACAGTGCCACAGATCACATTTATTTTGAACAAGGTCTTTGTTATTCCTATTACAGCTCAAAGAATTACAGATATTTTGATTTCCAGTATTCCTATGGTTCCCTTCAAAATAGTACAACCCCTGTTTCAGTTTGCCAGTGCCCTTTGTCTCTCCAGTCCTAAGATCCTATATCAAACAAACCCTATGATAGAAGTTTACACTATATTTATTATCAGTTAGGAGTTTAGACACAGATATCAAGCTAAACTCAAAATCTGGAGCATAAAGAACATTGAGTAGGACAATATCTTTACTTAAGGTTATGTTCCCAGTGTGTGACACAAGACTCATATTACCATTAGGAAGTTTAACATAGAGTTTTTGAGGGCAAGTAGTGATATTGTGATCAAACAGATTACAGTTATGAGTTATATGGTGGTTAGCACCAGAATCTATGATCCACACATCACCATCACACAATTTAGGAGGAGAGAGATTCATACATATACCTGAAAGAGTAGCAGGTTTGTTCTTTTCATTCCCAGAATTGCCTATGAGTTCAAGAATCTGCTGGTACTGCTGTGTAGTAAACACATTAGTTGACCCTTGCTGATCAGAGACTTCTTGAACCTGAAGGTCTTCATCCACTGATTGGTTCACCTTTACCTCATTCCTTCCTCTGCCTCGACCTCCAGAACCATTTCTTCCTCCACTTCTGCCTCTCCCTCTGCCAGGTGGATAGCCAATGACCCTGTAGCAGTTTTCTTTGGTATGGCCATTGTAATTACATACTTCACATTTAACTTTGCTTTTATCTGTACCATATAGGTTCTCTGAAGGCAGATTTGAAGAGAAAGCAGAGAGTTCTTGAGTATTCTGATTTGGTCCTATACCGTTGACCTTCTTCATTGCAGACAATTGAGAAAACTTGGGAATGAGTCGGCAGAGGAGTCATCATCAATATCTGTGATCGAGTGCTTGCATAGCACTCATTAAGGCCCATGAGAAAAGTCATCATTTTGAGTTGTTGCATGTAGTCAATATATTCTTTAGAGACCTCTTTGGCTGGACTCGGTATCATCGACTCATATTCATCCCAAAGGCTCTTCAATTTAGAGTAGTATTCTGTGACAGACATGGATCCCTGTGAGATAGTGTTGATTTGCTTGTAGAGGGAATACAACTGGGCTCCATTAACTTTGTCGAATCTTTCAGTAAGATCCTTCCAAATCTCTGCCGCTGTCTCACAATATACCACTCCATGGACAAGCTCTCTTGAGAGGGATCGAGTGATCCAGGATTTGACTAAGGCATTGCACCTCTTCCATAAGTGCAAATTCGGTGAATTTTCTCCAGGATTAGAACATTCTCCAGTAATAAAACCCAACTTATTCTTGGCTTCAAGAGCCACACACATTTCTCGGCTCCATATTTTGAAATTCTCGCTTCCCTTTAGGGTTTCGGTAACCAAAACTAAATTTGGGGAATCCGAGGGGGAAATATAGAGAGGATCGAAAAAATCAATTTTACCTAGGGTTTGGGTACTGATTACTACTGAAAATCCTTTATCTTGAATTGATTTAGCCATCTCAATAGATTTTAAGATTTGCGATCAAAGAACAGCGCATAGTGGAAAGAAACTAGTTGAAAACGGCTGTTCTCCACAGATCGTTTAACAATTCACCGCCATAACCCGCTCTGGTGCCATGTTGAATTACAGGATGAGAGATAGATCAAGAAAGAAGAAAGACAAATATTTCATTACTTGAAGTGTATTGAATATACAGATATGTGATTCTAGAAGAGATAATGGAATATATGTAATCATCACATTACAAAGTACTCCTCACAATATATACTATCAGAACTACCCACTAAGGGTATAATAGACATATCCACACTAATACTTAACAATACTCAACACCTAGTTAAGCAATATTTAATTTCATAAAATTTCATTGATGGCGATTCGAGAGTCTCAAGAACAAGAAGAGTTTGGGTGCAGAGGTCAAATAGGTTTTGTTTTAGTGGAATAAGTATATTAATTGTAAAAATCTGTTTAGGCCCTCCAAAATATTTTGTTAAGCTTTGTAAAACTTAGTTGTTTCTTCTAACACAAGAAGCCTCGACTAACACAAGAAGCCTCGACTAGGTAACGCTACATGTGGATTCTAGTGGGAGTTGGTTTTGATTCCCAATAATTCCTTTTTGTTTTTTCATTTTCATATTATCTTAATTAATTTTCTATTTTTGTTTTAGAAAGATTATTATAGCTAAGTGGCAGAAATATTTAAGTGTCAACCAATTTATTTTTCTTTTTTCAACGTGTATTCTACTTATTAAGATTAGAAATTAATTATTTATAAATTACTAATTCCTTTCATCCCATATCAAAAAGTCTTGCAATAAGCTATTGTCATTACCTAATAAATCCTTGCACTCAACATATTTTGTTGGGTTCCATCACTTATTGGGGACCTTTATTTCGTTGTCATATTATAAGGCTTTGCAACAGGGTTTTCTTGTCACATAAAGAATTACTCATACGCAATAAATTATTTTGTTGACTTTCACTACTTATAGAAAACGAATTGTTTCATTGTCATATTATAAAGTTTTGCAATAAAGTGTTATCATAACATAAAGAATTATTTTATTGCAAAAATATAGTGTCTTGCAATAAATATAATCGTTGCATAAAAATTTACTCATGCACAACCAAATATGTTGTTGCAATTGCTAACATTTGTTGCGAAATAAATTTTATGAAGTAGGGAGTCATTGGAAAATACACGTTTAACAACAAAACATAATTTATGTCCTATTACCATTGTACGCAAATGACAATAAGCCACATAACTCATTTTTTGTTATTCAATCGCAACGAAATTAATATTGTAGCTTAAAAAATCGTTGTGGATATTATCTTTCTTTTGGTGTATATTTGAGAATTACAATGATTTATCAAAATGGGTACGTAGACAACTTGATACCACCAAGTGCAATGCACTATCTAATAACATATTATTTATTATGTCTTGTGTCGGTTCTGATCCCATCATGGTCTTTACGTAATACGTATTTGATAGCGCATCATTTTGTGGGAACACATATTCGCTCACTGAGTATACAGACAAAATCACTGTTACATACCAACGATGATAGGATGGGTAGCAGCTCCTCTGAAGGAGAGGTTGGAAGGAGAGCACCCGACGTCTCAGCCAAACCTTTAGGAAACCTCCTCTGAAGGAGAGGTTGGAAGGAGAGTACCCAATGTCTCACCAAACCTTCACGCGTTTCCTATTACGATGAAGCTCCAAATCACACTGTAAAACAATAAATACATATTAATAGTGATCATAATAATTTGTATGAGATTATTTTAAATTTAATTTTTCTTATTTAAATTATAACAATCACACTTTATTGTTTATTATCGAATTTTAAATTATTTAACGAATTTAGCATTAAATTAATTTTGAGATCAAATTATACTTCAAATTAAAACTTAAAAAGAAATCCATAATCAACTTAAAATTGATCTCGGTCCAGGATAGATTTTCCCATTGATTAGGTCCATCGGGTATGACTTGGACCAGGTAGAGCAAGTCTCGAGTTCTACGGTAGTTGGCTCATACCCGCCACATTATCATCTCTGAGTTTTACATCAAAAGATCCAACAAATTGACATAATTTTTTGTCTAGTTGTAAGACCGAGCCTTCATGACTTTGAAGCTACGAATTCAATCTCATTAAAATATGTGTTATTTTTCTACTTATATATTAGTTTATATATTGTTCCTAATTTGTAATAGAAAATTATAGAAATTATTTATTGATGATAGTTAATTTAATATTTGATGTCATAATATAACTATATATTTTATTAAAGAAGTCGAATGAGTTGAAGCTTTAGTAACTTAACATGAAGATGAACGTGAGCCCAAATAAAATTACTCATATTATTTCATTAACTGCTAAAAAGGGTATAAATTGTAAGCTGTCTTTGTTTAGTTATAAAATTAGAGGTCATTCAAATTAATGTTTAAGTGAGCCACATTTCTTGTATTCTACATTTTCTTAATAAATTCGACCGAGAGCTGAAATAAGTTTACCAATCAGTTTTAAATTAAATTTCGTGTACCAACATCTCATTAATTATCAGTTCAATGTAAACTTGGGCGAGTTGGCTGAAATTTTTTGCAGTTCAAAATCTATTTAAATTATTTCATCTCTTATTTTATTTTAAATATATTATAAGGAGTTTATCGCCTTGATAGGCATGTATGTGTGTAACTAAATGGAATAGAATAAAATCTATTCTCAAAATAAATAATTTTATGTGAAATTTTGCACACCAGCAAGTAAATTGCCACCTCAATAATTTATTTAAGCGTCTGTTAGTATATAAAGTTTCACCTTAGTATATAAATGGAGTTATTTTGTGTATACAAATGTGTATATAAATATAATAAAATAAGAGATAAAACTTCATTTAAACATACTAGGTTTTATTGCTAAATTTCAATTGAACATAATTATATTATAGGAGCTTATTAATAGATGCAGATAAATTACGGAATATAGGTCCACAAGATCTCGAGGATGGTTTTTAGACAAATTCTGTAAACCTACAAAAGTAATAAAATATTAGAAGGTGCATTGATCATAATCCCAATGTCAACCCTCAAATGCTCAAGTCAGAAAAATATCCGAGAAAATTGAATTAATCAGGGGTCAATTGGATGGCTTATCACGTCTCCAAAAAAGTATTTCAGAGTAAAAACTATAGAAAATTCATTTCTTTAGCATGTAGTAAAAAATTCTAACAAAAAAAATCTCTTAAAATTTGAAAAAATACTTCAAACAAATAAATTTTACTATTCATGATTTGACAGTTAATACAATCAATTAAAATGGTTTTTTCGATTATTTTTCAAGGCTAAAAATTAAATTAATTACATATTTTAATGCAGAATAACGCAACGTTTAAAATAAGATCCATTGTGACTATTTTCTGACGTCTAAATCAATGAGTTTGATTAAAATCATTTAATAAAAATTATATTTAAATATCCATCCAAACAAATTCTCACAACCAAAAAAATGTCACTTCAACCATAATCATTATATATTTTTTTCTTAAAATTCTCATCTTTCAAACTACATTTCTCATTTTTATCATGGAAATTTTTTTTCAGAGATGGACATACCATCCAATTGAGCCCTCACTTTCCAGAAGAATTCCCTCAAACCCTAGTAGGCAATGCATTTATAAATCACCTCCGAAATTAGTCCATTAAAAACACCAATTAGCCCATGCAGTTTAATTGGCCTAGAATTATTTTTAGGTCATATTTTTATTTGTCGTCCCAAGACAATTAGTTTAAAATACTTAATCATCTAAATTATTAGCAAAGTGTTTAACTTAGCACAATATAAATATTATACTTACATCATTTATTAATCTTCAGAGATGTCATCAAATTTTGTTATGCTGGCTGTCTACAAGATCGAAGGAATATCAAAATCATAAGAATGAAAAATTGCGGAAAAGGTCAGTCAAAATTACTGCAATACTTTTGTTCATTTGGTTAATATGAGTTCCAACTAATTTGTCTACAAATAGAAACGACAAATATATATTTTTCAGGTGTTTTCCATATTCATTCGGGTGCAAGAAACTGCATTAATGAATAAGATAAATTGATAAAATTATGCAGCGATAAAGTCATGAGTACGTGCAATTAGTTGTGAAATAAGTCCTTATACAAAGAACAAGGCCAAATTCAAATTGAATTCAGGAGTAGGAAAATATTTCAAGGATTTTTATATTGAATGAGTCAAATTTATGATATACATATATAATTAATTTACTAGGTTAATATATAAAATGGATCAAGCTGAAAATTTAAGCCAATAACACATATAACATTCAAAGCTCGCGATCTTAGGTCAAGACAAATAGTTAAGATAATGGAGTCAGATAAATAATGATTAAAATGAGTGGAAATATGAAAAAAAAAAAAAGGACTAAGCTCCGTACAAATTGTTAAATAATTTTCAAAATTAATTAGCTTATTTTGTAAAATAAAATAATTCTAGCAGTTGTGATGTCTCACAAATAAATTTTAATTTGAATTAAATAATTATGACTGTTGGAATTTATGAAGGGTAATTTACACTTTGCACCCTGAAAAGAGGGCTGATAGTCATATTGCACCCTAAAAAATAAAAAATAGTACAACGCACTCTGAAATTGATTAAGTTTTGATAAGTTGCACCCTATTTAATTTTTTTGTCAAAATCTCATCTCAGTAAGGATAAAAATATTCAAAGAAAAGGGAATCCTCTCCATTCATGTCGCCAATCTAACTTTAGTCACTCGCTCATTTCCACTTCATCGTGATTCTTCACACAAGCCCTCAAAAATAATTAATTAGAAATGCATAAAAAAATTTAGGAGTATAAAAGATTTATCTTCTTTTTCGTCCAACACTAAAGACTCTATCATCATTAAAGTAATGCACAAGAACGAACCAATGTGCTGTGACAAAATGTGAACTAAATGAAACATCATCACCACATTAAAATTAGATTCCCAAAAGGCTTAAAAACCTGAAATTGGGTCAAACATATGTCATATAAAAATAAAAAAAGAATTACAGACAACATTTGAAATTGCATTCTTCTACCTTTCAAAATAAGAAATTTAAAACCACATTCAAGCTGCAATTTTCTGCTTTTCTAAATTGAAAAAATATAAAATTTGAACACGACATTTTCTGCTTTTGCTTTATAAATGTATTATTTTGAGAACTTTTTATTTATTTTGCTAAAACCTCCATAAATGTAGCATATAATAATTTTGATATAAGTTGATTGTTTTGTCTTTAGAAATTTATTTGCATTTCATAGATGATTTTGCCCTTTCGAAATGAAATTTTTGGTTGAAAAATTGAATAGGGTGCAACTTGACAAAACTTAATCAATTTCAGAGTTCGTTGTGTTATTTTTTCTTTTTTTAGAGTGCAAAGTGCCTAATAATCCTCTTTTAAACGTGCAAAGTGAAAATTACCCAATTTATGGAATAATACGTGATTTGCATCTCTTAAATTCAAAAGTGAAAGGGTGCAACTTGTTGGAAAATTTATTATTTTCTAACGTATGAAATTACGGACAAAATAGAATCGTCCCGGTAAAAACACTGATCACGTTTTTGCACCTGTTAAATTAGACTTTTGGTTGTCACTTGTAACCGCCACGGTATTTATGTCATAATAAAACATTTCGGCAGTTACAGTAACAACATTATGTCAGAATTTAATCGTATTCAATTATGTCTTTAATTCTGTACCTATTTATTGGCCCCCCTAAGGAATGAGTTTGATGCACCGAACATAGAAAACGTTCTATGTTTTCTCTTTCGACAGTTCGAGCAGTTAGTAAGTTCGAATTTGTTCTTGAGTGAGGAGTGGTCCTACTCAAGAACTGGATATCGTTGTATCTTGGGACACTTGTTGCAATGGCCTGTACCACCTAGGCGGGGCAATTCAGTGTTAAGGACAGTGTGTAGTCACACGCCTCGATAATGTCTTTTTCATTCGGTTTTTTCGATTCTGGATTTTATTTGAAAAGTGCAAATTCACCAACAAACTTAACGCTGAATTTTCTGTTGTTGAATTTGTAACTGTTTCATAAAATCATATGATTTGGAATCATGTTTTGTTGGAACGAAAATCGAATCGGAAATTCCTTTCTCGTTGGTCAACTTCGTTGATGCAAAAGATAAGTTTTATTGTTCAACTTCTAAATTTACGTATCTTATGTTGATTTAAGTGTAAATTAACCAATGATTAAATCTTGTAATCAGTTGTTGAAGTGGAGCTGTCTTTTTGTGATTTTCAAATGAATCACATACAACTCAAATGAGGAAGCAGGAAGCTATTGGATTACGGATTGATAGCATCTATTGGTGCTAAAGAAAAATATGGAAATTGATTTTGAATCAATTGTATCAGACAAGATAAATTTTTGATTTAATATTTGAGAAGTTCGATTAGATCGAAATTCAAGATAATTTGTAAATCTAAAAATTTTGAGTCGATTGATTTGGTTGAAATCATAATTGAAATTGAGTTTGCAAATTGAGAATTTCGATAATATCGAAAATTCCAAGAGGTTTGCAATTCTGCAATTTTAATTGAATCAAATCTGGGATTTTGGTTGAAAAACCGGTTTTGGTCCAGAATATGGAAAAACTGATTAAAACTGAAACTGGAAAAATTGACTTGATCAATTTGTGCCTCCAAAAGTGGCAAGAACAGTGTGAATCTCGCCGGAGAAGGGACGCCGGGCATCGCCTGAATAGGCCTTATCTGCAGATCGTAAAATTGCGAATTGGTAGTTTTCAGATCTGATTTTGTGGGGCTAAGGTGAACGTTTGTGCACCGCCGATAGGTTTGTCGGGGTTTTGACCTTGATTAGAGGCTGGACGCCATTTGTGTGCTTAAAGAAGCGTTGTTTGATGATGTTGTATTCGTCATCTTAAAATGAACACATTGGGCACACTCTGAATATTGAAGCTTATGAATCTGCCATGTGTGGGTTTGAAAATGAGAATTTGAATCAAATGCAAAAATCAGACTTGGAAATCGGATTTTGCAGATTGGATTCAAACATTCAAATCAGAGTTTGAAGGGGTGGTACGCTTTTGAGTTTCTCGAAACTTTTCGGGACTGTGGTGCCATCGTTCGGGGCTGAATTGCCGCCGATTAACCGCCCGTTAAACACCGAGAGGTGTGCCGAGAAATAGCCGAAATGAGCCATAGATATCGGCGGATTGCGCTGAGTTTCATATGGGCATGTTCGGGAGTGTTTCATCGCCCATTTCTGTTACCGAGATGGCAGAGTTTTTTGCCGTTGATTGCGCTTCTCGAATCGCCGCAAGGATCACGTCGGAAACAGCTAAGAACGACCGATTTGGGACTTGGAAATCGGTGGTCATAGCTGGTTCGTGGACCTGAGAAAAGCGGGTGGTTCGCCTGATATGGGGGACGGCATCGACCGAAAATTGGCAGCGTCGCCGGGCGACGCCGCAAAGCCGGAGATGCCACGGCCGCAGGTGCCGCCGCTGATAACGGCGCACTGAAGAAGATGAAGTTGCCTGGGACAACTTGGAAATTCATTGCTTTGGGCTGGGCCTAACATAAAAATAATTATTGTGTTGAGCTAGCACTTTGATTAATTATTGTTGGGTTAGGCACATCTCGTTCCCGCATATGGAAAAAGGGGTTTTGGGCGTGGCCCAATTCGCATGTAAAGCAATAAAGTGTATGACTGGGCCAGCGTATATTACATTAGATTGGGAATTAATTAATTATGTTGGGCTGGGATCCAAGAAAATTAATTTGGACTAGGCTCAATCAATATATTAATTAAATGAAGTGTTGGGTTTGACCCAATACTTGATCATTTGATTGGGGTGGATGGGTTTATCCCACCACATGTGTTTTAATTAAATTGGGTTGGACTCAAAAGTGAATTAAAATAAAATGACTAAGGCTTGGCCTAGCTATTGGACTTCTTTCAAAATTTAATTGGGTTGGACCCAAGTACCTACATAATTTTTGAATTGATGTTAGGTATTTATTTGTGAAATGGAAGTGATTCAATTATTGTTTAATTGAATATAAGTCAAATTAGACTTTACTTTGAATAAGATTTGAGTAAGTTGCAATGTCAAGAAATTGAATTTGTTTGATTTCAATTTTTGGTATATTGGACTTATTCATTATTTTTGAGTTCTCAAGATTAAAGTAAGTTTAATCTTAAACATGAGAATCAAATGGGATTCAATTTTTGAAATTGAATAGGAGTTAAATTGGTTTTTAACTTTGAGATTAATTAAGTCCATGAAATCAAATTGGATTTCAACATGATTAAATTGGATTTAATCTTCGATTGGACTTAATCGATTAAATTGGGTTTAATCGTCGTATGAGAAAATTAAGTTTGACTTAATTGAATTGATTGATTAAATGAGATTTAATCAATATATTACGAGATTATCAAAGTTAATCGGATGAACACGGAAATTATGTTGTATTAATTTCGCGTTAATTTTCTTGGGAAAATTAAACTGGGTTTAATTTCATATCAAAGTCTAGGGTTTTGAATTCAAGTTAAATCGGTTTTAACTACGGATTTGGTTAAATTGGATTTAATCAGATTATTCAAAGAGCCCATGAAAATTAAATTGGATTTAATTTCGCTAGAATCAAATTGGATTCAATCGAGAAATAAATTAGATTTATGACTGTCAAATGTGGGGGTAATGCATTGGATGCATTTGTCGAAATAAGTTTCACCCCAAATTTTGACGATGGTAATGGGCTAAAGTTAGATAATTCATAAACCAAGATGTCATGAAAGAATGAGGTTTGATGAATTATGAAAAAATGGTTAAAGCTATCCGTTGTGACTAATGTGGAGAATATGAAGCATTGTTTGATTAATTTTGCACAAATTGAGGCATCAAAAATCAAACATTGGCTCCTTATATACCACAGTCAAATGAGGTAGTTAAAACCGAGAATCGCAAATGACGAATGCGATAATTGACTTAGCTGGGCTAACTCAGAAATGTGGGGGGAGGTAAACCCTTCGCCTATTGTATCCACGTGATAGTGAAATTGAGAATTTGTACGAGTTATGGAACGACTTCAAGTCTTCATATAAGTACATAAAGTTGTGGGAGTATTTGACAAAGATCGAAATACTGAAACCCAAACAAGTGAAGATGGGGCATAAAACTATTGACTGCATATTTATTGATTTTGCATGTAATAGTAGCGGCTATCATTTTTTGGCATATAAGTCAAAAATCTTGGGGGTTCATGATGTTATTATCATGGAATCTAGAATTGTTTCGTTTTTGAGGTCATTCTGAGTAAAGAAATAAAAGAATAAAGTCCTCTTAAAAGAACAATACGTTGCGAGGAGTTCTAACCCTGGGGATGAGAACTATGACGTAGTAAAATGGCAAGAGTTCCCAAATCATTTGGTTTGACTTTGTATTTTATACAAAGAAGATGAACCGATAATGATTAAGGAAGTTTTGTCAAATCCAGATACACAAAACTGGAAGATGTTATCGATAGTGGAATCTAGTCTATAATACACAACCATGCCTGAGATTTTCCTTAGGGAAATGAGTCTTTAGGCTGTAAATGGATTCTGAAAAGAAAGTGTAAGACTGAGGAACTACTGATAAGTATAAGACTCATCTGGTTGTCAAGAGAACACCGATAGATAGAGGTCTTAATTTCTTTGATGCTTATTCTCGAGTAATGAGATTAACTCCATAAGATTGCTCGTTGGTATCGCTTAATTGCATAACCTAGAGATTCGTCAAATGGATGTTAAGTGTGCATTTTGAATGTGAGAATTAGATAAAGAAATTGAATAACCTTAGGGTTATGTAGCTCTTGAGTGGAGTCATGAGTAATCTAAGTTGAAAGCAATTGGAAAGCTTTAACTTGAGGAGGCTTTAGATACTTAAAACTTAAAAGTATACTAAGGACGATGAACTACACTACTCAAGATATTCGCTTGTAATCGAATGATACAATGACGCGAATTGGACACTATAACTCTACGTCCACGATATGTATAATTTTACAATCGGTGGAAGAGCGGTGTCATAGAAATATTTCTAAGCAAATTTGCATACCTCGATTCAAAATGGAATCGGAATTCATAGCTTTTTAACAAAGTTTGTGAATAAGCTGGACTGTAAAATTTGTTAGAAGATATTTTCTATTGAGAAAAAATCAGAGCCCCTATCTGAATTTACTACGACTTTCAGTCGGTAATTAGTAGGGCGCAAACTGGTTTGGTTAAATGGTAAGTCTAGACATATTCGTCGTAGACATAATACCATTAAGCAGTTGATCTCTAATGAGATATTTCTTTTGATTGTATAAAATCAAAGGAGAATATTGTAGATCCTTTGACGAAAGGATTGCTTAGAGATCAAATAGACTGCCTATCTAGAGGAATGGAGTTAAAGTCTACAAGTTAAGAACAAACACAGCGGGAACCCTACCATGTTGACTGGAGATCCCAAGATCATGGTTCAAAGGGAAAACTTAGTTGTGCAAGTTCAAGGGAGCACTTACGAGTTTTCAAACTCTAAACCCATTGCCTAGGATAAAGAAGTGCGTTCTGTAAAGTTGTAGCAAAGGTTAAGCTGAGCTTTTAATGATTTCTATACTGTCTATATGAAGTGGGGTAAAGCAGATTACTCTTAATAGGAAGTCACCTATGTAAGTGTGAGGTAGCGGTCGCCTCAACTCTGTGGTATGAGTAAACACTTATGAATCCAAGAAAGGGTTCCAAAGCCAAAATGGACCCATAGTAGAATCTGAAAACTATCGAAAATTTATTATGTGATTGTCATTGTCTGGGCTTGCACGAACGGCTGACCAGTTCAAGACAACATGCTCACTGGGGAGCCTAGTGAGTCCGATGATCTATCACTAAGAAAGGTTCAAAGCCAAAAGCTACCTTATCTGATGTAATAAATTTTCTATTGAACTCTCGATGTATTAAAATCATTCGTGTGGGGGATTGTTGGAAAATTTATTATTTTCTAACGTATGAAATTACGGACAGAATAGAATCGTCTCGGTAAAAACACTGATCACGTTTTTGCACCCGTTAAATTAGACTTTTGGTTGTCACTTGTAACCGCCACGGTATTTATGTCTTAATAAAACGTTTCGGCATTAACAGTAACAACATTATGTCAGAATTTAATCGTATTCAATTCTATCTTTAATTCTGTACCTATTTATAGCCCCCCCCCTAAGGAATGAGTTTGATGCACCGAACATAGAAGACGTTCTATGTTTTCTCTTTCGACAGTTCGAGCAGTTAGTAAGTTCGAATTTGTTCTTGAGTGAGGAGTGGTCCTACTCAAGAACTGGATATCGTTATATCTTGGGACGCTTGTTGCAATGGCCCGTACCACCTAGGCGGAGCAATTCAGCGTTAAGGACAGTGTGTAGTCACACGCCTCGATAATGTCTTTTTCATTCGGCTTTTTCGATTCTGGATTTTATTTGAAAAGTGGTGGGTGTCGAATCCAACAAAAATAAATAACATACTCAAAATAATTTGTAATCAGCGATAAGTAGGGTCGATCCTCAGGGAAAGCTGTAGATTCAATTCCTATATTACTAATATCGATAAAAAAAAAAGGGTTTTGGATTTTGATTAACTAAAGCAATTTAAAACGCAATAAAAAAACGCAAGCAAAAAGGTAATTTCGAATTCAATGAGCGAGGAGATTCTAGTCTTCGGATATTTTTGTATTGATTCTATAATTCGATCATCGATTGCAAATAAAATAGTTCAATGTTCTTAAATAAATTAGCTATAATCGTCAACAAGCTCTGACGACCTCGTTTTTCCTTATGTTTTCGATAATCAAAACAAGCTCTTTGATTACTGCTCTTATCAATCAGACAACCCTAAACAAGCTCTTAGGATTTAATCTATCGATAGCATTCAAGCACTAGAAAAACACTAATTCCGATCAATAAACACACAAGCTCGGATTATTTAAACCGGATCACTAATTCCCATAACGACTAATCGAAAACTTTTCCATAATCAACGTCGCTAACTGCTATGAATATTAGGGTTTACCAAACAATTATGAATTTGGGTCCTAATTAGCGGAATATAATCCTAATGATTAACTAATTGACCAAATTAATCAATCGATTATGATATATTGTCAACAAATCACCGGGAAAGAGTGAATACTCAAAGAACAAAGAAGATAAAAGCACAAGCAATCTCACGAAATTAAAAGAAATCAAACCTTAAAATCCTTCGACTAGAATTATATGTTTAGCAACACATAATCAAAAATCTTCTCAAAAGATGAATTCGAATTTCCCCCAAGAGAAAATAAACGTACGTGAAGTAAAGATGAAAATAGAATGTCTTTGTGGAATAATATTCCACTTATTTAGACCTAGGGGAATCCTAACTAAACAAGGAAACAAATAAAAGATAGGATTCTAAGAATCCTATTCCAACTAGGATTGTTCAAAATAAGGAAATAAAATTCCTAACATAATAGAAAATAAATCCCAACATATTAGGGAACTAAAAACGTGCAGCATAAGTCGAAATCAGCCAAAAAGTCGGAATCTTGAATATTTCTTCGTCCCAGGACATAAAGCTTGCATGTTTTGGGCGTGACCAAAATGTCACGCTTAATTCTGGTAACCTTTCTACTTCCATCCATTTGCAAAGTCAATCTTATTCATTTTTCACCCCTTTTGCCATCTTTTCATTCTATTCTCATATAAACACCTAGGCATGACAATAGAAGCACAAACCTATGAGATATGGGCTAAAAACATAACAAACGATGCAATATAAAATATACGAAACGTGTATAAAATACACGTTGACAAATACCCCCACACTTAAGCTATTGCACGTCTCGGGCAATGTTTGACATTTGGGCAACGCAAAATCAACAAACTTCAAACACTTGATCAAGTAGAGGTATATGAACCAAAGGACAAAATCGAGAATGTTAAGTTGACACATGCAAATATCAAGGAAATCAATGCCACAATAAACCAAAAACCAACACAACAATCTCACTTTGAAAAATAAAAATGCACGAAATTAGACGACCATTCTCACAATCCTTTCCAATCACTCGTGTATAGGGTATTTCGTGTATCGCTCAATTCTTAACACGTTAATACGGTCCCATAAGCTTGCTTATACACCAAAATCGCCAATACTATCGAAAGTATGCACAAACGAATCAAAAGGTCTTTTTATTCAAGGTTGTAATGGGGCTTAGGGCTCGGGGTAGGAGAAAAAAGGTAATGAAAAGCTAAGTCCATACATTCGAAGAACATCAAGACGCTATTGGGTAATTCTAGCAATAAGGACCCAAATACCTTTATTTTCATACTCTCTCGGAGCTCGCTTCATCATTTTCCTTTTTCTCAAATTTTTTTCTTTTCTTTTTTTTTTTCTATTTTTTCTTTCGAACTTTTTCGAACTTGTTCGATATATACTGTTTTTTTTTCGATAAACTCTTCGATAAACTCTCTTTTTTCTTTTCTTCCGAGGTCCCCCATACTTAATCAAAACACAATGTCATCCTTAATTCCCAAACAAATATAATGTTCTCGATGTTCGACTCATTTTGTGGACGGGTAAAACAAAGAGGTATACAAAAAACGGTGAATGCTCAAAGTTCGGGTTTTCAAAACAACAAATAGGCTAATAGGCTCAAGTGGGCTCACTAGGAAAAAATAAAAAGGGTAGGCTCATATGGCTAAATGGCTCCTAATGCCTTTATCCTTTTCGAATATGCACACAATCATGTAACCATGAAATGGTTCAAAGCAAGTTCTAGAACACGCACTAATCATGCAAGATTCACACAAGAAAGAAAAATTCACATGGATATGCAATCAAATCAAGGCTTCAAAAAGCTCACATGGTGGGGTTGGTCGAACTAAACGTGCAATTCTATCGTTCTCATTCAATGTCGTGCTAGCAATTGAAATTCATACGACACGATAATCCATCAACATGCACACGGTCAAATCAAACAAACTAGACTCGGTCAACCAATTAACGAAAATTATACTCTACAATCACGAAAGAAATTTTGAAAAATTTTATTGCGCCAAAAGTAAACAAAAACCAAAGAACATGTGCCCAAAATTAAACGAAACCAGAGAGCGTGCAAAGCAATTGGAAATCACCCCCCACACTTAATGCAGACATTGTCCTCAATGTAAAGCATATAAAAACCGACAATGCATAAGAGTGAAAAACAAGAATTGGAAGGATGACTTCCCTGTTTCAGCGGAGGGCTCGGATTGCTGTTGGTCGGAGGATTGGTTCGACTCTTCTTCGACCGCGGGTTTGATTTTGGGTAGAGGCTAGGGTTCCGGTGGTGCCGTGGGTTCGCGTGTAGGAGGTCGTGTTCGTGCAGCCCATGATGCCGGAGAAGATGGTGGATGCGGCGGTGAAGAGCGGCGAGAGGTGTTGCTGCAAGAAATTTGAATGGAGAAGATGGGTTAGAGTGGTGGCGTGAGATTAGGGTTAGGAAAGAAATTTGGGGGTTTTGTGTTTATGAAAGATTTGGAATTAAAAGTGGTTAAGGAAAAAATATTTTTGTTATATTTATTTCCTTAAATTTTTATTTTTTTATTTTTTGGATTTTATGATTTTTTTTCGATTTTTTTGGATTTTTTGTTTTTATTATTTAAAAAAAAAAAAGAAATCAAAAGGGAAAACAGGGGACGAAGCAGAAAGCTCACCAATTTTAGGCGTGATCAGAGTGGTCACGCTTAATTTTGGTGACCTTTCAGCGTTTTGAAAAAAAAAAAACTTAAACAGAAAAAATGCGAAAAAAAATTAAAAACGAGCATGGGTTGCCTCCCAAGAAGCTCCATTCTTTAACGTCGTCGGCTAGACGTAGTTATGCCTCAAGTGGCTTAAGTCGGAGGTTCAAAGCCATCACTATGCCAAGCTACCTTTAGTGGATCATCATCATTAAATTCACAAATTCGCTGCATCACAAAGTTAGTAGCATCTAAACCAAACATAGAGCAATCATTAGTAGAACACTTCATGGAATCATATAAATTAAACATTACAAATTCATCTTCAAATTCCATAGTAATAGTTTCATCATGCACATTAATTTTAGCCCTAGATGTTTTCAGAAATGGTTTTCCAAGAATGAGAGGGGCTAACTTACTAGATTGATCTTCATCCATATTAACAACATAAAAATCAGCATGAAAAACTAAGTTATTAACATGAACTAATACGTTCTCAAGAAAACCATTAGAAGATGCAGTAGACCCATCAGTTAATTGAATAATCATGTCCGTTTTTCTCAACTTTTTCACATTCAAAGACTCAAAAATAGAACGAGACATGATATTTACAGAAGATTCAAGGTCTAACATAGTATTCTCAAATTGCACATCACCTATCATACAAGAGATAATAAACTTACCAGGGTCTTTGCATTTTGAAGTTACCTCCTTTTCGAGTGTTGGAGATTCATCTTCTATATCTACCTCTTCGTCATCACTAATCTCATCTTCCCCAAAAATCTCATATTTTGTGACTTCATTCTCATATTTTGGAGGAGTGATCTCAATAACCTTAGATTGCTCGGTAAGTGTTTCCGTTGGTTTTGTGAGTTGATGGTCCACATTTTTCTCTCTCGACTCACCTTCCACCTCTTCATCGTCACTGATCTCATCTTCCTCAAACATCTCATATTCTCTAAGAAGCTCATATTCCCCAAAAATCTCATATTCTGTAAGAATCTTATATTTTCCAACTTCCTTCTCATATGTTGGAGATTCATCTTCTATATCCACCACTTGTTTACAGTTAGCAAAACGACCAGGGAATGGAGGAGGTATCACAAATGTCATCGGTTTCTTCTTGGTAACAGGCTCCTCTTCTTTTTCCAGCTCTTTCTCATCCTCGTATTTCGAAGTATTTTCAGCAGAAGGGTTTCGAGTTTTAGGCGTGGGCACACTTAATTCTTGAAACGGTTCTACTTCTTTCAATTCATTCCCACTTCGTAGGGTAACTGCATCGGCATTCTCCTTCGGATTTATGATGACCTGGGACGACAGTTTACTTGAATTTTGGGATACTAACTCGTTCACGGTAGTAGCAACTTGACTCATCTGATTTTTTAAGTTTTTTATGGCATTTTGGTTCTCATTTCGAAATTGTTGTACGCCTTGTTGGAATTGCTGAGTATTAACGACCAATGCTTTAATCATATCTTCCAAAGACGTACCTACCGATTGGGTTTGTTGAGGAAATGGTGGGTCTTGTTGTTCATAATAGCTAGGAAGTCGTGGGGTGTAGCTCAGATTGGAGTGATAACTCCATCCTGGATCGTAAGTGTTGGAATATGGATTGTAATTGCTCTGCGGAACACCCCAGAATCCATCATAAGTTTGTCCATACGACTTATCTTGAACACGGAAGGCAGAGGAGAATTTCTCTATGAATTTTGCTTCCAGTTGAGTCCATGTCTTGATTGAACCAAAAGATAAATCGTAGTACCAATCTCTAGCATTGTCTTCTAAAGATAAAAGAAAGGCTCGAAACTTGATTTGATCGTCAGTGACATCCCTTGGTTTCATTACTGAACAGACCGCATGGAACTCATTTAGATGCTTATGAGGATCATCTCCTACAAAACCATGGAAAATAGGAAGTGAGCGAATAAATTCAAATGTTAATTCAAAATCAACTTCAAAAGTAGGATATTGAATATAAGAAGATTTCTCGTTAATGTTTGGCATAGCCCATAACTCCTTTAAAGTCCTCTCGACTGTAGTCATGGCATCTAAGAACGTTGCAAGATCTCTTTTTGTAGACGTTGAGCTCCTTTCTCAATTTGAGATTCACCTATATGAAGAGATCTAATAATACAAAAAAAAACTAAAAAAATATTAGTAGCACAGGAAATAAATCTATAACACCGTTCCCCGGCAACGGCGCCAAAATTTGGTGGGTGTCGAATCCAACAAAAATAAATAACCTACTCAAAATAATTTGTAATCAGCGATAAGTAGGGTCGATCCTCAGGGAAAGCTGTAGATTCAATTCCTATATTACTAATATCGATAAAAAAAAAAAAGGGGTTTTGGATTTTGATTAACTAAAGCAATTTAAAACGCAATAAAAAAACGCAAGCAAAAAGGTAAATTTCGAATTCAATGAGCGATGAGATTCTAGTCTTCGGATATTTTTGTATTGATTCTATAATTCGATCATCGATTGCAAATAAAATAGTTCAATGTTCTTAAATAAATTAGCTATAGTCGTCAACAAGCTCTGACGACCTCGTTTTTCCTTATGTCTTCGATAATCAAAACAAGCTCTTTGATTACTGCTCTTATCAATCAGACAACCCTAAACAAGCTCTTAGGATTTAATCTATCTATAGCATTCAAGCACTAGAAAAACACTAATTCCGATCAATAAACACACAAGCTCGGATTATTTAAACCGGATCACTAATTCCCATAACGACTAATCGAAAACTTGTCCATAATCAACGTCGCTAACTGCTACGAATATTAGGGTTTACCAAACAATTACGGATTTGGGTCCTAATTAGCGGAATATAATCCTAATGATTAACTAATTGGCCAAATTAATCAATCGATTATGATATATTGTCAACAAATCACCGGGAAAGAGTGAATACTCAAAGAACAAAGAAGATAAAAGCACAAGCAATCTCACGAAATTAAAAGAAATCAAACCTTAAAATCCTTCGACTAGAATTATGTGTTTAGCAACACATAATCAAAAATCGTCTCAAAAGATGAATTCGAATTTCCCCCAAGAGAAAATAAACGTACGTGAAGTAAAGATGAAAATAGAATGTCTTTGTGGAATAATATTCCACTTATTTAAACCTAGGGGAATCCTAACTAAACAAGGAAACAAATAAAAGATAGGATTCTAAGAATCCTATTCCAACTAGGATTGTTCAAAATAAGGAAATAAAATTCCTAACATAATAGAAAATAAATCCTAATATATTAGGGAACTAAAAACGTGCAGCATAAGTCGAAATCATCCAAAAAGTCGGAATCTTGAATATTTCTTCGTCCCAGGACATAAAGCTTGCATGTTTTGGGCGTGACCAGAATGTCACGCTTAATTCTGGTAACCTTTCTACTTCCATCCATTTGCAAAGTCAATCTTATTCGTTTTTCACCCCTTTTGCCATCTTTTCATTCCATTCTCATATAAACACCTAGACATGACAATAGAAGCACAAACCTATGAGATATGGGCTAAAAACATAACAAACGATGCAATATAAAATATACGAAACATGTATAAAATACACGTTGACAAAAAGTGCAAATTCACCAATACAACTTTCTACTTGTAAATAGAAGAATTCAGCAGCCCATTTGGAATAAGAAATAATAGAGCACTCATTGTTGCTATTTCAGAAAATCAATTCACAAACAAATTTCAATTTGAATTAAATAATTACGACTGTGGGAATTTATGAAAAATACGTGATTTATATCTCTTAAATTCTAAAGTGAAAGGGTGCAACTTTCTACTTATAAATACAAGAATTCAGCAGCCCATTTGGAATAAGAAAAAACAGAGCACTCATAGTTGTTATTTCAGAAAATAATTTTTTGCTTCACTTCCATTCTTCATTCGAACACACCAACTACTATGAAACAGAGACTTTGAATTCTTTTTTTATCATTCTTTTCTTTGCACCCTTACCAATTACAATTCATCAATCAATATTTTCAACATCTTTATTAAAGACTCGCAACAATGTAGAGCATTCAGATTTATCTTTAGTAGTGCAAACCGTAGAAAAATAATAGTTTTCTTAAACTAGGCTCCATTGTATCCTGGGACAAACTTGCTATAAACTCGTTTTCACTCGGTAGAGGGCGAATATTGTCTTGAGGAGAGCGTAAAATTTTATGCGACTTGGAGGACGAATTTATTCGTGGGATTTTCTAACAATCTCAAGACAATATCATGGCTTCTCAAAATTTGCTACAACCCACGACTGATTTCATGAAATTGGAGGCGGTTCGATAGTGGAAATTTTAGAAGATGGTAAAAGAAAGTTCGTTTTTTATTGTTGACGTTTGCGTTGGAATATGTTTTGACGATACCAAAGCCAGATGAAATATATTTTGACGTTGGCAGAATCTAGGGCTCGAACGAAATGGGGAAAAGATGATGAAATATGTCGAGTCCACATCCTCAACACTTTTGCCGATAATTTGTTCGATGTCTATCAAAATTTGGAAACGGCAAAGAAACTTTGGGATACTCTCAATGCATGGTACTCCTGAAGATGGGACAAGAAATTTTTATCTTTTCAATTTATGAACTATCGCATGATTGATGGAAAATATGTGACTGAGCAATTTAATGATTGCAATGCATCTTATGACATATGAATCAATTAAATATGAATATGGATGAATGTATAATTGTCTCTTGCATTATAGATAAACTCCATCATGGAAAGATTATAAGAAAAGTCTTAAACATATAAAAGAAGATATTAGTGTTAAAGATATAAGCACTTTCTTTCAAATCGAAGAACAATCTAGAATGCAAGAAAGGGAAGAACTACAAAATAGAGATTCTTCTAAGGTGCATATGGTGGAGTAAAATAGAGATTTCAAACATCCTAATAGAACAAACAAAATCATAAACGAAAAGGCTACTCCAAGGACTCTAATCATCACAGTAAGAAAAAGAATGGTGTATGTTATAATTGCGGTGCTCTAGGTCAATACAAACGAGATTGTAGAAATATTAAGAAAAATAAGGCCGACAAAATAATAACAAAGAAAAATTTGTTGTTGTTATTTCTGAAGCTAACATGATTCATGATGATAGATCTTGGTGGGTTGACTATGGGGATACGAAACATGTATGTAATGAGAGAAGTTTTTTTACCAAGTATGAGCTTGTTGAAGAAGGCAATGTCATATACATGGAAAACTCGTCGACTGCCGTTGTGAAAGGCAAAGGGACGGTTGAATTAGAATTTACTTCGGGAAAGGTTTTATCTTTGGGAGAAGTATCATGTCCCTGAACTTAGAAAGAACTTAATTTCTGCTAGTCTTTTGAATAAGCATGGTTTTAAACTTATATTTGAGGCTGATAAGTTTGTTTTGTCTAAGGGTGGAAACTTTGTTAGAAAGATATATTTGTATGAGGGAATGTTTAAACTTAATATTAATAAAGTTATGAATTATGTTTACATGATTGATTGTTTTTCCTTATGGCATAATAGGTTTGGACAAGCAAATGTTAATCGCATGAAGGATATGATTAAATTAAAACCTAAGTATGAAATAAATATAATTGATAAATGTCAAGTTTGTGCATATACAAAAATAACTAAGACTCCATTTAAATCAGTGAAACGAAACACTGCTTTATTATTTCTCATTCATAGTGATTTATGTGATTTACATGATACTCCTTACTAAAGGTGGAAAGAAATATTTTGCTACTTTTATTGATGATTATCAAAGTATTGTTATGTTTATTTGATACATACCAAAGATGAAGTACTTGATAAATTTAGAATTGATAAATTTAGAATTTATAAGAATGAAGTAGAAAATTTCTTGATTTGTAAAATTAAGTGTTTAGGTCTGATAGAGGAGGTGAGTATAATTTTTCTGCTTTTTGTGAATCTTTTGGCATCATTCATGAAACAACGATATCATATACTACTCAACGAAATGGAGTCGCGGAAAGAAAAAATTAGAACCTTAAAAGAAATGGTAAATTTCATGTTATATTATTCTTGTTTAAAGAGTTTTTGGGATGAAGCCGTATTAACTGCATGTCACATACTCAATAGAAATCCTCATAAGAAGTCACATGTTACACCTTATGAACTTTGGAAGAAAAGAAGGCCGAACTTAGATTGTCTTAAAGTTTGGGGATGTAGAGCAATTGTTAGATTGCTGGAACCTAGGATTAGAAGTTTAGGTGCTAAAGATGTTGAATGTATTTTCTTAGGTTATGCTGAACATAGTAAGGCCTATAGATTTATGGTTATAGAGTTTAATGATTCAATAAGATTAAATACGTTAATTGAGTCTAGAGATGCTATTTTTTATGAAAATAGATTTAATGATATTTCTAGAATACAAGAAAATACGAAAGAAAATTAGTGTATCGATAAACCTATTAAAAATATAAAGAAAAAAGTTGAACCTAGAAGGAGTAAAAGAAAAAGAATTGAAAAGTCTTTTTGGTACTGATTTTATAATATATCTAGTTGAAGGTACTAGAGATACTCATTGTACAGAGATAGCAATTTCTTCTAGTACTGAACCCGATCCTCAAACATATGGAGAGGCAATTAAATCTCGTGATGCTAGTTTTTGGAAAGAAACTATAAATGATGAAATGGAATCTATATTAGGAAATAATATTTGGGTTCTAGTTGATTTACCAACCGGTTCAAAACCTATAGGTTGTAAATGAATTTTCAAAAAGAAACTGAAAGTAGATGGAGCGATAGAAAAAAGTTAAAGCTATATTAGTAGGAAAAGATTTTACACAAAAAGAAGGTATTGACTACTTTGATACATATGCTCCCGTTGCTAGAATTTCTACTGTTAGAGTATTAATTGCTTTAGCTTCTAAAACAACTTTTTTGAATGAGGAGTTAGAAGAAGAAATTTATATGGAGCAATATAAAAGAATTGCCATGTCTGGACATGAACAAAAAGTATGTAAATTAGTTAAATCTTTATATGGATTAAAACAAGTTCCTAAAGAATGGCATGAAAAATTCGATAAAGTTGTTGTTTCTAATGTATTTATGATTCATGAATCAGATAAATGTATTTATAAATTTCATGGCAATAGAGGTGTTATTATCTGTTTATATCTTGATATTTGGCACTGATTTAGAATCTGATCTGCATGTTAAACAATTTGTATCTTCTAACTTTGATATGAAAGATATGGGCGATGCTGATGTAATTATTGGTGTAAAAATCATTAGAGATGATAATTTTTATCTCATTATGTTGAAAAGGTGCTAAAGAAATTTAATCAATATTGTTGTAATCTTGTTACTACTCCTTTTGATTCTAGTTTAAATTGGTTAAATATATAGGTAGAGCTATAAATCAACTTGAATATGTTAAAGTTATTGGTTGTCTCATATATGCTATGACTAAGACTAGACTAGTCATTACCTTTGTTGTTCGTAAGCTGAGTAGATACACGAGTAATCCGAATTTTGAACATTGGGCGGCTATTAATAGGATTTTGAGATGCTTAAAGAAAACCATAAATTTTGGAATTCGTTACAAATGATATCCTTCAGTTTTGGAAGGATTTACTGATGCCAGTTGGATAACTGATCAAGAAGATCATACATCCACAAGTGGATGGATCTTCACTCTTGGTGGGGGAGTCATATCATGGAGCTCCAAGAAGTAAACGTGCATAACCGATTCAACCATGGCATTTGAATTTGTTGCACTTGCTTCAAGTAGTAAAGAGGAAGAATGACTAAGCAATTTATTAATTGAAATTCCAATTTGGCCAAAGCCAATTCCATCAATATCAATTCATTATGACAGTGAGGCCACACTGTCAAGAGCCTATAGTAAGGTGTACAATGGAAAGTTCAGACATATTGAACTACGACATAGCTATGTTCGACAATTACTCACCGATGGAGTGATTACAATTGATTTTGCATGGTCTTGTGAAAATTTAGCGGATACTTTGACGAAAGGATTAACAAGAGACTTAATACAAAAGATTGCGAAAGGGATGGGCCTTAAGCCCATAATTTTGGATCACCAATGATGGAAACTGAACTTCATCTCAGTATTCTGAAAATCGAAGTTCAATGAGCAAAGTACACCATAAGATGTGACTGAAGCACTAATACTAGTATTCATATTAAAGAAAATAGTGCTTGCACCTGTAATATTAAAAGGAAGGTTGAGTTTTATACTCTTAACAGATTCATGACACTTGTGTGTTAAAGTGCTTTTATTGCAGGGGCACTTTTGATAAATCTACCTATATGAGTGTCGAAGGTGGTGCCGCCTTCTATGTTTTAAGTGCTTAACTCTAGAGCACTTATGAAACAGGATATAGACACAAGGCCAATCCACGTGTCGGCTTCTTTGAATACTCGAAGTTAATGGATCTATGTATGTGTTAGAATTTCTGGCTTTACATCTTGGAAGATGGTTCAAAGACAAGTTTATTATTTTTATTGTTTAACTTTGAAATGCTTTCACTAAGTAATGATTCAAGTCGTGAGACACCATTATCGATGCACATATTCCCGATTCTATATTCATATTTATTTAATTTGAAAATGGTGGAGGATTGTTAAATAATTTTTAAAATTATTTATTTTTATTTTATAAGATAAAATAACTTCGGCCGCTGTGATGTTTTACAAACAAATTTCAATTTGAATTAAATAATTATGACTGTTGGAATTTATGGAACAATACATGATTTGCATCTCTTAAATTCAGAAGTGTCAACTTTCTTCTTATAAATAGAAGAATTCAGCAGCCCATTTGGAATAAGAAGAAACAGAGCACTCATTGTTATTATTTCAAAAAATCAATTTTTTTGCTTTCACTTCCATTCTTGATTTTAACACACCAATGGCTAAGAAACAGGTACTTTAAAGTCTTTATTTATCATTCTTTTCTTTGCACCTTTACCAATTACAATTCATCAATCAATATTTTCAACATCTTTATTATAGACTCCAACAACGTAGAGTATTCAGATATATTTTCGGTAGTGCAAACCGTTGATAAATAATAGTTTTCTTAAATTAGGCTCCATTGTATCCTGGGACAAACTTGGTATAAACTCGTTTGCACTCGATAGAGGACGAATATTGTCTTGAGAGCGTAAAATTTTATGCGACTTGGAGGACAAATTTATTCGTGGAATTTTCTAACACAAATGTAGTGGCCATAGTTTGCATATATATTGTATTAGTGTGTAATTCGTGCTATACACGATCTAAGAAAATTTAAAAAAAAATTGACAAGTTTGATGTTTTAAGGAAAAGTAAATGGCTTACAAAAATTGTATAACAATAATAAGTTATTTAGGTTTGAGTTGAAATATATTTATAAAAACAACATTATCATTATCTTTGTGTATCATAAATGATTATCGACCTTACATATAGTTACTTACTATAGTTACAATTGCAACATTTTCATTATTTACATAAATAGCTAAGAAAAAGTAAATATATCAATAGAGTGTTTAAGCAATTAACCCAACCCAACTTTGTGAAACGTCTAATGCTTCTTGAAAATAGCAATCTTAAATGATATGTACACCAAAGATAATGAAAAATTCCAATGATTCCACTTTGAAATAGCAATTACGAAACTATTCACTTATTTTTGTCTCAAGCACCATTAGTGTTGCTAATCACATGTTTCCAAGTTATAATTTTAATTATTGGTGGTTAATAACAATCGACTATAGAGAATTCTCTTGGACCCGTTTTTCTTTTATCAATTTCAACAGGCAAATTCCCTGTAGGCTAATATGTAAACCTTTTTCGATGCTGAGGTGAATAAATAATTTAGAGATGGAAAATGATTAAGTTTGTTTCAAATTTGTTGGTTCTTAATGGGTTCAATCTCTGTAATTGCAGGATTGAATGTTCAATTAAAAAAGGAAACAATTTCAATTTAAATAGGAAAGATGCCCAATTCAATAGGAACCAAGTTCAACTCAAACCACTCCTATATATTTTTTTATAGTTTGGATTCTTAGCAAATTTATAATTTTTACGAGATAAATTTAAAATTAACTTGAGCCTAACTTGGTAACATGTTAGACCAAACAAATTCTTTAATAACTAAATCAATCCAAAACTAATTAAATTGAATTGTAAGCATGAATTTGAACCATTATCACCAATAATAAATATAATATGATTGATGAAAAGTATGTTAAACAAAGAAAAATATATAAATTCTTGGGAGTTCCAATTGAACCAAATTTATTAGATAGAGTGCAATATATGGGTGATTCAGTAAAAATCAATTCTTCTATATTTTTATACACTAAATATGATGGTGTTTCAGTCATTGTGATTTTATTATATAATGCTAATGTGAAGTTGGACGCTATAGGCGTCCAACATCACAATTGCACCAAATTTCGTCTCATGTCATTTATACCATCTCCACTCCAAATTAGAAGTACATTGGAGATAGTCTAATTATAGCATATTTCTTTTTTTTTGAGATAATCACATTGCAAGTTATATCCTACATAATCCCCCCCCCCCCCCCAAGTCAAATCAATGGAGGGAAAAAATTATAGAATAATGCCTGGTAATAGTTTATTATATTTTCGTTTTTTTATGATAAAAATTATATATAATAAAAACTTGATTTTCATAATTTAAATTTATTATAACAAAAATATATCTATTATATCAAGTATTGTTAAAAGTTAATGAAAAAAGAATGGTGATATACATAATTTCACAATATATAATATAATACCTTCTATTATGGCCATAAATCTATTAGGTTCATTTAGTTCATAGGATTACAAAGGTTAGCTTCTTTTATCAAGTTATTTCCAATGTTTGGTTCAAATTGAAAACACCTTGTTAGTTATCTTTGCCCCGTTATTTATTCTTGGGTTGTGTAGGTTTATGAAAGTTTATGGATCACACCAATGAGGTGTGACCCATAAACCCAACTTTTAAATTTTAAGGGTTAAATTTTAAGAGGAATAAAATACCCTCTACAATTCTCCACTTTCTTCCAACCCCTCATCTCTCTCTTAGGAACCTTATCTCTCTCCCCCATACTTGGGATTTATGAAAGATCTTTGATATTGCTTTTTATCTTCAATAAATTTGGGTGCTACTCAATTAAATCAATAAATCATTTTCAAGATTTATGGCTGTCAATTAAACTGAGATTTCTAATTCAAATGCAATATATATGTTTCTCAATTTAATTTCATCGTTTCAGGGATCTTCACGGGCTAGTACCCTTGGGAGGCTACAATCAACCTTGCCAATTATGTCGATGCTTTAAAGCCGTTTGCAGTTTACTTCCTCTTCATAGATGCAAATTTGGTACTATATTACATGTGAGGAAAAAGGGTAATTTGCATTTTGCACCCTTAAAAGAGAGCTAATAGGCACTTTGACCATAAAAAGGAAAAATTAACACAATGCACCCTAAAATTGATTAAGGTTTGGCAAGTATTTCAAAAAAGATCCATGATAAGTGATTTCTTAATTGATTTGGAAGACCGACTGCATCTTGACAAATCCGATCCAGAAAGGATGAGCAAAATATTGCAAGGAATCAAAATCATATCCTCTTTGGAAAGAGAAGGTAGACCAAAATCAGGGAAAAAGCCAACTCATGTTTCCACTCTATTTTCATTACGAAGATGTATCACGTCAGGATCCGTTGCTCAAACTTAATCACGCTAATGTTATGGAAGTTCCTGGATTGTGTAAAATAAGATCTATCCCCGCCCCGACGGTAGCTGCTAGCTTTCCCCATCTCTCCTAAACTTCCCCCGGTCTTCGGCCCGAGCTGTATGAGGCAGAAACTCGTCCCACGTACGGGCACCCTATTTAATTTTTCAACCAAAAATTTCATTTTGAAAGGGTAAAATCATTCATAAAATACAAAATGAATATCTAAAGGCAAAATAATCAACTTATATCAAAAGTATTATATGCTCTATTTGTGGAGGTTTTAGCAAAATAAATAAAAAATTCTCAAAATAATACAATTATGAAGCAAATAAAAGTGCCTCATGTCTAAAGTTCTCAAATGTCATCTTCAAATTTTATGTTTTTTTTGAAAAGCAGAAAATTGCATCTTGAATGTCGTCTTCAAATTTCTTATTTTGAAAGGTAGAAGAATGCATCTCAAATGTCGCCTGTAATTCTTTTTTTTATTTTTATGTGACATACGTTTGACCAAATTTTAAGTTTTAAGCATTTTGGGAATCTAATTTTACTGTGGTGATGATGTTTCATTTAGTTCACATTTTGTGACAGGAAATTGGTTCGCTCTTATGTATTACTTTGATAATAGAGCATTTAGTGCTGGACGGACAAGAAGATAAGTTTTTTTCACTCATAAAAAATATATGCATTTATAATTAATTATTTTCAAAAGTTTGTCGGAAGAATCAAGATAAAGTTGAAATGAGCGATTGACTAGAGTTAGGTTGATGACATGAATGAAGGGAATTAATTTTTTTAAATTTTTTTTTACCCTTATTGAGATGAAATTTTGAGTGAAAAAAATTATATAGGGTGCAACTTGCCAATGTTAACCCAATTCAAGGGTGTATAGTGTTATTTTTTCTTTATAAGGGTGCAAAGTGCCTATTATCCAACTTTTCTGGGTGCAAAGTGTAAATTACCCGAGGAAAAGTGAACTGAGTTTAGCACATATTTACAGCATATTGATAAATTGCCACACCCCCCGATTGGGCCCGGGGATGATGACCCTTTTTCTTTTGTTAATGTTATAGTTTTCTAAAATAAAAAAAAAAACATCCTTTGAAATAAAAAAAACCATTTTCTTTACATACCAAACTCTTTACATAAACATAAGTTTGTTTACAAAACCATAACAAAGCGGTTATTTAAACATAATCAGAGTTTTTGAGCTACAAAATGCTCGAAATACGGCATATGAACATAGCTCCTTCTGACCGCTCAGGATGCTTAGACAACCTTCATATATATACATGATCATCACCTGCATCATAAGAATCTAATGAGCTAATGGCTCAGTAAGAAGAAGCTCAGTATATAGCAACATTACACATAGCACATAAGACAATCAATAATGCATAGTTCATTTAAAACATTATCTTTTTCCTTTCTTCTTGGGTACCCTTGGGGAATGGTATTTGACTGATGATGATAGGCGTCTGTTTTCGGAACCTGTTCATAATTGACCAATAAAAGAAGCATCGCGGGGGTTCTCATACCGACCTTTCGATCGATGATATTAGCCGCTAGCTCCCTCATATATCGTGGCTTTATCTATCTTGGTTTTTACACCTCAAGGTATTCACCACCCTCTGTTGGGTCCGCCGGTCGGGAATATTGCATTTTTGGTACATGAATATGGCCTGCACGTTTATTTGGTACACTAATATGGGAGGGTGGCAATTTGAGTACATTAATGTGGGGTAGGTCTGGCAATTTGAGTACAATTTCGCCGGAATATTCGATTTTTTGCCGGAATAATCGATTTTCGCCGAAAAATTTTGAAATTTTGACTCAAATTGGGGATTTTGACTTGATTTGGAATTTTGAACTGATTCAAAATTAAAGTAAATTTCCCAATTTACCCCCAAATTTATCCATTTAATTTTTTTTAAAATAAGTTATCCCCACCCCCACCTACCTTCTTCTTCCTCCCCACCATACCCTAACCTCCATTATTCTCCACACTTTTCCACTTCAAAAATAAATCGTCGTATATTCACCCACAAAACTCCTAAAAGTCAATCTTAAATTTATGTTAACACAAGAAAGGATAAAAAACCTACCCATTTCCATCAACAACTTGTCTAGAGATCTTCATTTTTCTTGTTGATCCATTATAGAGCTCTTCAAGGCTGCACGGCAATTTACTCTCAGCCGGGGACGGTTTTTTGGGCATATTCGCCCCGGTCCCATCACTATAGTTTCTATACACATTATCACCAAATCCTCCAAACATCCCTCCACCGTCGGATGCAAACCGAGTCGATCTCCCTGGTCCGGATGATCTGAACCCGAATGGTACTGCCGAAAAATTCTGCAAAAATATCCTCTGCATTTCGAGAATTAAACCCATTTTGGCTCTCTGTTGATCCTTCTTCACCATGTTGATCATAGATGTGCCTATTTTATTAGGTGGGAATGGTGGTGATGAGGTGGGCATGGTGGTGATGAGGTGGGCATGATGTTCTTGACCATAAACTTTAGATGATGAAAAAGATGGAAAAAATAATGATGAAAAAAATAATAATTAAAATAAAATTATAAATTAGTCAAAGTTAGTCAAAATTATTTGTTAGTCAAAATTGATCAATTTATCTACAAAATCAATCAATACCACTTAATTTTGGTCAAAATTGTTAAAAATTCCCAAATTCTAGTCAAAATTCCCAAATTGAATGTCACATGCGCGGCACATGACATTTTTCGGCAACTTTTCAATTTTTCGGCTAAATTTGTAATCAAATTGCCAGACCTACCCCACATTAATGTACTCAAATTGCCACCCCCCATATTAGTGTACCAAATAAACGTGCAGGCCACATTCGTGTACCAAAAATGCAATATTCCCTCCGCCGGTCCCTCCCGCGTCTCGTGCCTATCCGACCGCCAATCAAATATCAAACCTCTCCTTTGAAAACGTGTTCTTCATAGGTATAATAACATGTACCTCAACATTTCACATCAAATAACATCCATTTAAACTATCACACATAATAAATAACATTTAACACAATTGGCACATAATAACATTCATTTTCAACCAATCAACATAAATAATCATAAACACGCGTAATATTGATTCTTATGAAGCATAAATAACACTTCTACTTACCTTTAGTCCCTAGCAATGAAATCGATATGGACGACGCTATTGGAAGCTATCTATTTAATTCTTCTAATTCTAGTTGTTTAACAACCTGTAAAAGGAGTAAATGGTACACCTAAATAAAATTTTCGACTAATATTCTAAATTCACCGATTAATTCGAAAAAATTATCGATAAGATACTTACTTGTAACGCGTACATTGGTTCGTATATTTTTCCCGAATTTTCTTTCCTTTTCTTTCTCTTCCTCTCTTTTCTACTTCAATTCCTACCCTTTTCTTTCATTCATGTACACTAAGGGAATCATTTATATAGGAATAAGGTGAGTCATTTATGTAGGATAGCTAAGGTGAGTCATCTATATAGGATAGCTAAGGTGAGTCATCTATATATGATAGCTAAGGTGAGTCATCTATATAGGATAGCTAAGGTAAGTCATCTTTATAGGATAGCTAAGGTAGTCATTTATATAGGATAGCTAAGGTGAGTCATTCATATAGGATAGCTAAGATGAGTCATTTATATAGGGTAGTTAAGATGAGTCATCAAGTGATTATTTAGGGGCTAAGCTTGTGACCAATGTTGTAAAATAATATTATTATATTCCTGCAGTCACGTCATTTATATGTTGTAAATCAGTATAAATGCGTCATATACGACATGCTTGTTGTTGGCCGGGTGTGAGATCATTGGGCATTACATAAATGCTATATGAACCAGTTGATTTTCCACAAATGATGAGAGTGTAGCGATTTTTTCTTCACTGCGCCGTGGGAGTATGAAGAAGATGATATAGTTTTAATTTAAAAAGGGTATTTTGAAATTCAAATTTTTAGTTGAGGATAGTATATTTCATTATTTTATCCAACTTTACAATTAATTGGAAATGACCAAATAAAAAGGCATTTGGGATTGATTAAAATTAGCATGGGTTTCAATCCCATGAATTAACCCAACCCTTCTAACCAAATGAGGCCTTAAAGTATTGCATAAATCGTAATTATCATTATCTTTTGAACTTGCTCATACTTCTTTTCCAGTTTTTTGCAATTTATTTATTCCGCACCAATATGATTCAGACAATTCTTCTATAGGATGAGTTTTTCTGTTCCAACTTTTGTGTTCCATCTCCTATCCCAAATAGGAGATGAGAACACGTGTATAAATTTAACGGAGAAAACTAACGGATTCAATTTCCAAAAATCCACTCTCTCTACGTTTTCTTTCACTTTTTCATTTTTGCCCCTCTCTCTCATACGTGAACTATCTTCCTGATTTCTCTCTCTTCCTCTCTCTATTCACACAAGAAAATGTCAATCTCCAACCAAAGTTTGAAGAAAACATTATTTCGAATCGGCGACAACGACATATTCTTGTTAAATTCGTCGGCAATTTATCAACATCGGTAACACTAATTCATCTTTAGCTAATTACTCTATAATGCTCAAAGCTATCAATTTGTAGAATGACCCTAAAAGATTTGTAGGCTATAGCAAAAAAAAAAAAAAATCAGATTTTTACTTTGTCAATTTTCATTTAGGAATTTCATTTCTTTTCTTTTATTATTAAAAATTACTTCTTATTGGGTACAGTAATGGGATATGTCAAAATTACAGTGATGGAAAAATGATATTTCTTTATAAGGGAGCCAACTTAGTCTTCCATCCATCCTTTTCCTAAAGAAGGAACTTTGACTCATCTTACTCCGATTTTCCACCTATTATCACATAAGCTGATCATCAACTTTGAATCTGCTATTACCTTCAAGTGTTGGACTTCGAGCCTGCCTTCCAAGGGAAAATTATTGGAGTAACATTTCCACTAATTTATTTTCAATTGTAGAATTATCATTGAGCTCTTATATAATGCTCTAAATGCTAAAAACATATAAAATATATATTAAATACTTATATATAGCAACAGAAAATCACTTAGCCTCTTGAAGCCTTTTACTTTGTCAATTTTCTTTAAAAATTTTATTTCTTTTCTTTTGTTGTTAAAAATGATTTTTTCTTGGGTATAGTAATGGGATATGTGCTTGCATTATAAAGTAAGGTTGGAAAAATTACAGTAATGTTGGGTACATTGATGTTGAAAATACATATACAGTAATTTTTTTACAATTGCAGCATATAAAATATATCTTAAATACTTATAATTATTGATCATTTTGAAGTTTATGAATATGTTCATTAATATATATCATGTCTCAATAACTAAAGGCTATGTTTGTTTATGTTTTCAAAATTCATTTTCTTGATTCTAAATCACAAAATTCAAAATAAACTTAACCCACCAAATTTTCATCTCAATTCCCTTTTTTTCAACTCTACTATTTCAATCTCCTATATAACTAACTATCACTCATATACACATCACTTCACACATTTACCAATCAAATCATTTATTATAAATCTTTTTTTCACTTTCTCTTTCATACTTTACAATTTTTTATCCATATTTTTTTTATTTTTAATTTACATAATCATTATATACACCACTAACATAATTATTCTACACATCATCCACCAACCTATCACTATTGATTTGACATCTCTTACAACTTTCAACCTAATTTTAAAAATATAAACAAACACCTATCATTTTTACACGAATTTCTATAGTACGTCATTCCCGAGAAAAATTTAAAATTTCATCCCAAAAACATAAACAAACATAGCCTAATATTTTCATTTAACTCTTAAGTTATTTATTTTATGTTATTTCACTATAGACGTGGCAACGACTAGCGAGAAATGACAGACAATGAAAACAATATCGCCACGATGTTCGAGATTCTGAGGAGAAATCGTAAGGTGAACTTGGAAAATTTGACATTGAATAGGAGCTCATTTGGGTAGACTATAGAAAATTTACAGGCTCTATCTTACCTGTTTAAAGCTGGGCAGGCACAGATAAAAGTGGGTGATGATAAAAGTCATCTAGTTTGTAAGTAGATATTTGCATGACCATAAGTAGATTCTTTTCTTTCTAATTATATCTCCATTTCATATAATTGTATTTTTAATTTTTGTCAATGTCTATTTCAGTCTCTAGAAATGCGCCTAGTGCCGATGCAATTCTGTCTGGGGGGGTTTCGAACAATCACTTTATATTCAGACTTGACTTTAAAGACCGGAAGGTAGTAGATGATTCAAGAATAATTTATTCACATGAGACTTCACTGGCATTAATAACATTTGAAAATGAACATGTGATAGCTGCGACAAGGAGGGTAGTGAACCCAGAAGCACCATGCTTAAGTTATTTTCTCCACATATCTTATGCAATACAAAAAAACACAAGAGAAGATTATATGCATATAATGATATAGGCAAATCATATAAGAAAAAAAAGAAATGTAATTTTTGTGACAAAAGAATATACTTGGTGATTATTTTCTGAGTTTATGATTCCATTATCTGATGAAGGAGTTTCACGTCTCGTTTGCTTCCTCCTTACGCTCTTTTCCAATCCGCTCTTTTGTGTTTTTCCCAATTTTGCTGATTTTTTCTCTTTATTTTTCCATCCCCTTATCTTAATCTCATTAGGTTTGTTTCCAACTTCATTCATTTCAGCATTTAGCATTTTGCACTGGAGTAGTTGGTGTGACGTCGACTTTATTATCCAAATTTGCATCAACTTCTTTAATCATCTTAAGATTACCAGCTTTTGCAATTTTATATGTCTATGTGGTCAATAAAGCTTTTGTTGCTAACTGGTTTATTAAGATACACAATTCGTTGTAGTAAACTACAATCATCTTCTTTTCATCTTTTTCACTTATAGGTTCACAATGTTTTGTGCCACCTTCAACAATCGTTTTTTGCTTTCCTGGTACACTTTTTTAAGATATATAGCTCTGGAATTTTCATAACATTCCTTAAAAAAAGCACCTTGAGTACATGTGAAAAAAAAATTCCGCAAACTCGAACTTTTTGCCACTACATGAAACTTCACTATGAGATGAGTTATATGGAGAAAACTAACGGATTCAATTTTCAAAAAATCCACACTCTCTACGTTTTCTTTCACTTTTCCATTTTTGCCCCTCTCTCATACGTGAACTATCTTCCTGATTTCTCTCTCTTCCTCCTCTCTCTATTCACGCAAGAAAATGTCAATCTCCAACCAAAGTTTGAAGAAAACATTATTTCGAATCGGCGGCAACGACATATTCTTTTTAAATTCGTCGGCAATTTTTCAACATCGGTAACACTAATTCATCTTTTAGCTAATTACTCTATCATGCTCAAAGCTATCAATTTGTAGAATTTTCCTAGAAGATCTATAGGCTGTAGCAACAAAAAAAATCAGATTTTTACTTTGTCAATTTTCATTTAGGAATTTCATTTCTTTTCTTTTGTTGTTAAAAATTACTTCTTATTGGGTAAAGCAATGGGATATGTCAAAATTACAGTGATGGAAAAATTATATTTCTTTATAAGGGACCCAACCTTAGTCTTCCATTCACCCTTTTCCTAAAGAAGGTACTTTGACTCATCTTACTTCGATTTTCTACGTATATCACATAAGCTGATCATCAACTTTAAATCTGCTATGACCTTCAAGTGTTGGACTTCGAGCCTGCCTTCCAAGGAAAATTATTGGAGTAACATTTCTCCTAATTTCTTTTCAGTTGTAGAATTATCATTGAGCTCTTATATAATGCTTTAAATGCTAAAAACATATCAAATATATATTAAATACTTATATATAGCAACATAAAATTACTGAGCCTCTTGAAGCTTTTTACTTTGTCAATTTTCTTTTAGAATTTCATTTCTTTTCTTTTGTTGTTAAAACTGATTGCTTATTGGGTATAGCAATGGGATATGTGCTTGCATTATAAAGTAAGGTTGGAAAAATTACAGTAATGTTGGGTACAGTGATGTTGAAAAAACATATACAGTAATTTCTTTCCAATTGCAGCATATAAAATATATCTTAAATACTTATAATTATTGTTCATTTTGAAGTTTATGAATATGTTCATTAATATATATCATATGTCTAAATACCTAATATTTTCATTTAACTCTTAAGTTATTTATTTTATGTTATTTCACTATAGACGTGGCAACGACTAGCGAGGAAATGACAGACAATGAAAACAATATCGCCACGATGTTTGAGATTCCGAGGACAAATCGTAAGGTGAACTTGGAAAATTTGATATTGAATAGGAGCTCATTTGGGCAGACTATAGAAAATTTACAGGCTCTATCTTAACTGATTAAAGCTGGGCCGGCAAAGATAAAAGTGGGTGATGATAGAAGTCATCTAGTTTGTAAGTAGATCTTTGCATGACCATAAGTAGATTCTTTTCTCTCTAATTATATCTCCATTTCATATAATTGTATTTTTAATTTTTGTCAATGTCTATTTCAGTCTCGAGAAATGCACCTAGTGCCGATGCAATTGTCTAGGGAGGTCTCGAACAATCACTTTATATCCAGACTTGACTTTAAAGACTGGAAAGTAGTAGAACGATTCAAGAATAATTTATTCACATGAGACTTCACTGGCATTAATAACATATGAAAAAGAACATGTGACAGCTGCAACAAGGAGGGTAGTGAACCAGAAGCACCATGCTTAAGTTATTTTCTCCACATATTTGTATGCAATACAAAAATACACAAGAGAAGATTATATCATAGAAGAAAAGAAAAAAAAGGAAAATGTAATTTTTGTGACAAAAGAATATAGATGGTGATTATTTTCTGAGTCTATGATTCCATTATCTGATAAAGGAGTTTCACTTCTCGTTTGCTTCCTCCTTACGCTATTTTTCAATCCACTCTTTGGTGTTATTCCCAATTTTGCAGATTTTTCTCTTTATTTTTCCATCCTCTTATCTTAATCTCATTAGGTTTGTTTCCAACTTCATTCACTTCAGCATTTTGCACTGGAGGAGTTGGTGTGACGTCGACTTTATAATCCAAATTTGCATCAACTTTTTCAATCATCTTAAGAATACCAGTTTTTGCAATTTTATATGTCTATTTGGTCAAGGAAGCTTTTGTTGCTAATTGGTTTATTTAGATACATAATTCGTTGTAGTAAATTACAATCATCTTCTTTTCATCTTTTTCACTTATAGGTTCACAATGTTTTATGCCACCTTCAACAGTCATTTTTTCACTTTCCTGGTACACCTTTTTAAGATATATAGCTCTGAAATTTTCATAACATGCCTTAAAAAAGCACCTTGAGTACATGTGAACACAAAATCCCCGCAAACTCGAACTTGTTGCAACTACAAGAAACTTCACTATGAGATGAGTTATATATTACTTTGTGCTGATGATGTATGTGGCAAGGGGTAATCTTATACTCATAAATATCTCCAGTCGCATCAATAAATTCTATCTTAATATCATATCACTTCCACAATTCATCTTCAAATAACTCAAACATCTCATGTGTATAAACAGTAGTTGCGTGTTTTGAAATTTCAACATGAAAAGAAGATATTGGTGTACTCCAACTTGTTCTTAGATCCGCTTTGAACTCCTCATAGCGACGATCATCGACCAATCTATCAAATCGATGGAAAAATTGTAATAATTTATGCTTATAGCTCACATATTTTTGAGAGAACTGTTCATACTTTCACTGCGTTGGGTATTTGTCATGTCTGCACTAATTGATTGCCGACCATATACTAGTGCCCATTTTTTCGGAATTTTGAACATCTTCTCTAGACACTCATTAGTCTGAAGTTCATATTTTTTTTAACATCTCATCCCATGCAATAAGAAATTCATCTTCCTCTTAATAGTCATAAATACAAGAACTGAAGTCTTTAGCAAAGTTAGCAAAGCATTAAAATACACTACTCAAATAGATTGCAGCATTTTTGTAAATGTGCCAAATGCACGAACGATGACATGTATCCGGCCACTTTTCTGCTAAAGCTTTTGCCATTGCTGCAAAGATGATAGTTTGTTTGTGGTGGTATACACCAACGAACAAGGCAAATGGTCGACCGTACGTCTTGTATTAAAAGAAACTACATTGCCAAAATAAGCATAATCAACCATCATTTGTGCATCAATCCAAATTATGTTTGCTATCAAATCGTCTTCATCAACTTGATTGCATAGAAAAAGTTAGGATCATCTAATTGTCTTATTTGCATATACTCGAGTACCCTTCTAGTATCGCCGATCTCCATTTGCGCAGTTCTCTTCGCATCCAAATAATTCTTATAGTCATCAAAAATAAATCCAACTTGTTCACGCCCACCTGCTTGTTTAGCCATTTTGGTGTTATACTTGAGTTTTCCATATCATCTGCTTGTGCTGCCAATGTAGCAGTTATAGTTCTGTGTGACCTCAAACGGTGAGTTTTAGTAGGACTCGTAAGATCATGTCCACAATGGTCGGTAACCAAACTAACCACTTCATACTTACTCGTATGACGACCATTAACCTTCATCATTGCATGACAACCAGTTCTTGCCTCTGGGCGATGCGATTGAACACTCACATCTCTTTTGTCTTAAGGCCTATAACTTCGGGATGAACAAAAAAAAGTCCTATATGTGATTCTTTTCTCCCTATCTCTATGGACAGTGTGCCTACGAACACTGAAGCCGGCGATCTTTGCATATTCGTATAAAAATTGTAAGCCGATTCTTTAGTTTCAAACATCATACCAATTTTTGGGATTTTTGCTTCTGATATGTTTGAGTGACATTCATGTATTAGTTTTTCTCCACCACTGTTTTCAAAAGGTTCCTTATCCTTGTCGGTAATGAAATCTAACTTGCGTCGTGGAGTAAGCTCCTCACAAATTTCCTTATCATCCATTATCAAACTCAAAAGTCTATAAATAAAACAAATATCATTCAAATTTAGGATTGGAAATGACGGGTAAACCTTAGATACAGTCGAAGAATCAAGCTTAACATAAAAGTTCTTTAACAATTTATAATGTTTTTACTTAATGATTTACAATGACAATTTGCTCAATTGGTGTTGGATTAATGAGAGATCAAATGTAACCCAATTAAATGGTCATTATTTTTCGATTACAGGAATATGATAATCATTACTCTTCATTTTATTATCTAAACTTGGTATGAGAAATTATAAAAGAATTTTAAAGTTGAATTTTAGTATTTTTATATTTATAGTAGCTTAAGTAATGATTACTTACCCAGGAAGAAGTAACTTTTAACAACTAAAGAAAAGAAATGAAGTTCTAAAAAGAAATTGACAAAGTAAAAGGCTTTAAGAGGCTAAGTAATTTTCTGTTGCTATATATAAGTATTTAATATATATTTTATATGTTTTTAGCATTTAGAGCATTACATAAGAGGTCAATGATAATTCTACAATTGAAAAGAAATTAGGGGAAATGTTACTCTAATAATTTTCCCTTGGAAGGCAGGCTCGAAGTCCAAAAGGTCATAGCAGATTCAAAGTTGATGCTTATGGGATATAGGTGAAAAAATGGAGTAAGATGAGTCAAAGTACCTACTTTAGGAAAATGGTGAATGGAAGACTAAGGGTGGTTCCCTTATAAAGAAATATCATTTTTCATCACTGTAATTTGTACATATCCTATTACTATACCTAATTAGAAGTAATTTTTAACAACAAAAGAAAAGAAATGAAACTCCTAAAAGAAAATTGACAAAGTAAATCTCCAATTTTTTTGTTGCTACAGCCTACAAATCAAATCTTCTAGGGGTCATTCTACAAATGGATAGCTTTGAGCATTATAGAGCAATTAACTAAAAGATGAAGTGGTGTTACCGCTGTTGAAAAATTGCTGACGAATTTAACGAGAATATGCCGCTGCCGCCGATTCGAAATAATATTTGTTTTCTTCAAACTTTGGTTGGAGATAGAGGTGCCCAACTGGTTCCTGGAACTGGGGAACCGGACCGGTTGGAACCGACGGTCAATGGTTCTCAAATCGTTGACCACGGTTCCCGATTTGGAACTGAAACTGGAACCGGCTAACAAGGTTCGAATCCGGTTCCTTGATATGAGGAACCGGGAAATGACAATTAGACCCGTTGGTTCTAATGGTTATTTTTTTTTTTATTTATTTTCAACGGTCGAAATCAAGTGGCCGTTTGAAATCAACGGCCATGATCTCTAGACCGTTAGATGACAATTAGACCCGTTGGTTCTAACGGTTAATTTTTTTTTATTTTTTTTCAACGGTCGAAATCAAGTGGCCGTTTGAAATCAACGGCCATGATCTCTAGACCGTTAGATAAAAAAAAGGCCATTTTTTCAAAAATTTTATTTTTCTATATGATTTTTATTTATTTGATTTTTTATGGTTTCACCCTAAAATCACCTATAAAATATCCCTTCTCCATCCACATTTTCCCTACACCTCTCCAATCTCAATCTTCTCATCTATCTCTCTATTAACTCTATTCTTCTCTTGCAAAATTGCAATTTTTAGTTTGTTTGTTCAATAATTTAATTCAATTATATTTGTATTTCAATAATTTCCACTTTTATTTCAACTAAATCAATATGTCTAGTGGTCGAGGATCATCATCATCCGGCCGATTCTTCAACAAACGAGGGCCATCATTTTCTTCATGCTCACACTTACCACCTCCATTTCATTCTATTGATTTGGATGATTTGGATGACATTCAAATTGATCTCGAAGGAGATAACGCCGCCGCCCACTATGCCGCTTTTGAAGAATTATTTCCGGACATTCCTTCTCAAGAAAGTGGAGGGCCAAGCACAAATCCAAGTAGAGCCCCGAATTCCTCTATCGAAAGGCGTGGTGGTGGAGGTACAGCTCCGAGACCAACAAAGGAGTCAAAGAGTTCAATTTTCGTCAATCACATGACTAGGAACGAACTTCCCCAAGAAGATGGAATGTCCAAGATGTACTCGGTTCGATACAACTATTGCACAAAAGAGCACATCATGAAGGCCGGTGGAAGATACTGTTCATACAAGAAGCATCTCAAAAGTCAATACCCCGACAAATTCGGCATTGATCGTACACAAACTCAAATTCGAGCTACAACCGGTAGCTCGCACGGTACGGATTTTACTAACCCCCTCTTTCGTTATAGTGAAGCAAACGCCCGTCGCCAATTGGCAAAATATGTATGTGCAACACACCAACCCTTCAACTTTCCCGATAATGAATTTTATGAAGATTTTGAAAAATTAACTTTTACCCCGCTTCTAGAAAAGTTCCACGAAGCACACTTACACGTGATATTGCAAAAGTTGTTGGTGAGTATAAACTTGTTTTAATAAATACGTTTGCTTCACTACACCAAAAAGTTTCAATATGTGCGGACATTTGGACTGATAACTACCAAACCAATTCTTATATGGGCGTTACTTCACATTGGATCGATGATACGTGGACAATGCAAAAACGTTTGATTGCATATATGGATTTCCCACCACCATATTTCGCACAAGGATTTGCACTTAAAATTATGACAATTCTTCAAGATTATAATTTGCAACAAAAACATTTCTCAATTTCGTTTGATAATGCTAGTGTCAATAATCATTGCCCACTTTGATCAACTATTGTCAACCAACTTGTGGAGGAAGATTTTTTCATGTTCAGTGTCTATGTCATTGTCTAAATTTTGTGTTCAAGATGGTTTAGAATATTTTAGTGATCACATCAACCCTATTCAGATGGGAATAAAAATAATTATGAAGCACCAAGCTTTGTTAAAAAAATGGTCAAAATTTTATAAAAAAAAAGGAATGCATCCGAAAAAATTTGTTTGGGATATCCCTACTGTTGGAACTCTACTTATAAAATGTTGAGTGATTCTTATGAATATAAAGAGGCTTTGTGTGATTTTTTTGTGCAAAACCCAATGAACGATATTCAATTGTTTCCACAATCTTGGTATAATTGTTCAAACTTGATTACACTTTTAAAAATTTTCAAAAATGCAACAAAAGAACTTTCCGGTTGCTATTAGCCACTTCACCACTTGTAGTTGATCATTGTGTCACGATTGCTCTCGCATTTTTTTTATTACAAAAATGACCCAATTTTAAGTGAACATATTTCCAAAATAAGAACAAAATTGGTCAAATATTTTAATGAAATTCATGACGTAGTTTTAATTGTTAAAATGTGAGATCTTAGAATTAAAGATGATGGTTTAATTGAACTTTTAAAAATGTATTATGAAGCATTGTTCTCGGATCATGACGATCCTCCAAGTGCCACACATGTTGTCGCTAATGTGAAAGAGGTTTTTTATACAACATTTCGAGACTATAGAATTCAATATGGTGGCGATGACTCTAGTGAGTCTAGTGATTTTGTTCCCTCTAACCCAACTGCTTCTTCCCAAAGTGTTTATGTTAACCCTAGCTAGGAAAAGTTACGACGTTTGTACCAGGATCGGTCCTTAAAAAGGCACGTGGGTCTTCGTCAAGCAAGCCATATGGCGAGATTGACCGATATTTTCACACCACCTTCAAAGAAATGAATTTCAGTAACAACAACTCTCTTTTGAAGTGGTGGCATAGGAAATCCAAGGCGTTTCCAATCATTTCCCTTATTGCAAAGGAGATTATTGTCACACCGGCATCAACCGTCTCCGTTGAGTCTGCTTTTAGTACTGGAGGCAACATCCTGGACGATCAAAGATCAAGATTGACGGTTAAAAATGTTGAAAATCAATGTTTGCTTCAAGATTGGACAAAGACCGAAAAAAGACAACAAGCGGAAGACTTCGACTTTGACGAAGAGGGAGATTACGTCCCGTGGAAAACTTCAACCAGTTCATCCGAAGAAGGAGGCAATGCTTGACCTTCAACAGACCACAACCAGATCATACTCGAAAGGTAAGCAAGGTAAGAAGAACTACGTGGGCTTTGTTTCATTTACTAAATGTCGGAGGCAGTTTTATTTCAAGTTAAAAATTAATCACTAATTATTTACTTAAAATAAAACTCAAGCCCATTTTTTTTCCTTTTCTTTTTCCAAAATTCGTTGTAAGTTGTATCGTATAAGATTTTAGCTTGTACTTATAATAAAATTATAATTAGGATCATGAAAATTGGAATCTGATTGTATTTTATTACTTACCGAATCTGAATTTGTATTGTTTAAATTTGTTAATAATAAAAATTATTTGTCTATTGTTCAATATTTTTTAATATTTGTCTTTACTTTATCCAGTTTATGTTTTTAACATTCCCGAAATAAACTTATACATAATATTTTAAAAAACATTACGGTTAGAACTGGGGGCCCGAAATCGGAACCGTGGAAATGGGTACCGGAACGTGTGCTACACAGTTCGAATAAGGTTCCCCTGCCAACCGGAACCGCGGTTCCGAACCGGGAACTGGAACTGGTTGGGCACCTCCAGTTGGAGATTGACATTTTCCTTAATAGGGAGAGGAGGAAGAGAGAGAATGAGGTTTGAGAAAAAAATAGAGAGAGTGGATTTTTCGGAAATTGACTCCATTAGTTTTCTCAGTTAAATTTATACCCATATTCTCATCTTCTATTTGGAATAGGAGATGGAACACAAAATTAAAATAGAAAAACTGATGTTATTGCTCTTTTGTATCGCCAAGTTTCATTCGCTTTGAAAACATCTGTCACATCATCTATTCCGAATAAAACTTGGAATTAAACAATAATGCAATTTCAAAATAAATAATAATAATAAAAGTAAAATGTATTAATGAGACAATTAATGATAATACCACCAGGTTCATACTAACAGCTTTGGTATTTATTACCACAAAGTCAATGACAAGAAAGTGTCCCATGCGATTAAATTACGAATTATTTTCTTATTCCATGATCCTAAATAATTTCTCAATTAGAAAAAAACTAATATTTACAACCAAATTACACAAGTTAATCAGAACGAAAGAAGTCTAATAATTCGAATAATTATAAGAAATAGCTAATTATAAATCGAAAAATTATAAGAAAAAGTACATGAATTATAAATATACATTGTAACTTTAAATGATTCCTTATTATAATCCAATGTTAAACAAAAAGTACTACATTTGGCTCAAAGGTTTCTAGGACTGAAGAGAATAGATGAACACCATGCAAGTGATGAAGGTGACAAGCTAAACCCAATTGGACTCTCAGTTGATTTCCGTGGCTTTTCTTCTTCTTCCGCCGGAAATGGAATCATGGACGGTGGAGAGAGGTTGAGTGGCGGCGGCGCCACCTCCTGCAGCCGCGTGTGTTGGAAACCTGTAAGCTTCTGAACAACATCCCTGAAATCAACAGGATTAACCTTGTAGATCTTTGGTGGGGTTGGTGGCATAGGTGCAATCGGCTTCTTTGTAATTACGTTCTTCATCGGAGGTTTACGAACAGAATGAAGCGCCGATCGATAAGGCGGCTGGGTTCTGCTGGTCCTCTCTTCTTGCTCATAATCACAAGGAAATATTTGAGATGAGGAGTATGCACTGTAAGAGGAAGAAGCTGGTATATTTGTATATGAAAATGAGTCCATAATTAGTTCTTGATCTTATGTTATTGTATTATACAATAAATTATATTTATATATATCTATATATATGAAATCAAAAACTTTTTGGAGGTATAATGTAATGAAAAAGTGGATTGGTTTTTGTGCTGTATATATAGTAAGTAGTAACATTCCAAACAATTTGGGGCTCAAATGTTTCTATTTTGTCGTGAGCGTCGGCGGGGCGGCGGCAACTGATGTTGCATGTGTGGTGGCCATGTTTGACCAAATTAAAAAATTGCCTCTATTATTGTGTAAGAGAAAATTTTGCATATTTTCATTTTGATATATATTATATAATTTTTACTATCTCATGATTTATAAATATGAATATAGTAAATTTAAAATTAATTAATTTACAAGTGATTTTTTATTAAAATTCACAAAGACAAAAAAATTATTTTTTATATGAAAATTGATATATAACATTACTCATTACTAATAGGCAATTTGATTGGCTTAGTTTTGTTGAAAATGTTGGGATTCAATAGGTTTTAAGTTTGTAATAGTACAAATACATATTGAGCATCTATAATCCAGATAAGATTTTATATTGCAACATTTTATATTAATTTATATTGTAAACTATTGATTGACAATACGTATTTTATAAAAAATTAATTATTATATTTATATTTTTATTCAATCACTTATAATACAATTACAACATTATTTTACCATTAAAAAATTTCATTTAGTATTCTTGTTGAAAAATATGGGATTTAATGGATTTTTGTTACGCAATAATGCAAATAGTTATTGAGCATCAACCATAAATTCAGGCTTCATGTGGTGTAGATTTTTCTGATAATAACTAGCCGCCAGGTGTCCGTACATTAGTATTCAAGTGTTTCAACTTTTTGTGAGGTATTCAGATACTGATAATTATTTGATACGTTGGTGCATATGTAATAACTTGGATCAATTTAGACTTTTGGTGCGAAAGAAACTAAAATCAAAGTCTAGAAATATGAGTTCATATTCATGAGTCTTAAGATGATATATAGATAGACTTGCATGTAGAGATAAATACAAATTTTATTTGTATTATGTGATTGATAAAATATGTAGTGAATGTGTTAAAAAGAACACATATATTATATATATATATATATTAATAGTAAAATTGTTTAAACACCTTACTTCTAATTCATAATATCAAATAAATTTAGCGAGTCTAAATTTGAGGAAAAAACTTTTAAATCAGTCGCATTTTGATTGTAAATATTTTGAAGTATATAAACAAAGAAAGACTTTGGTATCTAGGATTTAGAGAACTTTAACAATTTCAATTTATTATTTGGTAAATTAATTCACCTTATTAGATAGACCCAATCTTAAAAAATTATATTTAAAAAAGACAATTAGATCCAATACTAGGCTCCGTTTGTTTGGCAGGGAATGAAATCTAAAATGGTAATAAGATTTCTGGTAATTTGATTACTAGAAATCTAATTCCATTAATAATGTTTGCTTGTTTACAAAAAATTGGGTAAGGTTATATATATTTTTTCTTTTTTTTATGTTTGGTTCAAACACATATAATAAAGAATGAAATCTAAAATTAAATACTTTGATTTAAATACCCATTTTTTAAACCATATTTGTATAATCTAATTATAAATTTTAACCATAGTAGAATATTTAATATTATATATACATAAGTGTATATACATATATATATATTTAATTTGGTTAAATAATTAAAAGTAAATAAAATATCAATTTGGTTCAATTGTTTACTTTTTCATAAATAATAACTTAAATGAAATGAATAAATAAATAACTATTTTTATTGATTTTGTATTATATTTAATATAGGGTGGTAAGGGCATTAAAGTATGTATAGTATTTATAATTACCTTAATATGGTAATCACAATACCTCAATAAATAAGGTATTATTATTCTCTTATTTGAGATGATAATTCCCATATTATGGGAATTAGATTGCATTCCATAATATCAACTAAAAATACCAAACAAGTTTATTTGATTTTTGAAAATCATATTCCCTATTTTGATTCCATTCCTTGACACAAACGGAGCCTGAAAGTCATTTTATTGTAAAATCATGCTATCGTGCATTAACGAACAATTGGAGCTTTGAAAAGTTTAGGTGTTTTTTGTTTATGTTTTTAAATATTATTTTTAAGTTTTTGGATTACATTATTCTAATTAAAATATAACACACCAAAAATTTGAAATTCACCTTTTTCTAACTCTGATTTTTTTTACCCTTTATATAATTATCAATTAATCATTTATACATAATTTGACACATTTACCAATGAAAATTATTTATTATAATACATCATTTTGCTTTCTTTTTCATATTTCACAATTTGTATTTATATTTATATTTTTTTATTTATAATTAACACAATCATTTAAAAAAAAACCTATCGTTATTAGTTTAATATATTTTATAATATTTAATTAATTTTTAAAAACATAAACATACATCTTAAATTCCACATGAATTTCTATATTATGCAGTTCTCGAGATTTTTTAAAAATTTCAACTAAAACATAAACAAACATGTCCTTAACATCAAGATGAACCAGGTCCTTAAATCTATTATTCAAATTACTAAAACTAGTTTAATTGTTATAGGGGGTTAGAAATTGTAAGCTGTCTTCGCTTAGTTATAAGATTTGAGATCATTAAAATAAAGTTCAAGTCAGCCATGTTATAACTTGATTATTGTAGAAACTGATATATGCTAATGATGATTTACAGATAGAGAAGAAGGAACAAAACACTTTGAAATATTATTACTCATTAAAGAACAAAGCTGTACAGAAGCCCTTATAAAGTATCATACACATCAAAGGGTAAAATAGTCATCTTAGGTACACAAACACGCTTCTAAAAGGATAATACGATATATCCTTATATACACAAAATATATTCAACACTCCCCCTCAAGGTGAGTAGCTGAGGAGAACAAATCCATGGTTCCAAGTTTGGCAAGAAGCTGCTCAGCTTGAACTCTTCCCAAAGCTTTAGTGAGTATATCAGCTGGTTGCTCTTTTGTTGGTATGTAGTGAGTTGAGATCACTCCTTCATGTATCTTATCTCTAATGAAGTGACAATCCACTTCAATATGTTTGGTTCGTTCATGATAGACAGGGTTTGCACCAATTTGAATAGCAGAATTACTGTCTGAGAAAATCTTTACAGGTTCTGTCACCTTAATCTTCAAGTCTGCCAAGATCCCAAGTATCCACATTACTTCACAAGTGACATTAGCCATAGCCCTATAATCTGCCTCTACTGATGACCTAGAGACCACTGCTTGCTTCTTTGTCTTCCAAGACACTAAAGAGTCTCCTATTATTACAGCATACCCTGTCAAAGACCTTCTGGACATAGGGCATGAAGCCCAATCAGAGTCACAAAATGCTTTCACCTGCAAAACACTGTTAGCAGACAACAAAATACCAATACCAGGCTTTCCCTTTAAGTACTTAAGGACCCTGTAGGCAGCATCTAAATGTGACTGTTTTGGTTGGTGCATAAATTGTGTTAACACATGAACCACATAGCATATATCAGGTCTTGTTAAACATAAGTACAATAATTTTTCAATTATTCTCTGATACAAACTAACATCAGTTAACAGTTTATCATGAGCATTGACAGAATTGATAGTGTCATATTCAAAAGAAGTAAGTTTAGTGTTGGTTTCCATAGGTGTACTTACAGGTTTACACCCAATCATACCAGTGTCTGTGAGCATCTCCAACACATACTTCCTCTGATTTAGATACAGCCCTTCTTTGATCTGGCAATCTCAATGCCAAGGAAGAATTTGAGATTCCCCAAGTCCTTCATCTGAAAATTGGAGCTTAAGTACCTTTTGCAGTCTGCAATCAGTTTAGGATTATTACCAGTGAGCAATATATCATCTACATAAACAAGTAATATAAGAATATCACTCCCCCTTGATTTGACAAAGAGGGAATAGTCTCTCTTAGACTGCTCAAAATCATATGTTTGTAAGGCTGTAGTAAATGTCTTGTTCCACTGCCTGGGGGCTTGTTTAAGTCCATACAAGGACTTGTGTAATTTGCATACTTTACCAGTGCCCTGCTGTCCAAACCCTTGAGGAATATCCATGTAAATATCCTCTGTCAAATCACCTTGAAGGAAAGCATTAGTAACATCCATTTGAAACATATTCCAATTGTTAATAGTAGCTAAAGAAATAACTAACCTGACTGTGACATGCTTTGCAATAGGTGCAAAAGTGTCACCATAATCAATACCTGCCAATTGAGTATATCCTTTGGCAACTAATCTAGTTTTATACCTTTCAATTGAACCATCATTATTATATTTAATAGTATACAACCATCTACAACCAATAGGGATCTTTCCTAAAGGTAAGTCAACAATACTCCAAGTTTGATTCAATGCAAGGGCATCCATTTCTTTTCTCATAGCAGCTTGCCAATTAGCATCAGAGGATGCCTCTTTAAAAGTCTTTGGAATATAGGTTTTAGCAATATCAGCCAGGTATGACTTATACTCAGGAGAGATAGCAGAATAAGACACATAGTGAGATAGAGGATACAAAGAGCTGTTGTGGGCATCAGGTGATGAATCTATGTAAGGAGATATATAATCTTTATGCCAATAGGGAGCTTTGCTAGATCTGTGAGACCTCCTCAGGTATTCCTGAGAAGAATTGTCTACAGCTATCTGTGTAGGTGGGGCAGAAGTCTCAACAGGTAAGGTATTATTATGAGCAGGAAGATCAGAAGCATGATGATCTGTTGGCTCAATAAAAGGATCAGTGGGTTGAGTACTACTATCAGAAACAGGAATATAAGCTTGAATGAAGTTATGATAATAATCAGTACTGTCCTGATTAATAAACTTATCCTTAGTGATATTAGGCTGCTGAACAGAAAAGGGAAGAATATGTTCATAAAAAATCACATCCCTGGACAGTAAAATAGTTCTATTTTTTAAATTCAGTAGTTTGTAACCCTTTTGAGAGGTAGAGTACCCTAATAAGACACAAGGAATCCCTTTTTCTTGAAATTTATCCTGCATAGGAAGGACTTTAGAGTAACAAAGGCACCCAAAGATTTTTAGGTGATCATAAGAAGGAATCTGTTTATATAGACAGAAATAAGGAGTATTGCCTTCAAGTAATTGAGTAGGGGTTCTATTTATAAGATACACAGCAGTCATGACACAGTCCCCCCAAAATTTTATAGGCACATGTGAGTGAAATTTTAAGGCCCTAGCAACTTCTAGGATATGCCTATGTTTCCTTTCAACAACCCCATTTTGTTGTGGGGTATATACACAAGAACTTTGATGTTCAATACCTTTAGAAGCAAATAAATGTGAGCACTCATGATTAAAGAACTCTTTTGCATTATCAGTTCTAATGATTTTAATATGAGTGTCAAACTGATTTTTAGCTTTAGCAATGAAGTTCTGAATAAGCTGCCCAACTTCTGTTTTCAATTTCATAAGGAAAATCCAACAATATCTAGAGAAATCATCTACAATAGTTAGAAAGTATTTTTCTTGATTATAGGTGAGGTCTTTATAAGGACCCCACACATCCACATGAACAAGTTGAAAAATAGCAGAAGTTTTAGAGGTACTAGTAGGAAACACATTCCTAGTTTGCTTAGCCAAGGGGCAGGTAGGACAAAACATATTGTCTAACTTGATCTTATTGATACCTAACTAAGGAAGCCATTTAAGTCTGGAAATAGAAATATGACCAAGTCTACAGTGCCAGAGATTACATGATTGATTTACAGTATCAATTTTAGTAGCCTTATTACAGTGAGTATTTACAGTACTGTCTTCATTATCAGATTGCAGGTAGTACAAGCCTCTATCTTCCTTACCAATCTTCTTTGTCTCCCCAGTCTTGAGGTCCTGCAATAAGCAGAACCTAGGGTAGAAACTCAAACTAAACTCACTGTCTCTAATTAATTTTGACACAGCTAATAAATTGCATTTAAACTCTGGCACATATAAGACATCATTAAGCACAATCTTAGAGTTTAAGGTGATATTACCAGAGTGAGTGACTTTACTGGTGTTACCATTAGGAAGTTTAACATGAATATTGTCAGAACACTCAGTCAAATTTTGATCAAAGAGGTCTGCATTATAGGTGATGTGCTGATTTGCACCAGAATCTATAATCCAGGCCCATTTATGAGACATGTGATTCTGAGAAAAGTTAACACATATACCTGCCTGAGAATGATTAGTTTTGGCATTGGTCACTTCATCTCCTGGTTTGCCAAAGAGGTTTAACAGTTGCTGATATTGTTGAGGTGTGAACACACTAGCAAGGCCACTGTTGTCTTTGGAATTTTCAGAATTCTGCTCTCCAGTAGCTTGATTTGATCTGAAATCACCTCTTCCCCTGCCAGTTGAGTTCCTGCCTCCTTGTCCAGAATGACCTCCACGTCTACCTCTTCCTCTACCTGGAGGATATCCTATCACCCTGTAGCAGGATTCTTTTGTGTGGCCTGAGTAGTTACAGACCTCACACTTAATTTTGCTCTTGTCATTAATCTCAGTAGATGAGTTCAAGGCACTGACAGTATGGTCTTGAACACCCCCACTGATTCCAATACTCCTCTGTCCTTCCTCATTACATACCATAGAGAAGGCTTGGCTGTGAGTTGGCAGAGGAGACATCATCAAGATTTGCGATCTTGTATGCCCATAGCACTCGTTGAGTCCCATGAGAAATGTCATCATTTTGAGTTGTTGAGTGTAATCAACATACTCCTTTGTAACTTCTTTGGCTGGACATGGAATGAGTGATTCGTACTCATCCCATAATTGCCTTAATCTTGAATAATACTCCGTGACTGAGTTCGAACCTTGAGAGGCTGTGTTTATCTGCTTGTATAGAGAATACATTTGTGCTCCATTGACTTTATCAAATCGTTCCTTTAGGTCTTTCCAAATTGCAGTGGCTGTTTCACAGTAAACCACTCCATGTACAAGTTCTCTAGATAAGGATCTTGTAATCCAAGCCTTTACAAGCGCATTACATCTTTTTCATAGAAAGTACTTTGCAGATTCCTCACCCGGATTTGTGCATTCACCATTTACGAACCCTAATTTGTTCTTTGCCTCTAATGCAACACACATTTCTCTACTCCATATTTTATAATTTTCGCTCCCTTTCAGATTCTCGGTGACAAGATCGAGATTTGGGGAATCAGATGGAGAGATGTATAGGGGGTCATGAAAATCAATTTTACCGGAACCTTGAGGAATCACTGCGCCTGATTGAGCCATTGTTCCAATCGATTCTGCCATTTTCTTGATACGACTTCACAGATGGAATTGACTGAGAAAGATTATCTACCAAGAATCAAATTCGCAGCGGATGTAATCGATATTTCGATGTTTCATACTGGCTCTGGTGCCATGTAGAAACTGATAAGCTAATGATGATTTACAGATAGAGAAGAAGGAACAAAACACTTTGAAATATTATTACTCATTAAAGAACAAAGCTGTACAAAGCTGTACAGAAGCCCTTATAAAGTATCATACACATCAAAGAGTAAAATAGTCATCTTAGGTACACAAACACGCTTCTAAAAGGATAATACGATATATCCTTATATACACAAAATATATTCAACAATTATTGCAGTATATATTTCTTAATTTATTTGAACCACCTCAAACAAGATTATTCAATCAATCGAGAACTAGATTTCATGTGCCTTATTCAATTTTTCATAACCAAAACAGATTGATTATAATTGATGGGAAAGTTAATTTGTTTTTTCAATAAGTTTATTGGATTTTAATTTGGTCAACTTAGTTATGAATTTTTTATATTTAATTTTATAATTTAAAGATGTTTTATATTTAATCTCAATTTCATAATTTTCTTTTAAAATTTAATGGTCAACCAGGTTAGTCAATAATTTGAACCATTTAGAGCATTTTAGTCATGATTACGTGCCAATTATGTAAGGAGTATTGGTGTCTAAGAAATTTAGAACATTTATAATTATTAAATTACCAGCGATTAAGTCATGATTTCGTGCAAATTATGTAAGGAGTATTGAACTAGACCAAGTTCACATTGAATCCGAGTCAAATAATATCTCAAGGATGCTTGTTGAACGAGTCAATTTTATATATACATATATAATTATGTATAAATCTTATGATAATATAATGGATAATTGTGTATTTAGGAGTCCTAAACCAATTGTGCAAATGCAATGAATTAGTATATTGAGTGGAGTTGAAATATGAAAACATTGATAAATATGATTAATTAGTTGGAATTTGACTTCTTGAATTTGTGGGGCAAACGAATATGATTTAATTTTCAATTTAGTTAGTATGATATTAATTAGTGCCTTTAATGAAGTTAGTTAGTATGATGATATTGGATGGGCTAACATTGAGGACTTATTATAAACTATCATCGAAAGATATAAATACGGTACAATGTAATGTTTTGTTCCTAATATTATGAAACTTACCATCTTTCATCCTATATCTTTCAAAAATGTTCAATTTTGTTCTCAAATCTAACGTCAATTAACTCATAAAATAAAGTGTGTTGTGTTTGTCATGGGACAGTTAATTGAGTAATTTATGTTCCATGATATTAGTTTAGATTTGCACATGACCTAAGTTGCGGGATCAAAATTGCACATAACACATGTTATGGACCAAAATTACACTAAAGCTTTTCTACAATTTTGGCACATGAAAAGCATGGACCATTTCCGTCTAATGAAAATTTGGATTTGGAACTTATGGCTCAATAGTATTGATACTATTTTAACATATGGGTCAACTTCTGTGATTGAAAAATACAATTGTTATTTATATATAATCTGGATTAGAACTTTAAATTTAATTGTTCGTTTGTTGCATGTTGACGACTATGGTACAAAACAAAGGTGTTTTTTTTTTTATTGGGTTTTCTCCAATTCCGTATATTAATATTGCAAAAATACAGGGACCTAAATTAAAAAATTTATTTAATTATACTATAATTGGGTCGTCACAGCTGATATCATCTTTACTAAATGACCATAATAGATGATATAACTATCCAAAAGTATAGAAATAAATCAAGTATGTAATTTGTAGGAAATTTGTACAAGTTGTGGGTAGCTCGAGGGCTAACCCTACTCGTTTGATTTGGGGAAGAAAAGGAGGGAGTGGTCACTCCAATCTCTCCTATATTTATCCTAAACAAAAGTCTGATTTTGAATAACAAGAAAATAGAGAAAAATTGTATGTAAAATGAAGGGTAAAATGGAAAGGTATAAAACCTATACTTTGGTGTAATTTGAATAGAAATTTCACCATTTGAAGCATTTAGATTGTGGAAACAAGTCATTTCCATTTTATAATTGGTATTGGACGAATTGAAGCATGTGAATAGGATATGATACAACCAAGTAAAGACCCGACTTTTTCAGTAAGATTTATATTTTGAAAATGCATGTTAAATGTTTAATATTCTGCTATATTTATTAAGAAAACTCTTAGCTATCATGAATTTTAATTCTTGTAAAAGTTATTTTGAATTTTTCCTTGAAAGATTGCGATGAATTCAAAATTCACTAAATATTTGAACATTAAAAAAACATTAGCTCCTCATCTTACCTAAAATCAAAAAGCCTAAAATAATATTATTTACTAAAAGAAATCATTTTGCAAGTCCATATTGAGGAATGAACTAATTCAATCCAAGTGATTCCAAATATTGTTCAAACAAGATCCAATCTAGATTATAATTTACTTTCAGAAGGACCAGCCTCCCTATCGCAACAATCCTAAGTGATTATCAAATATAAGTGTAGTTCTCACTGTATATGCATCTATCGTTACGCTGTAAGTGTATTTAAAATAATATTAATTTATATTTTATGAGATCGCACTTTTGAGTTTATAGAACTATAGAACAAACAGCGGAAAATCACTATATGTGGTTGACTGCTGTCGTACAGCTTGCCCTCTTTCCTGCTGCATGCATGTGAGCTCCGTACTGCCCACCTACTCTCTACCATTCATAATGCTCGTACGCAGTCGTGCAGCTAAGTGGTTCCATACTGCCCCTTGCCTTGCCCAACTGCTCGTGTTCTGGGCTTTGGTTTGAGGCAATTTTGGTCTTACGAGAAAGACACGTGATTCGTGAAAATTTTTGAAAAAATCTACGCTTGTTGTTGTTGAAGGTGAAGTTTGGAAATAGAACAATTCCTTCTGTCGTGTATCCTCGATTAATGCAACCACTGTCTCAATTTGTATTTTCTTATGTCATTAGGAAAACACAATTTGAGATTCAACTCCCAGAATCGTTCATGAATGCGAACTAAGCAGTCAATAGTTAACGGTTCAAGTTTGTCGGCTGAAAATCTCGAGAATGTTTTTAGCATTGTGGAGTTTCAGATCCTATACAATCTATTAGTGTCGGTTTTCAGCGTTCTTGGCCAACATAGCCACCAATAAAAGGAAGACTAAGAAGGTCACCTTCCGTCTCATGGATGAAGCATCTTCCTCCTCACCCATGGCTCAAGGTTACTATAGCCGATAGCTTTCATTGCTCTACCCCCATTGTTGTAGTTGAGGGGGTTGAGGATGGTGTGGAACTCTCTTTAAGTGATTCTCGAATACTTCGGGAGGACTTCTTCAATTTAGAGTCTTTGGTTGGTCAGAATGAGGCTGATTCTCTTAAGAATGTTGATAGTAGAGTAGTCTGTCAAGTGTTTGACAGTTTACCGAGTAAGCAACCCAATTCGCCCATTTGCCGCCCTTACCACTAAGAACTCGGGAAGAAAGCTTTGGATAAAATTTGTAATACTTGGGGAGTTGAGTTCGAGTATTTCCAAACGTCATGGCTGGATTGCTTTTAAATTCAACTCCAATGAGGATCAATTTAAGGTGCTTAGTGGTGGCCCTTACTCAGGTTTTGGTCATTCTCTTTTATTTAAAGTCATGCCCGAAGGCTTTTGATTTAGGAGGGATGATATCTCGAAGGTCACGATTTGGGCAACTTAAATATCACGTTAAAGGTGGGCACCCCGATTGCTACAGACACATTAATAATATCACGTGAAAAGATTGCATTCACTAGGATACTTGTTGTGGTAGATGTTTCGAAATTATTGGTTAAGTATATCAAGATATGAAGGCTAGATGAACTATTCTATGACCAACCTATCTTTTTTGAATCGGTTGCTCCATATTGCATGGATTACAAGATAATTAGGTATAGTTTGATTAAATGTCCCAAGCTCAAGCCGGCTAAGGCTGTGCCTGTCTGAGCCGACATTGCTACTATGCCCATGTAACAACGAATCTTGGTATAACCCATGGATACCCTAGAACTCGGTACAAACTTTCCATCTGGTACTCATCGTGAGGAGTGTTACAGCCCTATTGTTTCTGAATCTCGGAACATGGAGTCCTCGGTAGCATCCGATGACACAGAATACATCGGATGCCCCAATGCGGATGAAGCTTCGTTCATTGTTGCGGAAGGAGATCCCATCTTGCTAAGAAAGGTGGGCTTGCTTCATAGAAAGCATCGATTTCGTCTAGCCTTAAATTGACTAGTAGGTTGCTCGTACATGGTGACGTTTCTTGGGCCAACTCGAAGCAAAAAGGGTTTGGTCCTCCCCCCCTCAGAATATTAGGGGCTCCAACTCACCCCAAAAGCAGGATGAGGTGGCTCACCTTATTCGAGAAAATTGTTTGGACGTCTTAGGTGTTTTAGAAACTTAAGCCGAGTGTTGTATTTTTGAGATATTTGTTTCGCGTGGAAACACAGCCATAATTTACAAGCTATGATCGTGGGTGTACAGTTGTCTTTTGGAATCCGTTTAGGATCTGTTTGGAGGTTGTCAATATTGACCAACAAGCCATTCATTGCATTATCACTTGGACTATTAGTGGCAAGAGTTTCTTTTCGAACTTCATCTATGGATTGCAAAGCATTGTAGAATGAAGGGAAGCATAAAAGTAAGGATCTCCCTTCCTTCGCCTCCGCTTGGGGACTTTAACTCGATTCTGAAATCTACTGAATGGAGATTGAGTTCTTCGTATGAATGTCATAATTTTGAGAGTTGTGTTTCGGACTTGGGTCATTCAAATTTGCAATATTCGGGCTATCAATTCACTTGGAGTAACGGTAGCATTTGGTCAAAATTGGTTCGTGCTATGGATGACCACTCATGTATGAATTCTGATTTTTTTCTCGAAAGCGAACTTTTCGCCCCCAAGATCATCGGATCACTCACCTTGTATTGTGTTCTTGTTTAGCACACATAAATTTGGCAAGAGACCTTGGAGATTTTCCAACATGCTCACTATCCATCTCGGCTTCCTATATGCAATTTGTTGCATTGGCAGGGGCAGTTCTCGAGGACGAAGCAATACGTTTTGTGCAAGAATTTGAAAGGGGTCAAGGATTGTCTTAAAGTTCTCAATGACATGCATTTCTCACATATCTCTTCTTGGGCTAGGGTTGTTAAGGCCCTTCTTAAAGAAAAGCAGCAACCCTTCCATGATAACCCACAGGATTTGGAGCTTCAGTGATCATTATTGGAGCTGCGTAAAATGGCATTTTTCCTTGCATAGGTGGAAAAGTTGTTATACATGCAAATGGCTATGCGCAAATTCCTTCTCCAAAGTGACAGATGCACCAAGTTTTTTCATGCTAATGTTAGGAGGAACTCGAAGAGGAACTTTATTTGTCTCTATTGCCCGGAGTAATGGTTCAAGAACCAGCTCTTTGGATGAGGTCACCAAAGAGTTTCTTGACTATTATAAGTCTCTCCTTTACACCTCCGTAACTGTTCATCCCACCGATTAGTGTGTTATTTCTCATTGGACGATTCTTAGTTTGGAACAAGGCTCAGAGGTCATTAAGCTGATCGATGATTATGACATTCTAGCCATTCTTAATGGCATTGGTGATGACAAATCACCGGGGGCAGATGGCCTCTCCTCAATGTTTTTCAAGTGCAACTGGGACGTTGTTAGACTAATGGTTTGTCCTACCTTGAGGAAATTTTGAGTCAGGGCAACTATTTTAGGAGATTAACCATTCTATCATTACATTTGTCCCCATATCTTACAATGTTGATAGTGTGAGACTTTAGACATATTTCTTGTTGCAACGTGGTCTATAAAATTATTTTCAAAACTTTGGTAGGTCGGGTGGTGTAGATTTTGGATGGCCTTATTAATGGTGCCCAAGTTACTTTCATGAAGGGGCTGAACATGTTTGACAACATTCATTTGATGAAAGAGCTGATGCAGATTTACAATCGAAAACGTATTTTTCCATATTGCATCATTAAGATTGATCTCTCCAAGGTTTTTGATTCGGTTTCGTAGGAATTCCTTTGGGACGTGTTTATTGGTTCCCTACCATATTTGTTTGATAGATTATGGAGTGCATGACAAGCCATCTCCATACTCTATTTCCATTAACGGTGAGATTCACAAGTTTTTTAAAAGGAAGCAAAGGGTAAAGCAGAGGGGTCCCATGTCCCGCTACCTTTTTGTGTTTTACATGGAATACCCTTTGAGGATGCTCAACTTCAAAACTGATAGATCAGGGTTCAACTTTCACCCGAAGTGTGCTCCGCAAATGATAATACACCTAGCTTTTGTAGACGATCTAATGTTATTGTCGATGGGTGATAAGACTTCCATCAGGGTTCTTTCATATTGCCTTCGGGACTTTGGGGATGCATCGGGGCTGAAGATGAATGTCCTTAAATCAAATATCTTCTTGGTAGGAGTGGGTGAGTAGGAATTGAGACATCATTGAATTTTCTGGCATTACCAGTGGCTTGTTGTCTTTTCGTTACTTGGGCATTTCGATGGCAGCCGAAAAGCTTAAGATATTGATGTATGAACTATTACTTGAGAAAATCCAGTCTTATATCAATGGGTGGAGTGGCTCCACACTCTCATTTGCGGGGTGATCAAATCTTGTGAATGCTTCAAGGGGTCGAATGCTTTTGGTTTTCGAGTCTTCTATCCCAGCACAACTTCGGACAGAGTTTATTTAGATTTGTCGCTCGCATCTCTAGGGCAATGGCATCACAGTTGTTGCTGGGGACAAAGGGGGTCCTTGGCATAAGGGACATAAAGATTTGGAATCGTTCATTACTTGCCAAAACTTTGTTGAACTTTCATGACAAAAAGGACACACTGTGGCATAAATGGATAAATTATTTCTACCTGCGACGCCAAAGTATTTGGGAATGAGTTGCAAGACAAAGAGACTCCCTTTTAATCAAGAGCATTCTGCTGGCATGGGACAATTTGGTTGAAAAGTGTTGTGATTCAGTGGGGCAGCATATTTTTTGATCTCATGGAGCAACAAATCACTAGCTCATCGTTTGAGATCTCTATACGATCTTTTTCGGGATAGTGACACTAAGGTTTCTTAGTCAGGCATGATATGTATCGTTCTATCCCCCAAGAATTCGTTTATTTTGTGCTTTGTGTCCTTAGACATTGAAAAACGAAGGACTTGCTTAGCTTCTTGGAGTTGGATGAGTCGTGCATTTTTCACCATAATGGCAGGAAGATTATCCAACATTTATTTTTTCAGTGCTCGTTTTGTTTGGATGTTTGGAGAAACATTAAACATTGGATTGAGATTATTCACCAATCGTCTACCTTGAAGAATGCACTGAAATTGCTTAGGAAGGAAGCCAAGGGTAATAGTTAGCAATCCCGAAGCAAACGGACAGCCATAGCAGCCACAATTTACTTCATTTGGAAGGTTAGGAATAAGTCCATCTTCGAGGCGGAATTAATGTCATTTCACGTGCTTATCCGGCGCATCAAAACACTTGTATACAAAATTATTTTTGCTTTATATCCTACTGTTTTCATGTATTTTGAGCATGTTGGCTCTGGTTAGGGACGCTTGTAAACCGACTGCGTTTGGTATTAGTTTTATCAATTTATGAGCGAGGAGTTGATTTTGTGAATACCCCTCATTTTGCTACTTGTCCGGGTATCACCGGTATATTTGTACATTTTTTATCCATATATATAGTTGGTTCATTTATAGATAAAAAAAATGGAACTATTTGTAGGTTTGACAGGCTATACGAATTGTGGCTTGACATGTGAATTTATGGTACAATGGATGTGTTTGGAAATACTTTTCAAATGGACTTTTAGACTTAGAGGGTGTTTGGCTAAGCTTATAAGCTCTTTTAAACATCTTATAAGATGTTTGAGAGCTTATAAGCTCTATGAAAGTGTTTGGATAATTTTTTTAAATAAGATCTTATAAGACCAAAAAATAAGATGTTTGGGTTTTATAAGCAAATAAGAAATAAGTTAGCCAAGCCCAACTTATTTCAAAATTTTAAATTTTGAATGTTGTTTATATTGTTAAAAACATAACAATCTTTGCTAATTTCATCCTTTCTAACAATATCCTTCTCCGATTTTTATTTTTTATTTTTATAATTGCACAAATTCTCTCTTATAAATTTGAAAACATCTTATAAGCCCAATAAACTTATTTTATCCAAACACTTGAGAGCTTATTTTTTAAATAAGACCAAACATCTTATAAGCTCTTAAAACATCTTATAAGTTGTTACAACTTATAAGATGTTTTAAATAAGCTTAGCCAAACACCCTCTTAGAAGTTCATTTTAATAAAATTTATGTGTTTAGTGAATGATTTTCAAAAGACTTTTGAATAAGTCAAGGTTTGAAAAAACCAATTTTGAAGAAGTGGGAATCAGTGACTCTCTCTTAGTGAGTTTCCTCACTTTTATTATCATGGTTAGTGAAATTTGTTATTTTACTAATTTACCCTCTATTTTCCTATCTAAAAAGAGCCCTCATTGTGAACGTGGGAATTCTTACATACCTCACATACCTCCCTCACAAAATACTCCTAACCTTTTACACTAAAAAAACTCTCAGGTCAATAATCTTTTAGGGTAATTATTTACTATTTTTTAATTTGCTACTTTTGTTTTTTCAATTTGCTACTCTTATTATTGCTCGAATCTTTCAATTCGAGTTATTCTTTAATAAATTTTTATGAATGTTTTATTGAGTTACATCAATTTTTACCTGATTTTGTCCCTATTGAAAGAATCACCTCAAAAACAGTTCTTAACTATTGAGAGAATCACCTACAAAAAAAATGTGGCTTTGCAAAAAGGGAATAAAGTTATTAATCTATTTGAATCCATTTTTTATAATATCAATATATATATATATTAAGAAAATGTATCAAATGGCACCATGGTTGTAAATATTGATAAGGCCAATATTGTAAAAAATTGTTAATCAAGCACTTTTGAGCTAGTTTACCAAACAAATTCTTGTATCAGAAAATAGACTTTTTGTCACGCCCCCGGACCGGGGCCCGGGGACGGTGACCTTTTTCTTTTGTAAATATTATGGTTTTCTAAAATAATAATAAAAATATCCTTTGAAATAAAAACAAACCATTTTTTTTCTGCAAATTCAAACTTGGTACATAAACAAACGTTCGTTTACAAAATCATAACAGAGCGGCTATTTAAATAAAAATCAGAGTTTTTGAGCTACAAAACGCTCGAGACACGGCATATGAACATAACTCTGTCTGACCGCTCGGGATGCTTGGACAACCTTCACATATCTACATCAATCATCACCTGCATCATAAGAATCTAATGAGCTAATGGCTCAGTAAGAAGAAGCTCAATTATAACAATATATCACGTAGCATATAAGACAGTCAATAATGCATAGTTCATTTAAAACATTATCTTTTCCTCTTATGGGTACCCTCGAGGTATGGTATTCAACTGATGATGATAGGCGTCTGTTTTCGGAACCTGTTCATAATTGGCCAATAAAAGAAACATCGCCGGGGTTCTCATACCGACCTTTCGGCCGATGATATTAGCCGCTAGCTCCTTCGTATATCGTGGCTTTATCTATCTTGGTTTTTACACCTCAAGGTATTCACCACTGTGGCTTTATCTATCTTGGCTTTTACACCTCAAGGTATTCACCACCCTCTGTTGGGTCCGCCGGTCCCTCCCGCGTCCCGTGCCTACCCGACCGCCAATCAAATACCAAACCTCACTTTCGAAAACGTGTTCTTCATATGTATATCCATATAATGCACCACAATCATATGTACCTCAACATTTCATAACATAAAATCTTCATTTTCAATATCACATATAATAAATCATAAATCGTCAACGTTTAACACAGTCGGCACATAATACATTCATTTCAAACAATCAACTAACAAATAATCATAAACATGAATAATATTGATTCTTACGATGCGTCAAAGAACACTTCTTCTTACCTTATGTTGTTAGCAGTGAAATCGGTAACGGTAATGCTACTGGAAGCTACCTATAGTGCTAGTTGTTTATTAACCTGTAAAACGATATATAACCTATCTAAATATAATTTTCGACTAATATTCCAAATTTACCGATTAATTCGAAGAAACTATCGATAAAATACTTACTTGTAACGCGTAAGTTGGTTCGTATATTTTTCCCCAAATTTTTCTCTTTCTTTTCTCTCTCTTTTTCTTTCTCTCTTTTCTTTCTTTATTTTTTGCTCTCTGATTTCTCCCTTTCCTTACAATTTTCCTTCTTTCAATATGTATTTAAAGGTTACAGTAAAGGAAGTCGGCAAATGAAACTTGTGGGCTAAGTTTGTGATTATTTTGTTAAATATATATATTATATATATATAAATAATCTTTGATTAAATGATAAGTCGGCTAAAGTGGAGAACTTGACACCTAACTTTGGTAACTAATATTTATATATATATATATATATATATATTAACCAATAAGGTAAGTCGGCAGGTGGAATTTAGTTACCAAGTTTGGTGACTAATATTTATATATATATATATATATTAGTTGAATTATTTGCAGCTGCTAGCTTATTACGTGTTATACATTTATGCGTTATATATTCTACGTGTCGTGTATTTAAACTAATCTGGACATACCGATAATACGTAAGTGACGCGTAGTGTGTAAAATATATTTACCCGATAATTATTCAGAAGGTTTAATGTACCGTATTCGATCAAAACTCTAAAGTTAAGCGAGCTCGTACGAGAGCAATTCTAGGATGGGTGACCTTACTAGGAAGCACCACAATTTTCCGCTCATTAATTAACTCGTGATAATACATATGCTACACAATTAATAGTAAGTGCTAATAGGTGAGAGCTTATTCGGGTATTACAATTATTACCTCCTTACAAAAATTTCGTCCTCGAAATTTGACATACCTAATCTATCTCATTCATTTAAAAAAATGCACTAAAATGGTAATGATATGCATCAATGAAACATACTGAAACAAACTAAAAAGTTGACCAAGTTTCCCCAGGCAGGATATGTTCAAATGCCTTCTTTTGTCTACAGGAAAGATCCGCTCTGATACCATAAATTGTCACGCCCCCGGACCGGGGCCCGGGGACGGTGACCTTTTTCTTTTGTAAATATTATGGTTTTCTAAAATAATAATAAAAATATCCTTTGAAATAAAAACAAACCATTTTTTTTCTGCAAATTCAAACTTGGTACATAAACAAACGTTCGTTTACAAAATCATAACAGATCGGCTATTTAAATAAAAATCAGAGTTTTTGAGCTACAAAACGCTCGAAACACGGCATATGAACATAACTCTGTCTGACCGCTCGGGAGGCTTGGACAACCTTCTTGTATATACCTCAAACATCACCTGCATCATAAGAATCTAATGAGCTAATGGCTCAGTAAGAAGAAGCTCAATTATAACAATATATCACGTAGCATATAAGACAGTCAATAATGCATAGTTCATTTAAAACATTATCTTTTCCTCTTATGGGTACCCTCGAGGTATGGTATTCAACTGATGATGATAGGCGTCTGTTTTCGGAACCTGTTCATAATTGGCCAATAAAAGAAACATCGCGGGGGTTCTCATACCGACCTTTCGGCCGATGATATTAGCCGCTAGCTCCTTCGTATATCGTGGCTTTATCTATCTTGGTTTTTACACCTCAAGGTATTCACCACTGTGGCTTTATCTATCTTGGCTTTTACACCTCAAGGTATTCACCACCCTCTGTTGGGTCCGCCGGTCCCTCCCGCGTCCCGTGCCTACCCGACCGCCAATCAAATACCAAACCTCACTTTCGAAAACGTGTTCTTCATATGTATATCCATATAATGCACCACAATCATATGTACCTCAACATTTCATATCATAAAACCTTCATTTTCAATATCACATATAATAAATCATAAATCGTCAACGTTTAACACAGTCGGCACATAATACATTCATTTCAAACAATCAACTAACAAATAATCATAAACATGAATAATATTGATTCTTACGATGCGTCAAAGAACACTTCTTCTTACCTTATGTTGTTAGCAGTGAAATCGGTAACGGTAATGCTACTGGAAGCTACCTATAGTGCTAGTTGTTTATTAACCTGTAAAACGATATATAACCTATCTAAATATAATTTTCGACTAATATTCCAAATTTACCGATTAATTCGAAGAAACTATCGATAAAATACTTACTTGTAACGCGTAAGTTGGTTCGTATATTTTTCCCCAAATTTTTCTCTTTCTTTTCTCTCTCTTTTTCTTTCTCTCTTTTCTTTCTTTATTTTTTGCTCTCTGATTTCTCCCTTTCCTTACAATTTTCCTTCTTTCAATATGTATTTAAAGGTTACAGTAAAGGAAGTCGGCAAATGAAACTTGTGGGCTAAGTTTGTGATTATTTTGTTAAATATATATATTATATATATATAAATAATCTTTGATTAAATGATAAGTCGGCTAAAGTGGAGAACTTGACACCTAACTTTGGTAACTAATATTTATATATATATATATATATATATATATATATATATATATATATATATATATATTAACCAATAAGGTAAGTCGGCAGGTGGAATTTAGTTACCAAGTTTGGTGACTAATATTTATATATATATATATATTAGTTGAATTATTTGCAGCTGCTAGCTTATTACGTGTTATACATTTATGCGTTATATATTCTACGTGTCGTGTATTTAAACTAATCTGGACATACCGGTAATACGTAAGTGACGCGTAGTGTGTAAAATATATTTACCCGATAATTATTCAGAAGGTTTAATGTACCGTATTCGATCAAAACTCTAAAGTTAAGCGAGCTCGTACGAGAGCAATTCTAGGATGGGTGACCTTACTAGGAAGCACCACAATTTTCCGCTCATTAATTAACTCGTGATAATACATATGCTACACAATTAATAGTAAGTGCTAATAGGTGAGAGCTTATTCGGGTATTACACTTTTGGTTCTAAGCACTTTTGAAAAAATGTGTTTACCAAACATTTGTGTAATGTAGAAGCACTTATCGAAAAAGTCCATTTTCTAAATGGACTTTTCATGAAAAAGTGCTTCTAAACACATCCATTGTGTCCATGAATGGTTCAGATTTGACCTCTCAAAAATAAATCCGACCCGGTGCTGTAAGAACACATAAATCTTATAATGTAAAGAAAATACCATATAGATTTGATTGCTATTACTGATAAGTGGAGTTCGAAATAATGGCTTAGTGGTAACGAGCCTTCGATCATATTCAATCATTACGTCAACAAGGTACATACTTGATGTATGTATTACCGCAAGCGCACGGCTTTGGTGTAGTACAAAAGATATCGTTCCCACGAGTACCGAATAATCAATTACTAAGTCTATCGATTATCAGTAATCTAAGCCTAAAGAAAACACGAGATATTGTGCAAAAAGAAAGTAAGTTGAACGATGAAAACCGGTTTGGATTACAAATGATTAGGAATTCCAGAATCAGGGTTTACCACGACATACATTATCAATTCAATTATATTAGCAATTCAGTTACAATCGCTACTTATGAATGACGCTATCTAATTATACTTATTACCTCCTGTCGAAGTATAACAATTTATCTAAGCTAGTTAATCACCTACTTTCGTGACGATTAGCCTGAACTCAAATTCATTTATCTCTGTGATAGCGTATCGATTCCTCAAAAGACCTAAAACTGCTTTCGTGATTTAGGATCCTAGGTTTGAATATTAGGGTTCCGATTTAAATGTCACCTGTTAGAATATTCACTTAACATATATGTTCATGTAAATAAATGGCCAATAAATTCACAAGCATTAAAAGCTAATAACTCAAATCATAAGCGAAAACGATGCAACATTAACGGTTCTATAATCTATATCGATAATATAGTATCGGGCTATTCCGATTCCAGAATAAGATGGATTACTCCATAGATGCGAAAACATAATCAACAATCAATAAAGTAAGCATGATGAAATCGACGAGAAATATAAGAGATTAAAGAATTAAAATCGATTAAACCCATTATCGAAAAATCTGTTTACAATAAATTCGAATCTTGTTCTTCGATCTCTAATCTTTACAGCTAAAATCAGATAAACAAAGTTCGAACCCTAAAACAAAATTTTGAAGAGGTATTTATATCCAAAACTCAACATAAAAATTGAATATGGGCCCCCAGCTACGACTCGGCATTCAAACGCCAAGAAACAAAGCGTACGGACGCCGTGTAAATAGGCGTTCGGACGTTAGCTTGTGGTGTTCATCAAAGCTCGACTTTTTTGCGACGTTCTCGATTTTTCAACCCATAGTTGCGTATTTCCTTTTGCAGATTAAAATTTTCCTACGACACTCAACAGTGACATTAAGCGCATTTGAGGGATAAAAGTTATAATACAAATCGATAATAAACATGGTCGAATGAACGTCATAAATCGCATAAAAATACGGTTTATCAACCCCCCAAACTTGCTTTTGTTCTTCCTCGAACAAACGGTAAACAAAGAAAAAGCAAAACTAAAGCTAAAACTAAAAGGTAAACTCATTGTCGTAGAGTACACAATTGCCCTTAGCATGTGCAACAAGCCTTTAAAACTTTTTGTTACCCAAAAAGGACGAGTTATAGTCTCGTGAGGGTTTGCAGATGATGTACCCACAAAATCAATGAATCTTTGCTAAATCAAAATATGATGCGATCTTACAGAAATTAACGAGAGTTAACAACGAGATGTTTTTAGAAGAAAAACATGCAATCTCTCAATTAGTTTTCATATCAAACTACAACGTTAAACAAATTTCTAGAGAACACATAATAAAGCAATCATTAAGCATTATAGTCAATGGGCGTCTCTAACACGCATTATGTGGTACCCATCTCTACCAACTAAAATTAGGGTCAAACCGTACATAGCATCGACATCAGATAACATACACTAAACGTTTCGTACTTGACAGATTTGTGCAATGTTTGTTTTCTCAGACTTTCTATGACACTCGTATCGAATTTTGGGTCAACGGCTCCCAAGCTAGTTAGCCATACGGCATTAAGTTTTTAGAGACTCCTTCGGACTTAATCACTTAAGTGTCAAAGGTCACAAAATGAACTAATACCTGCAGTAAGAATTAAACACGTATGATCGCAAATTTTTTTTTTGTCAAAACTATGCCGGTAGACGTTGTTTTCGAAATCAATAGACTTGGAGACCACTACTTACGTGTTTCAAGATGGGTGGTCCACTCGACTCCTATACCGCAGAAGACATATCCAAGAAAAGCGAGAATGCATGCATTTTATTTAAAACGTCTGGCCATTATCTCAAGTCAGTCATTGTAAGACGATCACAAAGATGAAGCTAAGATTCAAAACAAAAAATGTAGTGTTCAAACCTTGAAACGAAAGATGAAAGCATAAGATAATCGTAACCACCCCTAATGTTGAAATGAACATTGTCCCTAATGTGATGAGATGGTAGGCATGATTAATACGGTAAAACGAACATAACCTGTTCCAGTTTTGATTCCGCAAGATAATGTATCTATAGTACAAATGCCGATATGATGTCCGGAATGTGTGAAGGTGTGTAGGACTTCTTGCTATCTCTTGATCTATTTGAGGGGAAAAGATGAGGGAATGTGAGAGTTCAAATATTTGGAGAAGAAGAAGTGGGAGTGAAAGAAAGAGGGGGAAAATTTCGGCTTAAAAGCCTTCAACCCGACCCGGCGTTCAAACGCCGGGTTATTCAGCGCGTTTTCTAGCATTTAGACGCGGGAGGCAGAAACATTTCTGCTTCCCGCGTCCAAATGCTGAGTTACACAGCGTTCGGACGCCTAAAAACACAGCGTCCAAATGCTTTGTTTTCCAGCATTTAGACATGGAAGGTTTAAACTCTTTTTTTTTTTTGGAGAAAGAACGATAAAATAAACAAAAAGAAAAAAACAAGAAGAACAAAAAATGAAACAAAATAAATGCAAGGATACGTTAGGGTTGCCTCCCAAATAGCGCTTGTTTATAGTCATTAGCTTGACTATACCATGTTAACTTAGTTTGGTAGATCCCGTATTGGACCCGATGACTTGGCGATTCTCCAATCGACTTCAGGATTACGATTTTTTTGTGAAGAAAACTCTTGTGCTTGTCGAATAGAAGAGCTAAATCGCCCATTTTTTTGTTTTTGTCTAGGGATCTTCTTTCTAGCGATGTTTGGTGTCAATGGCGGATTTCTCTCAAATATTCGAGCAGTATCAGCGATAATTGTATCTTCCTCCTCGATCGAGCCATCACTCACCAGTCGTGCCTCTAATGGATCCTTATAGTGCTTCCTAGCAAGCTTGTCTTTGGTTATAGCCTCGTCAATCCTATAACAAGAGTTCTCGTTAGAGCAGTTAGCAACAGATTTATATAGACTAAATTCAATTCTCTCGTCCCCAATATTCAAGGAAAGCCTTCTAGTTTTAACATCAATAATAGCTCCTGCTGTAGCTAGGAATGGCCTACCAAGAATAATGGGGATTTGAGAATCCTCATCCATATCGAGAACAACGAAGTCTGTAGGAATAAAGAACTTAACAACCTTGATAGGTACATCCTCTAACACACCTATCGGATACTTAACAGAACGATCAGCTAATCGCAAAATTATGGTCATAGGCTTTAAATCATTCGTCTCTAAATTCTTCGCCATAGACAATGGCATGAGACTAACACTAGCTCCAAGATCACATAAAGCATTGTTAAAACTCATATTACCAATTACACAAGGAATTGATAAACTACCGGGATCTTTAAGTTTTGGACGTAATTTATTTTGAATTACAGCGCTACACTCTTCAGTTAAAGCGATAGTTACATAATCCTCTAGCTTTCGTTTGTTAGAAAGAACTTTTTTTAAAAATTTAGCATATGAAGGCATTTGTGATAGTGCATTAGTGAAGGGGATATTAATATAAAGCTTTTTTAGAACTTCTAAAAATTTCCCAAATTGCTAATCTAATTTTGCCTTAGCTAATCTTTGAGGGAAAGGTACTGGTGGCTCATACGGTGGTGGAGGTACATAGACTGGTTCTTTTTTGCTTTCATAATTAGAGTTGTCGGGATGAGACGATTTTTCCTTTCGACCTTCTCAGTTGACTTAGATTCACTCATCCTAGTAGGCATTTTTGAACCTTTATAATTAGTTCCACTCCTTAAAGTAATCGCATTACAATGTTCTTTCGGGTTTGTCTCAGGTTGTCCGGGAAAAGAACCGAAAGTCCTGTTCGAGTTGCTAGCCTATTGTGCAATTTGAGTTTCTAGCATTTTATTATGAGTTGCTAAAGAGTCGACCTTAGTTGCTAGTTGTTTAATTTCATCATTCACTACCTCGTTTTGTTTAGTCTGGGCTACTACAAAACTCTCAAGAAGGGACTCTAGGTTTGATTTATGCGGTGGAACAGGAATATAAGGCTTCTGATGGAACCCAGGTGGCTACTTAAAGTTGGGATGTGGAGCTGCGTTTTGGCTTGGGTTGTACGAAAAAGTAGGTGATTCCTCCAACCAGGATTAAATGTATTTGAAAACGGGTCGTTCTTTTGGTTGAAGTTATTCACAAAATTGGCTTGTTCCGTAGAGGGATCTTTAGGTACACTGGCTAGTTCACACTCTAATGCAACATGACCAACCATACCACATATTTCGCACATAGGAGGTGGGGTATTGACAGAATTGACATGCATATTCATATAATCTAATTTCTTAGACATGGCTTCTACTTGTGCAGAAAGTAGAGTAATAGCGTCAAGATCGTACTTACCTGGTATCTTCTGTGGAATCGATCTTTCGCTTGACCATTGGTAGTGGTTTAGTTCCATATACTCGATTAGATCATAAGCTTCGTCGATACCTTTGTTCATCAAAGCTTCTCCTGCTGTTGCATCGACTGACATCCTCGTGTTATATATCATTATAGAATGTATGAGCGATGAGCGACTTCTCCAGCCCTTGGTGTGGGCACAGTCGAAGAAGATCCCTGATTCTGCTGAACCATTTGCAGAAGGGATGGCTTGAGCTCAAAGTTGTTAGCCTCTACAGTAGGTCTAGTGATGCTAGAGTGAAGGGTCTGCGCATTAGGTGCTGCATAATCCTTCAAAGACCTCGCATTTACATTCGCGTTCCCATTTGCATTTGCGTTTACGTTCGCATTAATGTTCACGTTTGCATTCGCGTTTGGGTTCACGTTAACGTTCGCGTTTACATTCTGTTCAGCCATGGCTGCTTGTTTCAGTTGATCTTCTTTCAGTCTTTGTAACTTTCTCCTTGCACGAAAAGTCCTTTCGATTTCCGAATCTAGCTCGATAGGGAATTCGAGGCTATTTTTCATACACAGAGAAAAATAAAAATTCTGAAATAAAACGAAAAATACAAAAATTAATAACAAAAAATAAAACAGCTTAGTCTCACTAAAATCTGATAAGAACTAATATCGATTATTCGATCCCCGGCAACGGCGCCAAAAACTTGATGTATGTATTGCCGCAAGCGCACGGCTTCGGTGTAGTTCAAAAGATATCATTCCCACGACGATCGAATAATCAATTACTAAGTCTATAAATTATCAGTAATCTAAGCCTAAAGAAAACACGAGATATTGTGCAAAAAGAAAGTAAGTTGAACGATGAAAACCGTTTTGGATTATAAATGATTAGGAATTCCGAAATAAGGGTTTACCACGACATACATTATCAATTCAATTATATTACCAATTCAGTTACAATCGCTACTTATGAAGGACGCTATCCAATTATACTTATTAACTTCTGTCGAAGTATAACAATTTATCTAAGCTAGTTAGGGCATGTTTGGATGACTGTTTTTAAAGTGTGTTTTTGTTTTTGCAAAAAAAAAAAAATGAAAAAAGCGTTTGGTTGGGCTTGTTCCCACTTTCTATTTTTGAAGAATGAAACTCCAAAATCTGCTATTTTGCAAAGCAGGTTTTATGTGTTTTTAAGTTTTACAGAACACTTTTACACTCTAAACTAAAAAAATACGGCACTTAAACCCTCATTGAACAATAAATATCTTTTCTCTCTCATCATTTGACTCCTCCTCTCATCAAAGCAGCCATCCTTGCAAAGTGTTCCCGGTTTTTTTTTTTTTCAAATTAGTCAACCAAATAGGATTTCAACATTATTTATACTGTAAAATTATTTTGATAAAACTGTTCTACAAAACTATTTTACAAAACATCAAAAACAAAAACAATCCAAACAGACACTTAATCACCTACTTTCGTGACGACTAGCCTGAACTCAGATTCATTAATCTCTGTGATAGCGTATCGATTCCTCAAAAGACCTAAAACTATTTTCGTGATTTAGGATCCTAGGTTTGAATATTAGGGTTCCGATTTAGATGTCACCTGTCAGAATATTCACCTAACATCTATGATCATGTAAATAAATGGCCAATAAATTTACAAGCATTAAAAACTAATAACTCAAATCATAAGTGAAAATGATGCAACGTTAACGGTTCTATAATCTATATCGATAACCTAGTATCGGGCTATTTCTGATTCCAAAATAAGATGGATTACTTCATTGATGCGAAAACACAATCAACAATCAATAAAGTAAGCATGATGAAATCAACGAGAAATAAAAGAGATTAAAGAACTAAAATCGATTAAACCCGTTGTCCAAAGATCTGTTTACAATAAATCCGAATCTTAATCTTCGATCACTAATCTTTACAGCCAAAATCAGATAAACAAAGTTCAAACCCTAAAACAAAGTTTTGAAGAGGTATTTATATCCAAAACTCAACATAAAAATTGAATATGGGCCCCCAGCTACGACTCGGCGTTCAAACGACAAGAAACAAGGCGTTCGGACGCCGTGTAAATAGGCGTTCGGACGTTAGCTTGTGGCGTACATCAAAGCTCGACTTTTTTGCGACGTTCTCGACTTTTCAACCCATAATTGTGTATTTCCTTTTGCAGATTAAAATTTTCCTGTGACACTCAACAGTGACATTAAACGCATTTGAGGGATAAAAATTATAATTCAAATTGATAATAAACATGGTCGAATGAACGTCATAAATCGCATAAAAATGAGGTTTATCAACCCCTAAACTTGTTTTTGTTCGTCTACGAACAAACGGTAAAAAAAAAAAAAAGCAAAACTAAAGCTAAAACTAAAGGTAAACTCATTGTCGTAGAGTACACGATTGCACTTAGCATGTGCAACAAGCCTTTAAACCTTTTTGTTACCCAAAAAAGACGAGTTATAGTCTCGTGAGGGTTTGCAGATGATGTACCCACAAAATCAATGAATCTTCGCTAAATCAAAATATGATGCGATCTTACAGAAATTAACGAGAGTTAATAACGAGATGTTTTTAGAAGAAAAACATGCAATCTCTCGATTAGTTTTCATATCAAACTACAACGTTAAACCAATTTTTAGAGAATACATAATAAAGTAATCATTAAGCATTATAGTCAAGGGGTATCTCTAACACACATTATGTGGTACCCATCTCTACCAACTAAAATTAGGGTCAAACTGTACATAGCATCGACATCAGATAACATACACTAAACATTTCATACTTGACAGGTTTGGGCAATGTTCGTTTTCTTAGACTTTCAATGACACTCGTATCGAGTTTTGGGTCAACGACTCCCAAGCTAGTTAGCTATAGGGCGTTAAGTTTTTAGAGACTCCTTCGGACTTAATCAAGTAGGAATCCTAATTGAAGTAGGAATCATATTTATAGGCAAAAGAAAACAACAATCAACTCGTGCGCAAATTAAGATATTTGGAAAGTTCCGCAATGAGTCATCTTGGAAAGATTCGTATCAGTAAATCCTAAAAGCTTGTTTAGGGTTGTCTAATTGGTAAGAGGAGTAATCAAAGAGCTTGTTTTGATTATAGAAGACATAAGGAAAAACTAGGTTATTAGAGCTTGTTAATAACTATAGCCAATTTACTTAAAGACATTGAACTATTATTGTATCGATGATCGAGTTATAGAATCAATACCGAGATAATCCGAAAACTAGAATTTCCAACCTCATTGAATTTGAATTTAATCTATTTGCGTTTATTTAGTTTACGTCTTTTAATTTTATTTTAATTAAATCCAAAACCCCCCTTTTAATTGATATTAGTAATTTAAGAATTGAATCTATATCATTCCCTGAGGATCAACCCTACTTGTCACTATTTACAAATCTTTCGAGTATGTATTTATTTTTGTTGGATTCGACACCCACTAGGTTTATTTACAAAAAAATTAAATGGACAAAATTGGGGGTAAATTCGGTAATTTACTTCAATTTTGGTCAAAATAAAAAAAAAAAAAAAACCAATTGTAGTCCAAATTCTCAAATTAAAGTGAAAATCCCCATATTTTGGTCAAAATCCCCAATTAGAAGGGCATGTGCCCGACACATGGCATTTTCTGGCGGATTTTTAATTTTCTGGTGTAATTTGTACCCAAATTGTCAGACTTACCCCACATTAATGTACCAAATTGTCAACCCCCATATTAGTGTACCAAACAAACGTGTAGGTCACATTAGTATATCAAAAATGCAATTTTCCCATTGAAAAGAAAAGGGCTAAGGCTGAAAAGCTGAAAGTTACAATTCATCAACGAAAGCGCTGACTTGTCGGTATCAATGTTGTGGAGTTCATGACTGAGGGTTATGTTGTTCTTAAATAACATGCTCCCCTTCAGTATGCACTTTGTAGGATATTCTTGAAGATAACAAGAAGATGTGGTTGGCGATGAAGGTAATATATTTTTTGAAATTTATATATGTATATATATATTTGACTTAAAAAAACATTGCACTACCATTAGGTTTAGCTTTATTTTTTTTATTGAAACAGTTATGAGAACCTGATTTTATATGTCGAAAAGTGAAAATAGGTTGGTAATGCATAGTTTGTCATTTTGATATAATTGTGAAACCAAGATTCCGCTTTTTGTGAAAAAAAAAATGTATGTTCATTTTATTTGAATTTTCTAATAATAAGGTCAATAAGTTGATTCATCTATATTAATAATTTTTTTATGAGAATTGGTTGCATAGTGAATTTAATATGAAAATTGATATTTTCTTCATGGTTTCACTTCAATTGGTAGTAAACATATTAGTATAATAGAAATTTCTGATAATTTTCAAAACAAATTCATAAACGTCATTTTAGTTCTTATTTCAATATATTGTTATTGATATTTCTTCAATGATTTTGAAGATACATCATCATCATTATTATTATTATTATTATTATTATTATTATTATTATTATTATTATTATTATTATTATTATTATTATTATTATTATTATTATTATTATTATTATATTTATGATGACTCTAGTAGTGATTGTATTAATTTCAAATATAAATTAAATTGTCAAAGTTTTCATTATCAATTGGTGATTTGTTCCAAACTTTGTATTTTTGCATATGATACTATAGCAAAATTTTACTCTACAAGATACTTACAAAGTTAAAAAGATCAATCGCCAATACCAGAGTCGCCGGCATAAATTGCATGCATATTACCTTCAAAACAAAAATGATGAGGCCATATTGCATAAGCCTCATAGCGGATTACTCAAAAATGCTTGGGAGCATTTGATCAATCACTTTGAAAGTGACGAGTTTAAGATCTGTTAGAAAAATAATTTTTGGATATTCCAATTATTTATCAAATTATAGCAATATATTTTTTCGATTAAATAATTGATACACTCATGTTGAATGTATAAAAAAATTATCAAACTCCAAAATACGTTGATATCTATTAATGCATAAAGTTAGCGAAAGAAGCAAGGAGAATAGGAAGAAGCTGACAATACCTCATGCTTGCGGGATAAAAATCCATAGCACAATATTGTTACGAGGAAGTAAGTTTTCCTAATTCTCATACGTTTAGTTTTAAGTAATCATTTTTACACTTCATTAAATTTTGTGCAACGTGATCCTGAAACTGAGCAAGAGCCAACAAGAACGGCCACTTGGAAGATTACTCACCAAAGTAAGAAGAAAAATGGCTGCGTAGATCAAGCATTAGAGAAAGCTTATGTAAGTGTCTTCAATGTATGTTACTAACAATCTGACGATATTAAATATATTAAAACAAGTACTACGGGAGGATTTAACAAGATTACAAAGAAAGTAACCGAAGATGGTCAAGATCCCATGATTGAAGATGAAGCATTCATACGGTTGTTTGGAGAAGATAAATCAAGCCGATTACGTGGTTGAGGGGATGGATTGAAGCCACCTTCTAAAAAGCAGCGAATTAATACGGAATTTGAAAAAGAGAATGAAGAATTAAGAAAGAAAACTAAAGAATATAAAGAATCTTCGAAATCGCTTGAGGAAAAAAAAAAACAGATGGTATTGCGCTAGGAGTTACTTGAGGTTCAAGTCAACAATCAAGCAACTCAAATGCAAGATTTTCTTAAGAGTCAACTTCCTGTGATTATCCAAAACTTGGGCGAATCCGGTACTCCTCCGACTAATGTAAGATACTTGTCTCATAATTATAATTTATATGTCATCTTTTTATCTAGTTAAAATATTTTTAGGTCTCTTCTAGGAATTAAACCTGCTATCTAACAAATTGATTAGTAGAATTATAGAGATTAGACATGATCGTTTTTTACTATTTATTTTAATTTGCAGGTTTGAAGGTCAATCGATTCGAAAGAGGACTTATGCATCTTGTAATAACCAAAATGATAAGTAGTTAGAATTTGTCCTCTATAACTCTCATTTTTATCATTTGAACAGTATTTACTTAAATTAGATGGTATTTTATATAAGAAGCCTTTTTGTTTTACTTTCATATGTTTTAGAAGAAATATGATAAGGATTTTATTATATATTTATTTATATGTAATGATTCGACAAGATGGTTGATCAGCCTCATTAGAACCCGGTCCATATTCATAATTTAATAATATCCGATTCATTTTGTCCCATAAACGTCAAATAATCAAATGGGCCAGGATTCTAAATGATATGGGCCCAAGTCCAGCAGCGCAAGCCCATGACCCAAACAAATAGTTATAAATATCACCCCAGTTAATTAATTGAGTACGTTCTAATCGTTCTGAGAATTACCTTAATTTTTCTAAGCATACACAGTTTCAAACTACGAAGAGACTTGATCCTATCGAAGTAGGTACGTAGGCAGCTTGACATCATCAAGTGCAGCCCACTATCCAATTAGTCCAATCTTTAGAGTTATGATTTTAAATTTAGTGACAAACATTTGGTTAAGTAGTGATAGTCTAAATTGTGACAATTACTAATAAGTTTTAGTGATAATAATTATTTTCATAGCTGGAGCATAGGTTTTGTGACGATATAAATGTGCAACTATAAATTGATTTATACTAACGGTATCCTTGTGCAACTAAAACACTAAGCTATAGTGATGATATAAACATTCAACTATAATGCAGGACAATAGTGACGATATCAATATGCAGCTAAAAAGTGAGTTTTAGTGATGACTTATGGTAATCGTGACTAAACTTTTTAGTGTCAACACTTATTATGAAAAACTGTCACGATACATAATATCGTCACTAATTAGTTTTAGTGACAATTTTACTAGATGAATACTTTCAAAACAAAAAATCATATTTCTGTAGTGCCAATTAATTATCAGATTAATTTAATAATTTCAATCCTAATAAGCTAATCGCTGCTACATCTTTGGCCCTTAGAAGATGTGCTAAATCAAGTTTCATCAAGTGTACATCTGTCTTCACACTTGACGAATAAATTTTCTTTCTCCTTGAGATAAAATAAGATCTAGTAAAGTCGGTTCACCAATAAAATAATTTATTTGCATGAGTAGATAAGCATATAGTCTACACCTCTTATTAAAAAGTCGGTCCAAATCATCTCCTTCATATAATGTTTTATCTCGTATTTTAATGCTCATATAATAATTTATTTATTTTTAATTTGAAAATATAGGGAGATATCAATCCAAAAATGTGAAAATTGGTAATATGCAGCTTCGTTGATAATAAAGTAAGAAATTAGTTAAAATGTTATGGAGCATAACTATGACGTATTTCCACATTAAAGTGTACAGTATTTGTGTTAATCCTAATGGTTGAATAATTATTTATTAGATTAGAGAAAACCACCTTGAAAATATGTGTTATTGAGTTCGTTTTTTTAAAGATATATGTGTCTGGTAAATAAGTAAATCCTAATTAAAATTTAGAAAAAACATAAATACAAATAAATATAAAACAAAAAAAATATCAAATACAAAACTAATAAAAATATTTATATTCTAATCTATTAATATATATATAGGAGGGCTGTCGGTTACTTTTGTTAACCCTCTAAAATCTCATAAAACACTAAATTCTAATTTTTGATAATTTTTGAATTAATTTAATTATTATTAATAATATTACTAGGCACTTTCCTCACATTTGTCACGTTATCAGGGTAGTTATTTTTTTAATTTTCAAAATGGAACCACTCTCCAAAGATTTTGAATTCAAAATATTAACCATTTAGGTTACGTGATATCAAAAACTGAAAGAGGAGTTACTTTTTCAAATTTAAAATTAAAACTGATCCCATGTATTTTTCCAAATTGAAAAGATAAAACTACCACATACGAGAGGCTTTCACTGCTGTCAACAAGTATCTTCATTAAATCTTCTATTTTCTTTATGTTCATGGACAAAACATTAATTTATTCATTTAATTTGGATGAGTGACCATTGATGTTTGTTGATTGATCAGAAGAGGGGCAAATAATTAAATTTAGGGAAGGAAAATTATTTTTCTGGATACGTCATTATAACATCGAGATCAGAATTATCCATATGCTCCTGGAATAATCTTTTTCATTTTAATGTTTCATAATTTTACTATGAAGAGATCCGTACTAATTTCAGGTTCATTTAAGAGTTTGTATGTTTTATTACAAGTTCTTTGCTTCATATTATGGTGTGCTAACTGAAAAAAAAAATATTGTCTTCTTTTATGTTCAACAGGTACACTCTTAAATTTCGAATATATTCATAAATGGCTATTCCAATTAAATATATATATTTTGCAAAAGGTGAGTTCTTAAACTTTTTTTAAAATCTAATGCATTATTAAGTTTGAATATTCTTCCATTCACGTGATTCAAGCACACTTATTCATTCACAAAGGTCTAGAACCAATTATGAATATTACGTATATACTCCCTTTTATTTTCATGAAAAATTCTTCAGTTTCAACTCTCTTCATTTTGTTATTTAAATGATTATTTGCAAGTAACTCATTTTTTTTTTCAAAACAATTATGTTAATACAAATCCCTCTCCGGTGCACCCAGATTAAAATAAGATTTGTAGAAATAGGCAAACTTACTCATTGAAACTTTCTTCATTTTCTGAAGTTTTGTGAATGATTTCATTTGCAACCTTCAAAATAATTCATTTTTTCTGTTAATTCATTTGCAGTTTATTTGGTGAGGTTTTGATGTTGTGAATGCCAAAGAATCCTTTGATAATTACACTCTCCACTTTCAAGGTATTGTAATTACCTATTTAGAATTTTTTTCAAAATGATTGGCATAAGTATGATAAATTAGTTTTTTTTTTTTTTTTTTCTTTTCAATTCTCCATATTAACTTTAAAGAATATTCGGGAACTCCCATTTGCAACATCTCTTCAGTGGATAACACATCTTCTAAATAGATGAAATGTAATTTGATGAAAATATGATTTTACAACTTTTTTTAAAGTTTTTTTACCGCGAATGTAATTTTGATGAATTTGCTCTTACAATCTTCTTTTAGAGATAATATTATTACTTATCTAATATTGATGATGCAAATTAGAGAGTTCAATTTTATTTTTAATTTTTATAGCCATAATTCAAAGTGAACGTAATTTCAATGAATATGATTTTCCAATTTTTTATGAATTTTCTAACTTATCTAATTCATCCTCATTTAAATTCGATCATGTATCACTTATAAAAGAATTCATAAATATAACCGGATGTTTACTTGATTAAGGACAATTTTAATTTTATGCAGGAAATATAAAATAATTTACTTCAATGATTGCTGATTTATTTCTTATTTATTGGTTAAATATATATTTTCAGTTACTTTTATAATTAATTTACTCCAACAAATGTATTTCTTTATTCAAACCAAGTTTTTTTTAATAGAATTTTCTATATTTAATATTATTAATAAGCTATTAACTTTTATTATTTCCGAAAAATATGATTTTATTTATAAAATGAGTAAAAGAACAAGAATATTTTTAAATATGTGACTTGGATCATAACATACAATATATTTTTTATAAGTGAATTTTTTTATATAGAAAGTTTTATGATGATATACCGTGCGTAGCACGGGGTACACGCTAGTATATTTTAAAGCGTGGGTATATTAAACGCAGTAATTTTCAAAGTGTTGATTCTGTCATACGGATTGTTACCAAGAGTTATACATTGTAAATGCGTCACCACGATGCAGAAAAATACTTGTATTATTTTTCTGTTTAATTTTTCTAATTTGTTGGGTTCACTAAAATATTATGACCACGTATTTAGATCTGAATAGAAAGAAAATTCAATTGGTCTCAACTTTCAAGAATTAAGTACAAGAATATAGGGGTCAATTGGTTGACCGATAAAGAAGTATCGTTAATTTCTTCATGCTCATTCCAAGTTCGAAGTACCATTTGTACAAATAAGAATCCCCTTCGTTACATGATTTCTTCTTCATATAGATAGATATAGGATCTATGGGGCAATTACTTAGAAGTACATTTTGTGCTACAGCCCTTCCTATCTGATAGAAAAGGATCCCATGATCCTGAACCGATCTTACCTGGGATCGCAAATCCCAAGTTTGTCTATGAAGAGCGGATCTAATTGTATTAGTGTCTATAATTGATTTCTTCTGTGTAATACTAATCGATAGGGCCTCATTGGTAAGTGCTACAAGATCTCTTGCATTGGAACCCATGGTTATGGACCCGAATCCGTTAGTATGGAACATTTTCTTTTCCAAGTGAAATCCCCTAGTATATGAAAGAGTGAAAAAGTGCTTTCGTTGTTGTGGAATAAGAAGCCTTCGTATCTTAATGCACGTATTTAATTTATCTTTCGCAAAGACCTCTAAGGCTTTCCTTTCTATCGACCGGTGAAAACTAATAATTTGATTCTTCGTCGCCGTAGTAAATAGGCGAGAAAATCGAATTTCTCTCTTCGTCTTTACAAAAAAAAACAACAAAAAATAGGAGTAAGCTGTGATACGTTCACTAAAAAAAAATCCTTTTGTAGCCAATCATGGGCGAACGACGGGAATTGAACCCGCGCATGGTGGATTCACAATCCACTGCCTTGATCCACTTGGCTACATCCGCCCCTCTACTATTTTTTTTAGTAGTATTTTTTTTTCTTTATTCCATTTTTCAATTTGATTTGGATTTTTTACAAATTGTATATTCACAGACATGATAATTATATAAGAATAAGAATAACCTTTGATTCCTTTTTGAAAAGGAGGAACTGGCTTTCTTTGGAGTAATAAGCCTATTCCAATTACAATACTCATTGAGAAAGAATCGTAATAAATGCAAAGAAGAGGCGTCTTTTAACCAATAACGAAGAGTTTGAACCAAGATTTCCGCATGGACAGAGTGGGGTATTAATATATCTAAGAGAAAATTTAAATGCGAAAAATTGTCCTCTAAAAAGGGAAATGTTGAATGAATTGAGCGTAAATTCTGAGATTTTACTATCTTTTTCTTTTTCCCTTCTAGATAAGATATTAATCGTAGAGAAAATGGAATTTCCAAAATAAAAGAAAACCCCTCTGATAGGATTTGAGAATACAAATTCTTGTTGCGCCCCCAAAATAGATTTTGGTTAGAAGACCCATCTATCTCCAAAAAAATTATTTCAGAGTAAAAAATCTCACAAATCTCATTTGTTTGGCATCTCACAAAATATTTCTTTAAAAAAATTTCTCAAAATTCATCAAAATTCCAAAGAAAATTCTTTTAAAAAATGAGAAAAATAATTTTAACTGTTCATGATTTGACAACTAATATTATCGAAAAAAAGGGTTTTTTTCGGTTACATTTCAACTCAAAAAATTAAATTAATCACATATTATAATGTAAAATAACACAACAATCAAAATAAGATCCATTATGACTAATTTTTAAGGTCTAAATCAATGAGTTTAACTACAAATATTTAATAAAACATATATTTAATTATTAATTTAAATAAATTTCTCACAACAAAAAATATATCACATCAACCATAATCATTACATATTTTTTCTCTAAAAAATTCCATCTAAACTTACTTCTCAAACCATATTTCTTATCCTTAAAATTACATATTCTCATTTTTATCACCAAAAAAAATTCTTTGAGATTAGTATGCCATTCAATTGGGGCATCTAGACAAATTTTATTTTATTTTTTTTGTGACATGAGAAATTCGTAGTCGCTACTCTTATCATGTGTACTGGATAAATCTCGCTCTTGTATTTAATCTCTTTAAACTACATAAGAGAATTCAATCAGCCAAAATTGTTTATAGCAACAGACTCACATAGAGGATGCCAACTAGATATTCCTTCATGAGAAATCGAAATCGCGAGGTCAAATTTCTATTTCCTCTAACTTGGTTTCTGGTCAATTCAATGTTGAATTATTTTCTCTTACTTTGCCTTTGGACTATAGAATTTGAATAGAAAAAATAATTCATGAAATATATGTACTATTTTTAAGATTGTGCCTGCGGACTTGTAATGTGGGCTGGGAAAACCATCGGGTAAGTTGATTTCTAAACAAGGATTAAAACTTGTCCACTAAATTAAAATTAAAATTAAAATTAGTGGATTTAACATTTATATATAACAAAATATAATTTTTAAGACCATCCAAATAAGCGGACGATTTAATTGAATTCAATTTTATCACCTAAGCAGAATTTATAAATGTACATATATATTAAATTTTAAATAAACACAAATTATCAATCTTTCTCCAAATACATTAACAGCGTTACATATTTTTTGGATAAAGCTAAATAAGTTTACTTTTTTCCATATAGAATTTTATTATTCAATGATTTATTTTATCTATTTAAATTCAATGACTTTGAATAAATTTATTCTAATTATTTTATTAGTTTCATGTAGATCTGCAAAAAAGTTTGCTATTCAGGGATAAGGAATTGTGAATGGTACCATGTTGTGGCAGTTTAAAGGGTGATTCATGACTGAAGCTATGTATCCAAATCAAATGAAGGTAAATCAATGAGTGCATAGTAAGATAAATGTTTTGATCGTGGATGTTGAAGCCAGATAATACATATAGGTTAAGAAAGTAACTGATTCAATTAAGAAATTATTATTTTATTATTATTATTCACATATTCAAAAGAAGCCAATTTCACATATTCACAAAATATATAGGCCTTGTTTGTTTATGCTTTTAAATTCCATTTTCAACTTTTTAAATCATAAAATTCAAAATAAATTTAAAACATCAAATTTTCATCCAAATATCCCTTTCTTCAACTCTACTTTTTCAATCTCCTATATAACTAACTACCTATCAATCATATATACTAACTTTTACACATTAACCAATTAAATCAATTATTATTTCACTTTCTCTTTCATGCTTTATAATTTTTTATCTATATTTCTTTATTTTTTATTCATATAATCATTACATACACTACTATTTTACACATCATCCATCAACCTATCATTATTGATTTGATATATTTTACAACTTTCAATCTATTTTAAAAATATAAACAAACAACTATCATTTTCATACAAATTTCCATAGTATACAATTTCCGATAAAATTTTAAATTTTCATCTTAAAAACATAAACAAACCGAGTCTATATCGTAGTAATAATTGTTGGAATTTGGATTATGAAATTTGTATTTTTCATATAACTTTATCCAATGATTTGGGTAAATTACATTTGTAGAAATTGCAATATCTTTGGATAATATTAATCTACATCTTGTATAAATTAATTTGGTATATTTATATTCTCAAATCCAATTAGAGATGAATGAGAAATTAATGTCCAAAGTTAGTTAATCAAATAGAATTAATTGGGAATGGAATAGCTAAAATGAGCTATCCTACATTGGAAGATAAACCAAAAAGAAAAGAGCTTATTTAGCTCAATGTTGTGATAGTGGTTTGGGCCTTTGGGTCTACAATAGATTTTGGGTCTACAATACATTTTGACCGGAGGGAAGACTTAGTCATGGCTTATGTCGCCTCGCATGCCGCCGCCGCCGTCCGACCGGCTTGGCTCCAACACGGGTGTGGGTTGGGCTTTAGCTCAATTTATCATTTTGGAGAAATTTATTTGAATATTAATTAAAATAAAATTCTTTTATTTTAATTTTAATTCTCAATTAATTTTTAACCGTTGGATGAAGTTCAAACGAGAACGGACGCGTGTGATTATCGTTGAAGTGCGATTTGTGGCCAAGATTGCATACGAAACGGTGCATCCGGTCTGCGTACACCTGTTGCACCTTTTGGGACCGAAATGATATAGTCTCAAACTTAAATGGGTGCCTTTTTGTCCGAAAAGGTGTCTTTGGGGTTGAAATAAAAAGATGTGTTTGCTAGCCCACATCTTTTCGTTTTCTATAAATAGGTCCCCATAAATCCGAATTCATCATTCCATTCACAATTCTCTTCTCTCTTTTCTTCATTAAAAATCTTAGTGCATTCTTATAAAATTTGAGAGTTCAAAACAAAGTTTTGTTCGCCGAGTATTAAAATTTGTAGTGCTCTATTTAGAGACACTAGTCGTTGAATCTTGAGAAATGATTGTCGTCAACCCATAGCACCGAGAGCGGAGCAATTTCGTTTCAAAGACAAAGAGTAGAACTCTTGCTTCCACTATACACATTCTAAAGACACTAGTCCCGAAGTGCTTTCACAAATATTTTCCAACAATTTTGAAACGAAATCTTTGTGTCTTTAAGAATGGCGTCATCTTCAACTCCTCCATCCAATGTGGTTGTTGATATGCCAACTGCGGTTCCCCATGTCCCAGCTCAAGGGAAAAAACCGGGCAAGTTTGTCGGTACTGATTTTAAGAGGTGGCAACAAAAGATATTGTTCTACCTCACGACTTTGAACCTTGCGAGGTTCCTTACTCAAGATGCTCCGACTATGTCCGAGGACGAGACGGACCCTCAAGCAAGAAGTGCTTGGGATGCTTGGAGTCATTGTGACTTTCTATGTCGAAATTACATCCTCAATGGCTTGGACGATACACTATATGATGTGTATAAGGTGTTCAAAATGGCAAGGACTCGTTGGGAGTCTTTGGATAAGAAGTATAGAATCGAGGATGCCGGACTCAAGAAATTTGTGGTCGGAAAATTTCTGGACTTCAAGATGATCGACTCTAAGACGGTAATGAGTCAAGTGCAAGAGCTTCAAATCATTATGCATGACATTCATGCTGAAGAAATGATGCTTAGTGAATTCTTCCAAGTAGCATCTATGATCGAGAAGCTACCACCGGGGTGGAAGGACTTCAAGAACTATCTCAAGCATAAAGGCAAAGAGATGAGTCTTGAAGACTTGATTGTCAGACTTCGAATTGAAGAAGATAACTGCTCAACTGACAAGAAAAACACTAAGTCGTCTATGGAGGCGAGGGCAAACTTAGTGGAGCCAAATGCTGATAAGAAGTGGAAACATCCCAACAAAGGCAACAAGCATGCAAAGGCAATGGATACTAAGAAAATGCTAAAGAAGTATTTTGAAATGAAAGATATGGGAATAGTTAATGTTATTCTAGGGATTAAAATCTCTAAAACATCCGATGGAATTGTTCTATCACAATCTCATTACATTGAAAATGTATTGAGAAAGTTTAATAAATTTGATTGCAAACCTTCTAAGACACCCATGGATAGAAGCTTACATCTAGCTAAAAACCATGGTGAACCCATATCACAATTGGAGTATTCACGGATTATTGGCACTCTAATGTATATTGTAAACTGCACACATCCGGATATTGCTTACTCGGTAAATAAATTGAGTAGATTTACAAGTAATCCAAGTAGTGACCATTGGGCGGCACTGACTAGAGTTCTAAGATATTTCAAATATACTTGGAACTATGGATTACATTATAAGATATATCCAACTGTATTAGAAGGTTACAATGACGCTAATTAGATATCTGACACGAAAGACTCCAAGTCCACTAGTGGATACGTTTTTACGATTGGTGGTGGAGCAGTGTCATGGAAATCTTCTAAGCAAACATGCATAGCTCGTTCCACAATGGAATCAGAATTTACAGCTTTAGATAAAGCTGGAAAAGAAGCTGAGTGGCTTCGTAATTTCTTAGAAGACATTCCTTGTTGGCTGAAACCTGTGCCTCTCATACTTATACATTGCGATAGTCAATCGGCAATTGGGTGAGCACAAAGCAGCATGTACAATGGTAAGTCACGACACATACGTAGTAGACATAATATCATTAAGCAGTTGATCTCTAGTAGTATTATCTCAATTGATTATGTGAAATCAAAGGACAACATTGCGGATCCGTTAACAAAAGCTTTGCCTAGAGATCAAGTATATTGCCTATCAAGGGGAATGGGAGGATCAACATAAGGGTAGCCCTACCTTGTTGACTGAAGATCCCAATGTCTAGGTTAAAAGGGAAAAATAAATTATGTTAGATTCAGTGTCGCACTTGAAAGAGATAAATCTCCAACCCATTCCTAGGATAGACAAGTGCTAATAAAAAATCTTGCGGAGCGTAGGTGGGGTTAAGCTGAAGAAGCTTTTAATGATTCCTATATTGTCTCAAGGATGGTGAGACGTAATAAAGTGGAGTAAGGCAGGGTACTCTTAATAGGAAATCACCTATATAAGTGTGAAGTGGAGGCCGCTTCAAAAAGTAAACACTTATGAATCCAAGATGGTCCACGGCAAAAACGAACACAACAGTGAGAACTAAAACTTGTTAGAGAAGTTGTTGTGTGTATCATTGTCTTGGTTTACACAAAATGCTGATCAATTCAAGACATCGCGTTCACTGCCCAGCAAGTAAATCTGATGGTACTACACTATGGACGGTTCAAAGCCAAAAACTACCTCTCCCGATGCAATTGCTTCTCGCTTGAACTCTCTTAAACATCTGCATGAAAACTTTGCATAATTTTTATTCATGTGGGGGATTGTTGGAATATGGATTATGAAATTTGTATTTTCATATAACTTAATCCAATGATTTGGGTAAGTTCCATTTGTAGAAATTGGAATATCTTTGGATAATATTAATCTACATCTTGTGTAGATTAATTTGATATATTTATATTCTCAAATCTAAATAGTGATGAATGTGAATTTAATGTCCAAAGTTAGCTACTCAAATAGAATTAATTGGGGATGAAATAGCTAAAATGAGCTATCCCACATTGGAAGATAAACCAAAAAGAAAAGAGCTTATTTGGCTCAATGTTGAGATAGTGGTTTGGGCCCTTGGGGCTACAATAGATTTTAATCGGAGGAAAGACTTAGTCGTGGCCCATGTCGCCTCGCGCGCGCACACACACGTGCGTGGCGGCCGCCGCCGTCCGTCCGACCGACCGGCCAGCTCGGCTCGAGCTCGAGCATGGGCGCGGATGCAGGTGCGGGTGTGGGTTGGACTTTAGCTTAATTTATCTTTTTGGAGAAAATTTATTTTAATATTAATTAAAATAAAATTCTTTTATTTTAATTTTAATTCCCAATTAATTTTTAACCGTTGGATGAAGTTCAAATGAGAACGGACGCGTGTGATTACCGTTGAAGTGCAATTTGTGGCCAAGATCGTATACGAAACGGTGCACCTGGTCCACGTACATCCGTTGCACCTTTTAGGACCGAAATGATATAGTCTCAAACTTGAATGGGTGCCTTTTTGTCCGAAAACGTGTCTTTGGAGTTGAAATAAAAAGATGTGTTTGCTAGCCCACATCTTTTCGTTTTCTATAAATAGATCCCCATAAATCCGAATTCATCATTCCATTCACAATTCTCTTTTCTCTTTTCTGCATTAAAAATTTTAGTGCATTCTTATAAAATTTGAGAGTTCAAAACAAAGTTTTGTCCGCCGAGTTCCGAAATTCGTAGTGCTGCTATTTCGAGACACTAGTCGTTGAATCTTGAGAAATGATTGCCGTCAATCCGTAAGCACAGAGAGCGGGGCAATTTCGTTTCAAAGACAAAGAGTAGAACTCTTGCTTCGACTATACAAATTCTAAAGACACTAATCACGAAGTGCTCTCACAAATATTTTTCCAACAATAATATTTATCGATCATTTTATCACGTAATATTCATCTTATTTAGTTAATAAATTATGTATTTATAATTACATCTAAATCTTAGATAATATAATTTAATATTAATATAAATAATATTTTCGATAACTAGTCATCAAATTTTGTATATTATAAATTTATAAGTAAATAAGTTATGTAATAATATATAACTGATTATTTTTTAATACTTTAGCATCATGATAAGGGGTTCCACGAGGGCATACTAACAATTAGCATATAAATAAAAATCAAATTATTTTTATTAAATTAATCATTCATTAAATAATTTTAACTAATATAAATAAAAAATTCCATTTTTATAGACTTAGGGGACCAAATGATGCAAATTTGATACTTTATGGATTAAAGTGCTAAAATGAGACAAATATGTAATTTTTTGTTATGATAGCATAATAAATTTTACTTTAGATGTAAGTGAGATAAATTTGATAATTCTAGAATAATTAATGACATTATCTCTTTCTAGGATTAAGTATGTTACCATTAACCTAATAAAATAATATATATATATATATATATATATAAGTATGAACGGAAGTATTAGTGATTCAATCGTAACAATTAATAATAAAGAAAGAAATGTTTGAGCTGCCAAGAACCAATTTGTCCTCGTCTTTGCTAACATCCTACAGAAAATTTGGCATTCATTTTCATATTATTCGAAATTCTGACTTTCTATGCTATTTGAAAGTAGCATATATAATACTGAAGGGACATTTATGCGAAGTCTTTGCAACTTGGCAACTGCCCACATTATGCAAACAATAGATACCACTACTTGCATTATTGATTATCCTTGGCTCTAGTAATTGTAAAGAATCTTTGTTGTCACATTAAAAACATTTTATGATAAAAAGGTTGTAAAATTGCATTTAAAAGTGTTGAATAATATATAACTCTGTTGATAATATTATATTGAATAAGAGATATATATAGAATTACAAAATTAGATAATTAAAGTAAACTTAACTAAATTAGAAAAATATAAATATAAGGAAACATTATACATAAAGAAAAATCTTATACAAAACTATATCCTAATATATTCTAACAAAAAAAATATATACCTTTCTCGAAATTCAAAAAAGTTATTTAATTAGTCGATAATTATATTAACAGTGATGTATAAGATTGTTCTTAATTTATTAACATTAAGGCTCTATTTGAACGAGTTTTCATTTCATTTCAACCCTCATTTCCTAAAATGTATAGCGGCACAATTTTTTCTTATTTTCATGTGAAAATGCAGGCATGTTTAATTTTGTTTTTTTAAAATTGATAATGTGTAAAATGATTGTATTTGTAAAAGTACAATAATATGATAAATATAAATAAAATAATAGATACTGTTATATTAATTAAATATATTTATGAATAAAATGTGATTTGGAATTGAAAGATACATAATTATTGAAGAAATTAACGCAAACGTAGAAAACAAAATGAATATATTTTCAGTTAAAAATTATATAAATTGTATATACCCATAATTGAAAAAAGAAATTCAAAATCAAGCTTTATACATAGGATCTTGAATCCACTAGCATTTCAGAAAAAGTCAACAAATAAAACATAATGCAAAATACAAGTTGCCTCATATTCAATCCTTTGCATGGGGATCATTCCATTCCAGCAAGAAAAACCCACAGAAACATTCAAAATTATTATATATTAATTATATCACACCACTACATTAATTAATCATATCTTAATTATTATAATCTGATAAAGTTTAAGAGGCCAAATTCATAACACTATATATATACACAGTCTCCTCCATTTCTCATCTTTAAACAACATTAGTGCTTGCTTCTTAATTAAAATTTTCCTAATTAAGCAAACAGAAAAATGGTTTCAAAAAGGGCTCCGAAAAAGAGCAATATATTCAACAAATTCATCAAAGGCCCGATTTGGATTCTAGCTCAAGTCCGGGATATGTCCGTCCAGAGCCTGACCGGGGCAGCCGGCCACGTCAACTACGGCAACGCCATGGGCTGCCCGACCCCACATATCTCCAGCTTGCCTAGAAGCTCAAGCGTTAACTCTTCGAAATCAACGGAGGCAGATCTAAGGGAGCTTATTAGGGCTGCGTCAACACGTGGCGGCGGAGCCAAGGCGGAGTTCTTCCGGTCAAAATCGACGCCGATGAGTGGAGGCGCGTCTGTGCCACGCAGAATTCCGGTTGGATTTGAGAGGATTGATGAGGAGAAACCGCTTGAATATGAAGACGAAGACGTCGGATTGCTGCGGGGGCGTGGTGGTTATCCGAGGAGTACAAGTTATGCAGCTCCAAGAAGATCAGTTAACGTGGTGTGAGCTCACGATTTATGAAATAGTCATATTTTGATGACTTCTTTTAAATTAAAAAACTAAAAAAAAATAAAAAAGTTTTTTTTTTTATAATTACTTTGATGTTGTCTTATAGGGTTAACCATTTCAACAAAAAAAAAAATCTATAGTATGATTTAGAAGGTCTTGAAATAATCACCATCATTTGTGCAAAGAAACATTGTATGAGTGGAAGTGATTATTTAGAGGCTTAGAGTCTACGAGTAACGGTTTATGGTGTTTGGAGATAGATGTTATGTTTTCCAATTTATGTGTATATGGTTTTGATTTAGTGCTTATTCCAAGTTAGCTAGGGATTGTTGTTCATAGTTTGTGTGAGTGTATTATGTAAAGTTGTCCAAATGCCAGAGGGGACTTATGTGTAATCTCTTATTAATAAGAAGCTTGATAATTAAGAAATGACAGGAGTACACATTGTACTATATACAATTATTGATATCGCAAGTTTTAGATAAGTTGGTAATTCTTTCTTGTTTTCATTACCTGCTTATTAATATCAATTCATAAGTATTGTATGTTTCTGGCAAATTGTCTGTAATTTTTAATAAGTAATGGTTTTTTAGAGAAAAATAATATTTGTATTTTATCAATTTAGTTATATCTTAATTAGGTAATTATACATATGTATACGGTTCAATCTCAATAAATTAATATTTTTGGACCCTGAATAATTATTAAGTTAGATAGGTATTAATTGTAATAATGTATTATTATACATATACTTTCCATTCAACGATAGTAAATTATATTTACATAAAAATTATTGAATGGTAAACTTCTGTGTGTCATAATTCATAATTAAATGAGTTAATGTTAAAAAAAATTCATTGTAGAGAATTAGAAAGTATTGTTCATTGTTTTTTCAAATCAAACAATATAATACGTTATGAATAATAATGAAGGTTATCACAATAAAATGGATGTCAATCGCTTATTGGATAAAAACAACATATTTAGAGGTTCTATGTTTAAGAGAAATTTTGATATATAACCATCATTTAAGATAATGTTGAGGATGAACTTGGTGACGATACGTTACTTAGGAACTAGTTACACGAAAGGAAACACTCATCACATATAACTCTGAACAATTTTTTGTTGCAATTCGAGAACACAACACTAAAACATTTGAATGCAATACGAACTAGATCTCATTTTTAAGAAAAAACAAACCACAATAGAATCCCACTTTACTAAATTGTCCTAAAAATGTTTGTAATGTTGAAGAATTATTAATTTATAATATTAATGAAACCACGGATTTATATAAGGATATTTTTAAAATATATTAATCATCTCATTATTTTATCAAAATGAATGATTTTTCGAACAGGTCCAAGCCGAACCAGAAAAACTTATTATTATAAAAAAAATTAATTTAGAGGGTATCTACTTTATACTAATTGTTCACCGAGTAACAATTTGGATCCAATTCTAAATTGAAGCTCTATCTGTTTCTAAGTTTGGTTTCATTTTGCATTTTGTAATTTGTATTATAGGTTCATGTTAAATATATCAAAAAAAAAATAATTAATACTATTAGTTGAATTTTATACTTGGGTTGACATCACTACAAGAAAATGTATTTTTTGTGACGAAAAATATGGTAACAAAGGCATTATTTGTCACAAGAACTAGGTTTTCGTGACAAAGTATAATATTTGTCACCCAAAAGTCATTTTCTTGTAACAATTGCGTTTCTTCGTTACATAAAATAAAACTTTGTCACAAATGAGTTAATCTTTTAGTAACAAAGCTTTGTTGTCGTTACAAAATATAATTATCGTTACGCAAAGTAAGAACTTGATTCCAATTTAAATATTTTGTAACAATCGGTCCATCTTCTTGTGACAAATTTGGTCATTGTTACACAAAGTTTATTTGTAACAGCTTTTGTTCCTTACAAGAAATTCAAGTTGTTTGAAAATTTTATTTGTACTGTTGGCGGTAGAGTGAGCCCAATTTTTCTAGTTCCTAATCCATTTCTTTTGTTTTCAAAGTTTTTAATTTTAGAGGGAGTTATCTTTGAGAATTTCAAATTGAATCAAAAAATTTCACTCTAAACCTTAGCCCTAGCCTCTCGCAGACCCGACTGCGCCGCCTTCAACAAGCTCTGAACCACAGTTGTATCTCCTCCATCTCCGGCCGCCGCCGCAATATCTCTTCAAGGTTTTCAAGGTCTCCACCACCAACTAGATCTAAAGGTGATAAATTCGCATCAATTTCTAAAAATGATTCTGTTAATCATAGATCAATTAATTTCCACAATTTGTGTAACGGGGTTGATGCGTTTGATGGCTGATGGCTAATCTTTTTTCATTTTTTGGTCCCTTTGAATTTGGGGCGGAGTGCTTGAGTGAGGCAATGTGTTTTAAAATTGGTGCAATTTAATATCAGTGATTTTAAAATCCCGAAATCCGATATTAACACCTAATTGCTCTCCCCTTACTCTCACTCGCACCTGATACATGTGAGTGTATTTGTGAGGCTGGAGATTTGGAATTTTATGGTCACTTCTTGTGAATTTTTGCTTAAAATTCAATCACAAAAGTTTAGTTTTGCCTTGCATTGCTTATCTTGGATATAATTTCGAAAATTGTACTATGAGATATTATTTACTGCCACTTTCATGCCTAAGGCCTCTTAAAAGAGCGAAACAAGAAAAAAATGGGAATTTGTATATCGTTATATTTGTTAATAGACTTTTATTCTTCATTGAAAGTTCATAAATCACGCAATCCCTGCTCTCTGTTCTTCTTTAATCTCATTATTTGGTTGTGTTAATAATGGTGAGAAACAACCCATTTGACTATTGATGGAGAAGAAAAAACACACATAAAAAAACTGTTTTGTGTTTGAGTTAGAATTTATGGTGATAGGAATTTCTCTTCCATGTGATTATTGGACCTAAATTATTTATGTCAGAATAAATTCTTAATCTCATAGATTTTTCATATTTTTTCTTCTCAATTAACTTGTTCTTGATCTGAAAATCATGTGACTGAGCCCTTTTCAATGGGTTTTTGTTGTTTGTGTTGTTTTTAGGTCAGATTTTTAGTTAATTAAGTCCTTATTTTAATTTTTTTATTATGTGTTTCTTATTTGTATAATTTGATTTCAAATTGAAATTGTTTGACTAGTTTGTTAAAGATGTGAATTTACTATAATTGAAGTATGGTTGTTTGAGCTGCTTATGTTGCTTAGTTTAAAAACTTGCAAGTTTTGAATTGAAGAAGTCACAATTACTGTTTTGGATTGACAAGTCATTTAACTTGTGTTGAGACATTACGCCTCCAGAAAATAGAAGGATGTCTTAATATCAGTTTTTTTTTTCATAATTTGTACTTGTTTTTCTTTGTATCAAGACTTGTTAAAGCTTATAGTATCCGATCATGTAGTTGGTTTTGACATGTTACCTTCTTTGTATGTAGCTTCTCGTTGTAAGGAGGTTTCACAAGCTCTCTAGATTGATTGAATTACATTTGGTGCTTTAGAGTATAACAACATCCCACATAAGCAAATTACGAAGGTAAGAATTTGTATTGATATCGCATTCTAGAAATGAATTATGGAGTAAGTATTCATATATATGTGTCTCTAGATATCTAATATACGTATGATGACATTTTTTTGATCTTTGAATGTTTTGAGTTTTGTATCACATTAAGCGCCAAATTGAAACAAATATTCTATGGTGATTGTCAAAATGCGAAAAAGCTTTTACAACTGAGATTGTGTTAAAAAAAGTGTTTGGAGAGCTTCTAACAATGCACTGAATTTAGTTGAAATTTCATGCTTATGGATCACTAAGCAGTAGTAAAATAAGTTGTTGAAATTGTTTGGGTTTCTATTACACTTTTAGGTTCTCTAATAAGTTGTATTTTGAACCTTGCTTTTATTTGCAGATATTTGGAGGTTATTATTTTTGGAGTAAATGATATGATTGTGGCGCATGAACTTCAAATATTATTGCTTTAGCTACTTAGTTGGAGATAGCTTCAATGGGATGAATATCTTGTATAGAAGACTTTCGAGTTAGTGTAAACAAGACCTGTTTCATGTTCTGGTTATATTTATGTTTTCGGGATTCATTGTAAATAAAAAAATTATTCACTTGTGTAATGCAAAATCATTTTGGCAAAGAACTATCTGTGATTGTCATATTTACATTTTGTGATAACTATTATTAAATTATGTATTTGGTTAATAGTAATTTTATATTTGGTAAGGATTCATACTTGTTATAATAAGTTTTTGTAACGAAGTCATTATTACAAAATCATTTAAAAGAAAATTATTAAATTCACTTTTAGTAACGAATGTTTTTTTTGTAACGTCATGAACTAGTTTTTGTAATGACAAGATTGTTACTAAAACCTATGATATTGTAAGGAATTTTGCTTTGTTACAAATACATTTGTGACGACTTTGAAAATTTGACGCAAAAACTTCTAGCGACAGGGCTTACAGGACAAACAATTGTGACGAAAGTTGTGTTACTAAAAGTTCTAGTGATGAAAATTGATTGCCTAGTAACGAATTTCTTCCTTACTAAAAGTGAAATTTCTTGTAGTGCATCAAATATATAAGATAAATTAACTCTAAAGTCTAAACTACAAACGAGAATTATAAGTAGGTAACCAATCATAGACATGGATGCACGGCTATATCTTCTCAACCCATGTGATTTCTGTCTAGTTGAGATCAACATATATTGTCAGCACATGCAAATTAAGCACACAAAGTCATATTTACAAGTTATTTATTAAGAACAGCAAAGATCAAATTTATATAAAATTTAATATATCATTGACATTTTAGTTGAGCGGCAAATTTTCAATTTTTTTATAATTGTAATGTAACAAATTCACGTCTCATTGAAAAATGCTGCATTTGTCATCTTGTATGATTTGGAATGGATAATTAATATATCATTTACATGGTAGTTTAGCAGCAATTGTTTTATTTTTTATTTTAATTTAACAAGCCCATATCTCGTTGAAAATGTTAAGTTCGTCATTTTCTTTTAATGGGATATTAATATATTTAGATGTTAGTTTAGCGGCAAATTTTCTAATTTTTTTATTTAAATGTAACGAATTTATATCTTATTGAAAATGCTAAATTTGTTGTTTTAGAGATGTACGATAAGTGGCAGTGATCAATTTAAAATATATAATTCAATATAAACTAACTTATTTCTTAGTATGCATGTTTGTCAATCACTTACACACAATTATTTGGTGACTGAGTTACAACAAGTCTTTTAATTATAACAGAGATAAAGCAATTTTTGGTGACTGCTTGCTAATTTCACTTAAAATTATTGAGATAAATCGAAAATGTTAATCGAAACTCGATTTGACCGAATTCAAGTATTTTATGGTAAATGAATAACCAATCAGAATATAGTTTACTTTAAAAAAAATAAAAAAACATTTAACTTTGGTCAAGTTGGATCTAAAATATAATATTTTTCGAAAAATTATACCCTAATATTGTCATTCTTGGACGAAACCCATGAGACGACAATTTTATGCTACGAGATGTGATTGGTGTTAATGACTTATTAATGTGGCAAATACTCATTTACACAAAGTACTCGACAAAAATGATGTAATAAGTAAGCATGTTTAGTGCCCTATTGTTGCTAATAGTGACTTAAATACTTAATGCAACACCCTCCACTTTCCACCACTATCAGATTGATTAAACAAAACAATGAGTGAGTATTTTTCATAAAAGAGTGTACCTACTGATTGAGACTAAACACCAAACTTATTTTCAATTAAATTAGAGACTGCAGATCTCTATTATCAAAATCTTAACTTATTTAAGAAAAAGATGGCGCAGTTATTTAAATCATACAGTATGCAGTCTTAATAATGTGCTAAATATGATGGAAGCATGATATAATGAATCACTACCGGCCAATACAATGCTACTTTTAAGTCGGACAATGATCAACTTATAATATTTAGTTTAATAGATATTAATCTTGTTTTCTATTATACTGATTAAACCGTTGAAATTGAGTATGAGAAAGCGAATTGTTTACTTAATTTTAATTAATGTTTTGGATATTTTATTAATGAAAAATGGAACATTTTCGGATAATTTTAATATACGTCGTGAGTAGATTGATTTTATATACTTACATTTTAACATTTAAATAAAAATGAATGAGAAATTAGTGCATAAAGTGAGTCACTCAAATTAGAATAATTGTGAATGAAATAATTAAAATGAGTTATCGCACAGAAAAGTAAACAAAAAAAAAAAAGGTTTTAATAAGCTTTATGTTGAGATAGTAGTTTGTGTCCTGGGTCTATAATAAATTTTGACCTTCTCTCTTAGTCATGGCTATAATATAGACATTCTTCAGACCAGTCCATAGGTAAAATAAAATTGACAGTTCTTCGCGCATTTGGCCTAGCAAAGCTTGGTGGTACAGGAACGATAAATGTAAATGCTTGGTCGTTGAATAGGTTGACGTGTTCTTGTAATAGTTGTTTTCCGTTTTCCTAAAAGTGTTATATAGTCTATCAGAATATTAAATATTTTTGAAGAATTGAATCCTAAATTAAAGTAAGATTTACCTTTTCTTCGAAACTCTTGAAAAAAGCAGCTGGCTCATGAAACATAAATTCACCCTGTTTGTTTAGTAATTTCAAGTCAATCGTTCCACTACAGTCTCTTACAGTAAGATGTATGGAGAACCTGAGCCGAAAAAATAACTTAATTTGTGCATGAAATAATAAAGTATAAGTACAATGAAATTGAAGAAAATATTACCTAAAATTTGCATTTACAGCATCATTGCAATTCATACAAATCATTTTTCCATAATATGATCTGCAACTATTTTAGCATCGGTTGCATGTTGCCAACCATAAATTGTTAATATCAATATTCTCAATTCTGGCCATAATCCGAAAAAATTTAACCTATAAATAAGAAATATAATTATTTAATATGACATATACTTTAATGATAAATGACAAAAATAACCAAAAAACTTACATCATTTTGATGGGCATATTCATATATCAAGATCCTTTTAGCATTTGAAATTTTTAAAGCCCTGGATATTGTAAAGCCACTTGCACGTAACAATGAGACTAACTTTTGGGGCCTTTTTTCTATAGCAAACCTATTGTAATGCAATATTTAGAATGTTGATAAACTAAAGTAATAGAAATGCAATTAATTAATTATTAAAGTTTATTTTCACCAGTTATTTAAACAGTCTGTAAACCTTGTCTTGCGATTGATATATAATTTGCTGAAATCATGTGTGTATATGCAAGGCCCTGAAAATAATAGTAGAAGATTACAACACAATTTATAAAATTTTATTGATGTAAAATAATAATTATTTATTTACCTTCAAACTTTTTTATGACAACTCCACATGCTAATATTATGTTGTTTTTCTCAACTGTTTTTAGAAACAATTCACCTTCCTCATTTGCAAATTTGTCATGCAATATCATTCGAACAAATGTCATCCTGATGCATAGAAATAATTACTTTAACCGTCTTTAGTAATTAAAGTGAATACATATAACAGAAAAATTAAAACTTACCTTGTGTCAAGAAATATAATTTCTCGAGCGGATGAACCATAATGTGTTAATCGCGAATGCGTAGCACAAACAACCAACCAAAAAATATCTGTGACAATTTAAATTCGTGACATATACAAACCAAACATATCTTAGCAAGAAATATAGTTTACTTACCAATTAATTGATCTTTAACATCCACATGATCTCCAATATCTTGCAACCTCACAATTTGATGATAATGATTGAAGAAAACATTGGTAAGATTGAATGTGTTTTCGATTTTTGTATCTTGTCTTAATAGTACTTGATAATGATGTGGGACTATTTTATATTTTTTATCTGCCATTATCACTTGCAGGTCATGTAGATTGTAAATGTTTCCCTCGGTAAGATGCAAAGTGAAATAATTGACATTAGGACCATGTACAACACCTTGCATGAAAAAACCCTGACAATTTTGAATTACGATAAAATTGAAATCAGAAATTATTATTGATGCATTAAAATTAATCTTAATAATATAATTAAATATATCTGCAAATGGTATGTTAATATGCATTCTTACTTTATCATAATTCACCTTCCTCATTTGCAAATTTGTCATGCAATATCATTCGAACAAATGTCATCCTGATGCATAGAAATAATCAATTTAACCGTATTTGGTAATTAAAGTGAATACATATAATAGAAAAATTAAAACTTACGTTGTGTCAAGAAGTATAATTTATCGAGCGGATGAATCATGATGTGTTAATCGCGAATGCGTAGCACAAACAACCAACCCAAAAATATCTGTGACAATTTAAATTCGTGACATATACAAACCAAACATATCTTAGCAAGAAATATAGTTTACTTACCAATTAATTGATCTTCAACATCCACATGATCTCCAATATCTTGCAACCTCACAATTTGATGATAATGATTGAAGAAAACATCGGTAAGATTGAATGTGTTTCCGATTTTTGTATCTTGTCCTAATAGTACTTGATAATGATGTGGGACTATTTTATATTTTTTATCTGCCATTATCACTTGCACGTCATGTAGATTGTAAATGTTTCCCTCGGTAAGATGCAAAGTGAAATAATTGACATTAGGACCATGTACAACACCTTGCATGAAAATACCCTGACAATTTTGAATTACGATAAAATTGAAATCAGAAATTATTATTGATGCATTAAAATTAATCTTAATAATATAATTAAATATATCTGCAAATGGTATGTTAATATGCATTCTTACTTTATCATAATTCACCTTCCTCATTTGCAAATTTGTCATGCAATATCATTCGAACAAATGTCATCTTGATGCATAGAAATAATTAATTTAACCGTCTTTAGTAATTAAAGTGAATACATATAATAGAAAAATTAAAACTTACGTTGTGTCAAAAGTATAATTTCTCGAGCGGATGAACCATGATGTGTTAATCGCGAATGCGTAGCACAAACAACCAACCCAAAAATATCTGTGACAATTTAAATTCGTGACATATACAAACCAAACATATCTTAGCAAGAAATATAGTTTACTTACCAATTAATTGATCTTCAACATCCACATGATCTCCAATATCTTGCAACCTCACAATTTGATGATAATGATTGAAGAAAACATCGGTAAGATTGAATGTGTTTTCGATTTTTGTATCTTATCCTAATAGTACTTGATAATGATGTAGGACTATTTTATATTTTTTATCTGCCATTATCACTTGCACGTCATGTAGATTGTAAATGTTTCCCTCAGTAAGATGCAAAGTGAAATAATTGACATTAGGACCATGTACAACACCTTGCATGAAAAAACCCTGAAAATTTTGAATTACGATAAAATTAAAATCAGAAATTATTATTGATGCATTAAAATTAATCTTAATAATATAATTAAATATATCTGCAAATGGTATGTTAATATGCATTCTTACTTTATCATCCACAAATACTATTTTCAGTGTTTGTATCTTATGTTGTTGTCTGCATACATTTATCAACCTGACTACACGGACTTGAATATTGAATCGAAGATTGTGTGGATTCAACAAATGCAGAGAGGTATATAATATATGTCTATCACCTACACTAAAAAATTATTTATGTATAAACGTTATATTGTAAGTGAATTTGAAATTACTGCATGTGATTCAATTATGTAAAGCATTATAATAAATTATTGATAAGTAAATCATGTAACAATAGTAAATTCTACTATAAAAAACAAAATTACAGAGATGTCTTTAAATCTATAAAAACTTTATTAACGAACCACGTCAAGTACTTCACGGTATACAATATTTTTGGTACAGTTTGGAGGTATTTCTGGCCTATTAAAAATGAGAATCTTCAAACCTAGTGGATTCGTTACACGCGATAATGCAACATATAACTGTCCATGAGTGAATATAGGATTCAGCATATATAATCCTACTCTATCGAGTGTTTGTCCTTGGCTCTTGTTAATAGTCATTGCAAATGCCAATTTAACTGGGAATTGTCTTCTTTTCATTTGCACAAATGTTTGAGAAGCGGAAGTTGTCAAAATAATACGTGGAATAAGAACTTCTTCACCTATATGAGATCCGGTGATTATACGTGCCTCGAGAACCTTTTCACCCATCTTCAATATTATAAGTCGAGTTCCGTTGCACATACCCAAAGATTGATTAAGATTTCTAAGAAGCATTATTGGCGAACCTTCCTTGAATTCAGGAGGATTCGTTGCTTGTTCACGGTCATTTGTTTTAGACGGACACAATGTGTCAGCGCTATGAAATTGTCGAACTTCACCGGGAAGCATAGATAACATCATAGAATTAATTTCATCAACATCACTATTCTTTGGAGCCAAAATAGCTCTCTCTCTCTCTCTCAAATAAGTAGAATCCTTATACCTATTACTTAGTTCAGGATAAGTTTCACATATTAATTTCATTATAGAATTATCACAGTTTTCTATTAGAAACTGTTGTGGTATTTCAATCCAATCTGAGTCATAACCCTGATCTACATTTACGCATCTTATCTTTCCTTCTCTCAAATTATTTAACCAGTCAGCAAAACTTTGGAAGTCATTAAGTGATTGTGTTGAATCATCATGTGCAATGAGTCGCATGTTTATCTCTAAATGTATAACTTTGCATTTTTTCAGATTTCTGATTTTTGTAGTGATGCTGCAACAATAGATTCACGTCTTCCTTTGGTTACCACAGGTAATATTTGCTTAAAATCTCCATCTAAGACGCATAAGTTTCCACCAAATGGTTTGTCTGTAGAAAAATTAGGAGTTACTTTTAATAAGTCATTCAGAGTTTTACTAACAGCTTCAAATTCATAGCAGTGCATCATCGGTGCCTCATCCCAAATTATCATTGACGTTTCTTGAATTAGTTGTGCTAAATCACTGTTCATATTAATCGGACAACGCGATGATTCAATTAGTTCAAATGGAATTTTGAATTGTGAGTGTGCTGTTCTGCCCCCTGGTAACAACAATGCAGCAATGCCCGAAGAGGCAACTGATAAGACTATTTTTTTTTTGTAATCTAAATTTCGCAATTAATGTTCTCCATAAGTACGTCTTACCAGTCCTACCACTACCATTGACAAAGAATAAACCACCGAGATTTTCTTCATAGGCATGAATTATTTCAGTATAAACTCTCAGTTGATCACTGTTCAAACCATTAAAATATGACTGAAATAATTCTTCTTCAACTGTAACATCATAATCAATCTCTTCTCGTATTAGTCTATTTGTTAAGTGTCCAAATGACCGAAAAGATGGGAGGGGCATAAGAGAAAAGTCTGCAAGTGTCTTTCCATTTTCATTAAGAATATGTTCAATTTCTTGAAGGCCCCATTCTCTCAAATCCTCATCAGATAGATGTATATTTCTATCATGCAAGTCTCTTTGAACTCTATATTGGAAATCATCAACCATAGACCTCCAATGTTCTTCCCATAAATTGACAGGGTCCGTTATCTCTGAAAACATAAGCATCGTTGAAAACATATTTCTAAGTTTTATTGGGGTTGCCCAATATGATGCTTCTAATAGTGCTTCATGCCATTCATTATCATCATCTAGCAAACCACGTGAAGCACATGTCTGCTTAAAAGTTGGGTACACCATCCCATTAGAAGATTTTAAATCATCAAAAGATTTAGCTCCACAAATTTTGTAAAGCAACATCCGCAAATAGTATTTTTCCCCAGAGTTTGCATGTGCAAAAGGCAACCTACCAATACATTTTCCTTGTTTACGCTTGACCCATTCCTTCCTATCTTGTTTTCATACCCATGCAGTTGGAAACTGAGCGTAAGTCAATGTTCTTGCTTCTATATATTTTCTATTTGCTTCGAACCACTTTGTTAACATTGTATCTCGAACACCTTCACGATGGATAACATCACGCAAGTTGTCATCTTCACCGAACATAACAAACTGTTGATTTGGCAAATGGTATTGTAATCAAAACACAGTTGGATTATGATTTTGCAACTCAAACTCATATATTCTCCAGCATGCTTCAATAGCTGATACATAAGGCAATTTAAATATTGTTTGATTTCATCCACATGTCTATATCTTCGATGTTCATTGTTTTGATCATTATCGACATTGTTTTTAATTACTATAGTAGCCATATCAAAACCTTTATACACATATTTGTATATGTACTTCATCAATTTTGGAGATCCAACTTTCTCAACATTGATGAATGCATCAAACAACACTATTAGATCCCGATTATATGGAACGACCCAACTATTGTCTATTTTAATGCCGTGTTTGATGACAATGTTATTGGGATCATTTCTACGCCTATACGACACGAATCCATTTTCATCAATTGTAGTTTGATTGCAGAACTTCTTTGGGTAATGTTTAGAACATTTTCCCTCCACCATACATGGTGCATTTGGATTATGTGGTCCACATTGTATGTGAATCATATGTTTAACCACTATTTCATAAGCTAATGGATCGTCATCTTTATTTGGAATTTCTGCACATATGAACTTGTCGATGTCATCAGGAGTGGTGGGTTTTTCATGTTCTGATAGAGTCATCGTTAAATGTGAATGAGGCAATCCTCGTTTTTTGGAACTCTATCACATTAATATCTGTTATGAGAAAAATATTTATGCTTAGATCAAATATTTTGTTAAATTTGTTGAAGAAATTGTTAATTATAATTTGGTATACCTGCTATTACATTTCCCAAAAGCTTTTTTTTCCTTCAAATATTTGAGCAAATGCTTGTGTTTCAATGCCTTGATATAAATCTTCAAGGCTGGTGTGACTTTATATAATTTAATCTTAGTTGTTCGATAGCTGCATAACAATCAACGATAAGTTGATTAAATAAACGACCCCCTTGCAGTAACGTTGTTACCTCATTCTCTCTTTGTTGGAAGCGAAAAGCCCAAAACTCTCTAATCGAGACATTTCCATTCCTGGATTGATCCGGATTATAAGGGATGCCTATTCTCCATCCATCGGTGCCAAATGGAAAGAGCAATGGATATTGCAGTGGTGTATATGATGGATGTGTTTCACTAATTCATTTCAAGTAGCCGTCATTCTGATAGACTATAATGTCACGACATCCCGCATTTGTGTCTTCTCCAACAATAAGAGCAGCAATCTCATTAGAAGTTGGTCGAATGTATTGTCTATTATTTCTTGAATTCAGAATGCGTATATGTAGTTCTACTCCATTATCATGTTGTAGTCTATCTCTCACACTACGAAAAATTTGAACATATGGATTGACATTATCCAACATGTTTTTCAAACCATCAGCTGTAGAAGAGGCGATTTCTGAAGTATTCTCATTTCTTCCAAATAAATTTAATCGATTTCGAATCTCAACCTCTTCATCACATATGTACAATTGTACAAAGCGATTAATTCGTCCAGGTGTTGGAAGTAATGATTCAATTCGATGATAATTTTCACCTAAGATCTTGAAGCAAGGAGGTCCTCTCCCGTCTTGGGCCTAATCTTGTAAATGGGCCTTCTTCTTTGAAGAAAATTTGATTAATGATATTCGCCAACCAATACTCTTTTGCTAGAGCGGGGAAGAAATTTCAATGAACCGTGTACAACTCTTTTAGTGCCAAAAGTTCCCGCCCTATGGATCCCTGTGTTTATAGAAGAAAAGATAGAAGATAGAAGAAGGCTACAATAACAATAAAGTTGAACAATAATTATTTTTGTAGACCAATTAGAAAGAAAATATGCAGAATAACCAAAGGCAAATTAAAAAAAAATCCACTTCGATTGAAGAGAAACATAATAAGATATTAGATAACTCCAATAAGAGTACAAACTCATGACTACTCACCAATACGCTAAACAGTAACCTTACAGAAGCACAACATTTACACAAAGTAAACAATAACCTAAAAACCTAACCACAGAAACCGTACAAAATGCGCCCCTGCCTCTTGAGAGCATAAACGACATCCATGGCGGTAATAGTTTTGCGTCGAGCGTATGCACCGTTAGTCACGCCGTTACCGACGGGAATTCGTTCTGGAATTTTTTCAATACCTTTGCGGAGTTGACCCGTGGGGTTAAACGAATATCCAGGATACCGGATATTTCCACGGCATCACGCCGTTACCGACAGCACTTCGTTCTGGAATTTTTTCAATAACTTTCCAGAGTTGACACGTGGGGTTAAACGAATATCCAGGACACCGGATATTTCCACGGCGGTGCACAAGCTCACGCCCGGCAGACTCAAAGTCACTTTCTCCAGTGATGCTCCGATTAGGGAGAGGATTTTCACGTTTAGCAGGGAATCAATTCTGAAACTGAAAAACAAAGTTAATAAATAACAGGGAATTGGAATCGAATGAAAAACAAAGTTAACAAAGTTTATAATAACAAAGTCAATTCTGAAACTAAAAAACAAAGTTTGTGTGCAGCAGCTATGGTTTCGAAAACCTCGGCTACATCAACTCTCATTTCGAGACCCTCTCGAACAGGTGAGCTGTTAGACATTTTCAGAAATCCACGATATTCAAACTCCAAAACCCAATCCCCAAAACCAATTGGAAAAACCATACCCCAAAAACCAATTGAAGAAACCCTCAACAAGTATCTGGAAATCAACAGCCATGATGCCCTCTCGGAGTTGCATATGCAAAACCCCATATACGTTTCATCACTCAACCAAGTTTTTCTCACTGTTACCTAAGCCAAGAATTGTAAAAAATTGATTTTGATACGCAGAAATTTTGGGGAAGTTATTGGAGATAATTGAGATTGGGATAATAAAGAAAAATAATTCTATGTAAAATTTGATATTTGAAATTTGACAAGAAAGTTAACTAATAAATTAGTGGGAGTAGTTAAATGTGGTAGATGTGGGGTTGTTGAAGAGAGTGGGGTTGGTGGTTAATCAAATATTTAATATTAAAAAAATGTCAAAAATCTAGAAAATTAGCATTAAGAAAAAAAAAATTGTAACCTAGCTATAATATAATCATCTTGATAATGTTGCACCATATTACGTGGACCTCCAGTAAAAGAAGACGGTAAGACAATTCTCCTACCAACTGCGCTAGCGTCTGTATCTCCTATAACAATTGCATCTTCAAGGCCTTGATATAAATCTACACGTACCTCAGCCTGGTGTGACTTTATATAATTTAATCTTAGTTGTTCGATAGCTGCATAACAATCAACGATAAGTTGATTAAATAAACGACCCCCTTGCAGTAACGCTGTTCCCTCGTTCTCTCTTTGCTGGAAGCGAAAAGCCCAAAACTCTCTAATCAAGACATTTCCATTCCTGGACTGATCAGAATTATAAGGGACGCCTATTCTCCATCCATCAGTGCCAAATAGAAAGAGTAATGGATATTGCAGTGGTGTATATAATGGATGTGTTTCACTAATTTGTTTCAAGTAGCCGTCATTCTTATAGACTATAATGTCACGACATCCCGCATTTGTGTCTTCTCCAACAATAAGAGCAGCAATCTCATTAAAAGTTGGTCGAATGTATTGTCTATTATTTCTTGAATTCAGAATGCGTATATGTAGTTCTGCTCCATTATCATGTTGTAGTCTATCTCTCGCACTACGAAAAATTTGAACATATGGATTGACATTATCCAACATGTTTTTCAAACCTTCAGCTGTAGAAGAAGCGATTTCTGAAGTATTCTCATTTCTTCCAAATAAATTTAATCGATTTAGAATCTCAACCTCTTCATCACATATGTACAATTGTACAAAGCGATTCATTCGTCCAGATGTTGGAAGTAATGATCCAATTCGATGATAATTTTCACCTAAGATCTTGAAGCAAAGAACTCCTCTCCCGTCTTGGACAGATGTTTCAATTCCCCCCCCCCCCCATAGATGTGAAACATAACATTGAGTTAAATGATCTGATGTTTTCCATAAAAAAACGATCTCTGAATAACTCATCAAGATACTTGGGAGAATGCGGTAGCAAAGGTAAGCGAACTTTTCAACTTTGGCAACATATACCAAACTTTGGGTTGTTATTTGTGCTATTTGAAAGTTTCTCTTCTAACCACATAATTGCATGACAACATGGACAAATAACGTTTCTTTCACTTAACACTATTCTTCCAAGGGCCCGATTTGTTGTAGGTCGTGGTATAATTTGTATAACTGAAAGTTGTGAAAGTTGTTATAATATAAGTTTAAGCGATCGAGCATTATTTAAAATTTTAATTTAAATTATTTACTTGATATTATTAAAATTGGTTATATTAATCTATTAGATTAGATTGTTATACTTGATCGTATATGTAGTAATTTGTTTTACAATAGGTAAATACATAAATTTTTTTATTGTTTTAATTTGACTTCAATCTATTGAAACAACACCATAACGTTTCTATATTTTATTAACATGGAAATGACTTTGCAATCCTCAAACCTAGGTTGTAGTTGTTAAATGTAGGGACTATAGTATGATGAATTAAGGATGATGGAGTTAAACTATTCACATGTGTATTAATATCACAAATGTACAATTATTCATATCATAATTTTTTTTTGAAAATATCATGTTATTACCTTGAACCACAGGTGTAGATGAAATATTTTCATCACATGCATTTCCATATGCTACATGTCGGTTGCTTGGTAGAAAAATCTCATTGTTCGAGTCAGGCTGATGAACTGATTGGACTACTGTACATTTATGATCATACATTAAACATTGTTTTGGTAATATTTATTTTTTAATAGTAAATATAATTTTGATTTGGCAATAAACTAAAACTCTAAATTTAGAATATGTCTATTAGTATACCTTCAACCATATGTGCATCTGTAGGATTCATATGTGATTCATTAGCATCTTGTACAGGTGCGGTGTTGGGTGCCAAAACCTCATTGTCTGAATCGGAAGGAGACTGAGGAATATCTCCTAAACATTTAAGATCAACATTATAAACTGTTACTATGTTTGCTTCCTTTTAAAAAATTAAATCTAATATGTACATACAATCAATTTAAACTCCAAACTTACGTAAGAAATTTAAATTATTTGGGTTGACGAGCACTCCATCTGCTGTATGGGTCCGGGCTGAGTGATATGTTTCTGTATGATGAACGGAAAATTTGCAATAATTATGATTAAATTTTAATATTAAATATATTTTTAACATTTTAAATGAGAAGTACATTGTGTAGGTATCATTAATGAAATACTAAACTAATTGTTCAAGTGAATTACCATTTATGTCTTGCATAGTTGTTACCATCGCCGTTATCTGTTGGTCTCCAGCATTATCATTTAAATGATCTTCTCCTGTATTGTAATCAATATTATTATATAAATTATTTTTAAAAAAAAATTAAAACAAACATCAAATATGTATGTATAATTTAAAGACTAAGATTGATATAATGGATTTGTTATAGATTGATTACCGCGATCCATATTTATTGTACGGGAGGATGATCCAATGTTCGAACGTGTTACATTTGTTCTTCTAGTGCGCCGCACACGTGGTACTGGTATATAAATAGGAGATCCTTCATCAGTATTCAAAGATGTTTTGTGTAATTCAGTTATTCTTTGATATTCTCTTTCAATGGTTGCCAATGTTTGAGTAATGGCATGATCATTAACTCCTCTGTGGCGTCTAGCATATAATTTTATTCTTAATTTCAACCTTCCCAGCTTACATCGAATACGATTGATGTTCATTGTACTGCGTAATTAAAAAATTTAATTTAACAAAAGTTTAAATTTGAAAAACCAAAAACATATACTATTTATTATAAGCTATAACTAAGTATGGTAATTGTGAATGGAGTGAATGGAGGGAAGAGGCAAGAACATTGACATAATTGTTTAATTAAGAGTGAAATATAAATGAGAGAAAGAAGACAATAGGATTGACAAACGTGGATTGAAGTAAAGCTGTCCAATACATAATTATTAGTTATTACTTATGACTATTTAGAATTGAAAGAAGACTACACTAATGTCACTGGATTAACAAACATTGGGTAGAAAATATTGAGTGGCCCAATTGGACTCACAAAAGCCCCAAGGATGAAGAATAAAACAGGCCCATTTATGTGAATAAAAGGCCGTCAATAATTGGGCCCAATTAAGAGGTGTTCAAGCAATATCCCAAAGCATCTAGCCCAACTGCTCATCAATTCATCAGCCGGCCGAAAAGCTTTCTAAGATTCCAGGGCTCACCTTTGTTCCAAGGTTTAGTTTGACAATTTGCAATAACTTTGGTCACAAATTAAAATATCTTATTAATTTTGACTTTCGAAATTGAAAGCCAGTCTAAATGAAACATTATAGATTATTAAATTATGAATAACAATAAATTTGTTTATTTCTTTCTAAAATTAACTAAATACAATAAAAGGCATAAAAGAAATTATTTGTATCAATTTGAATAATAATCTCTTACGTAATCAATGGAAGGAAGAAGAAGATGCAGACGGAAGAACTGAACTCACACAATTTCTCAAATCATACAAAAATAAAAAATAACATAATCAGACGGGAGAGATGAACTCACATAATAATAATTTCTTCAAGTTTATAATATTGGAAGAAAAGAATACCTCAATATGGCGAGCACGACAAACTTGATCAGAAATTGCAGAAAAATATGTTTCAAACTTGCTCTCAAATTTTTTTGGCCTATTGTTGTGAAGAAAATAAATCACAACGAAGTTATAACTAGTTGATAAAATTAATTAATTATTAAAAGGGAATTTAGAGTTTGATTAGGATTGAAAGTATTGAATCATAATCAAACACAATCTCTAAATAAATTATAACATATAGTAATTAATTAATTATAACTTAATAACTAATGAATAAAGTAACTAATTATAACTTAATTAATTATAAAGTCTATCTATATTGTTTAATTTTTCATGTATTTACGTATTATTTATTTTTTAGGGTGATTTTGGTTAAAAGAAAAAAAAAACAAAAGAAATTATTAAGGGGACCAAGCGAAGATAGAAGAAGGCTACAATAACAATAAAGTTGAACAATAATTATTTTTGTAGACCAATTAGAAAGAAAAGATGCAGAATAACCAAAGGCAAATTAAAAAAAAATCCACTTCAATTGAAGAGAAACATAATAAGATATTAGATAACTCCAATAAGAGTACAGACTCATGACTACTTCACCAATACGCTAAACTGTAACCTTACAGAAACAAAATATTTACACAAAGTAAACAATAACCTAAAAACCTAACCACCGAAACCGTACAAAATGCGCTCCTGCCTCTTGAGAGCATAAACGACATCCATGCTGGTAATAGTTTTGCGTCGAGCGTATGCACCGTTAATCTCGCCGTTACTGACGGGAATTCATTCTGGAATTTTTTCAATACCTTTGCGGAGTTGACCTGTGGGGTTAAACGAATATCCAGGACACCGGATATTTCCACGGCATCACGCCGTTACCGATGGGACTTTGTTCTGGAATTTTTTCAATAACTTTCCAGAGTTGACACGTGGGGTTAAACGAATATCCAGGACACCGGATATTTCCACGGCGGTGCTCAAGCTCACGGCCGGCGGACCCAAAGTCATTTTCTTCGGTGATGCTCCGATTAGGGAGAGGATTTTCACGTTTAGCAGGGAATCAATTCTGAAACTGAAAAACAAAGTTAATAAATAGCAGGGAATTGGAATCGAATGAAAAACAAAGTTAACAAAGTTTATAATAACAAAGTCAATTCTGAAACTAAAACACAAAGTTTGTGTGCATCAGCTATGGTTTCGAAAACCTCGGCTACATCAACTCTCATTTCAAGACCCTCTCGAACAGGTGAGATTTTAGACATTTTCAAAAATCCACGATATTCAAACTCCAAAACCCAATCCCCAAAACCAATTGGAAAAACCCTACCCCAAAACCAATTGAAGAAACCCTCAACAGGTATCTGGAAATCAACAGCCATGATGCCTCTCGGAGTTCCATATGCAAAACCCCAAATACGTTTCATCACTCAACCAAGTTTTTCTCACTGTTACCAAAGCCAAGAATTGTAAAAAAATTGATTTTGATACGCAGAAAATTTGGAAAAGTTATTGGAGGTAATTGAGATTGGGATAATAAAGAAAAAATAATTCTATGTAAAATTTGATATTTGAAATTTGAAAAGGAAGTTAACTAATAAATTAGTGGGAGTAGTTAAATGTGGTAGACGTGGGGTTGTTGAAGAGAGTGGGGTTGGTGGTTAATCAAATATTTAATATTAAAAAAAATATCAAAAATCTAGAAAATTAGCATTAAGAAAAAAAAACTGTAACCTTGCTATAATATAATCATCTTGATAATGTTGCACCATATTACGTGGACCTCCAGTAAAAGAAAACGGTAAGACAATTCTCCTACTAACTGCGCTAGCATCTATATCTCCTGTAACAATTTCATCTTCAAGGTTTGATATAAATCTGCACGTACCTCAGCCTTGTGTGACTTTATATAATTTAATCTTAGTTGTTCGATAGCTGCATAACAATCAACGATAAGTTGATTAAATAAACGACCCCCTTGCAGTAACGTTGTTCCCTCGTTCTCTCTTTGCTGGAAGCGAAAAGCCCAAAACTCTCTAATCAAGACATTTCCATTCCTGGATTGATCAGGATTATAAGGGATGCCTATTCTCCATCCATCGGTGCCAAATGGAAAGAGCAATGGATATTGCAGTGGTGTATATGATGGATGTGTTTCACTAATTCGTTTCAAGTAGATGTCATTCTTATAGACTATAATGTCACAACATCCCGCATTTGTGTCTTCTCCAACAATAAGAGCAGTAATCTCATTACAAGTTGGTCGAATGTATTGTCTATTATTTCTTGAATTCAGAATGCGTATATGTAGTTCTGCTCCATTATCTTGTTGTAGTCTATCTCTCGCACTACGAAAAATTTAAACATATGGATTGACATTATCCAACATGTTTTTCAAACCTTCAGCTGTAGAAGAAGCGATTTCTGAAGTATTCTCATTTCTTCCAAATAAATTTAATCGATTTCGAATCTCAACCTCTTCATCACATATGTACAATTGTACAAAGCGATTCATTCGTCCAGGTGTTGGAAGTAATGATCCAACTCGATGATAATTTTCACCTGAGATCTTTAAGCAAGGAGGTCCTCTCCCGTCTTGGACAGATGTATCTATTTTCCCCCCATAGATGTGAAACAGAACATTGAGTTAAATGATCTCATGTTTTCCATAAAAAAACGATCTCTGAATAACTCATCAAGATACTCGGGAGAATGCGGTATCAAAGGTAAGTGAACTTTTCCACTTTGCCAACATATACCAAACTTTGTGTTGTTATTTGTGCTATTTGACAGTTTCTCTTCTAACCACATAATTGCATGACAACATGGACAAATAACGTTTCTTTCACTTAACACTAATCTTCCAAGGGCCCGATTTGTTGTAGGTTGTGGTATAATTTATATATCTGAAAGTTGTGAAAGTTGTTATAATATAAGTTTAAGCGATCGAGCATTATTTAAAATTTTAATTTTAATTATTTACTTGATATTATTAAAATTGGTTATATTAATCTGTTAGATTAGATTGTAATACTTGATCGTATATGTAGTAATTTGTTTTACAATAGGTAAATACATAAAAAAATATTATTGTTTTAATTTGACTTCAATCTATTCAAACAACACCAAAAAGTTTCTATATTTTATTAACATGGAAATGACTTTGCAATCCTCAAACCTAGGTTGTAGATGTTAAATGTAGGGACTATAGTATGATGAATTAAGGAAGATGGAGTTAAACTATTCACATGTGTATTAATATCACAAATGTACAATTATTCATATCATAATTTTTTTGAAAATATCATGTTATTACCTTGAACCACAGGTGTAGATGAAATATTTTCATCACATGCATTTCCATCTGCTACAGGTCGGTTGCTTGGGAGCAAAATCTCATTGTTCGAGTCAGGCTGATGAACTGATTGGACTACTGTACATTTATGATCATACATTAGACATTGTTTTGGTAATATTTATTTTTTAATAGTAAATATAATTTTGATTTGGTAATAAACTCTAAATTTAGAATATATCTATTAGTATACCTTCAACCATATGTGCATCTGTAGGATTCATATGTGATTCATTAGCATCTTGTACAGGTGCGGTGTTGGGTGCCAAAACCTCATCGTCTGAATCGGAATGAGACTGAGGAATATCTCCTAAACATTGATACTATGTTTGCTTCCTTTTGAAAAATTAAATCTAATATGTACATACAATCAATTTAAACTCCAAACTTACGTAAGAAATTTAAATTATTTGAGTTGACGTGCACTCCATCTGTTGTATGGGTCCGGGCTGAGTGATATGTTTCTGTAGGATGAACGGAAAAATTGCAATAATTATGATTAAATTTTAATATTAAATATATTTTTAATATTGTAAATGAGAAGTACATTGTGTAGGTATCATTAATGAAATACTAAATTAATTTTTCTAGTGAATTACCATTTATGTCTTCCATAGTTGTTACCATCGCCGTTGTCTGTTGGTCCCCAGCATTATCATTTAAATGATCTCCTGTATTGTAATCAATATTATTATATAAATTATTTTAAAAAAAATAAAACAAACATCAAATATGTATGTATAAATTAAAGACTAAGATTGATATAATGGATTTGTTATAGGTTGATTACCGCGATCCATATTTATTGTACGGGAGGATGATTCAATGTTCGAACGTGTTACATTTGTTCTTCTAGTGCGCCGCACACGTGGTACTGGTATATAAATAGGAGATCCTTCACCAATATTCAAAGATGTTCTGTGTAATTCGGTTATTCTTTGAAATTCTCTTTCCATGGTTGCCAATGTTGGAGTAATGGCATGATCATTAACTCCTCTGTGGCGTCTAGCATATAATTTTATTCTAAATTTCAGCCTTGCCAGCTTATATCGAATACGATTGATGTTCATTGTACTGCGCAATTAAAAAATTTAATTTAACAAAAGTTTAAATTTGAAAAACCAAAAACATATACTATTTATTATAAGCTATAACTAAGTATGGTAACTGTGAATGGAGTGAATGGAGGGAAGAGGCAAGAACATTGACATAATTGTTTTATTAAGAGTTAAATATAAAAGAGAGAAAGAAGACAATAGGATTGACAAACGTGGATTGAAGTAAAGCTGTCCAATACATAATTATTAGTTATTACTTATGACTATTTAGAATTGAAAGAAGACTACACTAATGTCACTGGATTAACAAACATTGGGTAGAAAATATTGAGTGGCCCAATTGGACTCACAAAAGCCCTAAGGATGAAGAATAAAACAGGCCCATTTATGTGAATAAAAGGCCGTCAATAACTGGGCCCAATTAAGAGGTGTTCAAGCAATAGCCCAAAGCATCTAGCCCAACTGCTCATCAATTCATCAGCCGGCCGAAAAGCTTTCTAAGATTCCAGGGCTCACCTTTGTTCCAAGGTTTAGTTTGACAATTTGCAATAATTTTGGTCACAAATTAAAATATCTTATTAATTTTGACTTTTGAAATTGAAAGCCAGTCTAATGAAACATTATAGATTATTAAATTATGAATAACAATAAATTTGTTTATTTCTTTCTAAAATTAACTAAATACAATAAAAGGCATAAAAGAAATTATTTATATCAATTTGAATAATAATCTCTTACGCAATCAATGGAAGGAAGAAGAAGATGCAGACGGAAGAAATGAACTCACACAATTTCTCAAACCATACAGAAATAAAAAATAACATAATCAGACGGGAGAGTTGAACTCACAAAATTTCTTAAATCCTACAGAAAAAAATAATAATTTCTTCAAGTTTATAATATTGAAAGAAAAGAATACCTCAATACGGCGAGCACGACAAACTTGATCTGAAATTGCAGAAAAATATGTTTCAAACTTGCTCTCAAATTTTTCTGGCCTATTGTTGTGAAGAAAATAAATCACAATCGAAGTTATAACTAGTGGATCAAATTAATTAATTATTAAAAGGGAATTTAGAGTTTGATTAGGATTGAAAGTATTGAATCATAATCAAACATAATTTCTAATTAAATTATAACATAAAGTAATTAATTAATTATAACTTAATAACTAATGAATAAAGTAACTAATTATAACTTAATTAATTATAAAGTCTATATATATTGTTTAATTTTTCATGTATTTACGTATTATTTATTTTTTAGGGTGATTTTGGTTAAAAGAAAAAAAACAAAAGAAATTATTTGGGGGACCAAGCGAAGTGGGCCTAAACTTGTAAATGGGCCTGAAAAATTAATATTTTTGGACCCTGAAAAATTATTAAGTTAGATAGGTATTAATTGTAATAAGTGATAAATGCAGTTTTCGTCCCTCTAGTTGTATGCAATCGCAAAATCGGTCCCCTTGTTCCGCGCACGTCAATTTAGTGCCTCAACTTACAACTTTTTGACAAAATTGGTCCCTACCGTCAATTGGCCGTCCAACCCTAACGGTTCGACCGTGTGAAGCGCACGTGAGAACGGATTTTGGGGGGGAAATTGCACATTACCTGATTTCACCTTCATTTATCTTCAATTTGGGGGAAAATTGATATTTTTACCTCATTTATCTCAAATTAGGGTTTATGGTGTTCATTTCTGCCCATTTTTTACCTCATTTCTGCCCATTTTTTACTCATTTTTTGCCCCCATTCTGATTATTAGGGTTCGAAACCATGAGTAGAAAAACCTCATCCAATTCGAGCAGGCCTCAATTGGAAGACATGAGCAGAATCAGCTCATCCAAAAGTATGTCTCAAAATGATTATTCTAAGTTTGGTCCTCCTTCAACGTGTAAATGTGGATTCGAGCTCCTAGTACTCATAGCTTGGACCGATCCAAATGCTGGGAGAAGGTTTCGAAAATGTCCCAATTATTGGGTAAGTTCACTACTTGAAAAGTTTACAATTCCTTGAAATTTATTGAAATTTATTGAAAAAGTTTACAATTGCATAAATCATCATTTTGTGGTGTATTCGAATGGTTGGACCTGAATATTTGTGAGAGAGGTAGACAACTTCTTCCTGATATGCATAAAACTATAATGCGAATGGAGGACGAAATTTATTGGTTTAAGAGACGGGAGAAATCCTTGAAGGATGAGATAATCGAGTACCGAAAAAGAGAGAAGAGTTTGGAATCGATGATAATTGACTACAAACGACGAGAACAGAACTTAAAAACTGAGATAATGGACTGCAATGAAAGAGAGGAACTTCTGGAACAAGAACTCCATTCACACAGAATAAGAATGAAGAAATACGAAGAATCGTCCTATAGAAGTTACAAAAAGATGTTCATGTTGTTCTTATCATGCTCATGACCACAACCCTATTAGTGAAATTAATATTTAGGCAAGATTGGTTTGATTATATGCAGTTGAGTTAAAATGATTGTGTAGGTCTTGTTTAGGTCTTGTTCATATATGCAGTTGGTTGTTCATGTATTTTTCATATTTGTTCATGTTTGGAGAATTGTTGGCGTTTGTAAAGGAATTGTTCATGTTTGTAAGGTTCATGTTTGTAAGACAATTGTGCAATTGACAAAATTGTTCATGTTTGTAAGACAATTGTTGGTGTTCTGTTTGTTTTGTTTGGTGAAATTCTCCACAGCACAACATTGATCAAATTCAACCAACTCATTCAACCAATTCAAACTACACTTTACATCACAAGTCACCAACATAATATTGATCAAATTCAACCAAAACTATACAGCTCCACAACACAAAAGATCAAATTCAACCAACTCAAACTACACTCTACATCACAAGTCACCAACATAATAAACCAAAACTACACAGCTCCACAGCACAATAGATCAAATTCAACCAATCATAAATAAAAAGTTTGATGCAAATGTACTGAGTACATAATCATAATCTCTCAATATTAGTACATATCCTGCAAATGTTGATGCTTAGAGGCATAATTCAAAACAAACATTAATATTCAAAACAAACAGAACACTAGCAGAAACAATAATATTCAAGAACATAAATTGTTTGAAAATCAAATTATAGTTTCCATTGTTTAGGGATAGAATTTCCAGAAGACTTGGAGGACACATTTGCTGACTTTGGGATAGCTTTGGTGGAGGTACTTAGGGCAGCTTGTGAAATACTGGGGCAGCCTATGAAGCAATACTTGGGGCAGCCTGTGAAGCAATACTTGGGGCAGCTGTGCAACAAACTTTGGAGCAGGTACTGGAGGCTTATTTGGGAAACAGATTTTGTGAAGCATGTGCTGATGAACAGCTTGTGATCTTGGAGCACTTTGAGAAGGTCTTGAGGCACTTGCACTTTGAGAAGGTCTTGAGGCACTTGCAATTGCACTTTCAGAAGGCTTGGACAGTGATTTTGGAGCCACAACAACAGTTTTGGACACTGATTTGGATTGTGAAGGCATAGGAGGCTTCTTGGCTACATTTGAAGGCAATGGAGGCTTCTTGGCTACATTTGGTGCAGAACTATAGGCTTTCCTAGCAGAAGCTTTCAAGTTGGTCATTGTGATAAAAATTTTACCACCTTTAATCAAAACTGGACTGTGGATGCTTGGGCCTTCATTTATCTGCAAATGAATACAGTAAATAAAACACATTACAAATGAAATACAAATTGAATTGAAATACAGTAAAAACACAAATTGAAATTCTTACAGTAACTGATTCTATTCTATTTGAGGTCTCTCCTACGTTAACTCCTTTCTTACTTGGCCTTCGCACCTGCAAATGTTGAAATATATGCATAAATAAATGTTATTATTTTAAGAGTTGGTTTAAAATATATGCATTAATGTAATTATTTACACTACTTATTTACTTGTAACTTTTCTTTATTTTTATGATTGGCACCACTTGAAGAGGCTGATGTTGCCACTGGCACTTGAACAGCTTGAGGTATAACTGTAGCAACAGCTTGAGGCTGGTTTGATTCATTCCCAGCAGCAGCATCCGAACATTCTTGTGTTTGGTCCTATTCTTGTTCATTTAGATTGTTTCTTTTTCTTTTACAACCTTTTGAGTTATGGCCAACTTCTCCACGCCTTCTACATTTATTCTTTCTTCTAATAACCTTTAATTTTGTTTGGATCCCTGACGGAGGTGGCTCATTAAGTTCTCTTCTTCTTTGTTTTTGAGGCCTACCTATTGCAACTGATTCAGCATATTTGGGTGGTAGTGGTGGCACTAAAGGGCATTCAGGCCACAAATCAGGCCCATTAAGTGGCATAATTGCATTTTCATAACATTTTTTATATGTTTCCACACTGTAATACTTATGCACATAAGCTTAAGGGCGCTCATTTCTGGACCAAATGGCAGATATTGCATGTTTACAGGGTATGCCACTTAGTTCCCACCTCTTACAACTACAGCTCATTTCCAAGACATTCACAGTATGTTGATCAAAAGGCCCATTAATCTGAAAATTCCAATCATTAGATCTCATTGGTATGCACTCACCAGCATCTGTCATGTTTTTCATTAGTTGAGTTCTTATTTTTGGACATATAGCACTGTCCCACTTATCAGCCTTTTCCCTATTTAGTTGCAACCTTGTCATTAGGAGATTTCTTATAGTTTTAAGCAAAGGGATTATGGGCTTGTTTCTTACATCTAGAATGAAGGAATTAAAACATTCACACATGTTATTTAAAAGAATATCACATTTTGGAGTAGGACTAAAGTGTGATCTAGACCACTGATGTGCTGGTTTTTTCACCAACCATGAGTAAGCATTTTCATCAATATTTTTTAATTCCTCCATTCTTCTTTTAAATTCTTCAACTCTTGATGCTCTTGCAGCTGCTCACAGAGCATTTTTTACAGCCACACCTTCAAATCTATCTTTTTTCATGTTACTATATAAGTGTCTAACACAGAATCTATTTTCAGCCACAGGAAACAATAATTCAAATGAAGGAATCAAGACTTTTTGCTTGTCTGACATAAAAGTCGATTTAGATTGATTCTCTGAAATTTCTAAGTCACCATCTAACAGTTTTAAGAACCAGGTCCATGTATCTTTGGTTTCCCCTTCAACAACAGCAAAACAAATGGGAAATATATTGTTGTTTGGATCTAAACCAACTACCCACCCTTCTGCCTTTTCAAAAAACAACCATCAACACCTACTACAGGCCTACAACCAGCTTTAAAACCATCCTTACATGCTGAGTAGCAAATATACAACCTATGAAACCTCACACCATCTTCATTTTCAGTCAATTTTAAAACTACAGTTGCCTTGTCATCAGTTCTTTTTAGTTCATTGCAATAATTTCTTATCTTGCTAAACTGATCCTCAATGTCACCCTCAATAATCTCAAGTGCTTTTATTTTAGCCCTATAAGCTTGTGACCTAGAAATATTAGCCTTTAATGTAGTGCATACCTCATCTCTAAATGAAGAAGTGTCTAACTTTGGATTGTCTTTAAATTTGTTCACAAATGTTTTTCCTATCCAATTTGACTTGAGGCTTTGTTGTTATAATTCCAGTAACAATTAGTGAGTTCAGGGTTGTATGTTTTTATTTGCCACGTATGATCTCCCTGCATTATTGAAACATGAACAGTCCAACCACATCCTTTATTCCTACACTTAGCTCTAAGCCTCCTCTTATCATTTTTTTCAAAACAGACCAGCATTCCCTTTCTAAAATAGTGGCTTTCTATTGCAAATTTTGCTTGTTTTTTTTAATCAAACATCAACCCTAACTCTAAAGAAGGATGTTTACTATTAGTTCTAGGGTTAAACTTTGGATATCTCTTTCCTGTTTCATCTACATCTGAGTCACTGGCAGCACTATCTAGCTCCTCACCACTGTGAGCACAGTCTTCATCCCCCTCTTCATTTTGCATCCTAACATACATCTTGTCTGACACATACTCATTTTCAGTTATCCCCTTTTCCTTAACACCCATAAACTCAACATCAGGGTCCACATAGACATAAAAAAACTTATCATCCTCCTCAAAATCATACTTACTATCATAGAAGTCTGAATCATCTTCATCAGTTTGATCAGTTTCTGTTTCTGAAATAACAGGAACCTCAACAGTTTCTATATCTACAACATCAGATGGCTCAAACTGATTTTCAATATCCCCTCTACCATTTAGGTGTTCTAAATAAATTTCAACTTCATAGTTACTAGGAATGTGTTTTTTAATGGCCAAAACATCAAGATCTTTATCTACATATCTACCCATATTCATTGTTTTTCCATATTTGTGCCAAAACCTAACACTCCCTCTAATATTGTATCCTAATTCTTCTGCAAATCCCCACATCTCAATCATTCCTAGCTTATCTACATCAGCAAAGTCAAAGTACTCTACATCTTCACCAATATACTGCTTAGGATTATGTTTCATTACACCATTGTAATATAACTTAATTGTAAAACACTCATCATCCCCCATTACACCTTCATTAGTTTTAGTTTAGTTATTATGTGTTCAAAAAATACAAACACAGAAACAAAAAAAAAACAGTCAATATCATGAATTAGTAAAACACAAATGCATAACATCAATTCACACATAAATGTACAGTAATTAGGAGTAAAGTCCAGTGCATACATGCTTCTTCTGGCCATACTACAATTTCAGTGAAATGCGATTATGTTAGGGTTTAATAAAAATTGGGATTTTTCAAAATCGGGACTAAAATTGAAGGAATTGACATGTACCTTTACGATTTCGTCTTCTAACTCACAGCAATTGAAGAAATAATAAAGCTTTGATACCCTAAACTCAGCTTCGCTTCGAACTCGGTGTGACAGAAATTACGAATTTGCAGAAATTAGCTTCGCTTCGAACTCGGTGTGACAGTAAAATGAACAAACATCACAAAGAAATTCAAAATATGTTTGATTTTCGGAGTTGGATTAGGGTTGCGAGTGATATGAAGAGAAGAGAATAGAAATGAAAGTGAAGAGGAGAAATGAAAGTGAAATGAAAGTGGAATTTAGGTCAGATGCGATTTTACCCCCAATTTGGTTCTCACGTGCGCTTCACACGGTCGAACCGTAAGGGTTGGACGGCCAATTGACTGTAGGGACTAATTTTGTCAAAAAGTTGTAAGTTGAGATACTAAATTGACGTGCGCGGAACAAGGAGGACCAATTTTGCGATTGCATGTAACTAGAGGGACGAAAAATACATTTATCCCTTGTAATAATGTATTATTGTACATATACTTTCCATTCAACGATAGTAAATTATATTTACATAAAAAATTATTGAATGGTAAACTTCTGTGTATCACAACTCATAATTCAATGAGTTAATGTTAAAAAAAAAATCATTGTAGAGAGTATTGTTCATTGTTTTTTAAAATCAAACAATATAATGCGTTATAATTAATAATGAAGGTTATCACAATAAAATGGATGTCAATCGCTTATTGGATAAAAACAACATATTTAGAGGTATAGAGTTTAAGAGAAATTGTGATAACCATCATTTAAGATAATGTTGAGGATGAACTTGGAGATGATACGTTTACTTAGGAACTAGTTACACGAAAGGAAACACCAATCACATATAATATTTTGTTGCAATTCGAGAACACAACACTGAAACATTTGAATGCAATACGAACTAGATCTCATTTTTAAGAAAAAGCAAACCACAATAGAACCTCACTTTACTAAATTGTCCTAAAAATGTTTGCAATGTTGAAGAGTATTAATTTATAATATTAATGAAACCGCGGATTTATATAAGGATATTTTTAAAATATATTATCTTATTAATTCATCAAAATTAATGATTTTTCGAACAGGTCCAAGTCGAGAGAAACTTATTAATATAAAAAATATATTAATTTAGAGAGTATCTACTTTATACTAGTTGTTCACCGATTAACAATTTGGATCCAATCTAAATTAATGCTCCATCGGTTTCTAAATTTGGTTTCATTTTGCATTTTGTATTATAGGTTCATGTTGAATATATCAAAAGAAAATTAATACTATTAGTTGAATTTTATACTTGGGTTGACATCAAATATATAAGATATATTAACTCTAAAGTCTAAACTACAAACGAGAATTCTAAGTAGGTAACCAATCATAGACATGGATGCACGGCTATATCTTCTCAACCTATGTGATTTCTGTCTAGTTGAGATCAACATATATTGTCAGCACATGCAAATTAAGCACACAAAGTCATATTTACAAGTTATTTATTAAGAACAGCAAAGATCAAATTTATATAAAATTTAATATATCATTGACATTTTAGTTGAGCGGCAAATTTTCAATTTTTTTATAATTTTAATGTAACAAATTCACATCTCATTGAAAATGCTGCATTTGTCATCTTGTATGATTTGGAATGGATATTAATATATCATTTACATGGTAGTTTAGCAACAATTGTTTTATTTTTTATTTTAATTTAACAAGTCCAATTCTAGTTGAAAATGTTAAGGTCGTCATTTTCTTTTAATGGGATATTAAATATATTTGCATGTTAGTTTAGCGGCAATTTTTCTAATTTTTATATTTAACTGTAACGAATTTATATCTTATTGAAAATGCTAAATTTGTTATTTTGTAAAGGTGTACCATAAGAGACAGTGATCAATTTAAAATCTATAATTCAATAGAAACTAACTTATTTCTATTCATGTTTGTCAATCACTTACACACAATTATTTGGTGACTGGGTTACAACTAGTCTTTTAATTATAACAGGGATAAAGAGATTTTCGGTGACTGCTTGCTAATTTCACTTAAAATTATTGAGAGAAATCGAAAATACTAGTCCGAATTTGACCAAATTCAAGTGTTTTATGATAAATAAATAACCAATCAGAAAATTATACCCTAATATTGTAATTCTTAGACAAAACCCATGAGATTACCATTTTATGCTACGAGATGTGATTGGTGTTAATGACTTATTAATGTGGCAAATACTCATTTACACAAAGTACTCGATAAAAATGATGTAATACTCATATACTTAATGTAACACCCTCCACTTTCCACCACTATCAGATTGATTAAACAAAACAATGAGTGAGTATTTTTCAAGTAAAAGAGTGTACCTACTGATTGGTGTTAATGACTTATTAATGTGGCCAGATTGTTCCTTAAGAAATAATCGTACGGTGTAGAAGGTATGACGTTTGAGTAGCATAAACCTGTTGAGATAGAAATCTCTCTTGTCAATTGTATTGTTCAAAGTCTCATTTAAATAGAGATTACAAAAGTGCAATAAACGGAAACGTATCTTATGAGATCGTAAAGGATCAATCTAAAACTAAATTAAGGTAAGAAAATAACAATAAATCAAAACAAATCAAAGCAAATATACAATGAATCAATCAAAGATAATATTAAGTCTAACATTCCCCCGCAGTTGAGACGGGAGGAGCACGAACTTGGAGACTGGAGCGAAAACTTGTAAAAAGAGATGACGGAAGTCCCTTGGTGAAGATGTCAGCATACTGATGAGAAGAGGGTACATGCAAGACACGAACCGCACCTAGGGAAACACGTTCACGTACAAAGTGTAAATCTAATTCCACATGTTTGGTGCGTTGGTGCTGTACTGGGTTAGAGGACATGTAAACAGAACTGATGTTGTCACAATAGACAAGTGTAGCCGTGACGAGAGGAGAATGAAGCTCAAGAAGAAGGTTGCGAAGCCAAGATGTTTCAGCTACCGCGTTAGCAACACCACGATATTCAGCTTCAGCACTAGAGCGAGAGACAACGGCTTGACGTTTAGAGGACCAAGAAATAAGATTATCACCGAGGAAGACACAATATCCAGAAGTGGATCGACGGGTGTCGGGGCAGCCCGCCCAGTCAGCATCTGAGTATGCGATGAGTTGTGTAGAGGGAGTGGAAAAGAGACAAAGACCATGAGAGATGGTGCCTTTTAGATATCGGAGTAAACGTTTTAGGGCATGCATGTGGGTAGTACGAGGGTTGTGCATGAAGAGACAGAGTTGTTGAACAGCGTATGTGATGTCAGGTCTAGTGAAAGTGAGGTACTGCAAAGCACCTACGAGACTACGATAAAGAGTGGGATCGGAAAAAGAAGGACCGATAGAGGCGGAGAGTTTGGATTGCGTGTCGACTGGAGTGGTGACTGGGTTACATGAAGACATCTTGGTGCGGCTAAGAATTTCATGAGCAAACTTAGATTGTGAGAGAAAAAGACCAGACGAAGAACGTTGGACAGAGATTCCTAAAAAATAGTGCAAAGGGCCTAAGTCCGTCATAGCAAATTCAGCAGAAAGATGTGCAGTAAGAGAAGAGAGAAGAGAGGGAGAAGACGCAGTTAAGACAATATCGTCGACATAGAGAAGAAGGTATGCACAGGTGGTGCCAGTGTTTAAGATAAATAGGGAAGCATCGGCACGGCTCCCGAGAAAGCCAAGAGTGTGGAGATAGGTAGCGAATCGATGATACCAGGCACGTGGTGCTTGTTTGAGTCCATAAAGAGCCTTTTTAAGATGACAAACATGATTAGGAAAATCGGGATGAGTGAAACCCAGTGGTTGTTTCATGTAGACCATTTCAGACAGGGTTCCATGAAGGAATGCATTTTTAACATCGAGTTGGTGAATAGGCCAAGAGTGAGAAGTGGCGAGACTGAGAACCGTGCGGATGGTTGCGGGTTTGACCACGGGACTGAAAGTTTCAGAGTAGTCAATCCCGGGTTGTTGAGAAAAGCCTTGGGCGACTAGGCGAGCTTTATAACGTTCAAGGGAGCCATCTGAGCGAAATTTATGGCGAAAGATCCATTTGGAGCCAACAATGTTGGCAGATGGAGGACAGAGTACGAGTTGCCATGTACCATTAGAGTGGAGAGCAGCAAGCTCGGCGTCCATGGCGGCTTTCCAATGAGGGTCACGAAGAGCAGTAGTATATGAGCGAGGGAGCGGAGAGATAGAAGATGCAGGAGCGACAGAAAGATTGAAAAATTGTCGCGGTTTGAAAATTCCTGCTTTGGAACGTGTCGTCATGGGATGAAGAGATGAAGTGGGGGGTGGCGATGGGTGATCATGGGAGTTTGCCGATGGAGGTGCACTTGGAGAGTCCTGGTTGTGATGGTCGGAAGTTGGTGTGAATCCCGGCGGTGGAGACGTAAGAGCTTCAGAGGGAGAAACAGAATTTGTCGAGGAGTTTGTTGGACATTAAAGGTGGTGACTAAGTGAAGCTGATAGCTCGTCATCGGGAAAGAAAGCAGCGGAAGATGATGGGGTGGTGTGTGGAGAGAACGACGAAAAAGGAAAGACAGTTTCATCGAAGGTGACATGACGGGAGATAATAATTTTATTTGTGGTGAAATCGAGACAACGAAAGCCTTTATGATCATGAGGAAACCCTAGAAAGAGGCATGTTGAAGAACGAGGAGATAATTTGTGAGGAGAAGTGGCAGAGAGATTGGGGTAGCATAGACACCCAAAGACTCGTAAGTGCGTGTAAGTGGGGGAGGTTTGAAAGAGAATCTCAAACGGGGTGCGCATGGATAGAGTTGTGGTGGGAAGAATGTTGAGTAGGTGAACTGCCATGTTTAACGCTTCGGCCCAGAAAGTTGGCGGTAGGGAAGCTTGAAACAAATGGGTTCGAATCATATTATTGATAGTTTGAATTGTGCGCTCAGCTTTTCCATTTTGTTGGGAAGTGTGTGGGCAGGAGAAACGAAAGGTAATGCCATTTTGGGAAAAAAATTGATGAAATTGGCGATTATCGAATTCGCCACCATGATCGCACTGGAGCGTTTTAATTTTAAAATGAAATTGAGTGTTAACATAATTAAAAAAGGCGAGAAAAGTTTTGTAAACATCAGATTTATTACGTAGGGGAAAAACCCAAAGAAAATGAGAATAATCATCTAAAAAAAGAACATAATATTTAAAACCATTTAAACTTATAACCGAGGATGTCCAAATGTCCGAATGAATAAGTTCAAAAGGAGAGCTACTAGAAGAAATAGAACTAGCAAACGGAAGGCGTCGATGTTTTCCACTACAAGAAAACAGGGTATCAGAGACGGAATTTTATAGACGGACGCAAATCCGTCACTAATAATAGGGTATCTGAGACGGATTTTGTGACGGATATTCACTCCGTCTCTATTTGGCGACGGATTAGCGACGACTATAATATCCCGTCGCATTTTTTAAAATAAATACGACATTAGCGACGGATTTAGAGACGGATGTAGAGACAGAAGTAAATTCGGTCTCTAAATCCGTCACTAAACGCTAATTTTAGAGACAAAAGTTAGAGACGGAAAAAATCGGTCACTAAATTTTAAATTTGTGACGGATTTAGAGACGGATGTAGAGACGGAAGTAAATTCGGTCTCTAAATCCGTCACTAAACATTAACTTAAAATACAAAATTAGAGACGGACAAAATCGGTCACTAAATTTTAAATTTGTGACGGATTTAGAGACGGCTGTAGAGACGGAAGTAAATTCGGTCTCTAAATCCGTCACTATTCATTAATTTAAGATATAAAATTAGAGACGGAAAAAATCGGTCACTAAATTTTAAATTTGTGACGAATTTAGAGACGGCTGTAGAGACGGAAGTAAATTCGGTCTCTAACTCCGTCACTAAATATTGATTAAAGATACAAAATTAGAGACCGAAAAAATCGGTCACTAAATTATACATTTGTGACCGATTTAGAGACGGAATTCAGAGACGGACATAATGTCGGTCTCTACATCCGTCACTAAATATTAATTAGAGATACAATATTAGAGACCGAAAAAATCGGTCACTAAATGTTACATTTGTGACCGATTTAGAGACGGAATTCAGAGACGGACATAAAGTCGGTCTCTAAATCCGTCACTAAATATTGATTAAAGATACGAAATTAGAGATCGAAAAAATCGGTCACTAAATTTTACATTTGTGACCGATTTAGAGACGACTGTAGAGACGGATGTAATTAATTGAAATTTTTTAGTTCAAATTCGATTTGAAATTAACTTACCCGTTATTTTGAAATAGTGTAACCTCTATTATTCAACAACAATCTTGCATGTCAATTCAAGTAAATTCGAAAAATTGCATTTTTTATATATTCAAGCTTTGCCAAAAATTTTGATTTCAGCTGGAAACTATTTAATTACGACTAAAATTGAGGATTCTGACTGATTTGGGGGTTTTGACTTAAAATTGACATGTTTTGACCAAAATAGAATATTTTGACTTTTTTTCTGGTTAACTATTTATTATATTTTGAAAAGCTACTCGAGATTTTATAAAGTTGAAAATGGATTTTGAAAACATAAACAAACAAGACCTAAGATATTTTACAATTTTATAAAGAATTAGTTTAAAAACCTAATCTTGATTCTGATTGATTGCCTTTTTTTGTTTTTGACGAAAAGTTTGAAATCTTAATGCAGGGCAAGGAAATATTGTTTTTCAATTATTAGGGTCGGAGCGTAGACGAAGCGAGCAGAGCCCAGGAAACAGGGAAGCCCGTCATAAAGCAGTCGACTAGAAGTAGAAGACTGCTGGCCTGAGAGAAGGTGGCCTCTCTTGGGAAACATGGCCAAATTTCTCTTCTTTCTTTTTGTTTTGATTTTGTGGGTAGGTTCAGTAAGAGCAGAGGAGATTTTATATTTTGAAAAGCTACTCGAGATTTTATAAAGTTGAAAATGGATTTTGAAAACATAAACAAACAAGACCTAAGATATTTTACAATTTTATAAAGAATTAGTTTAAAAACCTAAATAATTAATTCTATACCCTAAATTTACCCTAAATCCTAAACTTACCCCCTAAACCTTGACACTCATGTAGACTAATGTGATTTACATAAATGATTTAAAGTTGTAATTATTTTTTAATCAATTAAAGGCATAATTATTTCATATTGTACTTCGTCTTATGTGAAAAATGAAACAAAAATATAATTAAATGAAATAATAATTAATTTAAAAATGCAAAATATATAAAATAAAATTTAGAGACTTTTTGATTTGAACCCAATACCTCCAAATTTCAAATTTAAAGTATTACCACTACACCAAAGACACTTTTTAGTAAAAGTTGGACATCTAATAATAATAAGCGATTTCTTTATTTGTTATATAGAATAACAAAAAGAAGCAATCGAGAAAAGCTTCTTCCCCCAAGCAAAATCCCTAATTCGTGACGCCAAAAAAAGAAGCAGCCGAGAACCATCTCTGATTCCCCCAAAAAAAACCCTAGTTCTTCGATTCGAACGCCACCAACCACCGCGCACTCTCTCCGGCCACCTCCGCACACTATCTCCGCCATCTATTGTTGAGGTAACTATTTTATTTACTAGTTTTCTTTTGTGTTGAGGTAAATATGATAATGTTTGGAAGTTGGGTACATTGAGGCCATGTATTAGGTAGAGCTCGTTTTGTGAGTCTTTATTTTCAATTTTATTAACTAATTTTCATAAAACCTAAAATCTATTTTTCTGTGAAGCTTGGACCCGTGCTGATGCTAGTATTGATTTATCTGGTAGTGTTCATCCATATTATTTTTTCATTTATTGTGTTGATGGTAGTAGTTCATTACTGGAGTCCATCAAGATTCCAGTAATCCTGTATTTACTATTTTTCGTTTTGTCTAATTTGACCTATTGAATTTTAGGGATAATCGATCAAGAGCCTGTATTCGAACTATATTTTGAACTCAGCTTTATTCTGTCGTTTTTCAGGTTAGTTTTCTGTTCAGTTATCGAAATTCATGGGCGTTTTCTGAACTGTTTGTTTTTTGTTAATCATTTGTTAATTTGGTACTTTGCATTTAATGGCCTGCTCAGATTTGGCTATAATTGTTGTAGCTGTTAATTTCATTGGATTTTTTGCCATGTGTTTGGGTAGCCATGATGAGAAATATTCCAGTTCTTTCAAAGTTCACTGTCCAATCTCATCAAGAACAAAATCACTGATCTTTGCTAAGCTTTTTCATTTTTTCCTCTTTGATTAAATTATAAAGTCTATCACATTATATGCCGAAGAACCAGAACCCTTATGACAAGACTAAAAATATATAATTTGGCAGTTTTTATAATAAAAAAAAACTAACATAGTTGCATTTACCCTTCTGTGTGGTATATTTGAGATCTTTTAGTCAACATTAGTGGATGAACTATTGGTTCAAATAATAGGAAGAAAGGAATGGATATAATTATACACCAAATGTTGGTCAATTTATTTTGTGAATGGATCAAAGATTTCAATGTGGAAAATAAGAACAAAAGTGCCATAACAATAATACTAAATTAAATGCCACAAAACTATTTTTCCTTGCTAAAATCCACATAGTGTGATGTACAACAAGAAATCAACAATTTTTTATTTTCTTCTATTTTACCACTTTTCTCTCTCTCATTTCTATTATCTACAAAAATGTCAAAATGCCTTGTTCAAGAAGGGCAGATTGCAGAATGAGTTTGATTACTATGGAGGGCCAATGCATTATGGTTCAATTCCCATGCAGAATCAATGAATGGGAGAAGTCACCCCACTACTGATTACTGAAAATATATTACTGAAAGAAAATTTCCCTTCAATATTACTGAAAATATTTCTGATTATTTGTTTTTCAATTACTGTTTTCTGGTATGTTTTGTCTGTATGGAGAAATACCTATTAGTACTATGTTTTGGACGTAGCTACATTTCTAGGGATAATAGCCTACCCTCCGTAGGCACACCATTTATGGGGGAGCCTGCTCAAGTAGTAGATGAGGTGAAGATGGAAGAATATCGCAAGAAGGATGAAGAGAGAGATAGGCAGTTGGAAGAATATCGTAAGAAGTATGAAGAGACAGACAAGGAAAATATCGGAAGAAGGACGAAGAGAGAGACAAACAGTTGGAAAAAATGAGGAGGAAGCTCGAAAGATAAAAGAAGATGGCCAAAAACAAATTGAAGAAATTCAAAGAAATATGCAAGAAATTATTCAGAAAATGATTCAAGAAGCGGGGCTTCCAAACCACTAGTATCCCGGTGGATCTGGGCATGGGAAGTAAATTTGTTTGAATATTGATTTGTTATCTGTTACTTTTGGTTACTTTTGGTTGAAGGTTACATTTGGAATGAGATATTATTTTCGGTTATGTGGATGACTTATTTTCGGTAATGTGAATGACTTGTTTTCGGTGATGTGAATGACTTGTTTTATTATGTTGAAGTGATTATGATGTTGTGTTAATTATTTTTGGTTGATTTAATTGGATTAATTGTGATTTATAGGTTTTACCTGGGATTAGAAGATTAAACGTATTATTTATAATCGATATGTGTTGCTTTAGAGACAGATTTGTGACGCATTTAGAGACGGAATGACATATAAATTATAGAGACGGATTTAGTGACGGATTTATAAAAAAATTCAGTGACGAATTTAGAGACGGATTTAGAGACTGAATTATAAAAAAAATTAGAGACGGATTTAGAGACGGATTCGAGACTAAGCTTAGACACCGAATTTGAGACGGAAATTGAGTCGGAATAGCCACAAAAATTTGTGACGGAATTGGTGTCGGATTAGAGACGGAAATAACTTGATATTTAGTGACGGAATTTGTGTCGGATTAGATACGGATTTAGAGACGGAATTTGTGTGAAAAATATCGTCATACTAGCGACGGAAATAGCGACGGATTTTGTCCGTCACTAAAATTAGCGACCGATATTTGTCCGTCTCTAATTTGCGTCGAGCTGTTTAGAGACCGATCTTAGCGACGGACTATTCCGTCGCTAAAACCATTTAGAGACGGAAAAAGCGGGTATCAGAGACGGATTTGTCCGTCTCTGATACCCTGTTTTCTTGTAGTGTTCCAAGTTGACATGCATGACAAAGAGCTTCCATTTTTGTTTTATTACAAGAAATAAAATTTTTACTACAAAGATAATTAAAAACGGAGTGACCCGGGTGTCCAAGACGACGATGCCAAATAGAAGGAGATACGGCAAGCAGAGAGACGGGTGACGCAAAGGTGGTGACATCACGAAAGGAATATAAGGGCCCATCACTATTGCTTCGGAGAAGAGTAACCCCAGAGTTAAGATCCTTCACAGAGAAACCAAGAGAATCAAACTCGATAGAACAGTTATTGTCACGAGTAAATTTACGTACAAAAATAAGATTAGTGAATAAGGATGGAGAGATAAGAACATCGTTTAAATGAAAAGAACGAGATGCGATGGGGATAGAGGTATTACCAGTAGATGAGACGGGTAGTACAGCACCGTTACCGACAATAATGAAATTAGAATTATTACAATGCACAATATTACGTATTATACCTGAATGAGGTGTCATGTGCGAGCTAGCACCTGTATCCAAAAACCATTGATCATCTGGTGGTTGAAATTGCATAGTTTGAAAGAGAGTCGAGAGATCCGTAGCAGTGAGATTTGGTTGAACAGAGGCGGATGTGGACAGCAGGGAGGGTGCCGCGCTGGGAGGCCATTGAGGAGCTGGGCCGAGTAAACTAGCTTGAGAGTATGGTGATGACGGGACAGTTGGAGTTGGATTGTGGGCCCAGTGAGCGGAATGAGCACTAGGTATAGTGTTGGGACCGCGAGGAATGTATGGTGGTGGAGGTTTATGTTGACCGAGAACTCGTGGACCCTGTGGAGTGTGTTGGACCCATTGTAGAGAGTAGCCAGACGGAGGACCAAAGGAATGAGTAGGTCCATTTGGAGTACCTGTTTGTGGGTTGTTGCCAAAATTTCTAATGCCACGGTTCGGGTGCTGCTTGTTAGTTCCTCGTCCTCTATAACGACCGTTATTGCGAGATGTGTTTCGGTTATTGATGTTATGTGAGAGGAGGAGGGTGTCAGAGGACATACTTGGTGACTGAAAACGGGTTTCTCGAGACTCGTGGAGGAGTAATAGGTTTCGGATTTCAGAAAAAGAAGGCATCGGAGATTTAGTAGTGATAACGGTGACTAAATCATTATCGGATATCGGACAATCAAGATCTTCTAAGTTGTCGGCTAAAGATTTCATTTCTTGTCAATATACGGATATAGATAAAGATCCCTTTTGTAAGTTTCGAAATTTTTCATTTAACTGTAGACAACGGGAAGGCTTGTTATTGCGAAAGTTTTCATCAATTGCAAACCAAAGATCATGTGATGTTGCATATTCAAGATTAATATTTTTAAGCAATTTGAGATCAACAGTGGAATAGAACCATCTTTTTATGGTAGCATCTAATGCAAACCATTCATCATCATGTGAGTTTTGGGGTTTACATAGACCAGTTAGGTGTCAAATACGGAGTAACTTCGACAGAGGTCCATAAACATACCCCGCCAAAGTTTATAATTAGAGTCTTGTTTGGATAATTTGAAACCAAACGATGAATGGATATTTCCGGCGGCTAGGGCAGGATGCATGGTGAATTTACGGGGTGTGGGGTCGGCGGGAGGTAGAGTTTGTGTAGGGGTGGTAAGTGTATCTTCAGACATGGGTGAAATAACCGAAACACAAGCAAGAAATAAAGATTGTTATAGAGAATGCAAGAAATTAATAAAGAAAAAGAAAAACAGCACCTTACCTAAAGGTACGCACAGCAGCAGGTTGTAGGAGAAAAGGTTGGTGCATTCAATAAAAAAAAAAAATAAGGAGGAGTGGGAGATTTGTGTTGGGGCTGGACAGCAGCCCTGTAGGCAATGGTTGGAGAAAATTTTAGAGTAGGCTTGATACCATGTTGAGATAGAAATCTCTCTTGTCAATTGTATTATTCAAAGTCTCATTTAAATAGAGATTACAAAAGTGCAATAAACGGAAACGTATCTTATGAGATCGTAAAGGATCAATCCAAAACTAAATTAAGGTAAGAAAATAACAATAAATCAAAACAAATCAAAGCAAATATACAATGAATTAATCAAAGATAATATTAAGTCTAACAAAACCCTAGATCCTAACCAAAGGTCAACTTCCATTAATGTTGTACGGTGCGAACTTTGAGACTTTCGAAATTACTACTAAAAATAATTTATAATTTAACGATTGAACTGAACCGGTGTCATATAGACGAAATGGATCGTACAAAGTAATGGGTTTACAAATACGACCCATGAACCTAAGACCCAAGAGTGAATCATGGATTATGACCCATTGACATTAGGGTAACAGATCTTATGGGAAATTAATTTACAATCTAGGTCCCTATTTGCCAACTAATTGCATTACACTACAAGATCCGCGTCCTTTCTATATACGGGTCGAGTATAGCTAGCAGCCTGACAAATCACACTCGTACATCGAGGACACGTGTACGGCATACACACATACTTTGACAACGTCCGTACAGTATGGACTTTCTATAAATACCTGTACTGTTCACTGGAAAAGGGGAGATTTTGGCTAGTACGTACCCACTCTACTACCGAGCTATCACCATTACGACTTTAACTAATATCATTGAACTACGTTAGACTTGATCCTTAAGAAAGGTACGTAGGCAACTTGGGTCGAACCCGAGTGCAGTCTATAATCTATCTTACGGCTAGGTCGTGCATCTGTGGCTCGGCTTGGTTTAGTTCGTTTATTTCGACCTAGATCAGATACTACTATATTAATCAAATATATTTATGAATAAAATGTGATTTGAAATTAAAAGATACATAATTATTGGAGAACGCAAACGTAGAAAACAAAATGAATGTATTTTCAGTTAAAAATTATACAAATTGTACCCATAATAAACAAACAAAAACCAAAAAATTCAAACTCAAGCTTTATACATAGGATCTTGAATCCACTAGCATTTCAGAAAAAGTCAACATATAAAACATAATGCAAAATACAAGTTGCCTCATATTCAATCCTTTGCATGGGGATCATTCCATTCCAGCAAGAAAAACCCACAGAAACATTTAAAATTACTATATATTAATTATATCACCACTACATTAATTAATCATATCTTAATTATTATAATCTGATAAAATTTAAGAGGCCAAATTCATAACACTATATATATATACACAGTCTCCTCCATTTCTCATCTTTAAACAACATTAGTGCTTCTTAATTTAATTTTTCCTAATTAAGCAAACAGAAAAATGGTTTCAAAAAGGGCTCCGAGAAAGAGCAATATATTCAACAAATTCATCAAAGGCCCGATTTGGGTTCTAGCCCAAGTCCGGGATATGTACGTCCAGAGCCTGACCGGGGCAGCCGGCCACGTCAACTACGGCAACGCCATGGGCTGCCCGACCCCTCATATCTCCAGCTTGCCTAGAAGCTCAAGCGTTAACTCGTCGAAATCAAGTTTCGGTACAACGGAGGCAGATTTAAGGGAGCTTATTAGGGCTGCGTCAACACGTGGCGGCGGAGCCAAGGCGGAGCTCTTCCGGTCAAAATCGACGGCGATGGGTGGAGGCGCGTCTGTGCCACGCAGCATTACAGTTGGATTTGGGAGGATTGATGAGGATAAACCGTTTGAATATGAAGACGACAAGTCGGATTGCTGCGGGGGCGTACAAGTTATGCGGTTCCAAGAAGATCAATTAACGTGGTGTGAGCTCACGATTTATGAAATAGTCATATTTGGATCACTTGTTTTTAATTAAAATTGAAAAAAAAAAGCCCTTTTTTTATTACTTTGACGTTGCCTTATAGGGTTAACCATTTCAACAAAAAAAAAAATCTATAGTATGATTTAGAACGTCTTGAAATAATCGCTATCATTTAATTTGTGCAAAGAAAGAATCATTCTATGAACGGAAGTGATTATTTAGAGGTTTAGAGTCTACGAGTAACGCTTTATTGTGTTTGGATATAGATTTTATGTTTTCCAATTTATGTGTATATGGTTTTGATTTAGTGCTTATTCCAAGTTAGCTAGGGATTGTTGTTCATAGTTTGTGTGAGTGTAATATGTAAAGTTGCCCAAATTCCAGAGGGGGCTTATGTGTAATCTCTTATTAATAAGCTTGATAAAAAATGAATGGAACTATATACAATTATTGAAATCGAAAGGTTTAGATAAGTTGGTAATTCTTTATTGTTTTTATTACTTGCTTATTAATGTCAATTCATAAGTATTGTATGTTTCTGGCAGATTGTTTAATTTTTAATAAATAATGGTTTTTTAGGGAAAAATAATCATTGTATTTTATCTATTTAGTTATATCTTAATTAGATAATTATACATATGTATACAGTTCAATCTCTATAAATTAATATTTTTGGACCCTGAAAAATTATTAAGTTAGATAGGTATTAATTGTAATAATGTATTATTGTACATATACTTTCCATTCAATGATAGTAAATTATATTTACATAAAAATTATTGAATGGTAAACTTTTGTGTATCATAACTCATAATTCAATGAGTTAATGTTCAAAAAATTTCATTGTAGAGAGTATTGTTCATTGTTTTTTAAAATCAAAAAATATAATGCGTTATAATTAATAATGAAGGTTATCACAATAAAATGGATGTCAATCGCTTATTGGATAATAACAACATATTTAGAGGTATAAAGTTTAAGAGAAATTGTGATAACCATCATTTAAGATAATGTTGAGGATGAACTTGGAGATGATACGTTTACTTAGGAACTAGTTACACAAAAAGAAACACAATCACATATAACTCTGAAACATTTGAATGCAATACGAACTAGATCTCATTTTTAAGAAAAAGCAAACCACAATAGAATCCCACTTTACTAGATTGTCCTAAAAATGTTTGTAATGTTGAAGAGTTATTAATTTATAATATTAAAGAAACCGCGGATTTATATAAGGATATTTTTAAATATATTATCAAAATTAAATTGTTTTTCGAACAGGTCCAAGTCGAAACAGAAAAACTTATTATTATAAAAAAATTAATTTAGAGAGTATCTACTTTATACTAATTGTTCACCGATTACCAATTTGGATCCAATTCTAAATTGATGCTCCATCTGTTTCTAAATTTGGTTTCATTTTACATTTTGTATTATAGGTTCATGTTAAATATATCAAAAAAAAATTAATATTATTAGTTGAATTTTATACTTGGGTTGACATCAAATATATAAGATATATTAACTCTAAAGTCTAAACTACACGAGAATTCTAAGTAGGTAACCAATCATAGACATGGATGCACGGCTATATCTGTTGGGATCGCATAAACCCCATGAGTGAAACCTCGCAGCGGAAGAAACAGTTTAAAATTTTAATACGAGTTCACTCAAAAGCCAATCGTATTCCCACGATCATCAAAAATGCCGGTTCAAATTCTATAGCACTTCTCAGCACTTCTCAGCAATTTAGCCTGCGTGATCAACCGAGATCTCTAGCACCCCAAGTGTTGTGCGCGTTGTATCCACACCTTGAACGTTTCCCTCGCTAAAAACAATCGTGCTAGCGATTCGTAATTACGACTACGTATAGGATCATATGTAGGGTGATGGAATTTGTAGAGGAAGACTGTGAAAGTCTCTAAGACAATAATATGGAGAAAACCCTAAATATGATAACTCAAATATTATCAGTAAATCAGATCATAATTGAAGAAGAATAATGAACCTCATATATAAAACATATAGGGAACGTTTTTTCTTCTCCGAAATAGAGAGAAAAAACGTTCCTACTTGGATTAGGATCCAAGAGTCCTACTCCTTGTAGTCTTCTATTCTCTCACTTCAAATCTTGATCTTTTTGGATATTACTTTTATCCAAAAATCTCCATATTAATTCTTGATAGACTTTCCTTATATTTCAACCCAAATCTCAACTTCCTCTTTTGATTTATTAATTGGGCTTTCAATTAATAAACTCCTTGGGCCTAGCCCATTAATTAATTAATCATAAGATCAATTAAAAAGTCCAATTAATTAATTCAAGCACAAGACTTAATTAATTAATTAATTCCATCATGGATCAATATCCAATATTAATCCACATAAGGCCCAATCCGAAATTGGCCATGCAATACATACAACTGGAAAACTTATTCAAGTTTGTGTGTGACCCCTTAGGTTCATTCGAAAGCTAGCAGTGAGACCATTTCCCAAACGGCTCGGTAATCAATTAGACAATTATTACCTCAATTAATTATTATGCCAAATAATTAATCTTGGTCATAAACTAACCACCAATTAATTCATGACTCTCACAGATTGAGTTCGATGTCTAGCAACGTCGACTCAACCCCTAGATTCAAATGATTATAACAGACCTCTCCTGATCACGATCGTAGCATGTGTCTCATCCTTCTGTCAGATCTTCCGATTAAATTTAGGATTTGGTTGCTAGTCGAAATCCTACTAATTTAATCATATTGACTATGTCAATTGGTGAATGACGACTTTTGTCAACTAAGCAAGGATCACACACCTTCTTATTGACTTGCTTCGGCCGAAGACTTCTAGTCAAGTCATTCCCAAGACAGCATAGGAGATTCACTAATCAAACGATTAGAGACAGATCCCATCTTGGAACCGCCTGCCAAATCGCATGACCAGACTACACCCAAAATAGCCCATTATGTGATTATCCTGTAATCATGAACTAGATGAAAGTGCAGTGGGTCATGCATTTGAACAACCGCGATCCCTCAAGTCATGAGGATCACCACATGCCTACGTGACCGTGGAATTTTATATTCGACACGTCCACCAATATGAATTTTCACTGGGGTTGCTCAATTCACCATCTGCGATGTAAACCCTCATACGTTGCATAGGTTCCCAACCAATACCCATGGAACAAGATACATTCCTCCAAGGAAATGCAACGTACAAGCAAGTCTTAACGAGTCATTGATATCCCTATCTCAATGACTCTACGACTTGGAACTATTTTAAGATTACAGCCGTTCGAGTACATCCCATGATCACCATCCAATGCGTGACCGTACCCATAGATCTATGTAACCCAAGGGACTTTATTACATACATGTAAAGACATACGATATATAATAAAGAAGATGCCATATAATAATAACGATTTATACAAGACTGTTCTCATAGTGTTGCCAAGTATTTGGCAACCAATTGGCTTGCCGGGCACCCAACACTAACAATCTTCCACTTGCCCTAAAGCCAGTTGCCCATGTATCTAAGGCACATCCTAGATGTCCTTCAAATACCTTTGGCTCAAGGGTTTGGTGAAGGGGTTTGCTATATTATTTATCGAGTCTATACGTTCCACTCGAACGTCATCTCTACGAATGATCACTCAGATACATTGGCATCACCTCTTTTGTTTGGATCTTTGATGAGACCTTGGCTTCCTTTGCTTTCGCAACAGCCCCATTGTCATCACTGTATCGCCATACATGATCAACAATAGATGGAATTACCCCAGCTCTTGGGCGTATTTCCTATCCAAACAACCATCTTAGCAACTTTAGTTGCCATGTACTCACTATCTATGGTGAGCTTAGCCGTAGTTTCCCACATAGAGCTCCACCAACGAGTACTAATATGTATCCGGATATCGACTTCAAGTCAACTATAACTGACCGAAGAACTAGAGTCTATAAAGCACTCAAGTTCGAATTCTCCCATTGCCATATATCAAGAAAACATCATTTTAGTCTTCCGAAGAAACTTAAGGATCGTTTCCATGGCAGTCCAAAGGTCAACCCTTGGATTAGCATGAGATCGGCTTTTCACATTCAGTGTATAAGTCACATCAGACATAATACATAGCATAGCATACATCTTTGTTTCTATTAGCAAACACATGATGTATGTGAGACATTTTTCCCATTTTCTTCTGATGCCTAATGTGACACCATCTTAGAAAGGCGAAAAACATGTCTCATTGGCAAGAATCCCCACTTGGATTCTTCCATGCTGAATCCATCAACATACTATCTATGTACTATGACTAGGAGAGTCCTAACATCTCATTGCTTCTATATCGGTATAACTATATACCTAGCACACAAGATGTCTCTCACAAGTCTTTCTTGGAGAATTGTATCGACAATCATCCTTTGATTGACTGCAACATCCCTACGTTGTTTCCAATGAGTAGGATGCCATCAATATATAGGACAAGAAAACGCAACCTTGCTCCCACTATCCTTCTTATACACATATTCGGTCTATACGTACTTTGACGAATCCATACAACTTTATAGTTTCATCAAAAAGTATATTCCAGCTTCGGGAAACTAGTTCAAGTCCAAAATTGAACATTTTTGAGCTTACACACTTTGTATTCGCTCCCACTAGATGTAAAGACTTTCGGCTGCGCTACTCTTCCTCAATATTTCCATTGAGAAAAGTAGTTTTACATCTATCTGTCAAATCTCCTAATCGAGATATGCAACATTTGACAAGAAGTGTTCGAATGGATTTTGGCATCGCTACTGGCGAAAAAGTTTCTCTCATAATCAATTTCTTGCTTTCGAGAATAACTCTTCCCCACGAGGCGACCCTTATAGGTTACTACCTCTCCATCTACCCCAAGCTTTCGCTTATAGACCCAATTACAGCCGATAGGCCTAAAGCCTTCAGTTGGGTCTACCAAGGTCCATACCTTGTTTGAGTACATAGAGTCCATCTCGAATCTCACAGCTTCTTGTCAATTTCCCGAATCGATGTCAAACATCGTCTTCCCATAACACTTTGGATCAACATCCAAGAGAAGTTCTCCTTGTTGCCTTTCAGCAAAAGATTAAACCTATCAGGTTATCTCGAGACCTTTGGAGATCTCCTTGGAGTTTGTGTACTTAAAGTAAGTGGCATCGTCTAGTCCTCAACCATTGTCTTTGTGAGAGCTTGTGGTTTATGAGTTTCCTCAAGTTCTATACTTGTGCCATCTATAACTAAGAGTACCCTTTCTAAAAGGGTGGCATCACGAGAAACAAATACAGTTTGTTCCTTCAAGCTATAGAAATAGTATCCATACTAATCTTTTGGATACCCCACAAATTTACATACAGTGGATCTCGAATCCAACTTATCTCCCACTAACTGCCTGACAACAGAGCACCCCCAATACCTTAAGTATTTAACATGCGCTTTTCTAAACCACATCTCAAATGAGGTTTCAGGCACACTTTAAGACGGAACTTTAAATATATATGTGCAGCAATCTCCAAGGCCTAGCCCTGGAATGATGATGGTAAGTCTATTAAACTCATCATGGACCGAACCAATCCATCATTGTTCGATTTTCACGCTCAGACACACCGTTAGATGTGGCGTTCTAAGCGGAGGCCATTGTGAGAGAATTCCAAATTCTTTTAGATAGTCTGTGAACTCACTGGATAAATATTTTTACTTCTCAATCAAATCAAAAAGCTTTAATATTTCTACCAGTTTGCTTCTCTACTTCATGTTTAAACTCTTCTCAAAAGATTCAAACTTGTATCTCATAAGATACATATAACCATACCAAAAACCATTGGTAAGTTATGAAGTAGCAACAGTTCACTCATTAGACCACATACATCCAAATGGACCGAGTCCAAGGCGCCGGTGGCATGTTCCATTTGGCCTCCAAATGGTGATTTGGTCATCTTTCTTTTAAGACAGAATTCACAAGTTGGCATGTCTTCTAAATCTCCAAGATCTAGTAGACTAGCTAACTTTCTAATTCTATCTTTAAAAGCATGTCCTAATCTTGCATGTCACATGTATGTGTCAGGTAGACAATTAGACTTACGTTTGCTCACATTGTTACTTTGTTGAATACGCATAGTAGAAATACTTGGAGAAAATATATAAATCAAATGTTAAACTTGCTTCCAGAATTAACCAAAGAACATAGACAACCCTTTGTCTTTAATTGATAAATAATATCCCTCTCTATCCAAAACAGAGATAGAGATAATGTTCTTTGTTAAATCTAGAATAAAATAACAATTATTTAATACTGTTTCTACTATCTATCTCTAAGTAGACGTCCCAATTGCTATGGCAGCTACCATTGCTCCATTCTCCAGCCTTAGGGTAATCTCTACTATACTTAGAGATTTACTTCTTGTCATCTCTTGTAAACCATTACAAAGATGAGCACCACAACTGGTGTCTAATATCCAAGAAGTAATGTTAATCAAAAGATTAACTTCAACAAATAACATACAAGCACTAGTCTTCACAGACTTTGCACAATTCCTCTTTTAAGTGTCCTTTAGAACCATAGTTGTAACATACGCCACTAGTTTACGTTCTCTAAGAACTCTATACTAGTCGGCAGAATTAGGACCAGAAAGCTAAGTTCGTTTTATAAGATACATGCGAGTGGTTTCTTAATTATTAAGAATTAGGCGTATAGATAAATTAGCATTCAGTTCTAATACGTTATACACATATATCATGGACTTGTAATAATATGTGTGCTCCCACTATTTTATTCGAATCCAATCACCCTCATGAAAGAAAACGAGAAAATAGACATCTTCTTAGTGGGCTTGAGATCTAATCATAACCATCATACACCCCGAGAACACGAGCCCATATGATGTTTACAACTAGTAGACTCGTCCGTCCTTCCACAACTCTTTTGTGGTTCTTAAGATAGTTTCGCCTCACCTTTCATATATACCCCGAGAACACGACCCCATATACTAATCAGTGTTAAGTCTAACCCACCAAATTATCGTAACTAATAAACCCATCCAAATGTCCCACGACTCGTAGCCAACACTTGGACTAGCGTATTCCTACGGGCCTGTAAAAAGTCTTAGTAGACCACAGCCTTCTAGGCACCATACCCGCCCCTACGACTCGCAGTCGACGAATATGGTCTTCGCGGCATTTCACATGTTCTACTAGTGGAGGAAGGCAGGGTATAACAAAACTTTCGGTCTTGTTATTCCCATTCTAGACTTAATATTTAAAAGAGGGAATTTAACATGCAAGGTCTCATCTGTTTTAGCGCTTAATCTCATCCTAGAGTGATCATGCAAAACATATCACATAAAAGGCATAAGAAAAAACCTAAAACTAGCATGCTCGATAACGGTAAATAAAAGCATATCACATAATAGCATGCCAACATATGAGATATCATAAGCATTAAATTTACCGAGAATTTTAATAATCATTTCAATTTGTAAGTTCATGCGTTTCGAAATAATTTTAAAAAATTATACAATTTAAAAAAAATTAGAACCTAGAAAACATAGGCCCAATGGGCCAGGGGCCGTGCGGGCTGCTGCGCACAGCTCAGCAGCGCAGCTGCCTGCACAGCAGCCTGCTTGGCTGCCTGCACAGCAGCCTGCGTGGCGTGTGTCTGCCTGCACAGCAGCATGCGTGTCTGCCTGCGCAGCAGTCTGCGTGGGCACAGCAGCCTGCATGGCTGCCTATGTGGCTGCCTGCATGTCTGCCTGCACAGCAGCCTGCGTGGTAGCCTGCATGTCTGCCTGCGCAGCAGCCTGTGTGGCGCATGCGAAGCTGTCTGCGTGGTGTCTGCACAGCTGCCTACGTGGCACCTGCGCAGCTGCCTGCGTGGCGCCTGACTCGATGCAAATTATTTTCCCGTTTTCTTTTCAAAACCATGCAACAAACAATTAAATTGATTAAACAAAATTCATAAAACAGAAATATAAACCGATACAGGCTAACTTTATATCGATTCAGCATATAAAAAGGCTCTGATACCACTGTTGGGATCGCATAAGCCCCATGAGTAAAACCTCGCAGCGGAAGCAACAGTTTAAAATTTTAATACGAGTTCACTCAAAAGCCAATACATATGCTAAATCGAATTAAAGCGCGAAAACAATAAATACAATTATACCTTTTTCGCTTTCTTAAGTATCGGTTTCTATCTACGGCCTTTTTCATATCCCTTTTAATACCAGTTGATATTTTATAGCCTTCTCGTATTCCCACGATCATCAAAAACGCCGGTTCAAATTCTATAGCACTTCTCAGCAATTTAGCCTGCGTGATCAACCGAGATCTCTAGCACCCCAAGTGTTGTGCCTCTAAGCGTTGTATCCACACCTTGAACGTTTTCCTCGCTAAAAACAATCGTGCTAGCGATTCGTAATTATGTTGCTTCGGCCGAAAACTTCCAGTCAAGTCATTCCCAAGACAGCATAGGAGATTCACTAATCAAACGACTAGAGACAGATCCCATCTTGGAACCGCCTTCCAAATCGCATGACCAGACTACACCCAAAATAGCCCATTATGTGATTATCATGTAATCATGAACTAGATCAAAGTGCAGTGGGTCATGCATTTGAACAGCCGCGATCCATAGGGAAACATGAGGATCACCACATGCCTACGTGACCATGGAATTTCATATTCTACACGTCCACCAATATGAATTTCCACTGGGGTTGCTCAATTCACCATCCGCGATGTGAACCCTCATACGTTGCATAGGTTCCCAACCAATACCCATGGAACAAGATACATTCCTCCAAGGAAATGCAACGTACAAGCAAGTCTTAACGAGTCATTGATATCCCTATCTCAATGACTCTACGACTTGGAACTATTTTAAGATTACAGCCGTTCGAGTACATCCCATGATCACCATCCAATGCGTGACCGTACCCATAGCTCTATGTAACCCAAAGGACTTTATTACATACATGTAAAGATATACGATATATAATAAAGAAGATGCCATATAATAATAACGATTTAAACAAGACTGTTCTCATAGAGTTGCTAAGTATTTGGCAACCAATTGGCTTATCGGGCACCCAACACTAACTATATCTTCTCAACCTATGTGATTTCTGTGTAGTTGAGATCAACATATATTGTCAGCACATGCAAATTAAGCACACAAAGTCATATTTACAAGTTATTTATTAAGAACAGCAAAGATCAAATTTATATAAAATTTAATATATCATTGACATTTTAGTTGAGCGGCAAATTTTCAATTTTTTTATAATTGTAATGTAACAAATTCACATCTCATTGAAAATGCTGCATTTGTCATCTTGTATGATTTGGAATGGATAATTAATATATCATTTACATGGTAGTTTAGCAGCAATTGTTTTATTTTTTATTTTAATTTAACAAGTCCATATCTCGTTGAAAATGTTAAGTTTGTCATTTTCATCTAATGGGATATTAATATATTTGCATGTTAGTTTAGCGGCAATTTTTCTAATTTTTTTATTTAAATGTAACGAATTTATATCTTATTGAAAATGTTAAATTTGTTGTTTTTAAAGATGTACGATAAGTGGCGGTGATCAATTTAAAATATATAATTCAATATAAACTAACTTATTTCTAAGTATGCATGTTTGTCAATCACTTGCACACAATTATTTGGTGACTGGGTTACAACTAGTCTTTTAATTATAACAGGGATAAAGCGATTTTCAGTGATTGCTTGCTAAATTCACTTAAACTTATTGAGAGAAATCGAAAATGCTAGTCCGAATTTGACCAAATTCAAGTGTTTTAGTGCCCCATTGTTTCTAATAGTGACTTAAAATACTTAATGCAACACCCTCCATCAGATTGATTAAACAAAACAGTGCCCGCATGGGCAGCCCAGTTGGTCACAGAAGGGTGAAGTTTGGACAATGACCAAGGATCGAGTCCCACCAGCGGCAGTGTGAGAGCAACCTCTCAAGTGAGGGGGGCTCCTTGTGCGCAGTGAGCACTGGTCTAGCCCCTGGTTACCATGATTTATTCCTCCCATATCTCTGTCGGGCCGGGGCATGGGGGGCCCTTGGGGTTGGGGATTCAACCTTTGGACGATTAAACAAAACAGTGAGTAAAAGAGTGTGTACCTAGTGATTGAGACTAAACACCAAACTTATTTTCAATTAAATTAGAGACGGCAGATCTCTATTGTCAAAATCTTAACTTATTTAAGAAAAAGATGGCGCAGTTGTTTAAATCATACAGTATGCAGTCTTAAATATGATTGAAGCATGATATAATTAATCACTACCGGCCAATACAATGCTACTTTTAAGTCGGACAATGATCAACTTATAATATTTAGTTTAATAGATATTAATCTTGTTTTCTATTATACTGATTAAACCGTTGAAATTGAGTATCAGAAAGCGAATTGTTTACTTAATTTTAATTAATGTTTCGGATATTTTATTAATGGAAAATGGAACATTTTCGGATAATTTTAATATACGTCGTGAGTAGATTAATTTGATATACTTACGTTTTAACATTTAAATAAAAATGAATGAGAAATTAGTGCATAAAGTGAGTCACTCAAATTAGAATAATTGTGAATGAAATAATTAAAATGAGTTATCGCACAAAAAAATAAACAAAAAAAAAAAAAGGTTTTAATAAGCTTTATGTTGAGATAGTAGTTTGTGTATCGCCTGACATGGCCGACTTGGCTCGGGGAAAGTTATGCTTGGGCTCAAATATTCTTTTATGAGGGAATAAATTTGAATTTAAAATTCAAATTATTTCTATAATTTTAATTTAATTCTCCATTAATTTATAACAGTTGGATGGCGTCTTAATGCGTGTGATTATTGTTGTTGTGCTATCAAAGGCTAGGATTGCAAGCGATATGGTGCACTCGGTCCACATATACTTGTTGGACAAAAAGATACATGTTCAGACTTAAATGACATTATATTAAAGTTGAATTGGGTTTTGTTCAGACAGTGTCTTTGGGGTGAAAGTTAAATGAAAAAATGTGTATATTAGCCCACATTTAGTCCTCAGAAATTCGAGTTCAATCATTGATTCACTCATTCCTATTCTTTCATTTTCACAAAAGGATTAATGCATTTTTATAAAATTTGAGAGTTCAAAATAAGTTTTGTTAGGCAGTTTTCCAAATTTGTAGTGTTACTATTTTAAAATATTAATTGTTAAATATTGAAGAATGGTTGTCATAACGCTTAAATGTCGAGAGCATTATAATTTCATTTCTAAGACATAAATTGAAATTCGAGATTCGACTTTAAATATTTCAAGGACACTAGTCCCAAATGTTTACACAAAATATTTCTAATATAAACTATATTGATCTAAGTTAAACTATATATTTCTCTTCTTGAATTTTGTATTACATAGTAGGTCACTCATTTCATGGAAACTTGAGTACATGTCCTCTTCAATAGAAAATTTATTAAATGACTTAATTTTTCAAAGAATTGGATATATTAATTGAAAATTCTATATCATGTTGGGTCAAACAGACCCAATATAGTATAAAAGATCGATTTTGTGAGGTGAAAGAGTCTGTATCATAATTTTACTTATATTTTAAATTGTATATCTCAAACAAATACAAGAAGTAGATTTTGTTGAAGCACTCCACACGATCAAATGAATTAAAATGACAATCAATTCACAATGTCAAAGGAGTCCAAAATAGATAAATGAATATATTCGTTCATAATTTGACTATAGGAGAACTACTGATTTTTTTAAAAAAATAATTGGCAATTTCTATTGAGAAATGATTGATAGAAGAGCGTTGATTAAAGATGATTCTTGATAGGTCATCCTCAACGAGTAAATTCCATTGGGTAATACATTGAAAAAGTCATCATTTATGATGTAGTGGAGAGGAGGGTTTTCTTTTTAATGATAAGAGAAAAAAAATTCAATCATTATTCGGTGCGCATCGATTAACTTCACTCTTATTATAAGTCTTATATAATAATTTGCAAATTACTTAAGAATGTAAACCAACTCCATTTTGTCTATACTCACACTCACGAGGTTAAATATGCAATTTTTTTAAAGGAGAATCAAACTCGTAACTGATATTTCAAACCTTAGGTGGGCAACCAACTCAACTAGACTGGAGTTGCGAAAGAGAACTTGACCTATATGAAAAAGAGACAAGTTCTATTGTTATATTGTGAACTAGGTCCATATATAAGTGACCTAATAGTTGAGGTGAGAAGTAATTTGATCCACTTATATTTGAAATTTTTGAGCTTTGATTGATTCATTCTTAGAATTAAATAAGAACTTTAACTTTTGACAAATTCAACTTCATTGAATCCCAAAAGATTTTTGAAGTGGATAATTTATTTTGGTGGTGTGAACCTAAGTAGCTAATTAATTCATTAACCTCATAAGAAAATAAAATAGTGAACAAAGTATACATATAAGAGAAATCTTACACGCACGCGTACAGACCTTCAATTTTCATTTTCTGATGCATGTGAATGAATGAAGGATCAATCAATAAAGAAAATCGTTCTTAGTGGAATAACATTAAAGGAAGCAGATGACATTATGAGGGACATTAACGGTAAGATGTAAAGACTTTTTAATTTGTTGACAAAGATATATATGTCCTTCAGATAATGCTATTAACCCCTTATTACATCCTTTGCATTGGGTTCTAAGAAAAGAAATGGAAGATATTATTATTAATAGTCTTTTAGTTTATTTTCATTTTTTTTCTTTTGACCAAAAGAAATTATGGCATTTCATTTCAGACCAAAGTACCTGAGAAATAATGAAAAGAGGAGGAAAAAGCAAAAATGAACGCTGTTGCCGGGGATTGAACCCGGGTCACCCGCGTGACAGGCGGGAATACTTACCACTATACTACAACAACTTGGCTGTACACAACTCAGCCCTTTTAATTTATGACCACCATGCATGTTTTTCAGTAACTAATTAAATATTGGACCTAAAGGAGGAGTATCAGAAAAAAAATCATTTCTCTAAATAGTAACTCTATTCTTGTATTGAGTTGTAGTTAAACTGAACTAGTATTACATATAAATACATTCCAAACAATTTAGTTTTCTAATTATTCGTATTTTTATTTAATCTTTTGATTTTTTAAATTTTAAATTCTAAGTTTTGTTGCAGGTAGCAGAATAGAGATCAGGGTGAAGATGGATGGGATCGGTTCAAGACTCACATATCAGATTATGGTTTAATTGTGATCAAATCGATAAATGTCATAATTACATTATAACTAATTGCTTAAAAATAAAGGCTAGATAAAATAATAAAATAAAATAAAAATATGCAACAAAAATAAAGAGAAACAAAATCAGTCATTAGAATTTATACATCCAGCAAATGACAAATTCAATAAAAACTACCATAAATATATAAAAGTAGAAAGCCAAAATCAATTATATAAAAATCCTAAAAAAATTGCCTAAACACCAGAAAAAGAATCACATGTTTCTTTATTCACAAATACAAATTATACGAAATATATATCTAGGGAATAAAATAAAGATTCTTGGCCGAACTTTGCACGAATTTTGAGGTGGCTATCTTTGTTAACGTTTTTTTTGAGTTAGAATATAGAAATTTTTGGGAAATACGTAAAGTTACGCAGATTCCTATAAAATTAATAAGATGATGTTAAAGATTGAAGAAGCAGCGGAAGCAGAAACGTGAAGAACAAAGAATTTCATTGTATTCAGACGGAGTGTTTGAGAGAATGTGTTAGTTACAACCGTTCAAAGGGAAAGACAAAAATATATACTCCTACAGTCCTACTCTCTTAAAAATATAAACACGCTTCTAGTATATAAACAGAATAGAAACTTATGTTGGGAAAAATCTTGGAGCGTAACGGGCGGTGTTTATGAAGATGCAATATAATGATGAAATGTCGAGGTACGGGATACCCGAGTTCCTTAAGACAATATTGCCCCGCTCTTGGTGGTTACGGTTTTACGGCAATTGTCTCCCAAGATACAAAGACATCGTCTCGATAATAGTACCACTACAAATTACCGAGTCTAGCGAACAAATACTTGTTCCAAACTCTCTCGATGGACTCGTATGAATAAATGCATATATAGACATTTAATATGCAAGACTTATTCTTAAACTATTAATTTAATATTTAAGAATATCCAAAGTACTCAAATTAGTACTAAAAAGTTCTTAGAATAATATTCAAGAACTTTAAGAATATTTTAAATGCTTAATTTAGCATTTAATATTCAATACTATTCTTAAAATATTAAAACTAATATTTAAGAAATAAAAGAACTTTCAAAATACTCATATTAGTATTTTAGAGGAAAAGGAGAGAAGATAAATGATATCTTTGGTGTGATTTAATTCCACAAATGGAGGGTCTATTTATAGATAATGAAGAGTTTTGGGTCAAGAGTTGCAACTTTCCATAAATCGTAGGAGAGTTATGTCCTTTAGACAAAAGTTACAACTTTTCATAAATTGTAAGAGAGTCATGTCCTTTAGACAAGCACCCCTCCATCAAACCTCCAAAAGTTGCACACATTCAAAACATTTATAAATTATGTTTTGACCCCAAAACTTTTCAATCTCGAACGTCCTTTCAAATTGGTCCCTCAATTTTTCGACTTGAACATTTTAGTCCTCAAACTAAATGAACTTTCTTTCATACAATCGCGGCCGTCGATTGTATGATTTGTTGATCATTTAATTACTTATGAACATATCGAAAAATCAATTCCAACTATAAATAACGTTTTAAGTGATTCACTTTGTTAATTAATTTCTCATTCACCTGAAATCGGATTTGAGTAATTAAATACTCTAACTTTATCTACTCGAGACGTAGAATAATTAGAGCCAAAGACATTCCACTTTCGACATACGAAAGTCACTTAAATCTTTACATAAATCGTGCTAAAACACAATTTACTCAATCAAGATTTCCAACAACTTATACTCTTAATACTCCCCTCAAGTGGGTGGCTTGTATAAATCAAAGACACACAATTTGCTAAGAAGATAATCAAACTGTTGTCTCCCCAAAGCCTTCATCAACAAATCAGCAGGTTGTTCTTGTCTCGCAATATAAGAAGTAGCGATAACTTTGCTTTGAATCTTCTCCCTTATAAAATGGCAATCAATCTCGATGTGCTTAGTTCGTTCATGATAAACAGGATTAGCAGCGATATGTAATGCTGACTTGCTGTCATAATATAATTGCACTGGTTCATGTTGTTTAATCCCCAAATATTTTAACAGACTAATAAGCCAAACAATTTCACTAATAGTTGTCGCCATAGACCGGTATTCAACTTCGGCTGATGATCGTGAAATGACTTTCTGTTTCTTAGTTTTCCATGACACCATAGAGTCACCAATTTGAATCGTAAACCCACTTAAGGATCGTCTCGTCATAGGACATGACGCCCAGTCCGAATCACAATAACCTTTCAGCTTGAAATCTCCCCATGAAGCCATTAGAAGTCCCAATCATGGTCTTCTTTTGAGATAGCGCAACACCCGGAACATTGCATCCAAATGTCATTTTTTCGGTTGGTGCATGAATTGGCTGAACACTTGAACGGAATAGCTGATATCTGGCAGTGTCATACACAAGTAGATCATCTTTCCCACCATTTTCTGATAATAAGAGACATTTTCCAGCAGTGGATCATCGTCCTTTGATGGCAATCCTTCATCAAACTCGGCAGTAGTTAACTTGGTGTTCTGCTCCATTGGAGTATTGACAGGTCTGCATCCAAGCATTCCTGCATCTGAAAGCAACTCAAGAACATATTTTATTTGATTCATATAGATCCCCTTATGTGATCTAACAACTTCAATACCCAAAAAGAATTTTAAGGACCCAAGATCCTTCATATAAAAAGTATCATGTAGGTATGTTTTTAAATCACTTATCAAAGCATCACTAGATCTAGTGACCAAAATATCATCTACATATACAAGCAAGATGACAATATCATTTTCTTGGATCTTAGTGAAAAGAGAATAATCATTTAAAGATTGCTTGAATCCAGCTTTATGCATAGCATCAGTGAATTTCACATTCCACTGTCTACTTGCTTGTTTGAGCCCATAAAGGGATTTAAGCAATCTGCATGCCTTACCCGAATCTTGCTTCTCTGACATATGAGTTCTAAAACCCAATGGCATTTTCATGTAAACTTCTTCTTCTAAATCTCCCTGCAAGGAAGCATTAGTAACATCCATTTGATATAGAGGCCAAGATTTATGGGCAGCTAAGGCTATGACAGTTCTCACAGTCACTTGTTTAGCAACTTGTGAGAATGTGTCTGTGTAATTCAGCCCTTCTCTTTGATTATATCCCTTAGCTACCAATCTTGCCTTATGTCTTTCTATACAACCATCTGAATTATACTTGATGGTGTATACCCATCTACAACCAATGGGCACTTTTCCTTCAGGTATATCAACTACTGCCCAAGTCTTATTTAGAACAAGAGCTTGGATCTCAGTTTCCATTGCTTTCCTCCATTCCTTATGCTTAACAGCATCATTATAGGATTTAGGAATAGCAGTATCAATAGATGACAAAAACGATTGATATGAAGGACTACACATGTGATAAGAAACCTGATTACCAATATGATGATCAGTAGAACATACTTGTGAAGAAACATAACCTTTAGACCAAATGGGAGGATGTATGATTCTATTGTATCTCCTTAACTCATCATCAGTTTGTATTTGGTTGTTAATATCATTATGTACAGTTTGTGATAACATCATCTTCTTCAGAATTTAAATAGGGATCAATGAGATCATCATAATACTTTTGAGTTTCCAAGTTAGAAAAAGTATGAGAACCAAATTTAGACACCTTAAAAGGAAAAATATTTTCATGAAAAAGCACATCCCTGGATATTAAGAATGAATTGTTATCCAAGTCCAAGAGTTTGTATCCCTTTTGATTGCTAGCATACCCTAACAGAACACATGCTCTAATCTTGGTTGGAATTTGTCTGTTTGAGGTAAAATCTATGCATAACATAAACATCCAAAAACTTTCAAATGAGAAACTGGAGGATTGTGTAGAATAAGGTGTTTTCTCTCCTAACAAAGGTGTAGGAGTCCTGTTAATTATGTAAGTGGCAGTGAGGATATAGTCACCCAAAAATCTAATAGGTACACATGATTGAAATTTAAGTGCCGTAGCTACATTCAAGATATGTCCATGTTTTCTTTCAACCACCCCATTTTGTTGAGGTGTATATGGACAAGAACTTTGATGCACAATGCCTAAAGAATCAAAATAAGTTCTACATTCATGTTTAAAGAAATCCCAAGCATTGTCTGTTCTAATTTTCTTAATCTTGGTATTATAATGATTTTGGATAAAGCGGAAGAATTTTTGGATTATAGGTAGCATATCAGACTTATACTTCATCAAAAAACTCCAAGTAGACCTGGAATAGTCATCTACGACAGTCAAAAAATATCTCTCATTATTGTAAGTTGGCTCTTTATATGGCCCCCATATATCCAAATGCAAAAGTTCAAAACAGTGTGTGTGAGACTAGTTTTATCAGGAAAACAGATCTAGCATGCTAAGCTAGAGGACAAATATTACAAAGATTACTATCCTTCCAATTTTAATTCCTAATTCAGGCATGGAACTAAACATGTTGTAAGACATATGACCAAATCTTAAGTGCCAAAGAGTGGCTTGATAAAAAAAAACAATCAGTTTGTGTTGTAACATTATTCCCAACAACATATCTATTGTTTTGAGAAGCTGGAGTCTCTAAGTAGTATAGGCCATTCCTATGTTTACCAATCCATTTTGTATCTCCAGTCCATAGGTTATGTATCAAGCAGAAATGGGGATATAAGCCAATGAAACCATTAATATCTTTGGCCAGTTTAGATATGGATAAAAGGTTATACTTAAAATCTGGCACATATAACACATCATCTAAAATGAAATCCTTAGTAAATTGAACTTTCCCAATGTGTGTTACTTGACTGCTACCCCCATTAGGTAAATTGACAAAAGTGGATTTAACAATGTTAGTTTATAGAGGCAGTAAAAGCAGATATTGTACTTGCCATATTTGTTAAAGGGGTATCAGTTTGAGGATTGTTGCTGTTATTGTGGTTATTTAGAAGACCAAGCAGTTGATGATATTGTTGAGGAGCAAAAGTCAAGGGTTGTGATTGATTTTGGTTGGCTGCAGAGCTTTGTACTTCATTGTCACATTGTGATTGTCCTTGATTTGCATGATAGGATTGGTTGTTATTTCCTCTACCAACTAATCTTCCTCATCTACCACCTCTATTGCTTTGGCCTCCTCTTCCACCCCTCCAATTTGGAGGATAGCCATGGATTTTAAAACATATAGCCTTGGTATAGCCAATGCCTTGACAATGTTCACATGTGAGGGTATCTTTCTTCGGGCCAGATTGATTAGGCTGAGTTGTGGAGAGAAAAGCAGTAGGTGCTTCCGGTGTGGGTAGATTAATTCCCTTTTGTGTCTCCTTATTTCTTACAAATGAGAACACCTGGCCATGACTTGGTATAGGAGACATCATAAGGATGTTGGAACGAGTGCTACTATAGCACTCATTCAGTCTCATCAGAAATTGCATAACCTTCAAGTGATTGCAAAATTCAGTGTATTCTTTTGAAACTACTGCTGATGGAGATGGAATCAATGATTCGTACTCGTCCCAAAGTTGCCGTAATTTGGAGTAATAAGTGGTGACCGTATTGCTCCCTTGGGTGATGGTGTTGATTTCCCTGTACAGAACGTACATCCTCGCACTATTAATCTTGTCAAATCGCTCTTTTGTATCGCTCCATACAAGGTATGCCGAGTCACAATAAACCACTCCATGAATCACCAAGTTGGTGGTATCTGGGGAATGGCTTCAGTGGGAGATGATTCGGACGCTAGCAGAATTTAGATTTGTTGGATCCTCTTTACTTTCATCTGCGAACTTTGTTCCAAACCTTTGGAGTGTTTTTCCAAGACACTATGATCGAGACTTATAGTCTGGCTCGAAATGACATTACATATATAGAGAGAAAGCATCCTGGCATGGGACAACTTAATCACCGAGCAAGCGAAGAAAACGTAAGGGCGCGCGTTAGCAGTCAACTCGTCCTCCGAACTAACCCAAGAAAGAGTCTTCTCTTGATAAAGATTGTTGTATCTAAGATTTCACAAGTACATTGCATCTTTTCCATTGCAAAATTTGGAAATCGTCATCCGACGGACACTAGCAAGATCCATCGATGAAACCAATTTTGTTCTTTGCTTCTAGAGCCACAGTCATCTCTCTAATCCATACTTTATATTTCTCGGTCCCCTTCAGAACATCACTCACAAGAACGATATTGGGTGAATCGGATGGATGAATGTAAAGAGGACTATTAGAATCGATTGAATTTTTGGTAGCCATGATAAGAAGGATAGAGAGTTGGCAAATCTTGAATCGAAGAAGAGGGGAAAAAGGTCCCAAAAAATCAAGATTCAAAGCCTAAAAAGGAAAGAACAAAAAAACCCATGTAGAAACCAGACAATACTGTGTGTGAAGGATCGATCAATGCTGCTATGGAGATGGTTCTGATGCCATGTTAAGGGTTTAAGGTTTAAAAAAAAAGTGTGATTAGAGAATTTTCTCTCTCTAGATATTTCTCTCTAGAGATTCCTCACGTCCGACTCCAATCTTCAAAGGAAGTGCTTCAATTTTCTTTCTTTACATTAATATATTCATAGTAAGAATATATACATATAATAATTAGGGAAAAATGCAAAAAAGCCCCATGTGTTAATTCGAAAATGCAAAAAAAACCCATGTGTTAATGAAATAGGCTGAAAGCCACCTTGTGTTATTAAAAACTCTGCAAATAACACCCGTTCCGTTAGAAATTAACATGTTTGATGTTCACTCGCTAGTTGTGCAAAGATGGATGTTTTTTTATTGCTTTTCACATTTATTTACCTATAAATTTGTCCATTTTACCCCTCATAAATTATAAAAGTAGAATGCATTATTTTTACTTAAAAATCATATTTTCTTATCTCATTTCTCTTCACTCTCTCTTTCTAATTTCTTAGATGCTAATTTTTGAATTATAATTTTTTTTACACTATCATTTTCTTCCCTTATATTTTAGTACATTTTTTGTTTAATATTTTTTATTGCACCTCTTTTTTAGTGTGGGATGTCAACTCCTTCTAAGAAATCCACTTCCAGGAACGAAGAAAAAATGAATTTGAGAAAATTGTAATGCACCATTAACTAATGAAAAAAGACTATTATGGTTCTTTTTTGCATTGTGGTCTGTACAACATATAAAATATAAGAGAACAAATTGAAAAAGATGTTGAACTAAATGACATCAACACAAGTACCACATTATCATATCATATGTTTAAAATAAATTAGAAACATAAAATAGACAAAACATTGTGTGTGGCACCTTAAAACACGATAAATACCGAATCCAAACAAAAACTACCCAAACATCATCCAAAAAACTCCAACTTGACCACCATAAAACAGTACATCCATACAATCAAAAACATTATCCACCACCAAACGAGAAAATTCAACAATCATTTGACTGAGTTTTATCACTTACTCCTTGAAATGAGATGGAATTCTGAGAGGCTGAATAGGTGCAACACTCTCTTGAAAGTAGAAGACCTTGCCAAATTTGCTGCCTTTGGGAGAGAAGGTTGCATTCTTTTCCGGAGTTTTTCAAGAGTAGCAATTGATTGAGCCCTATAAGTCACTGGAGTAGCAAGACGTTGATTTGGAGTTTTCCTAATTTGGTGACTTTGTTGTTTTCTTACTCTTACTGTTGGAGGAATTAAAGATGAAGCATTTGGTACTCTTGGGTGAATAGATGATGAAGTCTGTGTCGTTTGTGTTACTTCATTTGATGTAGAATAAGGGGCCTAAAAATAACACAATCATAAATATATTAGTAATAAAATAAGACCATTTTCTGAAATCTTTCCTTACACAAAGAAAAGGTTATTTCACCTCCAATGATTGCAAAGGCGCTTCTGGAATTTGATTCTCCACAAACTTGTCCTCCCCGGCCCAACTTGGATGACAATTTCTAGCCAACTCTATTTGTTTATCTATTTTTTTAAGTATATTAGGACACACCATTCCATCATACTTCTCCATCCCAGCCCTTTTCACTTGAATTCTACTCATACACTTCCTCCTTATAGCCTCAAACATGTCAATGATCGGGAGTGTCCCGTGCTTTTTGTTTATTTTGGGTATGCCCCTTGTATTTGTATTTTTCCATGTAGATCATTCGCCGCTTTATCCAGTTGGTGATCATTTTTTGATATTTTTAGATACCTACCTGTTGGTTGGTTTAGGTTCCCCCTATCCGCACCGGGGCTTGATTAGGTTTTTTTCTGATGTGTTGGATAGCTGGGGCTTAGTAGGTATAGATTTGATCAGAGTACAGCTTGCTATGTGGTTGGTTTGTTTGGCAGGTACTTGCTGATTTGTTTTGGACTGTGATATGGGTTTACCTAGTGTAACCTCAGTTTGTTTTGTCTTTTGCCTGGGGTATGCCCCTTGTATTTTGTAGCTTTTTCATGTAGATCACTCGCCGTTTAATCCGGTTGGTGATCATTTAATGTTGTTTCTAAATATCAACCTGTTGGTTGATTTAGATTTTCCCATTACCCACCATAGGTTTAAACTAAATTCAATATGACTAGATGTGTGGGTGGGATGTTTTGGTAGGTACCCATTGAGATTTAGATTTATTTTACCTGGGGTATGCCCCTTATATTTTGTCTCATTTTCTTGTAGATCACTCGCCGCTATATCCGGTTGGTGATCAGTTTTTCTTATTTTTTAGATACCTTCTAAACGGTTGGTTTAGGTCTATTCCCATCACACCAGGCCTAGATTTGAGTATAATCTAATTCGAAACCAACTGATCATTTGGTTTTGGACTAGATCATACTCTGGCTTGTTGTGTGATTGGGGTTTTGTAGGTACCCGCTTGCTCTTATCGGAGCTTCTATCGTGTGGTGTGATAGACCCCACTGATATTTCATGTTTATCCTAGGCATGCCTTTGGTACTTGTAATTTTTTGTGGAATGATAATTTTTACCTAATTTCCAAAAAAAAAGATTGAAGAAGCAGCGGAAGCAAAAAACATGAAGAACAATGAATTCCATTGTATTCAGATTGAGTGTTTGAGAGAATGTGTTAGTTACAACCGTTGAAGGGGAAAGACAAAAATATATACTCCTACGTACTCTCTTAAAAATATAAACACGTATACTCTTAATAGATGTGTGTTGTTTTGTATATATTTTTTAAAATTGATTGAAGTTTCGAAAATATGCTAAATCAATAATGATTAGTTCATAAGTTATGAGGTTAAATATTATAAAATATGAAAAAGAAAAAAATATTAATCGAGTAAATAATTTATGATTGTATGAAAATATGGAAGTAGTGATTTATAGGTAATTATAGTAATAATTAAAAAGGTGAAGTTGAGATAAATTTAAATGAAAATAGTTTGTAGTGTGATTTGTCATGATTTTGTAATTTAGGATTATAAAAATGGCTTTAAAGAACATATTGCCCCATTTTTGTGAATCGTGACTGGGTGAGCAGTCTGACCACAATCAGTTTTGATCGATTTTTGAACAATACTGATCTTAAGGTTCGAATTGGACCGGCATATGTCTACGTCACCCAATCCATTAATTAAAACATTGACATTAAATAATTTTTCAAAATCTTGTCATATAAGCTAATGGTATCAACTTGAATTTGTCGGGTCAGGATATCCTTTCATCTAGAATTAAAATATATATTATTCTGAAAATTGTAAATTTTTTTGTATTTGTATGTCACATATGTGTCTCAAAAGCAATGTTATTGATAAAATAAAATAGTAATACACATTATGAAATGTTTAGACTCAACCAACAATGATAGTCAAGTGGTTTTTCTTTTACAATAAATTGATTCACAGGAAGATATTATAGTAAATACTAAATAGTTTGAGTAATCAAAAATTACAATTTTTATAATTATCTCATTATTGTCAAAGTAATACAATAATATGTAACTACAGTACCAAAAAAAATGTGAGGTGTGTTCCATCTTCTAGTCTATATGTTTAGATGTTGACACGTGTTAAAATATTTACACGTGTTGAATATCCCTTAATAAATATATTTGAGGATTACACTTGCCAAATATCTAAACACATGGAATAGAGAATGGAACACCAATTTATAATAGAAAATCCCATTCCAAAATTCCACCTATAATTTTTATATATATATAACTTAACCTGTTGGTTCTATTAATGTTGATGTAAATTTGGTTGTAATTGTGTAATTAATCTTTAAATTTTTATAAATCTAACACTCAAAATATGGTGAATGAAAGGAAGATAAAAAAAAATTGACTATTGTTCCTCTTAGTTCTTACAGCGTTTTACCAGAGAGCTATGATACTCAATAGGAAAAGTAATATATAACGTTTGCTTCAAAAATTGACAAGAAGCTCTTGTAGCTCAGTTGGTTAGAGCACCCGTTTAGTAAGCGGGAGGTCTTGAGTTCGACTCTCAACAAGAGCAAATTTGAATTATTACAATTTTTTTTTTTGTTCAGACAGTACAAGCATGGACTGACACATAAACCCCTTCCTTTTGTTTTACCAATCGATTCGAACGGAGATTAGTACGATGAGCAATACAACATTTTAATCTGATAACAAATAAAATATGACATCATAAACATAAACCATTATACTACATTGTTTTCTCTTTTCATCATTAACAACGTCGTATATTCTCCCTACAATCAGATGAACTAATCGCGATCGTTCAGACCATCCATCCAATTATTAACAATCGTCAAGCAGCAATTATACAGCTGCTGCATATTACATATTAAACATATACTGACTCTAATAAAAGCTAAAAATAGCTTATAGGTATACAACTGTCAGCATCCATGCAGATCCCTCCACCTGAGATAAACAAGACCAGCCCGATAATGCGTATAAGCTGCAGCCACAACAAGTACATGGAAAAGCTGGTGACTGTGCCCCGCTATATCAAATTTCCCAGGCATCCACCTCTCCGGAACCCTCATTGCATAAACCAATGCTCCAATACCATATAATGCCCCCATCAAGATTTCATATCCCGTGGTGTGGAGTGCCTCGGGCTGGTGCCAGAACAAGATAAGCTTATGTAAGACAGGTAAAGCACCGGAAAAGCCCATCCCAAAGAAAAGCCCGGCCCGAAAGTTGCGGTATTCGGGATTTTGGAATACTGGGAGAAGTGATACTACTATTGTGCAAATTCCGAGTAGAGTGATAAAGCCCATGTAGAGATTGCACAAGAATGGGTAGCACAGGAAGGAGTAGTAGACGGGCGGGTAAAACGATGTGGAGATAAGGGCAGCGATTCCGGCGTAGTCGAGCCTGAGCATAATGTAGGATAAGCGTTGGGAGTGACAGGAGAGTAAGTGGCACGCGCTGCTGGATAACAAGCAAAACATGGCCCCACCTAAGAAGGCGAAGAATGGCCAACGTGTGATTGGTCGAGCAATTAGTGGGGCGATTATGTTTGCCATGTCCTCCTTCATGCTACGCTGCAAACAATTGGATGATGTAAATCTTGATAACTAGTGATATAACTTCATTCATCGGCAGCAAAAACTCAGTCATAAGTGGCATGTTTTACTTACTCTAGTTATTTCTTTGATATTTAACGTCGATTTGCTGAAAAAAGAGCAGTTACAATGAAGTAATCTACTTGGACGATGTAAATATTCATTTTGGGATTCTCTCAGCAAATAGAAATTAATAAAATGATTGCATGACAGAAAGTTCCATATCAAGTTGGGTCAGGGGCATGCAAGAATTTAGCTTCCAATCTGAAAAATGTTTGTTTGACAGCCAAGATTTCTTAAGCTGTATTATCAAATGCAGCAGTGTTACAACCTAATTTTCCTATAAAAGTCAAGATGACCTAAAAAATCACAAATTCAACATGTAAAGGCCATTTCTGGTTCTTTCAGACAAGGTGTGAACTCAACAAGTGATGAAAAGATTTACAAAAGAAGCAATTATCAGTGTCTAGGTTATTTATTCAGATTCCGTAGGAAGTAATGTGATGTAATTTGCCTTTTGCATGTCTTTAGCGCACCACCAATAAGTTATAATAATGAGTAGTCAATAAAGGACCCAAGACTTCATTACCAAGATCAGTTTATAAGCACAAGAAAATGAACTTGTCGGGTGCTTAACAATGCTCTAAAGAATAAATCAACAAGTATCAGCTACTCAAGAAAATTATGACCGAAAAGGGGAAAACCAATTGAAGCAACTCCAATGGTTGTAGAAAACCAAGTGATATTGCATAATAGTTTTCATCAACTAGCATTAATAATTCAGATTATCTGTTATGTAAAAAGAAATCAAATGAACATCTTCATCAGTGACATCACTTGAATCACTATTTCCCGCACTCAACCAGCAGCAAGCAGTCTTGCATGACTTAACCAAAATTTGATACGTAAAAAAGTTATCTTTTAATTTCAAAATCTCAGACTAGCAAAAGCTTGCAAGTTTTCACCAAAAACAAATTTAGTCCATATATAATAAGCTTCAAGCCCATCATCATATCACCAGAAAGAAACTAATCTCAAGCCACAAACAGTATGGTCAATCGAAAGGGAACTATTATCATCTCATTTATTGGTTATGAAATTGTTTAAATTGGTTTTTCCAACTATTTAGGACCTTGGTACCCAATCGCAACCAAAAAATTATAATGAAGAAAGATATGATAAATACAATAAGCATAGGACAGAAAAACTGCACTTAGAGAACAGATTACCAGAACACAAATATCAGTGGTGTTGCCATGGGAAAGACTCTCTGGTAAACAGTTGGAGAGGAGTTCCATAATATGCCAATTAGACAATGAGGGAAGCAAGTCCATTGAATGAAATGAAGTTTTTAACTCCTCTCGAAGTCTATGCAAATCAGGCATATGTGGCAAGGATGGGAGACAGGTAATAAATTCCATCTGCAATTTTTGGAAATCGGCTTTTCTCAGTACATTGGAGAAATTTTTCAGTGCAGGAAGATCGACAACATTTGGAACCATGGTAGCCGTGTAAATGGTCAGAGCAAGGAAAAGGAAAAATCCTATCAAATGCCTGCAAAAGGCAATGACAATGAATCAAGGTTATTTGTTTATACAGGGTCAAATTGAACAGAACAAAAAGTAAAAGTTACGTTTTGAGTATGATATGAAACAAAATGAGATTGAATTCAATCCCTTTCATTTCCCCCCTCAAACTGACATCAATATTTCATTGAGTTACAGTTTTTAATCAATGACAAACTCCATAGGTACATTCAAAACCTCCTATAAAGCAAATTCCTGCATCCCCCTCCGGCCCTCCCCACACACACCCCTACAGGCTACAGCTGGTGCTTGCATGACCACGGTCTAATAACAGTAGCAAAGTTTGGTCACTTTCTTGACCTCGTTTTTCATATAAACTGTTATTCCCACAGCATATATTTGACAATATGTGTAAGTTCTGCTCCTCCTACAAGTTTGGAACTACAAAATTACCATAATCAAGCACCTGCCCCAAGAGAAAGAAAGAGACTAAAACTAACTAAAATTCAAGAATTTCATATAGAGCTGCAACCTCAAATTATTCATAATCAACATGCTATAAAACAATGATTTTTCCCCAAAAGAAAAGCATGAATGAAATTTCTTACGTCCAAACATTGAGAGTCTCATTGTGAATGGTGAAAACACTGAGCAAGACCTGCTTCAAAGGCCACTCAGCCCTGTAATGGCCATGAATATACTCATTGTCCTTCAAATATCCAGGCAATGAATGGTACTCCACCAGCTGGTACTTCACTTTCTTCCACAATCTCTTTCCTTTCCCATCCGTAGATGTAGATGATGAAGATGGCATCATCCTCTCACTCTCATCCGCAGATTTCCCCTCATCAAAATTCCCTTGCTTTTTACCCATTCTATAACCAATTCAATAACCACCGAACACAATAATCAGCAACAAAATCACGAAAACAACATGATCAATCAATAATTGAACTGTTTAAATTGAACAGTCAACAATTAATTAAACTTTTGATCATGCATAAACAACCACCGAACACAACAATCAGCAACAAAAAAAATCAATAAATTAACATGATTAATCGAAAATTGTAAATTCTAAGTGAACATTCAATATTTCATGAATTTCACAATCAGTTGATGATAGAAAAATACCTAAACAAAGGCAAAAATCAACACCACCGCCAAGAACTGCGATTATTCAAATCAATAATTATGGCTAGCTAGATTGAATAAATCGTGGGAAACAATTAAGAGCCGTGAAAATTAGGGAGCTAGTTAGGTCTTAGGGGCAAAAATCCAATCGGCTAATAAATGGTGCAATTAAAACCCAGCAATGATGTTTTTACATTTATAGACCAAAAAAAATGTTTATATTTTTAAGGTTTAGAGAAAGATGCGTAGATGCTGAGAAGAGATGATTTTTCTTCTTGTTGGTTTATTGGCTACGGATTTGCCACGATTTTTTTCTTGTTCAGCTACGAAAGGGCAAAAGCGTAGCGATTAAACTCATTAAATAATATAGAAAATTAATGAGATATTTGTGAGTTTTGAAGATACTTGCGTCGCATGGGGATGGGGTGCTTCGGTAATAATGAGAAGTAAGTTGACAAATTTAGTATACAATAATCCTTTATCAAAGTATGCTGAAATGGTAAAAGTTTCGACTTTGGCCGGATGTATTATTAGTTTATTTAAAAAAAAAAAAATTAGAGAATGTTTCTTTTTGTGTGATGAAACAATATATATATATATATATATATGTTTTGTTGTGTGTTTTTTTTTTTTATTTTGTTGATGAATATGATAATTGGTCATATGTGAAATGATTGAAAAGTGATTAATTGATAAATTATATTGGATTTGATGAGATAGGAAAGTTAAAAATGATAAATAAAATGGGAAGAAAAAGTGAGGGCAAAATGATGTAAAATATGATTATGAAAAATGATATAAAAATTATTGGGATAGTAATAAAAATAAAAAAGAAAATTTTTTGTTAAAAATAGTGTGTATTTTCATCGTCAAACAAAAACGAGAATAAAAAAGGTGGAATTTTACTTTTTACTTTGCATTTACGTTTTCACAAAAACAACCTTGATTTCAGCCAGAAATAATAGGAATTGTGTGTTATTTTCATTTTATATTTTCACATTCATTTCCATGACATAGTTTGTAAGCGAATTTTGTTTTTTTAATTGATCAATCTCAAATATAATTCACTAAATTAGTTGTAAACTTGATTAAACTATCTGTAGTTCTACTTAAAATTTTAATATTCTTGTTGATTAGTTTATAGTCCAATGAATTTATAATTTTGGAGGAGAATATAAATTTTAGGGAAAACTGCAAAACAACATCCCCAAATAAACTTTTCATCCAAAGTATCATAATAAAAAATTTCAACCCATAAAACTAATTCTACCAACTTTTCTTTACCAAAAGACCAATATTTAGTGTTAATAGTTTAGGAACTTAACTGCCTTAGTCTTTCAGATTAAACACTATTATTAATTACATCTTGTATAGAGATTTATTTACCAAGAAAATTATAGTGATAATTGATATTGATTATAAGTTTACTACTAACTATTTAGAATTTTTGAATCTTATTTGTAATATTTAGAAAAGTATTTACAGATAACTACCATATTAAAATAAAAAAACTAAATTACATAAAATATTTAAAAAGTATTTTACATTGAAAATAAAATTCATATTGTTGGATTTAACATTTGAATTTTTTTAAACAACATATACCCATAAAAAATGATTAACTATTAATTACTAATTAAATGGTAATTTAATTTTAAAAAGTTGTTAATACTAACTTTTGGGTTTTTAAATTTTGAAAAATTTGTAATATGATGTTTTGAGAGTGAAAATTATTTTGAAAATTTTTGAAAATTATTTGTTTGCGTTCTTTAGATATAAAAATATATTCATAATAAGTGTCTAAAGATTCATAGTGAACTTTGATGGGAATTTCTCTTAAATCAATAACGCGTCGACATATGCACATTTAGATGCTATGACCGTACTATTACAATTCACGAGGATTAGCTGTTAGGCCATCTCCAACCCAAAACTCTAATTTGGTGCAAAAATTGCACCAATTTGGCGCAGCTACAGTAAATACTCTCCAACCCAAAACACTATTCACTGCACCAAAAAAGAATCTTACAGAATATTCCATTTTTTCCATCTTTTTTATAATATTATAATCTATCACAAATAAAGCCCAAAACTTTTACGTATTGTACATTTTCACCCCAAAAAATAACTTTGTTAATAAAAATCACAAAAATAAAAATAAAATTATTATTAAATTATTAAAAATTATATTAATTGCATTTCGATATTTTAAATATTAATTAACAATTGTATAAGTTATTTAATTAATGAATAAATAATAAAAGTTCAACTTTATTATTTGATTAAAAAAGACATACATAAAAACATACATTGGTACTCAAACACGATACAAATGACACAAATTTAAACACGGTACAAATGACACAAATGTAAACACGGTACAAATGACACAAATTTACTCATTATCCGCACTATTACTATATTGCTCCCATAAATGGTCTATTAGTGCATTACGTAAAGCAAAGTGTGCATCTCTGTCTTTGATTTGTCTATGTCGGGCTAGAAACTGTTGGAATCGAACACTTTCATCCATTACCAATTCAACTTCCGGAGCCGGTGTTTCAAATGTATCAACAATTGGTGCATTAAGATCACGTTCATCCTCAATTATCATATTATGCATGATAATGCAAGCAGTCATTATATCATGAAGTACTTCTTTACTCCAAAAACGTGTTGGTCCCGCAATAATTGCAAATTTGGATTGTAAAACTCCGAATGCACGCTCTACGTCTTTCCTGCATGCCTCTTGTTTCATTGCAAAATATCTTTTCTTTGGGCCACTCGGATTATGAATTGTTTGCACGAGAGTAGACCATTTTGGATATATACCATCAGCTAGATAATATCCCATATTGTATTCCTTTCCTTGAATAACATAGTGTGCAGGAGGAGCAATACCTTGAGCGAGGTTGGAAAGCAAATGTGATGACTCCAACACATTAATATCATTATTGGAGCCTGGCATACCAAAATACGCATGCCATATCCAAAGATCATAATCTGCCACCGCTTCAAGTATAATAGTTGGTTTTCCACTACGTCCTGAGAATTGTCCAGCCCATGCTGTAGGACAATTTTTCCACCTCCAATGCATACAATCAAGACTTCCCAACATTCCTGAAAAACCACGCTTCTCACCAATATAAAGTAGTATTGCAATATCATTAGCGTTTGGTGATCTAAGATATTGCGCTGAAAAAATCTCAACAATAGCACGACAAAATCTCTTACAACTTTCAATTGCCGTTGACTCACCAGTTTTAATATATTCGTCGGTTGCATCTGCAGGTAAGCCATATGCAAGCATTCGGAATACGGCAGTTGCTTTTTGTAGAGTTGATAATCCAAGTCTTCCAAGACCATCTCTTCGTTGCTGGAAATAGCCATCATGATTTTTCACTGCATCAACAATACGAAGGAATAGACTTCGAGACATTCGAAATCGACGACGAAACATTTCATCATTATATACTGGATTATCAGAAAAATAATTATTAACTAAAATCCGATCTGCTTCTTCACGGTTTCGGTTGATCACTCTATGACCTGGGATAGATCCACCGTGGGTAGAATTATTTGTGTAATTATAATATTCCGCTATTACCTTATTATTTTCCTCCAATTGCTTGAGAGCTGCTTCCTCTAGCATGAGATCATTTAAAATAAAAGCATTCATATTATCTAAAAATGAATTTTCATATTCATTTTTGGATTGCGTATTAGAAGGACCTCCAATATTGTGATTCATTTTGAAAGAGCGTTTGATTTTAGATGTATTTGAAATGAAGATAATATTGAGATATGAATAATTTCATTCCCTCAATAAATGTTATTTATAGAATAATTTTGGATAGAATTGTAAATAATAGATATACATTATTTGTGGCTATAAAATTGCCAAGTCTTGTTCAAATTGGCCATATCTATTTCCACATTTACATTTTTATATTTATTAAGTTTGGATAATAGAAGAATTCATCCAACGGATGAGATCGTGATGAAATCTAAACGAACGGTTGAGATTGGATAGGATTGTAAATAATAGATATACATTATTTGTGGCTATAAAATTGCCAAGTCTTGTTCAAATTGGTCATATCTATTTCCACATTTACATTTTTATATTTATTAAGTTTGGATAATAAAAGAATTCATCCAACGGATGAGATCGTGATGAAATCTAAACGAACGGTTGAGATTGTGATAGGATTTCAAATATAGTACATGTTTCTTATCTATATATAGTATACCATACCAAAATTTTTAATACACCTCATTCTATACTCTAATCAACAACTCATTTCTTATTCAAATATCTTTCATTGCTTCTTTTTATTTTCAATCATGTCTCGATCAGCTGGATACGCTTGTCATGAGGATATCACTTTGTGCAAATGCTATATGCATATTGCACAAGATCTTGTTGTAGGTGTACACCAATCACGGACTGTATTTTGGGCTCGAGTGGCTGAAGAATTCAATAGTGCAACACCCGCTGGTTCAGTGATTCGTACTAGCAGATCAGTGCAATGTCGAATACAGACCATAGAAAAAGATATGAAAAAACTACATGGGTGCATCCGACAAATCGAAAACACCAATCCAAGTGGAGCATCAAAACAGGATATTGTAAGTATAACAAATATTTTACTATGACTTGTGATTTCATATATTTTAATTATTTAAAATTTGACGTGTGAATATTGTTTACAGTTAGATCGGGCCAAAATGTTGTTAATGCAAGATCCAAACTACAAAAGAGGTTTCCAACTTGACCAGAACTTGTTTAAGGATTTTGTAAAATTTAAAGATGATGTTAGGAGAAATGAGTCTCAAATTCCTACAAATTTTAGTCCAAATTATGTCTCGTCTGAGTCGGATAATCTCACCCCCGACTCTGTGGATTTAAATGATGATCATATTAGTGGATTTTCATTTGGTAGTGGATCTTCACAACCTCGACCTTCCGGGGTAAAAAAATCCAAACAAAAGAGAAAAATTGAAGAAAATATGGCATCTAATATTGAAAATGTGAAAAATCAATCTTCGTCTCTCTTGGATACAATGAAGGGGGTAGCTCATGGTAGAGAAGAAATGCTTGCAAATTCAAGGGCTATGTTAGAAAATCAAAGGCTTAGGCGAGAAAGATGAGATGTTGGCTCGCGATTTGAATACTATAAGCGATTTGCGAGTTCGGGCTGAGTTTGAAGCCGAAAGAGTAGAAATTTTACAAAGACGAACCCAAGAACGAGCTGAACGAAGCCAACAGTCGAATCCGACAAACTTTTTTGGCCAATATTTTGGTAATATTGGTGGAGACGACACCAATATCCCCTTTATTAATGTTTTTTAATAATTTAATTATGCAAATCCAAGTAATGTATTTTTAATGCTTTTAGTTTATGCAAATTTGTATTTTATTCAAGTTCAATTAAATATAACTTATATGTTTATGTATATATTGAATTAAATTATATGTTTTAGTATATGTTGAATTAAATTATATGATGCTAATTAATAATACAATATGCATTTTATATAAGTTAGATTATAAATATGTATTTATAATTTAATTATAAACTTAAATTAAAGTATAATTGAATAAAATATAATAATTAGGATATAATTGTAACTAATTAAACTTATAAGGGTTAAATTGAAAATACTTTAAACTTTATAAATTTGAAAAGAACTACATTAAAATGAAACAAAAAGAACAAGGACCAGTTTCAAAATTAAATAAAAAAATTTAAAAAAAAATAAATTTATAGCGCAGCACAGTGCTGCGCTAGATTTAGTGCAGCACTGTGCTGCACTCCATTTTAGCGCTAAGATTGGCGCTGGGTTGGAGACCAACCCGTCTCCAACCCAGCGCCAATCGTACTCCACCCACGCCAATTTGGCATGGGTTGGAGATGGCCTTAAAGGGATCTGGGAGTTTTTTTAAGTAATTTTACCTATATTTTATTGTCCTAAACTTAAAATTTTCTTTCGGTACTATAGACATTGTTTGAGTTTGATTTGGAGTTTTTATTAGTGTTTGGGAGTGGTTTATGAGACTGTATTTTCATACTTTAATGATGCGCATTGCATCAGAATCTAAAGGCATTTTTTAGTGATATATAATTAATAAATATTATGAATGTAGTTGAAAGTTTTAATAGTTGAGGGAGCATTTGACTTATGAACCACATTTCAAATGATGAAAACTGTTCTAATTTTCTTTCTTTTTCTTTGAAAATTTTGAAAAAATAAATTCAATTTAGAAAAAAAACTATAAAATAATTTCAAAATTACAATATTTGTAAGGAAACTTAATGTTTCTATTGTTTTTATCGAAACTTTACTTTCTATAGTTTCTATGAAATATTGGAAGTTTCCTAATTCTTTTTCAAATAAAGTAAAACAGTGAACAAAATCCAAAAAAAAATAAAAGAAGAAGAGTTGTGAATCTAACAATTTATTAAATTAAGTCAAAAATAGAATCAAACAAATTTCTAAATAATTAATCAACAAAATCATATGAGAATTTCGTTTATATTCAAATACGATATAAAAAAACACAAAAAACTGAAAAATTATAATTTTTCTTATAACGATAATATGGATATTAAATATAATTTTTTACGAAAAACATAATACATACTGACTATTATAATTTTTTGTGAGTACTTTTTTCTTTAAATATTATAAATATATATCGTACCTTTTACAATTTTGTATTTTACAAGTTGAGTTGCTTGAACTTTGTCAATTATATATTATACGACTACTGATTTGGATCAAATATTATCATTTAGTTCGTTATTAAAATTTTATCAACTATTGGTATAAATATATAAATTTTTATAAAAAATATCAATATTTTAAAAATGAATAGAGATAGCTTTTGTTGTTTACTTTTTTTCACAGTGTTTTTGTCTTCTTTCTCGTAATTTACAAGTTTTCTCTGTCAAGAATCAGATCGAGCCATGGAAGAGAGTTTGAAGGGAAAGTTCGATGGAGAAACAGGGAAAGAGAAAAAGTATTTTTCTATTATTATCTAAATCAAATCATCAATACAAAAACAAGGATAAATATATATACTCAACTAATGAGAAAAGAGAGAACGTGTTATAGATAAAACACACTTTTTCTATACCCTTTACATTATAAAATCTAATAGCCTCCCTCAAGTTGGTGGTTGGTATAAATCCAAGACACCCAACTTGCCACTGTGCTCGTCCAAGAGCTTTTGTCAAGACGTCCGCCGGTTGTAAAGAACTCGGAATATACTTTGTACGAATCTTCCCCTCTTGTATTTTATCTCTAATAAAATGGCAATCGACCTCTAGATGTTTCGTCCTTTCATGGAAGACCGGATTGGCCGCAATCTGCATAGCAGATTTACTGTCAGTAAACAAGGTCACTGGTTGCAAATTTTCGATTCCCAAATCTTTAAATAATGCCAACAGCCACACAATCTCTGTTGTCGTCGTTCCCATAGCCCGATATTCGGCTTCGGCAGAGCTCCTCGAAACAGTCACTTGTTTTTTTTGATTTCCATGATATAAGGGAATCACCTATCTGGATAGCATAACCTGTTAAGGATTTTCGTGTCATCGGGCAAGAAGCCCAATCACTGTCACAAAAAGCTTTAATTTCAAGTTTACTTTTAGAAGACATAAGTAAACCCAAACCTGGTCTCCCTTTAAGATATCGTAGAATCTTAAAAACAGCCTCAAGATGAGACTTACGAGGTTTGTGCATAAACTGACTTATCAATTGGACCGCATAGGAAATGTCTGGTCTAGTCAGAGATAAATCAGTCTACCCACAATCCTTTGAAAAAAGGATACATCAGCAATATAAGGATCTTCGACCGAATCTCCTTCATTAATATACTTCTTATTTTGCTCAACTGGTATATTACTAGGCTTACTGCCTAACATACCAGTTTCTGCAAGAAGTTCAAGGACGTACTTCCTTTGATTTAAACATATACCATCTTTAGATTGTGCTACTTCTATACCCAAAAAATATCTCAACTCACCAAGATCTTTCATATAAAAGGTTTTGTTAAGATAATCTTTGCACTGTTTTATCAAATCACAATCATTTCCAGTAATTAAAATATCATCAACATACACTAAAAGAACAACCATTTTTCCTCCCTCCTTTTTTATAAACAAAGAATAATCGTTTTTAGACTGTTGAAAACCATAATCTTTTACAGCTTTTGTAAATTTTTGATTCCATTGCCTGGATGCTTGTTTTAGGCCATAAAGAGATTTTTGCAATTTGCATACCTTTGATTTAGAACCACTGAAATCATAATCAAAGCCAGGAGGGAGATGCATGTATACCTCTTCATTTAAATCACCTTGCAAGAAGGCATTAGTGACATCCATTTGCCATATATTCCATCCATGTATAGCTGCAAGAGATATAACTGTTCGAACAGTAACATGTTTCGCAACGGGAGAAAAAGTATCATTATAATCTATACCTGCCAATTGAGTGTACCCTTTTGCCACTAGTCTAGCCTTATATCTTTCTATAGACCCATCGGACTTATACTTAATAGTATACACCCATCTACACCCAATAGTAGATTTATTATGTGGGAGATCCACTATAGTCCATGTATCATTTAATTCTAAGGCTTTTATCTCAGTTTTCATAGCATCTAGCCACTTTGGGTCCTGTCTAGCTTCATCATAACTGTTAGGAATATGCTCATTGGACATGGCAGTTAAAAAAGTCTTATATTTTTTATTAATGACATTATAAGACAAATAGTTAGATATAGGATGTTGAGTAGATATAACAGTATTGGAGACAGATTGTTCTGGTGAAACATAATCTTTTAGCCAAATGGGTGGTTTTGTATGTCTACTAGACCTTCTCAAGTTTTCATTTCTATTAGAAATATTTTCAGCTAGGTCATGCTCATTAACAGTTTCTGTAAACTCACTATTATTTCTCCCTTGATCATGGATATTATCAATTATAGTGGTCTGCTGCAGCAGGGTTTTCATCATCATATAAGACCAAATCTTGAGCAGGAAAATTTCTGTTAACATTATTATTATCAACATCAGAAAAGGGAAACAAATGCTCATAGAAGATAACATCCCTAGCAACAATTATAGCATGAGTATTCAAGTCTAACAAGTAGTAGCCTTTTTGAACAGTAGAATATCCAACAAAAACACATGGTTTAGACCTAGGTTGGAATTTATCATGTTGGTTAAGGATTTTTGCAAAACAGAGACATCCAAAAGTTCTTAGGTGTTTATATGCAGGGGCTTTACCAAATAAAACAGTAAAAGGGCATTTTCCTTTCAAAAGAGGGGTAGGAGTTCTGTTGATTAAATAAACTGCAGTTTTTCACACACTCTCCCCAAAATTTCATAGGTAAAGATGATTGAAATTTTAAGGCTCTAGCTACATTTAATATGTGCCTGTGTTTTCTTTCAACAACACCATTTTGTTGAGGTGTATAATTACAAGAACTCTGATGAATAATGCCCAAGGAATCAAAAAGAGATTTGCAGTCATTACTAAAGAAATCAACACCATTATCTGTCCTGATTTGTTTAATGCTTTTAGTGAATTGATTTTTAACATATACAATGAATTTCTTCAAATATTTGTAAGTTTCAGATTTAAATTGTAACAAAAAAACCCAGGTGCTCCTGGAGAAATCATCCACTATAGTAAGAATATCTTTCACTGTTATATGTTGGTTCTTTATAGGGCCCCCATATGTCTATATGCACAAGTTCAAAAAGATCAGATGTACTGCTACTTTTAGAAGGAAAAGGTGTCCTACTGTGTTTAGCTAGGGGCAAATTTTACAAAATCTGTCATGCTTCTCTAAGGAATATTAAGATCAGGAAGATAGGAAAATCTATCAAATGACATATGACCAAGTCTCTCATGCCAAAGTTGGGTTTTATTTGAAACAGTAAAAGAAACAGCTTTATTATCATGATCTTTACATGGAACATGAACATTACAATGTAAGGTCTTTAGCATAGAATCTGAAATAGGGCAGAGGAAGTATAAACCATTGCAAATTTTACCAATCCCCCTCATTAATCCAGTCACAATCTCCTGTATGATACAAAATTCAGGGTAAAAACTTACAAACATATTACCATCTCTAGCAAGTTTAGAAACAGACAGAAGATTGTGTTTAAAATCAGGCACAAAAAGAACATCTAAAAGTTTTATGTTGCTATTTATCACGACAGTACCCGTTTTAGTAACATGACTAAAGCTGCCATTAGGTAGTTTCACATGTCTTGTAAGCATATTATTGGTAGAATGTGAACTAAACAAAGATTCATCAGATATCATGTGGTGGTTAGCACCCGAATCAATGATCCATCCAATCTTATTATTAAATAAACTTGGAGTTTTAGGCATACCTGATATACCTGCGTTGTTGGCACATGCCAAGTTAGTAGTGTTGGATGCATTTGGTTCGTTCTCTACATTCATTGTCCCCAATAGGCTAAGGATTTGTTGGTATTGATGATGTGTGATGGTAGACTGTGAATTTCCAACTGCTGAATTTGGTTTGTTGGTGGAGTTGTCTGCCTCAGACTGACTTTCTATAGCGTTGGCCTTAGCTCGTCCACTTGGTCCGCCTCTTGATCCACCTCTCCGACCACCACCTCTTCGGCCTCCCCAACTCCAATTAGGGGGATACCCATGGATTTTGAAACAGGTATCCTTAGTATGGCCTGTATAATTGCAGTGATTTTGATCTTGAGTTGATTTAGGGTTTGAATCCCCCTTTTGTGGTAAATCGTCTCTCGCCATTTTTGTGTCTGTGATCGCAGCGAAAGAAAGGAAATATAAAAACAAGAAGGAAGAACGGTACAGATTATCTCAAATTCTGCTCTGGTACCATGTCAAGAATCAGATCGAGCCATGGAAGAGAGTTTGAAGGGAAAGTTCGATAGAGAAACAGGGAAAGAGAAAAAGTATTTTTCTATTATTATCTCAATCAAATCATCAATACAAAAACAAGGATAAATATATATACTCAACTAATGAGAAAAGAGAGAAACGTGTTATAGATAAAACACACTTTTTCTATACCCTTTACATTATAAAATCTAATATTCTCTTATTTTTTCAAAACGTTTATAATATTTAATAACTTGAAACTTATGTTGAAAATGAAACTTTGATCATTTATTAGATCATTCAATTAACTGGTTGCAATTGCTTATAACATAAGTTCCACAGCCTCTAATTATTGACTTTAACCAGAGATTACGAATCAAAAGTATTCAAGGGAGTAAGACTATTTATGGTAATAGTAATTTCACATCATTCAGAATTAAGATGGGTGGCCTAACTCATTTTATGATTTTTAAAAAATTATTCAACTTGAATATTTGACAGTTATTCTCAACTTCTAAAATCATGATCATAAAGTGGTAACCATGGTTTCATATATTGTAAATACAATAGGAAAATGACTAATTGAAACATCCATCCCGAGACGTAGTGTGTTTGACGAACTTAATTATCTCAACATCATATAAAATATTTTATATAACGTTAAGAAGCTTATAATCTCTAAAAGTGTTTAAATAAAAAAAATTTATATGGAACTTCAAACTTGTGAGCTAAATAAAATGTTAAGCAGTTTATAAGCTCCTTAAGTTAGAGCTCTTAAAATTATTTTCTAGATCTTAACAAATCTCTTTCATTTGGTCATTTTAATTGTACAATTACCATTGTTTCCTGTGATCTCTGCGATTTTATTTATTGAGAAATTTAAATAACTTATAAAATAAAATCTCAACATAGGAGCTTATAATATATCTTTTTATATAATCTTTATCTAAACGGCCTCTTGTATTTAGAATGGTACTAAATAATTAATTTGAGGGTTCTAAGTTGGGAATGTCAATATATATTATATAGTAATTAACTCAATTTAAAGCTTCAATTGACTTCTTAACCTATCAAATTTTATTTTAAGACTAGTTATTATTAACTTTGATGTTTACGTGTATATGGGCCGTGCTCTAGTAAATGAACAATAAAGCCTATATTACGTTCAGCAATGGGCTGAACTGAGTTCATCATTAAGTTTGTTAGTTTAGCTTAACTTGTTAAACGATTATTGAAGCCCAAAAAGAAATGGACTCCCTTTGTAAATATTGAGCATTTAGGCCTAATCCAATGTCATGTGTCTTTTGGGAATGAAACTTGCTCAGTCCAGCTGAACGAGAAAGAATAAACTACTTGCATACCTTAGTGAAAAAATTTAGTCTAACATAGTTTAAGTTATATATATAATGCTTCCATCGTAAAGTTGTATAGTCTTATATTAGATTTACTATGGTTGATTTTGTAATTTTTGGAATCATACTCTAGAGTCTATGGAATGATATTCGAATTAGCACAATGGAATAGAATTATATTGAATGATCTTGAATCCTTTCCTTACATGTGCTGCAACGAGTAGCATTTATAGACAAGATAGATTGTACGAACGCATTTTGTGCCTCAAGGATTGTAACCATACACGTATCCAGGGTGGTGGAATATATTATCTATTTTGACCTGATTTCAAAATAGCACACAAATCTTGTATTGTAACACAAATATGATCTCGTAGAAACCTTTCTACAATACTTTCATGAAAAAGTACCACACTCTAATAGCATATGAACAAATAGAACGAGTTTTATCAAATACATCATATAATAACAAATGAGTCATTAAATATAATAGCCACTTTATTGAGTAACCACCTACTGTTGGGATCGCACTAGTCCCATGAGTGAAACCTCGCAGCGGAAGTACAATTTTTAAAAAATTTATCGAGTTCCACTCAAAGCTAGTATAAGCTATATCGAAATAAAGCGAAAACAATAAATACAATTGTACATTTTTGCTTTCCTTAGGTATCGGTTAGATTTCTACAGTCTTCTCGTATCCCACGATCAATGAAATCGCTGGTTCGAATCCTACAGCACTTCTCAGTTCGTGTGATCAACCAAGGTCTTGAGCACTCCAAACGTTGTGCCTCTAAGCGACATATCCACACCTTGAACGTTTCCCTTGCTAGTAACAATCGTGCTAGCAATTCGATACTACGACTATGTAGGATTATATGTAAGTGATGGAATATAAAAATTCTTCCAACTTGAAGAATACGAGAGTTACAACACTAGAAAACCCTAAGGATTTTGGGAGATATAATTTCTCATTCTAATCACACATCGAATAGAATGAATCGTGTAATTCAATGCATCGTATAATCGCATAAATATTTTTCTACACATCCAAGATCACTCTCATATGAAGACATTCATATATACCCATATATACCCATTAATTAATTATATTAATCTCAAAGACTAATTAAATTAATTAACTCTTAAGATTTATTAATTGGGCTTTCATTAATAAATCCCTTGGGCCTAGCCATTAATTCATTAATCCAACGATCAATCAAAAAGTCCAATTAATTAATTCAAGCCCAAGACTTAATTAATTAATTTATTCCATCAAGAATCAATATCCAATATTAATCCATATCTAGCCCAATTCGAAATTGGCCATCATCGTACATATAACCGAAAAACTTATTCAAGTTTGTGTGTGACCCCTTAGGTTCATTCGAAAGCTAGCAGTGAGACCATTTCCAAATAGCTCGGTAATAATTAACCAATCATTACCTCGATTAATCATTATGCCAAATAATTAATCTTGGTCATGAATTAATCACCAATTAATTCATGACTCTCACAAATTGAGTTCGATGTCTAGCAACGTCGACTCAACCCCTAGATTCAAATGATTATAACAGACCTCTCCTGATCACGATCGTAGCATGTGTCCCATCCTTCTGTCAGATCTCCCAATTAAATCTAGAATTTGCTTACCAGTCGAAATCCTACTAATTTAATCATGTCTATGTCAATTGACAAATGACGACTTATGTCAACTAAGCAAGGATCACACACCTTTTTATTGACTTACTTCGGCCGAAGATTTCAAGTTAAGTCATTCCCAAGACAGCATAGGAGATTCGCTAATCACACGATTAGAGACAGATCCCATCTTGGAATCGCCTGCCAAATCACATAACCGGACTACACCTAAAATAGCCCATTTTGTGATTATCCTGTAATCATGAACTAGATCAAAGTGCAGTGGGTCATGCATTTGAACAACTGCGATCCCTCAAGTTATGAGGATCATCACAAGCCTACGTGACCGTGGAATTTCATATTCAACACGTCCATCAAAATAAATTTCCACTGGGGTTGCTCAATTCACCATCCCCGATGTGAGCCCTCATATGTTACATAGGTCCCCGACCATCACCCATGGAACAAGGTACATTCCTAAAAGGAAATGCAACATGCAAGCAAGTATTAACGAGTCATTGATATCCCTATCTCAATGACTCTATGACTTGGAACTAGGGGTGGGAATAGGCCAGGCCGTCCGACAGGGGCCTACGACCCGGCCTATTTAAGGCCTAGCTCGGCCTAGCCCGTTTAATAAAAAGGCCGGGCTCAAGCTTTTTATAAAGCCTATTTAGTTAAATAAGCCAGGCTTAGGCTTACAAAAAAGCCTATTAGGCCCGTCAGGCCGGCCTGTTTATATATAGTATTTTACATTTTTAACCTTTAGACACAAAAAGCAATTAACCCTAAATGAATGGAAACACATTCAACACGCTTCTCTCACAAAAGACACAACATAAGTCAAATTCTCACAATTTTTGAAGACTGAACAGCCGCCGAGAAACCCTAATCCCAGGCCAAGTATTTGACTCCTAAACATGCAATTTGTATCTCTTCGATTATTGCTAATCTTCACATTGTTAATTTTTTATATATACTCAGGCTTTATAATATTTGTCATAGGCCTTTATGTAAAATAGGCTAGTTGGTGTTCATATGCCTTTATGTAAAATAGGCTTTCAGGCCTTACCAGGCCTTTAAAAAGGCCAGGCCAGACCTTAAAAATAAGCCTATGACGGGTAATAGGCCAGGCTCAGGCCTATCATTTTTAAAGTAGGCCAGGCTTAGGCCTTACAAAGCTCGGCTCGGACCGGCCTATTTCCACCCCTACTTGGAACGCTTTTAGGATTACAACCGTTTGAGTACATCTCATGATCACCATCCAATGCGTGATCGTACCCATAGCTCTATGTAACACAAGGGACTTTAGTACATATATGTAAAGACAGAAGATATATAATAAAGAAGATGCCATATATAAATAATTATTAAAACAAGAGTGTATCAAAAGTGTTATACAAAATTTGGCAACCAAAATAGCTTGCCGGGCACTAACACTAACACCTACCTCACATCAAACACATTTAAATGTTGTTTCATTCAACTCTTCTTTGTTTCTTAGCTCCATTATAGTGCCAAATCTTCAAAATGTCCATAATCTATTTAGATATCAATATGAAAGTACTTATATTTTTATTTGATCAAACAAAAGATGCTTTGACATCTATATTTTCTTTAAGATGATTATCTATTGCCTTAAGTACGACAAGAACCATATTTCACATGGTACGAGGAATTTTTTGGTCCATTCGCTAAGTTAGAATGACACAAGTATATCTTTTTATAAAAAAAATGTCTATACGACAAATGTTTTTAGGTGTCAATTCTAACTAATGTTTTTAAAATCGGACCGATAATCAAATAAGACAACTTACTAAATTATTAGGTTACGGTTCGACTGATTGGATCGGTATAAGAAGATCGATTATCCGAATTATATATCTTATATATACACATATACTATACATATTAGTTTTTTTATAAATAAAATAAATTTTAGTCTAATCTTCCTCTATATTAAAACAAGGTTATGGTTACTATTCACCAAATAGAATTTTCTCAGAATTTTGAATTTTTTTTAATTAGTAATTCATAATTATTCTTTCTCTTTCATAATTAATTCCCAACTATCTCAATTTTCCTATTATCTCAACTTACCTAAAACAATAATAATATATATTATATAGATACACCATATCAAAACTCTATATACACTTTTTCTCTCACCTTCAATAAAAGAGCAACAAAAGATTATCCATATATCTATTGGGATTAATTACATACCTTATTTTGAATTAATTACATATTATTATTTTATACAAATCTTTTTATCAACTCACGTGAAGTTGGTATAAAATATAGATAGATTAATAATTTTAGTTAATAATTAGTTAATTAATAATTAATAGTTTTTATTCATTAATTATTAATTAATTACCATATCTTATTCGACCCATATCCCATGAACAATATAGATAGACTTAGTTACATATTATTACTTTATAATTCGATTGGGATTTATTTTCTTCACAACAATAGAGAAAATTTAGAGAGCAACTTTGGAACATATTTTTTTGCAATTTAATAGCAAGTTTGAAACATATTTTTCTGCAATCTGAGAGCAAGTTTGTCGTGCACGCTGTAGTGAGGTATTCTTTTCTTTCAATATTAGAACCAAAATTGTCAGCATATTTTATTCAATAGCCATACGTATGCTTATGTGTTTTTTCATTTCTGTAGGATTTGAGAAATTGTGTGAGTTCAACTCTTCCGTCTGCATCTTCTTCTTCCTTCCATTGATTCCGTAAGAGATTATTATTCAAATCGATACAAATAATTTCTTTTATGCCTTTTATTGTATTTATTCCGACCAACGTGTCCAATATAGATAGATTAATAATTTTAGTTAATTAATGATTAATAATTTTTAGCCATTAATTATAAATTAGTTACCATATCTTATTTGTCTGCACATATCCCATTAACAATATAGATAGATTTAGTTATATTTTGTGAAAGAATCAAGTGTGGCGTGAAGCTATGCCAATTCAGTAGGTATATTGCTCTAATTGGGATAACATATTTCACAAAATTTATAATTCCAAGTGAATATGTATTTGTGATTTATTTTTATTCTTTTATGTTAATAAATATATTCTCTTTGGTCATACTTACCCTAATACTAAAGATATGTCTGCCCATATATCCCATAAGGCTGGACCTAACAACAACTTTTCAAGATCGTACTATGTGGCCCATTTCCTTCAATATAGGTGTTAGGCCCTTTTAAGACTAATGACGGTACAATAGGCCACTTAAGATCTGTGGACAATCCACTAAATTAGGATGAGATCCGATGACAATAAACAAATTTCAATTTAATTTGGGTAACAATGGACCAGTATATATTATTAATATATAAATTTTAATTTATCACATTCATTCTATTATTTAAAGTTTGATTATGATTATGATTCAACACTTTCAATCCTACTGAAACTCTAAATTCATGAAAATCAGATTATTATTTAAGTCCATAAAAAATGTTAATGCCTTTTGATATTTAAACTTTTGTTAAATTTAATTTTTCAATTGCGCAGTGCAGTGAACATCAATCGTATTCGATGTAAGCTCTCAAGGCTCAAATTAATGATAAAATTATATGCTAGACGCCATAGAGGAGTTACTGATCATGCCATCACTTAAACATTGGCAAGAATGGGAAGAGAATATCAAACAATAACTGAATTACACAGGGCATCTTTGAATACTGCTGAAGGATCTCCTATTTATTTACCAGTACCACGTGTGCGGCGCAATAGAAGAACACATGTGACACGGTCGAACATTGGATCATCATCACGTACAATAAATAGAGAACGCGGTACTCAACCTATAAGAGAAGAGCATTCCAATGATAATGCTGGAGACCAACAAACAATGGCGAGGGTAACAACTATAGAAGACATAAATGGTAATGCACTTGATTTTATTAAATTCTTATTTTGTTAATGATACGTCTTATTTCTCATTTACAATTTTAAAAAATATTTAATATTACAAGCGAATCATAATTATTAAAAAAATCATTTAACATCCTCTAGGAACATATCACTTAACCAATAGTAAATTTAAATTTCTTACGTAAGTTTGGAATTTAAATTGATTGTATTTATATATTAGATTTAATATTTTTATAAGGAAGCAAACATAGTTACAGTTGTTAATGTTCATCTTAAATGTTTAGGAGATATTCCCCATTCTCCTTCTGATTCAGACGATGAGCTTTTGGCACCCAACACCGCACCTATACAAGATGCTAATGAGACTCATATGAATCCTACAAATGCACATATGGTTGAAGGTATGCTAATGAACATATTAAAAAATTTCTTAATAATTATAAATACATTTGTATATTTACAATTTTAGTTGATTGCAACATTGAAATTATATTCCCTATTGAAAAATAAATATTACCAAAAGTAAGGTCTAATGTATGATCATAAATGTACAGGAGTCCAATCAGTTCACCAGTATGACTCGAACATTGAGATTTTGGTACCAAGCAGCCCACCTGTAGCAGATGAAAATACATGTGATGGAAATATTTCGTCTACACTTGCGGTTCAAGGTAATATCATTATATTTTTAAAAATATTCTGATATGAATATTTTTTAAATTTACTAATAATTTTACATTTATGAAATTAGTTACAACTACTGTGTGTGTTGTGTTATGCATGAAATATAATTGTTATTATTTTTATTAAATAAGAACAATAATAAAACATATAAATCTATAACATATGAATTTATTAAATCTACAATAGATGAATTTATCAAATTTTATTAATATCAAGTAAATAATTTAAAATATAATTTTAAATAATGCTCAATCGCATAAACTTATATATTTATCTTAACTTCCAGATACACCAATTATACCAAGATCTACAGTAAATCGGGCACTTGCAAGATTAGTGTTAAGTGAAAGAAACGTTATTTGTCAATTTTGTCATGCAATTATGTGGTTAGAAGAGAAACTAACACATAGCACAAATAACAACCCAAAGTTTGGTATATGTTGCCAAAGTGGAAAAATTCTTTTACCTCTGCTACCACATTCTCCCGAGTATCTTGAAGAGTTAGTCAAAGATCGATTTTTTATGGAAAACATCAGATCATTTAACTCAATGTTCTGTTTCACCTATATGGATGGGAAAATTGATACATCTGTCCAAGACGGGAGAGGACCTCCTTGCTTTAAGATCTTATGTGAAAATTATCATCGAATTGGATCATTACTTCCAACACCTGGACGAATGAGTCGCTTTGTACAACTATACATATGTGATGAAGAGGTTGAGATTCGCAATCGATTATCAAGCAAAACATGTTGGATAATGTCAATCCATATGTTCAAATTTTTCGAAGGGCAAGAGATGCACTGCAACATGATAATGGAGCAAAACTACAGATACGCATTTTGCATACAAGAAACAATAGACAATACATTCGACCAACTTCTAATGAGATTGCTGCTCTTATTGTTGGAGGAGACACAAATGATGGATGTCGTGATATTATAGTCTGTAAGAATGACGGCCAATTGAAACGAATTAGTGAAACACATCCATCATATACACCACTTCAATATCCATTGCTCTTTCCGTATGGCACCGATGGATGGAGAATAGGCATCCAAAATAATTTTGAGCAATCCAGGTACGAAAACGTCTCGATTAGAGCATTTTGGGCTTTTCGATTTCAGCAAAGAGTTAATGAGGGAACAATGTTACTACAAGGGGGACGTCTATTTAATCAACTTATCGTTGACTGTTACGCAGCTATTGAACAACTAAGATTAAATTATATAAAGTTACACCAGGCTGAGGTACGTGCAGATTTATATCAAGGCCTTGAAGATGCAATTGTTACAGGAGATACAGATGCAAGCGCAGTTGGAAGGAGAATTGTCTTACCATCTTCTTTTACTGGAGGTCCACGAAATATGGTGCAACATTATCAAGATGCTATAGCCATATGTAGGGCAATTGGAGCTACAGACTTCTTCATTACTTTTACATGCAATCCAAACTGGCCAGAAACTTTTAGATAATATTATTTTTAATTTCATTGTACTTATATTTTATTATTTCATGCACAACCTAAGTTACTCTTTCGGCTCAGGTTTTCCATACATCTTACTGTAAGAGACTGTAGTGGAACTATTGACTTGAAGTTACTAAACAAACAGGGTGAATTTCTGTTTCACGAGCCAGCTGCTTTTTTCAAGAGTTTCGAAGAAAAGGTACAATCTTACTTTAGTTTGAGATTCAATACTTCAAAAATATTTAATATTCTGACATACTATATAACACTTTTAGGAAAATGGAAAACAACTATTACAAGACCACGTCAACCTATTCAACAACCGAGCATTTACATTTATCATTCCTGTACCACCAAACTTTGCTAGGCCAAATGCGCGAAGAACTGTCAATTTTATTTTACCTATGGACTGGTCTGAGAATGTCTATATCTCCCAGAAGGATTACGATTTCTCCGTTCATAAATAGTGGAAATTGTTATTTTCTTTGTTTTACGTTCTTATCTTAACGAGCAAACTATTAATAAACTATTTCTATATTTTTCAATTATATTGCACTAATATGACATATTTCACACATGTATTTCGGTGTTTGTTCATTTATTATACTTTTATGACACTATTTGATGATATTCAACAGAATTATAGTTAAAAACTTTTACACTAACAACTAATAAAATATCATACCCGAATAACATATCGTGCGTAGCACGGGGCACACACTAGTAGTTATTTTAAAAAAGAGTAGTATAGTTAAATATAATTAAAAGGTCCAATATAATTTATCTTAAAAAAGAGTATTATAGTTAAATATATTCACAAAGTTCAATACACCCATATAGTTAATGCTTGGGATCCGATCCGACTTTAAAACCATGATTGTAATTTGTAACATTTTGTGTTTTAAATCTAATTTTCTAAATTTACAATCAGATAAAAATATTACCAGAGTATTCTTGTCATACTAGACAAAATTGTATTTATTGTCTAGTTTGGCAGAGAATTTAAATTTTTTTGCTAAAAGTTTATTATATTTTTTTAATTAAGAATATATTGGTAAAGTGAGCAACCAAGTAGGGTAGAATCACATTGACCACAAAGCTCCGCCTCCAATGGTTTTAATAACAATGGACCTTGTGCTTTAGTTTCTCAAAGCTCCAACTTGAGATATTGATTAAGTTAGAATAACCTCATATCATGAATTGTTGAGACATCAACTTGTCTTTTACATGAATTTCATCATAAAATTATCAATTTTATCCAAAAATTACCATAAAATTAAAAGAACTACGTCACATTATCAATTTTGTCCAATTAATTAAATATGTAATAATAGTTCAACTATAGGAGTAACTATGCACAACACCTAAGAAGCGCCAAATTATCCTCACCTCCAATCCAACTTTACCAAATAATGTAATTTGCCAAAGTTGCTAAATACATGTAAAATGATTTCAAAAAACTAGTTTTTTATTTATTGCTCTATGTTCTCTTTTCCTTTTTGTGGTAATTGTTAAATAAAATTCAATTCTTACAAAAAATTTGACTTACATGAAAAGACAAAAGCAACATGAAACCCACCACTTTATAGTTTATAATATGTACGAAGATTTTTAAAATTGAAGGGTATTGTTGTGTTTCACTGTTTTAATTTCATCCCAATGGGCCCCTAGTTTTAGCTCTCTCTCTCCCCCCGCAAACGCAAAAGTCATTATACATATGTATTATATATCCTGCCATTTTCAGGTGGTTTTGGCGGATCTAACACTCCACGCCTCCCTCTTTATTGTTTCTGATCATTAAGTTTTTTTATTATCAAAGTCAAAGTATTAAATATCGATATCAATATTGCCATTGGATTAGTAAATTTAATTTTTTAAATTTTCGAGAGCATTTGAAAATTTTAATATTGATTTTAAAAAAATTGAAAAAATTTATGGTCATGTTTGATTTTGTTTTGGTTGACTATTTTGGTAAAAATTGTTGATAAGATTTATTTTGGGGCACGTGCAAATTTGGTGAGGTTGTATTTGGTTTTATATTGATTGTTAATTTTTGGGTGGATTTTTGTGGTGAGATAGTGTTTGTTTTTTTTTTCTATTGAGAACATAAATTACTGTAACAGTCAAATCACATAAGTTTTTTTTTGTTAATAATTATTAGTGATTAAAAATTATAATATAATATTAAAATTGTAATGATTGATATATATATATGTGTGTGTGCGAAATAGAAGGTGTTATATATATGCATAAAATAAAGTGGGCCATGAAATTATATTAAATTTCAAAATTGAAATACAAATTTTGGTCCAAAGAATTAGGAATTTTTTGGAAGAAAAATTGTGAAGACCAAACGCAAGTTAGTCAAAATTTTGGCCAAAAATTGGCTCAAAATGAAACCAAACATAGCCTATATATATTTTTAAAAAAGTTACATGACTTTAATTATATATTTTTAACATTAATGATATTGTATATATTTATATAATGTATGCATAATAAATCTTGTTAAATAATATGATTAAGATCTACTCCGCAGAATGTGAAAGAGATACGATTCGTCCATCGTTAAATTCTTTGTGTTTTTTTATTCTTTCTAAATCCGACGCGAATTTCTATTAATTTATGCCTAATTACAGTTTCAAATTTGTAATCAATTTCATCGCTTAGTAATAAATAAAAATTGTCATATATTGTTTTTTCGTTTAATATGAAAAATAATTTGTTTATGATTTTTAATAGTAAAATATATAAAAATAGGAAAAAGTTAAATATTATTTAAAATTGGAAAATCTCAGGTTATGATTATTTTTGAAATTTGGAATTTCGATCAATTTTTTTAATATTTGAATGATATTACTTTTAATTTAACTTCTTAGAAGTTCGAGTGTTAATCAAAATTTAGAAAGATATTATATAAAACTGGATTGAAATTTAATTTTAATCTGAGATCTTTGAAAATTCAAAATTTTAGCTATGTTTGTTTATGTTTTCAAAATCCATTTTCATAATTTTAATCACAAAATTCAAAATAAACTTAACCCACCAAATTTTCATCTCAATTCCCCTTTTTTCAACTATACTTTTTCAATTTACTATATAACTAATTATCACTCATATACACAGCACTTCACACATTTACCAATCAAATCATTTATTATAAATCATTTTTTCACTTTCTCTTTCATACTTTACAATTTTTTATCCATATTTTTTTTATTTTTAATTTACATAATGATTATATACACCACTAACATAATTATTCTACACATCATCCGTCAACCTATCACTATTGATTTGACATCTCTTACAACTTTCAACCTAATTTTAAAAACATGAACAAACACCTACCATTTTCACATGAATTTCTATAGTACGCCATTCCCAAGAAAAATTTAAAATTTCATTCCAAAAACATAAACAAAGCGAAATTACTTTAAATGAGTTCCCAAACTGTCATACCTACTAATACTATATATATATAATATAAAAGTCCATTAAAACACACAAATGCATGTCTTCTTCTGAGGGCCTTCCATTTTTGCTCTAATTTCCCTTTCAGAATCTTAACCCAAATATTTATTTTGAGAGAAAAAGGTTACACCGGTAATCGGTGACTGATGTCACATCTCTGGATTCTGGCCTGCACCACGTATCAATTACAGCGTCACCTTCATTCATTGCTCTATTAAAACCCGGATCATAATTATCGCTCGATTGCACCATTGATTTACACTGCTTTCCTGATCAGATCGGAGGAGATAAATCGTTAATTTGTTGTTTGAATGGGGAACTGTCAGTCGGCAGAGGCGGCGACGGTGGTGATTCAACACGCCGGCGGAAGCAAGGTGGAGAGGTTTTACTGCTCGGTCAGCGCTAACGAGGTCATGAATTCCAATCCTGGCCACTACGTGGCGGCGGTGGTTACCTCGCCGGCGACGGCAAAGTCGGAGAACGGAACGCCAGTGAAGCAGCTCAAGCTTCTCCGGCCGGATGATACTTTGAATCTAGGTCAAGTTTATCGACTCATCTGCTTCGAAGGTATTATTTGATTAACTTTGTTATCGAATCAAATACAATTTGTATAGTAACAATTACTGATCTGCTGCGGTTGCGTTTGTAGATGTGTTGAAACAGTTTGCGGCCAAGAAATGCGTGAAGTTAGGGAAGTTGTTGAAGGAGAGAGGAGCTCTTGATAACATTGAGCTGAACAAAAATCTGGATCATAATTCAACTTCAACAAACAATGGTGGTTCTATTACTAATAAGGTAACACAATTAAAATTCTCTCCTCTGTTGGAAAATTCTAAGTTGGTCCGGGACTGTTGGTCCCGGCCACCTTAGAATCACATATTTCAAATGTTTGGGGTGGTTTTTCATTTGTGGGTGGAAAAAACCACCCACCACTCCCCAAATGTGTGGTTGTGAGGGTCCGGGACCAACAGTCCCGGACCAAGATAGAATCACCCCTCCTCTGTTACCCAAATTAATTGATCATAAGATTTTGCTTCCTGTAATTCTTGTCAGAAATTAATTAAGTATATTTGATTTTAGAAATAAATAAATAACAAGAAGATCAGTGGAATTGAGCATCTAATTTTCATAGAAGAATCATGTAATTTCACATGTGCCTCTGAAAAACACAAAATATATTTAGACTTCATAGGCCCTTTATTTATTTATTTTGAAAAAGTGATATTATATACCGATTTATATATAAGTTTTTTCATACTGTCTAATTTTAATGTATTTCTTATATTCGTATTCTATAAATTAAGAGGTAATAAAAAATTCAGTGATATTAAAATGATGGACATGTATTCGAAATTATTCGAGTTGCTTTATCCTTGTTATAGGTTTGTTATTCAACTTAGTTTTTCAGCGGGTAAGTATAAGTAAAATTACGTAATTAAGATTTAGCTAAAATAATATTGGGGAAAATATATAATAATCTCATGTATAACACATGGGTGGTATTATTTGTGGCGATCATAATTCATAACACTAAGTCGTCACATGGCCTATATCAAAGGTGTTATTCCAACACCCTGGAAAGGCATATTATGTTGGTTGTTAAGCTGATCAAAACTTGTCAATTATTTTTTCAAGACCAAAATTTTCATAAATTAATTATTAGGAGAAGTTGGTGACAACTAACATTAATCAATGCCTTAAATAATAAACTACAATGAAATGATATTTCACACCAGCCACCAACTGATTAATATACACTACAACTCAGAAATCCTCTCATTCCAGGATATCCTTACTGATGCCAATATTCTGTATTGCATTCTAGTCTACTTAAATGAGTATTACAATTTATTAGAGAGTAGGTAATAACTCGTTTTCTTTAACATGATATTGATCTGCCTGTGGTGGTGACGGGATATGTGAATTTGTACCCCAATATACAACAACTTCAAGATGAGAATAAAAAACACTTTAAATTGTCGAATAAAATTATTGTTTGACACTAATTATATGGAAAAGGATTTTTGAGATTCACAAATTTAGAACTTGATGGTAGAAACAAAAAGTTATGGGCTAGCAACACACAACAATAATTTATTTGTTGGTGTTGTGTACAATATAATATATTGAGTCTTAATTAATTCCATGCATGCAACACTACAAAGAGCTAGCTTTACTATATGAATTGTGATGTTGTGTCTTACAGAGTAGTAGAGGCGTGTGGAGACCAGCTTTGCAGAGCATTGCAGAGGTTGGAAATTGAACATCAAATTAAGCAAAACTTGAGAGATAGATGTAATTGGTATTTGCTGTTTGATTATGATATGGTTAGCATTTCCAATAAAAATAGGTGTAGTAGTAATTAGCTTCTTCTCTAAATCTCATGTCTATTTGATGCATGCATGCATGTAATTGTGTGCGTAGTAAATTATGTACTCCTTTGTTTCTCCATCGTCCTCTATATACACTCTACTCTCCTTTAACTTTTTTCTCTTTCTTTTCTTTTTAACTCCGAATTTGTTATTTCATGTTCCGAGTGACCAACTTCATATAATTCTCTCAAAAATCATAAAACTTTTCTTAGTGAAAATCATAATAATATTTTTTCATTCCACCAGATTTAATTCAAAAAAATCGAAGAATTATGATCAATAAATTTTGGACTAATTATTCTTATATATTTAGTTCAAGAATGAACCAATTGTGCTTTTCTATAGAATTTTACTATTTACATTTTCATTTAACGAATTTTTATTATTTACAATTTCAGTTGTAACTTTTGATTCTTTCAAATTTAAAAATATAAATTTCTTCGTGTTAAACTAATTTTTTTTGACATGTATTAAAATCATAAACTATAAAGTAAATTTGGTATTCGAAGATTTATAAATCTGAAATTTAAAATATCTATATAAAGACCCTTGAATTGATTAGTTTTTTAACTTAAAGAAATCAAGTTTATCCAAACAAATTGTGACCTAAACTTTCATGTTTTTTAAAATAAAACACTGATGGGACGAACATCTTGATTATGAAATACTTCAATATAAAAATACTATAGGTGATATGAATATTAGATAACGTACCATAAAAAAAATGCAAATATTAGACTATGCGTATAGGAAATAAAATGCAATATAGACACCATTTCAATAATTAGTCATCCGTTTTGCTTATTATTTATTTATTTATTTTTATTTTTTTGAGAGAGATAGAGAAGGAAAAAAGAAAGAAGTTTATTTTGTTAATTGCCTTTCATATCCTTCCTAAATTATTTTAAATTGCTTATAATGTCTATAGGAAATGACTGGAAAGAAATAATGGAATTAAAGGGTAGTTTATGTTTTGGTTACATTAATCGCTAATTGAATCAGTAGTTGAATGAGTTAAGGGGAATAAATTTTTTTATTAAAATTGGTGTTCCATCTTTTATTTCATGTACTTAGATGATTGATACATGTAATCTATAGTTACACTTTTAAAGATATTTAACACTTGTAAATATTTTTACACTTGTCAACTTCTAACATATAGAATAAAAGATGAAACACCAATTTAAAATAGAGAATCATATATGAGTTAAGAATTGTAATAGAAATGGGAAAAATAATAATAATAATTTAGTAGATTGTATGATTTGGTATATTCACTGACTAAGAAGGGAATGATATCATTATTTTTTATTTATTTCAGTCAAGTGATTCGTGATTGAAAATGAATGAAAAATTTAATAAAAGAATTAAGGATCAAATTATCCTTTATGCAATGTTATCAATTCATAAATATGTACAAGTTTTGCCTCAAAATAAAATGACTCTTTTGTTAATATGCAATTTTTGATGTCAAATATTTTCTATAATAATATAGGAGCAGGGTAAGAGATTATTACTTCAATCTATTTTATAATAATATTTTACAAATTAATCTTTTTTCGATTTTTCTTTAATAGCATAATTATAAATATTAATTATACTTTTTTTCGAATTTGAAGGGAGAGAGAGGGAGTGGAAGGGAGATAGAGAGTTCATATCCGATAAATTTGATTTTTTAATATATGTTTTACCAAAAATAAAGCAGGTTAGAGAATAAGAGGAATGGCTAATACCTATTAATGGATATGATTATTTCTAGAGGTGACAAATAGTTGGGTTTGGGTTGGTTCCAACGGTTCGATTCTTAAATGAGTTGGGTTTTTAAATGGTTTTAAGATGGAACCAACTCAACCCAAAACGGAACCATTCTCAACCCGACTCAATACCTTACATTTTTTCATTATTATTTAGATTACTGACAAGCGATTTGGGCCTAAGTTAAAATTAGTTGGACTAAATTTGGAATCAAGTTGGAACCAAAAATAATTTCTTAAGAACCAACTCAATCCAAACTAGTTTAATTGGGTTGGAACCATGGTTCCGGACCTATTTTACCACCCCTAATTGTCCCATTAGAAATGAGGATTTTTAACAATACGTCATACCAAATACGGATATGAAAATATAATTAAAAATGATAATTCCATTCCAACTCCATTCTTACATACCAACTTAATGTAAATGGGTCTTCAATATTACAAGGTTAACTTAATCAACCATTCTAAATAAACTTTGAAGAATTTACCCTTTAAATGGTAAACAAAATTTCTTTTCAAAATAATATCAAATAAAATTGTGTTTTTTCTCAAGCATCTTTCTCTTTCTCGGGAAAATCTATGCTGCGGTCCCGGTCCAGTTTTTACCACAAATCCTCTCTGGTGGGGGTGCTATTCATGGGGTGGTGGTGAAAAACGACCCCCTATTTCAAGAAATATGTAGTTGAAACTGGACCGGGACCAACGGTCCCGGCCCAGCATAGAATTTTCCCTCTTTCTCTTTCTTCTTTTACTATTACATTTACTTTAAAACTTAAAAGCACTTTTTTTTCCAAACCCCGGTTTTAGTTTCATCGAATTGGATGAATTAGATGCTCATTTGTTCTAAAGTAATTTTTTTTAAATAATATTGAAAATTATATATCAAAGCCCTAAAAAGCAAAAAAGTAAAAGTAATAGTCGGGATCATATTAAACTTAGTTAGCATGAGGGAACCCAATATGTCCACATAAAATAAGTAATTTTATTATTATTAAATTTAATAATAAATTAATTAAATTTACCAAGATAAAACAACATTTATCCTATTTGGTTCAAAATAAGTAAGAAACCTTTTTATCCTATCTACCAACTTCTTTTACTTATTATTTAAAGTAGTAAACTTAAAATTTACAACTTAAGAACTATATTTTTTGAAATGATTATTCTACAATTTAGTTAGAAAAGTATATGAAAGTAGTTTGTTAAATAAAAGAATAAGAATTACAATTAATATTAAAGGACATTTTTGTCCATGCAGTAAAATTTAAATGAAAGTGGAGTACATACAACAAAATGTGGAGTCCCAAAACGAAGAGGATAGAGGGGAAAAATAGGGAAAGTTTCTTGGGAAAATTATGGTCAATGGAGTAGAATTTTTTTTTAATTTATAAATACATATTATTTTTGGACATATTATGGAGAAGGAATTGTTACACGACCTGAAAAAAATCTATATGGACGAAGAGATATATATGGACGGAGAGATACATGTGAAATCTTTGGAGGGTGCACCCATTAGTAGGGGTGTACGCGGTCGGGTTCGGGCGGTTTTAAAGTAAAAAATCAACCCGACCCGACACGAGCGGATGGACAAAATAGCAACCCAAAATTATACAATTATCTTTTCAAACCGCGCGGTTCGGTTCGGTCGGGTTAATGAATTTGGCGGGCGGATTGGCGGTTTTATGTCTTTCCAATTTTTTGTCGTTTAACTAGTTACTATTTCACTATGAAAAATATATTGCTCCTTGTAAATTTAATTTAAAAAGTGAGTTGGTGGATAAAGAAAATCAAGTGGTGTTATAAATAATATTCAAATAATCATAATTTATAATGAGTAAATATTTTAATATTATTATAAACTAAAATCTCATAAAAATTTAATAATAAGTATGTATAACATATTTTCTTGGTTGCGAAGATAAAACTTTGTTAAAGTAGAATACAAATAAGTGTTCGAACAAAATATTGAATTTATTTTACCAAATAAAAGTAAAATATATAATATAAATATGAATAACATTATTGTTGCTAGAAAATATATATATATATATTGTTTTAAAAAGCTTGTTGTTAATCCTTATAATATAATTTGTATGCATTATATATAACTAGCGGTCGGGTTGCGGTTTAGGCGGGTTGCAAATTCTAAATCCACCACCCGACCGGGAAGTGGCGGGTGGCAAGAATATCAAACCGCCACTATTTTTTAAAATTTTAAAACCGACGGTTTGCGGGCGGGTTTGGTCGGTTTGAGCGGTTCGGGCGGATTGGGCGGGTTTATGTACACCCCTACCCATTAGACACTGTATTATTTATTTTTAAGGACATTGAAATCAGTACCAAGAAAACACCGATAATAATAGTCTACTTTTGTACTCTAAAATACGTTAGTATTGGACATGGCTCGGTCATACCCGATAATCTCGTATAAGTACGAAGGAAGAGGCAAGACCATTTAATTTTAATTTGCATAAGTGTAATCGAACTATGATTTGATATTAGATAATTAAGTACGTAGACATCTTGATCTTGATCATGTTTAGCTTTAAATCCTAATTCAATTAGACCTGACATGGCCTCTTATGCCATAGACTTAATTCGAATTATTTAATAAAATTCGTGCTGAATCAATATTTCCTAATTTTTTTCAAAAAACTTAACTAAGAAACATAAACCAAAATAGCCTTAAATTGCCAAGTTTATTTAAACACGATTGGATCGTAGCAAATAAATAAAAAATAAAGATTATACAAAAATAAGAAATTACTTTCATAGTCGTAGAATGAATTTTGACTTTATCCATGGGCCAAACGGGGCCTTAAAAGAATATGAGAGAATAAAGCAACAACAAAAAACTTAATAAGAAAGGATATATTATAATTTATATGTATTGGGGCTGAAATGAATTGAGAAATTTCAAAAAGAACCATTAAGCAATGGCTTATGGAGCTCCATCAGCTCTCATGTTATGGTTTCTTCTCGTATCTTCGTCTGTTTTTTCCACCATTAACTCCGCTTCTGAATTCTCCTTAGGTATTTAAAGTTCTCTCGATAATTAGGGTTCTAATTGTTTCAATTTCAATATTATTTTTTCTTTTTCTCGTGTTTTCTGGAGAAACATTTAGTAAAGTCCGCAAGTTTGAGTTGTTACACTTGCGAGTTTCAGGCCGAATGTGGACATTCTGGTTTTTAAGCATGTGGTGTTTTGGAGAAAATGAAATGTTGCTAGTTCGTATTGTGAAATTTTAATAATCTGTTTGTCGTGTGTGATTGGTTTTAGATTTTAGGGTTTGATTATAAGTGTTGTATATATTGTTCTGGCAGGTTGTTTGAATCGTTTTCCCTCTCATATCTTGGTGTGTAATCAGAGGGAATTGAGTATTTGAATTCTTGTAATTATTGACCCTTGAGAATGCGAATTTACCATTTTTATAACATGGTCCTAAATTTAAGATGCTATATGATTCTGAGACTATGAGATTTAATAGTCCAATGAAATTCAGCAAATGTACATTTTGACAATTCTTCATAATTCTGTAATTCCGACTTTAATTTGCCAAATGAATGAAACACTCGAGAATTGAAATAGATGGAATTCTTTCGAATATGCGAACTTAAAGTGTATCTTTTTGCCAGCTATGAGTGAATTTACCAAGCTAGAAGTGCGTTCAAATAACAATCTTTTGTTCTCTTAGCGTACCTCTTTGAGTTTGCAGTTGTTTCTGGGCCAACTACTTTGCAGCTATCTCCAAGCTTGATAGTAGAAAATTCTCCAGGTTCCAAGCCTGGAACTAAAGTAAAATGTGAGAGAGTTCAAGTTCATGGTTTGCCAAGGATTACACATTTGAAAAAGTTTGCTAATTCAGTGAAGGTAAAAGTTTCACTTGTGAACCCATCTGGTCGCCCACCAAATGTCGAGATCTGTTTCCACAGGTGAGCTGATGTAGATCAGACTAAATAATACTACTCATAGTATACTCATTTCTGTTTCACCTATTATTTTGTGATCTATTATCCGTTAATACTTGGCAACTGATAGGTAGCTTAAAGTCTCCTCTTTTTTTTTTCAAGTGTGCTACTGGTACGTCCCAAAGGGTTGGTTCCACTAAATTGTACCTTTTGATGACGACTAGAACTTAGTACTTTCTAATCATAAGGATATTGATTCTCTCCTCTTCTGTAGTTGCTAAGATCTGGTCCTCTGGATGATGTATTTCCGAATTGATCGACAGGATATTTGGTTCCTTATATTCTTTTCTTATGTATATGCTAATGTGTATATGTTTGAACACATTCATGTGTATATGTTTGAACACATTCATGTGTATAAGTAAGTCATAATTACTGCTACATTATAAATGTTCAGGAATGCATCTCTTGGGATAGGGATGTGCCCTCAAGGCCAATGGGAAAGGCTTACTAAGGGATTATGGGTCAAATCAATGTCTCCTTTTGATCACAAACTGTTAGACATAAGGATGGTTGCATCTTATTCAGAAAGTCTCCAGGTCTCTCTTGATGAAGGTATGTTCTCCATAATCACTTCTTTGCACCGCCTTAGTACTTTTGTTTTCTTTTGTTCTCCTATGGTTAATGTATCAACATAATTTTCCGATCTTTGTTGTTACCTTGGATAAATTATCATTTTGCAGAATTCTTTTTGTACCGGATATTGTTCATGGTTCTGGGAGTAGTGTTGATGAGTCTGGCTTCGTGGCTCAGCAAGTCTCTAGTTTTCTACTACAGTGGTGCAATGGCAGTAGGGGTTTTTCTTGTGATTTTAATGGTTCTTTTCCAGGTAGGTACATAAATTTTGACCTTTCAATTTTTGGTTGTCAATATTGAGTCCCATTATTCGTCTTTACTAATGAATGATATAAAAGTGTTTGGCTGATGGTGTACAAAGATTTCTTGGACCTTTATGAAATGTGAAGTGCTAATTAATTTAAGATGACTTGCAAAATAAGCACAAGGATTCTCTATATATGCATATGGACACAATTGAGCTGAATTATGAGCTGCTGGATGCATTTAGTTTCTCCTTGTATGCCTTTTCATTTATTATCACTAATCGTACTCTTTTTTTCATTTACAGGGGATGAAGCTCCTTCCAACTGGTCAGAAGAGTTCCCTTGGAATAGTTTTATACTCATTCTTTGTATGTTTGTTCATATATCAGCACATGCTACTCTTTCATTTGTATATTGGTGGTTTGCATGATTATGTGTAATTTGTCAATCTTTGTTCAGGTTGGCTTGGGATCTTTTCTACTTCGCTATGTGCCAAGATTGTTGCGATCACTACTTGTTGAGATTGGACTTTCAGAAGATGTGTACAATCCTGTATGTAAGTTTTCATAGCTAATTCCGATAGTTTTTCGTGTAATCTTCCCCAAATGATGAGATTGTCACATAATGGTCTTAGAGCTACTGATTTTCAAATTCCTCTATATCTTGCACCCCAAGGATATTTTCTAGGTACATAAGTTACTGCTGAACCTCATCCCGTCTGCTTAGATCATTAGACATTTAGTTGAGACTCATCTTTAAATTCATTGCAAGGTTGACCACTGATGAAAATAAACAAGTCAATAACTGGGTTGCTAAACTTGGTTTCACCATTCCAAATGCATTTAGGAAACTTCGCCTATATTAAATGTATCAAGTAAATTTCACAATTAGGTTTGTTTACTTGAACTTTGTGCTGTTCAGTGTGCTCGTTAAATTACGATGTTAAATCAAGTTATCCATTTCGAATGAGATTACCCATTGCTGTGTGATGTCTCACTATAATCAAACTACATATATTGTTAAGAGTTAATTTTGAATATCAAGCAATTCTCCAGAATTCCTTGCCCAAATCTAAAAGCTTCCACTTTATTAATTCTCTCGTGAGTAAAACAATTAGGATCATCCCTCTATTTATATTCCCTTCTCTCCCTAATCAACTCCTAATATCAAGCAGAATACCTTAAAGGAAAAGATCATTCTATCTACCAAAAATACGAAGACTACTACTACCATAAATAAAAAGATTACTGTCACTAATTAAAAATTAAACATCTAATATTCCTCCTTCTTTTCCTGTAGCCAATATCCGCTTCATAACAACTCCATCCCCTTTAAAAACAGCCTTGTCCCCAAGGCTGAACTTGGGCAAATTTTGTATATGCCCGGTCCAAGCTTCTTGTTTAGATTGACGCTGCACCGGAAGGTCGTGGCTTTGGGTAATAGATGCCACCCTTAAATATTCATTCTGAGTGGCTGAGTTGTTTCCCGTTCTGGCCCCTCGTCCCTCGTTGAGTACCGAGTTGTTGTCTTCGATATCCCGACCCAATTCCATTGCCGTATCCAAGTCCTGAGGCCGTAGTAGCCGTAGGGGACATCGGATTTCATCCGTCAGTCCTTTCATAAAATAACCCAAATAATGGGCATCACTCAAACTGGGTACCTGACTTGCAAGCTGGACGAAAAGTGTAATATAGGCATCCACTGCATCTGTTTGTTGGATGTCCGCGAGACGCTCGAATGGGTTGCCCTTAAACCTATTATCAAAACGGAGTGTGAGGGCTTGGGCAAACTCTGGCCATGTTAGATGTGGCTTTCGCGATTGAAGCCAAGAGAACCAATATGGGGCGTCTCCTTCCATGACCACCATCGCCGACTGTAGCTGTTGCTCAATTGGGTGAATGATGAATTGCTGATTAGCCCGAGCCAACCAACCAACGGGATCGGTGCCATCGAAAGAAGGCAGTAGTAACGGGGACGTGATACGCCGATTGGGGTTTGCTTGCTCTCCGGCGCCACTATCGGCGAATTCGGAGGCTGCTGGTGTGGGGTTTGGGTGGGGTGCGGAATTTGTTTGGGGGTTCATTGTAAGTACGGCATTGGATAGGAGTTTGATGGAGTTTGTGAGTTCGGCGAACTGGTTTTGGGTTTGAAATTGCAGAGCTTGGTGCTCGGCAGCCATGGTTTCTTGGCTGCCAATTTGGCTAATAGAGCTTTCATCTCCGCCTGATTGTTTTCGATGTGATCCATTCGCTGGTCACTGTTGGCACGGGTATTGGTCATGGTTGCGGGGTGTCGGCTCCGGCAGGTCGGACCAAATTGTTAAGAGTTAATTTTGAATATCAAGCAATTCTCCAGAATTCCTTGCCCAAAGCTAAAAGCTTCCACTTTATTAATTCTTTCGTGAGTAAAACAATTAGGATCATCCCTCTATTTATACTCCCTTCTCTCCCTAATTAACTCCTAATATCAAGCAGAATACCTTAAAGGAAAAGATCCTTCTAACTACCAAAAATACGAAGATTACTACTACCATAAACAAAAAGATTACTATCACTAATTAAAAATTAAATATCTAATATTCCTCCTTTTCCTGTAGCCAATATATGCTTCATAACATATATGCTATGACGTAATTGGAAAGACCTGAGGTACAACGTTTTGGCATGCTAAATAAATATCGACATGTTAGATAAAATATGGTTTTGCAGTTCCTATTTCCGACAAATCCAATTCCTCGCCCTGTTTTCTACCTGACTATCTCTACCTCTATGGCTCTATCCTCTTTCTTGTCAAATTATAACTTCTTAACATTATGATTGAAAAAAAGACAAAAAATATTATTAGATGCTATGTTGTTCACTTGTTATATTATACATGCACATTTTTTTAAACTATAAACTAATTTGTGCTTAGTGTATCAATGTTGCTACTTGTTGAGTTGTTTCTGTGATTCTTGCAGTTGAAATGCCACCTGTTGTGAAGCGATGAGTGATGAGAATACAACGTTCAGTCTTTTTATTTTAATTATTCTGGAGTCTTTTCCTTATTTGAGTAAAAGTCTTTTATTTTGGTAATTAGGGTTTTCCTTAATTGAGTAGGAGTCTTTTATTTTGGTAATTAGGGTTAGTATTATTATAAATAGGGTGGCTAAGGTTTTATTATTCTTAGAAAAGAGTTGATCAATAATTGGGAGCCTCCTTTGGTTTTGGGATCAAGAACGGACGTTCTTGATCATTTGGGGTAAGAACCTTTAGTTCTTGTTATTTATCTATTTCTCGTTTTAATAAAGTATTATTTATTTTATTTTTGTTCATTTACCTGTTCTCGATTTCATCACTCATCATCACTCGGATTCTGTGCTGGACTTGGATACAGTTTCTTCTTTCTTGCTTTTCCAATCGAATGTTCCGTCCCGCCCCATCCATCAATGCCCGCCGTCTTCGTCTAGCCGTTGGAGTTGCTGAATCTGCGTAGACGGTAAGGTAGGTCCCTTGGGTGGACATGGGCAGGGAAGTCTCGTAAGAAAGCAGGAAGGGTCAAAATAAAAGCCTAATCTCCCAACATCTTTTCCTTTAGCCGGTGAAGCTATCTTTTCGTTGATCAGGTTAAATACATTCGTAACAACATGTTATAGAAGTGTCGTTGGATTGGTTTTTGATACTGTTGTTGCCACTGAAGAATCGGATGTCTCTGTCATTGATTTCTCGTCCTTTTCCGGGTCCTTAAATCCGCTCCTTTTGAAGCTTCCCTCTAAGTAATAATACAAAACCCACCCCAAAGAAGTACAATGTTTGACACACAATTAGACATAGTTGAAGCTCGCGTGGCAGCCATGGAATCTCATACGACAAAGATGGAGAGTCATCTTCGCACTTGGAAGGAAAATAATAGGCAGATAATGAGTAGCTTCGCTTCGATCGACTCCAAGTTGTCTAGCTTCGCTTCGATTGACTCCAAGTTGTCTGAAGCACTAAATGTATTAAGAATTTTCTCTGCTGCACATACGACAACCAACATACGACAACCACCACTGCCACTATTACATTATCCACCGGCGAAGCAAGTGACATTACCGCACCGCGACAAGCGCAACAACCTCCGGCTGCGTGCAACAAGACAGAGGTTAACATACCGCCATCCACCACATCCGAGCCAAAACATCTTGGTCACGCCACCACAACTATGTTTCAACCATCAGAAAGAAACCAAGTATGATGATTGGGTTGGTAGAAAACTGACATTCGAAAAGAAACCAGAGCATGAAGAAGGTCAGCTGGTGCCACACAACTCTGAAATACGTAACAAGGTGCCACACAACTCTGAAATTCGTAACAAGGTGCCACACAACTCTGAAATACATAACAAGGTGGTTCATATTTATCCTTTTGACGTTCAACCCGTTAAAGTAGCCAACTTCTGGAAGAAAGTAAAAGAAACTACTATCCAGTTTGCACCATTAAAAGCGCCTCAAAATGAATCTGTGAATCTAGCATCTCTTACCCAAAGCAACATCCTTTATTTTCATCCTCAGTCTAAACAAGAGGCTTGGAATGAGCGTATGCAACAGTTTCTGACATTCAGCCTTGGGGACAAGGCTGTTTTTAAGGGGGTGGAATTGTTGTGAAGCGATGAGTGATGAGAATACAACGTTCAGTCTTTTTATTTTAATTATTCTGGAGTCTTTTTCTTATTTGAGTAGAAGTCTTTTATTTTGGTTATTGGGGTTTTCCTTATTTGAGTAGGAGTCTTTTATTTTGGTAATTAGAGGTAGTATTATTATAAATAGGGTGGCTAGGGTTTTATTATTCTTAGAAAAGAGTTGATCAATAATTGGGAGCCTCCTTTGGCTTTGGGATCAAGAACGGACGTTCTTGATCATTTGGGGAAGAACCTTTGGTTCTTGTTATTTATCTATTTCTCGTTTTAAAGTATTATTTATTTTATTTTTGTTCATTTACCTGTTCTCGATTTCATCACTCATCACCACCTCATCTAAGTTCTATTGCTAGCATTTCTAGAGGTGGAAGCTCTACTGCCCCTGATGTTGTTTATAACTTATCCATGTACTCAAGTTCTTTCATGACCTAGCGACACCAAAAGCTTCTTTAAATGGGAATAATATGTTTATGTTGGTTATGATGATACATGTTATTTTGTCGTCTTAGAAAGACTAACTTGACATGAAAGAAGTGGAGGTTTTACAAAACAGTATCTCCTGTAACCTGACAACTAAATAGTTTATTAGCCTCTTGGCTCTTGTCATAATTGACTTTTCAATTCTGAGTAATTCTTCGCTTCTGTGCGTGACAAGTGGTTCCGTGTTGTGCTAATGCTTGCTGTTTGTGTGATGCAGCTCTCAATATTTCTTTTGGTTTTCCTTGTAATTACTGGAGCTTGGCTGGGGTTTTGGGTTGTACGCAAAGTTGTACTCACAGAAGATGGATCTATTGATATTGGTGTATCTCACTTTGTCACTTGGTCAATTCGGATTGTTGCCTCTGTGATGATCCTTCAGGTTTTCACTCGTTTTATTAACATTTTAATAAACATTATCGGTTTTCTTTTTTATGAAAAGTTATAAAAAAATACTATATATACATGCTTCAGAGTTCCACAGATCCTTTATTGGCAGCAGAGGCATTGTTGGGTGGAATCCTTGTTTCATCAGTGTTGAGGAGTGCTGGGCATCCAAAGGTTCTTCGTCGTGTATACAAGTGAGTTTATTATATATGAGTCTTGAACACAAGCATCCTCATATACTAGAGGCTAAAATTTACAACAATTTGGTTTCTTTTGTTTTTACTTTCTTCCTTTTTTGCTATTCTTTTTTTTTATGTGCTAAATAAGAGGAACTCTTGCAGAACGTTATCGAGACAAAATGTGGATCCCTATGCATCACCAGTCAATAATTCATCTCAAAGACAAAATGTGGATCACTATGCATCACCAGTGAACAATTCGTCTTTCTCAAGGCCTTCCACCAGGGCTCAATATACTCCTGTTCAAGGTGGAGTTTCTTTCATAATTAACTCTATTAGCCCGAGTTGCTAAGATCACTACAACATTTTACTTTAGTTTTTGGATATGTATCCTTTCTTTCAGGTTCAACTTCAACCAGTAAGTCACCAAGAAAATTGTTAGATACACAAACTTTCTATTCTACCTTCCACGAAACTCCAGATCGAAGAAAATTCTCAAAGGATGAATGGGACTCGTTCACTCAGGAGTCCACAAGGAAAGCCCTAGAAGGGCTGGTTTCTTCACCAGATTTTAGCAAATGGGCTGTTACCCATGCAGATAGGATAACCTTAGCTCCGAAGAAAGAAGTTGCAGATAAGCAGCAGAAGCAGAGATGGTTTAACTGGTTTTAATGATTTATCCCCACTCAACTTGGTGCATATTTACCAGGTAAACATTGTTGTATGATTAGCTGCATTTAGTTTAGGCACACTTTTTCCCTGGATACCCGTGATTTCTTGTAGTATAGTCTGATTAACTCTAGGATTAGCTTGACCTTGTTGACTTGTTACAAGAGACGACAATGTTACTAGCTACTTGGATGTGTTAATGTAGTTCTGTGACGATTTATTGCTGAAGTAACTAGACATGGTTTCTTGGATAATCTATTACAATCCGGTATTTTTTTCTCGTATTTTACATTACAAATGTTCGTTGAGTGTATATGCATCCATGCCAATCGTTTCTATAAGAATGTTTTTTCTATTTCACATGTTAACTATTATAGTTAATGAAATCAACTAGAATCGGGATTGACTCGTATGTACATGTATTCTGTAAAACATGATATTAGTAGTCATGCTCTGGGCTTTTGATCTCTTTGGATATGAGTACATTCATCTTCACTGAGCATAGCCTGAAAAATGAACTCTGAACTACAGTTGAAACGAAACATTTAGTAGTCACTTCAATCTTGGCTTGCTATGTATATGTCAATTTCGCTATTTTTCATTTCACAATAGCCTTGTATCATTCTTGTGTCTTGTATAATTTCCCAATACAATCGGACTGTAATTAGGGATTTTATGGTTTATCTATGTCCTTAAAAATTTATTGCTTCTCTTGCAAAATTTGATATTCAAGTACATGTCTAAGTTTATGACGAGGGGCTATAACTTTCAATCGATCAAGTGCTAAAAGATTTATTCGAATTTTGTGATCCAAATTTTTCAAAATTGATTTAAAAAACATAAACAAACAAGGCCCGAATCTTTTCTGTCTTGCGTACACTATCAGGACAAGTTCTTTTGCTCGATTTTTGCATAAAAGTCTATACAATAGCTTGAATTTCGATCCCAATGTAAGAAAGTGCAATCGAAGTTCTACCAAGATAGATCAAACATTTATTCAGATTGCAGGAGCAATCTGAAAGGCCAAACGGGGATCTTGTCACATAACATTAATTTGTATTTTGACAATCTCATCATGAAAACAAGCACTTCAATTTTTTATTTCAACTTATGTTTTATATTACATTTTCATAATATCCTTATTCGACAATAGTATATAATCTATATCAATTCCATATTTAAGATGATATATTATTGATTTGACAAACATATGTTAATTAAAGCAGAAGATGAAACAAAAATTTACAATATAAGATCAGAATCAGAGAATTTTAACCTAATCAGGACAATAATTTTACCCATATTTTAACCTATGGGTAACATGAAATGTAGGCATAGAGAGTCATGTGTTTAATTTCTGTTAAATTATTTTCTTCTTTTACAGTGAGACTAAAAATTACATATTTTTCAGAGTTATGGATAATGTGGTGAACTTAAAAATATTATTGACGAAAATTATAATGAACTAAGCATTATCTTATTTAATATCCCGAAATTTCCTGGAGGTCTCTTAAAAATGATCAAAACTATTTTTCACCTTCTTAATTGATTGGATTTCCCGATATAGCACATCGTAAGATCATCTACAAAGCAAAGATTGATCCATCTCACTCTCCTAGGATGAAAACTGTATTGATTGTTTGTCCCGATTGAGTAATTTAAACCCTCTTGATATTTTATCTAGTTCCATCATAAATAGTTAAAGAGATTTGGTTCTTCCTAGACTAGGGTGTAATTGGTGATTTTCAGGCTTGAAAGTTCTACATGAGTCCAAACTCACGAGCTTGACTTGCAAACTTAAAATTATATGGGGAGGGGATTTTGAAGTTTCAATTTTATTATTAATTCTTAATATATTTATAAATATTATAACAAAAGAATAATATATGAAAAATTGAAAAGCATGCTCGTGAGCTTTTTTTCTGAGTGAAATGGGCTCGAGCTTACTAAAAATTCGAGTTCGTGAAGTTTGCCCGAGCTTGAAAAATTTGTGCTACAGTCGGCGGTGTCGCACTCAGTTCGATTTACACCTCTACCTAGGGATGTCCACAAGTCGAGTTCATCCACAAATCTTAGCTCGAGTTCAACAAGTTGGAGAAAAGCGAGCTTGTGATCGATCTCAACAAATAATAATTATTTATTAATATACATTATTAATTTTATATTTATTTATATATAATTAATTAAAATCATAATTAATATAAAAAATATCATTATATATATATGTATTTTTAGAACATATGGTATTATAGAAATATATAAATAGATGTATAAATATTATATTCTTATATATATTAATAACAAAATATTTTTTATTTCGACGAGGTGACGAAAAAAAAATGCTTTTTTTGGGGGCTCGAAATCGGCTCATTTGAAAGGCTCGAGTTGAGTTATTTTCAAGTCAATTTGACTCGTGATCACCCTAATGTAATATAATCTGTTACTAAATGTTGCATTGTTTTACTAACAAATCATTTTATTTTCATATTTTTCTAGCAAATTTTAGTTATACTATTCGACAAATTCATTATTTCTATATTATACATAATATAGATACATAATTATGATATACAAAATTATAAATTATAAATTTTTTATAAATTTTTACGATTTTTTTTAAAATTAAAATCAAAATCGAAATCTTAAATATCCCCCAAATTTCCTATACCGAGATTCTAGACGTTGGACTTGGACCTAAGTTCGCGCCTTGCGGTTAGAAATGCGACTGAAAATTTAAACCACGTAAGACAATACTGAACAGAACAGAGCACCGAAAATAGTGCGTTTTCTTCTCAACTCCCATGGTCGCTAGCTAGGGGTGGGAATAGGCCAGGCCGTCCGACAGGGGTCTACGGCCCGGCCTATTTAAGGCCTAGCTCGGCCTAGCCCATTTAATAAAAAGGCCGGGCTCAAGCTTTTTATAAAGCCTATTTAATTAAATAGGCCAGGCTTAGGCTTACAAAAAAGCCTATTATGCCCGTCAGGCGGGCCTATTTATATATAGTATTTTACATTTTTAACCCTTAGAAATAAAAAACAATTAACCCTAAATGAATGGAAACGCATTCAACACGCTTCTATTTATGTTATTTTTGGTCGCTGATGTACTCTAAGTCTTCACAAACACATTATTTGGGTGTTTAATTTTGAGTTTGGACAAATATTTGACTCCTAAACATGCAATTTGTATCTCATCGATTATTGCTAATCTTTACATTGTTAATTTTTTTATACACTCAGGTTTCATAATATTTGTTATAGGTCTTTATGTAAAATAGGCTAGTTGGTGTTCATAGGCCTTTATGTAAAATAAGCTTTTAAATAGGCTTTCAGGCCTTATCAAGCCTTTAAAAAGGCCAGGGCCAGGCCTTAAAAATAAGCCTATGACGGGTAATAAGCCAGGCTCAGGCCTATCATTTTTAAAGTAGGCCAGGCTTAGGCCTTTCAAATCCCGGCACGGCCCGGCCTATTTCCACCCCTACCGCTAACCATAATTAAGCTCAAATTTCAGTAATTTTGCATATAATTGTTTGGGATGGATTTTTCTATTCCAATTTCCTGTTCCAAGTTCCTGTTCCAAGAGAGAGATTGGTCCACATGTATAAAGAAATTCCACTTTCTCTTTTTTTCATCTTTATTCCAATTTTACCCCTTTCTCTCTCTCCTCTCTCACGTATCTCTCAACAAATCCCTAATTTCTCTCAAAATACTCTATCTTCCTCCTCTATCATCCAAAGACAATGTCAAATTTCAACCATTTTTTTGCGAAAATCTCAAATACCATTTCCAATCGGCGGAAGCGGCAGCAGCGGCATATTTTCCCCCAATTCTACGACAACTTTTCAATATCGTTAACACCATTTCACTATTCCGACTTTCTACTGCCATTCATTTCTACAACATTCTACAGATATAATTTATTACTTGCTTTGCACTTATGATTAAATTGATGGGTTAGTCTCATTTTACATTCATTCGTGAAAAAGAGTGGTGAAAATTGATGGGTTGTTATTAGATCTGCTTTCAACTCCTCATAGCGACGACATCGACCAATATATCAAATTGATGGAAAAATTATAATAATTTATGCTTATAGCTCACATATCTTTTGAGAGAACCGTTCATACTTTCACTACGCTGGGTAGTTGTCATGTCTACACTAAATGATTACCGACCATATACTAGTGCCCATTTTTTCCGAATTTTGAACATCCCCTCTAGCCACTCGTTAGTCTGAAGTTCATATTTTTTTAACATCTCATTCCATGCAGTAAGAAATTCATCCTCCTCTTCATAGTCATAAATATATGAACTGAAGTCTTTAGCAAAGTTAGCAAAACATTCAAATACACTACTCAAATGGATTGCAGCATTTTGGTAAATGTGCCAAATGCACAAGCGGTGACATATGTCTGGCCACTTTTCTGATAAAGCTTTCGCCATTGCTGCATCTTGATCTGTAAGCATCGTTATAGGCTTTTTTCCAGACATTGCTTTAGCAAAAGTATCAAACAACCACATAAAAGTTGATGCAGTTTCATCGTATAACAATGATGCACCAAAGATGATAGTTTGTTTGTGGTGGTTTACACCAACAAACAAGGCAAATGGTCGACCATCTTTATTTTTCCTATAAGTTGTATCAAAAGAAATTGCATCGCCAAAATGAGCATAATCAACCATCATTTGTGCATCGATCCAAAGTATGTTTGCTATCAAATCGTCTTCATCAACTTGGATTGCATAGAAAAAGTTAGGATCATCTAATTGTCTTTATTGCATATATTCGAGTACCCCTCCAGTATCGCCAGCCTCCATTTGTATAGTTCTCTTCGTATGCAAATAATTCTTATAGTCATCTAAAGTAAATCCAACTCGTTCACGCCCACCCGCTTGTTTAGCCATTAACGCAAAGCCTGCTTTTGGTGTTATACCCGAGAATTCCATATCATCTACTTGTGCTGGAAATGTGACAGTAATAGTTCTGTGTGACCTCAAAAGGTGAGTTTTAGCAGGACTCGTAAGATTATGTCCACAATGATCGGCAACAAAACTAACAACTTCATACTTACCCATATGACGACCATCAACCTTCATCATCGTACGACAACCAGTTCTTGTCCCTGGTCGATGCGACTTAACACTCACATCTCTTTTGTCTTTAGACCTATAACCTCGGGATGAACAACAAAAAGTCCTATCTATAATTTTTCCTTCCCTATCTCTATGGACAGTGTGCCTACGAACACTAAAACCGGCGACCCTTGCATATTCATTATAAAAATTGTAAGCCGATTCTTCAGTTTCAAACATCATACCAATTTTTGGAATTTTTGCTTCTGATATGTTTAAGTGACATTCATGTATTAGGCTTTCTCCACCACTATTTTTAGAACGTTCTTTATTATCATCGGCAACGAAATCTAACTTGCGTCGTGAATTAGGATTTGCCATGTCTATAGTGAAATAACATAAAATAATAATAATTAAATGAAAATTTTAATTATATATACATATCATATATATATTGATGACATATTCATAAACTCCAAAAAAATCATGATTATAAGTATTTAAAATATATTTTATATGTTGCATCAGAATCTCTCATTTTCTGCTGTAATGAATTACTTTGTTCTGTTTTATAGCGAAAATTAAGGAGACCATTGCCATGCAACTGGAGGTAAAAATTCTAGCATCATTTAGACTTGGATTAAATATTTACTTTTCATATATTTTATATGTTGGTCTATGTTCATCATGTAGGCTAATCTAGATCTCGTCCCATCTGTATTAACTTTAGTACTCATTGATGCCGTGACTTATGATAGGTCAAAATCTTGTGTATTGGGCATTAACTTGGTAAAAATTTAGAATTAGGAAAGACTAATATACATGCTTAATAATTATCAATATTTCAAATTTTATTAATGTCTGGGAATTTGTTAGTTAAGATTCTTCAATGTGACCAACACAAAGTTTCATACAATAAATTTTATATTCAAAGTTTTCTCCCAATCTAACTCTTAAGTATCAATAACTGAAAAAACAATAGAGATTATTGATTCATAAATAGCCAAAAAACATTAAACTTTGAATTGGACAGATCCTAATTTAATGATTGTATATCAAAATTATAGCAAAAAAACTATAATGAGTGACTTATATTATTTTTTCAATTTTCTATTTCCTATCAAGTTTTGAGCATAATTTTATAATTACTTTAATAGAAAATAAATAAATAAAAGGTCAAAAATAATTGTATTTTCAACAAATCACAAGGTCCACATAGTCAAAATAAAAAAAATAAATTTTTAGGTGAAAAAAATAGGAAAAACCCTAACAAAATTAATTCAAAGTTTGCCGACCTCGTACTTTCTCCTACGTAACTTTTCTCACTTTTTCAAAAACTCATTACAAAATCTCACCTGCATACAAACAGGGGAAATTCTATGTCGGACCCATACCAATGGGGCCGGTCCTTCTCCACCACACAATTGTGGTGGGGTGGGTGGTTTTTGTATGGGTGGTGAAGGTAAAATACCACCCACCCCACCACAATTGTGTGGTGGAGAAGAACCGGCCCCATTGGTATGGGTCCGGGATAGAATTTCCCATACAAACAGAGCATTGATAAATCCCCTCAAACAGAGCATTGATAAATCCCCTCTCTCTCTCTCTCATTTTCTTTTTCCTCCAATTCCTCTTTTTCACCAATCAATTAGAGATTTTCACCACTCATCTGCACTCATTTTCAACAGAATCCATAATTTCAACTTAACTATTTTTTCAAAAAACTTCGAAGGCAGCATTATACAGCAAGATATATTGAAGCCTCATACACTATCATTCTATGGCCACTTCTACGCAAGCATTAGCTATGCCTATATTATAATAATAATTATTATTATACTTAAAAATGTAAAACTCGTCTATATATGTTCAAAAACAAAAATCAGAATGCTGTAGAAATGAATGGTGGTAGAAAGTCGGAAGAGTGAAATGGTGTTACCGATATTGAAAAGTTGTCGTAGAATTGGAGGAAAATATGCTGCTGCCGCTGCCGCTGCCGCCGATTGGAGATGGTATTTGAGATTTTCGCAAAAAAATGGTTGAAATTTGACATTGTCTTTGGCTGATAGAGGAGGAAGATAGAGAGTATTTTGAGAGAAATCAGGGATTTGTTGAGAGATACGTGAGAGAGGAGAGAGAGAAAGGGGTAAAATTGGAATAAAGATGAAAAAAAGAGAAAGTGGAATTTCTTTATACACGTGGACCAATTTCTCTCTTGGAACACGAACTTGGAACTAGGGGTGTTCACGAGTCGAGCTCGAGCCGAGCTTGCCAAAAAATTCGAGCTCGAGCCACAATTTTCGAGCTCGAGCTCGAGCTCGACGAGCTGCAGGAATGTGAGCTCGAGCTCGAGCTCGAGCCAGACTCATGCCGAGTCGAGCCGAGCTCGAGCTCAAAAAAATAATTTTTTTTATAAAATAATATTTTTTTATAAAAAAATATTTTTTTTATAATTTTTTTTGTATAAAAATATTTAATTAATTTTATATTTATTCATATATTATTACATATAATTATAATTAAAGTAAAAAATATTATTATTTATAAATATATTATTATAATATATCATTTTATATAAAAAAATTAATAAATATTTATTTTTTTAATATATATTAATTAAAATTTATTTTTTTATTCCGGCTCGCGAGCTCGCGAACAGGCATGTTTATTTAGGCTCGAGCTCGGCTCGATAGAAAGCTCGGCTCGATAGGCTCGAGCTCGAGCTCGAATTTTTTCGAGCTCGAGTCGAGCTATTTTCGAGCCGGCTCGCCGAGCTCGCGAGCCGGCTCGACTCGTGAACACTCCTACTTGGAACAGGAACTTGGAATAGAAAAATCCAGCCCTAATTGTTTACCCTTGATGCAATGGCTGCTTCATCTCCCAGTAGACGTGTCCAAACGGTTCGCGGTTCCGGTTACGGTTCCGGTTCCCGGTTCCAAGAACCCTGTAACCGTATTCGAACCATTTGGACACGGTCCGGTTAGCCGGTTCTCGGTTCCACGGTTCCGGGGCGGTTCCACGGTTCCAAATTTATTTATTTTTTATATTTTTGTATTTTTTGAATTTATTTTGGACAATGTTTAACAAATAAATAGGATAAAATAAAGACAAACATTAAAAATATTCAACAATGGACAAACAATTTTTATACTATTAATAAATTTAAACAATGCAAAGTTTAAAATTCAATCAAATTCTAATTTCCATAATCCTAATTATAATTTTTGTATTACATTACAATAACCATTTACAAATTACAAGTACAAACGGACAAACCTAAATTCTAAAGCTAAAATCTTATACTATACAATTTTTACAACGAATATTGGAAAAAAAATGAAAAAAAAAATGGGCTTGAGTTTGATTTTAAGTCAAAAATTAGTGACTAATTTTTGACTTAAAATAACATTGCCTACGTATCATTCACTTAGTGAATGAATCAAAGCCCACGTAGTTCTTCTTACCTTGCTTACCTTTCGAAGGTCAATGTTTGATCAACAAGCAATCAAGCATTGGCATTGCCTCCATCCGAGGAACCGCTTGAATCCCACGGGAAGTAATCTCCCTCTTCTTCATCGTCGAAGTTTTCTGCTTGTTGTCTTTTCTCGGCCTTTGTCCAATCTTCAAGCAAACATTGATTTTCCACATTTAGAACCATCAATCTTGATCTTCGATCGTCCAACATGTTGCCCCCGATACTAAAAGCGGACTCAACGGAGACGGTTGATGCCGGTATGGAAAAAATCTCTCTTGCAATGATTGAAATGATCGGAAACGCCTTGGATTTCCTATGCCACCACTTCAAAATAGAGTTGGAGTTACCGAAATCCATCTCATCGAAGGTGGTGTGGCAATATCGGTCAATCTCGGCATATATGTTGCCACCACCACTACGTGGCTTTTTCATAGATTGCTCCGCGTACAAACGTGCTATTCTATCTTCATTAGAGCTAGGAAAACTTTCAGAAGGAGTTGGGTTAGAAACAAAAGACTCACTACTATCGGTATCGCTACCAAATTGATTTTTATATTCTTTAAATAATTCATAAAAAGTAGTTTTCACACAAGCGACAATATATGCGGGATCATAATCCAATAACAATGCATCATAATACATTCTTAAAAGTTCAACTAAACCATCCTCTTTCATTCGAGGATCTAACATTTTAGCAATTAAAAATACTTCCGGGATTTGATCAAAATATTTGACCCATTTTGTTTTCATTTCTCAATAGCGCCACCAAAAAGTTGATCATCTTTGTAATCATACAATTCTAGCGCAATCTTGACACAATTATCAACTACAAGGGGTGAAGTAGGATAATAGCAACCGGAAAGTTCTTTTGTTGCATTTTCGAAATTTTTTAAAAGTTTAATCAAGTTTGCACAAGTATCCCAATATTGTGGCAACAATCGAATATTGTTTGTTGAGTTTTGCATAAAAAATTCACATAAATACTCTTTGTGTGCATAAGAATCACTCAACATTTTATAAGTTGAGTTCCAACGGTGGGGGACATCGCAAACAAATTTTTTTGTTTTAATTCCTTTGGTTTTGCAAAATTTTGACCATAATCGTAACGAATTTTGTTGTTGCATAATCAATTTTATTGCATTTCGAATAGGGGCGATGTGTTCACTAAAACATGATAAACCATCTTGAACACAAAGATTTAGAATGTGACATAGACAACGAATGTGAAAAAATCTTCCCCCAAAATTGGGTTGACATGCACTAATCAAAGTGGGCAAATATGTCGTATTGGCACTAGCATTATCAAACGAAACTGAAAAAAGTTTATATTGCAAATTATATTCTTGGAGAATTGTTAAAGTTATATGTTCAATTGCATCGGCATTATGTGGTGGTGGGAAAAATCTATATGCAATTAAACGTTTTTGAATTATCCACGTATCATCGATCCAATGCGAAGTAATACCCATATAAGAATTAGTTTGGTAGTTATTGGTCCAAATATCCGCACATATTAAAACTTTTTGTTGTAATGAAGCAAACGTAGATACTAAAACAATTTTAAATTCACCAACGGCTTTTGAAATTTCACGTGTAAGTGTGCTTCGTGAAATTTTTCTAGCTTGCGGGTTAAGAGATAATTTTACAAATTCTTCATAAAATTCATTATCGGCAAAGTTGAAGGGTTGGTGTGTTGCAAAAACAAATTTTGCCATACGGCGACGAACGTTTGCTTCATTATAACGAAAGAGGGGGGAATCCGTACCTTGCGAGCTACTACCACCGGGAGTAGCTTGAATTTGAGTTTGTGTAGGATCAATGCCCAATTTATCGGGGTGGTGGACTTCGAGATGCTTCTTGTAAGAACCATATCCTCCACCGGACCTCAAGGTGTAATTTTTTGTGCAATAGTTGCATTGGACCAAGAACGTCTTCGGCATTCCCTCTTCTTGGGGAAGTTCGGTTCTCGTCATGTGATAGACGAAAATTGAACTCTTTGGCTCCCTTGGCGGTCTCGGAGCTCTACCACCATGCATTTTGGTAGTCGAGGCCGGGGCTCCACTTTCCTCTTGAGAAGGAATGTGCGGATTCTCCGCCATAAATTGTCGAATAGTGTCGGCGTCATCTTCTTCGAGATCAATTTCGATAGGATCAAATTGAGGTTAAGGGGGTTGGGGTGTGTATGAAGAAGATGATCCTCGTTTGAAGAAACGGGATAATTTGGAAGACGACGATGATCCTCGACCACTCGACATATTGATTTAGTAAGTAAAAGTTGACGTAAAAGTGGAAATATGATGGAGATATGGAATTGAATATTGAAGTTGAACTTGAACAAACAAACTAAAATTGCAAGAGTACTAGAATTCAAGAATAGAGAATTAGAGATTGAGAATTGAGATTGGTGAACGAAAAATGTTAACAAATGAAGGATTATTTATAGGTGATTTTGGGGGTAAAATCGTAAATAACATAATATTTAACGGACACTTGACCTCAACCATTGATTTCAAACGGACACTTAATCTCAACCATCGATTTTGAAAATTAAAAAAAAAAAAAGGTCCAAAAACCGGTTAGAACCGCCGGTTCCTGGCGGTTAGAACCGGCGGTTCTAACCGCCGGTTCTGGTTCCTTTTTCGAGGAACCGGAACCGAACCGCCTTGGGCAGTTACGGTTCCTGGAACCGGAACCGTGGTCAACGGTTCCGGAATAAATTATTGGAAGGATTAATTATTGGAATAAATGGTACTATCTAATTGACATAGCTTTTGTAGGATATTTCTCTACTTCATGGGCTGTGAATCAAATTTGTTCTTGTTCCGGAGACATGTGTCCAAATTGATCGGCTTCTGGCTAAAAAAGGCATGCACAGTTCAATGCATTTTGTTTTACATAGTTTAGATATAAAATTTCTTACTGTATCTGGTTAGCATTGTAGTTCTATAGTCAATTTACTTTTATCTAGAACTTTTTGGGTATGTAGCCATCATTTCGGAACATTCGAGCAGGTTCATCTTGATCTATGTATTTTTGGCTTTAGATAATGTGACAATGAACATCTTTTGTGTCTTAGGATCTGAATCGAAGTATGTTGGTAGCTACAGAATCGCGGACTCTGATTCTCTTAGTGAAGTATCCGGAAAGCTTAAAGGAAAGCTATCTCGTGGCCCTTGCTTAAGTGGTAGATGCCATGATGGTGTCAATGTTGTCGGTGGCAATTTTCTTGCTGCTAAGGTGAGAATACTGATTTATTTGCAGTACTTAATGTTGAAATTTATTTTCATTGTCTGTATTTGAGGTTTTTTTTCACTTGTTGTTGATGAGATGTCATATTTTTCTTTTGGCAGAGAAGAGGAGTAGTTGAAGGGATTGATTATGCATCAACTGGTATAGTTAAAAAGGTTGATGTTTCCCGCATTCGTGATCAAGATTGTATAGTGCTCCTAAGCAATCTCGGTTATTCAAGTTCCGGACAAGTCTTAAATTGCAAGTATGATATATAGCTTTTTGCTATGTTGCCACTTTGCAGGATGAACTTGTTGTTTGATATAGTTTGTATGACAATCAATGAACTCTGTAATTGTATTCAACTAGTTTGTCAGAATATTTTCTTTCAAAATGATGCTTCTGTCTGTTGTTCAGCTATTTATTTTCTTCTCCAGATGATTATTGTTAGACATGCTTTAACTACTATATGAAGTAAACATAATAAACTGTGCTGGAAATGGCCTAAACGGCAGTTTTTGTGTTGCAATGGCTCTTGGTGCAGAGAAGCTCGTTTGCATCATAGATGGACCTATTCGGCTTACTAATTTTTTTAAGTGCTGATTTGTTAATTCGTCAACGAGCTAAACAAGCTGCAAATTATGTAAAAGCTGTTGCTTGTGGAGCGTATGATGATACTGTCTCTTCTCCTAATGGGGCAGCTTTTGGGGATTTTACAATGGGAGGTCGAGAAACGCTGAATGGATATCTTTCAGAATTAGCTGCTGCAGCTTTTGTTTGCACTGTAAGTTTACACAATTTGGTGATTAGTGATGAATTGTTAATATAGTCTTACAAGTCATTTGTGTTCTTTGGAGCCTCACAATGATATCTCTTCTCTTGAATTTTGCAAATGTTGTAATATTTCTTATCCTGCATGTGTATCAGGTTGGGTGGAGTTTTACTGAAGGAGTTGTTTCAAAGAGACGGAGTATGTACAATGGTAACGATATCTTAAACAAACAGTATTTGTTTTCCCCTCGAATGTTTATTCTCAAAAGATGAGAATTTAAAATTGAGCAGCATATTGCCAACTTAATAGCCTTTCGTGTCCAGAATGATTTTGTATTCACAGTGTCTTGATAGTTTGTCGCTGATGATTTTGTACTGCAATACCACACAGCTAAGGGATAAGGATGGCTACAGTGACAGATGTTGATGGGATCAAACAACTTTTTGCTACATTCGATCCTTCTTATCTTATTTATTACACATTTTATGCATTGAAAGTTTGATCATTATTTCCTCAACTGCAGCGGCTATTTAGAGCATTGAATTCCTTCATAGTTGTTGAAAGAGAAGGTTGTGCAGCTCTTTTCCCTTTCTTTCAAGACAAGTAGCTGCTGTTGCTGTTGCTGTTTCTCCCCAAGGACACGGATATAAATTACTTCGTAGGACGAATTATCTCTCGTATTTTGTCTCTTTTTAAGTGTTTTTCTCATGTGTGTATAATGTCTTTTCACGATTCGTAATAGTTTCTATGACGTTATCCATATGCATAGGTGATAATTATTGGATAATTGCATAGATTGAGTAATACCACAAGCCTACTGAAGTTATATAAGTTCAATGAGTATCATTGTACTCTCTTTATTGATACAATGGGGCGTTTTTCGTAATTCCGGTCTCACACAGTAAGTGTCTATGCAACGTATTCTAACTTCTTTGTCGAACATTTGCAGAATACATTGAGAAAAAAGCATCTTCCCTGGGACTGCAAACACTTTTCCTACTGACAAAACGAACATCAGATTGGTATGCTATTCCAAATCCTAGTATTATATGTGGCAAGCAAACTTTATTATCTCGGTTTTAATCCATTCGACAGGTTTGTAAAGCATGGTTTCTCTAAATGTTCGATTGAATACATACCAAAGGAGAGGAGGAAAAAGATTAATATGTCTCGTCGGTCCAACTATTATATGAAGAGACCTTTACCTCGTAGGAGTGGTTGTTGTATATTTAAATTATAATATATAATATATTTATAAGAAAGAAAGAAAGAAAATATATAATAAATATTTAATATACGGCGGGCCGTTTTCGAACGGTGGCTTCTTTTCGTGAAAAGGTTTCGGAGCGTGAAATGGTGTGTTTCACATTGTTTCGAATCCAATGGTCATGTGGTTTGACCGAATTGGTGTCTCTTAATTGGAGATACCATTTCGGGTGGAAAAGGTGCCTTTTCGTGGCATCTATTGGAAGTCTATAAATACTTCCATCATTGACCGAGAAATCAATTAAAAATATTTATTTCTTCTTTCTCTCTATATTTTCGAGTCTCTCTTGGTCGAGTTCTTGTTTTAAAGAGGTTTCAAAGGAGTATAGTCTTTGAAACAAAGTTGTAGTCTTTGTATCTTAGAATATGTATTTCTCGAAACCATCTATATCAGTGTGGGAAAAATATATACCTTTAAAGATATCATCTTTAAGGTGCGCCTAGCCTATCATTAAGAAATCGATTTCTACCTACATAATGCAACAATTTTAAAGGTATATATTTACTGAAATGGAGTCAGTTCTTATCAAAGCATAATTGAATGAGGGAGACAAATTGGATCGGAGCATCTCAATGGTTTAAACTACAAGTGTTGGAGTCTCAAGTTTGAATATCGAACCATGTCCAACTAGGGATGGCAACGGGCCGGTTCCGGGTAGGAACCGGCGGGTCTAGAACCGGAACCGCATGGCTGTTTTTGGACCCGGAACCGGATCCGGAACGGTTTCTCCTTTTGGACCCGGAACCGGATCCGCCGGGTCCAACCCGCGGGTACCCGTTTAGATTTTTCTTTTTTTGCATTTTTTTTTGGTGCTTTTTAATAGTCGAACATAGGATTTACTAACCAAACAGCACCTAATCTTCTCAAATTTTGCAAATTCCATATCCATTCTAAGCAAACAAAGGGCTCATTATCTCAGCATTTCTAAGCAAAATCCAATTCGAGTAAATTAACTAATTGGTGTCCGGTTTAGTGGATAAAAAACAATTATTACACATAATATACTCCACAACACTTTCAAATACATTTTTAGTAGGTAAAAGTAATATTTGAATAGGCACTGTTAACATGGCCATGGCAGATGATATTCCTCCGATGTGTATAAAAAAGATACATTTAGATCTCAAAAGAATGTGAAGAAAACCAGTAGCGTGAACCTGAACACTCTAAGCGTGTAGTAGAGAAAACGTAACTTTTTTGTATGCTCAATACCTAATGGCGGCGGCGGTGCAGCGGCGACCGGCGACTAAGGCGGCGGCGTTGCGGCGGCGAGACGGCTGCTATTGGAGTTGGGACTTGGGAGGTTTTAGCCTTTTGATTTGTAAATAATTAGAATTTTGAGTGTGAATTATAAAATTAGGGTTATATAAAAGCGGGTCCATATTGGATCCGGATCCGGAACCGGATCCGCACAGGAACCGAATATTTGGAACCGGATTCGGATTCGGAACCGTTTAAGGCCAAAAGAACCGGAACCGATGGGGCGGTTTCGGGTAGACCCGGAACCGTTGCCATCCCTATGTCCAACCGAAGGTGCTAGTTCTTGTCAAAATTCTGATCCTACTACTACCGGTGTTGGTAGTACACAAAATGCGGAGGCTGATGTAAGGGTGAAGAGATGGAAAGATGATGAAATCAAGAAAAGAAATTTCATTTAATTTTGTTTTATGTCACAATATACGATTTCATTTATGTTACGACTAATTCGAGTTTGAATATTTTGTTGTAGTAATATTCAAACCGATCGAAAGAATTTCAAACTTCCATGGTGTCAAAGATATTATTGAATATGTGGAAGCTATTAAAGGCGAAATTTTGGTTACGAAACCAATTAATGAGATAAGTTCATTATGTGAATTATCAATATTCGCTTATTCCATTTGATTACATATTATGTTGAATAATATTAAATGTGATTTAACAGTGATGTAATCCATTGAGTAATCATATGATATATGTGATTTAATATTGAATAATATTTCATCATGGTGGATTATTCTTGATAAAGAATAATTTTTTTTATTCATGTTTAAAGATTACTTTATATTTTTATGATATATGGAACATGATTAAAATAATGTTTTTATTGTAATCATGGTATATGCGTTTAATGTGAGCATATTGTATATATAATATTTAATTATATTATATAATTGTGATTTATTCTCGATAAAGAATAAATATTTGTGCATGCTTAATATGACTTTATTTTGCGACGCATATATATAAAGTAATGGGTTAGCACAGTTCTTTCGGCTTATGAATAAATGCAATAAGTGTGATTTTTTACTATGTTTGACATTCTTTAGAATAAAGTCTTATCACAATGAATGAAGAATTGCATTATTTAAATACATGATTTAAATTAGAGGTATGTTCTTTTCGTGTGATAGTGACGTTTATTCAAAGAAGTCAATTCTATCTAAAGAATAATTATTGCATTATTTAGAGTTTTTGCCTATAATTTTCACTATAAAAGTGATATAATTGGTGAGGAAAAATGGCACATGGTTTCATTTAGCGAAAGAATATTGAGTCTAATTTTAATTAATTTAAAACAGACATTGTGGAATATCATCACTATAAACCTATAAGGTTAAGAAGTGAGAATAATTCCAGATGTTTCATATCATGAAACGAACTTTTCCAAGAGAATAAGTCACACAACTTGGTTTGGAATAAATGATATTAATTATCGGATTAAAATCAAGAAAGTCGATCAAATGTCCGAAATTAAATTCGAGAAAATGACTTTAAAACTGTGGAGAATTTGGTCAAACCAAATCTAGTGTTGGTGTACTAACAATAGTCAAAATAAAGATAAATCGATTCCGTTTGGAGGGGACAACCACTAACGTGGTAAGTTGAATCATGCTAGTGATGATCAAAGTCAGTCATTGATTGACTACCCAAACCATGTTGATGGTGGGTGTTTGTATAGTATAACCCGAACTATAAATGAAATAATGTCGAGCCATAGTAAACACATTTCTTTGAAATATAATCATATAAGAAGTATGATTAAGAAAGAGGAAAGGTAGTGCTTGAATACATTCCAACTAAACAAATGTTAGCCGATACACTAACAAAATCGTTATCTGGAGAAAAGATAACTAAGACCATGGAAGATATGGGACTATTACCGATAAAATAATAACTTGATTGAAACCAACTCTATCTTATTGTACAAGTTATATACTTGTTACCTTACATATGAGAGTGGCAATTCAATCAAAATATTAGTGAAATGAAAACATGGATACATTTCAAGTGCATAACTTAAAAATAGTGGGGGTGCTATTATTTTCAAAGTTCCATATTTGGTCTATGCACTATTATACCACACAAAAAGTAGGTTGAGTTATTAATAAACTCTTAATAGACTTATAGCTAAGTGGAATGCGTGTGAACATTCTTGATAAGTCTACCTATACAAGTAGAGAAGTGAGAGGCCGCTTCTTATGGATTATCATCGGGAGAATCCTAGAGTACTTGTGAAAATTAGGATCTAGTACAAGGCCCATTTTAGACGTGTTGCCAAGTATAAAAGAGCAAGAACTCATGTATAACGAGAATATGTCTTCTTAGTAATTCATATTCAAACCATAAGCTAAAGGTCCGTCCACTTCATGGCGATTCGTTGTATAAAGACCAAGTTTTTTATATTTTTCGTATTTTCTATTATATGTAAATTAGAGGGGGATTGTTGTATGTTTAAATTATAATATATATATATATAATATATTTATAAGAAAGAAAGAAAATATTTAATAAATATTTAATATATGGTGGGCCGTTTTCGAATGGTGACTTCTTTTCGTGAAAAGGTCTCGGACCGTGACATGGTGTGTTTCACATTGTTTCGGATCCAATGGTCATGTGGTTTGACCGAATAAGTGTCTCTTAATTGGAGATACCATTTCGGGTGGAAAAGGTGCCTTTTCGTGGCATCTATTGGAAGTCTATAAATACTTCCATCATTGACCGAGAAATCAATTAAAAATATTTATTTCATCTTTCTCTCTATATTTTCGAGTCTCTCTTGGTCGAGTTCTTGTTCTAAAGAGGTTTCAAAGGAGTGTAGCATTTGAAACGAAGTTGTAGTCTTTGTATCCTAGAATATGTATTTCTCGAAACCATCTACATCCGTGTAGAAAAAATATATACCTTTAAAGATAGCATCTTTAAGGTGTGCCTAGCCTATCATTAAGAAATCGATTTCTACCCACATAATACAACAATGGTATTTGTCTAAATAGAGCTTTTGCATAATTACTATAAGTTATGATATGCTGTGTAAGTTTTTAGTGTCAATTGAGTGTTAGGACAAGAAAAGGGAATCTTGGTTAAGATGGTTTCATCAGATATCTTTTGTTATGTATGTGTTTTGCCTTGTCCTAACTAATTTTCAGGGGCCAATCACATCCTCTCAAATCAAGTGGCAACTGGCAAGATCACAAATGCTGAAATACGGGATGCACTTAAGATATTGGGGATGACAAGGCCCCGGGCTCTGATGGTTACTCCTCCAAATTCTTCAAAAGTTGCTGGGATACTGTTGGGGATCTTATCTGTGACGCAGTGAGAGAGTTTTTTGAGTCAGGATCATTGCTCAAAGAGCTCAACCACTCCATCATTGCACTTGTTCCCAAATATGAGCAATCGGAATTTGTGAAGGATTTTAGATCGATATCGGAATTTGTGAAGGATTTTAGATCGATATCTTGTTGCAAAGTAATTTACAAGAGCATCTCTAAAATCTTGGCGAATAGGATCATGCCCCTCATGGAGCACCTCATTGATAAAGCGCAAGCTTCCTTCGTTCGGGGACGGAACATAGTGGAGAATATCCACCTTATGCAAGAGCTTCTTCGGGGTTACAATAGGAAGTGGTCCTCTCGTCGTTGCACCATTAAGGTGGACATTTCTAAAGGTTTCGAGTCTGTTTCGTGGGATTTCCTTAAGGACATGTTGGCTGAACTTAATTTCCCTCCCAAGTTCATTAATTGGATCCTCCAATGTGTTCAATCCCCGTGTTATTCCATCGCCATTAACGGTAGCCTTCATGGGATGTTCCAAGGTAAAAGGGGGCTGCGTCAAGGTGACCCAATCTCCCCCTACCTTTTTGTCATTTGCCTCGAATATCTTTCGAGAATGATCAATTTTAAAACGTCCGAATCTGATTTCAACTATCATTCCAAATGCAGCCCACTTAAGGTTACACATCTAGCCTTTGCAGATGATTTATTGTTGATGTCGCAGGGTGACGAGCCCTCCATTCGTATTCTGGTGCGGTCTCGGGGCTCGAAGTTAATGTTCTCAAGTCCAACATCTTCTTGTGTGGACTTAATGATCATGAGAAAGAGTCCATCATTGATATCACGGGAATTGCCCATTGTACCATGCCCTTTAGATACTTGGGAATACCTCTCACTGCGGGAAAACGAAAGTCCATGTACTATGAGCCTCAACTCGGTAAAATACGTAAGTACATCAATGGTTGGAGTCGTTGCACTCTTTCTCATGCGGGGCGTACCGAACTTGTCAAATCTATTCTTCAGGGGGTCATGTTCTTTTGGATGTCGATCCTCCCCATTCCTAGCCAAGTATGGTGTAAGGTTATTCAACTTTGCCGTAACTTTTTGTGGGGTAGTGGGGGAAAGGCATTGATCTCTTGGGATAAGATTTGCCTCCCCAAAGCCGAAGGTGGGCTTGGTCTCCGAGATATTAACTCTTGGAACCGCGCTCTTCTTGCAAAAACGCTTTGGAACATCAATGCAAAGAAGGATACGCTTTGGAACAAATGGGTAAACCACTTCTCCCTGAGACATCACACTATTTGGGATTGGGTGGGGAAAAATAGCAACTCGCCCACCATTTAGAGCGCATTGATAGCTAGGGATTTATTCCTTAGCATTTCCGGTGGGAGAAGTGAGGCTATTTCATGTTTCAATCGGTATAAGGGGTGCACAAAAGTGGCTTATGATATCTTTAGGGCTAAAGGTGTAAACATTTCTTGGTCCAGGGTCCCTCCATCACTCCTAAGCATTCCTTTCTATGGATGGCCACTTTAGAGCGCCTTAACACTATGGACATGCTTCATTATTTGGAGGTGGACGCGACTTGCATCTTCTGCAATTTGAGTTGTGAATCCGTCCCTCATTTATTCTTTGATTGTCCATTTTATTTTGACGTTTGGAAACATATTCGTGATTGGATTGGGATTTCACGAGACATGACCACTCTCAAAAGTGCGCTGAAATGGCTTAAAAAAGAGGCAAAGGGAACAAATGAGAGCTAGAAGCAAGAGATGTGCTCTAGCGGCTACCGTCTACCTGATTTGGAATGCCCGTAATAGATTCAGATTTGAGAGCGAAGCTTTCTCGGCCGGCATCATTATTCGTAGGATCAAAATACATGTATACAATGTTATTTTAACTTTGTATCCTCATATTTTGATCAACTACGAACAATGAGGGTAGGCAGGTATGTTTTATTTTTATTCTGCCTTATTTTTTTCTTGTCTTTATTTTCTACGATTTTATTTTATGGGACCCGGTATTTCACGTGTTTTTGAGTTTTTCCTTGTAGGTTTGCTTGCACTCATGGGCTTCCATGTGAAAGCCTTGTGGGCAGCCTCTCTTTGGTCCTCGACGAGTGCATCCAAGACAAATATGTTTGAGCTGGCAGGCTGCCCTATGTAATTGACGGGATCATTAATTTTTGGAACCTTTTTCCATGGCCATAATACGCCGTATGAAGCGTGAGTATTGACAGGAGCACAGAAAGGTTGTCTCTTTCTTAGTAAGGTCGAGGGCAAACCTCTCCCTTATATTACACGAGCTAGGCTTGCTTACGGCACTACGGTATAGCTGGTAACCTTGGAAAAAATTGGTTGTGCTTGTTGCATGCTTGGTCATTCTTAGAGATGCTTACTTTTGGGACAGTTTTTGGGACATACTTTTGGGACTATTTTTTCGCTTCACGGCACATAGACATGCTTGGACATGCTTACTTTAGGGACATTTCTATTTTGAGCTAAATATCGTGACATATCGGTACTTCAAAACGCTAGAATACACTGTTTAGATCCTTACTTTGTATTCCCTTGTTCTGTTGTACTTTTGAGCATCTTGGCTCATTGCCCTACTTTTGATTTTGGTGAGTGAGGAGCTAAATTTTGTGGTTGCCCCTCCAAGTGTTATTATTCCTGGGATTTGCCCCATACTTGTACATAATATTTTGATCATTTATATAATTTTTACTTGCAAAAAAAGTGGCAACTGGCAAGTATTTTATTATGCTAAAAAAATTGTTTTCAATTTTTCGCCAATGACACTCTTTGTAGTCGATGCTCGCGCATACTAATCAAAAAGCACACGAGATCTCTTATTGTTGCAATTATATTGTAGGCTATGAATGAATAACACGTGTAATTATTAAATTTTATCAAACACATATCATTTATTCAATGCATTCAATAAAATTTTACAATAGAAAATCTTGTACAAAAAATAGCATAATAACATCTTCGTATGACTACTTGAGGTGAACACAAGCCAAATAATAAGATTTCCCTGCAAATAACATTAATCAGAACACGAAAAATCAAAGGTTGAAGTGACAAGAAAAAATAATGATGTCTAAGTTCATTGTTTAATTTAGATTTTAGAGAGGGTAATAATGCTACAATAAACGTAAGTTAAGTGGGTAAATTACTTTTATACTACTTGTAAGAGGTAATAGGCAAAATTAGCTATTTGAATAATAATAATAATAATGGAGAATCATATAAGGCTGGCAGGTTAAAATAGGAAAAACATTGTATGCATTTGGCATCTATATTCTTTACTTTTAAAATATTGAGATGAACCTTATATTCTTTATTCTTTTCATTATATTTTATAGTTAAAAAGGTTAAAATACCCAATAATTTTGAATAAAAAAAGCTTTTTGTATATAACCCCCGAGATATTTAGCATTAGCAAACTGAGGTATGAAATCTTGGTAAAGAATAGGGGTGGAAATAGGCCGAGCCAAGCCGGGCTTGTAAGGCCTAAGTCTGGCCTACTTTAAAAATGATAGGCCTGAGCCTGGCCTATTACCCGTCATAGGCTTATTTTTAAGGCCTGGTCTGGCCTTTTTTAAAGGCCTGATAAGGCCTGAAAGCTTATTTAAAAGCCTATTTTACATAAAGACCTATGAACACCAACTAGCCTATTTTACATAAAGGCCTATGATAAATATTATGAAGCCTGAGTGTATAAAAAAATTAACAATGTGAAGATTAGCAATAATCGAAGAGATACAAATTGCATGTTTAGGAGTCAAATATTTGTCCAAACTCAAAATTAAACACCCAAATAATGTGTTTGTGAAGACTTAGAGTACATCAGCGACCAAAAACAACATAAATAGGAAAGTAAATGTTCAGATTCATCCAATATAACAAAAGAGGCCATTAAAATATGTTCTAATAATAAGCCTTTACTTTCAAATTACATTAGAAATTATAATTGTCTAATAGCAGCTAGCAATCTTCGCATCAAATATTCAATATGATATCTTCTTGTTGTTCCAACACCTTAAAAATAACATATAATTTGTCATTATGTATCACTATAACAAATAGTAATCATATTAAGAAATATAAAAAGTTTGTTTAAATAAGAAAACATTAATTGTTTACCTTTGACTTTCTCTGCAAACCATACTTGTGACGCAGCCAATCCCCTCCGCAAATTAGCGTCTCAACAGATTCCTCATTCAATCTAGAACGGAATTCATCGATAACTCTTCCTCCAACACTAAATGTTGATTCTGATGCTACAGTTGATATTGGAATTGCTAGTATATCAGCAGCCATCTTTGACATAATTTTATACTTCAAGCTATTATTTCGCTACCAAGTTAGTGCACAAAAAGAGTTGTTGTTACCATCAGGAATGCAAAGACCTTCCTCAAGATAATCATCTAATTCAGATTTCATTGGTGGGATTGCCTCTTGCTCTCTCACAAGAACCATAATGTGGTCAAATCCAGTGGTAATTGCAGGCTTAGGTGCAGAGGAAGATGAAGAGTTATTTTTTGCATTAGTTGGCACTTCACTAGATGATGACTCTTCAAGACTTTGAGCTACATACTCTTCATACAATTTATTCAATGAAGCACGCACCTTTTGTATATTCTCTGTTGCAAGTTCAGCGGCTTATATATATATAAGGAAAACATATATTAACCACATGGAATTTGCACCTTGGATCCAAAACACTAGCAATGGCCATTAGTAAATTGCATTGCCCCCAATATTTGTCAAACTTAAGTTTCATTGGGGCTGCCATTTCTCTGATGAAAACATTTTCATTCTCATAAGCATTATCAATAACTTGTTTAACCCTCCAAATTTCCGGAAGGTACAAATTTGCAGTAGTATACTCGCTACCTGAGATTATATGAGTAGCTGAATCGAAGATCTCTAAAACCTTACAAATCTTCTCAACTTTCTCCCAATCTTCTTGTGAAGGTTCGAAACAATAGTGTGGCTCCCTTTCTTGATAAGCTGAAAATGCAAGCTTGAATTTTGAAGATGTAGATAGCATGTGAAAAGTAGAATTCCACCTTGTTGGACAATCTAGAACAAGCCTTCTGTCTTTCGAGTGCTTCTGTTCAACAATGTCAAAAAAAGTTTTCAAGCTTGAGTCGTTATGATTAACATACTTGACACTTTCGCGAACATTGTAAATAATATTCTTAATCACGCTAAGACCATCTTGCACTAACAAGTTTACGATGTGTACACAACATCTAACATGAAACAAAGCACCATCCAAAACCAACTTACTGCTCAATGACAAGTTATCTTTCAGATTCCTTAAGCACGAGTCGTTGTAAGAAGCATTATCAACAGACACTGAAAATACTTTATTTTCAATCTCCCAAGATTTTAAGCACTTGAAAATTGCATCAGCCACATCAACTCCACGCCTTGGACCAGACACTTTCACAAAACTCAAAACTCTCTTTGAAGTTTCCACTCCGCATCTATGAAATGTCCTGTGATCACCATATACTCAACAACTTGATGACTTGATTTCCACATATCAGTAGTTAAACTAATTTTTCTTACAGTTTTCAGCTCAGCTTTTAATGCTTTCTTCTCAGCCTCATATATTGCCAAACAATCACTTCTTATGGTTTTACGACAAACTTTATAAAAATATGGATTTGTAAACTGAAAACCCCACATTAAAACATCATCTTCAACCATGCTGAAAGGATACTCATGCACCATAATAGAAGTGGCAATAATTTCCCTCATCTTCCCATTAGAGTATTTAACACCACGAACAAGAAATGGATTACCTATACTTGAAGGTTTAAATGGAATGGTGGGTTGTTTCTTTTCTGTACGCTCATGCAACTTTTTATGCATGCAATGCTCAGAATGCCTCTTTAGATGGCTAGTGCTAGACCTTTTTCCACAGTAGACATCTTCTCTTTACAGTATTTGCATATAGCTTTCTTTACACCGTCATTGAGTTCAATTTCATCAAAATCCTCCCAAACAGTTGAGGTTTTTTTCCTTTTCTTCTTGGTGAGACGCTCTTCTACTTGATCTTTACCTTTTTCATTCTCTGGAATATCTCCATTTTGGCTTGAATCTACATGCACAGGTTCATTTACATCATTTTGAGGAACAATAGTAGAATTAGTCATTCCATTGCTTTCAAGTGGAGAAGCCATTAGATAAACCTGGTTCACATAGATAGGACACAATAAATTAATAACACACTAAACAAATTATTTAGTGGCTACATGACAAATTTCAATTCAAACAAACTCTAATAGAGATAAAGCATGTTGAGTTACGATTACAATAAATCTGACATGTGAATATAGTAACTAGAATAAATGATTACAATAAACATAAACCTATGAAGCACATGTATCGACACGGACATCATACGGCGCAAATACCGACATTCCAACACCAATTATAATTTGAATAAATCACATAATCCAATGTAATTATATGTGTAAGTGTCGTGTCGGCACATGTCCGACACTGGGACACGTCTAATCTAAGAAAGGATCGTGCTTCAGAGACACAAACTAATCACTACTCACTACCACTAGGCTACAAAAGTAAATACAACAATAAAGAAAAAAACAATGTACAATACGCAATATTAGTTTAATATAGGAAAAAACAATCTCTGAAATCAAAATGCCTCCCAATATTGAACATGTGGTCCATGCCTCCATTATATAAATAAGTGGAAAAAAAATCATGTATGTCAAAGACAAAGATTAACAGTGAAGCTAATTAGCCAAAGACAAGAAGGTAGATAACATTAACAGCAAAAGTAAATGACAAAAAGAAAAGGATATTAGTTTACAGAAGCTAGATAACATTCACCTGATGGCCTGGGATTAGGGATTCTCGGCGGTTGCTCAGTCTTCAGAAGTTTTGAGAATTTGACTTATGTTGTGTCTTTTGTGAGAGAAGCGTGTTGAATGCGTTTCTATTCATTTAGGGTTAATTGCTTTTTATGTGTAAGGGTTAAAAATATAAAATACTATATATAAACAGGTTGGCCTGACGAGCCTAATAGGCTTTTTTTGTTAGCCTAAGCGTGACCTATTTAACTAAATAGGCTTTAAAAAAGCTTGAGCCCAACCTTTTTATTAAACGGGCTAGGCCGAGCTAGGCCTTAAATAGGCCGGGTCGTAGGCCCTGTCGGATGGCCTGACCTATTCCCATTCCTAGTAAAGAACCCTTTATGTTAAGTTGACTGTTAGTCAACAGTTAAGTTAATGTACAAAATTGTAATTAACATAATTGACAAAACAATTATCTTATTTTTAATAGATACTATACAAAAATATAACTTTTAAGATTCAACTAATTGAAAGAATTGAAACCATACATATATATATATATATATGTCTTTTTTCTCAAATAAGAAAACTCCGAGGAACTGAAACCACACATGAGCCGAATTGGTCCGTTCATCACCCCTAATTGCAAGCATATAACATGCTTACTAAACTAATGTGTTTTGCATGAATACTTAGGCTATATTTGTTTATATTTTTTAGATAAAATTTTGAAATTTTCTCGGAGATCGCGCACTATGAAAATTCGTGTGAAAATGGTAGGTGTTTATTTATGTTTTTAGAATTATATTAAAAGTTGTAGGACATGTCAAATTAATAGTGATAGGTTGATGGATGATGTGTATAATAATTGTGTTAATGGTGTATATAATGATTATAAAAATAAAAAAATATAGATAAAAAATGTGTAAAGTATGAAAGACAAAGTGAAATAATGATTGATTTGATTGTTAAATGTGTGAAGTTGTATATATGATTGATAGTTAATTATATAGGAAATTGGAAAGTAGAGTTGAAAAAAGTAGAATTTGGATGAAATTTTGGTGTGTTAAGTTTATTTAGAATTTTGTGATTTAAAAAGTCGAAAATGGGTTTGAAAACATAAACAAACAAGGCTTTATATATTCGTATGAATAAGTCCAACATTTTTCATTCTATTTAAATGCTCCAATCATAGAACCATACTTGAATAATATATTTTGAAACATCATTTCATCTTTATTTAATTTTCGCATATAGTAAATATTAAAAATTCATGCATACAATTTACATTATTCATATATGTGAAAATAAAATTCTTAAAAAAGTACATTAACCTCTCATACATTATATGGAAATCATAGGAAACTCTCGTCATTTTTTCATAATTATCACGACTTCCTCTGACACCAGGTTTGGATGACATGTATATCCTCTCATCAATTTTTTTTTCTTTCAGAAAACCCATTTCTACCAAATGAATGAAATATTTGTGACTTCAATATTTGACCAAGAAGGTCGAATTTAGTTGACCAAAATGCTAGCGTGGATGTAATTCTAATATTTTTTAAACCAAAGTATGATTGTTTCAGATGTTGTTTATGTCATACCTACTACATGTGAGAGGAGTCTGAACCAAAATATGATCGTTATCGGGAATATTTATCTATTTATATATTTTTTTAGTTTTGTAATTATATATATTCATATGAAATGTAGGTATACAATTTCGCCCATGATTATATTTAGGTCCCGATTGTATAATGTAATTATTAAATTTTTTTATCTGAAAAGTTAGAGATAAAAAGGGTATTTTAATCTTACAGACACGAAAACTTACGAACAAGAGCATGGCAGAACAAAATCGTATTAATTACGAAAGAGTGAAAGAATTTTATTATAATTTATTTATTTATGTTAGATCAACTTAATTGGAACTATGAATATAATAAAATGCATTATGGCATAATTGAAATCTCCCTTCTAAAAACCATACCAATATTTATTGTTCCTTATTTTTATGTAGATTACAATTTTTTCTATAAACTTAACTGTTGACTAACGGTCAATTTAACATAAAGAATCCTTTATCAAGATTTCATACCTCAGGGGTTGTTTGCTAATGCTAAATACTTCGGGGTTTATATAAAAAATCCATTAATAAAGTGAACTTTCACTAATATTGTTTTGGATAATGAAACATATTCAAAATATAAAATCAAATGACATAATGATTTAATAAAAATAATGAGGCATTGACTTTGAAGGTTTTAGAAATATAACTTTAATTTCCTAAAAAATATATCTTCTTTGTTAACCATGGATTTTGTTTATGATGAAGCAATTTTATTCTCCAAGCATATGAATACAATTTAAACATTTTCCATAAACATAAAAAATTCTAATTTCTTTTAAAAACAACATAAATACAAACTACAAAAGTAAGAGCTAGCTTAACAAATATTTATATACTTTAGAATTCAATTTATTCAAGCATGTTTCCTCATGGTAAAATCCAAATAAGTCTTAATTTAGAAGTTATACAGTCCTATTTGGAAAACAAATATTACAATAAAATGCACATCTTAATTATATATCACCATATTTTTTTTTTAATAAATAGATCTAGTAATATTTATAAAACAAAAATAATTATTCATGACTATTTCATAAAAATGATATATACTTTAATTAAAATTCAAAAAGAAAAGAAAAGAATATCACAATATAATATATTCGTTCTTTTTTGTTAAAAATGGTATTTATTAAAAAAATACTCATATTATCACGATGACTTCTTTATTTTGAGTGTCAATTTTATACCAATATGATAAAACAAAAGAATTACAGCACTAGCTATGTTTGTTTATGTTTTTGAAATTTAATTTCAAGATTTCAAATCACAAAATCTTAAATCTACTTAACACACCAAATTTTTATCTCAATTTCATTTTTTCAACTCTACTTTTTCAATCTCCAATACTAACTACCTATCAATCAACACATCAATCATTTTACACATTCATCAATTACAATTAATATATACATTATTTTACACACTCATATATATATATATTTATTTATTTAAATAATCATTACAAAAACAACTAATTCAATCATTAAATATCAACCAATCATCATTGATTTGACACATTACAATTTTCAACCTAATTCTAAAAACATAAACAAACACCTACCATTTTCACACGAATTTCAATGGTACGCCATTCCCGAGAAATTTTCAAAATTCTAACTTAAAAACATAAACAAACATAGCTTATTTGTTTATGTTTTTAAGTTAGTATTTTAAAAAATTTTCGGGAATGGCGTACCATCGAAATTCGTGTAAAAATGGTAGGTGTTTGTTTATGTTTTTAGAATTAGGTTGAAAATTGAAATGTGTCAAATCAATGATGATTGGTTGATGTTTAATGATTGAATTAGTTATTTTTGTAATGATTATTTAAATAAATAAATAAATATATATGAGTGTGTAAAATAATGTATATATTAATTGTAATTGATGAATGTGTAAAATGATTGATGTGTTGATTGATAGGTAGTTAGTATTGGAGATTGAAAAAGTAGAGTTGAAAAAAGAAAATTGAGATGAAAATTTGGTGTGTTAAGTAGATTTAAAATTTTGTGATTTGAAATCTTGAAATTGAATTTCAAAAACATAAACAAACATTTATTATTTTAATTGAACTGTAATATCTCATCTTTAAAGCGTATATTAGTTTTTGCATTAGTAAATTTAGTAAAAATGTTAAATAACAACTTATCAAATACGATAAAGCGTAAATGCTAAATAATCATAATACGAAGGAGGTTAATGCAATTTTATCGATAAAATATCTTGTATTTTTAATACCAGGTAAGTAGTCAAATAATTTTCTAATAACTGTCAACCTAAAATCTACAGTTGAATTTGCAGCTGTTTGATTCTTCCAGAACAGAACAGAACAATAAAGGAGAAAAGAGGGCAAAACAAAAATTAAACACACATACATGTCAATTGTTTTTCTTTTTATTTCTGCGCAGTGATGAAATTCAATTGTGACTTTATAGCTGCTTTCTGTTGACAGTGCTCACTTATTTACCCTCATCTCTTTTGCCAGGTATGATATCCTCAGCACTCGTTTGATTTAATGAAACGTTTTCTTTACATGTTTTGCGTGTGTTTTAACAAAAAATCAATTTTGGGTTTTAATTTCTTAGTGCCGCTGAAATGATGCCATCAATTAAGATGTGGAAGAAGCAGAACCCATTTGGCTAACTGATTTGTTAGGAATGAAATCAGGATAACTAATTATCAAACAATAAAACCCAATTAATTCCAATATTTAGGATAATAATTGAATATATACCACAATGATCTATTGGTTCATAAAACTGGGTGATGATCGTAAGTGATTCGCCTTCGATTATCAACTTCCCCTGCAATGGTGCTGCTGAAATTAATAGATTGAAGAACAAACATGAAGAATAGAAAGGGAGAAGGAGTAGTAGCCATGGCTTCCTTCAACTTGATGAAAGCAATTGCAGCTTCTTGCCCCCATACAAACTGTCCCTTCTTAAGTAAGGTGGTTAAAGGTTTGGCTAACAGGCCGTAATGGTGAACAAACCTATAATACACAGTTAATCCCAAAAAACCTCTCAGCCCCTTCACTGTCTTAGGTGGTGGCCAATCAATCATGCACTGCACTTTAGCTGGATCAGCTGCTACTCCATCCTTAGTGTTAATGTGTCCCAAATATTCCACCTTATGTTGAGGAAATGAACACTTTGACTTTTAGCTACCAGTTGATTTTGCCTTAGCTTATCAAAAATCATCAGTAGGTGCCCCATGTGAGCTTCTATACGTCTGCTATATATGAGAATGTCATCAAAGAAGACTAGCACAAATTCTCTAAGGTGATCCTTGAACACTTAAGTCATAAGAGACTCGAATGTGGCTGGAGCATTAGTGGGCCTAAAAGGCATCACTAGGAATTCAAAGTACCTGAGATGGTCACAAAAGCAGTTTTATGAACATTTTCCTCCTTAACTCTAATTTGATGGTAGCCTGCCCTCAAGTTAGTGGCACCCCTCAGTTCACCCAATAGGTCCTCAATTATGGGAATAGGAAAACTATCTTTAATAGTAATAAAATTCAACATCAGAACCTCCAGCTATTGTCCTTATTTTTAACCAACAATACTGGAAATGCAAATGGACTAATGCGGGGCTGGATTATCCCAGATTGGAGCATTTCGTTCACCATTTTTTCTATTTCTTGCCTCTGCACATAGAATGTACCTGTAAGGTTGCTGTTTCACAGGTGGTGCATCAGGCTTGAACTCAATCCCATGATTATGAGATCTCTTCAGAGGTAATCCTTCTGGTTCTGCAAAAACATCTTTATATTGATGTAGCAAGCCTTCAATCACCCCTTCTTCTATGGGTTGGATAGTAGTAAATGAAGGTAATTCTCCACTTAACACATAGAGCTGACAGACAGAGACAAAACCCTTTGTTCAAGCTCTTCTGGGCCTTCTCTCCTGTAATATTCAGCTTCAGTATGGAGCCCTTGTAATGAGACCCTCTCACCTTCTTTCATCATCGAAACTTGCTTGTGCTCGAAGTCAAAAGTGACAAGCCCAAATTCCTTCATCATATCCACCCCTAGCACCATATCGCAGCCACCTAATTTGAGCATTCTCATGCCCGATTGAAACTCATGGCCCCCCATTGTCCATGTGAATTTGGGACATTTGGTGTTGCATTCGAGTTTATTCCCATCTGCCACGGTTACCAATAGGGGATTGGTACATTCCACTAGTTGTCCAGGAAACTATGTGCGCTTCCCGTGTCTACTAGGATAGATATAATGCTATTCTTTACCTTCCTTGAAAGCTTGATAGTGTCTGGTACTTGGTTCCCGGCTAAAGCATGTACTGATATCAGGAAATCTTGAAGTTCTCCTTCATTATCCTCTTCTGGATCCTGAACTTCTTCACTCTCTCTTTCCCCAGCTATGATAGTGAATAGCTGCTTGCATTTGTGACCGAAATAGTAAGGTTCATCACAAGTAAAAAATAACTTCTTCCTTCTCCTTTCCTGAACCTCTTCTGAACTTAACCTTCTAATAGAGGAGCCCCCGGTTCTACCACTTGCATTACTCCTTGGTTGGTGTGGAATTGGGTTGGCCTGCTGCTTAGGACCCCATTGCGTTCCATTATGATTTCCCGAGATAGGTCGATTCCAAGACTTCTGTACCTTAGACACATCTTCAAGGGATACCTTCTGCAACTTAGCATAGTGTGCCGCCTGGCTGAGTGTGGCAAGATGGAACATTTGAACCACAGCCTTGATCTCTTCTTTCAACCCACTTATAAAACTATGCATGCAATACTCCTCAGTCAAGTTCATGTTCATCCCCACCATAAAGGATTTCAACTCCTCGAATTTTTCAAGATACATTGACACAGTCCCTATTTGTCTCAACTTATTGAAATTTCCAATGATACTCCCTTGTCCCGCTTCTAAAAACCGATCAAGCACCAACTCACAAAACCTTTCCCAATACATGTTCTCCCTTCCTTCAATATAGTACTGGTACCATGTGTCTGCCGTACCCTCCATATTAACTGCTGCCAGTATAATCTTCTCAAAATCTGTCAATGGGTACTAGGAAATATTTATTGCACTTTCTTATCCAGCTCTTCGGGTTTGTCCCATCAAATCTTGGAAAGTCTTGTTTGACTCCCCTCGTGAGTGGGTATTTGGAGTGAAAGTTCTGTTGTGATCCTTCATCCGGCAGTTCTAATTTGGTATTCCGGTTGGTACTCATTGTGAGATGTATGAGGGTTACCTGCTATGATTGGTGATGGCGACCCTGAATGTGGTGTAGGAGGTGCAACATGCGCCTTAGTTCTTGCATTCTCCATATTCCTTGTGATTGCGTCCGTTTCTAGTTGCACCAAAACTCTCATCTCCGCCAGTAAGTCTTTCTTCTGTCTTCCGAGTTTAGCTTCCATCGATAGGTTGATTTCATTCACTTGCTGCTCCAGTCCTTTTAATCATTCGTGTCTATCTTCCCTTGTACCTTAGTCATTTTTTCCCAATCGGATCAATGCTCAGATGGCCAGATGTTAGGAATGAAATCAGTATAACTAATTATCAAACAATAAAACCCATATAGTTCCAATATTCAGGATAATACTCGAATATATACCACAATGATCTATTGGTTCACAAAACTGGGTGATGATCGTAAGTGCTTCGCTTTCAATTATCAACTTCCCCTGCAATGGTGCAGCTGAAATTAATAGATTGAAGAACAAACATGAAGAACTGAAAGGGAGAAGGAGTAGAGATAATTATGTGAGTTTCACCAATTAGCCAAAACTGTCCTTTCTTTGGCTCCCATGTCCAATTATACTCATTCCTTCTCGTAGGTTTGCCACGTGGTCTCACTCGTCAGCCGCGCATGCTTTCCATGCCAATAACCGAATGATAGTGTCAGCTAACTAATTTGAATTAAACTGCTAATTACTCTTATCAAAACCAAGATGCTCCTAATGTGCCTTTTTTTAGCAAAAGTGCACTTATTCTTCTACGCTTCTTATTAATTCTTGACACTGATTCCATTTTGGTAAATTGATATGAAAATTAAAGGAAATTTATTTTAGAATTTGAATAAAGTTCTTTTTTTTTGTAAGATTATGTTGTTTAATAAAGCTCTGATCTATCGACATCATTTTGCATTTGAATATTAAATTGACTATAAGTGGAATGAGCAAAATAATTCAGTTTTTTTGTGTTTCCTCTTCAAGTATAGATTTAGAAAGTTAATAGCTTCTTGCATTTCTTGAAAATAATTTATGTTTGCTTGGTTTAAGTATGTACAAGGGTGGCGTTGGATTTCTGAAATCTTAATCTTTTGCAAGTAATTTTTGGGATGCATCTTTTTCGGGTCGTTTAATTGAACTGGTTTTGCAAATGTAATGTAATTCTTGTGTTCTATTGCCTCATCATACAGATTGGCATTTAGCAGGATGGTTTTCTTAAGGTCTTAGTTGAAGTGGATTTCGGCTTGTTTTCAATGCGGTTCATTTAAGTCTTATTTGTTTCTCTTGTTGACCAGTGATCGTGTCTTGTTGTTACCATATGACAGATGTCCCAAATTCGTATAACCTTACTCTCGAGATTCACATTTCCGTTAGTGATTGTCCATTTGTTGCAAATTCAAGTTTGACATGTAACGTTTTACATGTGAAAAGTTGTTGCTAGGATATTATTCAATAAGCTAAAAGTGATCATATTATTTTAATTGGTTCTTGTTTTTTTCGGCTTTTATTTTCATTCATGAGTCATTAAATGCTTAGATATTTGTCTCATAAGAATCAGACATCGACTGTATTTAGAAATTTCAGCTTGTTAATATTTGGCTTGCAAATTATGATCCTGGATAATTCCAGACATTTAAACAGCAAAAAGGATTCAGTTTGTTTCATTCCAAAAACCTAATTGTTTTTATTATTTTAGCTTTTAAGAGATATTGTCTTGTTTACATATTTTGGCAGCGTAAAAAGAGCGTCTGTCTTGTAAAGATCTCTTGTCAACCTAATGTTCTCTTATGTCTGCAATTTTGTAGGTGTAACTACTAGCGCATTAGTACTAGAAGGTCAATCTTTTGTGAATAATTTATCGACTCTCGGTGATGGGTGCTCCTAAACAGAAGTGGACATCAGAAGAAGAAGCTGCTCTTAAGGCTGGCATTCAAAAATATGGGACAGGAAAATGGAGTACCATCCTTAAAGACCCCGAATTCAGCAGAGTCTTGCAATCACGTTCTAATGTGGACCTAAAGGTATACAGTCGGTTCCTTAGTAAACAGATTATTCATGTTGTAGTGTATAATATTTCATTGTGATTGTTACTTCAATAACTTCATTGATTCTGCGGTTGAAATGATTTGGTTCCTTTTTATGGAATAGGACAAATGGAGAAATTTGAGTTGCATGGCCAACGGCATGGGATCTCGCCACAAGGGTAGGGTTTCAAATAAGAACAATCAGCAGACTGCCAAGCAAGATGAAGACACTATAGATTGTAGCTCGATGTTTGATAAGGATACTGATGGTCTTGATATAACTTCTCATGCAGCATCATCTAGTGAAATATCCCAAGATACAGGTTCCAGAAAGCAAATCTCGAGGTTTGTTTGAAAGAATAATATGAATCCCAAGGTTTGAAAAGTATGATTACTTGATCTCCTCATTTACATTAGATTGATCTGACTGTGTTCATAGCAACCTCTTTTTCCTTTCCATATTTGGTATTTTCAAGTACACTTTGGAGTTTGGATAATAGGCCGAACTGAAATGATCAATCAATTTATTAAGGTCCACTGAACTGCGCTTGCCAGGTTCTTTGAGGGCATCTTTGGGTCACTGCTTTTAAAATACGATCAGGGAAAAATAACATGCCCTAGCCATTTAATCTATCAACAGTTTATCTTCAAATTGGATTATTTTATAAGAAAGAAACGTTTTTCATCTCTGTGTGTGTATGTTGGTGTTTTGGTTGGGGGGGGGGGGGGGAGTAAACCTGCTATTTGCTCAGGAGAGCAAGGGGTTTTTTGTTCTGTGGCTCTTAATTTCTCAAGTTATAGATATGACATTTTATGATCCACCAGTCAAATGGGGTTACCCTATAAACGTGAATACAATTTTGCATTAAATTGAGTAATATTAAACATGTTAATTTTGGTAGACATGGATATGAGTAAGTTATGTTCCGTATGTCATCCCAATTTGTTTTAGGGTTCGTTTAGTAAGATGTTTGGGACTTCTGCCTGTGAATGTAGGCTGGATGATCATATACTGGAATCTATTACGAAGTTGAAGGAACCTCGAGGATCCAGTCGGTCTGCAATTGTACAATACATAGAGGTAACAATTTTTTTATCGTTAACCGCTAAATATAAAAAGAAATGGGAAAAAAAGGAAAACGTCTTCTTAACAGTTTTCTCTATAAACCAGCCATCTTATGATTGATTAAAAAACAGAAAATCGCAAATATGATTGGTTAAGAACTTTTCTTGTTTCAGCTTATCCAATTCTGATCTGATATGTGCTTTATACGGTAGGAGCATTACTTGGCACCTCCAGACCTGGAAAGGACTTTGGCTGCAAATTTGAAGACTTTGACAGAAAATGGACTTCTGGTGAAGGTATATTGTAACTAGAGGTGGCAATCGGGTGGGTCGGGTTGGGTTTGGGTTGGTTCCAACGGTTCGGTTCTTAAATAGGTTGGGTTTTTTAAATGGTTTTGAGGTGGAACCAACTCAACCCAAAACGGCACCGAAATCAACCCGAAAGGGAATCAAGCCCAACCCGACTCAATACCTTACATTTTGTTCTTTATAATTTAGATTATTGGCAAGCGGTTTGGGCCCTAACTTGAAATTAGTTGGAACCATGTTGGAACCAATTAAGAACCAAAAAATAATTTCTTAGGAACCAACCCAACTCAAACTAGTTTAATTGGGTTGGAACCATGGTTCCGGAACCATTTTGCCACCCCTAATTGTAACAGTCATTTCAGTTTTTTTTTCTTCAAGGGTCTGTATTTTGCGTGTTGGTGGAATTGATAAATAGAATATATGTGTTTTCAAGGTTATCCTGAAAATGCGTTCGACGCAGTTTGGCCCCGCCTTTGGAATGCATTTGGAATGTAAATGCTATAAGGATGAGCGTTTGGCTCCCTTTTGTGTTACAAAACCACGTTTTGGGCAATGCTGGAAATTCAAGCTTTTGTCGTAATCAATTATGTGATAGTAAATCTCCTTTAAATACTTATGTAGAAATTATGTAACAACTGGGGCAAACCTGCCCCTTGTGGTTTTAAAATAGCAAAATTTGGAGCAAGCACAAAAACGAGGGTGCTCGGCTAGTTTTTGCATCAAATTTATTAGCATTTGAACTTGACAGGTGAAGCACCAATACCGAATTGCACCAAGATCAATAACTTTTGCTGCAGGGGAAGGGTCGAGAAACCATGTAATAATATCTGTTACTAAAGCAAAGATTGATGATGAGTTAGAGAAAATGAAGAGCATGAGTGCAAAAGAGGCAGCTGCAGCTGCTGCACAAGCAGTTGCAGAAGCAGAAGCTGCTATTGCTGAAGCTGAAGCGGCCACAAGGGAAGCTGAGGAAGCTGAAGCTGAAGCTGAGGCTGCTAAGTGTTTTGCTGATGCTGCTCGCAAAGCCCTTAATTCTCAAACCATCACTGTTTGGTAAATCTCAACCCATTTCCTTTGTCGTCCTTATTCTGGTTCTAATATTTAGCTAAATATTTCTTCACAATATGGAAAATTGTGGTAAATTTTCTGATTTTACATTTTTTATCTCTGCTAGAATTTTCACGTGCCTATGCAGAAAACCTGGTATTTTTGCGCATCCAAAATTGGGGAAGACCGTGAAGGGAGTGTGCCCATGTTTTGCAAGCAAGCATGTTTATGGGCGTGGTTAAGTCAAAGATCTGTAAATCTAATAATTTATCCATGTCATTAGTTTGAATTACATTGTTCATTAGCTATATGTGCTAGAATTTTTGTAGCAGTGTTTCTTAAATACATGTTTTTCAAACAAGGGATTGTGCTTGAACAAAATTTCATTCTAGCTGAACCTAAGGCGACAGCCACGGTAAGGCTGATGTTTTCATGCCATTTTTATGCTACATAACTATGATACTTTGTGACAGAAGCAGCCAAAAAACAGGGCAATATATTATTTTTATGATTTCTCATTTCTTCTGTAAGCTGGTTTGTTAGTGCCTGTACTTAAAGATGTCAAATGGGCCGGGCCGGCCCGCCGGGCCACGACCCGTGGGCCGTGGTGGGCTGGGCCGGGCCAGCCCACTAAATTTCGTGGGCTGGCCTGGCCCACTACTGTAACACCCCATTTTCGAAAATCATGCATTGTTTTTAGCATATAGATACAATTTTTATTTATAGTTTATTATTGCTCGTTCATTTAATGTTTTAAATGAGTTTTACGTTTAATCGATAATAACGAGCTAATGTTTTCTCAAGTTTGAAAAGTCTTGCAGGATAGCTACCCGAAGAAACCGAGTTCGATCGTGATGCACTCGACATGATTATGTAATTATGAACAAAAAAAATAGATAAGTTGCATGTGTAAGATATATAATTCCAACAATTAACACATATATATAAATTAATATATATATATATATAATTTAACATGCATATACATATACATATATATATATATATATATATATATATATAGATAAGGTCATGTTTATATATGTGGGAATAGTAGACATGCATGACAAGTGTCTAATTAGAAGCCTCCACACCATTGCATGTATTAGGTGTCAACACCTTATTCTTTCATACAATGACTCATCTTGAAACCATTTAATGAAACTTGTTCTATGTTTTTATTTCTACACAAACATCTCTCATCTCTACAATTCTCTCCCTTCTCTCTAACACTCCTACTCTCTCTCACTCATCTCTAACACCCCTACTCTCTCAAGGCTTCACTTTCCCTTCAAAAAATCATATTTTTCAAAGGAGTTAAAGAAGCAAAAATCATAGCAAGTAGAAAGGGGAAAGTAAGCTTAAAGTGTACTAGCCTTCAATAAAGCATAAAGAACATTTTGATGAACTTTCAAGAGGTAGTTTCCTTTCTTGTTACAAATCTTTATCACTTTCTTCCTTAAGAACATGATTAGGTTGCTAAATATTGTATTGCATGTATGATCAAAAGAGGGATTTCTAGTATGTGATGATTTTTGTTGCATGTGTTGTTTTTATGTGGTTGATTGTCAAAATATGTCTTTAATTGAAGTTAATGGTGCCAATATATGTTGAAACAAGTATTGCATGTATAATTCCCTTACACAAACTCATTGCATGTGTGATCTAAAGATGAATCCCCATAATATAAAGAGTTTTTGATGAATAACTTTGTTTTATGTGGTTGATCTTCAAATAAGTGTCATTTTAAGTGTTGATGGTGTAAAAAGATGTAGAAATAGGCTTTGCATGTTTAATTCTTTTACCCAAAATCATTGCATGTATGATTTAAGAATGATTTTCTACAAGTATGATGAAATTTGGTTGATATATGGTTAAATGTGATAGATCCTCAAAAATATGTTATTTTGAGTGTTGATTGTGGAGTTGCATGTTGAAATTGACTTTACATGTTTTGATTATCATGTCTAAACTTGTTGCATGTGGAACAATATGAGGGTAAAGTGGTTTTATTGTGGATGATTGATTGTAAAACTCGAAAGTACATTTTATGAAGGAAATATGTGAGTTTGGAAAATTATGAAGAATCCTGAAATTTCAGTCTACTTTGACGATTTTTATAAATTTTTATATTTTGAATTTTAGAAAACTGTTTTAGTATGTTATTCTATATTATGTTGGGAGTTTATGGTTAAAATTTGGTAATTTTTGAAGTAACACACGAATTATAGTGAATTTTCAAAGATGGTGCTGTTTTGAATGAATTCCTTGTGATTTTTTTAACTCTAGAAGAAGATGTTTATAAAATCGATCGACTTGAATCTTTCAAAGCTGTTTTACTACATTTATATACATGAAGTTAGAATTTCATATTATAAATTTCAGAATGTTTTAGTAACTATACGATTTATAGTGAATTTTAGAAGATTGTTGGTTTTAGAGCATTTTCAAACGAATTTTGATTATGATAAATATTTTATTAAAACTTTTGTGGTTTGAATTTATATCCACTGTTTTGGCATGACTAAATAAGGATTTTTCAGTAAATGCATGATTAATTTAATGAATTTTGAATGAATATACGAATTATGAAATTGTTACAATGAAGAGTGCATTTATGTCATAAGTTGCTAGTTTAAAAATCAATTTGTGTTGTTATGATTAAAAGTGATATTGGGCATTTTGAGACACATCCATGATGATGCTTAATGAAGAGAATAGAAGCATATAATATATATATGAACATGTTTTTAAATGTGTTTTAAAATCTAAATGTTGATGAACGGTCGAGTGCAGTACGAGACGATCGGACACTTCAGGAGCCATCCTCGCATCTTAGTGAAACGTCAAGTGGGTAACGTTTATTTTCAGTTATATTGTTTAGAATAACTTTTATGTTGATTGAAATGAAACGACATGATAAAGTACCAGGTTGACGAACCTTGGAATTACGCCAGGTTGACGAACCTTGGAGTACCAGGTCTTCGGACCTTGGAGTTATGCCAGGTCTTCGGACATTGGAGATGATGCTTTTGACATACTGGTTACTCTTTTCAAAGTGACAATTAATAACGTTATCCACTAAGATTTCTAAAATCTTACATTGCTCAATTTAATATTTTTCAGGTCTAGTTTACGACGAAGCGGATGAGTAGCCGGCTGTATGGACTGACCTCTAGAAATATATATATTACGTTTTTAATATATGTCGATGATATAAAATAGATAATTCTTGATGTTTGGGAAACTACTATTTTCGATTATTAAGTAAATATTTTCATATGCTCCATAACAAGGTTTTGATTTACAAATGTGGGTATAACAATAGTTAGCTTTGCATGGTTATATTTTAAAGTTAAGAAGAAAAAAAAAAATACTCGTGTTTTTAACGAAGTCTTCCGCTGTAATTATTTACGAGATATTTTATATTTCATTTGGAAAATATATTTCTTACGCTCAAGGTCACGGTGGCAACCCGACCCCTGTTAAGCTGGGATCGGGGTGCTACAACTACGGCCCAGCCCAGCCCACGTATTGTCAAATATTTTTTGTTGGGAATTTAAGTATCAAAAGTCACCACTAGTCCAATGGTAAGTCTACTTGGCCTCCTCAAAATGCTCCATTTTTTTGTTAGGGTTTGAGAATGTGATATGTATATATTATTAGTTATATATTTAGTTAAAAAAAAAAACTAGAGAAAATATATTTTTTTCCCAAAAATTACACGATTGTGCCGGCCCGGGCCGGCCCGGCCACGAAAAAAGTTTAGGTGGGCTTGGGCCGGGCCGGCCCAGGCCCATCGTGGGCTGGCCCACGAATTTTTTTTTGACGGGCCGGCCCGTCATGGGCCCGGGCCAGTCCATCACGGGTCATGGGCCGGGCTGGGCCGGGCCGGCCCATTTGACATCACTACCTGTACTCCTTACGGTCATCCATGATTTCTTAACACAGCTGGTAGAGGTCAAATTATCATATAGGAGAAATATAGTGGTATTGAGATTAATAATCTATATTTATAATCTATAACTATTTTAAAAGTATGAATCATTTAGCATGATTTACATTTCTTATCTTTTCTTAATCTTATCTTAACTATTCTAAAAATATGAATCATTTAGCATGACTTACATTTCTTAATTTTTTTGATCTTTTAAAATCATTTAGCATGATTTACATTTCTTATCTTATCTTATCTTAATCTTATCTTATCTTAACTATTCTAAAAGTATGAATCATTTAGCATGATTTACATTTCTTAACTTTTTTGTTAAGATCAAAATACCCTATAGTAATAAATTAATATTTATATTTAATCTAAACAAATTATTAAACTTAATAGTGTTTTTATTAATGAATGTACATGATGAACTTATATTAATATTAAACAAACTTGTTCAATGTACATTCACATGAATTATTCATATCAATATGAGTAGGTCAAATCGCATAAGTCCCTCTTGTCTATAAATTCGAAAATCCATTGAATTGTCTTTCAATTGTAGGTTGTTGAAAATGAGCATGAAGTTGATAATCAGATGGAGATATTACAAGATTTAAGTTTTAATGTACGCATTTGATTTCTAAACGCTTTTAGTGTGACTTATAGTCAAATTATATTGAATAAAAAATCGTGAACCATTAAGCTAAAGATGTTTGTCCTCTTATTTAAAAAATAAAGAAAAAGGTTAGTATAAGTGGATTAAGGAGGAAATTCTCAAGTTTCAATGGTTCTCAAGTGGGAGGAATGAAAAGACGGAATGTAAGCATCAAATATAGTCAAGAAGAGGGATAAATGCAAAAAAAAACCCTGTGAAATAATTTATTCGCTGAAAACCCCCTGTGAAATAAAAATAGGCTAAAAACCCCCTGTGAAATTTTTTCGTTGCAAAAAACCCCATCGGTCAGTTAGGTGAGCTACACGCGCAAAAAAAAACCTGATCGAGGGGGTTTTTTGCAACGAAAAAATTTCACAGGGGGTTTTTAGCCTGTATTTATTTCAGAGGGGGTTTTCAGCCGATAAATTATTTCACAGGAGTTTTTTTGCATTTATCCCTTAAATTAATGGAAAATGTCCATTTTATTCCATACTGTGTAACTATAATTTAACGGGGAAATTGCATTTTACCTCCTTATAAAAATTATATTTTTCACGTAAAAATTATATGCCTCATAATATTTAAATTTTAACATATAAGAACTTATATATTCATTTAGGATACACTTTTACTCATGTTACACAAAAAACTATATTATTAATAGTTTTTCATAAAATGATTATGAGGCATATTTACTATTATGAGGCATATTTACTATTATGAGCCAAATAGTGTGTGAGATGGCTAGGAGAGAGTTGGATGCAGCGGACATGGAGACGAGAGCAGTGAAAGAATAGAGAGGGCCATTGCTATCCCGACGAATGAGAATGGTCCCAGAGTTAAGATCCTTCACAGAAAAGCCAAAAGGATCAAACTCAATAGAGCAGTTATTATCACAAGTGTATTTACGAACATAGATGAGATTGGTAAATAAGGAGGGGGAAATAAGAACATTATTCAAATCAAAAAAATGTGAAGCAAGATGGATCTAAGTATTACCCGTGGAGGAGACAGGGAATACAATAATAGAATTAGAATTAGGATAATGTACTATATTACGTAGTGTACCTAGATGAGGTGTCATGTGCGAGCTAGCTGTAACGACCCAAATCTTTAGAGTCACTCATGGACATTTCATCATATTATATCACAAATTATAATATACATGACCTTCAAAGAAATAGTCATAATTCGAGTTCTATAGCTTCAAATTCAATATTGTTTATTATTTTGGAAATCTTATTTAATGCTTTAAATATGTATAGTTTTGAGGAAATCCAAATTCTAAAGATTAAATGGGTTAATCGTTCTATATATTTTATTGCGCGTTTGATGATAGAAATCTGATTCATGTTTGTTATGTCTCGGTAATTTGACCATAAATTTCATTTTATAAGCCCTAAAATTATGTGGTTTACCATTTTGAAAACAGGGGAAAATAATCTAAAACTGTTTAGTTGAACTCTAAGAGTATTTCTTTCATTTGAATTGGTGTTTTAATCAAAAGAGTTTGTAGGTCAATTAACAACAAAGGTATCCCCTATTTCGAATTATCTGTTTTGTCACCTCAGTAAACTAGTCATAACTAGAGCTACTGACTTTGGCAAATTATATGGAAAGATGTTTTAGAAACCTTAGGAAGCCTTTATAACCTTATAGTTTTAAGTAAAATCTGGATCAACTTCTAATGTTAATAAATCGAACGAGACATTTGATTGCCAGATTCTGGTTTTGTATTTTTCCGTATTAGTAGATTGAGCATAACTCCAGCTATGTACTACTAAAAAGTATTTGGTTTAGCATTTCTAAAACTTTGGAATGTCTAATAAAAGTTGTAGTTTTGATGAAAATATGAATCCAACATTTTAATGTGAATTGTGATTAGAACATTTTATTGCTCAAAATAGGTCGTGCACAGTTTTCTGTTTTGATGAAATTTACATTGAAACAAGAGATAGAACATTGAAGCCAATCAAGAAGGATAAGAAACTTGAGGTTTAAGTGATCTTTTACTTTTGAAGGTAAGTAATACACGATATAAATATATTCATAGAACGAATTATGTAAATTATTATAGTTAGATATTTGAAGTGTTTTGATGAGATGAATGGTGTTAGTTGTGCCGTGTTAGGAATGAATTGGGTATGCGATGTTTGAAGGTTGCTTATGATTAGTATGTTGATATGTTCTATACAATATTTTGTTTATTATGTGATATGAATTGATTAATGGAGATGTACCTTGTGAGATGAATGTTTTGAGAATACGTGATGACTGAATTAACTGTATATGTATTATAATGTAATGTTAAGAAAGAAGTACGTGTGTGTTATATAATGCAAGGATGAGCCGGACGGTAACTACGTGTGACGGGAATCCCCTATAAAATGTGAGATGAGATGGGCGGTTAACGGGGACTCGTGTTATATGTGTGATTTGTGAGGATGAGCCTGGCGGTTATCTAGCATGCTGATATGTGATACATGCCTTCTATATACAGATGTGCAAGATGAGTCGTGCGATTACATAGAATATAAGTAAATTACTAACACTAATTTGTTGACTTGATGAAGTGACATGATAATTCTTGTGAATTTATTGGTTGAGGATGTCGATGTGCATACTTGTGTATTGAAATATGTTTGATGGATTGCTTGATCCCTTTGGAGACATTACGAGAGTGTTTTATCTATGAGTTTATTTATGTTTGTATTGCTTACTGAGTCGCAAGCTCACCCCTTTGCATCTATTTTTTTCTTCAGGTTAGCCTTTTATTTCAAAAGCTTTCATCCGCTTATAAAGTCAGACCCTTCTCAGGTGGGCCAGTGATGAGTTATCATGCATTTTTAACACTACTAGTGCTGCTATTTTGAATGTGTGTATTTTTGAAAGGGGAGAATATAATATATTATACTCTACCATGTGAATTAATATGAATGAGATATAATTATGTGAATATAAATGATAATTAATTCGATCCTAGTTGCATGATTAAATTGGAAGGCGCCACACTAGCACCGGTGTCCAAGTACCACTAATCATCCGGTTGGTGGAGCTGCGTGGCTTAAAAAAAAGATGAAAGATCCGTGGAGGTAACATTGTTGTGAGTAGAATCAGCTTCGGGAGTAGAGCGAAGAGGCGGGCAAGTGGACCAAGATTGAGGACCTAGCAAACCGTCTATGGAGAGTGACGGAGTTGATATAGTTGAGACATGCGAAGGAGCAGTGTTAGCCCACTGAGCACTGTGAATGGCGGGAGCGTTGTGAGGTCCTGGAGCTAAGTGTTGGCTTAAATGTGGATCTTGAGGAGTGTGTTGAACCCATTGGAGCAAGTAACAAGGAGGTGGACCAAAATTTTGAGAAGAACCATAAGGAGAGCCTGTTGGTTGGCCAATGTTGCGAGCCCGATTCCCACGACCGAGATTTTGCCTATTTGAACCACGCCCTTTGTAACGACCATTTTTCGAGAGGTGCGGGTGTTTGGGAAAAAAGAGCGGTTTCAGTGGATAACAGGGGTGTTTGGAAACGTTTTTCACGAGACTATTAAGAGGTTTCGAAGATGGGAAAAAGTAGGTAGAAGAGATTTTGTAGTAATAATAGTGACTAAGAGAAGATAAGACTCGGGTAAACCTTGGAGAAATTGTAACACAAAATCATTTCCTCACGAGACTAAGTGTTTTGCTGATGCTGCTCGCAAAGCCCTTAATTCTCAAACCATCACTGTTTGATAGGTAAATCTCGATTCGAATAGGGTACACACAGATGCAACATTTCCTTTGTCGTCCTTATTCTGATTTTACTATTTTTGTCTCTGATAGAATTTCACGTGCCTCTGCAGAAAACCTGGTATTTTGCCCGTGAAGGGAGTGTGCCCATCTTTTGCAAGCAAACATGTCTATGGGCGTGGCTATGTCAAAGATCAAAAGTCTTGCGGTGAAGTTGTTTTAGTGAGGATTTAAGACTTGAATTACATTGTTCATTAGCTGTGTGCGGTAGAATATTTGCAGCAGTGTTTCTTAAATACATGTTTTTCAAACAAGGGATTGTGCTTGAACAAAATTTCATTGTAGCTGAACCTAAGGCGACAGCCACGGTAAGGCTGATGTTTTCATGCCATTTTTGTGCTACATAACTATGATACTTTGTGACAGAAGCAGCCAAAAAACAGGGTAATATATATTATTTTTTATGATTTCTCATTTCTTCTGTAAGCTGGTTTGTTAGTACCTGTACTCTTTACGGTCATCCATGATTCTTAACACAGCTGATAGAGGTCAAATTATCATAGGAGAATTATAGTTGTATTTAGAATAATAATCTATATCTACCTATCTATCTATATATCTATATACTATTATAAAAGTATGAATAATAAGATGTGTTTTTTCCCATTGTGAAAAGACACAATTATCCTTATTTTAATTATTCATATTATAATAAGTTATTTTGACAATAATTAATAAGATAACGTTTAGTATAACTAATAATTGATGGGATGACATGACACTTGATATGCATGCTATCTCACATTGATATATGTATATTTTTGTCTCTTCATTGTTTTTACTAATAAGGGCTATGTTATATTTAATTTTTAAATTTTAAGAATTTTAATATACTACTAAAATTGATCGTACCAAGAAATTAACCATTTGATTATTTCTTTACTAAACCCTTTTAATTCTTATAACTTAGGGCAAAAATATCTGTACTAGTGATATATACATATATATATATTTTAATTAATTTTATATCCTATGACATAAAATTATATTATATTATGTCTACTCTATCTTACTAATCTATTAATGATAATTATATACATATAGTAAATATTATGAATTGAACTTTTCAACTTCTCATCTTTATCAACACATATAAACACAAATCACAACTTCACTGTTGAGAAGACTTTTGGTTCAACATAAATCGTTATAACAACTATTTAAAAGAGAAGAAAACGTTATAAATTACAAGAAATAATTTGAAGATGAAGTGACTAATTGAAGACATTGATGATGGTTTTCTTACATTGTTAAATTATTAAATAAATAAATAAATCTTTATATGAAACTAAAATTGAACAATTTTTAATTCACAAGGGTTAAATACAAAATACAATGTGGTAAAAATATGATGAATTAGAATTCCAAGAATTGTCATATCCTTTATATTAGGAAATATATAGGCCTTGTTTGTTTATGTTTTCAAAATCCATTTTCATGATTTAAATCACAAAATTCAAAATAAACTTAACCAACCAAATTTTCATCTCAATTCTCCTTTTTTCAACTCTACTTTTTCAATCTCCTATATAACTAACTATCACTCATATACACATCACTTCACACATTTACCAATCAAATCATTTATTATAAATCATTTTTTCACTTTTTCTTTCATACTTTACAATTTTTAATCCATATTTTTTTTATTTTTAATTTACATAATCATTATATACACCACTAACATAATTATTCTACATATCATCCATCAACCTATCACTATTGATTTGACATCTCTTACAACTTTCAACCTAATTTTAAAAACATAAACAAACACCTACCATTTTCACACAAATTTATATAGTACGCCATTCCCGAGAAAAATTTAAAATTTCATCCCAAAAACATAAACAAACATAGCCATAACTTTTCGATAATGTATTATGAAATTTAGAAGAAAGTAAATAATTTCAATAATAAGATAGAAAATTCGGAATTTTTTTTAAACGTGATCAATAATCATAAATTTTGAGGGAATGTGGAGGGTTATAGATATTATTCATTAATTTTGTAGGAAAGTGTAGGTGTAGTATTTTACTACTCAATAAGAAGTTTGTAGAAAGTGGAGGGTTTATTATTAAATAAAACTTATAGTTGAGCTTTGAAAAATAATATCACAATTGGAAGAATTGTGAAAAGACATAATTACCTTCTCGTAATTATTCATATAATAAGTTACTAGCATGTAACCGTGCTATGCACGACTTATATTAATTTAAATGTAACGTACAAAAGTTCATATTATTTTGTTCAAGTTTGAAATATATTAATATAATATTATTTTTATTTCAGAATAAAAGTGTAGATCATCTTCTCAAACTTCGTGAGTACAAACTAATTACAATATTCATAAATCCAATACTGGATAGTTAATATTTAAACGATTGAATAAAAATTTAACATTCTCATTATTTGGATAAAAGTACATAAGACAGAGTTCAAATATTTATATTGAAAATTTAATATCATGTATGAAGATCTAAAATGATTAAATTTATAAATTTTAGACAATATAATCACATTGATCAAAGTAAAGCAAACCAAATTTCTTGTCTCAAAAGCGATAAAGACTGCAAATGAAAATTATTTATTGTTTATGCGCGTCGATACAATCGTTCTGGAAGGTATAAACATTGTACACCAATCAACTTGTAAAATAAAATTAACAGTGCAACAAATATTTGGCCTCACAAAGCTTGGTGGTGCATGAATGAGAAATTTAAAAGCACGTAAATAGGTTAATGTGGTCATCTTTTTATCTATTTTTGAGAAATATTATTTATGTCAGAACATTTAATATCTTTGATACATTAGTTTAGTCCCAAATAAAATTATAATTATACTTTTTATTCCCAAAATGTGAAAGAAGCAACTTACTGTGAAACATAAATATAGCTGGTTGGTTAAGTAATGTTTAGTTTATAATTCCATTGCCTTTTGCCTCTAAGATAAACATATAAGTATATAACCTAAATTCAAAAATTAACACAATTTTGTTGATGAAATATTAAGATATAAGTACAATGACATGATCAGCTTAAGTATTTGAGCAATGTTGCATGCATCAAGTTTTTCTACAAAATATTAATTTATGTATAGAATATGTGATAAATTATATAAAAATAACATGGTAAAAATTTAACCATAAAAAATTAAAAATGACATGGTAAAGATTTAAAGTAAAATTTAAAATTTTGGTAAAAAAATAATAATCTGAGAACTGTCTAAAATTTCTAATCTTAACAAATATTATTTCATCTGTATTATAATTTTTCCATTTTACAAAGCATCTAAAAACTTGTAAGATTTGAAAAGGTTTGAAGTATAGTTTAAAAATCATTATATTTTAAATATAGGTATTTTAGGAAAGGTATCATTGAAATAAATGATAACTAGTGTGTGCCCCGTGCTACGCACGATATGTTATTCGGGTATGATATTTTATTAGTTGTTAGTGTAAAAGTTTTTAACTATAATTCTGTTGAATATCATCAAATAGTGTCATAAAAGTATAATAAATGAACAAACACCGAAATACATGTGTGAAATATGTCATATTAGTGCAATATAATTGAAAAATATAGAAATAGTTTATTAATAGTTTGCTCGTTAAGATAAGAACGTAAAACAAAGAAAATAACAATTTCCACTATTTATGAACGGAGAAATCGTAATCTTTCTGGGAGATATAGACATTCTCAGACCAGTCCATAGGTAAAATAAAATTGACAGTTCTTCGCGCATTTGGCCTAGCAAAGTTTGGTGGTACAGGAATGATAAATGTAAATGCTCGGTTGTTGAATAGGTTGACGTGGTCTTGTAATAGTTGTTTTCCATTTTCCTAAAAGTGTTATATAGTATGTCAGAATATTAAATATTTTTGAAGTATTGAATCTCAAACTAAAGTAAGATTGTACCTTTTCTTCGAAACTCTTGAAAAAAGCAGCTGGCTCGTGAAACAGAAATTCACCCTGTTTGTTTAGTAACTTCAAGTCAATAGTTCCACTACAGTCTCTTACAGTAAGATGTATGGAAAACCTGAGCCGAAAGAGTAACTTAGGTTGTGCATGAAATAATAAAATATAAGTACAATGAAATTAAAAATAATATTACCTAAAAGTTTCTGGCCAGTTTGGATTGCATGTAAAAGTAATGAAGAAGTCTGTAGCTCCAATTGCCCTACATATGGCTATAGCATCTTGATAATGTTGCACCATATTTCGTGGACCTCCAGTAAAAGAAGATGGTAAGACAATTCTCCTTCCAACTGCGCTTGCATCTGTATCTCCTGTAACAATTGCATCTTCAAGGCCTTGATATAAATCTGCACGTACCTCAGCCTGGTGTAACTTTATATAATTTAATCTTAGTTGTTCAATAGCTGCGTAACAGTCAACGATAAGTTGATTAAATAGACGTCCCCCTTGTAGTAACATTGTTCCCTCATTAACTCTTTGCTGAAATCGAAAAGCCCAAAATGCTCTAATCGAGACGTTTTCGTACCTGGATTGCTCAAAATTATTTTGGATGCCTATTCTCCATCCATCGGTGCCATACGGAAAGAGCAATGGATATTGAAGTGGTGTATATGATGGATGTGTTTCACTAATTCGTTTCAATTGGCCGTCATTCTTACAGACTATAATATCACGACATCCATCATTTGTGTCTCCTCCAACAATAAGAGCAGCAATCTCATTAGAAGTTGGTCGAATGTATTGTCTATTGTTTCTTGTATGCAAAATGCGTATCTGTAGTTTTGCTCCATTATCATGTTGCAGTGCATCTCTTGCCCTTCGAAAAATTTGAACATATGGATTGACATTATCCAACATGTTTTGCTTGATAATCGATTGCGAATCTCAACCTCTTCATCACATATGTATAGTTGTACAAAGCGACTCATTCGTCCAGGTGTTGGAAGTAATGATCCAATTCGATGATAATTTTCACATAAGATCTTAAAGCAAGGAGGTCCTCTCCCGTCTTGGACAGATGTATCAATTTTCCCATCCATATAGGTGAAACAGAACATTGAGTTAAATGATCTGATGTTTTCCATAAAAAATCGATCTTTGACTAACTCTTCAAGATACTCGGGAGAATGTGGTAGCAGAGGTAAAAGAATTTTTCCACTTTGGCAACATATACCAAACTTTGGGTTGTTATTTGTGCTATGTGTTAGTTTCTCTTCTAACCACATAATTGCATGACAAAATTGACAAATAACGTTTCTTTCACTTAACACTAATCTTGCAAGTGCCCGATTTACTGTAGATCTTGGTATAATTGGTGTATCTGGAAGTTAAGATAAATATATAAGTTTATGCGATTGAGCAATATTTAAAATTATATTTTAAATTATTTACTTGATATTAATAAAATTTGATAAATTCATCTATTGTAGATTTAATAAATTCATATGTTATAGATTTATATGTTTTATTATTGTTCTTATTTAATAAAAATAATAACAATTATATTTCATGCATAACACAACACACACAGTAGTTGTAACTAATTTCATAAATGTAAAATTATTAGTAAATTTAAAAAATATTCATATCAGAATATTTTTAAAAATATAATGATATTACCTTGAACCGCAAGTGTAGACGAAATATTTCCATCACATGTATTTTCATCTGCTACAGGTGGGCTGCTTGGTACCAAAATCTCAATGTTCGAGTCATACTGGTGAACTGATTGGACTCCTGTACATTTATGATCATACATTAGACCTTACTTTTGGTAATATTTATTTTTCAATAGGGAATATAATTTCAATGTTGCAATCAACTAAAATTGTAAATATACAAATGTATTTATAATTATTAAGAATTTTTTTAATATGTTCATTAGCATACCTTCAACCATATGTGCATTTGTAGGATTCATATGAGTCTCATTAGCATCTTGTATAGGTGCGGTGTTGAGTGCCAAAAGCTCATCGTCTGAATCAGAAGGAGAATGGGGAATATCTCCTAAACATTTAAGATGAACATTAACAACTGTAACTATGTTTGCTTCCTTATAAAAATATTAAATCTAATATATAAATACAATCAATTTAAATTCCAAACTTACGTAAGAAATTTAAATTTACTATTGGTTAAGTGATATGTTCCTAGAGGATGTTAAATGATTTTTTTAATAATTATGATTCGCTTGTAATATTAAATATTTTTTAAAATTGTAAATGAGAAATAAGACGTATCATTAACAAAATAAGAATTTAATAAAATCAAGTGCATTACCATTTATGTCTTCTATAGTTGTTACCCTCGCCATTGTTTGTTGGTCTCCAGCATTATCATTGGAATGCTCTTCTCTTATAGGTTGAGTACCGCGTTCTCTATTTATTGTACGTGATGATGATCCAATGTTCGACCGTGTCACATGTGTTCTTCTATTGCGCCGCACACGTGGTACTGGTAAATAAATAGGAGATCCTTCAGCAGTATTCAAAGATGCCCTGTGTAATTCAGTTATTGTTTGATATTCTCTTCCCATTCTTGCCAATGTTTAAGTGATGGCATGATCAGTAACTCCTCTATGGCGTCTAGCATATAATTTTATCATTAATTTGAGCCTTGAGAGCTTACATCGAATACGATTGATGTTCACTGCACTGCGCAATTGAAAAATTAAATTTAACAAAAGTTTAAATATCAAAAGGCATTAACATTTTTTATGGACTTAAATAATAATCTGATTTTCATGAATTTAGAGTTTCAGTAGGATTGAAAGTGTTGAATCATAATCATAATCAAACTTTAAATAATAGAATGAATGTGATAAATTAAAATTTATATATTAATAATATATACTGGTCCATTGTTACCCAAATTAAATTGAAATTTGTTTATTGTCATCGGATCTCATCCTAATTTAGTGGATTGTCCACAGATCTTAAGTGGCCTATTGTACCGTCATTAGTCTTAAAAGGGCCTAACACCTATATTGAAGGAAATGGGCCACATAGTACGATCTTGAAAAGTTGTTGTTAGGTCCAGCCTTATGGGATATATGGGCAGACATATCTTTAGTATTAGGGTAAGTATGACCAAAGAGAATATATTTATTAACATAAAAGAATAAAAATAAATCACAAATACATATTCACTTGGAATTATAAATTTTGTGAAATATGTTATCCCAATTAGAGCAATATACCTACTGAATTGGCATAGCTTCACGCCACACTTGATTCTTTCACAAAATATAACTAAATCTATCTATATTGTTAATGGGATATGTGCAGACAAATAAGATATGGTAACTAATTTATAATTAATGGCTAAAAATTATTAATCATTAATTAACTAAAATTATTAATCTATCTATATTGGACACGTTGGTCGGAATAAATACAATAAAAGGCATAAAAGAAATTATTTGTATCGATTTGAATAATAATCTCTTACGGAATCAATGGAAGGAAGAAGAAGATGCAGACGGAAGAGTTGAACTCACACAATTTCTCAAATCCTACAGAAATGAAAAAACACATAAGCATACGTATGGCTATTGAATAAAATATGCTGACAATTTTGGTTCTAATATTGAAAGAAAAGAATACCTCACTACAGCGAGCACGACAAACTTGCTCTCAGATTGCAGAAAAATATGTTTCAAACTTGCTATTAAATTGCAAAAAAATATGTTCCAAAGTTGCTCTCTAAATTTTCTCTATTGTTGTGAAGAAAATAAATCCCAATCGAATTATAAAGTAATAATATGTAACTAAGTCTATCTATATTGTTCATGGGATATGGGTCGAATAAGATATGGTAATTAATTAATAATTAATGAATAAAAACTATTAATTATTAATTAACTAATTATTAACTAAAATTATTAATCTATCTATATTTTATACCAACTTCACGTGAGTTGATAAAAAGATTTGTATAAAATAATAATATGTAATTAATTCAAAATAAGGTATGTAATTAATCCCAATAGATATATGGATAATCTTTTGTTGCTCTTTTATTGAAGGTGAGAGAAAAAGTGTATATAGAGTTTTGATATGGTGTATCTATATAATATATATTATTATTGTTTTAGGTAAGTTGAGATAATAGAAAAATTGAGATAGTTGGGAATTAATTATGAAAGAGAAAGAATAATTATGAATTACTAATTAAAAAAAATTCAAAATTCTGAGAAAATTCTATTTGGTGAATAGTAACCATAACCTTGTTTTAATATAGAGGAAGATAAGTATTTCAAAATTTGGACATCATAAGTGTTATAAGATCTTATACCTAATTTTAAAACTTTATGGACTAAAAGTAATATTAATCATATATGTAATCTAATTTTAAAATTTGAGGGACTAAAAGTAATATTACCCAATATGTAATCATATGTCGTGATTTCATATATTTAATTCTTTCGAAACAATGATTTTTCAAATATAATTATTTTTTGGTTTGAAACTTAATTTGATTAAATACATTTTAATGTTATACCACTTAACGTCAGAAAAAATTTATATGACAAATGCCAATAGTATAACCATAATAACATTAAATTTAAATGCAAGTAAATACATTTTAACATGATCTTGTAATAAGAGAAATTTAAAATAATCCTCCATCATGATGATAGCCACTTTAGATTTCTTATTAATCATAAAAAGTTAACAAAAATTATTAAAATTGAACCATATACTCAAAAGACTTGCTTTTGAGATTATGTGGAGGTGAAAATGAGTAAACTGATTCTACTACAAAGTTTTTGAACTTAAAATATGATCTAAAAGAATTTTAGAGATAACTTGGATAGAATTAGAACTACCATATATATAACATGTAAATGACAATTGAAATTTTCTTATCTTTCTTGAAAGAAAAATTTCTTACCTTTAAAAAATAATTAAAGTGACATGATATGGTGAAAATTATTGACAAATTAAATATTTTATTGTTAAAAAAAACAAAAATATAAAATTTAAGGATCGTGGATTTGAATTAAATTTCCCAACCAATGTATCATTTATTTTGAAATTACAAACTATTTTTGAAAAATTAATATTTAATGCTTGAAAATGAATTTTTACCAAACAAAAAAAAAAAGAAAAAAAGAAAAATTTAAGTATTCATATAAAAAATAAAAAACGGCAAATAATAAAAATAATAATAACCCTTATGTTAAAATTGGTATCAATTATTATAGACAATCAGGTACGATAAAAGTTACACCTCTACTCTTAACAAAAACACATATAAATTAAACTATAATTGGACAATTGATATTAGTAACCATGTAATTTTTTTTAACAATATATTAAAATATCAATCTACTTACTCGTGTGCATCCTTATTTATTTTATTATATTTAAGCTAAATTGTAATTCATATATCTAAAACAAAAATATTAATCAAATTGCATTGGTAAACAAATATTCCCGATCTAATATCAAGTGTTGGATGATATTATAAAATATATAACTTGATATTATGTTCCTTGAGCGCCCCCATTATGCGCTTTCTTATAAAACCATTTTTCTTTATATGCAATTAAACTTTTAATCAAAAAAGAAAAGAAAATAAAATAACAAAATTATTATATCCGGAAAATAGACTTGTAAATAATGATCATATCCCCAACTGTATTGAGTTATCTTTTTTGACTTCTCACAAAAATTTTATGATTGAGATTGTCAAGAAACGAAGTAGAAAAGCTGTTCATTCAATTTGTAAATTTGAAGAATGGAATTACAAAGATTAAGAAGAAAGCCATGTGGAAGAACAAGATTGGGCGTATCAGACGGGTGAAGATATAAAGGATCATGAATACTGATCTGTGGAGTGGTTGATTGTCCAGATGTCGCCAAATGTAGTCACAGGAGTAGTCATCACGTCTTGCGATTCAACCATCGAAGATCAAGAAACAGTGCGCAGGGAAAAAGAACCCTAGGATCGGATGAAGAACAGTAGATCCAGAGAAAAAAAAAATCTTGATGAAAAAACAAATCATGATCAAAGCACAAATCTAAGATGATAATATAGCAAGAAAACCGCCATCGTGTTCTTAAAAAAATGGCTCTGGTGCCATGTTAAGAAACGAAGTAGAAAAACTTTTCATTCAATATGTAAATTTGAAGAATGGCATTACAAAGATTAAGAAGAAAGCTATGGGGAAGAACATATATATCCCACAACTGTAACTAACTCAATATATCCTTTCGAAGAAAACGTGAAAACCTAACTAATAGAAACATGTTTTCTATTTCTTTAATAGGGATGTTATTTTAAAATGGGCACACCATTATCACAATGTTGATTGTATTTTTTTTGTTTCTGTTTACTTAGCAATATCCTCCATAAACGCTACTTCAGAATTTATTGTTAAAATTAGTGCGTGGCATGAGGCTAAAATTGATTTAAGAAATACAATCTCAAGCATTCACTCATTACATCTAAGAAAACTTCACATAATAAAATAAACTTTATCATAAATAATTAATTTACATGAAAACATAATATTAGATCCGAATTGCACCATATAAAAACTAATAAATTAGCTAAACAATCCATCCAATCTATAGAACTAAAAAAATTAAAATTTATTTCTACCTAAACGGTTAGAATATCAAAATACATTTGTGGAGAAGAAACTCATCAAATTAAATGATAAAAATGAGATAAACTAAACTATTAATAAACATTGTATATTTTTTCAAAAATTTCACCCTTCAAGATGCAACATGAGTCATTTGAATTTCTAAAACATTCCTGCAAATAGAGTGTTGTAGAAAATAATTACATGATAATTGAAGCCAAGTCGGGTAATAGAAGAAAATAAATTCATAAAAAGAATAAAAAAAACATAAATCATGTGATTCATGAGACAATACAAATATTATAAATTAAAACATCAATTTGAGTGTTAACTTGGGCAATATAATGGCACATGATATCATGAATCACAAAAAAGAAAAATATTATATATATCTAGGAAGGAGAAGAGAAATCAAAAAATTGCTCCATAGTGTCAACTCGGACAAAATATACAATTTCCCTACTATCTACTATCTCTGACATTCCAATTCCATCAACAAATAGTGGAAAAAAGAATAAAGATAATGCAAACATCTAGGAAGGATTTTATCTTTATATATAGCTAAAATCTTGAAAATTATAAGCAAAAAATTAGGGATGGAAAACGTAAATTTTCTTAAAATTATCAATTTTGATATGGAAATCAATGTATATCTTTGAAAAATGGAGAGGGTTATGGCATTGACAGTGGGATTGAACAATTGAATTTATCAATAGTCTTAAATTTTTAATTACCCACAATGATTTCTTAAATTACTTTAGTACATATGAAAAGTTTTCTCCATATTAATGATTTCTTAAATTACTTTAGTACATATGAAAAGTTTTCTCCATATTAATGTCTTAATTGAAGACAACGACAGAAACTTTATTTTCAAATTTCAAAATTTAAAAATATTAAATGTAAATGCAAGTAAATACATTTTAACATGCTCTTGTTATAAGAGAAATTTTAAATAATCCTCCATCATGATGATAGCCACTTTAGATTTCTTATTAATCATAAAAAGTTAACAAAAATTATTAAAATTGAACCATATACTCAAAAGACTTGTTTTAGAGATTATGTGGAGGTGAAAATGAATAAACTAATTCTACTATAAAGTTTTTGAACTTAAAATATGATCTTTCAGAAAAGAATTTTAGAGATAACTTGGATAGAATTAGAACTATCATATATAAAACATGTAAATGACAATAGAAACTTCCTTATCTTTCTTGAAAGAAAAATTTCTTACCGTTAAAAAATAATTAAAGCGACATGATATGGTGAAAATTATTTGACAAATTAAATATTTTATTGTTGAAAAAAACAAAAATGTAAAATTTAAGGATCGTGGATTTGAATAAAATGTCCATACCAATGTATCATTTATCTTGAAACTACAAACTATTTTTGAAAAATTAATATTTAATGCTTGAAAATGAATTTTTACCAAACAAAAAAAAAAAAGAAAAAAGGAAAAATTTGAGTATTCATATAAAAAATAAAAAATGGCAATTAATAAAAATAATAATAACCCTTATGTTAAAACTGGTATAAATAATTTGACAATCAAGTACGAAAAAAGTTACACCTCTACTCTTAACAAAAATACATATAAATTAAACTATAATTGGACAATTGATATTACTAACCATGTAATTTTTTTGATAATATATTAAAATATCAATCTACTTACTCGTGTGCATCCTTATTTATTTCATTATATTCAAGCTAAATTGTAATTCATATATCTAAAACAAAAATACTAATCAAATTGCATTGGTAAACAAATATTCCCGATCTAATATCAAGTGTTGAATGATATTATAAAATATATAACATGAAAAGAAAAGAATCCCTAGAGATTCATTTACATGTATGTTCCATGACCGACCCCATTATGCGCTTTCTTATAAAACCATTTTTCTTTATATGAAATTGAACCTTTAATAAAAAAGAAAAGAAAATAATAAAATTATTATATCCGAAAAATAGACTTGTAAATAATGATCATATCCCCAAATGTATTAAGTTATCTTTTTTGACTTCTCACAAAAATTTGATGATTGAGATTGTTAAGAAAAGAAGTAGAAAAGTTGTTCATTCAATCTGTAAATTTGAAGAATGGAATTACAAAGATTACGAAGAAAGCTATGTGGAAGAACATATATATCCCACAACTGTAACTATCTCAATATATCCGTTGGGAGAAAACGTGAAAACCTAACTAATAGAACGTGTTTTCTATTTCTTTAATACTCCCCTTCAAACTTGGTGGCTGTATAAATCAATGACACCAAGTTTGCCTAACAAATATTCAAATTTATGTCTTCCCAAAGCTTTAATAAGAAGATCTGTTGGTTGCTCTTCTGTCGATATAAAATGTGTAACGATTAAACCTTTCTGGATTTTTTCTCGTATAAAATGGCAGTCGACTTCTATGTGCTTGGATCGCTCATGAAAAATTGGATTGGCAGCTAACTATATTGCTGATTTGTTGTCAGTATAGATGGGAACTGAAAGCTTAATTTTGAGACCACTCTCTTGGAATAGACTTGACAGCCATATAGTTTCACATGTTGTAGTTCCAATGGCCCGGTACTCGGCTTCAGTTGAGCTTCTTGAAACTGTATTTTATTTTTTAACCTTCCAAGAGATCAATGAACCACCCAACTTGATTGCATAGGCTGTAAGAGACTTCCTTGACATAGGGCAGGAAGCCCAGTCTGAAGCACAAAAAATAAACAATTCCAAGTTAGTATTAGATGATATTAACAACCCAAGCCCTGATTTACCTTTCAGATATCTCAAGACCCTATACATTGCCTCCAAATGTGACTTCCTTGGTTGGTGCATGAATTGACTTAAGATTTGCACCGCATAACAGATATCTGGTCTTGTGAGACATAGGTAAATGAGCTTCCCAACTACTCTCTGATATTCTCCAATATCCTGAATCACTGGATTGTCATTGTGGTCATCTGTGTTAATATACTTATAATTCTGCTCCATTGGAGTTCCAATAGCTTTACAACCAAGCATTCCTGTATCTGCCAACAGCTCCAATGCATACTTTCTTTGACTCATGTAAATTCCTTGTTTGCTTCTAGCAACCTCAATGCCAAGAAAAAACTTCAAACTCCCCAAATCCTTAATATAGAAAGTATCATGTAAGTATTGTTTACATTCTAAAATAAAAGAATCATCATTGCCAGTGATCAAAGTATCATCAACATACACCAAAAGCGTAACCACACTACTCCTCTTGGTTTTAATAAACAAGGAATAATCATTTTTGGATTGAGTAACCATGTTTTACATCTGCTTCAGTAAACTTGGCATTCCATTGCCTTGAAGCTTGTTTTAAACCATATAATGACTTTAGGATTTACATACCTGTGGCTGTTGCTTGTGTCCCTCACCTGTGACCTCACATCCTTATGGAATAGTCATGTAAACCTCTTCATTAAGGTCTCCCTGCAAAAAAGCATTAGTGACATCCATTTGCCAAATTGGCCAATTTTTCATAGCTGCTAAGGAAATTATTACTCTAACAATCACTTGCTTAACTACAGGGGAAAAGGTTTCTATATAGTCAATACCTCTTGTTGTGTATAACCTTAGCAACTAGTCTTGCTTTGTATCTTTCTATAGTGCCATCAGATTTGTATTTAATATTGTAGACCATCTACATCCTATAGGAGTCTTATTAGGAGGTAAATCACATAAAGTCCAATTTTTGTTTAGTTCAAAAGTAGCAAGTTCAGTTCAGTAGCCATAGCTTTCTGCCAGTTAGGACACATCTTTGCCTCCATATAATTCTTAGGAATAGATTCATGAGAAATGGCAGCAAGAAAACTTCTATGTTGGGGAGATATTTTATCATATTGGATACTCTTTGACAGAGGATGCATAGAAGTCTCTACATGATTGGAATTTGAGGTAAAAGGAGACAAAAAAATCCTTAGTCCAATAAGGAGGTTTAGACACTCTATTAGACCTCCTAATGTTGTGATTCTCTAGTTGTTCCCTCTCATTACTATTGTTATATCTAGTCTCATCTCTTATAGGTTCATCTGCTCTATTAGAAGCAGATTCATGATCAATCTGTACACCTGTAGTGCCAGTAATATGTTCATCAGGCTGTTGAGTAACAATATGGTAATCATGAAATAAATGTTGAGTAGAGACTAATTTGTTAGAATAATTCTATTTTTCAGCAAAGGGAAACACTTCTTCATAGAAAACTACATCTCTAAAAACAAGAAAAATATTATTATTCATATCAAAAAGCTTATAGCCCTTCTGATGAGGTGAATACCCCATGAAAACACATGGTTTGTGTCTGGGATGGAACTTGTCCTGCTGAGGCAAGACTTTAGCAAAACATAACCAAAAACCTTAAAGTGAGTATAGCTAGGATCCCTTCCATTCAACACAAAGAAGGGTGTTTTACCCTTTAATAGAGGTGAAGGAGTGCGGTTGATAAGATAAACAATAGCAAGAACATACTCACCCTAAAATTTTATGGGAACATGAAACAAAAATTTTAGAGATCTAGCTACCTCCAATATGTGTCTGTGCTTCCTCTCAACCACTCCATTCTGTTGAGGAGTATAGACACAACTACTTTGATGAACAATGCCCTTAGTTTTAAACAAAAGATCACATTCAGTATTGAAGAATTCCAATGCATTATCTATCATTACACATTTAATTTTCATAGAATACTATGTGTCAACATAGCACATAAATTTTTTCAAAATTTCTACAACTTCATATTTAAATTTCATGAGGAACACCCAAGTACATCTAGCAAAATCATCTACAAGAGTTAAAAAATATTTCTCTTGATTGTAAGTAGCCTCCTTATATGGCCCCAAACATCAACATGTAAAAGTTCAAAAATACTAAGAGAAAGTACTTCTTTGTGCAAAAGGACCCCTGGTTTGCTTAGCCAAATGGCAAATATCACATATCAAATCATTATTGTGTACATGGATATTCAAGCAAGGAAGAAATTGAAACTTGTTAAAGGACATGTGTCCAAATCTCCTATGCCACATATTAGCTTTTCTACGCATAGTTACACTACTATTCTTAGAGACAGTAGCAGCATTACAAAGAGGATCTTTAACAACAGGAAAAAAATGATTAGTAAAGTCTGAGGCAGGTTGAAGATAGTAAAGGCCATTTCTGATTTTACCGATCCTCTTTGTCCTGCCACTTCAAGTATCCTGTATAACACATTTCTCAGCATAAAACTTCACACAAACATTGTTATCCATAGTAAGCTTGGAAATAGAGAATAAATTATGCTGGAAATTAGGAACACAAAGGACATCTTTAAGAATTAAATCATGTTCCAAGTTAATATTTCCAGTATGTGAAACATGACTATAATTCCCATTGGGCAGTTTAACCTCACTTTTAAGAATACAAGGGGCAAAATTGGAATCCAACAAATTTCTATTTGCTAACATGAGTCAAGAATCCATGTATCTAGATCATAAATATCCACGGTATTTTGAAAAGAGGTCATACCTGCCATATGAGTGGATGTCTGGCCTGCTCCAGTAGAAATATCCTCATTATTTTGGCCATCAATCAATTTCAGAAGTTGTGTTACCTACTGTGAAGTGAATATTGGTGGATGAATAGGATGATGTGAAGATGAATCTTGCACAGTAAGATTAGCTGATCCTTGATTATCTTGTCCAACCATCACATTGTTGGCCTGAGATCCTAAGTATGATCTTCCTCCATTCGAACCTCCTCTACCTCTTCTTCTACGACCACCTCTACGGCCCCCTCTATTCCAATTAGGAGGGTAACCTATAATCTTGAAGCATTTTTCCTTAGTATGGCCCTCGTTATTACAGTGGTCACAAAATACGTCTGACTTATTCCCCCGATTGGATTGTGAATTAGACATGAATGCAATTGAAGAATCCACAGTGGAGGACTGAGTACTCAATCCTCGTTGAGTTTCCTCATTGCTTATAATGGAATAAACCTGGTTATGAGTAGGAAGAGGTGATAGCATGAGAATTTGCGATCTCAAACCATTGTAGCACTCATTCAACCCCATAAAGAATTGTATCATTTTTAATTGAGTGCAATAATCGGTATATTCTTTAGAAATCACAAGCGAAGGAGCCGGAATTAGGGATTCATATTCATCCCAAAGGTGACGAATCTTGGAATAGAATTCAATCACTATACATGCTCCCTGAGTGATGGTATTAATTTGCATGTACAGCGAATATAATCTTGCGCCATTGACTCTGTTAAATCGTTCCTTCAAATCATGCCAAATCACATAGGCAGATTCGGTGTACACCACACCATGGATTAAGTCGCGAGAGAGCGAGCGATGAATCCAGGACTTGACGAGCGAATTGCACCGCTTCCAATGGGGAAGAAGAGCAGAATTAATGTCTGGTTGACTGCAAGATCCGGCGATAAAATCGATCTTGTTTTTTGCTTCCAAAGCAATGAGCATTTCTCTACTTCAAACTTTATAATTCTCAACTCCTTTCAAAATCTCTGTGATTAGATCAAGATTGGGCGTATCAGACGGGTGAAGATATAAAGGGTCATGAATACTTATCTGTGGAGTGGTTGATTGTCTAGATGTCGCCAATGTAGTCACAAGAGTAGTCATCACGTCTTGCGATTCAGCCATTGAAGATCAAGAAACATGCACAGGGAAAAAGAACCCTAGGATCAGATGCAGAACAGTAGATCCAGAGAAAAAAAAATCAGAGGTGATAGTATTCAAGAATATCAATTTGAATGTTGGAGTTGACCTTGCTTCTTTGATCTTCTTCAATGTTGACTTGAATATATATAACCATAATTCGAGGGCTTGACAGCTTAATCTTGGATCAAACGTGTAATTTGTTGTATGAAATTTGAAATCTTCAAGGTTGATTTGTATCTTTGATCTTTCTTGAACTTGATTTGAACTTCTATAACGTTAATTCGTAGGTTTAGCACCGTAATTATGAATCAAACGCTATAATTTGATGAACTTCTTCAAGAATACCTTGATTTTCACCTAGAACGCCTTGAATCTTCTTTGTATTTGAAGAACTTTCGTAGAGAAAATTTGGAGAGCTTCCTTTGTCTTCTCTAGCTTTGATTGAACTTTTGTCTGTCAATTATGAGCTTCAAATGATCCTATTTATAATTGTAGAATGAAGGAGTCATAAATCATTTGGATTCTTTTGATGATTATCCCTTAATAAATACAAAATTAAAGAGATATTTATCAATATATTAAGAGTCATTTGATTGGTTGATTTATGATTTAGATAAATCTCCTATATATTATCTCTTTAATATATATTAATTTAAATAGATAAATATCTTTTGATTTAAATATCATTTGATTTGTCAACATATTCACGTGGCATGATTTGATTGGACGTAAAATTTCAATTTTGATAAATACTCCCTCGAGACTCGTTCACAGAAGTTTGGTTACTTCAAAGCATAGTTCGTAGCGAATGAGTCGCGACGTCTCAAGATAAAATTCATGGCATAAGAGTAGCCTTCACTTGAGCTTTGATACCATGAAAATCTTTCGCGCATTTTGGTGTCTCCTCGAAAACACTTTGTTGGCTTCCACTACAAGTTGTCTTTGTCACAGCGAGATTAACATTCCCCCATGTCATGGCGGGATTTACATGCCCCATGTCATGAATATTACTTTTGATATTAGTTAATAGAACTTTATTTCTATCTTGTAATCCTTCAGTGTATTCATGATTATGAATTTTTTCTTCAAATTTCTTTTGAATGAAGGACATCACTCCATCAAGAGAATGTGATTTGATTTGAATTTATGACTGAACTTAGAGAAATTTAAGTTGCCTATGTACCCTAAGAAAAAGGGATCAAGTCATAACGTAGTTCAAATATTTTTTTTAGAGGTGCCATATTTAGTTTATACTCTTCAAGGCTTGGAGTACATGATTTGATTGGACTTCTAGACTTTTTATACTCGTGTCAAGGAGAACTTCATTTGATTTGATTTGACTTGTAAACATTTTATGCTCGTGTCAAGGAGAACTTCATTTGTTTTGACTTATAGACCTGTTATGCTCATGTCAAGGAGAACTTCATTTGATTTGATTTGACTTGTAGACCTTTTATACTCTTGTCAAGGAGAACTTCATTTGATTTGATTTATTGAAAGTTTAAACTCTTATCAAGGAGCACTTGCTGACAGTTTATGCTCTTATCGAGGAGTGTTGATGACAGTTTATGCTCTTGTCGAGGAGCATTTACTTCACATCTTTAGTCAAAGTAGCGATGTCGAACTTGAACATCACTTTCTTCCATGTAGTCACCACTATCAGGTAAGGACTGATCATTGAATGGCTTGCCCCCTTTGTTGATTTCTTGTCTCCAAGGCTCTTGGATATATGACTCATCAAGTCCACTTCCAGTCATACTCAACTCCATATCATGTGCTTGGGTGGCTAGTTCTTCAAACGTTGTTAGTTGAATACCTGGAAGAATGTATCGAAAATCCCAATGCATCCCTTGAATACACATTTCAATAGTAGAGGACCCAAACAATCTTTCTTTGCAGTTAAGACTTAAATTTCTCTAACGATTAATATAGTCGATGATTGGTTCATCCTTCCATTGATGAGAATTGGTGAGTTCAAGTATGCTGACTATGTGACGGGTGCTATAGAAGCGATTGAGGAATTCTTGCTCCAATTGCTCCCAATTGTTGATTGAGTCAACACCAAGATCAATGTACCAATCGAATGCATTGCCTTTCAGTGATCTAAAAAATTGCTTGACTAATTGATCACCATAAGTTCCAGCATCATTGCATGTTTCAATAAAGTGCGCCACATATTGCTTTGGATTTCCTTTGACATCAAATTGCTGAATTTATGGAGGTTGATATCCAGTAGGCATCTTCAAATTATCAATCCTTCGAGTATATGGCTTGACATAATCTAAATTCATCTTGGATCTCCCATTGTGGTTGTCTTGCCATGATAAACTCTTTAAGTCGATCAACAGGAATCGTCCCATCACTGATGTATTTATTACCGCAAGCGCACGACTTCGGTGTAGTACAAAAGATATCGTTCCCACGAGGACCGAATAATCAATTACTAAGTCTCTATCAATTATCAGTAATCTAAGCCTAACGAAAATATGAGATAGGTTGAAAAGAAAACTAAATAGAATGCAAGAAAACTGGTTTGGATTATAAATAATTAGGAATTCCAGAATCAGGGTATACCACGACATACATTATCAACTCAATTATATTACCAATTCAGTTACAACCGCTACTTATGAAGAACACTATCCAATTATACTCATTACCTTCTGTCGAAGCATAATAATTTACCCAAATCAGTTAATCCCCTACTTTCGTGATGATTAGCCTGAACTCAGATTCATTAATCTCTATGATAATGTATCGATTCTTCAAAAGACTTAAAACTACTTTCGTGATTTAGGATCCTAGGTTTGAATATTAGGGTTCCGATTTAGATGTCACCTGTCAGAATTTTCACCTAATACCTATGATCATGCAAATAGGTGGCCAACAAATTCGCAAGCATTAAAGGCTAATAATTCAAATCATAAGCAAAAGCGATGCAACATTAACGGTTCTATAATCTATATCGATAACATATTATTGAGCTATTCCTGGTTCAAAAATAAGATGGATTGCTCCATAGATGCGAAAACACAATCAACAATCAATAAAGTAAGCATGATGAAATCGACAAGAAATAAAAGAGACTAAAGAATTAAAATCGATTAAATCTGTTGACGAAAGATCTGTTTACAATAAATCCAAATCTTGTTCTTCGATCTCTAATCTTTGTAGCCAAAATCTGATAAACAAAGTTCGAACCCTAAAACAAAGTTTGGAAGGGGTATTTATAACCAAAACTCAACATAAAATCTGGGCCCCCAGCTACGACTCGGCGTTCGAACGCCAATAAACAAGGCGTTCAAACGCCTTGTAACTCGGCGTTCAAACGCCTTGTAACTCGGCGTTCAAACGCCTTGTAACTCGGCGTTCGAACGCCAATAAACAAGGCGTTCAGACGCCTTGTAACTCGGCTTTCGAACGCCAATAAACAAGGCGTTCAGACGCCTTGTAACTCGGAGTTCGAACGCCATGTAAAGGTGCGTTCGAACATCAGCTTGTGGCGTTCAACAAAGCTCGACTTTTTAGCGACGTTCTCGACTTTTCAACCTATAGTTGCGTATTTCCTTTTGCATATTAAAATTTTTCTGCGACACTCAACAATGACATTAAACGCATTTGAAGGAAAAAAATATAATGCAAATCTATAATAAACATGTCGAATGAACATCGTAAATCGCATAAAAATGAGGTTTATCAACCCCCCCAAACTTGCTTTTGTTCGTCCTCGAACAAACGGTAAACAAAGAAAAAGCAAAAACTAAAGATAAACACATTGTCGTAGAGTACACGATGCACTTAGCATGTGCAACAAGCCTTTAAACCTTTTTGTTACCCAAAAAGGATGAGTTATAGTCTCGTGAGGGTTTGCAGATGATGTACCCACAAAATCAATGAATCTTCGCTAAATTAAAATATGATGCGATCTTACAGAAATTAACGAGAGTTAATAACGAGACATTTTTAGGAGGAAAGCATGCAATTGCTCAATCGTTTGTCATATCAACTACAAAGTTGGACGAATTTCTAGAAAACACAAAATAAGGCAATCATTAAGCATTATAGTTGAGTGGTGCCTCTAGCACGCATTTTGTGGTACCCATCTCTACCAATTAAAATTAGGGTCAAACCGTACATAGCATCGACATCTGATAACATACACTACACGTTTTGTACTTGACAGGTTTGTGCAATGTTCGTTTTCTTAGACTTTCTATGACACTCGTATCGATTTTTGGGTCAACGACACCCAAGCAAGTTAGCCATAAGGCGTTAAGTTTTTAGAGACTCCTTCGTACTTAATCAGTCAAGTGTCAAAGGTCACAAAACGAACTAATACCTGCAGTAACGATTAAACACGTATGATCACAATTTTTTTTGTGTCGAAACTATGTTGGTGGTCGTTGTTTTCGAAGTCAATAGACTTGGGGACCACTACTTACGTGTTTCAAGATGGGCGGTCCACTCGACTCCTATACCGCAGATTTTTTCTCACATTAGCGTCTATCGAAAACATCAAACTTAGCAGAAGACATATCCAAGAAAAGAGAGAATGCATGCACTTTATTTAAAACGTCTGGCCATTATCTCGAGTCAATCATTGTAAGATGATCACAAAGATGAAGCTAAGATTCAAAACAAAAATGTAGTGTTCAAAACTTGAAACGAAAGATGAAAGCACAAGATAATCGTGAAAGCACAAAATAATCATAACCACCCCCAAACTTGAAATGAACATTGTCCCTAATGTGACGAGATGGTGTGCATGCATAATAAGGTAAAAGGAACATAACCTGTTCAAGATTGGAGACGCTCATTTTGATTCCGCTATATAGTGTGTCCATAATACTGAAAAAGAAAAAACACTGAAACTCGAAAAAAATAGACGTTTAGATTAATCATGTTTGGCATTACATTCCATCCTAAAGTCTACAAAAGGAAAAAAAACATAAAAACATAAAAACTAAAGCCTAAGACATAAAACAAAAAGCATAAAGCATAAAAAGAAAAATGAAAAGAAAAGGAAGGAAAGTAAACAGGGATATCGATTATCGATCGGGCTTATGAGTCCCATTCTGCATTGCTTGGTTGGTCCATTTGTTCAGTCCCGAAATTTATGTCTGACATGTGTATATCGTTCGGGTCGGTGGGAGTGGGATGGCGTCGAGCGTATTCTTGGTCCTGCCTGGCTTTAATGACCGCTATGTCGGACTTAATTTCAGCAACGTCGGCTATTAGTTGGACAAGCATTTGGTAGATCGCATCCGACTGTTGTGGAGCAGGCTGACTGGAGCTCGTCCCTATATCCTGCGGTGGTGCATCCGTAGATTCTTGTGGCTGTTGTGCTCGTTTCTGCGAGGAGCATCTCTGACTATCAGTGAAAGTAATATCGTCACCGGGGTCTTCAAAAACATCATCGAGGATAGAGGGGACCCCATCTTTGTCGCAGAGTAAATGTATCAGTGCGGGGAAGATCAGGGGACTCTTCCGCTTTCCCGAGTCATGCCCCATATCAGTAGTGAGAGATGTGATAGCGTCTCGAAGGCTCGTATAAATCAATGTTGCCTCGCTAATCACATTTTTCGTGAGGATGGCATATACTAGTATCACTCGAGTACGTGTCACCTCAGAGCGATTCATCGTCGGCATCAGGCGGTGAGGTATGAACTCATACCAGTATAGCGCTTCCGGTTTTAGGTCGCTTCGACGTAGCGTGGTGCCACTCTTAATCCATTATGTGTCTTCACTTGCGGTAGCTTTTGTAACCTCGAATAGGAATTGTTGGGTTGGGTGTTTCACCATTGTTTGATATTCACTGGGCGTACGTGTTTTATGTCCCCTGGACAAAAGTTACCTCTACGCCCCTAGCAGTGACTGAGTCGTTGTGTCGAAGCCCCCCAGATAATTTCTCACTGTCTATGCAGCTAGTGTAGAATTCCTGAACCCAAGTGATGTTTATTTTTGGTAACGTGTCCGAGAATCCTAGCCAATTATAGGCTATGGCTGTGCTTCTTAGTGAGCGGTTTTTACCAAATAGAAGAGCGCGTTCCTTGTGAATCGCGTGCGACATCAGACGTCGCCACGTTGACTCAATCTCTGGTGAATCGAACTTGGTTGCCCTATCCATATCTTGTTCCTTTGGTTGGTTGCGAGAGGAGCTCGCATGACCCTTGCCCTTCGATGGATTCTTGGTTCTAACCATTGTGTTTAGAAATTTCGGTTGAGTAACGTTTAAATTTTGTTTACCAAGTTCTCAATGATTTCAAACAAATCTCAATACCAACAATTAACTGCTAATTCTGTAATCCAACCAAAAATTCCAAAACCACAATGCACAAGTAAAATCTCAACTTAATAAGCTTCAAGACCACACTTAATCCGTTGAAATTTAGCACACTAACACAAACCCAAGTCAATCCGGTTCAAAACAAGGTAAACTATTTCCAATTTTCGCCCAAATCCACAAACCCTAACTTGTAAATCAATTTGGTCACTAAACCCTAATTTCGAAACTAAAATAGGGGTTTAAGCTTTCTCTTACCACAATGACGCGATTCCGGGATGAGTGTTGTTGCCTCGGCTCTGTTCGCAAGAAAAATGAGTAGAGTTAGGATGGGGTTCGATTATTTTGAGAGGGAATATGGAAGAGGTGAAGTGATAATGAGAAAAGGGGCAAAAATTTGATTTAAAACCCCTTTACTCGACCCGACGTTCGAACGCTGGGTTACACAGCATTCGAACGCGAGGTAAAATAGCGTTTAGACGCTATGTATTCCAGCGTCTGAATGCGGAAGGTAGAAACTTTATAAAGTTTCTGCCTCCCGCGTTCGAACGCCGGGTTACACAGCGTTCGGACGCGGGGTAAAATAGCGTTCAGGCGCTGTGTATTCCAGTGTCTGATCGCGGAAGGTAGAAAAGTTTCTGCCTCCCGCGTCTGAACGCTGATTTACACAGCGTTCAGACTCGAAATAACACAGCGTTGAACGCTTTGTTTTTTAGCGTTTGAACACGAAAGATTTGAATTCGACTTCTTTTTAGAGAGAAATAAAAAACTAAAAAAAACTCGAAATGAAAAACAAAAAGAACGAAAAATAAAATAAACATAAAGGATACGTTTAGGTTGCCTCCCAAAAAGCGCTTATTTAACGTCTTTAGCTCGACGTTACCACACTAATTTGCTTGGTCTGATCTAGCATCGCGAAGATTCGATGTAATTGCTTTTTCGATTAGTTCGCCCGCGATGTAATGTTTGAGTCTTTGCCCATTGACTTTGAAAATTCCCATTCCTTTGCTCCAAATATCTACGGCTCCAAACGGATATGCTGTGTCGACTACAAATGGTCCCGACCACCTCGATCGTAATTTGCCCGGAAACAGTTTCAGACGTGAATTGAATGATAAGACGAGATCACCCTTTTTAGATTCTCGTCTATGAATCTGTTTGTTGTGCCACTTCTTCGTTCGTTCCTTGTAGATTCGTGCATTCTCATATGCATCTAACCTTAACTCGTCAAGCTCGTGTAGTTGTAACATTCTTCATTCACCGACATCTTTCAGATCAAAGTTTAGAGCTCTAATGGCCCAATGTGCCTTATGCTCAAGTTCTACCGGTAAATGGCAAGATTTGCCATAAATAAGATGAAAGGGCGTCGTACCTATTGGGATTTTGAAAGCGGTGCGGTAAGCCCATAGGGTGTCGCTAGCTTGAGAGACCAATCCTTTCTTAATTTCGAGACAGACTTTTCGAGGATTACCTTGATCTCTCTATTCGAAACTTCTACTTGACCACTAGTTTGGGGATGATACGGCGTGGCGACTTTATGTGAGACCCCATACTTGGTAAGTAAAGCTTCGAATTGACGTTTCATAAAATGTGAACCTCCGTCACTTATCACTGCCCTTGGAACACCGAATCTGGGAAATATAACCCTTTTGAATAATCGGATTACCACCCTCGAGACATTTGTTGGTGAGGCAATTGCTTCGACCCACTTCGAAACGTAGTCTACCGCCACAAGTATAAACTTGTTGCCGCACGATGATGGAAATGGTCCCATAAAGTCGATTCTCCAAACATCGAAAATCTCAACTTCTAGGATGGTGTTCATGGGCATCTCATTCCGCCTTGATATATTTCCCGTTCGTTGACGACTATCACATGTACTAACAAAATCTTGAACGTCCTTGAACAAGGTAGGCCAATAAAATCTTGATTGAAAAATCTTCGCTACTGTCTTGGATTTACTATCATGACCTCCGTATAATGAGCTATGACAGTGAGACATGACACTCACCATCTCGTCTTCTGGTATGCATCTCCTATAAACCCCGTCTACACAATGCTTGAAAAGAAGGGGTTCATCCCAGTAATAATGCTTAATATCAACAAAAAATTTCTTTTTCTACTGATAACTAAGGTCGCGGGGTAGGATCTTACATGCCAAGTAATTAACATAGTCGGCATACCATGGTGCATCTACCTTAGTCACTACATAGAGGTGATCGTTGGAAAGCGAATCATCTATTGGTAATATCTCTTTTGAATCTTTATTCTCATCTTTCCTAAGTCTAGATAGATGATCAACTACGGTATTCTCTATCCCTTTTTTTATCCCGAATTTCAAGATCGAACTCTTGCAATAACAATATCCATCTAATAAGTCTCGGCTTTGCGCCTTTTTTACTTGAAAGATATCTTATTGCAGAATGGTCTGTGTAGACGATGACCTTGTAGCCAGCTAAATATGAGCGGAATTTGTTGAAAGCAAAGACTACAGCTAACAGTTCTTTCTCTGTGGTAGCGTAATTCAGCTGAGCTTCGTCTAGTGTCTTACTAGCATAGTAGATTACATGCATCTTTGGTGGGTGTCGAATCCAACAAAAATAAATAACCTACTCGAAAAGAATTATAAATAGTGACAAGTAGGGTCGATCCACAGGGAATGGTGTAGAATTAATTCCTAATTTACTAATATCGATTAAAAGGGGGGTTTGGATTTGATTAACTAAAACAAATTAAAAGACGTAAATTAATTAAACGCAGTAAAAGTAAAATCGGATTCAATAAATTGAGAAGTTCTAGTCTCCGGATATCTCGGTATTGATTCTATAATTCGATCATCAATTTATATGATAGTTCGATGTTCTAGAGTAAATTGGCTATAGTCGTTAACAAGCTCTAACGACCTCGTTTTTCCTAACGTCGTCGATAACCAAAACAAGCTTTTTGATTACTGCCCTTATCAACTAGACAACCCTAAACAAGCTCTTAGGATTTAATCTACCGATAGCATTCATGCAATAGAAAAAACACCAATTCTAATCAATAAACACACAAGCTCGGTTTATTTAAACTAGATTACTAATTCCCATAGCAACTAATCGAAAATGATTAAATAATAAACCTCACTAACTGCTACAAAAATTAGGGTTTGCCAAACAATTACGGATTTGGATCCTAATTAGCGAAATATAATTCTAACGATTAATCAATTGACCGGATTAATTAACCGATTAAAATATATTGACAACAAATCACCGGGAAAAAGTAAATACTCAAAGAACAAGGAATTTAAAAGCACAATCCAAATTTGACGAATTAATAGAAATCAAACCTCGAATATCTTTCAACTAGAGTTATGTGTTTAGCAACACATAATCAAAAACGTCTACAATGTCTTGAATTCGAGAACTTGGAAAAACTAACGTGAATAAAATAGAGAGAGAGAGAGTCTTGTGGAATAGAATTCCACTTATTTAAACCTAAAAGAGTCCTATCTCGATAAGGAAACTAATTAGAATAAGATTTTAAGAATCCTACCTAAACTAAAACTCTTCAAAAAGGAAATAAAATCAAAGGAAATAATTCCTAAAAACTATAAAATATAATTCCAGTAGTTTTTCTCTTAATTCCAGCGGTCAAAGTCAACTCCAACGGATTTGTGTCTTCTCGGGCAGAAAGTTTATCGAAGTTAAGCGTGATCACGCCTAAAATGAACAAAGTTTCTGCTGCCATATTTTTGCCTCCAAATACTTCAAGTCTTTTCAAGCCCGTTTTAGCACTCTTTCATCTCTTCTCTATGCAAACACTTAATCATTTCAATATAAGCACAAAAACATCAGATAGAGAATAAAAACATAACAAATGACGCAGTATAAAACACATGAAACGTGCACAAAATACACGTTAACAATCTTCTTATCCTTTCTTTGGCCCAATACTGCCCCAATGGCAAAATCACTGGCATCGCACATAATCTCGAATGAAAAATTCCAATCCGGTGGTTGAACAATAAGAGCGGTAACTAATGCTTCTTTCAGCCTGCAAAAAGCATCAAGACAATGGTTATTAAAATCGAAAGGAACATCTTTAGCAAGTAAATGAGTTAAGGGCTTAGTAATTTTAGAAAAATCCTTAATAAATCTCCGATAAAAACCGGCATGGCCCAAGAAACTCCGAACATCTTTCAAACAAGTAGGTGGTAGCAACTTCTCGATCACTTCCAACTTTGCTCGATCGACTTCAATTCCTCGTTCAGATACGAGATGCCCTAACACGATTCCTTCCCTAACCATAAAATGGCATTTTTTCCAATTCAAAATAAGATTAACTTCTCCACATCTCTGCAACACTCGAGATGGATTAGACAAACAAATATCGAAAGTTGGTACCATAAATAAAGATCCATAAATACTTCCATAATATTCTCAATTAAATTAGAAAAAATAGCCATCATGCAACATTGAAAAGTAGCAGGCGCATTACACAAACCAAAAGGCATTCTCCTAAAAGCATAATTGCCATTGGGGCATGTGAAAGTGGTTTTTTCTTGATCATTAGGATGAATAGGAATTTGGTAAAACCCCGAATAACCATCTAAATAGCAAAAATATGAATGGTTAGCTAACCTCTCAAGAACTTGATCAATAAAGGGAAGGGGAAAGTGGTTTTTTCGTGTAGCCGTGTTCAACTTTCTATAATCTATACACATTCTCCACCCGGTGACTATTCTAGTAGGGATTAATTCATCTTTTTCGTTCTTTACAACAATCACTCCTCCTTTCTTAGGAACTACTTGTACCGGACTTACTCACTTACTATCGAAAATAGGATAGATAATTCCAGCATCTAACAACTTTAAAACTTCTTTTCTCACTACATCTTGCATAGTAGGGTTTAACCTACGTTGGTGTTCCCTAGAAGGTTTAAAGTCGTCTTCCATCAAAATTTTATGCATGCAAAACGATGGATTAATCCATTTTAGATCATCTATAGTATATCTTATGACTTTTTGATGTGACCTAAGAACTCTAAGCAATTTGTCAATTTCTTCCTTACTCAAATCAGCATTTACGATCACAGGATACATAGAATTGGGTCCAAAAAATTCATACCTTAGTGTCGAAGGAAGTGGTTTTAATTCTACCTTGGGTATGGAGTTAGCTTCTTTGCTTTTGTTGGAATCCTTGCTCAACTCCTTCACTCCAATAGCATTGATTGCAACCAGTGGATTTTCCTCGAGAAAACGACCAATATCTGCAATAGCTTCATCTTCATCTCCCGTTGAACCGTTATTCACCAGGCAAGCTTCTAATGGATCATTGCAGTGGTATTTCATAAGCTTGTCTTGAATTAGCCGGTCCACCTGATCAACTCTACAACAAGAATTCTCAAGAGAAGGGTAAGTAACAGATTTAGCTAAATTAAATTCAACCTTCTCATCTCCAACTTTCAATGATAGCCTTCCGTTCTTAACATCTATAATAGCCCCGGCTGTGGCTAAGAAAGGCCTACCAAGAATGATGGAGATTTGAAAATCTTCCTCCATCTCTAGAACAACGAAATCAGCGGGAATAAAAAATTTTCTTGCTTTAATAGGTACATCCTCCAACATACCTACCGGATACTTCACAGATCTATCAGCTAATTGCAGAGTAATCGTGGTAGGTTTTAACTCACCCATTTCTAACTTACGTGAAACAAAAAGCGGCATAAGGCTAACGCTAGCACCAAGATCACACAATGCATGATTAAAACTTATGTTACCTATTATGCATGGAATCAAAAAACTACCGGGGTCTTTAAGCTTAGGAGGTAATTTATATTGAATTAATGCGCTACACTCCTCAGTTAAAGCCACGATTTCATAATTCTCTAGCTTCCGTTTGTTAGAAAGAATTTCCTTTAAAAATTTAGCATATGAAGGCAATTGTGCTAGTGCATCAGTGAATGAAAAATTAATATAAAGCTTTTTCAAAACTTCTAAAAATTTTCCGAACTGTTTATCTAATTTTGCCTTAGCTAATCTTTGGGAAAAGGGTACGGGCGGTTCATATGGTGGTGGAGGAGGGACATAAACAGGTTCTTTTTCACTCTCATCATTCGTTTTATCTTTAGAGTTGCCGGGATTAGACGTTTGTTTCTTTTCAATCTTATCAGCTAACTCAGTCTCACTCACCTCAGTTTGCATCTTAGGACCTTCATAATTCATTCCACTCCTTAATGTAATTGCCTTACAATGTTCCTTTGGGTTTGTTTCAGGTTGACCGGGAAAAGAACCAGAAGTCCTATTCGAGTTGCTAGCCTGTTGTGCAATTTGAGTTTCTAGCATTTTACTATATGAGTTGCTAAAGAATCGACCTTAGTTGCTAGTTGCTTAATTGCATCATTTACTACCTCGTTTTGCTTAGTTTGGGCTACTTCGAAACTCTCAAGAAGGGACTCTAGGTTCGATTTCTATGGTGGGGCAGGATTATAAGGCTTTTGTTGGAACCCAGGTGGCTGCCTAAAGTTAGGATGTATGGCTGCGTTTTGGTTTGGCTTGTACGAAAAATTAGGGTGATTTCTCCAATCAGAATTAAAAGTATTTGAAAATGGGTCGTTCTTTTGGTTGATGTTATTCACAAAGTTGACTTGTTCCATAGAGGGATCATTAGGTACACTAGCTAGTTGACACTCTAATGCAACATGACCAACCATACCACATATTTTGCACATAGGAGGTGGGGGAGTGACATAATTGACATGCATGTTCATGGAATCCAACTTCTTAGACATAGCATCTACTTGTGCAGAAAGTAAAGCAATAGCATCAATATCGTACTTACCTGGTGTCTTCTGTGGAGTTGATCTTTCTCTTGACCACTGGTAGTGGTTCAGTGCCATGTCTTCGATTAGATCATAAGCTTCGTCAATACCTTTGTTCATCAGAGCTCCTCCGGATGCTGCATCGACCGACATCCTCATGTTATAAATCAGCCCATTGTAAAACATATGAACTATGAGTCACTTCTCCAGCCCATGGTATGGGCACAGTCGGAGAAGATCCTTGAATCGTTCCCAAGCTTCATATAGCGATTCACCGTCTCACTGAGCAAAAGTCGTGATTTAGTTCCTCAGTTGTGCAGTCTTGCTCGGGGGAAAGTACTTTGCTAGGAAGCACTGCATAAGTTGATCCCACGTCATGATGGAACCCGACGGTAAAGAATGTAACCAAGCTCTCGCCTTGTCTCTCAGTGAAAACGGGAACAATCTCAGCCTGATAGCATCCTGAGAAACCCCGTTCATTTTTAGAGTGTCGCAGTACTCTAAAAACATAGACAAGTGGAGATTTGGCTCTTCAGTAGGTGCACCCCCAAACTGGTTTTGCTGAACCATTTGCAGAAGGGATGGCTTGTGCTCAAAGTTGTGGGCCTCTACAGTAGGCCTAGTGATGCTAGAGTGAAGTGTTTGTGTATTGGGTGCTGCAAAATCCTTCAGACATCTCGCATTTGCGTTTGCGTTTCTGTTCGCATTCGCATTTGGGTTCGCATTTACATTCTCTTCAGCCATGGCTGCTTATTTCAGTTGAACTTGTTTTAGTCTTTGTAGTTTTCTCCTAGCACGAAAAGTCTTTTCAATTCCGGATCTAACTCGATATGGAAATCGATGCTCTTTTGCATACACAGAGAAGAACAGAAATCCTGAAATAAAACGAAAAATAAAAAAGTAAAAAGTAAAAAATAAAATAGCTTAGTCTCACTAAAATCTGATAAAAACTAATATTGATTATTCTAGTCCCTGGCAACGGCGCTAAAAACTTGATGTATATATTACCGCAAGCGCACGGCTTCGGTGTAGTACAAAAGATATTGTTCTCACAAGGACCGAATAATCAATTACTAAGTCTATCAATTATCAGTAATCTAAGCCTAACGAAAATATGAGATAAGTTATAAAGAAAACTAAACATAATGCAAGAAAACTGGTTTGGATTATAAATGATTAGGAATTCCAAAATCAGGGTTTACCACGACATACATTATCAACTCAATTATATTACCAATTCAGTTACAACCGCTACTTATGAAGGATACTATCTAATTGCACTCATTACCTTTTGTCGAAGCATAATAATTTACCCGAATCAGTTAATCCCCTACTTTCGTGACGATTAGCCTGAACTCAGATTCATTAATCTCTATGATAATGTATCGATTTCTCAAAAGACCTAAAACTACTTTCGTGATTTAGGATCCTAGGTTTGAATATTAGATTTCCGATTTAGATGTCACCTGTCAGAATTTTCACCTAATATCTATAATCATGCAAATACGTGGCCAACAAATTCGCAAGCATTAAAGGCTAATAATTCAAAACATAAGAGAAAGCGATGCAACATTAACGGTTCTATAATCTTATCGGGCTATTCCCGATTCCAGAATAAGATGGATTACTCCATAGATGCAAAAACACAATCAACAATCAATAAAGTAAGCATGATGAAAATAAAAGAGATTAAAGAATTAAAATCGATTAAACCCGTTGTCGAAAGATCTGTTTACAATAAATTTGAATCTTGTTCTTCGATCTCTAATCTTTACAGCCAAAATCAGATAAACAAAGTTCGAACCCTAAAACAAAGTTTGGAAGGGGTATTTATATCCAAAACTCAACATAAAATCTGAATATGGGCCCCAGCTACGACTCGGCGTTCGAACACCAAGAAACAAAGCGTTCAGATGCCTTGTAACTCGGCATTCGAATGCCAATAAACAAGGCGTTCAGACGCCTTGTAACTCGGAGTTCGAACGCCATGTAAAGGGGCGTTCAAACATCATCTTGTGGCGTTCAACAAAGCTCGACTTTTTAGCGACCTTCTCGACTTTTCAACCTATAGTTGCGTATTCCTTTTGCATACTAAAATTTTTCTACGACACTCAACAGTGACATTAAACGCATTTAAAGGAAAAAAATATAATGCAAATCTATAATAAACATGTCGAATGAAAGTCGTAAATCGCATAAAAATGAGGTTTATCAATCACTTGAAACTTGAAGCTCCTCGACAACAAATCTTTCTTTCTCAACTAGATGGTTATTCTTTGACGTCTCAGCTTCATTGTATGCTTCAACTTGTTTTCCAATTTCGTGCATAGCATCCACCTCGTCTGCTTTCTTCATCAGTTTTGTAATTAGAGTGGCTTGCTCTTGAACATGCTTCGTTAATGCTTCAACAACTTTTGTCTAGCTAGCAATTTGCTCCTCTGGAGTGGTAACATTCGTCATCATAACACAAGCGACATCGTTTGAATAACTTGATGTGGAGCTTTGGGGGAATGAAAAGTACTTGTCTTCGTCATTGTCGATGTCATCGCCAAGGCAAAGTTGACCATCCTCAACATGTTCAAGTAAGGGAACCATCTTTGAAGATGTTTGTAGCTTCATGGACATACTTCTTGTGGTGATGCCAATGGTTTCGCTTGTGGAGTTTGAAGAATTTGGGATAACCATCTTGGATTCCACTAACTTCATAGTTTTGACTTGAGCATCTATTTGCACTTGATAAAGTGAAGATATGAGAGGTAGAGATGATCCCACTGGGCGTGCCAAAAATTTGAACACAACAAATTTGTATTATTGAAAATCTAAAAATACAAAAATGGTGACAAATGAAATTTATATTGATCAAAATAAAATATTGGAGTACAATCTCTATTCTAATCTCTGATTCTTCTTTCAAAAATATCGATTTGAATGTTGGAGTTGACTTTGCTTCTTTGATTTTCTCCAAATTTGACTTGAATATTTATAACGTTATTGCGAGGGCTTGACAACTTAATCTCGGATCAAACGTGTAATTTGTTGTATGGAATTTTGAAATCTTCAAGGTTGACTTGTAGCTTTGATCTTCCTTGAACTTGATTTGAACTTCTATAATGTTAATTCTTAGGTTTAGCACCGTAATTACAAATCAAACGCTATAATTTGATGAACTTCTTCTAATTTAGATAAATCTCCTAGATATTATGATTTAGATAAATTTCCTAGATATTATCTCTTTAATATATATTAATTTAAAGAGATAAATATTTTTTGATTTAAATATCATTTGATTTGTCAAGATATCCACATGGCATGATTCGATTGGACATGAAATTTCAATGTCTACAGTATAATTTACGGATTTCATTCTCCTTTGAGTCCCATATAAAAAATACATAACAATGAGTGATAATTACTTTATAGATGATCAAAACTTCTTCTTTTTTTATATAAGATCCATTTGGCATTCCACATCATAAACCTTAAAAGTATGGTTTTCTTATTAATATGGTAGATTTAACTAAACCTTATTTACATCAAATAAAAATAAAACTAAAATAAATATTCAAAGAATGTCGACTGAACGTGAACATCACCCAATATACAATTTATAATATATCTATCAATCTTCACCAGCATAGATAAATAATAATTAAAAATAAAACACTAAGGAACTAGGTACAATATGATAATTCAAATTATAAAACTCAAATTAGTTAAAGTGCATCATATTAGTAAAATATAGATAATTAATTGTTGAAATACTAAAATTTAACCACAAATGCAAAACATGAATTGAGATCCTATAAATTGAAAAAATTGTCTGCTTGATATTAAGAGTATATCTCTGATTTGATAATAATAAATTATCATTACTTTTAGATGTCTTGATGTCTATGATTAGTGAAACTTTTAATCGAGAGGATTTGGTTCTAGAAAATTCAACCCATAAAGTCGCATTTAGGCCACGCAATTATACTAATATGTTAAGAATTTCTTTGTTAGAAGTTTTGATAATGACAAGACAGGTTTAAATGTTAGACCCCTGAAAAATGTAAGTTTGTATTTATTAGAATATCATGTATCAAGCGATAGAAAGTATTTTGAGTTGTAACTTTTAGTATAGGAGTTTTTGTTTGTCTTATTTATTTTGTTGTTTTTAAACGCTTGTAGTGTTAATAGAATTCTGAGTGAGTGTATTAATGTAAAAAAGTTGAAGATTCAACAAATCCAAGCAACAAGCAGAAGTTCATCCGTAAAGTCAAATATCTCAAGTGATGCTACTCATAAGCGACATCATTTCTCTATTCAAGACAATCTGAATTACTCAATGACTTTTATCATAAGCAACTCAGGATTAGATGTCTTCTCAAAGCATTTAATGTTCAACAAGCATTTATGTAAATGTATTTAATGCTTGTCAAAAGTAGTTAATGTATATACTGCTGATGGAGTACATATAGCACCAAACCTATTGGATGTCAACATACGACGACCTGCCGCAGTCTGACACCTGCAGCAAAATATCAGGGATTCACCAACCATACTCTAACATTTCTGAGTGATTAATTCACACACGCCACCAAATAGTCATAACTAATCTATCCCAGGTCCCGCGCATAAATTGAACTTCATAATCTTTTCAAAAGGAGAGTCAGAGAAAGATTTCACAAAAAGATAGAAATAGAAAATCGATTCGAAACTCTCTGATTTCTGAAAGCCTCTTATTCACTCCAATCTTCGAAGAAGATTTTAATATTTTATTGAAGTTCACCCTCAGAAAATTCGAATCCCAGAACATCCATTCCTTGATACTCACTTTATCTCTTTTTAGAAAAACCAAACCGAAGTGAATATCAACCAAGTTGTTTAACTTAAACAAAACAAATAAAACCTATTTCTGAGTGAAATACTACATCCTCTCTTTCAAATTGAGTGTGAGGAAAGCTGTAGGATATCTGCCGTATTTCTGAGTGAGAAAAGAAGATCACTAGAAGTATTCTTGGAGCAGACATTTGTGTAGCAAAGGAGCTCAAGACGTTTTAGATTTTATTCATTGTATTGGAGAAGACTCTGTACGAATCTTCAGATTCTGTATAGTGAATTCCTTCGTGTCATCAAAGAAGAAGGACGTAGTTGGGATTATACCACCCAGCGAACATTGCAAACCCTCTCTTTTACTTATTTTATTTTGTTCTTTATTGCACATCATATAATTCAACAATCAAGTTAATTTATTCTTTGCACAAAAGTTAAAGTGATAAAAGTTTACTAACTATAATTTGCTCAACAATTTCTTAAAACTAAAGACTAAAAACTTTCTCCGCTGCGTACTTAACTGTGATCTAAGTTTTGATCACTACACCTCTTTGTAGTCTTCACAACTGGTTCTAAATTAATTCACTCTTTTTAATAGTCTTTGTGCATAAAAGTCTTTGAAGTCGAAAAGAACTTCAAGGTCTATTCAAACCCCCTCCCCTTTTAGACCCTTTCATAAACCACTAAGGAGCAACATAATATATATAGATTAACTAAAAAGATGGTATTACTAGCATATTTTTTTAGTATTTAAACATTAAATACTCAGCAACGTCCTAATCTTCAAGTATTGTTAAATTTGAACATGCATTACCAAATAGTGATATTTAAGTTACTAAATTATTCATCTTTTTCTAATAATTCTTACAATATAATTTTAATTTTTTTATAAGTAACTAATGTATATGACAATATTTGTTTATTACAAGTCAAGTAATTCTTGCGAAATTGTTTCATTTTATATTATTAGTTAGCTAACGTATATTTACATTATGATCTATTAAAGTTTAGTTTAAATATATGCACCAAATATTTTATTATATAGAGGAGAATTACTGACAGAAAAAAAATTTCATTTGACACGTGAAATTATGATTTAAGCACATTTTGTGTACATGACATAACTTCTAATTTTTTTATCTTCTTATTTTTTGTGTCTAAGTTGACGTGAAACATGGAAAAATAAATCTTGATTTGAAAATCCAATATTATGACAAGTATTAATATCTTTATGTAAATTGTTTCTTTCTATGAATTTAAATATTTACTTATCAATTATATACATGTAGTCCTTTTTTAAAAATTATTTATTGACGTAGACATATTTATGCAACCATGTATTACTAATAATCGTCTTCATTCATATAAATTCATAAACGCAATTCATAAGAGTTGCATGCTTATGTTCTTACTACTATCTCAAATTTAATAATGTATGTAAAATTCTTTTCTTGTATGAAATTAAGTAATAGTTTTATTTTATGTGACTTGCATTAGTTATCTATTTATAGAATTTCCAATGAGCATTTTAATTTCAAGCTTTTTTTCAACTTTTAATTTTTAATTGTTAAAGATCTAATAGTTTAATTTTTAAGAAAACTTACAAGTCAATTTAAAAAGCACAGAAAATGTAAGAAATTATTTATAGTATTTATCATTCAATTTCTTTCAATTTAATTATGAAAAATTTATCTAATTGAATTTTATCGTTGAAAGGATAAAAACAACACCAATAATAAATTTTTGAGTAAGATGGAAGACACAAATGCGAATTTCAGAAGAATAAAGCATAACGAATGATTAAATAAAAAGATAACTTTAAAAAAGAAAAATATTTTATTTCTATTTTTCTCCTTCAAATCTACGATCCAAACATAGCATAAAAATTAGGTGTTCACGTACAATGCACGTTCATCTTGCTAGTAATAAAAAAACTACCCAGCTTGACAGATTATACAATGTAAATTGCATCTAGGTCCTCTATAAATGAGAAATTTGTACCACAGTCTCAGGATAATCCAAATTTGTACCATTGTATATGCCCTCAATGAGGAGATGGGTAGAAGATGGCTTTGGCTTAGGACCTCAAGAATATGAAAGTTACAGGTCCTTGCTTGTTAATGGCTGATTGGAATGCTACGATGTACTATGAAGAAAACTCAAGAGGGGATGGAAGTTATGATGGAGGTAGTACTAATATGGTTCAAACTTCAATGTATCCAAGAGCTTGGGATATCTGATATCCCATTCACAGAAAGGTATTACACATGGTGCAATCAACAGGCTGAGTGTAGGAGGCTTTATTGTGAAGCTTTACTGTAAAGTTGACAGGATCATGGGAAATGCGAATTGCATGATGCAAATGGATAGGAGTTTCTCCAATTTCTTAGATAACGATGTATTTGACCATAGCCCCATGGTCATGACTATCAAAGGAAAGAAGCCGGGACAAACCCAATTCAAGTGAGGGAAGAGGACAAACAAATGAGGGATGTCCAATGTACAAAATTACTCAAAAACAAAAGCGATTGAAGGGTGGGCTGAAAACTCGGCAAAATTGCATATTTGGTACCTCAAGTTGGCATGTACACGAATGTGATACCTTAATTTGGACCACTTGCAATTTGGGTATCATATGTTCAAAAAGTTGGCAATTTCAATACAAATTTCGCCGGAAAATCATAAATTGGCCGGAAAAAGTCACGTGCGTGGCACGTGACTCTCAATTTGGGAATTTTCTCCCAATTTGGGGATTTTTGCTCTCAATTTGGGGATTTCTAATTTTCCCTCTAAATTCCACCAATTTTTTATTAAACAAAAATGAAAAATCCCATAAAACGTGCCCACGATTTTCAGATTTTCAGCAAAAATCTCCAAATCAACTCAAAACCCTAATCCACGAAATACCCTCAATTGTCCGATTTTTCACCTGATTTGAACTCGATTTCATCCCTCATTTCACCCACACCAAGTTGAAGTTTATCTTAAATGTCAAGTTCCTCTTCCACCTCATCTTCCCATGAATTGCAGCAATGTGAATGTGGGAAAATTGCATCCTTGCGCATTAGTTGGACCGTTGTCAATCCAGGTCGAAGATTCTATGGATGCGAAAATTGGAAGCTAATTTTGATATTGAATGCTATTTTTGGGGTGTGGCATTATCAATTCTTCAGATTTTAGTTGCCTTTTGCTTGTCTTCAATTATAGTAATGGGTGCCAAGTATTTTGCCTAATGTTGCTTCTTTTGCTTATTACAGTATTGCTACATGTGCATTGACTATATTGCTTACTATTTTTTCTTCTTTTGCTTAATCAGAATGGTGGCTGCAATTTTTTTCAATGGCTCGATCCTCCAATGTGCTCGAGGTCCACGATAGTTATACCAATATTACGCCGGGAAAAGGTTAGATTGGTGGATGAAAATGAGCTGTTGAGACAACAAATATGAACTTTATTGGATGAAAAGAGAAACATGGAAGCAATAATAGCAAGCAAAGGATTTGAAAATTCAAGCCTAGAAGATGTAAATGCAAGACTACATACAAAGAATAAAATGACGAAGTTTTTTCTTGTAGTATCTTGGTTGTTTTTGTTAATGTATTGGTTTGCTTAGTATGTAGGTATTGTGGGTATTATGCTTTATGTATCAAGTGTACAATGAACATTTGGTTGATGCTTGTGTATTGATGTTTATTTTGAATGTCATAATGTGTATTGATGTTTATTTTGTTAATGTATTTTTGTTAATGTGTATTGATGTTTTATTTTGTTTATTGTTTGGAATAGAATGGGCAAAAATCCATAATAGATAGAATGGCAAAATAAACTGCAGGGCAAAATTTCATAATAGAATGGGCAAAATTGCATAATAGGCAAAATTGCATATAAATACAAACCATGATCAACAAACCAAACCATGTTCATTTCAAACATAACAAAGCAGACCAAACCATGTTCAACAGACCAAACAGACCAAACCATGTTCAATAACAAAACCATGTTCAATAACAAAACATAACCACATGTTCACCACAAACTATGTTCAATAACAAAACATAAAAGATAAATACTCTGTTTTTAGCAACATAACCACAAAATCACATAAATACTCTGTTTTAGCAACATAACCATAACCACAAACATAACCACATGTTCATTTCTTCTTCTTTCCTTTGTTTTTAGCCATCTCTGCTGGAAGGTCAGATAGCTTCACATATTTCTTTCCTTGTTCAATGATTGAGCTCCCATAAACTTTTCTGGTGATGTTGTTGAATGGAAGTGGTGCTCTAGCTCTTGTTTTCACCCCTGTTTTTTCCCCAATTTGTCCTTGTTGCAATTGATCAAACATTGAAGGTTCAGGTTCGGGTTCAGACTTTCCTGTAGGCTTCCAAATAGGTTTCTGTACCATAATATTTAAATAACTAACAGAAACAAATTTGATACTTAAATTGAACTTGTAAATAATTTTTATAAACTTACAGCAATTTCAAATTTTGGAACTTTTCTCTTTTGTTGATCTGCAGCTCTAGCCCTTGTTTTTACCCCTGTGCTCACCCCTGTTTTTGCCCCACTTTGTCCTTGTTGCAATTGATCAAACATTGAAGGTTCAGGTGAAGCAACAACACTTGAAGCATCAGCCCTTGGAGCAGCAGCACTTGGAGCAGCATCCCTTGGAGCAGCATCACTTGGAGCAGCATCCCTTGGAGCAACAAACATTTTTAAACTTGTAGGCTTCCCTGTAGGCTTCCAAATAGGTTTCTGTACCATAATACTTAAATAAATAAAAGAAGCAAATTTGATACTTATATTGAACTTGTAAGCAAATTTTATACACTTACAGCAACTTCCCATTTTGAAACTTTTCTCTTTTGTTGATCTTCAGCAACTTGAGGCTTCAAACTTGTCACTTTTCTTTTCCTCACCTAAATTGTAATTATTATATCAGTGGCAGTTATTTCACAATAATAAAAATATATATATTTTACCTTTATTGGTGCATCTGAAGTGGAAGATTTAGCTCCACTGCTAGTCCCCTCCATTGGTACAGCTTGTGTATTAGTTTCTGGGATGTTGAACAGTGGACACAATGAATTTCTTTTATTGTGGCCCTCACCACCACATTTCTTACATTTCAAAGTTATTTGCTGCCTTTTAAGCTGGTTAGGATTTGCTCCTTTCTTTGGCTTGCCCCTGCTTCTTTTTTTACTCTTTTTTCGAACTTCATCAGGTCCAGCTTTTCTTGTTACACTAGGTCTGCCCACACTTCTTCCCTCATTTGGTGGTAATGGAGGAGCAAAAATCTGTCTTTTTCCATTCAGCTTTACCATTTATAGGCATTATGGCAGTTTCATAGATGGCATTATAGGTATCCACACTGTAACATTTGTCCACAAAGTATTCAACTTGCAAACCTTGACAATGTATTGCTCTACATGCATGTTTGCAAGGAATTCCAGTCAAATCCCATTTTCTACATCCACATGTTTTTTTTCCAAATCAACACTATACAGATCAGCTTCATCATCTAAGTATCTGACAAGGTAATGCATATCATCAGATTTGATGGGGATACATGACCCCATCCTGGCAACTCTTTTATTGATTATATTCTTAATCCTTGGATATATATTTCCTCTTTCACCTATCCATTTGTGTCTTGATCTATCTTTATTCTCCTGCAATTTCTTCATCAAATGCTCCATGATCCAATTAAGCATTGAAAAGATTGGCAACTCCTTAGTATGCAATATGTTGTTGTTGAAAGTTTCACATATATTGTTCAACAACATATCACATTTTAGGGTGGTGCTGAAATATGCTCTACACCACTGCTCTGGTGGTTTGTCACTAAACCACTCAAATGCTTCATTGGACAAGTCTTTCATCTTTTCCATCCAGTTCATAAATCCATTTTCTGTTGTGGCATTGGCAGCTTTCCATAATACATTCTTAAAAGCTTTCCCTCTAAAACCAGCATTCACAAAGTTAGCATATAAATGCCTAACACAGAACCTATGAGGAGAGTTAGGAAACACTTCACTAAATGCTTTAACAAGACCCTTCTGCTTATCTGACATAAAAGTGATTCCATCCCCAAGGTTTAAATCATACTTGAGAATGGTTAAAAACCAATCCCAAGTGTCACCAGACTCTTTTTGAACCACAACATAAGAAATTGGGTAGATGTTATTGTTAGGGTCAATAGACACTGCTGTTAACAAAATCCCCAGATGGGGCCCTTTTAAATGACATCCATCCACCCCAATTAGAGGCCTACACCCCCTAGAAAATCCCACCTTTAATGCATGCAAACTCACATAAATTCTATCAAACAAATTCTTTCATGTAGATTGATCAGTTCCAACAATAATGGTTGAACCAGGATTAGTTCTTCTGATTTCATGAGCATAATCCCACAACCAACCAAATTGTTCATCTGGATTCCCTACTAGCAGTTTTATTGCTTTCTTTTTTGCCCTGTAGGCCTGATCTTCAGATATGTGGCATTGAACCTCTTCAATGGTTTCATCTCTAAATCCTTTGACACTTCTTTTGGGTCATGCTTAAACTTCTTCAAATATTTTTGGGCTATCCAAGTTGATTTCATATTCTTCACATTGAAGCTCAATGCACATGTGTGGTCAGCAATATATGCCCTTATTTGAAAGGTTGCAGCATCAACCACCTTATTGGCATGAATCTTCCATTTGCATTTTTTGTCAGCACACTTGGCATATATTCTTCTCTTGTCATTTGTAGTGATGTTGATACTTCTTTTTGTCACAATGGCATGTGAGTTAATGGCTTTCCTAAAATCTGCCTTGCACGTAAACATCAATCCTAAACTAAGTGGTGGGTCATAAACTAGAGTAAGATTGAAGACTGGGAATTTAGGTTTTTCATTTTCTGAATTTGACCCCTTCTGACTATCCAACCTATCAGCACTGGGAATAATGTCCTCATCCCCAGAATAATTCAAGCAATCTGCATTTATATTTGTTGATTCATTTTGAAAATCAGCTGTTTTTTTAGTTTCTGCATCAGCATCTTCCAATTCTGCATCACTTTCATCTTCAGATTCTATAGACTTCATGTTGTAATAATCACTGTCATGAAAATCATCAACTAGCCTATAATCATCATCCTCTTCATCACCCTGTTCACCCTCATCATCTTTGTCTTTTTCTCCCTCTACATTATCAAAATGAGACCTAAAACTATCTTCATGATTCAAATACATATTTATTTCTCTGGTTTCATGTAATTTATCCAAAAAAACCTGATGTAGATGGGCATCATCCTTCAGTTTCTTAAATTTGTTACCAACCTTAACATAACATCCATGCACAACTGGTAAATCCATTTTCTCACAAAAAACTTTAATACCATCTAAGCAGATTCTTGCAATATCATAGTGATCCAATTTATAAACTGATCCTTCTTCATAATTGTCTTGCAACTCATTATTGTCATACTCAAACAATACACCACAATAGTGAATAGCTAAGGTCACTTTTTGTGTATTCAAATCTGCAGACAAAAAATGTAAACCATCAACTTGTAAGTTAACATTCAAACAGTTGAGCCACAATGAAAAACAGAGGATAATACAAGCCACATTCATATGAAAACCTAATACAAGCCACAATACAACTCTGAACCATCCACTTGTAAATCTAAAGAACGAAAACAAGGAAAAAAAACGAACACACACTTGAATCACAACCCTAAAACACGCACCGTAAGTTGGATTTGGCATCTTGTTCAAGTCGGGATTTCTAAGCTTCACCATTTTTGCACAATATACTTCTGGGTACCTCTATAATCACAATGTTATCTTCAATTCGGCTTCGGTATGGTGAAATTTTGGGAGAATTTTCGATAATTTGTGGATTAGGATTTTGTGTTCATTTGGGGTTTTTTGTTACCGTTTTGTGTTGATAAGAAATGGGGGGAAGTTCATTTGGGGATCTTTTGTTCCTCAAAATCGTTGGCACGTTTCTTAGGATTTTTCATTTTCATTTTTGTTTAATAAAAAATTGGTGGAATTTGGAGAGAAAATTAGAAATCCCCAAATTGAGAGCAAAAATCTCCAAATTGGGAGAAAATCCCCAAATTGAGAGTCACGTGCTACGCACGTGACTTTTTCCGGCCAATTTATGATTTTACGGCGAAACTTGTATTGAAATTGCCAATTGTTTTAACATATGGTACCAAAATTGCAAGTGGTCCAATTTAAGGTATCACATTCATGTACAGGTCAACTTGAGGTACCAAATATGCAATTTTGCCCTGAAAACTCTACACAAAGAGTTAATAAAATGATGTACGAGATCAGCTGCGCAAAGTAACCAGTTGGCTCAGAACTTAATTAAAAGGGAAAACAAACTCAAGAGGTAAGGATGCTAATGCACGCGGAAGCTGATATACCAAAGCAAAGGGCTAAACTGGACTTTTATAACAAAAGCGACGACTGTACAAAGTACTTCTTTGATCGTATTTAGGCGAGAAATGCACAAGGCGGGATCCATAGTATAGAGAATGAAAGAGGTATGCAATTAACCGAAAGTGAGGATGTGAAGAGTAAAATACTTTAGTTCTATCAGTCCTCATTGGTACGGCCAGCCAAGCAAGTGCAAAGGTGAGACATGAAGTAAATGATCTAAGATACATCTGTTAAGATACATGATAGTTGACTAGTTGACCCTTATGTAATGGGTGTTAGTTATATTAGTTGTGTATAAATATATACGTCGAGATACTTTTGTTATCATTATGACAAATCACTCAATACACATCTACTTTCCTTTTCTCTTTGATATGTTCTCCAGATGATCATTTCAACATGGCACCAGAGCCAGATTTTACTTTCGATCCACATCCTCTTGTTCTAATTCATAGAGACGATTGATTCTTTCTACATTGCTTCTGCAATTTCTTGGTTAAAATCGATCAATTGAGATTGATCAATTTTTTAGGTTAAATGAATTGTTCTTTGAATTCAATTCATTCTTCTGCTTCATTGATTCGAGAATCAATTTTTTTGAAGATATCGATCTGGAACTCGATTCATCCTTTTGCTTCATTGATTTGAGAATCAATTTTTTTCTAAAAATCGATCCATTTTTGGGCGTTTTATTTCTTCCGCTGAAATTGATCTTCCATGGCTAAAGAAGAAGACACCACACTTGGAACTGCTGCCGGTACCCTAACGACGATGCCAATAATAGGATTTCAAGATCCTATGTACCTGCATCCTTCAGATACACCGAATTTAGATCTAGTTACTGAAATCTTGAAAGGTCCCGATAACTACAAGATCTGGAGCCGTGAGATGTTGATCGCCTTAGAGACAAAGAATAAAACATGCTTCATTGATGGAACCTGTCAGCAGCCAGCTGATGGATCACCACACTTGTAGCATTGGCGAAGATGCAATTCGTTGGTAAAATCTTGGTTGCATAGATCTATTTCTCGAGAAATTGTTCATGGTATTGTTTACACCGAATCTGCACACATGATTTGGAAGGATTTAAAAGAAAGATTTGATCGAGTTCATGGTGCACGACTTTTTTCCCTATGTAAACAAATTAACACTATCACTCAAGGGAGCAATACTGTGACAGAATACTATTCTAAGCTTAGATGTCTTTGGGATGAATATGAATCACTCACACTTTCACCCTCTACCACTGTTAATAAAGAATATATTGACTTTTGCAATCATCTTAAGATGATGCAATTCTTAATGGGGCTTAATGACTCTTATAGTAATATTCGCTCACAAGTTCTCATGATGTCACTCCTTTCTTCACACACTCAAGTCTATTCCATGGTTAATAATAACGAGGCTCAACGGGAAATTAATTTTCAAGTGCCTACTGATAAGAACTCTGTAGCTTTTATGAGCACTTCACAGATGTAGGGACTCAAGGCTCCGTAGTGTTATGTGAACACTACAATTTCAATGGTCATACAAAGGATCAATGTTTCAAACTTATTGGTTATCCCCCGGGATGGAATAAAGGTGGGAGAAGGGCTGATCGACGAGGTGGTGGTGGTAGAGGTACAAATGGTGGTCGAAATTCACAGACTGGAAGGAACAATTATGGATATAATCAGGCAAATCAAGCATCCATTAAGGAGAACTCAGATCAATAAGGTGAAATAACTGCTGGAAATCAGCTAACTACACAACAATACAATCAAATAATCAAGATGCTTGGAGATACAGGACATGGAACTGACAAAGGACAAACCATCACTAGTGGCCTGATGGCAGCTGCTAATACAGGAAGTACCTCTAAAACTCCTAATGACTCAAGTATGCACAATTTAATGACTTATTGGATTATTGACACTGGTGCTAACCAGCATATGGTGGGTAATCTGAAGATGCTTAATGATAGTTTTCATATGCATAAGCCTGCTATTAGTGTGAAATTGCCTAATGGGGAGATTAGTATGGTTACACATGTGGGTAATATTGACTTAAAACCAGATTTCAGTATTAAAAATGTCCTATATATTCCTGATTTCACACATAACCTATTATCGGTCTCTAAATTGGTAACTGACAATAATATATTTGTGACTTTTTATCCAACTTTTTGTCTGATTCAGGACATATGGAATGGCATGATCAAGGGTATTGGTAAACTAAAGGATGGTCTTTATTACTATAAATCAGTCCCTATTGATTTTTTAGATTGTAATACTGATGTTTCTTACAAACAATGTAATCATACTAATCACACTGTTTCTTGTAATCATGTAAAGAACAAGGATCTTGCTACTCTTTGGCATTATAAATTTGGCCACATGTCATATACTAGATTCAAATATTTGCTTGAATTACATATTAGAATTGATCATGAAAGAAAATATTTTGATGTATGTCCACTTGCTAAGCACACAAGAGCTGTTATTCCAAAGAAACATAATTTTACTTCTTGTATCTTTGAGTTTATTCATGTGGATGTATGGGGGCCATATAGGGAGCACACCTATAATCAAGAGAGGTATTTTTTGACCCTAATTGATGACTTTTCTAGGGCTACATGGATTTTTTCATGCAATATAAATCTGAAGTGGTTGGCATTCTCACTAATTTCTTTAAATATGTGGAGACACAATTTTCTATTAAGACTAAGGTTGTTAGAACAGACAATGCTTGGGAATTCTTTAGTAAGGAGTGTAAGGAAGTATTTAATTCCTTAGGAGTTCTCCATCAAAGTAGTTGTGTGGGCTTATACACACATCACTACTGAACAGTTTGAGGAGGTCAATTGGAGTAAACTAGTATGGGGGAGGGATCCAGTAGCAAGGCATAGAATGTTTTTGTGGCTCACAATACTAATAAGCTCTAAAGCACTGGAATTAGGAGAGATGCATAATTTGTGGATATGAGTTGGAAACCAGGAATTACTTGTTCTATGGATGTGCATTTACCAAGAAGATCCATAATATATGTGGGCAAAATGGAGGTAGGGTGTACTAAGGAGAAATGGACAATTTAAATACAAATTTCGCCGGAATATTTGATTTCTGCTGGGATATTCGATTTCAGCCGGAAAACTAATTAATTTTGACTAAAATTGAGAATTTTGAATGAATTTGGGGATTTTAACTTAAAATTGGCCTATTATGACCAAAATAAAGAGATTTTGACTTCTTTTTTATATTATTTTATTTTTTATTTAACTATTTATTAAATTTTTTAGTTTTTACAGCACCACCTCACAACCACCGCCGTTGCCACCGCCACCACCACTGCCCACTTTTTTATTTTTATTTTTATTATTGAAAACATTTTTATCTTTTCGTTTTATTAATTAGAAAATTATATGAAATCGGGGATTCGGTAAATTCATCTTCACCACCATCCACAACCACCATTTTATTTTTATTTTTTATTATTGAAAATATCATTATCTTTTCATTTTATTAATTAGAAAAAAAAAATTGGTGATGAATATGATTTTTTTTTAATATTGGTAAAACTGGGGATTGGGTAAAACTGACGATGGTGATGGGGCGACGACGTGGTGGTTTATTGATTTTTGGCGGCCGGCGAATGTGATGATAGTGGCTACTTGGTGGTGGTGGTGGTGGCGGTAAAAAATTGATGCTCAATGAAGAAGATGAAGAAGATGATAATATTAAAATAGTGTTTGGGGGCAAAATAGCAAAAATAGAATTTTATTCTTTTTATAATAAGTCAAAATTGATCAATTTCCCTCAAAAAATCAGTTATTAGCTTAATTTTGGTCAAAATCGTCAAAAATCCCCAAATTAAAAGTCAAAATCGAATATTCCAGCAAAAATCGAATATTCTGGCGAAATTTGTACTTAAATTACCAAACATACTCCACACTAGTGTAGTCAAATTGCCATCCCCCTTATTATTGTATCACACAAACGTGCAGGCCACATTGATGTATCAAAAATGCAATATTCCCCAAATAAATATATACATAAAATGTTCAATTTTTATTTTTATCCATGTATAACCTTCTATTAATTTGAGAAAATAAAAAGTAGAAACATTTTATATTATAATTTAGTGTAAAAAGTTATCTTTTTTCAACTAAGCTATTACTATACAAAAAATTACTACATTTGAGGTGAAAGTTCTCGTAGTTCAAAAAATTGAAGTTCAAAATTTCTTGAAATTAACATTTTGAATCTATAAAAAGGTAATTTTAAAAGAGTAATACCATATATCACCCTATTATTTTATTTTTATTTTTAGTAAAAAAATTATTATGACTAACTCATTTTAATGGATTTAATATATTAATACTTTTTAAAATCAAGAGAAAGTACCTTGGTTGCTTTTAGTCTTTGAAGTGTTCTTTCCTTGTTTTGTTTGTAATGGGTGACATACTTATTTGCATAAAATGTTTTTAAGGACAAATAGATAATTGAATTTCTTGTTTACGTATTCTTAATGAACTTAAGGAGATAGATATATTTAGAATCACGCTATGATCAGAGAGATTTCCGTAATTTCAAATATCAACTATGATTTACAATTTTACACTTAGCAAAGTGGGATTTTTGTAATTTTCTCTTCCTTTTTAATTTTGACAACCATAAGTGTGCCGCTTGTAATATTTTGAAACTTAACCCGGACATTGAACCACAAAATTAATCGAGTCACGGGTTATTGATTCAACTATTGGATCACCATGTGATCGAACAGATGATGTCATAATAATGCATTAAATGATAATTAATATGTAAATAAAATATTATTAAATATAAATATATAAAAATTATATATTCCATAGTATCCACGGTATATTATATATACTTATGTCAATAGTATAAATATATTGAATTTATAATATATGCTAATATTAGTTGAGTGTGGAGAATACGATAATTATTAATAATTTTAGGGTTGAGAATGTGAAATTAAGATAAAGTAGAAGTGAGTAAAACATTATTTAGCCCTCAATTTATAGGATTTCAAGACCCAATCAGCTTTCTCAATCATCGAACGCTTGATGGATTTTTGTAATGACCGGATTTTATACCCACCCTACCTGGTTCAAGGACCGGTTCATGGTTTTACTGGTTCAATCAACCAGGTCAAATTGGGTTTCACAACATGCCTACGTGACTACTGATTAATAAATTACAGACGAGTGGATGTCGTGGTTTTCTCCCAAAAATTCTAAAGAGAGAAGAACGTATGAATGCCTTAGGTGAACCCATTTATGTTTAGGCGAGAGTTTTTCATAAATCATATGTAAAATAAAAATGGGAGAACGATATAGAAAGATGACCAATTATAAGCACATTTTCATATCAAAAAGAACAAAACACAGCAATTAATAGTGTGGAAAATTCTTTGATGCACCCGAGTTACTGTACACCAAGTAGTATATATCATGTGTCATTCATACATAACGTGGTGGTTATAGGTTGATCAACACCTAGTCCATCAAATGATTTCTTGATAAGTTGCTCGGCTCAATTTCGATTAGTAACAGCATTAAATTCACCATTACTACCTACATTTTTTTTTACTATGATGAAATTTTCCAAGTAAAAACACGTTTATTCTTTCAAATTTCACCATAGTTTTTGGTCTAGTTGAAATCATTCACATATATGTGCCTTGATATTCTACACCAACAAATTACCCCTACGCAGATAAGCAAAACACAGATAAAACATGAGAGCAAATATGTACCAAAGGAGGAAAGAGAAATGAATTGCCATAAAAGCTCATAGAAACTCCTCTTAGTAACACAAGTTAGAAGGAAAAATGAGTAGAGATATAATACAAGTACAACTATGAAGAGAAGCAACAAGCCCATCACCCAGAAAAGAAGAATGTGCAATCTGGTCACGAACAACAACAATCTCGAAAAAAATTCTATAAAACAATAGAGTACAAAGCCTCATGCTCAGCTCTTCGATTTCGAGTGCTTAACTAGCCAATCAATGACCTGGTCGATATTTGTAGAGTTCTTGCAAGAGATCATAAAGCAGCATACTTCCCTATTGGTGATTGATTTCAAGTCCCTGCAGCAAAGAATGTAGTTTTATGCTACCAAACAAATTGTGAATTCTAATTTATATGTATTTTACTTGCTGGGGATGGGATGGGGTCAGTAAGAGGGTGTTTGGCTAAGGCTAAGCTTATTTAAAACATCTTATAAGTTCTTACAACTTATAAGATGTTTTAAGAGCTTATAAGATGTTTGGTCTTATTTAAAAAATAAGCTCTCAAGTGTTTGGATAAAATAAGTCTATTGGACTTATAAGAAGTTTTAATTTGTGCAATAATAAAACAAAAAAAATTCGGAGAAGGATATTGTTAGAAAGGAGAAAATTAACTAAGGTTGTTATGTTTTTTAAGAATATAAACAACATCCCAAATCTAAGATTTTGAAATAAGTTGGGTTTGGCTAACTTATTTCTTATTTGCTTATAAGATCCAAACATCTTATTTTGGGATCTTATAAGATCTTATTAAAAAAAATTATCCAAACACTTTTATAGAACTTATAAGCTCTCAAACATCTTATAAGATGTTTAAAAGAGCTTATAAGCTTAGCGAAACACCCTCTTAGGCAAATTCAGTTGCGTGGCATACTTACATTTGATCTGTCAATGCTTGCTTAGAGAGAGCCTGAGGCTTGTCAATCTTGTTTCCTAACACCAGTAAAGGAATGCCAATTAGTGATGGTTTGCTCAACAGATCATGAAGTTCACTTCGGGAGATACTGACGTTGTCATGATCAGCAGCATCCACAACATACCTGCACCAAATCATGTAGATTCATTCAATTATCATGGCAGGTAACCATGTGAATAGAGAACTATACTTCTGATCATCTAATAAGTAAACATGTATTCAATAAGAAACACCATCGTATGTGACACGACAACGCAAATGAAAACTGTATTCACTAGTTCTAAGTCAAAAAGAATGTGAGTTATCTGTTGGGTTATATGATCTGTGTGAAGTGGCTGGTGCTTAAGCTTTATCAGACTTGATGATCCTAGGCTCAGAGTCGATTCATGCTTTTCTTTTTTTGTCAGCTCATAATTTACTTTTTATAATGCAAGCTTCTTGTCGCATTCATTTAAAAAAACCCATCAACCAATAACTAGATAGATGATGAAAAATATGTGAAGACATTAGTTTCTGAAAAACACGATGGACAAAGACTGTTAAGAACAAAAGTATGTTTATTCAGTTTCATAAGTATGATATATCTCAGATATTATTTCTAATTAATAAGAAAGTGTCTTTAAGTTTCTGTGTTGACATCAATCTGTTCAACTTTAATTAAGCAAGGCAAATTTGGTGTTGAGCTATAATAACCTCAAACGACCTCCTATCTAGCTCAAACTCGGGTCATGCCTTCAGCTTCAGGTACTTGACTCAGACCTAACTCAATATGGACGAAAACATGAGAATCTGGCCCTACTCGGTTCAATTCATTAGATAATCCTAATCTTGACAATGTAAATTATTTAGTAAGTGATAAATTAAGCATGTATGAGTTCAAAATCTTATTTTCTGATTTCTGGCTTAATAATCAGTATAGCAGAGGACACCTTGAACATGAACATGTATATTGAATATAGAAATTTGAAAACTCATAAAAGATCTCTTTGAAAATTATAAGAATATAGAGTTTAAAAGTATATGCGTATAGATGGAGTTATTGGCATACACAATGGCAGAAACTGCACGGCAGTATCGCTCCCACATACTACGGAATCTGGGTTGACCACCAAGATCCCACAATTTTATTGTGACATTCCCTTTAGTGACCTTCCGCATATTAAATCCGACCTGAAGGATCAGAATTCTCTCTCGTAAGTTATCGTCGAATGCCTTGCTAATCCAGAATGAAATAAAAAATAATCAAAGATTAATTTAAGAAGAAAACTAACCGTAGGGATCATATCTTCACTATATCCTCCAGTCTATAAAGGAAGGGACGACAGACAATCAAAGTAAATGCACAGTATTTTTGATCAAATAAACCAAAATAGCCAATAGTACTACAAAGATGTGTCCTGTATGAAAGGATAGTATATGCATTTACTTACAGCGACAACATTTACTAGAGAAGTTTTCCCAGCATTTTGAAGACCTATTAAGGACAGCTCCATTTCTTGCTTGAAAAAAAGGCTGCACAGGAAACAATAATGTGGGCTCATTTATATATCTTTAAAACCAGTTCCATATCTCAGCAAAAGAATGAATTAGCTACTAGTATTAGTATCTTATTTTAAGTTAATTCTCTAAAAATGATGCCTTGATCTCAAACACTATTAAAGTAAGGAACGGTTCCTAACATAAGATAATTCACACAAAATACTTAATAAAAATTTCACAAAGAACACTCATTTCATTATCTCATCTGATTCTTGAGGAATTCAACAGAAAATTGTTAAAAGATAACTTAATGCACAGCCAAGTATGTTTGGAGAAGGACATGAAGAAAATAAGCAAACATAGTTTTTGTCAAAGTTCATGCTTAACATGATTAGGTTGGCAACTAAGGTCTCACTTGTAAAGTATGCATCCCATTAGACTACTAGAAAAAAGTGCGTTGAAATAGAACTTTAAGATAGAAGTGGCAGTACGTGATAAGTTGGAAAATAAACATACAAAAAGTTCAAAAGTTTATTCTGTAATTGTATTTACTCGTCGAGTGAGTTAAAACCAGCATGAATTAGAGATTTCACATAGTGAAAAAGCATTAAACCAAGGTCTTACATAGTTCAGCCTTAAAGCCTAAACCTCCTCCTACTGCTCATACATAATGGTGGCACTAGAAATTAATGTGTACTTATTCCGGGTCATTAGTTCATTTTTCCAGATGTAATTTCAACTAGGAGCATAACATGTTTCCTATTGCCTACGATTTTGCGCATTCCGAATTATAATTAACTAGAAGGAAAATGATCAAGTTGGAGCATTAACTTTCATGATCAAGGCCATATTTAAGGTATCATAACATTCTCGTTAATTCAGTTACGCATATTTAACAGCGGAAAAGGGGCTCACGAGTCACGACAAATCGAAAAGTAAGTGTCAGCAAACTACATTCCGATTGAGAAAGCTCTTATTCCCCACACCAGCTTATCCAACACAATAATCCTAAAATTATACCCTCTATCTGTGCATCGCATTAGGTAGCTTATATCATGCCGACATTTATCAGCATAAAAACGCTTCAAAAATTAAACCTAACACGAATTAGGAACATAAATTACAACACTGCAGACGAGAAGATTAACCAATCATACATTCATATTCATGTTACTGAAACAAAATGGATAACCACGGACAAAAAACCCAGCAGCTAAAATAAAACCATATATTTCTAAATGGCAAACCAAATATCCAAACGAAAACATAAATCAGATTGGTCATCATGAACCACATCCAAAACCAGGGTAATTAAAAAGAAATGAGGAAAAATCAAACCTTCTAAGCCAATTGAGAAAAGCTTCCCAGAGACCCATTTCTTCGAATTGAGAAAAAACGAAAACGATAAACAGATCTCTTCTCTATCTTCTCTCAATTGACCTTCTACAGAATCAGACAAGTTTTGTTTTCGGTACGGTAGGAGACGAGATTTCCTTTTTGTATCGTGTATGTAATGTATAGGTGGTGTACCATTAACAATATCCAACGATTGATTACCGTAAGCGATAATTTAGGAAAATACAATTTACTGCCCCTGTAAAATGACGAAATTATGATCTGGCCCCGCGCTGTTGGGGCACCTACATTTCGTTAGCTGTATGTGATTGATTGAGGGCCTGAGGGGTTAAAGTGCTAAAAGAGTCCCAGTCCCAAAAAGAAGCGCGTGAGATTGACGGATGATAAATTGTTGGAAGAACGGGTTATGGATGGTAAGGATTGGAGCGTGATAATGACGCTTGCTTTTTGGCCTTCGGTAATGGACACACGTCGCTGGGAATCTCCCGTGTAATACGTGTCTGAGTGCTTCTTCCCAATTGGCTCTTGCACTTATTATGTGGCCCACAGTTTTCAATTACTTTTTCTCTATTGGGTCTTTTGAATTTTGAATATATTCAAATTTTTATTAAAAATGCATTTTTCATAACTTATTATAAGCTTAACTTTATTTCTTTGCTATGAATTTTACAATTAATTTTTTTTTTACATATCTCATTTGTAATTTCATCATAAAAATCTAATGATTGATTCATCAGTCAATATTTTGAAAAAGTATTCATGTATGAATATACTAGCACGGGAATTATCTATAATATTACGATATTTTTACTCAAAATTATGTGTTTCTTCATTAAATTTCTAGAAACAATTTAATTAAAATATTGACTAAAAAAGTTGACAATTCCATCTTAGACAATTAAACTAAATTCGAGAAATTTCGAAAATAATGAGATTAAAATTAAAAAAAATTCATAATAAATAATATCCAAATTAAACTTAAACCAAATTAGGAAACTAGAAATGCAGCAGTTTAAAATTCCAAGGATTCAAGTAAGTCATACAGTCGTAATTGTATTATTTCATTTCAAAAAGAAATAAGATTGCTCACAACTCACAAGTTTGGGTAGCATATTAATTGAATCTGGTCTAGCCTCTATGATTAGTTGAGTTACCATAATTTACATCCTCTCATATGCTCTGTCGGGCTGGGACATAGGGTGCCCTTGGGGTTGGGAATTCAACCTTTGGCACAAGCATATCAATTGAATCATTAAAGTCAATAATAAGACAATATTATTTTAATTAATAAAAACTATATATACTATCTTATCAATTGAACGACCAAATAGGCAGTCATGGTTTTTTTCCTTCTAAAAACAGCTGGCGATGATAGAAAATATTGGTCTAATATATCTAAATTCTAATGTTGTACACACCACACATTAATTCGAGTGCTTGTTTAATTAGGTTTATTAAGAGTCTTAGTTGGTTTAGGGTTTCAGCTCTTTCCATTCTTAGGAGTTTTACTTTGTTTAGTATTCTATTTCAATTAGGAGTCTTTTAATGTTCTAATACTCATTCAGTTAGGAATCAATAAAAGAATCGAGTTTAGAATTGGAGTAAACTTCGGTTTGTTGGACAAGAATTTATTCTTGTAGGACTTTCGCGAAATCGAAAGTATTTATTAGTTCTTATAACTTTATCCAATTTTGGTTTCCACCACACACAGCCAAGATGTCGTCATTTTCTCCAAAAAAAAATTCTAAAGAGAAAAAGAAAGGAGAGGATGAACGTCGTGAGCCCATTTAAGTTTAGGCTAGAATTTATTATAGATTATATATTGAATAAAAAAATGCGAAAAATGATGGCAGCAAAAACAAGCACATTTTCATATCAAGAAGAATAAAACACAACAAAGACAAGAATTGGAAATTCTTTGATGCACCCAAGTTACTATACACTGAGTAGTTGATTCAGCACTTTTGATTTAATTGGAAAAATATAACACAAAACACAAAAACAACACTTTGATAAGTAGAAACATGATTTTGCATACAGTGAATAGACGAGATGAAGACACGTGGCTGATAGATCCAGCAAGCAATTAATGACAATTAGGATTAAATTCCCAAATTATAAAGTTAACTGAATTTTCATTTCCACTTCTATTTTTCTGTTACATTCTGTCACTTTCTTTTATCATTTTCTGTTTTTACCCCAAGTTTGTTAGGATCACACGTTGATTGAGAGGGACCACTTTCCCATTCTTCGAGCAACGGACTATATATATATATGGATTTTCATGAATGAAAATGGCAAGCAAGTTTATGTGCCAAGTTTGTTTTTTCTTCTTCTTGATTTTTGAACGTGTGGAGTAGGTATTGAACTCTCTCCACGGTCGATTCACGCATTCAAATCTCTGAGACTTAACGATGAAATCTCCCATTTGATACATACCGTATCAAGTGGTATCAGATCCTTCGATTAGCGGTTGTTGGACCATTACAATGGCGGATGGAACGCGAGCAAAGGATATGCGATGGGAAATGGATAGGTTGAAAGACCAGCTCAAAGCGAATTCAGAGGAGACAAGAAAGTCTATCGATAATCTGAGGAATATGATTGCAGCAGTGGCATCATCAATGAAAGAATTCCAAGTGGGGCAGTCGGGAGAAGCTCGACAAGGAGTGAATATGGTGGAAGAGCCTGAAGAATTGGACATGGCTTGACGAACTAACTGGTAGCAAACATACCAGGGTGAAGATTTAAGTGGATGGATATGCAAGTGTGAACGGCTTTTTGAAATTGACGAAACTCCATCGAAAGCAAAAGTTAAGATTGCAATCATTCACCTCAAAGGTAAGGCCCTTCAATGGTATCAATTTTTTATGAAAAATCGTTTAACTCGTGATTTACCTCAGTGGGGAGAATATATGTGTGCCTTGAATGATCTATTTGGAGCTTTGTTATATGAGGATCATATGTCGAAATTGGTTAATTTGAAGCAAACCGCCATTATTCAGGAGTACTTTGATCGATTTGATGAATGGGTAAACTATGTAGAATAACTTGAACCTTACACAATTAGTTGCTTTCTTGGGGGGCTTAAAAACAATGTTTCCATTCATGTCCGCATGTTTAAACCACGGACATTACAGGAAGTCATTAGTCTAGCCAAGCTACAAGAACATGCCAGCAGTCTCACATCCAAAAAACAAACCCCAACAATTCCCAATCGCTTTGCACCACTTCAACCACAATAGAACAACTCTTACTATAAGCCTAGACCATCTCTACACCAACCCCAACACACCAATAACAACCTAAAAAGAGCCACAAAAGACCCATATCCACCACAGAGATCGTCTGCACCCCGAATTATAGCATTGAGGAGGCTGAGTCCACAAGAATTGGATGAAAAAAATCAAAGAACTTATGCTTCTGGTGTGATGGAAAATTCACATCGGGTCACATGTGTTGTAAGAGAAGACAAATACACATCATGGAGGTACCTAAAGTGGAAGAAATAGAGAATCATGGAGAAATAGGGGAAGATGTGATTGAAGAGAGTCATGAGCAATACGGTGACAATAATGAGGACGACGTGGCAAATTATGACGTCTCTGTGAACGCTATAACAGGGATACATGATTTTAGAGCTAAGAGAATTGTTGGAGCCACTAATGAACACCCCGTATACATACTCACTGATACAGGAAGCACACACAACTTCTTAGATTTAAAGGCGGCGAGGCAGTTGGCTTGTAAGCTAGAGAGTACAAGACCATTTCCAGTAGCTATAATAGATGCCAACAAAATGCATTGCTCTCTCATTTGCAAGGAGTTTACATGGAAAATGCATAAAATCCTCTTTACGACAGAAATGATGATCTTACCGTTAGGAGGATGCGAGGTTGTTTTAGGAGTACAATGGTTAGTGACATTTGGTGACATCAACTGGAATTTCGACGAATTAAAGATGATTTTTACAATGAACAACAAGAAGGTGTCATTACGGGGAAAGCAACCTTCCTCAATGGAAACAATTGGGCAAAAGATGCACAAAACATTGCAAAGTTCAGCTCAACTATCACTAATGTATGTGGACATTGTCAAACCGAGCCAACAGGGAGTCACACTACAACTAGATCAGGGGCGGAGAATCAATGGGTAATTCAGCATTAAACTCCCTCTTATATGACTTTATAGACGTCTTTCAAGAACTCTCATCTCTTCATCCTCCAAGACTACATGACCGTGCTATTCCCCTGAAGGAGTTAGTTAAAGAAAGACGGAAGTTGGAGGCTATGTATCGAGTATAGAGAACTCAATAAACATACCATCAAGGATAAATTTCCATATCCATTAATTGAGGAACTGCTAGATGAATTACATGGCGCCTTAGTCTTCACCAAACTTGACCTCCGATCATTGTACCACCAAATTCGAATGAGGAAGGAAGACATATCACGAAACTGCATTGAGGACTTATTGAGGCCACTGCGAATTCCAGTGATGTCGTTCGGCTTAACCAATGCTCTTTCCGCTTTTCAAAGCCTTATGAACAAGATATTTCATCAATTCTTACAGAAATTCATACTTGTCTTTTTTATGACATCTTGATCTATGGTGACACTTGGGACCACATTTTCCACTTGAAAGAGACATTATGCTATTATGCACCAACGAACTCTACGTCGAAAAGAGCAAATGCAGCTTTGGCAAGAAAAACATGGAGTATTTAGACCATATTATCACCTATGAACGGGTTTCATCCAACCCCCAAAAGCTTCAAGCTATGAAGGAGTGGCCCTCTCCACGGATCTAAAAAAAATTGAGGGGGTTTTCGAGGATATTATAGGCGGTTTATCAAGGATTATGGGAAAATAGCATGACCTCTCACTAGGGGTGGCAAATGGGCGGGTTGGGTTGGGTTTGGGTTGGTTCCAATGGTTTCGTCCTAAAATAAGTTGGGTTCTTAAATGGTTTTTAACAAGGAACCAACTCAACCCAAAAGGGAACCAAAATAAACCCAAAAAGAAACCAAGCCCAAACCGACTCAATACCTTACATTTTGTTCTTTAATTTTAGAGTATTGACAAGAAAGCAATTTTGGGCCTAGTTGGAATTAGTTGGACCCAACTTGGAACCAAGTTGGAACCAATTAGGAACCAAATAAAATTTTCTTAGGAACCAATTCAATCCCAATTGGGTTGGAACCGTGGTTCCGGATCCATTTTGCAATCCCTATCTCTCACTAACCTTCTCAACAAAGACAACTACAAATGAGATGATTTGGCTACAAAGACAACAAAATTGAAGCTCCAAAGACAATGGCTAAAAAATGAGAAATTGCTTTATCCAATTTCTCATATTGGCTCCCATATGGGAGCTTTATCCAAAATTGAAGCTCCCATATTGGCTTTATCCAATTTCTCTAAGAGTTTTGTCATCGAGACAAGGGATTGGTGTGGTACTGTTGCAATAAGGACGATCGATTGCCTTTATGAGTAAATGTTTAGGCTTAAGAAATGCATCTTTGTCGGTATACGAAAGTGAAATGCTTGCGGTAGTTGTTGTGGTGCAAAAGTGGAAGGTTTACCTTATTGGCCGCCACATTATAATAAGGACAGATCATAAAAGCCTCAAATATTTGCTAAAGTAGCGGGTATACACACCTTGTCAATAGAAATAGTTGGCTAAACTGGCAGGTATGACTACGATATAGTGCGCAAAAAGGGGAGTAAAAATGTGGTCGCCGACGCTCTCTATCGAATGCCCCACACCATGACAAACGCAAATGATGCTTCCATATAGTCTATCACTATTATTACCTCAACATTATTAAAAAAAATTCAGAATGGTGGGAACATAATACAAAGATACGGAGCCTCATTGAGTCAATTAGCAACCACTCGCTTCACAAACCTAGGTACTAATGGAGGGATGGCATACTCACAAGGAAGGAAAAACTGGTTGTTGCAGACACACCGCTTTTAAAAAAGAATTTATAACACACTATCGTAGTAGCCTGGAAGGGGGGCACTCTGGTATACATAACACGTTACAAAGAATGAAAACACATTGTATTGGAAGGGGCTCAAACAAGACATCTAGAAACTCGTACGAGAATGTGACGTGTGACAACGAAACATAGGTGAAAACATAGCTACCCAGGGTTGTTACAACCACTCCCGATTCCAAAACGGATTTGTCAAGACATTTCCAATAACTTCATAGATGGTTTACCATTTCAATATTTATGGTAATAAATTGACTCAGCAAGTACGACCATTTCATTGCAATGAAACATCTCTACACTACCCTTACCGTGGCTCAGATCTTTATAGATAACATCTACAAACTTCACGGACTGCCACAAACCATTGTGAGTGATCGAGATTCTAATTTTCTTAGCAAGTTTTGGCAAGAGCTCTTTAGATTACAAAAGGTTAACTATACATATCCACCGCTTACCACCCGCAAACTGGTGGACAAACAAAGGTGGTGAATCGTAGCCTAGAAGGGAACATATTATGCATGGAAGGAGATCGACCAAAAAGGATAGGCCAAGTGGCTAGCTTTAGTCGAGTGGTGGTACAACATTACGTACCACTCATCAATTCAGACTACCCTTTATGAAGTTGCATACGGGCAGAAACCCCCAGATCATTTTACATACACTTCCTTAACTTAGACACTATCGACAAAAGTTTGCAACATCGAAAGAAAACCATTCGATTGATGTTAACATGTATTTTATACACGTTTCGTATGCTTTAGATTGTGTTATTTGTCATGTTTTTAGTCCATTTCTCATAGATTTATGCTTTTATTGTTATGATTAGGTGTTCTTATGAGAAAGAAATGAAAAAGTGACAAAAAGGGGTGAAAAACGATAAAGGATGGGTTAGCGCGAAGAAGGGCAGCCAAACCCTCACAAGAATTAAGCGTGACCATGCTTGTCACACTTAAAACTGGCAAGGTTTCAGCATTTTGGGACCAAGAATTATATTTCGCTAATTAGGATCCAAATTCGTAATTGTTTGATAAACCCTAATAACTGTAGCAATTAATGACGTTGATTATGGACAAGTTTTTAATTAGTCGTTATGGGGATTAGTAGTCTCATTTAAATAAACCGAGCTTGTGTGTTTATTAATTAGAATTAGTGTTTTTCTAGTACATGAATGCTATCGATAGGCTAAATCCTAAGAGCTTGTTTAGGGTTGTCTAATCGATAAGATGAGTAATCAAAGAGCTTGTTTTGATTATCGACGACATAAGGAAAAACTAGGTCGTTAGAGCTTGTTAACGACTATAGCTAATTTACTAAAGAACATTGAACTATCTCTACAATCGATGATCAAATTTTAGAATCAATACCAAAATATCCGAAGACTAGAATCTCTCACCTTATTGAATTCAAATCAATTTTTATTGCGTTTAATTAGTTTACGTCTTTTAAATTCGTTTATTTAAATTCCAAAACTCCCCCATCCTTTTAATTGATATTAGTAACTTAGTAATTAATTCTACACAATTCCCTGTAGATCGACCCTACTTATCGTTATTTACAAATTATTTGAGTAGGTTTATTTTTGTTGGATTCGACAGCCACCAAATATTGGCGCCGTTGCCGGGGAACGGTGTTATAGATTTATTTCTTGTGCTACTAATATTTTTTTTGTTTAAGTTTTTGTATGCCTAGGACCTTTCGTGGAAGTGAACTCGAATACGATCCATAGATCGAAAAGAGAGCTCGTCTCTTGCGCAAAGAAACTTGGCTACGTAAACGATCTATTCCACGCACTTCGCCATCCGGAATAGAATTTACGTTGGAACAGACTAATCCTTCTAGTAATTCAGAGGACGAATACGAACCCATGGCTAATGCTGCTAACGCTGCACCTGCTAACGGTGCTAACGCCAATGGCAGCGAAAGGACTCTGAAGGATATGGCCATGCCAAATCTGAATCAACAACCTCTCTGCACACCCTATATGAGTAGCCAACATAAGGAAGGAAATCTGTGGAATTCGACAGTTTACGGGTAAAACTTTATATGAATATTGGGAACGCTTCAAATAGTTAGTCGCAAGCTGCCCAAAACACCAAATTCCTGAACAGCTTCTTATCCAGTACTTCTACGAGAGACTCACGGTTATGGATAGGAATTTGATTGATGCTGCGAGTGGTGGTGTACTGATCTATAAAACTCCGACTGAAGCGAGTAACTTGATTTCGAGTATGGCTTTCAACTCCCAACAATTCAGTATCTGACAAGATCACCTATCTAAAGAAACGAATGAGGTAACCATGTCATTACTTAATCAGCGTATGAACGATATGACAGCTCTTATACAGAAAATTGCTCTAGGAAATGCTCAACAAGTTAACATGTATGGATTGTGCTCTGGAATCGGCCATTTGGCCGAAGTATGCCCTAATGCACAAACACAAAATCTCGAGCAAGCCAATGCAGCCGGCTTTCCTGGACCTACACAATGGAAATAAGATCCCTTCTCGAACACATACAATCCTGGATGGAGGGATCATCCTAACATGAGCTGCTCTGAGACCACTCTATCAAAATCCACAAGGGCCTCCGTTTCCTCAAACGCCTCAATCATCAGGTACGTCTTTAGAAGATATGGTTAAAATGTTGATGACTAACACTCAGCAATTTCAACAGAGTACTCAAAGATTTCAGCAGAGTACTGAGCAATTTCAACAAGGCATGCAACAGTTTCGAAACGAGAGTCAAAACGCCATAAAAAATTTGGAAAATCAAATGAGTCAGATGACCACTACTATGAACGAATTGATAACGCAAAACTCGGGTAAATTGCCATCTCAAGTTATTATGAATCCAAGAGAGAATGCAAATGCCATCACCTTGAGAAGTGGTAAGGAATTGAAAGAACCCGAGCGAATCTCCACGAACAAAGAGAAAAAGGAGTTGGAGAAGGAAGAAGAACCTATTGTGAAGAAGAAACCGATGACATTTGTTATTCCACCATCTTTCCCGGGCTGATTTGACAAGTCAAAGAAAGAAGAACAAGAGAAGGAGATTCTCGAAATATTCTGAAAGGTTGAGGTAAACATCCCACTTCTCGATGCCATTAAGCAAGTACCCCGTGATGCTATATTCCTTAGTGCACGACTAAGAGAAAGCTTATAGGGAACGAGAAAGCTTATAGGAAACGAGAAAGTACACGTAGGAGAAAATGTATCCGCTGTGCTTCAAAAGAAATTACCCCCTAAGTGTAAAGATCCAGGTATGTTCACGATTCCTTGTAAGATAGGAAATATTCGAGTTGAAAAAGCTCTGCTAGACTTAAGGAGCTTCTAATAACGTCATGCCACGATCAATATATGAATCACTTAATGTAGGGAAGTTAAAAGAAACTGGTGTTATCATTCAATTAGCTGATAGGTCTAATGCTTACCCTGATGGTGTCCTCGAGGACATATTAGTACAAGTCAATGATCTAGTCTTCCCTGCTGATTTTTATATTATTGACATGGGTCTTGACACTTCTGCTCCTATATTACTTGGTAGACCATTCATGAAAACCTCTAGAACTAAAATTAATGTAGACGATGGTACTCTTACTATGGAATTTGATGGAGATTTTATAAAATTTAACATATATGATTCCATGAAGTATCCTCCTGATGTTCATTTTGTTTTTGGTATAGATGTTAATGACTGTTTGGCGCAGACTATTTTCGAGCTTGAGAACGAAGATTCGTTGCAAGTGGCATTGACTATGTCCGAGTTAGAAGAGAAAGAGAAGGAGTTCGAAATCGATGAGCAATTGGAGGAGACGAAAATTGCTCTTGACTCCCCTCCTTCACTTACTTATAATGTTTCTCGTATTTCTTTGCCTATTTCGACTTCTAAACTACTTCCTTCTATTGTGCAGGCACCAAAGTTGGAACTCAAGAAACTACTCGAGCATCTCAAGTATCTTTACTTGGGAGAAGGAGAGACGTTACCAATGATCGTATCAAATAAATTGAGCCCCTTACAAGAAGAACAATTGATACGATCATTGCGAGATTACAAAGAAGCCATCGGTTGGACTATAGCCGACATCAAAAGTATTAGCCCCTCCATATGCATGCATCGAATATTAATGGAGGAAGGGGCTAAACCCTCGATTCAAGCTCAAAGACGACTCAATATACCGATGATGGAAGTGGTGAAGAAAGAGGTACAAAAGCTTCTCGATGCAGGTATAATCTATCCGATTCCCGATAGTGCTTGGGTAAGTCCTGTTCAAGTTGTTCCTAAGAAAACTGGCATTACTGTGATTGAAAATTCCGAGAGTGAGTTAATTCCCACACGTGTTCAAAATGGTTGGCGTGTTTGCATTGATTATCGTAGTTTGATCACTTCTACTCGTAAAGATCACTTCCCTCTCCCTTTTATTGATCAAATGTTAGTACGTTTAGCCGGTCGTGCCTACTTTTGTTGTCTAGATGGCTATTCAGGTTTTCATCAAACTCCGGTTTCTTTGGAAGATGAAGAAAAGACGACGTTCACAGCCCTTTTGGTACGTTCGCCTATTGAAGAATGCCATTTGAATTATACAGCACACCAGCGACTTTTCAAAGGTGCATGATTAGCATATTTTTTGAGTATGTCAAAGACATCATTGAGATATTTATGGATGATTTTACGGTACATGGTGATTCTTTCAACTCATGTTTAGCTAATACTATAAAAATCCTTGACCAAGGCATTAAATCGAACCTTGTGCTTAATTACGAAAAAAGTCATTTTATGGTTGAATAAGGCAATATTTTGGGTCATATTGTGTCGTCTAGAGGATTAGAGGTTGACAAAGCTAAAATTGACGTTATCAAATCTTTGCCTTACCCCACAAATGTGCAGGAAATTCATTTTTTTCTTGGACATGCAGGCTTTTATTGACGATTCATCAAGGATTTCGCGAAAATCAGTTGGCCTTTATGCAATTTATTGCATAAAGACGTGGATTTCGAGTTTGGTGAAGATTGTCGAGGTGCATTTGATACGTTAAAGGATCTCTTGACCTCTGCGCCTATTGTAAATCCACCAAATTGGAACCTTCCGTTCGAGATAATGTGCGATGCGAGTAATTATGCCGTAGGAGCCGTACTTGGTCAAAGAGTGGATAAATCTCCACATGTTATATACTACGCTTCAAGAACGTTAGATAGTGTTCAATGCAACTATTCGACGACAGAAAAAGAACTTTTTGCCATTATTTTTGCTTTAGAAAAATTTTGTTCCTATTTACTTGGCACTAAAGTTATTATTTTTTCTGATCATGCAGCCCTTCGCTATCTACTCGCCAAGAAAGACGCGAAACCTCGACTTATACGATGGATTCTCTTACTCCAAGAATTCGACCTTGAGATTAAAGACAAGAAAGGAGCCGAGAACCGCATTGCGGATCACTTAAGTCGATTGATTACGTGTGAAGAACCAATGCCTCTACGAGATGAGTTTCCTGACGAACGACTCTTTGCAATACAAACGGCATATCCATGGTATGTTGATATAGTCAATTATTTGGTTACCAAAACATTACCGGACGATCTTTCTAGAACTCAAAAGAACAAAATAAAGAGAGTCAAAATATTATATTTGGGATGAGCCTTATTTGTGGAAATATTGTTCCGATCAAGTAATTCGAAGGTGCGTTTCTGAAACTGAGGTACCATCTATTCTTCAATTTTGTCATTCATTTGCTTGTGGTGGACACTTCGGCTCAAAAAAAACTGCTCACACGGTTCTTGAGAGTGGTTTATTTTGGCCGAGCATATTTCACAATTCACATATATTTTGCAAGTCTTGTGAAAATTGTCAAAAGACGGGTAATTTAGGACATAGAGATCAAATGCCACTAAATTCTATCAATGTATGCGAAATTTTCGATGTATGGGGAATTGATTTCATGGGTCCTTTTCCTCATTCTTTTGGTTATAATTACATATTACTCACTGTAGATTACGTGTCTAAATGGGTTGAAGCTAAGGCTACAAAAATTGACTGTGCTAAAGATGTTGTGAATTTCGTGAAGTCTCAGATTTTTGTTAGGTTCGGAACACCGAGAACGATAATTAGTGATCGTGGTACTCACTTTTGCAACAAAGCGTTTGAACCACTTCTAAAGAGGTACAATGTCACTCACCGAGTCTCCACCGCTTACCATCCACAAACGAACGGACAGGCCGTGGTATCTAACCGAGAAATCAAGTCCATACTCGAAAAGACGATCAATCCGAGTAGAAAAGACTGGAGTATGTGACTTGACGATGCTCTTTGGGCATATCGAACCGCGTACAAAACACCCATAGGTATGTCTCCATTTTGATTAATTTTTGGTAAGCCGTGTCACCTTCCTGTTGAATTAGAACATAGGGCATTCTGGGTGATAAAGCAATTTAATATGAACTTGGACGAAGCGGGAAATCATCAAAAATTACAACTCCAAGAGTTAGAACAGCTTCGGAACGAGGTGTACGAGAATGCTAAGATTTATAAAGATAAGACGAAAGCCTTTCGCGACAAGGCAATATCGAGAAAGAACTTTGTCGTAGGACAAAAAGTTCTTCTTTTTCATTCTCGCCTTAAACTATTTCTGGGTAAGTTACATTCTAGTTGGCTTGGACCATTCATTATTGTTGACAATTTTCCTCATGGTGCAGTTGATATTCAAAGTCCGACTACCGGAAAAACTTTCAAGGTGAATGGGCATCGTTTGAAGCCTTTCTACGAAGGATTTCAAGCTCACGATGTCGAAACAACAGTGTAACCACCAAACTATGCTACATAATTATTTAGCATCGTCTAGCCGACGATGTTAAATAATGGCGCTTCTTGAGAGGCAACCCATGATCGTTTTTAATTTTTCGCACTTTTGTTTTAGTTTTATTTTTCTAACAGCCGAAAGATCACCAAAATTAAGTGTGACCACTCTGGTCACGCCTAATATTGGTGAGCTTTCGGCCTTTTTGCTTGCTTTCCCTCTTAGTTTTTTTTTGTTTTATTATTTTATTATCATAAATCTAAAAAAAATTCAAAATAAAAATAAGGAAATAAATACATACTTATATATTATGTATATATTTCCTTAATCAAAAATATTTTTTTACTTTAACCACATATGTTTCAAAATTTAACAAAACACAAAGTACCCTAAATCATTCCTAACCCTAATCTCCATATCAGCCGCCTCCACTCATCTTCTCCGACCATTCTTTTTGCAGAGCCGCCGTGAACAGTCATCATCATCCACACCTCTACTCATCGATATTATGGGCCGCACAACCAAAACAAAACTGCGACCACCACCGCGCGAACCAATTGCTCCGCCTAATCCACCACCCGAACCCGAGCCTTCTGTAGGTGAGGAATCAAGCCTACCTTCCGATCAAGAATCATCAGAGCCTTCGCCGAGACCGGTTCCTTCTCCTCACCATCGCCACCGTGTCGACCACCGCCCCTCCGTCGCTCTAGTCGCCGGATTCGGCACAATAATCCTAATGCGCTCAAAACTTCCGCCGTGAATTCGATAACTCTGTCGGGGTCTTTGCCAGATTCCTCTCACGGTGAACAAATACCACAGCCGCCTCCTACAACTATCGCGCGTGCCCGCTAGAGCGGCGCCTCCTGTCGCAACCACATGCATCATCCCAACCATTCCGTCACCGCCCACCATTATGCCGCCAACTGAAAACTCTGAACCAATTCCGACGCACGGCCATACTCGAGCACCGCCCACAGTTGCTCCACCTCCACTCACTCGCCACCACGCCTTGACAGCCGCTGAAACTACTACTCCGGTAGATACCACTACTCCGCCGTCTAGCACTGCGCCACCTCCTGCCATCGAATCATCGGAGCCCTCAACATCTCGTCGAAAAAGGGTGGCACCATGCACTACAGCTTCAAAACGCCGCTGCACGACCACTATCGCCTCACCTTCTAGCTCCGCAAATACACCTCATGCCGCCACTCCACAACCCACGCGCATCCTTACTGACACCGACACTACTGCTCCTCCGCGGTGACTCAGCCCAGCTCGAGCCACTAGCCGCCTTTTTCAGATCAAATTCTAGAGCCTAGTGAATCAATCCAACCTGACTCCGATGAATCAAGTCCCAAGCCCTAGTTGCCAGCTGCACTACCCACACGCTTGCCCACGTCATCTCGATCCCGTCTCGGGCGTGGGAAGAGCGAGCTGCCGTTATCCTCTGCCACAGGTGGACATACGACGTTCAGGTTAGCCCCTGAATGTCAGAGGTACAATGAATTACTTTCCCGTACATTTGTGCCGTGTAAATTTATTGATCTCAATGTGTTAGACTCATTGTATTTGCGCGATGACTGCTTTGCTTTAATTGATGGTATTGGTTTACGCTCTTATTTCACAGTTCGTTGCCCAGCCTTTGTTGAACTTACGCACGAATTCTATACTACATATAAGTTCAACAAAACGGACAACCTCACTTTGTCTACACTTGGTGTAGTTCAATTTCGGCTTATGGGTTAAAATTTTTTGTTCTCAGTTACTGAATTTAATCTTGCACTTGGTTTCATATCTGATGAATATGTCAATAGCTTTGATTATTTGAACTCCACATGTGATTATTCCACTGATTTTGAACTTATTAACTTGTGGAGAGCTTGGTCTACGTTGTCTATTTTCTATAACCCGAGCTCTTCTAAAAGCTATTACCTACGTTACCTCGCTCTTCGTTTCATATATAGATTTTTAACTTACAATTTCTTGGGTAGAATCAGTAGCTTAGGAACTTTGATAAAATCAGAATTCTACATTCTTTGGTGCATGAAAAGACGGATTTTTTGTGAATATGGGTGCGTGGCCGCTGGGCAGTTTCATTCTGCTGCCACTAAACAACGTCCTTTTATTTTAGGCTCTTATATTACTCATCTTGCACTTTTACTTGGTCTTCTTGATTTACATGACACAGATATGCATATTGCTTGCGAGATGGAGCTGTTGGACATAGCATGCCTAAAAAGGATGGGCCTCATCACTCGTTCCCAAGGACGCTACATTTTAGCTAATCCCGTGTCTCTCTTGCCCAGACAAGCACAATCATGACGCCCACACGTCGACGAGCCCACTGTAGTTGTCGATACCGAGGCCACCACCCCTGTTACTACCTCAGCTGCCCCACACACTATTGAAGCACGCTTAGACGCAATCGAGAACAAAATGGACCGTCTCCTCAAGCAGCTCGGCATCACGACCGAGTAATGCCCCAGGGAAGTCACTCTTTCACCATTTATTCACTCTTATACATTGTCAGTGTTTATATGTTTTTACATTGAGGGCAATGTCTATTCTAAGTGTGGGGGGGTGATTTCCATCGCGTTGCATGTTCCTTGGTTTTGTTTACTTTTGGCACGTGAAATTTTTCACAAATCCTTTCGCTTAGTATTGTTTTTGGATTCTGTTGAACGAGTTGAGTTTGTGTAGTTTGACCGTGTAATGATTGATTGATTTTCTTGTCGCATGACGATCTTTGCTAGTATAACGATTGAATGCGACGATAAAATTCCATGCTTTAGTACGACTAACACCCACCATGTGAGCCTTCGAAGCCATCGATTTGATTGAACATCCATGTCAATCTATCTCCTTTCTTGTGTGTGACTCTTGCATGTCTTTGTATATCCTAGAACTTGCTTTGAACTATGTCAAGATTACATGAATTTGTGCACTTTTGAACGTGATAAAGGTATTAGGACTTAACCACTTAGCCATATAAGCCTACCCTTTTTATTTTTTCTCTAGTTAGCCCACTTGAGCCTATTAGCCTATTTGTTGTTTTGAAAATCCGAACTCTGAGCATCTACCATTTTTGTATATATCGCTTTTTTTTACCCGTCCGGAAAATGAGTCGAACATCGAGATCACATTTGTTTGGGAATTCAAAAACAATGATGTGTTTTGATTAAGTGTGGGGGAACCTTTGGAAATAAAAAAGGGTGATTACCAAAAAAGAAAAAAAAAGAAAAGAAAAAGTTCGAAAAAGAAATGACAAAAAGAACGAAAAATAATGAAGCGAGTCCCGAGAGAGGACGAAAACATAGGTATTTGGGTCCTTATTGCTAGAATTACCCAATAGCGTATTGATGTTCTTCGAAAAAAAATTACGGACTTAGCCTTTCATTACCCTTTCATTCCCACCCCAAGCCTTATCCCCATTACAACCTTGAATAAAAGACCTTTTGATTCATTTGTGCACATTTTCGAAAGTGATGGCGACTTTGGTGTATAAGCAAGCCTATGAGATTAGATCGACATGTTAAGAACTAGAGCGACACACGTTAAACCCTATACAAGAGTGTTTGGAGAGGATTGTGAGAAAAGTCGTCAAATAGCGTGCATGCTTATGTTTCAAAATGAAATCGTTGTGTTGGTTTTTGATCTAATGAGGCATTGAAATCTTTGATTATTTGCACATGTCAACTTGTCATTCTCGATTTTTGTTCTTCGTTTCATAATTCACTATGTCTTTTTGATCGGGTGCTGGAATTTTGTCGATTTCGCGTTGCCTAAATGTTAAACATTGCCCGAGACATGCAATAGCTTAAGTGTGGGGGTAATTGTTAACGTATATTTTATACACGTTTCGTATGCTTTTGATTGTGTTGTTTGTCATGTTTTTAGTCCATTTCTCATAAATTTATGCTTTTATTGTTATGACTAGGTGTTCTTATGAGAAATGGAATGAAAAAGTGACAAAAAGGGTGAAAAACGATAAAGGATGGCTTAGTGCGAAGAAGAGCAGCCGAACCCTCACAAGAATTAAGCGTGACCACGCTGGTCACGGTTAAAACTGGCAAGGTTTAGGCATTTTCGGACCAAGAATGTTCGGAAGTTCGACTTTTGAGGCTGAAAATTACTTTTGCTGCACGGTTTTAGTTCCCAAATATATTGGGAACTATTTTATTTTATTTTTAGAACTTTATTTCCTTATATTAAACAATTCTAATTGGAATAGGATTCTTAAAATCCTATCTTTTTAAGTTTCCTTGTTTAGTGAGGATTCTCCTAGGTTTAAATAGTGGAATTTTATTCCACAAAGATCATCTTTTGCTTTATGTACATTTTCTTTGGAGGAGATTTTCGAACTCATCAACACTTTTGTAGACGCTTTTTGATTATGTGTTGCTAAACACATAATTCCAGTCGAAGGATTTTGAGGTTTGATTTCTGTTAATTCGTGAGATTTACTTTGTGCTTTTAATTTCTTTGTTCTTTAAGTATTTATTCTTTCTCGGTGATTTGCTGACAATATATTTTAATAGATTAATTAATTTGACCAATTGGTTAATCATTAGAATTATATTTCGCTTATTAGGATCCAAATCCATAATTGTTTGGTAAACCCTAATAATCGTAGCAATTAATGACGTTGATTATGGACAAATTTTCAATTAGTCGTTATGGGGATTAGTAATCTGATTTAAATAAACCGAGCTTGTGTATTTATTGATTAGAATTAGTGTTTTTCTAGTACATGAATGATATCGATAGGCTAAATCCTAAGAGCTTATTTAAGGTTGTCTAATTGATAAGATGAGTAATCAAATAGCTTGTTTTGATTATCGACGACATAAGAAAAAATTAGGTCATTAGAGTTTGTTAACGGCTATAGCTAATTTACTAAATGACATTGAACTATCTCTACAATCGATGATCGAATTTTAGAATCAATACCGAAATATCCGAAGATTAGAATCTCACATTATTGAATTTAAATCAATTTTTATTGCGTTTAATTAGTTTACGTCTTTTAAATTCGTTTAGTTAAATTCCAAAACTCCCCCATCCTTTTTATTGATATTAGTAACTTAGGAATTAATTCTACACCATTCCATGTGGATCGACCCTACTTATCGTTATTTACAAATTATTTGAGTAAGTTTATTTTTGTTGGATTCGACAGCCACCAATTATCAAATTTCACTTAGTAAGAGACCAAAATCGCATGAAGGTTCGAGCAGTCAAAGGCCGAGCTGGGAGACAACTGGATATTGGGGATTGGTTTTTGTAAAGCTACAACCATATAGTCAAGTGTCCTTGAAGAAGCACTCATGTAGGAAGTTATCAACTTGTTACTTTGGTCCTTTCCATATATTGAAAAGGATAGATACAGTCGCATACACTTTGGATCTTCCACGGAATTGTAAGATACACCTTACATTTCATGTTTCACAACTCAAGAAGAAGCTTGGTCCGTTTACTTGCCAAACACCTCTACTTATAAATCAAACTGCACACAGCCACATTTTATTATCTCGTGAACAGGTTTTGGATCGCAAACTCATGTAGCCACTCAAGTACTTATCAAATGGTTCAACACAGCGGAGGAAGATAACGCATAGGGGTGGCAAAATGGATCCGGAACCACGGTTCGAACGGTTCCAACTCAATTTGGGTTGAATTGGTTCCTAAGAAAATTTTATTTGGTTCCTAATTGGTTCCAACTTGGTTCCAAGTTGGGTCCAACCAAATTTCAAGTTAGGCCCAAATTGTTTGCCAATAATTTAAATTATAATGAACAAAATGTAAGGTATTGAGTCGGGTTGGGCTTGGTTCCCTTTTGGATTGATTTTGGTTCCATTTTGGTTGAATTTGGTTCCACCTTAAAATCATTTAAGAACCAAACTCATTTAACAACCAACCCATTGGAACCGACCCAAAACCAACCCAACCCGCCCAATTGCTACCCCTAATAGCGCATGAGAGTTCCTTCAAGGCATCCGACAATAGTCCCAACTTTTAATCCTTGAAGACAAGGATTCTTGAGGGGAGGGTATTCGATCCAACACTTTTGAATTAACCGGGAAAAATACAACACAAAACACAAAAAACAACACTTCTATAAGTAAAAGCACAATTTTGCATACAACGGACAAACGAGATGAAGACACAATGGATAATCCAGCATGCAATGCAATTAATGACCATTAGAGCTCCTAAGGTTAAATTCTCAAATTAGAAAGTTAACTGAATTTTCATTTCCACTTCTATCTTATCATTTTTCATTTTCATCCCAAGTTTGTGATCACATGTTAATTGAGAGAGACCACTTTCCCCTTCTTCGAGCAATGGACTTGTATATATATGAATTCTCATGAATGAAAATGGCAAGCAAGTTTATGTGCTAAGTTTGTTTTTTCTTCTTTTTGATTTCTGAACGTGTAAAGTAAGTGTTAAACTCTCTCTAGGGTCGATTCACAAGTAAGTGTTAAACTCTCTCTAGGGTCGATTCACGCATTCCAGCTTTTGAGACTTGACTATGAAATCTTCCATTTGATACATAGTGTATCAATAGTATATATCATGCCTCATTAATACATATTATGGTAGTCATTGGTTGATCAACAACTAGTGGACCAAAAGATGATAAGCATTGGTTCTCGACTCAATTTAGACTAGTAACAACACCTAAATTCACCATTGTTACGTTCGTTTTCTTAACTTTGTGGTGAAACTTCACAAGTAAAAACACATTTATTCTTTCAAATTTCACCATAGTTTTTGGCCTAGTTGAAATTATTTACATATATGTGAATTGCCATTTTACACCAACAAAGTAAACATATAATTGCATATACACACATACATATAAATCATGCTAGGAAAGATGTAGCAAAGGGGGAAAGAGAAATGAATTGCCATAAAAGCTCATAGAAACTCCTCTTAGTAGCACAAGTTAGAAAGAAAAATGAGTAGAGATATAATACAAATACAACTATAAAGAAAAGAAGCAAGCCCATCACCCAGAAAAGAAGAATGTGCAATCTGATCATGAACAACAATCTCGAAATCCACCTCACAAGGAAGAAAAAAATTCTATAAAACAATAGAGTACAAAGCCTCATGCTCAACTCTTCGATTTCGAATGCTTAACTAGCCAATCAATGACCTGGTCAATGTTGGTAGAGTTCTTGCAAGATATCATAAAGCAGCATACTTCTCTATCGGTGATTGATTTCAAGCCCCTGCAATAAAGAATGTAGATTTATGCTATTCTATTTTATATGTGTTTTACTTGCTGGGGATGGGGTGGGGTCGATTAGGCAAATTCAGTTGCGTGGCATACTTACATTTGATCGGTCAATGCTTGCTTAGAGAGGGCCTGAGGCTTGTCAATCTTGTTTCCTAACACCAGTAAAGGAATACCACTTAGTGATGGTTTGCTCAACAGATCATGAAGTTCACTTCGGGATATACTGACGTTATCATGATCAGCAGCATCCACAACATACCTGCACCAAATTATGAAGATTAATTCAATTATTGTAGCATTAACCATGTGAATAGAGAATTATAATTCTGATCATGTATAAGTAAACATGTATTCAATAAGAAACAGCGTCACTAGCCTCAAGTTACCATAGAAGATTTTATGTGACATGACAACTTAAATAAAAACTGTTTTCCTAGTTTTAAGTCAAAAAAGTGAGTTATCTGTTGGGTTCTATGGGCTGTGTGAAGTGGCTGGGGCTTAAGCTTTATCGGGCTTGATGATTCTAGGCTCAGAGTCGATTCATGCTTTTCTTTTTCCTCAGTTCATATTTTCATATTTATCTTTTTTTGCAAGCTTCTGGTGTATGTCGCATTCATTTGATCACATAATAATAACAGAAAACATCAACCAAAACTAGATGGATGATTAAAAAAATATGCGAACAAAGAATGTATATCTGAAAAACACAATGAACAAAGAATGTTAAGAACAAAAGTATGTATATTCAGTTTCACAAGTATGATATAACTCAGATATTCATTCTAATTAATGAGAAAGTGTCCTTTAAGTTTCTGTACTAACATTAATCTGTTCAACATTAATCAAGCAAGGCCTATTGGGTGTTGAGTTGTAATAACCTCAAACGAGCTCATAACTGGAGTCTAGTTTGAATGCTCAAATTCAGGCCATGAGGTCAGCTTCAGATACTTGACTTATATCTAACTCAAGATGGACGAAAACATAAGAATCTGGCCCTACTCAGTTCAATTCATTTGATAATCCTACTCTTGACAGTGTAAATTATTTAGAAAGTGATAAATTAAGCAGGGATGAGTTCAAAATCTTATTTTCTAATTTCTGGCTAAATAATCAGTACAACAGAGGACACCTTGAACATGAACATGTATATTGATAGAAGTTTGAAAACTCATAAAAGATCTCTTCGAAAATTATAAGAAAATAGAGTTTAAAATTATATGCGTATAGATGGAGTTATTGGCATACACAATGGCTGAAACTGCACGGCAGTATCGCTCCCACATACTACGGAATCTGGGTTGACCACCAAGATCCCACAATTTTATTGTGACATTCCCTTTAGTGACCTTCCGCATATTAAATCCGACCTGAAGGATCAGAATTCTCTTCGTAAGTTATCATTGAATGTCTTGCCAATCCAGAATGAAATAAAAAATAATCAAAGATTAATTAATTTAAGAAGAAAACTAACCGTCGGGATCATATCTTCACTATATCCACCAGTCTAGGGAGGAAACGAAGACAGACAAATAGCAAAGTAAATGCACAGTAGTTTGATCAAATAACCCAAAATAGCCAATATTACTACAAAGATGTGTCCTGTATGAAAGGATAGTATATGTATTTACTTACAGCGACAACATTTACAAGAGAAGTTTTCCCAGCATTTTGAAGACCTATTAAGGACAGCTCCATTTCTTGCTTGAAGAAAAGGCTGCACAGCGAACAATAATATGGGCGCATATATACATCTTTAAAGGCAATTCCACATTCATAGCAAAAGAATGAATTAAATACATGTTTCTTGTTCTAAGTTACTTCTCTAAGACTGGTGTCTTGATCTCAAACACTATTAATGTAAGGAACAGTTCTTAATATAAGATAATTCACACAAAATCCTTAATAGAATTTCAAAAAGAACACTCAGTCATTATCTCATCTGAAACTCGAGGAATTTAATAGAAATTTGTTAAAAGATAACTTAATTGCACGGCCAAGTATGCTTGCAGAAGGACATGAAAAAGTAGGCAAACATCTTTTTGTCGAATTTCATGTGGACATGATTAGGTTGGCAACTTAGGTTTCACTTGTAATGCATATGTATACCATTAGACTACTAGGAAAAAGTGCGTTGAAATAGAATTTTAAGATAGATATGGCAGTATGTGATAAGTTGGAAAATAAACATATTGCCAAAAAGTTCAAGAGTTATCCTGTAATTGTTTCATCGTGTAGTGAAAACCAGCATGAATAAGAAATTATACATAGTGAAAAAGCATTCTAAGGATTACATAGTACACCCTTAAAGCATGTCACCTCTTCCTACTGCTCATACATAATGGAGACACCAAAAATTAATGTGTACTTACTCCGGGTCATTGGTTCCTTTTTCCAGATGTAAAGAAGAGATGAATGCTAAATTTCAACTAGGAATGCAAAATGGTTCCAATTGCCTATGATTTTGGAGATTCCGAATAATACTAATTAACTAGAAGGAAAATGATGAAGTTGAAGCATTAACTTTCATGATCAAGGCCATATTTAAGGTATTATCGTTAATTCAGTTACGCATATTTAAGGGGCTCACGAGTCACGACAAATCAAAAAGTAGTAAGTATCAGCAAACTACATTCCGATTGAGAAATCTCTTATTCCCCACACCAGCTTATCCAACAAAACAATCCTAAAGTTATACCCTCTATTTGTGCATAGCATTATGTAACTTATATCATGCCAACATTAACAGCATAAAAACACTTCAAAAATTAAACCCAACACGAATTAGTAACATAAATTACAACACTGCAGACGAGAAGATTAACCAATACTGAAACAAAAAGGGTAACCACGGACAAAAACCCAGCAGCTAAAAATCAAGCCATAAAGTTCTCAATGGCAAACCGAATATCCAAACGAAAACATAACTCAGATTGACCATCATCCACATCCAAAACCAGAAGTAAAGAAATGAGGAAAAACCAAACCTTCTAAGCCAATTGAGAAAAGCTTCCCAGAGACCCATTTCCTCGAATTGAGAAAAAGTCGAAAACGATAAACAGATCTCTTATCTATCTTCTCTCAATTGACCTTCTACAAAATCACACAAGTTTTTTCGCTATGGCAGATTAGAGACGAGATTTCCTTTTTGTATTGTGTATTGTATGTATATATGTGTACCATAATAATATCCAACGATTGATTACCGTAAGCGATAATTAAGGAAAATACAATTTACTGCCCCTATAAAATTACAATATTATGAACTGGCCCCGCGCTATTTGGGCACCTTCATTTCTTTGGCTGTCTGATTGATTGAGTGGTTAAAGGGCATGTAAGAGACCCATTCTCGGAACGGAGCGCGTGTATTGACAGATCATAAAAGTGTTGGCCGAGCGGGTTTTTGGATGGTGAGGATTGGAGCGTGAGCGTTACGCTTGTTTGTTGGCCTTTGGTTGTGGACGCACGTCGCTGGAAATCTCACGTGTAATACGTGTCTTAGTGCATGTTTCTCATTGGCTCTTGCATTTATTGTGTGGCCCATCAAGCCCTTTTTCTCAATTGGTCTTTTGAATTTTGAATATATTCAAGTTTTTACTTTTAATAACAATTGAAAATTGGGGCAACCCATCATAATTGATCGAACTTTTATTCTTGTGACCTTGATAATAAGTTTGATTTTATTTTATTAATTTTCATTAGTTTTTTTTTTTTTGGTCGTGATCTTGAACAATTTATATTGATTTACTTCTTTTATATAATTTGTATGTTATCTTACAAGAATAAGATTTATTTATAATAACTTTAAAAATAATGATCGGTAATTTTTCTCGTCATAAAAAATACAATTGAAAAATTCCAACCACTTAAATTAATCATACGGCCATAACTGTATTATATTATTTAAAAAGGAAATAAGATTACTCATAAGTCACCTCAATATCGTGATAATTGTCTGTGGTAGCGTTATCAATTGAATTATTAAAGTTAATAATAAGACAATGTTACTTTAGTTAACAAAAATAATATTAAATTATATGATATCATATCAATTGAACCGACCAAATAGCCGGGCTTTTTATATATAACCCCCCGAGGTATTTAGCATTAGCAAACAACCCCCCGAGGTATGAAATCTTGGCAAGTAACCCTTTTTGTTAAGTTTACCGTTAGTCAACGGTTAAATTTATGGGTAAAATTGTAATTTACATATAAAAAATAAGGAACAACAAAAATAAATAAATAAATTTTAATTCACTTTATACAATAATAATTTTTCTCAATTTCAAATGTTTATTTGTTTATATTTTTAGACATATATTATATTACTCTATCTAATAATTTGAAGGTAATATAATATTTGAAATTGAAAGTAATTTAGATAGAATAATAAAATTTATAATATAATATTTGAAGGTAGAATAATATAATATTATAATATATAATATTTGAAGGTACTTTAGATAGTTTATTTAGATAAATAATTTGAAGGTAATATAATATTTGAAATTGAAGGTAATTTAGATAGAATAATAAAATATAAAATATATAATATAATATTTGAAGGTAGAATAATATAATATTATAATATATAATATTTGAAGGTAATTTAGATAGAATAATATTATAATATATAATATTTGAAGGTATTTTAGATAGAGTAATATAATATATATATATATATATATCTAAATTTTTAGATAAATGAATAAACATTTGAAATTGAGAAAAATTATTGTTGTATAAAGTGAATCAAAATTTATTAATTTATTTTTGTTGTTCCTTGTTTTTATATATAAATTACAATTTTACCCATAAACTTAACCGTTGACTAACGGTCAACTTAACAGAAAGGGTTACTTGCCAAGATTTCATACCTCGGGGGTTGTTTGCTAATGATAAATACCTCGGGGGGTTATATACAAAAAGCCCCCAAATAGCCGGTCATGGTTTTTTATTTCCTGAAAACAGCTTGCTGATGAATTAGTGTCTAAATTGTCAAATTTGCAAGATATCATATTTTTTAGCCCTCAAAGTTGTATGTAGATGACAAGTGTTGAGCTTGTGAAAATTAGGTAATTAGTAAATCATGTTTTTAAATAGCCTTCATTGACAAAGGTTACATATTTAATGTGTTGGAATGTTTTGGGTTCTGCTTAGCTCCAATTCAGCGCCAAAAGTGGGGAAAATATATTTTTTGTCCCTCAAGTTATATCCAATCGCAAAATTAGTCTTCATGTTATACGTCCATCAATTTAGTCCCTCAAGTTACAACATTTTTATACATTTGGTCACTGCCGTCAATTAACCGTCCAACTCTAACGGTTCGAGTATATATGGCGCACGTGACAAGCAAATTTGGGGGAAAATCGATTTTAGATTGGTTTTCTCTCAAATTAGGGTTTAAGACTCCATTTTCCTCCCATTAGGATTTTAATTTACTAAAATTTCGCAATATATAAAAGCTCCAAAGCCTCATACTTCATGGCAGAAGCTCAAAGCCAATATGTTATGATTACAATGGGAAAGAGAGGAAAAGTCATTTTCCTTAATAGTGAAAATTCTTTATTAAATGCTATGTTCATTCAAACTATGTGTAGTATAAATCAAGATGGATGAGGATCGCCTATCCATTATCATCAATTTCCACATTTTTTATCATAAAGCTTGAGTTGGATACTTCTCGTGCTTGCAGTTAAGGTGGACTGTTTCTTTTCCTAATAGAAAGTAATGTAGCGAATCATATGTTATTGTTTTTATATATTGCGAAATCTAAAAAATTTAAAAGCTTAAAGAGAGAAAAATTGAGTTTTAAACCCTAATTTGAGAGAACATCAGTCTAAAACCGATTTTCCCTCTAAATTTGTTTGTCACGTGCGCCACACATGCTTGAACCGTTAGAGTTGGACGGTAAATTGACGGCAGAGACCAAATGTGTCAAAATGTTGTAACTTGAGGGACTAAATTGACGAACGCAGAACATGGGGGACTAATTTTGTGATCGAATATAACTTGAGAGACGAAAAATGTATTTATCCCGCCAATAATTGTACCATTTTTAGGGTCGTGAACATTGGTGAACCAAAAATGGTGCAAAATTATTCACTGTGAAATGGCACAATGAGTTTCTTTATATATTTTTTTAAAATCCTTTAACTTTATTTTTATTTTTAATTTCCATTGTAAATTTGAAAAATATGAACAATTTTCAATTTAGTCCTTAAAATTTTAATAAGTTATAATTATATTTTATTATTATATCTTATTTATTATATCACAATAATAAGTTAAAATTTAGTCTTTATATGCATATATAATAGTTAATTAATTTATGAAATGTCAAAATTGAATTAAAATATTTTTTTATATTTAAATAATAAAGTATTATAATTGTAAATTTTACTATATAATACATCAAATAATAAAATATATTTTTTTTGGATGACAATGCAAAAAACTTAAAAGTTAAGTTTTATTTGTAAAAGATCGTAAAAGTCTAAAAATATGAAGAAAAAAAAATGAATATTGTAGAGAATATTATTTGTTGTGCAGAAAAATGAGTTGTGTGTTAGATTTCTTTTACTATATAAATAGCAAATTAGTGCAAACAGGGCTACGAGTTGGAGATGACCTTATATACAACTCTTAGTAAATACTCATTACATCTAAAGTTAACCTTGTTTGTTTGTGATTACCCTTTAACCTTTAACTAGATGTAGAGTTAGAAAATGTAGATTTCCACTATTGGTGATTTTATATGATTTGAGCAATTAATTACGCTTTGCTCCACAACATCGTAAACTTGCCAGTCGTAACTTTGTAGTTGTGTTTCTCCTTTTATGTTTCTTAAGAAAATATTACAGGGAAGCATAACTTATGACAAGTTAATTAGGCTTTGTTTATTTATGTTTTCAAAACTCATTTTCAAATATTTAGATTATAAAATTCAAAATAAACTTAACATATTAAATTCTCATCTAGAATTGCATTTTTTAACTCTACTTTTTCAATATTTTATATAACTACCTACCAATCATTTATACATAATTTCACACTGATATAGTATAACCTCGTATAAGTATTATACGAGCTTGAATCCACAAACCCTGAAGCCTCGTATGAGAACCCTACGACCTTGATACAAATATTATAGCATATTTATCTAAAGGTCTCTAATTTAATTATGCCTATTTGCATTACACTACCTAACCCGCGTGTTTATATCAGGTCGGACCTGGTGTCGCCCTAACCCGCACAATCCGGTACGTCCATTCTAGGGACACGTGTAAGACATCCCGTATCCCGCCGCGATCGTCCGTACATTGGGCACTGTGCCTATAAATAGCCCCATTTAATATTAGAAAAATGACTTTTAACTAACTGAACAGCACCTCGAGAGTACATAGTACGATCTGACAGTACGTTCCCACCATTCTATAAATCGAGTTAAGAACCTCGTATATGACCTTAATCACAACCTTGAACTACGTTTAGACTTGATCCTAATAGAAAGGTACGTAGGTAGCTCAGTACGTCTGAGTGCAGTCTATATCCATTTTACGACTCTACTTGGTCTTATTCGAGCCTCGGCTTGATTTGGCCCGTAAGCAATTTACGAGTTATATCAGGTGGCGCCGCCTGTGGGAAACTACTTGAAGATCGCTGAAATCATGAACTCGACCAATGCTATGAACAACCAGGATGCTACCCCGAACGAAGAAACTCCCTTGGCCAGGAATGTCGGAGTAGGATCAAGTACTTTGAACACTTTAACTTAGGAAGAGCTGGATCGTAGGGTTCAGTTGCAAGTGGAGGAAATGCTAAGAGCACGTGCTGAGAAGGCTCCAATTGCACCTCAAAGACTATTTGTTGAGGAGCGCAACCCCGAGAAAGAATTTGGAAGTGGAAGCCGAACACAGGCTCCAGTGGAAATCATGGATGATGCTCCTAGGCGTGTCAGGAATGTCACGGCTCTCATGGCTCGCAATGCGCCGTTCTCGAAAGAAATAATGATGGAATTGCCAGATAAGAATTTCTCAATGCCTACTCTCCCGAAATACGATGGTACTGGAGACCCCATACCTCATGTAACTTCTTTTGAACTGTTAATGTCTTTCCAGGATCAATCTGAGGCTGTCAATGCACGAATCTTTGTTTCAAATCTCACTGGGCGAGCTCAAGATTGGTTTACGAGCCAATGCAGGGGGTCCATCGTCTCATACCCTCAGCTGATCCGAAAATTCGAGAATCATTTTGTCAGTAACAAGAGAGCAAAGAAATCGATATCGATGATTATGAGTTTGAAACAAAGCTTCACAGAAACCCTACGAGCCTTCATGCATCGCTTCAATCAGGAAATCCTTGATTTTCCAGACTTAAACCATGATTTGATGATAACAATCCTACTACGAGGCTTAATAGTTGGACCATTTGCCGATGCTATCGCGCGAAAGGCCCCAAAATCCCACGAGGAGATGATGGATATGGCAACGGAATACATTAATCAAGAAGAAATGAACAAACTAAAAAGCACCGAGAGCGATCTCCCCTTAAACTATCCGCGCAGGGATAGAGGGGAGGGAAACTCCGAGGATGCTAGAAAGTACGATTCATATGACCCACGAAAGGGTAAACACGAGGATAAAAATGATCGTGAGGATCATAAATCCCACAAAAAACGCGAGCGAATATCAAAGTACGAACATATACTCCCCTGAACGCAACAAGGCGACAGGCTCTATTTGCTATACAAAATTCGAGACACTCGGAAAAAATTGTACGACCCAAACCGCTGAGACACGTATCAAGAAGGGGTTAGAACACTACTGCGAATTTCACAAAGAACGAGGCCACGACACAGAGGAATGTTTTCAACTCAAAGATGAGATTGAAAGGCTGATTCGAGAAGGATTCTTGCGAGAATTCATTGAACAAAAAATGACAAAACTAAGGCAGCAAGACCGACAGAAAGAAAATGATCGACAAAGGAGTCGCTCGCGAGAAAGGAGAGACCATCGAGAAAGGGAGAGGAACATAAACGATGCTAGACATGACAGATACGGTCGGAACGACCGACGACGAGACGCAAGCGAGCGTCCCCGGGGGAGGAGCGAGCACCGACCCGAACCAGGAAATCAACCGTTCCGGGGAAACATCTTTGTCATTTTTGGGGGATTGGATGGAGGCGATTCCTCGAATGCAAGGAAAAAGAGACTCAGAGAAATATGAACTGAGACTCGTAGGTAGGGGGCCCATGAAATCATGGCGTTATCCCGACACGACGAGCCCATAACTTTCACAGATAGTGATTTTGAAGGGATGATGGTGCCTCATAATGATCCTATGGTGATCACGATGGATGTGGCTAACTACGCAGTCCATAAGGTTTTGGTGGATACCGGAAGTTCTGCTGACATAATTTTTTGGACAGTTCTTGAGAAAATGGGCCTGACTTCAGTTGATCTACGACCTGTTAACACTCCATTGATCGGATTTACGGGATCGCAGATAATGCCGAAAGGTTCGATTGAGCTGGACGTATCACTGGGAACGAATCCCAAGAGAAAAACTATGAGGATAAACTTCTTAGTCGTAGATTCGCCGTTTGCGTACAACATGATTGTAGGGCGACCAATGTTGAATAAATTTGAAGCAGTCGTCTCCACCCTACACCTGAAGATGAAATTCAAGACTAGAAACGGCATTGGGGAAATGAAAGGGGATCAGTTAGAGGCCCGCCAGTGTTATACGACTTCTTTGGAACCAAAGGTCCTAAAGAAACAAAGGGAAATACCTGATATCCATGTCATAGAGTTTGCAGCTAATGAACTCATTTCTAAAATAGATCTTGAAGAGAAAGAATGGCGCGAGGCGAAAAAGAAAAAACGAGACCGAGGCAAGTACAAACCTGAGGCACTAGATACAACAATAAATCCATCAGAACACAAAACTATTCAACTCTTCCCAAACGATGCTGAAAAAACCACGAGGATTGGTGGAGAATTGAGCCCTGAAATGGAGAAGCAGCTCACTGAATTCCTACGAGCCAACTCTGATATTTTTGCATGGACAACTGCAGACTTTAAGGGCATTGACCCCGAAATTATTGAGCACCGTTTGAATATCGACCCAACTGCTAAACCAGTTAGGCAAAAGAGGAGGAATTTCGGCCCTTAGAGAAATGCTATCATCGATGCAGAAGTGAAGAAGCTGCTAGATGTAGGTTACATTAATGAGATTCAATTTACTGATTGGCTAGCAAATGTTGTAGTCGTTCCAAAGAAAGATGGAAAGTGGCGTATGTGTACCGATTTTACTGATTTAAACAAAGTTTGTCCTCGTGACCCTTATCCCTTGCCTCGTATAGACTTACTCATAGACTCCACTGCTGAATGCGCATTGCTCAGTATAGGCCTGTCAACGGGCGGGTATTACCCGTACCCGGCCCGTACCCGCACATTACCCATTCAAATTTTATGTCACTCGACCCGGACCCGACCCGGTCGTTTACCCGTTGGGTCTGCTGAACGGGTATTGACCGGGCAAAAATGATATATCGGGCGGGTTATTACCCGACCCGGTCCAATTTTTTTTTTTTTTTTTTAGAAAATATTGTTGTATCATTCTCGCATATCTAGTAACTTATATTTTATCTTTTTTTTCTTAATTCGTCGATCTTTGATTAATTGTAGAAATGTGATTGTTGAAAAAATAAATTAGGCAATGCTTGATTTTTTCCCCAATTCTATTTCCAAAAATCCTAATTTATAAATATTTATATATACACAAAAGAATTAGAAAATATGTAAATCACAAAAATTTCGATCAAAACAAAAATGAAAAATTATTGAAAGGGTTGTCTAATTGTTATTGAATAAAAGCATATATATTTTAGAATCCAAAAATAAACAATAAACAAGTCTTCCAACATAATACTTACAAAATTGATTGGGATATGTAATTATTTTTGAAAAAAGTAAAAAAAAAAAAAAAAAAACATTCAAAAATTACACATCGGGAAGAAGGGATTGAAATTGAACTTGAGAAAATGAGAGAAAATGAGAGTGAAATGAGTGAGAGGTGGGAGACGACAAATGAAATATGTTTAGAAATTAGAATTAATTGGGTGTTGACTGGGTAGTCAACGGGTATTGGACGGGTATTGAACGGGTGATAGACCCACGGATTTTATACGGGTAAATACCTGTCCGGACCCGAAAGTTTAAAAACTACCGAGTTCGGACCGGGTTTGGGTTGAACATCTCACGGACCGGGTCCGGGTCGGGTAAACTAAATTTTGAACGGGTACGGGTACGGGTAATACCCGTCCGTTGACAGGCCTAGCTCAGTATGATGGATGCATTTCAAGGCTTTAATCAAATAATGATGGCCAAAGAGGATCGTGAAAAAACCTCGTTCATAACCGCCAAGGGCGTATATTGCTATAACGTAATGCCTTTCGGACTAAGAAATTCCAGAGCAACCTATCAAAGACTCGTAAATAAAATGTTGGAAAAAGAAATTGGTCATTCCATGGAAGTGTATATCGATGATATGCTCGTAAAGAGTACAAAAGAACAAAATCACTTAAAACACTTAAAACGAGCGTTTCAAATTATGACTTAGTATGGCATGAAGCTTAACCCATCCAAATGTACCTTCGGAGTATGAGGGGGAAAATTCTTAGGCTACCTCGTCACAGAACGAGGTATCGAAGCTAATCCCGAGAAAATCGAAGCAATTTTAAAAATGCCAACACCAAAAACAATCAAAGATGTACAAAGGTTAACGGGTCGTATGGCTAGCCTAAATCGATTCATCTCAGAATCAACCGACAAGGGCCTTCACTTCTTTAAAATTCTGCGCAATATGAAAAATTTCCAATGGACATCTGATTGTGACGTAGCCTTCACGAATTTAAAAAAATATCTGATGTCACCCTCTCTCCTGACAAAACCAATTCCCAACGAGCCTCTCATCCTATATTTGGGTGTCTCGGAAGTAGCTATCAGTGCTGTTCTTGTACGAGATCAGGATGGAGATCATCGCCCGATCTATTATGTCAGTAAACTAATGCAGGGGGCAGAGCTGAATTATACGATGATAGAGAAATGGGGTTTGGCACTGATCACTGCAGCTTGAAAACTTCGGCCGTATTTCCATGCTCACCACATCATCGTATTAACAAACCAACCTTTGAAGCAAGTCTTGGCCAAACCAGATGTCTCGGGCCGTATGATTAAATGGGCAATTGAACTAGGAGAATTTAGCATAGACTACAAACCTCGTACATCAATCAAAGCACAAGCGATTGCTGATTTTCTTTCAGAACTGCCAGTAAACAGTGTCGTAGAAGAACACACATTGCCTAAGCCTTGGTTATTGCACGTGGATGGCTCGTCAATGGCTAAACGCGGCGGTGTAGGAGTTTGGATTCAGTCTCCAACGGGAGAAGACATGGAATTCGCAATCAAACTGGATTTCAATGTTACAAATAATGAGACGGAATACGAAGCACTAATTGCCGGACTGAAATTGGCATCCTCCTTAGGTGTGACTCATCTACATGCATTTACAGACTCGCAACTGGTTGCAAAACAGTTCGGGGATACGTACGAAGCCCGGGAAAAATCGATGAGCAAATATTTAGCAAAAGTCCAAGAATTAATGAAATTATTCACACAGGTGGAACTCTTACAAATACCACGAGAAGAGAATGAACGAGCCGATGCATTAGCCAAATTTGGAAATCAATCCGTCGGCATAAAAAGCCGAACAATTACCATACTGGTATCAAACGAGGCTGAGATCACCAACAAACTGATTGTAGCCCCAATACTTGACGATGTCAATGACTGGAGGGTGCCTATCTTTCGGTACCTATCATCTAAGACACTTCCCGAGGATCTAATGGAAGCAAAACGACTTCGACACAGGTCAACTCGCTTCACTACAAAGAACAACGAGTTATACAAAAGGTCAATTATGGGGATTCTCTTACGGTGTTTGTCCGAAGACGAGGCAAAAGCTGTACTGAGAGAGATCCACGAAGGAAGTTGTGGAAACCACTCCGCAGGACGATCCTTGGCTCAGAAAATTTTGCGCCAAGGATTTTACTGGCCTACGATGGTCGAGGATGCGACAAAATTCTCTCGATCTTGCAAAGAATTTCAAATGCATTTGAACATAATTCACAAACCAGGAACCCCTATGGAGGCAATAACAATTGCGCATCCATTCGACCAATGGGGAATTGACATCCTAGGTTGCTGCAAATGTTCTTCCCTATATATTACGCTAATTCAATCGAAGACTATCTAAACATTGTGTAATGCCCCAATTATCTCTTGCTAGCCAACAATAAGTATGTCATATAGTTAGCATTTATTATTGATTTATAACATTTGAATGCCATGAATATGATTATTTGCTAATTATATGATAAATGCATGATTACTTACCATTTATGTGATATCTACATTTAAATGTATTTAATAGCATCCAATATTAGTTAAGCAGGCATGACGATAATGCAAGCATGACAACTAAGTAGGCATGACATCTAAGCAGGCATGACGACTAAGTAGGCATGACGATTAAGTAGGCATGACGACTAAGCAGGCATGACGTCTAAGTAGACATGACGTTTAAGTAGGCATGACGATTAAGCAGGCATGACGTCTGGTATAGATAAGTTTAACCAAGAAGCAATCTTATCCTAAAAGCAAGCTTATCCTAGAAGCAATCTTATCCTAAAAGCAAGCTTATCCAAGAAGTAAACTTAGCCTCGAAGTAAACTTAGCCTTGAAGTAACTTAACCTAGAAGTTTGCTTACCTTAGAAGTTATCTTAGCCTTGAAGAAAGTTTTGTCTATAAATAGTAGCTCACATATCTTCATTTCAAAGATATTCTGGAGAGGAAAAAATATAGGAAATAGAGAGAAAGAAAAGAGAAGAAAATAGGAAAGAAAGAGTTACACGTAAAGCGAGCGAAGTGAATCAACGTTCTTGTTGTAAGCTATTATACACACAAGATTAGGAAGGAGTTTCATTAGTTAGCGTTAGCGTTCGATAGCATCATCATATTCTAGTTCATTACAAGGATGTAAGGTAAGTAGAAGCTTTCTTTGACGCATCATAAGAATCAATATTATGCATGTTTACGAATATGTATGTTGATGTGTTATTATGTGCCAATTATGTTAAGTGTTATTTCTTACGTGTAATATTGCAAATAAATGTTATATGATGTGAAATATTGAGGTATGATGATTATGATGCATTATATTGCATACATGTATAGAGAACATTTTCGAAAGAGAGGTTTGGTATTTGATTGGCGGTCGGGTAGGCACGGGACGCGGGAGGGACCGGCGGACCCACAGAGGGTGGTGAATACCTTGAGGTGTAAAAACCAAGATAGATAAAGCCACAATATATGATGGAGCTAGCGGCTAATATCATCGGCCGAAAGGTCGGTATGAGAACCCCCGCGATGCTTCTTTTTATGGCCATTTATGAACAGGTTCCGAAAACAGACGCCTATCATCATCAGTCAAATACCATACTTCGAGGGTGCCAAGAGGAAAAGATAATGTTTTTAAATGAACTATGCATTATTGACTGTCTTATGTGCTATGTAAAATATTGTTATAACTGCACTTCTTCTTACTGAGCCATTAGCTCATTAGATTCTTATGATGCAGGTGATGATTAGTGTATATACGTGAAAGTTGCCCAAGCATCCCGAGCGGTCAGACAGAGCTATGTTCATAGGCCGTGTTTCGAGCGTTTTGTAGCTCAAAAACTCTGATTTTATGTTTAAATAGCCGCTCTGTTATGGTTTTGTAAACAAGCGTGTGTTAATGTACGGAGTTTGATTTTGTAAAGAAAAATGGCTTGCTTTATTTTCAAAGGATATATTTTATTCTTTTAAGAAAACCATAACATTTTCAAAAGAAAAGGGTCATCGTTCCCGGGCCCGGTCCGAGGGCGTGACACATTGAATCTTTGTGCATACAGGACCATTCCCACCGACCCAAGGACAGAAAAAATTCATTATTGTTGCGGTCGAACACTTCACGAAATGGGTGGAGACAGAGGCCGTAGCACGCATTACGGAACGAGCCGTAATCGACTTTATATGGAAAAATATTATATGCAGGTTCGGTATTCCTAACGTATTAATATCTAGTAAGACAGAGGCAACGACTCATATCATCGAACGAGCTCTATTTGATTATATGGAAAAATATTATATGCAGGTTCAGTATTCCTAGGGTATTAATATCCGACAATGGGACTCAATTCAACGGCAAGGATATGATTAGCTGGTGCAAAGAATTAAAGATCAGTCAACATTTCACATCGGTAGGATACCCACAAGCAAACGGCCTCACAGAAGTAGTAAACCGAATTATACTGCAGCACCTGAAGACTCATGTCGATGGTGAACGAGGAAGATGGGCAGACGAGCTACCTGGAGTTCTGTGGGCCTATCGAACAACGCCTAGATCGTCCACAGGAGAAACACCGTATTGCCTCGTATACGGATCAAAAGCAGTGATACCCGCTGAAATAGAAGTCATGACAGATCAAGTAAGTTCGTACGACACCAACTCTAATACAAAGCAGCAACAACTCGAGCTAGAGACCATTGAAGAAGTACGAGATCGAGCGTACGCTCATATTTTGAGAAATAAGAATACGATGATACGAGCATACAACAAAGGGGTTGTTCTGCGAACTTTTCAAGTTGGAGACTTAGTATTGAAAAAGGTCGAAGTATCCAAGACTGTGAAAAAACTCGAACGCAATTGGGAAGGACCATTTAAAATTGTAAAAGTCACGAAGCAAATGACTTATAGATTACAAGATATAGAGGGAAAAGAACTACCCCGACCATGGAATGTCAATAATCTTCGACGCTTTTATGCATAAGATCGTAATGCAGATCGTTTTATAAACTTATAAGATATTGTGTATGAAGTCAATTGATCAGTATTTTCCTTAGCTTGGCCATGAATATGTCATACTCAATAAATAGATACGAGACAAATAATATTCGAGATAAATTTAAGCATCTGAAACTTCACATACGAACATAATCCCTTGCACATGAAAACTATTATCAAAATACTTAAAACGCAAGTTAAAACTCTGGATCGTTCAATACACATACAAAAGCATCAATTACAAATAACGATCATTAACTAGAAATAAAAGCTATTCAACTCTGAGCTGCATCATCAGCAGTCCCGGGGTCGACGATAGGCACTTCAGGATCGACATGTGGCACTTCAGGATCGACATGTGGAGTCTCCGCCTGCTCTTCGAGTATCTCATTCATTGTAAGCGGGGCTGGATAAACTCTTTCTTTGACCCCCTCTAGTTGCGGAGCGCCCTCGTTCGTGTCATCGCCTCTATCCACCGTCGATTCCAAGGCCTGCATGAATGGCCTACTGCCACGAGTAAGTATCGCTTCTTGCCGTTCCTGAAGCACCGTCTCCACGACAACGTCGAACTCAGGAAAATCATTGTACGGTAACACTTCATCCGGAGTAGCAGAGGGTCGTAGCAGATCCTCGTAAACATGCAAGTTGACGTACTGATCGATATCAAAGTCAAAATTTAGCAAGCCATCCCTTTTCAAATGATCTAAGGCCTTGCAGTAACCATCGAGATGGTCGTCCATTGCCTTAGCCATCATCAATTGATTAAAACGGGTCGAGTTCAAGAAATATTTGACCCCTCTACTCCGCGTAACTGCATTCAATGACATCTCCTGCTTCTGTCCATCCGAGAACCCTGTGTCGTAAGATTTTTTCTTTTCACCCGCAAGGCATTTTTGGGCAATGATAAGCTGTTTCTGATGCTCTAGGTTGTCTGCTTTAACCTTTTTTAATTCTCGAGCCATCTCGGCGAGCTTAGCCTCGTACTTACCCGAGATATCCACCACCTTCTTAGACTCAATTTCCAGCTTCTTCGTCAACTCGTCGTTCTCCTTTTTGTAATGAGAACTGGACAAGGACAGTTGGTGCATGCAGAGACCCACCTGATATCACGAGGCTAAAATGAATACACAGAAAATATATAAAATAAATAACACATACGATACGAGCATACCTGATTCAAATGCGAGGCACCCAGTTTTTCGACCACTGGATGTGCACGTTCCAACAACATCATCTTGTCACGAGGTAACAAAAAGTTGCTATACAACTCCATCGTAGTACTGCTGGTGGGGTCTGACATAACGCTACTATCCTCGTATACACGAGGATGTAGACTTAGTGGTGTGGCATCATTGCTGATAGGAGGACGTTCGTCTATCTTCAGCTCCGTAAAATCCTCAAAGGACAGAGCCTCCATCTTATTCAATAACTCTCTTAGTCTGCCCTCCTCGGCGGCATCAAAGGTTTCTACCCGCGCCACTTCTAATCTCAAACCCGGAGTAGTCGAGGTCGAAGCACCGGCATCATTACGAGGACGCTTTTGCACCCTCGCAGTTGGTTCGTTAGCAGCAGCACGGCGCGACGACTCAGTGTTAGAGCGAAGCGTTGAAGTACGAGGTGCCGTAGTACTTCTATCCCTCGTAGTAGGAGCAGGTGGAGGAGGAACTCTTGCTCCGGCAGCACCCCTACGCTCTTTAGCCATTTGAGCCATACGAGAAGCCATAGCTGCACAAAAACATGATTAACATGAACACACTAGACAAATAACACAAATGACAAAGACTCGTAAAGATAACTGATATTCTACCTAAATCAGAAATAGGCTCCACATCTGCGACACTAAGTGCACAGGCCCGAAGCATGGTGTCACACACCCGGACCGGGCCCGGGGACGATGACCATTTTTCTTTTGTAAAATGTTATGATTTTTTAAAATAAGAAAATATATCTTTTGAGATAAAAAAACAAACCATTTTCTTTTACAAAATCAAACCATGTGCATTAATAAAGGTTTGTTTACAAAACAATAATAGAGCGACTATTTAAACAAAATCAGAGTTCTGGAGCTACAAAACGCTCGAAACACGGCATATGAACATAGCTCTGTCTGACCGCTCGGGAGACTTGGACAACCTTCACATATATACATCAATCATCACCTGCATCATAAGAATCTAATGAGCTAATGGCTCAGTAAGAAGAAGCTCAGTTATAACAACATATCACGTAGCACATAAGACAGTCCATAATGCATAGTTCAGTTAAAAACATTATCTTTTCCTCTTGGGTACCCTCGAAGTATGGTATTCGACTGATGATGATAGGCGTCTGTTTTCGGAACCTGTTCATATTTGGCCAATAAAAGAAGCATCGCGGGGGTTCTCATACCGACCTTTCAGCGCCGCTAGCTCCATCATATACTGTGGTTTTATCTATCTTGGTTTTTACACCTCAAGGTATTCACCACCCTCTGTGGGTCCGTCGGTTCCTCCCGCGTCCCGTGCCTACCCGACTGCCAATCAAATACCAAACCTCGCTTTTGAAAACGTATTATTCCATATGTAGCATAATAATGCATCATAATCATATGTGTCTCAACATTTAATATCATAAGACACCCATTTCCAATAATAAATCATAAATTGTCAACACTTAACACAATCGGCACATAATACATTCATTTTCAATCAATCAATACACATATTCATAACAATGCATAATATTGATTCTTATGATGCGTCAAGAAAAGCTTCTACTTACCTTAAGTCGTTGGTATTGAAATCGATGACGGTGACGCTACCGCAACTATCTATAGTACTTCGTCTAATTCTAGTTATTCAATAACATGTAAACTGTATAGATAACAAACCTAAATATGATTTTCGACTAATATTCCAAATTAACCGATTAATTCAAAGAAACTATCGACAAAATACTTACTTATTCTGAGTATGTCGATTCACCTAGCTCGTTTTGCACGCCACTATTCGGTTCTTATTTTTCCGAGAATTTTTCTCTTCCTTTTTTTTTTCTTTCTTTTTCTTTCTTCTTTCTCTCTTTCTTCTCTATTTTGTTTGCTGTTTCTAATCTTTCCTATCCTTTGTTTTGTACTTAAAAAAATGCTTACATATATATATATATAGATGGAAAGTTACGTCGGTCAAGAAAACTTAATGCCCAAGTTTTGGGTGACCAATTAGTACTTGAAATTACATATATATATATATATATATATATATATATAGATTATCTTGAAAGTAAGGCGGCTAAGTGGACACTTGGAATAAGTTTAGGTGACTAATCATATATATATATATATATATATATTAAAAGATTTGGAAAGTAAGTCGGCAATATGGCTTGGAGGCTAAGCTTTGGTGACTCTATTTATATATATATTATTATTATATTCAATGAATTATTTGCAGCTGCTAGCTTATTACGTGTTATACATTTATGCGTAATATTTTCTATGTGTCATGTATTTAAACTAATCGAGACATACCGATAACACGTAAGTGATGCGTAGTGTGTAAAATTTATCTACCTAATAATTAACGGGAATGTTTAGTGTACCATATTAGATCAAAACTCTAAAGTTAAGCGAGCTCGTACGAGAGCAATGGCATGATGGGTGACCGTCCTGGGAAGCAGCTCAATTTTCCGTTCATTAATTAACTCGTGATAAGTGCTAGACGTCATGCATACTTAATCTAACTCATTAATTGTCTAAACGTCATGCCTGCTTAACTGTCAAATCTTCTTAACTAATAGAGAATGCTAATTAAATGCATTTTAAATGCACATATGATATAAATAACACATAAGCATTTTCGTAAAATCATGCGTTTATCATATAATTACCAAATAGTCATATTCATGCAGTCATGTCATTTATATATTGTGAATCAATAAATGTTAACTATATGACATGCATAGTATTGGCCGAGTGTGAGATCATTGGGCACTACAATCATATCCTCCTTACAAAAATTTTGTCCTCAAAATTTGACATACCGAAATAGTTCTGGATATTTGCTCTGCATTTCTTCTTCCCTTTCCCAGGTAGCTTCTTCTACTGCATGATTTCTCCACAAAACCTTCACCAAGTTAATACTTTTGTTTCTCAATTGTTTTACCTTCTGATCAAGAATTTGCACTGGTTTCTCCTCGTAAGCTAAATCTGAAGATAAATCCAATGGCTCGTAACTTAGCACATGAGAAGGATTTGAAACGTATTTTTTTAGCATTGAAACATGAAAAACATTGTGAACACCAGTTAATGAAGGAGGTAAGGATAATCTGTATGCTCTATCCCCAACTCTTTCAAGAATTTCAAACGGACCAACATACCTCGGACTCAGTTTTCCCTTCTTCCCGAATCTCATAATTCCCTTCATTGGAGCCACTTTTAAGAACACAAGATCTCCAACAGTAAATTCTAAATCTCTTCTCCGTATGTCTGCATAACTTTTCTGCCTACTCTGTGCTGTTTTCATTCTTTCTCGTATCTTCTCCACAATCGTTGTTGTTTGCTGTACCAATTCTGGACCAAGTAATCTTCTTTCTCCAACTTCATCCCAATGAACCGGAGATCTGCATTTTCTTCCATATAGCGCTTCATAAGGTGCCATTCCAATTGTAGACTGATAGCTATTGTTATAAGTAAACTCCACTGATGGCAATTTCACATCCCAACTTCCTTGGAAATCCAATGTGCATGCTCTCAGCATATCCTCGAGGATCTGAATAACCCTCTTTGATTGCCCATCGCTCTGTGGATGAAATGCCGTACTGAATGCAAGCTTCGTTCCCATGGCATTGTGCAAACTCTTCCAAAACGTAGACGTGAATTTAGGATCTCGATCAGATACTATAGAAACTGGCACTCCGTGTAGCCTGACTATCTCATTAATGTACAGCTGAGCATACTGATCCATATTATACGTCGACTTCACTGCAAGAAAGTGGGCTGATTTCGTTAATCTATCGACAATCACCCATACAGAGTTATAACCCTTCTGAGTTCTCAGCAATCCCAACACGAAATCCATTGTAATATGTTCCCATTTCCATTCTGGTATCGGTGGAGGCTTTAATAAACCCGCCGGTCTTTGGTGTTCAACTTTAACCTGTTGACAAGTTAAACATCCTGCTACAAATGTTGCTATATTTTTTTTCATACCGGTCCACCAATAATATTGTTGCAGATCTTTATACATCTTCGTACTTCCGGGATGTACTGAATAAGGACTAGCATGAGCTTCTTTCAAAATGTCTTCTTTGATCACTTGATCAGATGGTACGCATAATCTCCCTTTATATTTCATAACTCCATCATCAGAAATTGTGAATTCGGTCTTCTTCCCTTCATCCATCTTTTTCTTTATCTCAGTCAAATACACATCATTTTTCTGCGCTTCGATGATTTTGTCACGAAGTACAGGCTTCAACGTCAGGGCTGACAAATAATATACCTCCCCTTTGGGTACAAGTTCAAGTTTCAATTTCTGCAAATCTTGTAATAGTTGCCTCTGTATAATGAGGGAAGACATCGACTTTCTACTCAATGCATCAGCTACTACATTGGCTTTACCGGGATGATAGTTAATTATGCAGTCATAATCTTTAACAAGTTTTAACCATCTCCGTTGTCTCATATTCAGCTCCTTTTGGGTGAAGAAATACTTCAAGCTTTTATGATCGGTGTAAATCTCACACTTTTCGCCATTCAAGTAATGTCTCCAAATCTTCAGGGCAAAAACAACAGCGGCAAGTTCCAAATCATGAGTTGGATAATTCTTTTCATACTCTTTCAATTGCCTTGAAGCATAAGCAATTACCTTCCCATTCTGCATTAATACAGCACCCAAGCCATTTTTAGAAGCATCACTGTATACTACGAATCCGCCAATTCCAGTTGGAACAGAGAGAATAGGAGCTGTAGTCAATCGATGTTTCAACTCTTGGAAACTCTTTTCACAAGCCTCGGTCCAAACAAACTTCACGTTCTTTCTCGTCAACGTCGTTAGTGGAACTGCCAATTTTGAGAATCCCTGAACAAATCTTATGTAATATCCCGCCAATCCTAAGAAACTCCAAACTTCTGACGCATTTGTTGGTGTTTGCCAGCTATTCACAGCTTCTATTTTACTCGGATCAACTGATATCCCATTCGTAGATACCACATGCCCCAAAAATACCACTTCCTCAAGCCAGAATTCACATTTCTTGAATTTAGCGTATAGTTGTTTCTCCTTCAGAACTTGCAACACAAGTCTCAAATGTTCCTTGTGTTCCCACTTATCATGTGAGTAGATCAGGATGTCATCGATAAACACGATTACGAACTTATCAAGAAAAGCCTTGAATACCTGATTCATCAAATCCATAAACGCTACAGGAGCATTCGTTAAACCAAACGGCATTACTAGAAACTCGTAATGGCCATACCTTGTTCGGAATGCAGTCTTCTGTATATCTTCCTCTTTAACCTTTAACTGATGGTAACCCGAACGCAAATCAATCTTCGAGAATACTGATGCACCTTGCAATTGATCAAACAAGTCATCTATTCTGGGAAGAGGATACTTATTCTTGATTGTTAATTTATTCAACTCTCTATAATCAATGCATAACCGCATTGTTCCGTCTTTCTTCTTAACAAACAATATTGGAGCTCCCCAAGGAGAATAACTTGGGCGAATGAATCCTTTATCAAGCAAATCTTGTAGTTGCACTTTCAACTCTTTCAACTCAGTTGGGGCTATTCTATACGGTGCTTTAGAAATAGGAGCAGTTCCTGGCACAACATCAATCACAAACTCAATTTCTCGATCTGGTGGTAGTCCTGGTAAATCATCTGGAAACACTTCTAGAAATTCTCTGACCACTTCCACATCTTCAGGCTTCAAATTGGTTTCAATTGAAGCATCTACCACACTTGCCAAATATCCAGCACAACCTTTATTCAACATCTTTTGAGCTTTCAATGCAGATATGATTGGTAAAGAGAATGAGCCAGAAGTACCACTAAACATAAATTGCTCCTTTTTGGGTGGTTGAAAGATCACAACCTTCTTATTACAATCGATGGTGGCATGATATTTGGTAAGCCAGTCCATACCCAGTATAACCTCAAAATTAGAAATCGGTAAAACAACCAAATCAGCATATAGTACTCTGCTACCAATCTGAATAGAACAAGCCCTCAGTACATGACTAGAGTCCATTTCTTCCCCCGATGGAATGGTCACACTGTAACTTATTTTCAGCAAGTCCGGTGTAATGCCCAATTTTCTCACAAATGCATTTGATACGAATGAATGCGTAGAACCTGAATCTATCAATGCAAATGCAGGCAAACCCAAAATCAAAATAGTACCTGAAACAACTGAGGGGTCTGCATCGGCTTGTTCGTTCATCATTGAATAAACTCTCCCCTGCACTTTGTTCTGAAGGGTTGGGCAATCCTTTGCAAAATGTCCAGGCTTCTTACATTTGAAGCAGTTGTTCGAACCCATTCGACATTCCCCAAAATGATTCCCGCCACATATATTACATCTCGGCCTTTCGACTTCATTGGAGGCTTGTCCAACTCTTGGACGTTTGTCATTATTTCTTTGGACTGGTTTCTGCTCTGGCTTCTTCCATGGTGTTGGGTTTCTCGGGGTGAACATTTGCCTCTTCTGTTGATAGGATTTCTGAATTTCTTTTTCATCCAGGTCAGCCATCAAAGCTTTATCCACAATTTCTCTGAATTCAGTAGTTGAAGACATCCTAACATCCCGTCTAATCTCAGGATTTAGTCCCCTCAAAAAGTGATCGATCTTTTCAGTGTTATCCCTCGCGATATAAGGCACATATCTGCAACCCTCTTCGAATTTCCTCACATAATCACATACAGTCATGTCTCCCTGTTTCAGCTCCAGGAATTCTTTAACCTTGAGGGATCTGGCATCTCGAGTGAAGTATTTGTCATAAAAGATTACCTTAAACCTTTCCCATGTCAGTGTCTCCATATCGACGGCAAGTTTAGCTCCTTCCCACCAGATTCTTGCCTCTTTCTTCAGTAATAATATTGCACAAAGTACCTTATCAGCATCGTCGATACGCATATAGTCAAAGATGACGTCTAACGATTTAACCCATTCCTCGGAAACTACCGGGTCCGAACCACCATAGAAGTTAGATGCTTCCATCTTTCTGAACTTTTCGTATACAGCTTGTGGATTTTCAGGACGAGCAGGAGGTGCATGCACTTGGATATTCTGTTCTTGAGCTCTCTGTTGCATATCTAATAACTGTTGGATCTGTTCACCATGCATTCTGGTTTGTTGCTGTATCTGATTTGTCAGATTATCCACCACATTATTAACACCCTCTTCTGCACCCATCGCTTTACGTTTCGGCGGCATGACTTCCTATATAATGCCCAATTTATCCCTTTCACCAACCAATAATGAATGCACAATAATGACAATAATATGCATTAATCAAACATAAAGAAAATAAGCTTACAGAGTTGACCAAGTTTCCCCAGCCAGAATATGTTCATATGCCTTCTTCTGTCTTCAGGAAAGACTAAACCTCCGCTCTGATACCATAAAATTGTCACACCCCCGGACCGAGCCTGGGGACGATGACCATTTTTCTTTTGTAAAATGTTATGGTTTTCTAAAATAAGAAAATATATCTTTTGAGATAAAAAAAAAAACCATTTTCTTTTACAAAATCAAACCATGTGCATTAATAAAGGTTTGTTTACAAAACCATAATAGAGCGGCTATTTAAACAAAATCAGAGTTCTGGAGCTACAAAACGCTCGAAACACAGCATATGAACATAGCTCTGTCTGACCGCTCGGGAGACTTGGACAACCTTCACATATATACATCAATCATCACCTGCATCATAAGAATCTAATGAGCTAATGGCTCAGTAAGAAGAAGCTCAGTTATAACAACATATCACGTAGCACATAAGACAGTCCATAATGCATAGTTCAGTTAAAAACATTATCTTTTCCTCTTGGGTACCCTCGAAGTATGGTATTCGACTGATGATGATAGGCATCTGTTTTCGGAACCTGTTCATATTTGGCCAATAAAAGAAGCATCGCGGAGGTTCTCATACCGACCTTTCGGCCGATGATATTAGCCGCTAGCTCCATCATATATTGTGGTTTTATCTATCTTGGTTTTTACACCTCAAGGTATTCACCACCCTCTGTGGGTCCGCCGGTCCCTCCCGCGTCCCGTACCTACCCGACCGCCAATCAAATACCAAACCTCGCTTTTGAAAACGTATTCTTCCATATGTAGCATAATAATGCATCATAATCATATGTGTCTCAACATTTAATATCATAAGACACCCATTTCCAATAATAAATCATAAATTGTCAACACTTAACACAATCGGCATATAATACATTCATTTTCAATCAATCAATACACATATTCATAACAATGCATAATATTGATTCTTATGATGCGTCAAGAAAAGCTTCTACTTACCTTAAGTCGTTAGTATTGAAATCGATGACAGTGACGCTACCGCAACTATCTATAGTACTTCGTCTAATTCTAGTTATTCAATAACCTGTAAACTGTATAGATAACAAACCTAAATATGATTTTCGACTAATATTCCAAATTAACCGATTAATTCAAAGAAACTATCGACAAAATACTTACTTATTCTGAGTATGTCGATTCACCTAGCTCGTTTTGCACACCACTATTCGGTTCTTATTTTTCCGGGAATTTTTCTCTTCCTTTTTTTTTCTTTCTTTTTCTTTCTTCTTTCTCTCTTTCTTCTCTATTTTGTTTGCTGTTTCTAATCTTTCCTATCCTTTGTTTTATACTTAAAAAAATGCTTACATATATATATATATAGATGGAAAGTTACGTCGGTCAAGAAAACTTAATGCCCAAGTTTTGGGTGACCAATTAGTACTTGAAATTACATATATATATATATATATATAGATTATCTTGAAATTAAGGCGGCTAAGTGGACACTTGGAATAAGTTTAGGTGACTAATCATACATATATATATATATATATTAAAAGATTTGGAAAGTAAGTCGGCAATATGGCTTGGAGGCTAAGCTTTGGTGACTCTATTTTTATATATATATTATTATTATATTCAATGAATTATTTGCAGCTGCTAGCTTATTACGTGTTATACATTTATGCGTAATATTTTCTATGTGTCATGTTTTTAAACTAATCGAGACATACCGATAACACGTAAGTGATGCGTAGTGTGTAAAATATATCTACCTAATAATTAACGAGAATGTTTAGTGTACCATATTCGATCAAAACTCTAAAGTTAAGCGAGCTCGTACGAGAGCAATGGCATGATGGGTGACCGTCCTGGGAAGCAGCTCAATTTTCCGTTCATTAATTAACTCGTGATAAGTGCTAGACGTCATGCCTACTTAATCTAACTCATTAATTGTCTAAACGTCATGCCTGCTTAACTGTCAAATCTTCTTAACTAATAGAGAATGCTAATTAAATGCATTTTAAATGCACATATGATATGAATAACACATAAGCATTTTCGTAAAATCATGCGTTTATCATATAATTACCAAATAGTCATATTCATGCAGTCATGTCATTCATATGTTGTGAATCAATAAATGTTAACTATATGACATGCATAGTATTGGCCGAGTGTGAGATCATTGGGCACTACACATGGACTCGGATATCAGATCAGAACTGTAATACCATTCTAGTATTCGCTTTATTTCTTCTTCTGAAATAGTAGGAGGCCCCACTCGTAATCTAGTGGGAACGATTATATTCCATTTACGAAGCACTCCCCAAGGTGCTTCGTTGGGCATAGCAAGATAGAAGTATTTATCTTTTCACGCCCCATACGAGTCCTTTGGATTAGCCTGGACTCGAAAACCCTTTTGGGGAGTAAGATAGTAGAAACCTAACTCGGAGGGAGAATTACATCGATTCAAATGGAGAAATTTATTAAAATTTTGAATATTAGGTTCGGCGTTGTGAACCTGCATTAGAACTATGAAATATACGAGATGTCGATATGAATTTGGCAGCAACTGAGACGGACAGAGACGAAGATGATTTAGAATGTTCACAATAGCAGGATGTAAAGGAAGGCGCAGGCCTGCCATGAAATGGGCTAAGTGGAAAGTGCGATAATTGCGAGGAGGAGTATGAATACAATCAGAAGAACCAGGAATTAGGGTCTGAAAGTCATCCGGGATATGATATTTGATTCGAGCCTGCTGAATACGACCTATGCTAACTGTGGAATGTATATCGAACCACTTAATCCTACTCTGATCTTCTACAGACTCGGAAAACAAATCCCTATTCACCTCATCATCGCCTTCTAAATCTAAAGTTTCTGGTAGATCTAATGAAGCTGTAACACTAGTTGATTCGTCACTCGAACTGCTCGAATTCGAGGAACCGGAACTCGAACCTGAACCACTACCTACGACATCTATTAACTCCTCACGATCCATGATAAATACGAAGTAAGAAAGAAAAAGAGAATGTACCGATGGTTTGATCGAAAGAAATGGAAATACGAAGCTTCGAGAAATTTGTTGCTCTGGAAACGAGGCTAGCAATGCGAATAAAAATACTTGACAAATGGTGTGAATAGCTCCAAAAGTGGGCCTATTTATATTAAAAAGAACCGCCAAAAGGTGTGGATGAGATCATCTGGACTGTTAGAGATCCAACGGCTAAGATCATCAGGCGATTCGTATGGTACGACACGTGTCGGTAATCTAATGGAACGTCAATCGAAGAGTCTGACACCCCGCTCCAGTGGAAATCATTACCTTTTCGAGCTCCGATAAATCAATAATTAATGGATTAATAACATGTTATTAACCCATGAATTGGGGGACTTAATGATATAGTATAACCTCGAATAAATATTATACGAGCTTGAACCCACAAACCCTGAAGCCTCGTATGAGAACCCTACGACCTTGATACAAATATTATAGCATATTTATCTAAAGGTCCCTAATTTAATTATGCCTATTTGCATTACACTACCTAACCCGCGTGTTTATATCGGGTCAGACCCGGTGTCGCCCTAACCCGCACAATCCGGTACGTCCATTCTAGGGACACGTGTAAGACATCCTGTGTATCCCGCGATCGTCCGTACATTGGGCACTGTGCCTATAAATAGCCCCATTTAATATTAGAAAAAGGACTTTTGACTAACTGAATAGTACCTCGAGAGTACATAGTACGATCTGACAGTACGTTCCCACCATTCTGTAAACCGAGTTAAGAACCTCGTATATGACCTTAATCACAACTTTGAACTACGTTTAGACTTGATCCTAATAGAAAGGTACGTAGGTAGCTCAGTATGTCTGAGTGCAGTCTATATCCATTCTACGACTCTACTTGGTCTTATTCGAGCCTCGGCTTGATTTGGCCCGTAAGCAATTTACGAGTTATATCACACACATTCACTAATCAAATCATTTATTATAATCATTATTTCTCTTTCATATTTGATAATTTTTAATTTATATTTTATTATTTTTCATTTACATAATTTTATATGAACAACTAATACATTCATTTCTACATATCATCCATCAACATATCATTGTTGATTTGACACATTTTACTACTTTCAACCTATTTTTAAAATATAAATAAAACCTACTATTCTCATATAAATTTCAGTGATATGCAATTTAAAAAAAATTAAACTTTTAATTAAAAAACGTACATAAACAATGGTTATCTCTTTAATGTATTGGACCAAATATAAAATTTTATTTTAATATAATTTTTATTGATATTTGTATTCTTTATATAAATTTGTCTCCTTATCTTATCTTAGTTTTTCCTTTTATTTTTAAGTTGTTTACCAATTTGCTTAAATGAAAATCACGATAAATTTTGCAGAACAATTTTACTCGGTACTGTATTTTGGCTCATATTTGGTACAGCTTCGCAAATGTATTCCCCTAACTGCTGGGTTAAGTCTATTAAATTACTCAAATGAACATAAATCAGAATTTGCAATTTAATCAAAGTTTTATGAAATCATGAATTCAAATATTAAAAGTAAGGGAAAATTACATATGTCTCCCCTCCACAATGTCGAATATACAAAAAAATACCAAAATTTTTCATAATTACATACACCTCCCCTGACGAGCATTGCCCGTATTTTTTCCTACCCGAAAGAGCGAAAAGTCCAATTTGCCCCTACAATTTCTGAGTAAAAAAAATAAAAAAACAAAACAAATTGTAAAAACTAAAAAGACCGAACTACCCTTACCTCTTGTACATCAACATCGTCTACCATTTTCGTGCCCAAACACTATCTCCCCTGTGTAAGAACGAGTGGTTCCTCTCTTCTGAAATTTTACAGTGATCGTCCACCATTCTTCTCTCCTGCAATTTTTTGTCACTCGTAGACGTCTGTACTTCACTCACAAAAGCAGAATTTCGCCTTCAAGTAAAGTTTTGAAACCCTAGCAGCTGTTGGTTTTTTTCCGAAATAAGATGGTTTTTTTGAAAGCCTAGCAGTTGGATTTTTTAAAAATCAAATGGTTTTTTTGCCCACATTATACGGTTTTTTTTTTGCTGTAGGGTTATTTTACTAAAATTTTGAAACCCTAGTTTAAGATTTAGGAATAGACAGTGCTTTTCATAGCATCAGTTGGTTTTTTTCGAAATCAAATGGTTTTCTTGCCCACATTATACGGTTTTTTTTTGCTGTAAGGTTATTTTACCAAAATTTTGAAACCCTAGTTTAAGATTTAGGAAAAGACAGTGCTTTTCATGTATTTTACTAACTTAGCCGTTTTATATGTATTTGTATGGGTATGGCATTACGTGGGAAGTATAATCTTGTACTTCACATACTAGGTGAGCAAGAAGTTATAATAGATGTGAATTCAAAGTTTTATACACATAGAAACTTGTTGGAAGATGTGAACAAGTCTACATTACTGCCTAGTTCAGTTTTCTTTAACTATGGATTTATCATACGAGGTCGAAGGTATGTATCAAAGGTTTCTTATAACAAGTAGTGAAGACATAAGGGATATGTTTGTCAAGAATATAAGTACGAAAGAAGTGCATATTTGGATTGAGTTGAAATTGGTTCAACCAATAGCAACTGATAGAAGCCAGGGATCATTTGTCATAAATGTGGATGGCAGTGATGATGGCAGTGATGATGAAGGTGCTGAGAATAAAGCAGTTGACGAAGATGATGTTCATGATGAATGGCTTGGGCAGCTATAGATTTAGAGGGTGATGGTGAGGATGGAAATAAGATGGTTGGTGAGGGAGCTGCTGCTGGTGAGGGGACTGTTGCTGGTGAGGGGGCTGATGATGGGGCTGCTGCTAGTGAGGGGCTGATGAGGGGGCTGATGCTGGTGAGGGAGCTGATGAGGTTGCTTGTGAGGGGGTTGTTGCTGGTGAGGGGCTGATGCTGGTGAGGATGGCAATAGGATGGTTGGTGAGGGGGCTGATGAGGCTGTTGGTGAGGGGGTTGTTGCTGGTGAGGGGGCTGGTGAGAGTGCTGGTGAGGCTGATGATGAGGGGGCTGATTTTGAAGGGACTACTGATTATGAGGGGCTACTGATGATGATGAATCAGATTATAGTGTATATGATGAATCTGATGATGTTGAGAAAAATGTTGAGGAAAATGTTGAGGCTGAAAACTTTCCAACAGAAAATGAGGATGGCAATGTTGAAAGGATGGTTGACAGTGATCATATGATGAGTGAATATAGCTCGGATGATTATCGTGGTCTTGAAGATGTGAATACTTCTGATGAGGAAAGTTTAGTAGACCCCGCGGAGCCTGTGATCAACCGACATGATGTAGAGGTCATGAGAAAATGGATTTGAAGGTTGGTGATATTTTTGAAAGTGTCAAAACATTCAGAGAGGCTTTGAGAGAGTATTCAATTCAGGAGGGATTCGAATTCAAAAGGTTGAAAAATGAGAAATCAAGAGTGACTGTAAGGTGTGCTGCTGAAGGTTGTCCATGGAGAATACATACATCACCATTGGCAGATAAGGTTACATACATGATTAAATCACTTAATAGAAGTCACATTTGTGTAAGGGTCAATGGAAAGAAGCAGGTTAGTAGCAATTGGATTGCAAGCAAATTGGTAGAAGTTTTAAGGGCAAATCCTAACATGAAGCCAAAAGACATCAGGCATCATTTACAAAAGTATGGCCCGGAGAATATACCTTATATGAAGATTTATAGGGCCAAGATTCTAGCATTGGGGATGGTAGAAGAATGCTATGCAGAGGCATATGGCCTACTACCCAAATATGCCGAAATGGTCAAAAAAAGCAATCCTGGCAGTGTTGTCAAAATTCAGTCATCTCTGAAAAGTGGAGATGAAGAAGGGTGATCTTCATCTACAGTTGCTGTACCAAGATTTGTAAGGATCTTCATTGGCCTGCATGCTCTGAAACAAGGCTTTTTGGAAGGTTGTTGTCCATTTTTGACCTTTGATGGGTGCCATCTCAAGGGTCCTTATGAAGGTGTTCTGTTGGCTGTCATCTCTTTGGATGCCAATATTGGATTATTCCCATTTGCTTGGAAAATTGTTGAATCAGAATGTAAAGATAGTTGGTGTTTCTTTTTCCAATGAATTGATGAAATATTGGGAGGGTTTAATCAAGATAGGCCGTGGACTTTTATGTGTGACAGACAGAAGGTATATCTAACTTACATCCACCTCCCCTCTATTATTTGGAAATGACATAAATCCCATCTCTTTGTTGTTTTGTAATGTTGTAACTTACATCCACCTCCCCTCTTATTGTTGTAGGGACTACTGGAGGCTATTAGTGACATGGTACCCCATGCTGTGAATAGGATGTGTGCTAGGCACATTTTGGCCAACTTTAGGCTGAAGTTTCTTGGGAGGCAGCTGAGGAAAATATTTTGGATGGCAGGAAGGTCATACAATAACTATGGTTACAATTTTGCTATGAACAAAGTGAAAGAAATGAATTCTGCTGCTTATGAATGGCTCATACAGAGTGAGCCCCACATGTGGTCTAGGTCTAAATATCCCACTGACCTAAAAAATGACCATGTCACAAACAATATTGCTGAGTCATTCAATGCCTGGATAGGTGAGTTTAGGGACAAGAATGTATTGCTGCTGTTGGAAGGCATCAGAAAAAAAGTTATGACAAGGATGCATACCCGAAGACAGAAATGGTTGAATTGGACGAATGAAATTATGCCAAAAGTTCTAAAAAAAAGTCAATGATCGATGTGCTTGGGCAAGCATTGCAAACTGAGCATTGCAAACTCAGCAAAGTATCAAGTGGAGGACAAATCTATGTCTTACATTGTCAATCTTGAACAAAAGACATGTGAGTGCAGGATTTTTGATGTATCTGAGATACAATACAAGCATGCATGTTCTGCCATTGCACATAATGGAAAAAGAGTTGAAAGGTACACAGAAAAGAGCTACTCAAAGGAAAAGTTCATACTGACTTATGCTGAGATGATCCATCCAGTACCAGACCACAGATTATGGCCACCACTTGAGGATGTTGTGCCACAAACACTGATGCCTCCTCAACTGAGAAGGCTACCTGGAAGGCCTAGAAAAAACAGGATAAAGAAAGCTTGGGAACCTGCAAATGCTGGTGGAGCAGGTGGAGAGGATGGTCCTGCAAATCCCAGATAATACAAAGTTTGCAGACTTAAGTGTAAAGTACGTGGAAAATTTGGCCCATAACAAAAGAACATGTCAGAGAGCACAAGGTGGAACACAATCAAGGCAGGAAAAAAAGAGAAAGACTGGTGGTGATGATAATACTCAGGTACACTGATCATCAGCTTTTTTCAATTATTATACATGTAATATTAGTTGCTAAATTCCTTATAAATTTGCTAAGCTCAGATGAAGATGAATGACATCACACTTGGAGAGCTCCTAGTTAGGATGAGGTCAGATAGAAGAGCAAACACTATTGCACATGATCAGGAGGCTGGACATTCAGGTGTAAATGATGGTCCAGGGGGGAATGATCATCAAGAGCTGCATGTTTCAATTATACAATAGCCAGATGATCAAGAGGTAGGTACTTCAGGGGTTGGGGATATGGAATTTGATACTACACTTGATCCCACATTGGATAATTTGTTTGACTTTTAGATGTCTAATTTAATGGAATTTGTGGGGTATTAAGGTGGTTTGTATTTAAGGTGGTTTTTGTTGCTATTTTGTGGATGAAATTGTGAATACTTTGTTGTTGTTGAAACTTTGTTGGTGTTGAAACTTTGTAGTGGGCTTTTGGTAAACTTTGTTGTTGTTGAAACTAACATATTTGGTAAATTGTTTTGTGGAACTTTGTGTATACTTTTGTTGTTTGGTATGTTTTGTAATCTAGGAACTAGGAACATGTATACTTTGGTGTATTTTGTTGTTGTTTTGGATACTTTGTTGTTGTTGTTTGGTGTGTTTTGTATACTATGTTGTTGTTTGGTATGTTTTGTAATCTATTTATGTGTATCCTAGGAACATGAACATGTTTAGTGTATACTTTTGTTGTTTGGTGTGTTTTGTAAATGGATAAGCTAGTAAACTTGACAAAATATGTAGTGTTCTACCATTATATTGGCTCTTTCTAGTGTTTTACATCTTGAACAATAGTAGTACTTGGCAAAATAAGTAGATGGCTAATATGCATAAATTTAGACAAATCAATAAATAGATTAACCTAATATATGAATTATTTTCATTTATTCTATGTAATTTGGGAGCTTCTTCATTGATCATTTGAGGGTTGAAGCTGCCCTCGACTTCATGTTCCACAGATTGGTTATATGGCTCGCACCAATGAGAGAACCCATGAACTGCACACATGTAATACAACCTCCCGGTATTATCTGAAGACTCCGAAACATGAATTATAGTTTTTCTCCCACATTGCCACTTATTACATATCTCTTTCCTATACTTGAAACCCAAAATACTAGATGATTGACTTGATGAAGATATTTTTTCAATTGAAATTCATAGTAAATCTTCACAATTTGGTACATATATATATATGCATAATTCCAACTGTCAGTTCAACAGTCATATTTTAAATTTTGTAAACTATTACATTTGGACACCCTCAAATGATCAAATAATAACAAAGACAACCCCTATAACGGTCATATTATGGTCAAGAAAAAAATATTACATTTACACCCTCTGAGGGTATTTTCGTCAGACAAAAATACGACATCATTGGAAAGAGGGTGACGTCAGCAATCGATGATATCATCAGGGGTAAAATAGAAAAAGTACAAAAGTTTTTTTGTTGACATCAGCAAAAAGCTGACCGAAAAAAAGGACAGGGGATGCCCGAGTTATGAAAAATATTTGAAAGGGAAGTTGTATGTAATTATGAAAATTTTTGGTGTTTTTTTGTATATTCGATATTGTAGAGGGGATGTATATATAATTTTTCCTAAAAGTAACGATCACACCCTCTTTCTTTTAAAAAAAAATCACATTCGGGTCTTTGGTTAAACAAAAGTTGATTAAGGTAAAGGGTAAAATTAGAAATTTAAAAAATAATATGACATTAACAAATTAGATTAGTATTCTAATTAATGGGACTACAGTTACAAAAGGAAGATATAAATTATATTGGGCTGAAAAGTTTTAATGGGCTATGTTTATTTTAGGGGTGTAAACGAGTCGAGCTCGAGCCGAGCCTAGTAAAATTTTCATGTTCAAGCTCAGCTCATTTATATTTTTTCGAACTCGAGCTCGAGCTTGAACGAGACGAGCCTAAATTTTAGTGTTCAAGCTCAGGCTCGTTAAAAACGAGTCGAGGTTGAGTCGAGCTTGAACAAAAAATTAATTTAATTAATTTTTAATTTTTTTAGATATATATTATATAATATATATCACAAAATATAATTTGATTGAACAAATTTGTACAAACACATATCATAGCATACATAAATAGAAATATTATAATTTATTATTATATATTTTGCATGACATACAAATATTAAAATATTACTTATGTATTATCAAAATATATTTTAAATAAAAATGTAAGTATTAATTTTAAAATTTTGAATATTTACCTATAAAAATTAAAAATAATATTAATAAATTGTTCACGAGCCGGTTCTATGTATACTAAACTATTCCAATTCCATATACATAATTTTATTAATTTCTTTTTTCATTTTCTTTGAGTGTCTTCTTTGTTATATCTCCTTTTCCTTCAGATAAATCAAAAACTCCAAAGTCTATCTTCCCACGGGTCAAAGCAAAAAAGACACTTCGAATATTTTTCTATCGAGTCTTATCTCTTAGAAAGAGAGAGAATTTCCTATTTTTTCGTTAAATTCCATAAAAAAATAGAAGACTGGAAACTCTTTCGCGCATCCATTTTCCATTACACTGTCGGAACAAAAAGGATGCGGCGATATAGAAATATTTGGTACATGAAGCCGTGATCTGATAACTATACATCTAAATAGACTTAGATAGATAGAAGATAGATAGAAATTCATCTTGATCTGAAATCAAAGAAAGATAGTGGAAATGGCTCTTATCTTGTGACTTAAAAGAAGGGTTTCTCTGTATAGGAAGGGAATAACAATTTATTCCCATGAACAATGACAAGAAGGCTCAAGCTCGGCTCATGAGAAAGCTCGAGCTCGAAATGCTCGGCTCAAGCTCATCATATCTCGAGCTCGAGTCGAGCCCCAATCGAGCCGGCTCATGAAGCTCATGAGTCAGCTCGACTCACCTTACACCCCTAGTTTATTTTGGAAAATGCTATATATGGTATATACAAACGCTAAAAAATGAAGTATTTGTGAATTATGTAGAATAAGATGGAAAATTTATAATATATATTGGGTTCAACAGACTCGATATATTATACATCATATATTTGAAAAAATGAAGTAACGAATAACACTCACCCCATTTCAAATGTGTAGTGTTTAACATATTAGACCAATATGGTATAAAATAGTCGGAATAGAACGAACAAACAACGTGTAACCACAAGAGGGAAGGAGACATATACCAACTTTATTCTTGGGGATAGAATATATGTTGGACCCAACACTAATTATGTTTCTAACAATAATTTATTTTATTCTTTGCCCATTGATTTAATCTATTTGCTAGCTATAATTCGCTTTATTGAGGGAATCTTTAGTCATTATAATCATTTTTAGTTATTAATCTTTTAGTTTTCAGAAGAATAATATACTAAGAAAATATTGAGGATAAAAAATGCCGAACACTTTGAAGATTCTCTGAAATTGAGTAGTTCAATATAGTCCGAAGAATATAAAACTCTCATAAATAATGGGTCTGATTGCAATTATCTAATCTAATCATGATCATCTAAGATTGTAATGGATAGTTAGTTTATGTTTAGGTTTTTGAATTTTATTTTTCAAATTTTGGATTATAAAATTTTAAATTCATGTTTGTTTGTGTTCATGAATTAGATTTTTTAATTTTTTTTAAAAGCATATATTTTAGAGATTTGTACCAGAATGATGTGCTTTATGTAATGGTTGTTTATATTTTTAAATTTTAATTTTAATTTATAAAATATTATTAAATGAATAATGATAGAGTGATATATATTAAATGGAAGTTTGTTATTTGTATAATGATTACGTGAATAAAAAAAATATAAATTAAAATTTAGAATTAAAAAAATTATGATGGGAGTAAATTGAAAATTGAAAAAACAAAGTTGAAAAAACTGAATTTAAATGAAAATTGGTTGGAGTGTGATTTTTCCATCATATGGACCAAAAATTAATAGATTGACCAATTGAAACAAATTATTGATTTATACAACTCGATCTACATAATTGAAAGAGAATATGTTAAAATGATTTTAAATATCAAATTGATATTAAAACAGTATTACGCCAAATATTTATCTTCCATAATTGATGACTCAAATTATGCAGTTAAATACTTTATATTTTTTTATATATATTGTATAATAAGCATATCGACAAAATATTTCTTGCATTAACTCAACCTATTAAAAAAAAGTCCACATCCCTTGATAAATAAAATAAACAATGGAACTAAATATTTGCAAAGCTTAAAGAGTATAGATCTTGAAAGAAAAGCATCATAATTGAGAGGGAATTTCATTTATTATAAGTAATTGCTAGCGTGTACCCCGTGCTATATACCGTGCCATGTACAAAAATAACCAATAATCCCTTCTTCCTATAGCTAAGAAAGTAGGTAAAGTTTGATATATATTTTCAATATTATAATAGTATTAATTGTATAATTGATCAAATAACTACATAGAAAATAATGATTTTGTTAACAATTAAATCTTTTAAAATTTGTATATAGAGTTAAAAGATAGATTTTAATTTGGGCGCTTTCCAAAATTATTTAAGTGATAAGAATGATAACTTTGTATAGTATTATTGTCAAAACTTATATTTATTAAGATAATTAAATATTTTATTATTTTCACAAACTTAACCTTTTTGACTTAACACAAAACTTGATAACTTAAGTGGTCTTTGCTAATATCACCCTGCAATAAAATTATATATTCAAAATTATTATAGCATTCAAATTAAAAAATTATTTAATAATTTACTTCAATCCTCGTGAGTGAGGACTTGCTTTATAATGAGGGGATCATATTGCCAGACTTTGTGCCCATTTTCACAAATTAAGAAACGGTTTAGAATAATTAGAAGGGACCTCTTATTAATTTATTTTACCAAAATGAGAATAATTGAGCAAATGCCACAATTAACGCATATTTTAATAGAACTATCAATTGTATATAATAACAATTGTATGTAATATAAATAATAAAATAAAACCATACCTATAAAAAAAGTTAATAAGTAAAATTAAATCAAAGTTAAAATTCCTAAAAGGAAAATTAAAAGATCAATAATAAATTAAATTTATAAAATAGAATCAAATATGATAGGAGAAATAATAAGTCCAAAAGAGAAAAAAAAAATCACAATCCCATTGATTTCGCTCTTCTAATTGAATTAACAAAATCTAGATTGAAAAGAAAAAGAAAAAATGTAAAGAAAAGCTAAGGAAAATAGTGTGTGTTTGAGTTAAATGAGCCAAAAAAATCAGTTAGAAAGAATAACTTTTATTGATTTTAAACATAAAAAATAAAATAACTGGAACCAAGTAAAAAAAATTGTATTGCTCATGAAAACAAAATAGAGACAATTTACACAAAATCGAATTAAAGTTTAACAATCAGACTAAACACAAAGAATATAAATTCAAAAGAAATATAAAGATCAAGAAAAAAACAAAAGTTTAAAGATTAAGAAGATATGGTGCGACAAAGTACAATTCAAAACAGAAGAAAATAACAATCCCAGCCTGATTAAATCTACAATTGGTTTTAAAAAAATTAAGATAAAATAAAAGAAAAGGAGAATTAAATTGAGAAAAAACTAAAGAGACAATAAAAGCCATTGTGTATGAGAGAATGAAAAATTAACCAATTGAGAATAAAAGATATTCATTTGAATAGGAAAAGATTACATTCGAAAATTATAACGATTAGGAATTTAATAAATAAAATCACTGGGAAAACAATTCATTTAAAAGTAAAATAAAACAATCCAACAAAATTAGAGTGTAAAATGTTCCAAACTATTAAAAGACAATTAAAAAACCAATATACATGTTTAGTGAAACCATGTAATAGCTGAGAATGAGCATAAACGTATTACATCACTAAAAAGTACAATGATTAGGATTAAGTTAATTAAATAAACAAAATTTAGAATGTAAAAGTTTAAGATTATTGAAAGAGAAAAAGATTTAACAAATAATCAAAATACTTGTTTATCAAAACCAAATCGACTTGGTATAGAAGAAAGAGTAGTGAAATCTCGGGGGCAACCCCCGGTAGAGTTGGTAAGGGCATGTGAATGTTGTGGCTTAGGTCACGAGTTCGAATCCTGATGAGGGAATGCCTAATTGCCTTCTCTACTATGAGCCTGTCATCTATGGGCAACCTAGGCTGGTTTACCTCTCTTGTGTGATTTGCAGGCTATTACACAAGAGCGGGGTTTACCTAGTGCGCACCTAACGGTAGCGGCTGCGGGTTTCCTTGTCATCAAAAAAAAAAAAAAAGAGTAGTGAAATCTCATAACATTGTCATAATGTAATTGCTGAGAAGCTAAAAGAATTATAAGGAATTGACATAATTGAAATGTGAGGAATTAAGGAATAAAATGTTATTAAATTAGGGAATCCATTAACTTTAGATTGTGCAAATTAGTCAAATGTAACCTTATATATAATTGATATATTAGAGATATATATAAAGAAATTTTGACTAAATTTGAATTTAAATACAAAATTTTTGCCAAGTTATTGCTGTATTTCTATATGTGCAAATCATTTCAGTAGAGCATATCTTGTAAATCTACGTATATTTGGAAAAGTTCAATAATCATTAATCAAGAATGAAACCAAAAATATTAATGATAATAAATATAATTAAATTAAGTTACCTAATAAGAATTTTTCTATTGAATAAAAAAATTCAAAATTCTAGAAAATTATGATTTGAGTTCAATAGTTAAAATTAGTCAAACACCGCTTTGTTATAGTATATATAATGATTACCATGAGTAAATATATAATTTCACCCTAAATTCAACAAATTGAATATGATATATATTGTACATTTAGGAATGTGATCGATGACTTTCATCACCCACTTACGACTATGACCTTATAAATGTGTAATATATAAATATTGAGTTTATTAAATTTGATGTATTCGGATGAATCATCCTATAAACTCTTCAAGCCATGATTAGTCTTCCTAAATGACATTTAACAGTTGCATTAAGTAATCTACCTATAACAAGAAAAACAGGAGAAATAAAATAAAACCTCTCATCTTCTTCAACCATGGTTACTAAAATATAACCAATCATTAAAAAAAAAATTAAATTAAATCCACAGCTAAATTATGCACAAAAAGAGAGAAAATTGAGAGTTTTAATGGGTCTTCAGTCATCATCATCATTATCACAATCAAGAACCAAGATCTAAGTCTAACAAATGTAATCAAACTCTCAAGTTTCTAGCCTTTTCCCCTCTTTTACTCATTAACTCACCTTCTTTATTGTCTTGTTGTGCACGCTTTTCATCAAGGTAAGCTCAAATTCTCATCAGGGTTCTCGTGACTTTGTGCAGAATAAATCAACTTTAAGCATTTATTCAAGGGAATCTATACACTAAAAAGCTCATAAATTAGAGTAATATATCGTATCGAGGATTGATAATAGGGGTAGAAGCAGCAAACCCATGTCAAGAAATTCTTCGCCAGCTCTGACGAGGTTGTCTTTTGGTAAGCTTCTTTGACTTTTAAGTAGAATTCATAGATATTTTTTAATTTATGCTTCTGTTTATCTCAATTTGAATCTGATTTTACTTGGACTTTTGTTAATTTGATTATGTAGTTTTGTCTGGATCTGTTTATATTTTCAAATCTGTGAAAATCATATTCTGATGATGTCGATGCTGGTTAGCAACTGGGATTGTAAGGTATCTCCTTTTAAAAAAAGAAAAAAATAACTTTTTTCTGAAGCTTTTCTGTAAATTTGTGAAGTTGGTTCAATTTTTTTTTGTGCGTGTTATTATTATTGCTACTTGAGATTTCCATATGAATCGTCTCTTTAAAGTACACTATACTTATATGCATAATGGCAATTCCTATTGTATACAACTGAATTTGCTCAATCAAATTGTTTGTCTAGGATTGACAAATGTTATTCATTTGTCAACGGAACTACAGTTTCGTATCAATCTGATTGTTTTCCTGCATTTCAATGATCATTTTTATGTAATCTGCAGTTTTCTCCATTTCCATCTTTAAAAACTGAGCTGATTTGTTTCTAGGATACGGTTAAATATTTGCTATGTCTCCCTTTTTCATGTGTAGGAAACCATTCCACTCTGCTCTAAACAAAACGAGTGGGGTTGTGACTTTATTTGTACCTCCACCAGTTTGTATCTTTTCAAATGGATCAATTTCTTGAAGATAAAAAAGGGTTCAAAACGAGGATGAGGAACAAATACCGGAAATCAACTGCATTACGTTGCAATTCAGGCAGTAGATGCTCATTGCCAGTTTTAGTATGGACCCTTGTTGGATTTCTTATTCTACTCCACTTATACACATTAATTTCACATAACAATATACCGAATAAAGATGTACACAATGGTATAAGCCACAATCCTCTGTTACGTGAACTAGAAGAGGTCGAGGAGGAAAATATACAAATGCCTCCACCAAGGAAGCGATCTCCACGTGCTGTTAAAAGGAAACCTAAAAAAGCAACTACATTGATTGAAGAATTTCTTGACGAGTCTTCCCAAATAAGGCACATATTTTTTCCTAGTATAAAAACGGCGATAGATCCCAGGAAGGATGCTGTAAACGACAGTCTTTACTACTATCCAGGAAGAATATGGCTTGACACTGAAGGAAATCCTATTCAAGCCCATGGAGGTGGGATTTTGTATGATGACAGATCTGGGACTTACTATTGGTACGGCGAGTATAAAGATGGGCCCACTTACCATGCTCACAAAAAAGGAGCAGCAAGGGTAAATCTTGATTCATGATATATATCTTAATGAGAAACTATGTTGCTACGTGGAATAGCATATAAGATGCATTTGAGCACGATTTCGTACATAGAACATCTGCATTTCCTTAAACAAAGAAACGTGTCATGCATGTGCTTATCATTTCTAAGTTTTGTTAATTTTAGTTATTTGCTAATATTAGACCAATTTCATCTGAAGAATTGTAGTTACGTGTAGTGCAGCATAAGTTTGAGCTAAATCTTCATTTCCTCTTTGTTTTTTGGTAATCTTTTGTTAGTTTATGTTTGGAACTTTGCTTATGAGTTTTCCCACCCAACCTCTTGATAGTCCGTTTCTGCTGGTTCATAAGCTTTGCGACTTTCACTCTTAACTTCTAAAAGCATCTATCAGATAAATGGGGCTAAAATTGCAATAGCCAATAATGAAAACTGCGAGTTGGGGACACTACTGTAAGTACCGTACAAGGACACATTGTAGCATATGGGTCCGAGTTAATTAGCTTAAATGAGGAAATACGCAAGTATTAGGACAATGATCGTGAAAGTGGATGAATGAATGAGTGAAAAAGAAGAATTTAGTTGTTTTTGTGAAGTACAATAACCAAAAGGGAGGGGAGACACCGGAAGAGTTGGTTAAAAATCTAGAAGTTGTACTTTATAGTTGCGAATTTTATGTCAGGTGTTCTTCGTTCTTCCAAAATTCAATTATGACTTTCTAAAAAGAAGAGAGAGAAGTGTGACATTTCTAAATATTCTAGAGACTGGCCAAAACAAGTCACTCTATGTTTTCTTTTTAGTAAGAAGAACCGATAGAACTGCTTTTACTCTGTTTTTGACAATTCCATTGGATGAATATAGGATCGTGATTCATCTACTAATATGTTAACTTTCTTTCCTAATCTATTCACAAAATGATATATGTTAATTAATACATGCCAGCTTTGTCTGATTATGTTTAGAAACCAGCATTCAAGAAGGTTGAAGACTTGACTGTTTCCGAGATTAGAAAATTCCTAAAGCCTTTTCGGATCAATTCTATTTCACTTTGTGGAAGGAAACATTGATTTTTCAAAAGAGAATCTGGAATATTCCTTTACTCAGAAGAGGCATTCATGCAGATATTAGATAGTAAGAAATTCTAGATTTCCGGATAGCAGCGAATGCAGGATTAAAGAATATAGGGCTGGAGATTATGATCAAATGGAAATAGAAAACAAATATTCATCAACTACTATGGTGATATTAAAGATAAAGATGTATTTGGTTAGAGTAGTGGTCAAAAATACTTCATGCTGAAATCCTAAATAAAAGTGAATGGGCACAAGAGATATGTAATAGATCAATTGGCCTCTTTGTCAAATTGAGCATAAAACTTTGATAATGATCTCATCATAATTTTAAGATTTAATGCATATTGTCTTTTACACTGCTCATAGTCGGAATGCCATTATCGAAATATTAAATATCTCAAACATGAACTTTTAACTTATCTATAAAATGTTGCTCCAATAATTTTTCCAACATTTGTAAAGAAATAAAGTGACATAATGAAAGGTGAGGCACTAGTATAGTGTTTTCCTTATTACATTGCATTTTTCATATTGATATATAACAGTTACAAAAGAAATACATACATACTCTAGGTGTAGTCAATATCGGAGCTCTTATTCCTTCGTTATAGCTGCTCCCGACCCGAATATAGAACTTTAACTGAATCGAGCAAACAGATGTTTCCTTCTAGATATGCTAACTTACACAGTTTTTATGCAATGCATGTGTTGGCCACCAACTACTCATATCACTGTATTTTCTGCATAATTGCATATGTTTGTAAGAGAAACGTAATCTCATGGTACCCTATAGAAATACATTGCTTATGGTTGGTTGTTATTTCCAATAAAAAAACTACAAAATCCTCATCCTTTTTTTTCAGGTTGATATTATTGGTGTTGGTTGTTATTCTTCAAAGGATTTATGGACATGGAAAAACGAGGGCATTGTCCTCGCTTCAGAAGAAGAAGACGAGACACATGACCTCCACAAATCCAACGTCCTCGAGAGGCCAAAAGTAATTTATAACGAGAACACTAGAAAATACGTAATGTGGATGCACATTGATGATACTAACTACACAAAGGCCTCCGTAGGGGTGGCTACTAGTGACTCACCCACTGGTCCCTTTGATTACCTCTATAGTAAACGGCCCCATGGTTTTGACAGCAGAGACATGACAATCTTCAAAGACGATGATGGTGTTGCTTATCTCATCTACTCGTCTGACGACAATAGCGAGCTTCATGTGGGCCCACTCAAACAAGACTATCTCGATCTGACAGGTTCCATGACAAGAATCCTCGTGGGACAGCATCGAGAGGCACCGGCTCTATTCAAGCACGACGGGACTTATTACATGATCACATCCGGGTGCACTGGGTGGGCCCCAAATGAGGCCCTTGCTCATGCAGCCGAGTCGATGATGGGGCCGTGGGAGACAATGGGGAACCCTTGTATAGGTGGTAATAAAATTTTCAGACAAACTACATTTTTTGCTCAGAGCACTTATGTTTTGCCTTTGCCCGGGTTTCCGGGATCGTTTATTTTCATGGCGGATAGGTGGAATCCAGCTGATTTGAGAGATTCGAGATATTTGTGGTTACCTATGACAGTGGGAGGTGCTGCTGATCAGCCACTTGATTATAGTTTTGGGTTCCCATTGTGGTCGAGAGTGTCCATATATTGGCATAAGAGATGGAGGCTTCCTAGTATGGGGAGTGCCTACAAATTGTGAGAGCATAATCTGATGCTGCATTTGTTTTTGTGTTCTTGTTTTGTGCTGATTCTTGTTTGCTGTTGTTTGTGGCTCAATTAGGACTGTTTAGTGTTACAGATTAGAATTAGGTGTAAATTGTATAACCAGGCTTTGTTAATATAATTCAAGAGTATAGACTTATCTTAAGTGGTTTGTTTTACAATACAATTAGGTTAAAAAATAAACTTGATAATCTGCTTTTCGACTATTTAAATGTGAGAGTGTTTGTTCAGGTTTGGTTCGTTAACATGCAAATTATCAAGTCTGGATAGTTTTTATTTTCAATAGGATTTGGAGTTAGCTTGATTTTAATTCGATTAGTTAATATAATGAATGTGAAAATAATCAGAAGTCGTAACTACTTGAATTGTGTACGTATTTGATTTGATTAAAATCAGTTTGAGATGGATAAAGTTGCAAACCTAACCAAGTTCAGAACGTCTTTCAAGCTCGATAAAAATTTGATGAAATCGAAAATTTAGGGAATGTTTGTTTTCGTTTTGAGGGTGTTTTGGTCCGAATTTTTGGGCCAATTGTGTTTGGTTAACATAATTTTGGGCCAAAAAAAAAGAAAATTTTTGGCCAGAAAAAGAAAACCCATTTTTGGCTACATCCTACTGAGTACTGACTGTAAGAATATTTCCATTTATATATGTAATAATATTTCCATCAATTATGATATCAATGGAAATCATCTTTCCATTAATGTGTTCCATGTCAAGTAATGGGATATTTGCCCACTATTGATGGTTAGTGCCCACTATTGATGGTTAGTGGGATTATGATTAGTGCCCATAATGATGGTTAATTGGGCTATAAATACAACACCATTTTGGGGTCCCTAAGCTCATACTTACATTCATAAACCAACACCATCTAAAGGTGAGTTTGAGAGCTTAGAAGAACCTTGAAATATTCGCCAGAGTTGAAATTCGAATTCATCGGAAAACGTAACAATGGCCGGAGGTAACTCGATCTATATTCGCTTCCGCTTTAACGTGTTCATACTTGTTTAGAACACCTTTGTGTGTATAGCTTTTATTATATGCTAACATTTGGTATCAGAGCGAGTAATCGTCTCTGCCTTGCTTACGAAAATTGGTTATCGTATTTTGAATTGTGTTAAATGAATCATAATTCTTCTTCTCAATTAATTTTCCTCAAATTTTATTCTGACACGCACGTCAAACTTTGTTGCAATTTTTCTGAGAACAATCAGTTATGGAGAACAATGAGATGCGTGCATATATATATTATATATATATATATATATATGATAATATACTGTATATATGTTTATGGTTTTCAGAAATATGACAAAGTGATTTGTGAAAATTGAATATAAATGCATATATAATGGTAATGAATTCTTAGTATATTAATCATGATTATTGCACTATTCATGATTATTCATGTATTAATCATGATTATATTAGCTACTGCATGGCCACGTATATAGATATATATATATGCAAAGATGATTTTCTTGCATCGAGTGTTAATGAGCTATGCATTACTTTTCAATTGTTGCTGAAATTTATTATTCTGAAATGAATTACAAAGCTACTGTTTTTAATTAGTGGCTTTAATGAGGATGGATTTTATTCATATGAATGAATGAATGATCCGGCTTAATATATAATCAATGCTTAATGATTATTTAGAGAATCTTGAAAACTGCATTTAAGATGAATGGAATATTGTGTGAAAATTTCAGTATTTGACTTCATATCGGATGGAGCAATTTTGTGTATAACATGAATTCTTTTAAAATGAGTTATACACTTTATATACATAAAGTTGGGTATATAAAATAAAGTAAAATGTCAAGTGATTAAATTTTATTAATTAGGGATTAGCCACATCATCTCTAAATATTTGAAATTTGATGTTGAAATCACATGTGAATACTAGACAATTGTAATTAATCATGCATAATATTATGAAATTTACCCACAGGAATTTCGTAATTTTATTTATGATTAATTAGGATAAAATATCAAATTATATTTCCTAATTAACCCACAAGTATTAGGAAAAGGAACATAATTTGATAGTTTTATCATGATAGTATGAATCTAATGGAATTAGAACTTTAGCCCACAGGCAAGTTTTATGTCTCTAGATTCATTTAGTAAAAACATGTTGTACATTGGTAAAACATGATATAGTTATAACCTTCAAAACAATATTTAATAAGCATGTTCAATTTAATTGCAGCTAGTCAACTTGTTAGTTACTCTGATGTAAAATGTGACATTCCTGAATTAAGTGGTGATAACTACAAGGTATGGAAAGAAAGGGTGTTACTGCATTTAGAATGGATGGATATTGACTATGCTATTCGGAAAGACGAACCGCCTAGCATAACGGAGACTAGTACTCCTGATGCAGTAGATCTTTATGAAAAGTGGGAGCGATATAATCGTGTCTCAGTTATGTTCATAAAGACCAAAATTTGTGCTAGTATTCGGGGTTCTGTCGAACATCATGATAAGGTCAAGGATCTCCTTGAAGCCATCAATCAGCAGTTTGCATCCTCTGATAAGGCTCTCGCCAGCACCTTGATTATGAAGTTCTCATCCATGAGGCACACTGAGGTTAGAGGAGTGTGTGATTATATCATGCGCATGAGGGATATAGCGGCACAACTAAAAACTTTAGAAGTTACCATGTCGGAATCTTTCCTAGTCCATTTCATTTTGTTCACTCTACCTCAACAATATGCCCCTTTAAGATCTCTTACAACACACATAAGGACAAATGGTCAATTAACGAGCTTATGACCATGTGTGTTCAAGAGGAGGGTAGATTGTCGATGGAAGAGCGCGAAAAGGTGAACCTTGCTACAACTTCTTTTTCAAAGAAGAAAAGGGATCACAATAAGGAAAAGGAAATGGGAAAGATTCGTGTGAACTAAGTCATAAAGAAGGAGTCGAAGTGTTACTTCTGTAAAAAGAAGGGACACATGAAGAAAGACTACATTAAGTTCAAGACTTGGCTTGAGAAAAAAGGTAATTTTTTAGCATTCGTTTGTTATGAATCTAATATGGTCAATGTTAATCATAATACATGGTGGATTGATACTGGGACTACAATCCATGTTTCGAATACCTTGCAGGGTATGACAAACCTAAGAAAACCACTGAACAGTGAAAGATCTATCTATTCGGGCAACAAGATAGCTTCACATGTGGAAGCCATTGGGACATGCACTTTAGTTTTAAGTAGTGGTTTTACTTTACGTTTAGAAAAAAACGTTTTATGTTCCGAACTTTGCAAGAAATTTGATTTCAGTATCTAGACTTTTACCATTTGGATTTTCCTTTAACTTTTCAGACTCTGGTTTTAGTATTATTAAAAATTTTGAAGTTATTGGATATGGTACATTGTCTGATAATTTATTTCATCTTAATTTGCAAAATGATACCACTCATAATTCTATGCATGTTAATGTTGGTTTAAAAAGATGTATTATGAATGAGGATTCCTCTATATTGTGGCACCGGAGATTGGGACACATCTCCATTGAGAAAGTTAAGAGATTAGTAAAGGAAGGGGTACTTGGTACTCTAGACTTTACCGATTTCGATACTTGTGTTAGTTGCATTAAAGGAAAGCAAACTAACAAACACAAAATTGGTGCTAAGAGGAGTTCTGACTTATTGGAAATCATACATACGGACATTTGTTGTCCGGACATGAATGCTGAAGATTCGAAATACTTTATCACTTTCATAGATGATTATTCACGATATATGTATCTCTACTTACTTCGTTCTAAAGACGAAGCTTTAAATGCCTTTAAATTGTTTAAGGCTGAAGTAGAGAATCAATGTGATAAGCACATTAAGATCATGAGATCAGATCGAGGTGGAGAGTACTATGGTAGATACACTGAGAACGGACAAGCACGTGGTCCATTTGCTAAATTTCTTCAAGATCATGGGATTGTTCCCCAATACACTATGCCTGGTTCTCCAGATCAGAATGGTGTAGCTGAAAGAAGAAATCGGACATTAATTAACATGGTGCGTAGCATGAGAAGTAGTGTTAAAATTCCATCATTTTTGTGGGTTGATGCTCTTAAGACGACAGCGTATATATTAAACCGGGTTCCTTCCAAGGCCGTCTCTAAGATGCCTTTTGAGTTATTCAAAGGTTGGAAACCGAGTATGAGACATATACGCGTTTAGGGAAGGACTATTAGTGGGTATTTCATTGGATATGCCGATAGGTCTAAAGGTTATAGGTTCTATTGTCCGTCGCATAACACCAGGATTGTGGAATCGAGAAATGCTAAATTTCTTGAGAATGATTTGATTAGTGGGAGTGATCAATTTCAGGATACTACTTCTGAGAAAGATCACTATGAGGTTCCACTATCTGATTCAAGTGATAGGTTGATTGTCGTTCACGCTCCTCAAGTTCAATCGAGCATTAGACAACCAAATGTAGAAATTCCACAAACTGTTGATCAAAATCCGATAGATCATGTTGTAAACGAGGAGACAGTTCATCATGAGAATGAACAGATCCCATTAAGGAGATCTACTCGAGAAAGACGATCAGTTATTCCTGATGATTATGAAGTGTTTCTGCAAGAATCGGATTGCAATGTTGGAGTCGATGATGACCCTTTGTCATTTTCACAGGCCGTAAGTTCTACAGATTCTAACTTATGGATGAATGCTATGAAAGTTGAGATGAATTCTATGGCGTCTAATCGAGTCTGGAATCTCGTCGAGCTGCCTGATGGTGTAAAAACCATTGGATGCAAGTGGGTTTTTAAGACAAAAAGAGACTCACTTGGCAACATCGAGAGACATAAGGCTAGACTCGTTGCTAAAGGGTTCACTCAAAGGGAAGGAATCGACTACACGGAGACTTTTTCTCCTGTATCAAAGAAAGATTCTCTTCGCATAATTATGGCTTTAGTAGCTCATTTTGATTTTGAGTTACAGCAAATGGATGTGAAAACGACATTCCTCAATGGTGACTTAGAGGAAGAGGTTTATATGAAACAATCTGAAGGATTCTCCTCTAAGGATGGTGAACATTTGGTTTGTAAGTTGAACAAATCCATATAATGGTTAAAACAAACCTCCCGCCAATGGTATAAGAAGTTCCATGAAATAATTACTTCATTTGGTTTCGAAGAAAATATCATGGATCAATGTATATATCTTAAGGTCAGTGGGAGTAAAGTTTGTTTTCTTGTGTTGTATGTGGATGATATTTTGCTTGCAACCAATGATAAAGGGTTTCTACGTGAAGTGAAACAATTCCTTTCAAGTAACTTTGATATGAAAGATATGGGAGAGGCATCTTATGTCATTGACATTAAGATCCATAGAGATAGATCTAGAGGCATTTTGGGATTGTCTCAAGAGGCCTATATCAACAAAGTACTTGAAAGATTTAGAATGAAAGATTGTTCATCAAGTGTAGCACCAATTGTGAAGGGTAATCAGTTCTGTTTGGACCAATGCCCCAAGAATGACATTGAAAGGGAACAAATGAAAAATATTCCATATGCTTCAGCTGTTGGTAGCATTATCTATGCTCAGGTCTGCACCAGACCCGATATTGCATATGCGGTTGGAGTATTAGGGAGATATCAGAGTAATCCAGGAATTGACCACTGGAAAGCTGCAAAGAAGGTTATGAGATACCTTCAAGGAACAAAGGACTACATGCTTATGTTCAGACGGACCAGCGAATTAGAAGTGGTTGGCTACTCTGACGCTGACTTCGCTGGCTGCATGGGTTCAAGAAAATCCACTTCAGGATATGTTTTCATGCTAGCTGGTAGAGTCGTCCGTGTCTTGGAGAAGCACTAAGCAGCATTGACTGCTACTTCTACTATGGAGGCTGAGTTTGTATCATGTTTTGAAGCTACATCTCATGGTGTTTGGTTGAAGAGTTTTATATTTGGGCTTAAAGTTGTCGACTCTATTTCTAAGCCACTTAAGTTGTATTGTGACAATTCAGCTTCTGTTTTTATGGCTAAGAATAACAAAAGTGGAAGTCGAAGCAAACACATCGACATTAAGTATTAAAGATGGTAAAGTGGTCATCCAACACATTAGCACTGATTTGATGATTTCCGATCCTTTGACTAAAGGTATGCCACTAAAGAAATTTAAGGATCATATAGAAAGCATGGGACTTGGTTCCATGATGTAATCTTTTGATGAAAGATACATTATTTTCAATAAACTCTTATTCAGTTGATGTTCTCTCATATAGTTGTGCACATTCATTTAATGAGAGATATCATTTGTGTGGACCTACAATAAGCATATGGCTTAAAGATTAAGGGCTGTTAGTAGAGAAACTTAATATATTGTAATACATGGAAGATAATACTTGCTCACAGAGAACCTATCGCCATGATTCATATATTTTGTTTTCTTATGATTGAGTACTTCGTTACATGGACCAAGTGGGAGAATGTAAGAATATTTCCATTGATATATGTAAGAATATTTTCATCAATTATGATATCAATGGAAATCATCTTTCCATTAATGTGGTCCATGTCAAGTAATGAGATATTTGCCCACTATTGATGGTTAGTGCCCACTATTGATGGTTAGTGGGATTGTGGTTTGCCCACTATTGATGGTTTGTGGGATTGTGATTTGCCCACTATTGATGGTTAGTGGAATTATAATTAGTGCCCATAATGATGGTTAATGGGGCTATAAATACAACACCATTTTGGGGTCCCTAAGCTCATACTTACATTCATAAACCAACACCATCTAAGGGTGAGTTTGAGAGCTTAGAAGAACCTTGAAATATTCCCGGAGTTGAAGTTCGAATTCACCGGAAAACGTAACAATGGCCGGAGGTAACTCGATCTGTATTCGCTTCCGCTTTAACGTGTTCATACTTGTTTAGAACACCTTTGTGTGTATAGCTTTTATTATATGCTAACACTGACCATCTGCAAGACTGCAACACATCATATTTGTCACATCACTCCTGTTTCTCTCACACAGTGGTGAATAATCTCTCTCCCCCATTTTTCTTCTGTAAATTCTTCATTGTTATACCAATGGATCTCTCCCACATCTTTTCTTTTCTAAATTTTTTCACTATTATGTTGATGGGCTCCATTGGATTACTGGGATTTTGTCAGTCATGATGCAAATTATTGTTGATTTTCTGAATTCTTTTTCTTCAGAATGACGAATTAAATTACCTTTATATACTATGGCTTTTCGTGTTGAAAATTCAGATTATCCTCTCAAGAAGAACTTGAATAGAGGTGAATCGATAGTCTTCAAAACTCTCGCTAATAACAATCTCAAGAGTAAAAAAAGAACAAGTCAGAGCTTCAATTTCAAATTTCTGTGCTCAAACCGATCTTTTTAACCAGGCAACTGATCTCAAATCCACCTGAAATGTAATTAATTACCAAATTGAATTCAAACCAACAAAAACAGAAATACAACAAATCTTACAAACCTCCAGATTCAAATCCCCTACCTGAAATTCAATCTAAGCACAATATTATATAAATTATTGTTTGAATCTAATCTCCAACCCTTACCATCGCCCCAACCCCAACCCCAACCCCAACGTAACCATGTTTGGTTCACTAACCCTAAATATTTAATGGAATAAAATTGATTTTCCTACGTGTTATGGGATGAAGTTTCAAAGTAATTATTGAAATGATGTATTATTATTAATCTGTTTTTTTATTTATCGTTGTGACAAGCAAACAATACAAGATTTTTTTCTTGAATTGTTTCTGAAAAAGAAATATGTTGTATGATCATGGGATTTATATTCTAGGTTTTTCGTAGTTTTTTTTTCTCTACACTACCTCCTACGTATCTTGCACTTTTAAATATGCTTTTTGTAATTTCCCCCCAAAATTTATGCCATTTTCTACAAAATAAATCGTGGGCTTGATTACTTACAATATTTTACAAAATAAATTGCAATTTTTATATGTATTCATTGATGAGAACGTAATGACATATGATGCGCAAAATGTTATCGTCATATCCGATGAAATTTTGACACAACATCCATGGATCTCAAGAAAATTTTGCGCAACAGTCAAATTTATTTGGCCAAAGCTTGTACAATGATCCTTCAGTGCCTCAAATACTATTTATAATGTTAATTTCGGGGATAAATGTAGTTTTCGTCCCTCAAGTTACATGCAATCGCAAAATCGGTCCTCCATGTTCTGCGTCCGTCAATTTAGTCCCTCAAGTTACAACATTTTGATACAATTGGTCCCTGCCGTCAATTTACCGTTCAAACCTAACGGTTCACGCATGTGCAGCGCACGTGACATATGATTTTGGGGGGGAAATCGATTTTTCACTTCATTTTCCTCCAATTAGGGTTTAAGACTCAATTTTCCTCTAATTAGGGCTGCTGCAACTTGAATGAACCAAACCCTAATTGGAGGAAAATGAGTCTTGAACCCTAATTGGAGGAAAATGAAGTGAAAAATCGATTCCCCCACCCAAATTAACGAGCACGCTTACTTATGTTCTCTGATGAGATATTTTCACTTCGAATAATAATTATTTTCTTGGAGCATTAATCTTACTTGAGATGGTATGGAGATTAATAACCATAAGATGTTATATCTTGCAGATGCAGGGCTCGAAGAGAAGCCCGTATAAACAATTTCCGACTTGCTTCATGTGGGTGAACTTCCATAATGGTTCAAGAAAAGCTATGTGAAGTATACACAAGCCTAGTTTGTACATCTAACATCATTACCGTAGTCGCTTTCTCTTTCATTCTTGTAATTTGACTCATTTTTACAGACATATTTTAGATGATTATGCTTACTGAGGTGCAAATATTTTTCTGCAATTGTTAAGATGATTTGGAAATGATGTTCAATGTTCAAAAGCTGTTTAGTTTATCTGATTTTTTGAACTTTTGTTGATGATTAATGTTGTAGTAGAGATCTACAAAACCTTATTAAAGAATAAATAAAACAGATATCCACAGAAAGGAAAACTATTTATTACAAGAGAAGACAGACAATAGTCTTCTTCAACCGTGGTACAGAATCTGATCAGACCCCAAGAAACGAGTCAAAAAATTCAAACAAACAATACAAACGATCACCATAACGAATCTCAACCTAGAAACAAACCTATCCAGCTCCTCTATCAGAAATGAGGAACAAAATAATGCCATATAACACACACACACACACATATATATATATATATATATTTGTGTATAAATCATACATAAAAAACTCTGTTTCGACCAAGAACATCAGACCATGTTGAAAGTTGAAACATAGGATGCCACAAAAAGAACGAAAAACAGCATAGAAACAGCCGGTTTAGTCGAAGTTGCAATCGAGGTACCATCTCCAGTAGAAGATGACATAGTTTTTGATCCACCCCCTACAATAATCATAAAAAACCATCAACAAAAACAAAAGAACATTGAATCAAATACAAAAATTCCCAGGAAAAAAATGAAAAAAATTGTACCTGAATTCGAGCCGGGAGAAATCGAATTTTCACTTCATTTTCCTCCAATTATGATGTAAGACTCCATTTTCCTCCATGTTAGCCGATGGAATGGTGGTAAGAACATAATCACACTTTCACAAAAGTTTCAAATTCTTGGGAAAATCTGCTGCGTGTGATTATAGGGGTGACAAATATCGATAATTTCGCATCAAGATTATTGTTTTTATGAACGAGTTTTGAAGTTTTGGCATGCTTTTACAAGTGGAATTAAGAAAAATGGAGTCTTAAACCCTAATTGGACGAAAATTAAGTGAAAAATCGATTTTTCCCTCAAAATCATATGTCACGTGCGCTGCACTTGCGTGAACCGTTAGGTTTGGACGGTAAATTGACGGCAGGGACCAATTGTGTCAAAATGTTGTAACTTGAGGGACTAAATTGACGGATGCAGAACATGGAGGACCGATTTTGCGATTGCATGTAACTTGAGGGACGAAAACTGTATTTATCCCGTTAATTTCGACACTAATTTGGAAGAATGACTGTATGACCAAGATGATACTGGATCATCAAATACATGTGAATCTAGTAATGCTAGATCACGGAATCGACCACGTAGAACTTGTTAGTGTCGCGTTCATTTTTATGAAATTGACAATGAGCAACACATATGCTCATTATATTTATTTGATGTCTCATTTCTTTAAGTCTGTGCTTTTTAAATAATCGTGTTTTATTTAATAATATATTTTAACTTAAATTATTTACATTTAATAGTATATATTAACTTAAGTTATTTATATAAATATTTAATAATTTATTTATTTTAAATTTATATACAAATAAATATTCATCTATAATATAATTATTATAATTTTAATATTTTATAATTTTTAATCATTAACAGATAAAAACTGTCATGATTTGACTGCTATAGTAGTTTATGTTCCCTTTCAAAACAAAATCAAACACTATCTCACAAAAAAAAAAAATCAAAAACCAATTCTCCAATTAAACCAAACATTATCTCACCAATAATGCACGTCTCTCTAAAAATTTCTCACCAAAATAACCAACCAAAACAAAACCAAACATACCCTTAGTGTTTCTATTAGCTGAATTTGATTTATTTATAATCATGTTTGTGTTCATTTGCAAATTCGTGTACATACAATATAAAACTCACATATCAGTTTAAGAGTGGAAACGTTAATCCATAGAGAAATTGGACATCTTAATATCCCCAATGTTTATGAATACTTATTTCGTTTGAGTATGAAGACAAAGAGTTCAAAACATAAGTAGTAGATACAGATCCTCCTTTCATTTAGCACAAAAAATCAATAAATAATTAAAATATATCGACCGACCAGTAATATTTAAATTCAACCGATGAGGAATGCAAATTTGAGATTAAAAGTCTTTATTGTTATTGATGTTTTAACTTTGTAAATTTAAGTTTTATGATTTGCATAGAGCAATATGGTTTATGTAGATTCTTTTAATGTTTATGGGGTTGCTATGTTTTTTTGTTAATTTACATATTAGATTTACTTTCTTACTTGTAATTCGAAAAAAAAAAAAAGACTTTGAGTTAATTTGGGCTTGGTTTGAATGTCGTATAAGTTCTCAAGTAAAATCCAAACTTTAAAAAAACTCGTAAAAATTCAAGCATTTAGAACAAAAGCTCACATTATATCAAGCCGATTGATGTATGTAAAACCGCAAGCGCAGGACTTTCGTATAGTACAAAATATATCGTTTCCATAAGGACTGAATAATCGAGTACTAATTCCTTCACGTATTTGTAATCTAAGCTAAATGATAATTTGATGTAAATATTAACTAGTAAAAATAAAGCAAAGATTCGAAAATAAGTTTAAACGATTGATTAAAGATTCTAGAATTGGAATTTATCACAATAAACGTTATCTACCTCATTATGTTCCTCTATCAAACGTGAATGCTACTTATGAAGGACATTATCAAATTTTAGCTATTATCTTCTTTCAAAGTATAATAGCACACCTAAATTAATCAACCATCTACTTTCATAATGATTAGACTAATTTAAGTTCATTAAGCTTTATGATAATGTACGGATTCCTCAAAAGATCTAAACCTACTTTCATGATTCAGAAACCTAGGTTCAATTTCTTAGATTCAGATATCAAGAGGTCACCTTTCAGAATATTCATCTAATATCTACGATCATGCAAATAAGTTGCCAGCAAATTCACAAGCATTAAACGATCAAGAAGTTGAATTATAAGCATACGTATTCATGAAAACAAGAAAAACGTAAATTATTTTGATAACATATTATTGGTCTACCCCCAATTCTAGAATAAAAGAAATTACTCCATAAAATTAAAGAAACAAACAATAAACATAATTAAATTCAACATATTAACTAATTAAAAGGAGAGACAAAGAAAAATTTAGTCTCGATTAAATATCGATAAATGTATTGAATACAATCATGCAAGATTGATTTGTTCAAGCCTTGAAAAAAAAGACGTAATTCCAATCCCTAATCTAATATTTTTTTCCCCCATTTCGAATTCAAGGATCCCCAGTTCTATCCGAAGAATTCTTCTAAATACAGTCTGGATGATATAAAAGAGTCCCGATTATAGTAGAACTCTTCCCGGGCATTTAAACACTCAAAATGAGCATTTAAACGCCTAGAACAGAAACTTTGTGCTGCTGGCGTTTAAACGCTGGCGGCAGTGTTTTAGTACTATCTTCAATGGCCCTTTTGACTGTATTTTCATCTGAATTTGACTTTGACGTCTTGTATAGAGTTGTAGCTCTATGTATTAGCGTTACAACCCAATCTGTTTGGATTTAATCCAAGTCGTAGAACTCGAGTTATGATCGTTCTACCAAAATTGCCATTTTGGGTTCGGAACAGAATATGTTTTATAATTTTAAGGCCTCCAAACGTTTGAATTGGATTTTATCTTCTTCATAAGACTTTTAGGGAATCATTTTAAATTTCTAACCATATAAGCATCATTAACAATGGAGGTCTATAGCCCAAGATATGATTATATTTCTGAACAGCGCCAATTTACCTCATTTCATTCATTTTTTCGCCACTTTCTCGAAGTTAATGATTTTACCCTACAAACATATAACAAACCTATAAATGTATATGTGGTACAAATCATGATAAAAAATAATATAAAAATAACTAATCTTAGGCTAGAAAACATGTATAATCGAGGTTTATCAAACCCCACAAACTTAGGATTGATCGTCCTCGAGCAATAAATATCATAGAAAATGAACAACCATATTCTTGCAACGATATAAAAAAAACAAAAAAAAAATAACTAGATCACTTTCGTAGAGTTTACTATTGCACTTAGCATGTGCAACGAGCCTTTAAACCTTTTAGTTACCCTAAAAGGACGAGTTATTTTCTCATGAGTGTTTATATTTCAATATACCCACAAAATCTATAAAATTCGAGCTAAGTCTAGATAATACAACTTATAAAAATTAATAAAAGACTAATGGTATAACATCATTAACAATTAAGATCAAAAATATATACATATCACTCATTTTTTGCCACATATTAACATTAAGAGTCGAATTAACTTCAAAAGAGGTATATGCAATCGTATGCATTATAGTCGAGTGGTATCCTTACCAAGTTTTGGATATAATCCCCATTTTATCTACTTTCAATCTATATCTATTATAAAAATGTGAATGATTTACCAAGTAAATGATTTACACTTTCTCAATAAGACCAAAACATCCCATATCCTATTAATAACTATTTAATAATTTTTAAAAATAATTAATGGATGACCTATTGAACTTCAATTTAATAATTAATAAGGTTGTTGAATGTTTATTACTTGTTGAAAGCATTTATCATTTATCATTTATCATTTATTATTATTATTATATTATTATTATTATTATTATTATTATTATTATTATTATTATTATTATTATTATTATTATTATTATTATTATTATTATTATTATCATATCTATAATCTATATCTTTATCTTTATCTTTATCTATATCTATATGTTTATATATATATATATATATAATCTACATTCTATAGTTGTCTATAGTTTACAATCTATAATCTATTTATATATTTATTCTAAAAGTATGAATAATTTATGATGACATGCATTTTTTTAACATTTTTTATTACCAAAATAATAGCCTTATAACTAAAAAATTATTATTATTCTCAAATTAAATTAAACAACAAATCATTATTATTATTATTATTATCAAATGAATGCAGTTGAATATGTATTATTGTTATCAAATGAGACGATCTTAAAATTAATACTAATTAAGTATATTCAATGAATATATTATTTTATACTTAACAAATATGTTTAATATATATATATATATATTCTGTAAAATTTAAACAATAGAATAATTAATAGTCATATCTTACTTACACACTCATATATATATATATATATATATATATATATATATATATATATTCCTTTTCCCCTCAATTGAACCCTCCAACATATATAAGCAATATTTATTGTATAGCAAAAGATGGTTATAGATTTCAAAAGAAATAGAAAAGGCTTCGCTTTAAGTCTAAGGTTTCGTAAAGCATAACATTGCATCATTAAGTTACAAAGTTTCAAGAACAATTAATTAATTTTTCAAACAACATAAATGTATGCTACTTGAAATTGCTTATGAATTTTGCCACTCACAAATTATTATTTATATCACATACCGTATATCTCAGATTATATAAACTTAGTACCATAATAATACAATACCTTTATGTTTGATTTTTTTAAAAGTATAATGAGCTAATTAGTACCATTTAAATTTCTATTAATTTACAAAATCTTAAATATTAAATGAAAATTTATAATACAAAGGTATAATTATATGTAATATAACCAAAAATAATTTGTTAAAGTAATTTATATGATATACTTTTAGATTATATTTTATTAAAAAAAGTTTGGAGTTTTTAAATTTTTTTATGTAGATTTAATATTTTAATATATTTTAACTATTTAATGGTAAAAGAGTCGGAAAATTAAATTTGAATATTTACAAGAAAATTTGTAGTTAAAACGTGTAGTTGTAGTAGAATTATACAAATAAAATAACATATAAACAATTCATTATATAAAATTTATTCATCCAAAAAAATAAAAAATAAATAACATGCAAAACTTGGATTTGCATTGCATCTCACTGGGGAACATGCACTATCTAATATATCAAAAAATGTCAAGAATTAAGATTTTGTAATGCGTTTGAAGTTCTAGAAAATTGGTGTATATTGCAGGCAAAAAGTTCAAGATAGATTTAATGGAGTGACATAGATGAAAATAAATAATAACATTCGTAATATATATATATATGTATAATAACATAGGGCTGAAGAGGCCTGGCTTGGTCAATGTTAATGCCCCATAACACTTTGTTACGGTTCGAATCTCACTGTATATGGGTTGTTTTCTCTACTTATATAGTAGTTTGCAATAGATTGTGATAGTTTGTGATAGTTTATAGAAAAATTCATGTGTATACTTGATTAGATATTCTTTTGTAATGGATAAAATATAGTATTGAAATCACTTCTTTAATAAAAATATATAAGAAAGATAAAAAGAAGATATAAAATTGTCACATAAAACCTTAATTAATTAAATTCTAATAACTACATTAATAAATCCATTTCTTCAAATTCTTGACATAATTCAAACATCCTTATGTATTTCTTTAAATGGCAAAAGAATAAAAATTAGAATGAATTTTAGATATCTACCATAATAAAATATATAGTTTCTTCATGACTATAATTGATCAGAAATCCCTAATAATAAGCTGTAGGAATCTATAACAATGCTATAATTTGTTCATAAAAAATATATGAAACCAGTCAGACCTATTTACGTTATGGTGTAAGTAGATTTTGTTGGAAATCTTGATTGAGTAAATTGTGTTTTAGCACGATTTATGTAAAGATTTAAGTGACTTTCATATGTCGAAAGTGGAATGTCTTTGGCTCTAATGATTCTACGTCTCGAGTAGATAAATTTAGAGTATTTAATTACTCAAATCCGATTCGGGTGAATGAGAAATTAATTAACAAAGTGAATCACTTAAAACGTTATTCATTGTTGGAACTTATTTATCGATATGAACATAAGTAATTAAATGATCACAAATCATATAATCGATGGTCATGATCATAATAGAAAAAGTTCATTTAATTGGGACTAAAATGTTCGAATCGAAAAAATTAAGGACCAACTTGAAAGGACGTGATTGTTCAAGATTCAAAGTTTTTGGGTCAAATTATAAGTTTGAAAAAGATATGTGATGAGATGCACCGCAGCGGATGCACCTCGGCACATAGAATCAGCGCCCATCAAGTGAGCAAGCGGATTGGTTGAGATGCGGGATGCACCGTGCACCCGCTGCACTAGATCTGTGCTACTTGGGGGCTATTCACCAAACAAGGCAACTTTTGGGGCTGTTTTGAAAATTCATTTTAGGGGACTTTTAGACCAAAAGACACACATTTTGGGCTTTTATGCAATGTACGAAAAGTTGCAATATTTGATCCAAAACCCTTCATTATCTATAAATAGACTCTCCATTTATGGAATTAAACACACCAAAAATCATTTTCTCTTCTCTCTTTTTCTCCTAAATACCAATTTGAGTATTTTGAGAGTTCTTTTATTTCTTAAATATTAGTTTTAATATTTTAAGAATAGTATTGAATATTTAATGCTAAATTAAGCATTTAAAATATTTTGGAAGTTCTTGAATAATATTTCGAAGAACTTTTTAGTACTAAATTGAGTACTTTGTATATTCTTAAATAATAAATTAATAGTTTAAGAATAAGTCTTGCATATTAAATGTCTAGATATGCATTAGATCATACGAGTCCATCGAGAGAGTTTGGAACAAGTATTTGTTCGCTAGACTCGGTAATTTGTAGTGGTACTATTATCGAGACAATATCGTTGTATCTTGGGAAACAATTGTCGTAAAACCGTAACCACCAAGAGCGGGTATATATTGTCTTAAGGAACTCGGGTATCCCATACCTCAACATTTCATCATTTTATTGCATCTTCATAAATACTGCACGTTACGCTCCAAATTTTCCTAACAGATTTAAACATAATATTCATCATATATGTTTGAATCTTAGTTTAATTATTTAATTTATCATTAAAAACTAGCGGAAATACTAATTATTTCACTGTATATGTTGACAAGAATTAGATGTAAGGCTTCATAAAGTTAGTCTAGTTTACTAACTAAAAAATCGTAAATGTAAAAGTCATGTAAATATTGTTATTAATGACATATTATTAACGAATATACGTTATGCATTTTCATGTCATTCATCTTGGTAATATTTAAATGAGAGTGTGAATCACGGGATACATACATGATAACATCATAAATGTAAATGTTATATAATTATATATCGCTCAACGACTTACAACACACTTGAGATGCATAAGAACGTCGGCGACATAAATTGAGTCACAAAAAGTCAGATAAAATTACAACCAAAACAATCTCATCTATAGTGCATCCTATAAATTGTCTTGGATTATTAAAACATATAGTATTTGTTAAAGGTGTATTTTACTTTGGTAAAATTAACTCTATGAATATTCAAAAGAGCATGCATCAATGCTTAAATAAATTTCATTTTGCCTTTACATACAACTATTTATCATTATTTTAAAGTTTTAAAATATTTCTTTAAACTAAATTGTTTTTCAAAATCAACTTTTTTAAAAAAATAATGAAATATAATTCTTTAATGTACTTCATAGCTATGAGTTCAATTAGCAGTTCTTATGACAATATTGTCCACCATATATAAATTATCAAAAATAAAAGTATGACTATATATCTGGAAAAAAACAAGAAAATATTTAAAAGAAGATGCAAAAGTCTATATAAATCTCTAATTTTTCAATCATGGACTATTTTACATTAACAAAATATTTAATTTAAGAAATAAAAGTGTTTGATCAATTAAAGTTAAAAAAAGTAAGATACAATATGATAAATTTCAAAAGTTACGAATGAGATAAAAAAAAGAGTCAAATATATGAGCCCAAAAGTACAGTTTTTCTTAATTTATTCTCACTTGATTCCGCCTTTCTTGTCAATAAATGTTTCATTTTTAAATAATTATAGCTTATTAATTTATAATTCATTAGTTAAATTATTATTGAAGATCTTGGTATAAAGCATCATAAAGTTAAAAAATATTTATGTATATAACCTCTAATTTGGTTATATATCTCACGTGCAATTTACGTGTTCTTTACTAGTTATTCAAAAGGCACTAAGCTTTATAGGCAGAAGTACACACTTCAAAATTAAACCTTTTAAGCATTTTTGACTTTCTACACAATTATGTGTCGATTTCAGTTTAACTCATTAGACCATGTGCAATGCTTGTTCTCTTAGGCTTTCTATGACATCCATGTAATGAGATTCGGGTCAACGACTCCGAATCTAGATAGCTTTAGGGCGTTGAGTGTTGAGATACTCCTTTCGGACTTAATCACTCGAGTGTCAAAGACCACAAAAAACAAACTAGGTCTTTGTTTGAGTTAGCTTCACATTGTCATAATAATCCGACACATCAAAATTTTCAAATTTTAAGCATTCATTATGAAGCATAAATGTGACTATTAAACTTCATACCTTGTGAAAATTTTAGTTAATATCCTTGAGAATTACTCCTTACGTGTCTCAAGATGAAACATCCAGTCAACTCCTCTATCATAAGCTTGTGTGCAAAGCGTCATCTAAAGAAGCTAATCCTAATCTTAGGTCGACATGAGCAAAAATCGAGATATGCTTTTTCCATTAGTCCAGATTATATATTGAAGTCATGCTATTTTTCTTGAGTTAATTCTAGCAAATTATACAAATTGACAAGCTAGAACTCATAAAAAAAATATGCATGTCATATGAATAGCTCAAACGCCCCCAAACCTAAACGAAATAAACGCATACGATATATATATGCTAAGTCGAATTCCACCCCCAATTAAAACTATAACATTGTCCTCAATCTTATCACACACAAGTAATGGAAAAGAAAAACTTAACCAAACGGGATGTTGAAAAATATGCCCAAATACCGAATGTGAATTTTTGTTCCAAGTGAAGATAGTATAACATCTTTATCATCCAACGTGAGCTACTCACATACCCTTGTGCAACAAAACAAAAACAAAGCATGCAAAGATAATTTTTTTCTTTGTGTTAAATATAAAAAAGAAAGAAAGAAAAAAAATACAAAAAAGAAAACACTTGGGTTGCCTCCCAAGAAGTGCTTGTTTATAGTCATTAGCTTGACTTTACCATGTTAACTTAGTTTGGTAGATCTCGAATTGGACCCGACGACTTGACAATTCTCCAATCGACTTTAGAATCTCAATTTCTAGATAAAGAAACCTTAGGTGCTTGTCGAATAGAAGAACTAAATCGCCCCTTTTTGAGTTTTTGTCAAGGGATCTTTTTGTTGTGCAATGCTTTAATACCCTCCTTGTTAATACTTGCACTCTCATGCGCATCGAACTTTAACTTATCTGGTTAACGACGTCGAAACTTTCTCTCCTCTCCAGTGATGTTTGATGTCAATGGTGGATTTTCCTCAAACATTCGAGCAATATCAGCGATAATTTTATCTTCCTCCTCGATCGAGTCACCGCTCAACAATCGTGCCTCTAGTGGATCATTATAGTGGTGCCTAGAAAGTTTGTCCTTACTTATATGATTAACCTAGTCAATCATGTAACAAGAGTTCTCGAGAGAGTGGTGATCAACAGATTTACATAGATATATTAAATTCAACTCTCTCATCCCCAATACTCAAGGAAAACCTTCCATTTTTAACATCAATGATAGCTCCTACTGTAGCTAGGAAGGGCCTACCAATAATAATGGGGATTTAAGAATCCTCCTCCATTTCGAGAACAACAAATTCTGTAGGAATAAACAACTTACAAACCTTGATAGATACATCCTCTAACATACCTATCGGATACTTAACAGAACGATTGGCTAATTGCAAGGTTATGGTCGTAGGCTTTAAATCATTCATCTCTAACTTTTTCGCCACAGACAATGGCATGAGACTAACACTAGCTCCAAGATCACATAAAGTATGGTTAAAACTCATATTGCCAATTACACAAGAAATTGAGAAACTACCGGGATCTTTAAGCTTAGGACGTAATTTATTTTGAATTATCGCACTGCACTCCTCAATTAAAGCAATAGTTTCGTATTCCCCTAGTTTTCATTTGTTAGAAAGAATTTCTTTTAAGAATTTAGCATACGAGGCCATCTGAGATAACGCATCAGTAAAGGGACTATTAATATATAGTTTTTTAAGAAAAATTTCCCGAATTGCTTATCCAACTTAGCTTTAACTAATCTTTGAGGAAAGGGTATGGGTGGCTTGTAGGGTGATGGAGGAACCTAGACTGACTCTTTTTCAATCTCGTCATTCGTTTAGTCATTAGGATTATCAGGTTGAGATGATGGTTTGACATTTTCAATCTTTTCAGTTGGTTCAATTTCGATCATCCCATTAGGCATCTTAGGTTCCTCATATTGTGTCCCACTTCTTAAAGTAACAGCTTGACAGTGTTCTTTAGGATTCGCTTCGGTTTGGCTAGGAAAAGAACCGGAATTCCTAATGGATATATTAGCTTGTTGGGTGATTTGTGTTTCTAACATCTTACTATGGGTTGCTAATAAATCCACTTTAGAATCTAGTTGTTTAATTGCTTCAGTCATAACTAATCCTTATTGTCTAAATTCGTCGTTCTGTTTAATTTGCGTCAACAAAACCCTCAAGTAGGGTTTTTAAGTTTGATTTTTGTGGAGGGGTGGGATTATGAGCATCTTCTGAAATCCAAGTGGTTGCCTAAAGTTAGCCTGTGGAGCTGGTTATTCTTGTACGAAAAATTTGGGTGATTCCTCCAGCCAGGGTTGTAGGTATTAGAGAAAGGGTCATTCTTCTGGTTGAGGTTATTGACAAAATTGGCTTGTTCAAGTGATTTATCATTAGGGAATTAATTTTCTAATTGACATTCTAATGCAACATGCCCGACCATATCACAAATATGCAATTGTTAGTGTTCACTGAATTAACATGTAAGTTCATTGAATCTAATTTCTTAGACATGGCCTTTACTTGTGCAGAATGTAGATTAATAGCGTCAAGATCATACTTACTTGGTGTCTTCCGTGGAACCAATCTTTCGCTTGGCCATTAGTAGTGATTCAACGCCATGTCTTCGACATGGCCTCCACCCGTTGCTGCATCGACTGACATCCTCGTGTTATAGATCAATCCATTATAGAATGTACGGACGATGCGCCACTTCTCCAGCCCATGATGTGGGCACAGTCGGAAATGATCCTTGAATCGCTCCCAAGCTTCATATAGCGATTCACTGTCTCGTTGAGCAAAAATAGTAATTTGGTTCCTCAATTGTGCAGTCTTGCTCGGGGAAAAATATTTAGCTAGGAAGCACTCAAGCGGGACCAAGCATGTTGCCGCCAGAAGCCCGTATTTCTTCTAGAGAATCTCCTAATTGTTCCAGAGCAACTAGAAGGAGATTCTTTAACCAGAAAGAATTCGGTTCAGATGTAGGATACCTATCCAGAAGTTTTCGCAACTCAATCATAGATGATGGAATCATCAAAGATTTGACCTTTTCGAACTCTGTCTGTAACTCACTAGAGGCCCGGGAAACAAAGAGAAGATGTGTACGAACGAGATATCCAGCTCATTGATCCCAAGTCTTGATGGAACCAGATGGTAGAAAATGTAACCAAGCTCTCGCCTAATCTCTCAATGAGAACGGAAATAACCTCAATCGGATGGCATCTTGTGAAACTCCGTTCATCTTTAGAGTGTCGCAGTATTCTAAAGACATAGACAAGTGGAGATTAGGCTCTTCAATAGGTGCACCCCTAAACTGGTTCTGTTGAACCATCTGTAGAAGGGATGGCTTGAGCTCAAAATTATTAGCATCTACGGTGGGTCTGGTGATGCTAGAGTGAAGGGTTGTGCGTTGGGTGCTGCAAAATCTTTCAGAGACCTCGCGTTTACGTTCGCGTTTACGTTCGCATTTTCATTTGCGTTCTCTTCATCCATGGCTGCTTGTTTCAGTTAAGCTTACTTCAATCTTTGTAGCTTTCTCCTTGCACGAAAAGTTTTCTCGATATCCAGATCTAATTCGAGAGGGAAATCGATACTGCTTTGCATACACAGAGAATGATAGAAATCCTGAAATAAAAACGAAATACAAAAATTAAAAACTAAAACTAAAACAGCTTAGTCTTACTAAAATATGATGAGAACTAATATTAATTATTCTAGTCCCCGGAAACGGCGCCATAAACTTGATGTATGTAAAACCGCAAGTGCATGGCTTTCGTGTAATACAAAAGATATCGTTTCCACGAGGACTGAATAATCAAGTACTAATTCCTTCGCGTATTTGTAATCTAAGTTAAATGATAATTTGATGTAAATATTAACTAGTAAAAATAAAGCAAAGATTCGAAAATAAGTTTAAACGATTGATTAAAGATTCTAGAATTAGAATTCACCACAATAAACGCTATCTACCTCATTATGTTCCTCTATCAAACGTGAATGCTACTTATGAAGGACATTATACAATTTTAACTATTATCTTCTTTAAAAGTATAATAGCGCACCTAAATTAATCAACCACCTACTTTCGTGATGATTAAGCCTAATTTAAGTTCATTAAACTCTATGATAATGTATGGATTCCTCAAAAGATCTAAACCTACTTTCGTAATTTAGAAACCTAGGTTCAATTTCTTAGGTTCCGATATCAAGATGCCACCTTTCAAAATCTTCATCTAATATCTACGATCATGCAAATAAGTGGCCAGCAAATTCACAAACTTATCTTCATCTTCAGTGGTATAATTAGGTTAAAAAATAAACTTGATAATCTGCTTTTCGACTATTTAAATGTGAGAGTGTTTGTTCAATTTTGGTTTGTTAACATGAAAATTATCAAGTCTAGATAATTTTTTTTTATTTTCCATAAGATTTGGAGTTAGCTTGATTTTAATTCAATTAGTTAATATAATGAATATGAAAATAATTAGAAGTCATAACTACTTGAATTGTGTATGTGTTTGATTAGACAAAGTTGAAAATCTTACCAAGTTTAGAACTTCTGATACATTCTATCAAGCTCAGATAAAAATTTGATGAAATCGAAAATTTAGAGTGTTTCTATTAGCTGAATTTGATTTATTTGCAAATTCGTGTACGTGTAATATAGAACTCATATAACAATTTAAGAGTGGAAACTTTACAGCACAGAGAAATTGGACATCTTAATATCCCCAATGTTTATTAATACTTATTCCGTTTGAGTATGAAGAACAAAGAGCTCAAAACATAAGAGCTAGGCGTTAGAGATAGGGATCCCCCTTTCATTTAGCACAAAAAATAATAATAAATAATTAAAATAAAAATAAGGACCAACCAATAATATTTAAATGTAACCGATGAGGAATACAATTATATTAGAATAGATAAATATAAAAGTAGTTGTAGTAGCACTTAGGACGTCCAAATCGAGTTTGAGTCGAAAATTATGACTTGGAATCAAACAGGCTTGTAAAGTATATTTATTATCTAATATATGAATAACAAAATTGTTTCGTCTTATGTGAAAAGACTTCTACACTATTCCCTATATATTCCCTATATAAATGTATGGATAACAACATTGTTTCGTCCTATGTGAAAAGACTTCTATACCCTTACTTAAATTTAAAATCCTCTTAATAGTTGAAAACTATTTAATTAATTAAATGTTATTGATAAAAAAAGAGTTATACTAATAGTAGGACACTATTTATATTAAGTGTAATATACAAAAGAAAATAAGAATCCATTACTAGTTGGATACTATTAAATCTAATTAAAGAAATAAAATTCTACTTTGTTTATTAATTGAATCACGTGCACAAATAATAATATTTAATTAATTAATTATTTAAAAGCACATTCATTAATAGTGATTTATAGTATACGTACATAAAAAGAACTAAAATAATAATAATAATAATAATCCCAAAATATATAACAGAATTATTTTGTTCTATGTGAAAAGACTTCTACACCCTTACTTAAATTTAAAGTCCTCTAAATAGTTGAAAATTATTTAATTAATTAAATATTATTGATAAAAAAAGTTATACTAATAGTAGGACACTATTTATATTATGTATAATATACAAAAGAAAATAAGAATTCATTAGTAGTTGGATACTATTAAATCTAATTAAGATGCGGAAAAGGCAGCTATTCGACCATCTAAATTTAAATTAGGCAGTTCTATGAGTTCACGTGTATAGGGGCAAAAGAAGAAAATAGAGTTCGAATTGCAGTTTTATAATTATTTGGACTAATTGTTTATTTAACAAGCATATGTAGCTTAAAATAATACATTGCATCGTTCAATTATTGCAATCAATTCATGAATATTGGGGATAATATTAGGTATGAAACAAATAAAAATTCCTGCAAACACCATGTAAAATCAATTATTTTGGAGCCAAAAAAATTAACCGAAGTGTTACAAATACTACTACCCACATACATAGTTAAGTAGCGGCAATTTGTGTGCAACTTAAATTATCTCATAAGCAATTGTAAAATAAAATCAAGTGAACTAATTAAGAAATACTTCAATATAATTTCTATAAATATAATAATTTTCTACTTCCCAAGTCTCCTTTGATTAAATAACACTAGTAAAAATAACAGGAAATGCATGGTCTTTTGCTTGATAGTAGGAATTCTTCCGCCGTACCCTATACAACATTATCACGGGAAAATTGCATTTTTGGTACACTAATGTGGCCCCCACGTTTATTTGGTACACTAATATGGGGGGTAGCAATTCGAGTATATTATTGTGGCATAGGTCTAGCAATTTGGATACAAAATCCGCCGGAAAATGTCATGTGCCGGACATGTGCGTTTTAATTTGGGGATTTTGACCCCAAATGCTGACGTGGACTACTACTTTGGAGGGAAATTTCCATTTCAATTTTCATAATTATATTTTAATTTTAATTTTCTTTTTTCTTTATTTGTTTTCCACTCATTTTTGTCTTCTTCCCCAACCCACCATTGTCTTCTTTTTCAACCAACCCACCATTGTTTTCTTCTTCCTCACACAAAAATGGAATCACCACCACAAACCACCATTTCCCACCAACAACCATCACTACCTTCGAATTTTATCACCATCTTACAATATATATATATATATATATATAACTTCCACCTTATTACTCCATTTCACCTCTAAAACCATTTTCTTTTTACATATCTGTATACATACATATATGTATTCATATATATATATATACATAAATATATATGTGTACGTACATATATACATACATACATCGTATATATATATATATGCATATATACATACATAAATATATATACATATATATATGTATGTATATATACAATTAATCAAATTAATTTAAAATTTTCTAAATTGTAGTCAAATCCCCAAATTGAAGTTAAAATACACAAATTAAAATCAAAATCTCAAAATTAAAGTCAAAATACCCAATTTGAAGGTCAAAATCGAATATTCCGGTGAAAATCGAATTTTCCGGCAACTTTTGTACTCAAATTGCCACACATACTCCATATTAATATACTCAAATTGACACCCCCATATTAGTGTACAAAATAAACGCGCAGACCATATTAGTGTACCAAAAATGCAATTTTCCCCATTATCATTTTGAAAGATCTATTCATCAAAACTATCCACCCTCAGAATTATCCCAAAGAAGGTGTAACATTTCATCAAGTGTGACAGAGCATGCAATAATTGAGAATATTAACTTTTTGTGTGTAGTTCAACAATCAAATAAACCACTCTTGATTGAATTTACAACGAAAATTATGAAGTCTCTTTATTCTACTTTCAGGTTTTCACAAATTCAATAAAAATGGAGGTAAAATTCAATTATTCAACATCTTATAAACACTTCCTGTGAACAAGTGTAGATCCACATTATTCATACTCCGCATTCGATATCGATATCTGCCAATAATACGAAAAAAAAATTAAGGTCAATGTAACACCCGCACCTGGTACATAATGATAGTGCACATACTTATTTCTTAATCATCCTACACATACTTTACATATATGTACTCATTTAATCACAATATTTACACGGAAGCGTTTCACCATATTAGTTTTATAAAAAAAAAACAAAATCCTATATGACATGCAAATGATGAGCTGAGGGTGAAGGACTTGAAACCAGCCAACCGACCTTTGATCCATGCTTCAAACTTTATGTACGACTTCAGGATCAACTTTATCTACAACAACTAAAAGAAAAACATTGCGTTTGGTGAGTCGCAAACTCAGCAAGTATAATAAAGTAACGAATTATTTAACATCATATAATCACACAGGAATCGTCAGATAATCAATCCCTGAAGTCATATAAGAATATTAGTAAAAATCATCTCACATTGAATTCGTATCATTCGTAAATATAAAATGCACGTGATTGTCATTTTCTTTTGCTGTTAATGGCCTGTTATAACCAAGAGTAGTCGTGATCACGAAAATGGCCATGGCACTCTGTAATACATATAACACATGTGAGTTCAGTGAACTCGGGTGGCCGTACGGTACTCTGTGGTCCAATCATTTTGGACAATCTGTAACACATGACTCAAGGTCTATAACAGCCATAACAGTTGCTCTTATCTCTGATGAATGCATTTACATATTACATATCTCATTTCCATCATCAATGTGTCAACAATATGTCACCGTCGTAACGATCATACCATTGGCATTACACAATAAGCCATATTCGTCACATTCATTTCCATCGCTCAAATATCACATAATCCATATTATATCACCATAGACTATTCAATCAACACAATTAGTCAAATAGAGGATTCATTTAGGACTATAAATTGAGCAAATATCAGTCAAATAACAGTCACCAAATTATACTCACAAGTAGTGGATTCCCGATACGTCTTCGCCTAGTTGACGTTTTCAGCTCCTCTATTGGAATCCCGCCCTATTAATCATATTGCAAATCATAACTATATTTAATAAAACACATAAAATGCAAATGAATGCATTAATACTTCATTTACAACCTGTCTATAGGCTTACTCAGACTTACTTAGAAGTAACAACCTACGTTTAAGCTATACTTAAATGGTTTTACTAAATAAATTATAATAAATTCTAAACATATGATTTTTCTCTCAAATTATTACTCAATATAGTGAACACCTTCCCCTCTAACATGACATAAAGGTTTCATGTTACATTAACAGATTTATCATGGTAATTCATCTTTCAAGTATGCTGCACCTAAAAGACAATTTCAACACGGGCAAGGTTGATTCAAACAATTTTATAAATTCTTCTGTTCCTCAATAAATTCTCAAACTTTTAGTATAGCTTCTTAACATGTAAATAAGTATGTAGAAAATTTAACAGACCAAAATAAAATTCCTAGGTTGGTCAAATAATTCCAAAACAGTGGCTGTTTGTAATGCTGCCGAAAAACTGGCAGTTGTTTACGCTACGAATTGTAGAAAATTCTACGTACTTCCAAACTTTACCAAATTTTACAGTAATGTTTCTAACACCCTAAAGTTTACACAGAAAATTTAACACAATTTATTTCGAAGGTTTAACTATAGAATTACAGACTTAAACTCGAACTTAGATTCTGAAATTTTGACAAACTAAATGTTAAATTATCTAATATATGTATGTGCTAAATAACTTCAATTTCCGAAATTATAGGTTCTAAACATCTAAAAATTAAAACTAAACATTAATACCAACATATATAAGCTATATTTTCAAACTTACAATTAAAACGAACAAAGCGATCGGTAAAACACTTACTCGTTACGATAATGCCGATTTCCCTATTTTTCTAAATTTTCTTCTCTATTTGTTTTCTTCTTTCCTGATTTCTTTCTTCTATTTTCTATCTAAATATCTAACCTTGTCATGCATATATATAGATGGATTGAGGCGGCAAGTGGAAAGTAGAAAGATTGGTGTCCAATTCTTTTGGTGACTAAGTTAAGTGGGCAAGCTTGTGGTGGAAAGTTAAGGTGACTAATGTTATAATTAATATTATTATATTCGTATAATTATTTGCAGCTGCTAGCTTATTACGTGTTATACATTTATGCGTTATATTTTCTACGTGTCGTGTATTTAAACTAATCGGGATATGCCGATAATACGTAAGTGACGCGTAGTGTGTAAAATATATGTATCCGATAAATAACCGGGGAGGTTTAGTGTACCGTATTTGATCAAAAACTCTAAAGTTAAACGTTAGTAAAATAAATGTGCATGTTTATGCTTATGCTAGTGTATGATTTAATGTAATGTTCGGTTTTGGGCTGTGACAATCATCCCCCCTATGAAAATTTCGTCCTCGAAATTTATACCTGTATTGCTAAATAACCACGGATACTGTTCTCGCATATGTTGTTCTGTCTCCCAAGTTGCTTCTTGTCTCGAATGGTTCTTCCACAACACTTTTACCAATGGTATTGTTCTATTTCTAAGTTGTTTGTCTTTGTAGCCCATGATTTCGACTGGTTTTTCAATGTAACTTAAATTATCCGAAATCTCTATTGGTTCGTCTCGAAGAATATGAGAAGGATCGGATCTGTACCGGCGAAGCATACTAACGTGAAATACATTATGAATTTGAGACAAGTCTGGTGGTAATGCAAGACGGTATGCTAATGGACCAACTCTCTCAAGTATTTCATAAGGCCCGATATAACGAGGAGATAGTTTACCTTTCTTACCAAATCTCAGAATACCCTTCCACGGAGAAACACGTAGGAATACTTTATCGCCAACCTCATATTCCATTTCTCGTCTATGTTGGTCAATGTAACTCTTTTGTCTATCTTGTGCTGCTTTCAGTCGGCTTTTGACAACTTTTACTTTTTCAATTGTATCCTGGATTAAATCTGGTCCTTCCAATAACCGTATTCCCTCTTCATCCCAACATATTGGACTCCTGCATTTCCTACCATATAATGCTTCGTAAGGTGCCATGCCAATGCTGCTATGAAACTGATTGTTATATGCGAATTCCATCAGTGCAACATAATTATCCCACGAGCCTTTAAATTCAAGAACACAAGCCCTGAGCATATCTTCTAAAGTCTGAATAGTCCTCTCTGATTGCCCATCTGTCTGTGGATGAAATGATGTACTAAAATTTAATTTAGTACCTAATGCTTGTTGTAGGCTACCCCAAAATCTCGATGTAAAACGAGGGTCACGATCTGAAACAATGGATAAAGGTACACCATGTAATCTCACAATTTCATCTATATATATTTTTGCCAGATTCTCTAACGTAGCACCCCATCGGAATGGTAAAAAGTGAGCTGATTTTGTAAGTCTATCAATAATAACCCAAACGGCATCATTCTTTTTCGATGTCATTGGTAGACCATATAGGAAATCCATAGTGATACGTTCCCACTTCCAAACTGGAATAGGTAATGGATGCAATTTACCAGCGGGTACCTGATGTGCTGCTTTAATTTGTTGACATGTCAGACATCTAGAAATATATTCAGCTACATCTTTCTTCATTCTAGGCCACCAGTAATGAGTTTTCAATGTCTGATACATCTTTGTACTACCTGGATGCATGGCATAGGGCGCTGTGTGAGCTTCCTCCATTATCTCATGTCTAAGGCCATCAACATTAGGAACACAGAGTCTGTCGTTAATTGTCAAACTACCATCATCATTGATAACAAAAGATGTACTCTTTTCCTGCTTTACTTTGTCAGCAATACTAATAAGCTTGTCGTCAAGAAATTGAGCCTTCTTAATTCGGTCAATCATAGTAGGGCGAATGCCAATGGTAGCATATATGACACCCACATCATTAACTTTTATCTGAGCATTGATCTTCCTCAGGTCAAACAAAATATGGGATGGAATCCACTGATAGATAAGAAATAGTACCATAAGATTTTCGACTTAAAGCATCAGCAACAACATTAGCTTTCCCCGGGTGGTATTCAATAGTGCAATCATAATCTTTTAGCAATTCAAGCCATCTTCTTTGTCGCATGTTCAACTCCTTCTGGCTTAATAAGTATTTTAGACTTTTATGATCAGTGAAAATTTGGAATGTGGCGCCATATAAATAATGTCTCCATATTTTCAAAGCAAAGACGACGGCAGCAAGTTCCAGGTCATGTGTAGGATAAGCTATCTCGTGTGGCCTAAGCTGTCGGGAAGCATATGCAATAACCTTTCCCTGTTGCATTAAAACACATCCCAAACCTTGATAAGAAGCATCACTATAAATAACGAAACCATCGGTACCTGAAGGAATTGTCAAGACTGGAGCACTAGTTAGTCGCTTCTTCAATTCCTCAAAAGTTTCCTGGCATTTATCCGTCCATATGAAAGAAATACCCTTCTGTAACAATTTGGTCATCGGAGCAGCAATAAGAGAAAAATTCTCAACAAATCGCCGATAATACCCTGCTAAACCTAGAAAACTACGAACTTCTGTAACTGTTTTCGGGCTTTCCCACTTGAGTACTGCTTCGATTTTTTGAGGGTCAACCTTAATACCATCACCCGAAATAACGTGTCCCAAAAATATAACTTGGTCTAGCCAAAATTCACATTTACTCAACTTCGCATACAACTGCTTTTCACGCAAGATTTGTAGGACAATTCTCAAATGTTGTTCATGTTCTTCGGGAGATTTTGAATAAATCAAAATATCATCAATGAAGACAATCACAAATGTATCCAGATAGGCTCTTAATATATTATTCATTAGTGCCATGAATACAGCAGGCGCATTCGTCAGACCAAAAGGCATCACTAAAAATTCATAATGACCATACCTGGTTCGAAAAGCTGTCTTCGGAATATCGGTTTCTGCAATCTTTAATTGATGATACCCGGATCTCAAATCAATCTTTGAGAATATACTAGCGCCCTGTAGCTGGTCAAATAAATCATCCACCCTAGGTAATGAATATTTGTTCTTCACTGTAACCCGATTTAACTGTCGATAATCCACACACAATCTGAATGTACCATCCTTCTTTTTAACAAACAATACTGGTGCGCCCCATGGTGAAACACTCGGTCTAATATACCCTTTCTCAAGTAATTCCTGTAGCTGAGTTTTCAATTCTTTCAATTCAATTGGTGCCATTCGGTACGGAGGAATAGAAATCGGTGACGTACCTGGTTGCAATTCGATGGTAAACTCTATATCCCGATTCGGAGGTAACCCTGGTAGGTCATCTGGAAACACATCTGGATATTCTCTAACCACGGGAATATCTTCAAGTTTCGAATCGCTTAATATGGTATCCACGACATATGCTAGATATATTTCACACCCTTTTCTGAACAGTTTAGATGCTCTCGATCCAGATATTATACAAACAGGTGTAGTTTCATTATCCCCTTTATACACTATACTAGTATCATCAGAAAGTTGTAGTACGATTTCCTTAGTAAAACAGTCCAATTTAGCATGATGTTCGCTTAACCAGTCCATACCCAAAATTACATCAAAATCCCTCAATGGCATAACGAGCAATGTAGCAAGCAATTCATAACTATCAACCAATAATTTGCATTCACGATATACGGTATTAACAATGACCACACTGCCCACTGGTGTTCGAACAAGCAAATCATACCCCAAAGACTCTGGCTCACTCAAATGTGATGCAAATGATAAGGATATAAATGAATGTGTTGCACCCGGATCAAACAAAACATGAGCATTTTCACCAAAAATAAATATATTACCCGTGATTACGTTAGGTGAAGATTTGGCTTCTTCTTGTGTCATGGCAAAAACTCGAGCTTGAGGTCGTTCTTTACGAGCTTGACTACTTTCAGCATTAGATCCCCTTCCCATACCATATCGTCCTCGACCCCTACCTCTACTAGGAGTGAACCCACTAAATCTACTCTGTTCAACAGTGGCTTCTTCTCGTGGCATTGGGCAATTTCTCGCTATATGACCAGGCTCTCCACATCTGAAACATTTTCCTGTAAATAACCTACATTCTCCATGGTGATTCTTCCCACAATAAACACATGCGGCAGGAAGTGATGTAGAACCAATACCCATAGTGTTAGACGTTGTGCCTCTGAAATTATTACCTTTAGAAGTGCTTGGAAAAGTTCTTTGTGAAGGTGTTATAGTTCCCTTTTTATTCCTGAATCCTCCCATTTCCTCGTTCTGTCTCTTTTTGTTGAATTGAAAGTTTCTTGATTCTGAATCTAATTTCTCAGAACGAATTGCAGCAGCTTTTAACTTGTTATAAGACTCCAAATCAATTTGTGTGATGCGGTTTCGTATAGTATATCGAAGACCCGATTCAAATCTAGTGCACTTCTTCTTTTCTGTAGCTATCATATGTGGAGCATAATGAGAAAGTTGATTAAGCTGTACTTCATACTCAGCAACTGATCTGTTACCCTGGTGAAGTTCAAGAAATTCCTTTTCCTTCTGATCTTTGTAAACTTCTGGCACATAGGAATCATGAAATTCTCTAAGAAAATCATCCCATACCAATATAGGTGGCTGAACAGTGCTATCAGGTATAGTCTCCCACCAAGCATAGGCATCTCCCTACAGAAGTGATATGGTATAGTCGAACTTTTCTTCCGGAGTACATTGCATCAAAGCAAAAATCCTCTCTGTTTGTTTTAGCCAAGTTTCTGCCTTTGCTGGATCAGTAGTACCCACAAAATCAACGGCTCCCATTTTTCTCAATTTATCATACCTTCGCTCATGTGTTTCAGGACGGCCATACATTCTATAGTGTTGTGGATATGTAAAATTCTCGGCTCCATGCATAGGGGGTGGAGGTAGATGAGATGAATGAGACTCTAGGTCAGCTGATCCTTCCCCTCCATGAACACTATGCTCATCATTTACTACACGTGCTTGTTGACTCGCAATGCCTTGCCTAAGATGTTAGACATATGGTTACTAATGCAAACATATAACATATGATGTGTATGCACATGTCATGTTGTCTACAGAACCCCAAACCCGGGCTCTGATACCACTAAAATGTAACACCCGCACCTGGTACATAATGATAGTGCACATACTTATTTCTTAATCATCCTACACATACTTTACATATATGTACTCATTTAATCACAATATTTACACGGAAGCGTTTCACCATATTAGTTTTATAAAAAAAAAACAAAATCCTATATGACATGCAAATGATGAGCTGAGGGTGAAGGACTTGAAACCAGCCAACCGACCTTTGATCCATGCTTCAAACTTTATGTACGACTTCAGGATCAACTTTATCTACAACAACTAAAAGAAAAACATTGCGTTTGGTGAGTCGCAAACTCAGCAAGTATAATAAAGTAACGAATTATTTAACATCATATAATCACACAGGAATCGTCAGATAATCAATCCCTGAAGTCATATAAGAATATTAGTAAAAATCATCTCACATTGAATTCGTATCATTCGTAAATATAAAATGCACGTGATTGTCATTTTCTTTTGCTGTTAATGGCCTGTTATAACCAAGAGTAGTCGTGATCACGAAAATGGCCATGGCACTCTGTAATACATATAACACATGTGAGTTCAGTGAACTCGGGTGGCCGTACGGTACTCTGTGGTCCAATCATTTTGGACAATCTGTAACACATGACTCAAGGTCTATAACAGCCATAACAGTTGCTCTTATCTCTGATGAATGCATTTACATATTACATATCTCATTTCCATCATCAATGTGTCAACAATATGTCACCGTCGTAACGATCATACCATTGGCATTACACAATAAGCCATATTCGTCACATTCATTTCCATCGCTCAAATATCACATAATCCATATTATATCACCATAGACTATTCAATCAACACAATTAGTCAAATAGAGGATTCATTTAGGACTATAAATTGAGCAAATATCAGTTAAATAACAGTCACCAAATTATACTCACAAGTAGTGGATTCCCGATACGTCTTCGCCTAGTTGACGTTTTCAGCTCCTCTATTGGAATCTCGCCCTATTAATCATATTGCAAATCATAACTATATTTAATAAAACACATAAAATGCAAATGAATGCATTAATACTTCATTTACAACCTGTCTATAGGCTTACTCAGACTTACTTAGAAGTAACAACCTACGTTTAAGCTATACTTAAATGGTTTTACTAAATAAATTATAATAAATTCTAAACATATGATTTTTCTCTCAAATTATTACTCAATATAGTGAACACCTTCCCCTCTAACATGACATAAAGGTTTCATGTTACATTAACAGATTTATCATGGTAATTCATCTTTCAAGTATGCTGCACCTAAAAGACAATTTCAACACGGGCAAGGTTGATTCAAACAATTTTATAAATTCTTCTGTTCCTCAATAAATTCTCAAACTTTTAGTATAGCTTCTTAACATGTAAATAAGTATGTAGAAAATTTAACAGACCAAAATAAAATTCCTAGGTTGGTCAAATAATTCCAAAACAGTGGCTGTTTGTAATGCTACCGAAAAACTGGCAGTTGTTTACGCTACGAATTGTAGAAAATTCTACGTACTTCCAAACTTTACCAAATTTTACAGTAATGTTTCTAACACCCTAAAGTTTACACAGAAAATTTAACACAATTTATTTCGAAGGTTTAACTATGGAATTACAGACTTAAACTCGAACTTAGATTCTGAAATTTTGACAAACTAAATGTTAAATTATCTAATATATGTATGTGCTAAATAACTTCAATTTCCGAAATTATAGGTTCTAAACATCTAAAAATTAAAACTAAACATTAATACCAACATATATAAGCTATATTTTCAAACTTACAATTAAAACGAACAAAGCGATCGGTAAAACACTTACTCGTTACGATAATGCCGATTTCCCTATTTTTCTAAATTTTCTTCTCTATTTGTTTTCTTCTTTCCTGATTTCTTTCTTCTATTTTCTATCTAAATATCTAACGTTTTCATGTATATATATAGATGGATTGAGGCGGCAAGTGGAAAGTAGAAAGATTGGTGTCCAATTCTTTTGGTGACTAAGTTAAGTGGGCAAGCTTGTGGTGGAAAGTTAAGGTGACTAATGTTATAATTAATATTATTATATTCGTATAATTATTTGCAGCTGCTAGCTTATTACGTGTTATACATTTATCCGTTATATTTTCTACGTGTCGTGTATTTAAACTAATCGGGATATGCCGATAATACGTAAGTGACGCGTAGTGTGTAAAATATATGTATCCGATAAATAACCGGGGAGGTTTAGTGTACCGTATTTGATCAAAAACTCTAAAGTTAAACGTTAGTAAAATAAATGTGCATGTTTATGCTTATGCTAGTGTATGATTTAATGTAATGTTCGGTTTTGGGCTGTGACAGTCAAGGTTACGATAGTAAACCCCATCTTGTAATACTTAGTAAAGCGTATAAAGTGAAAACCAGTCCCGATTTACAACACGACAAACTAAACCAATATTAGCAGATGCTAATTAGTCTTTTTTTCTGATTGATTATTGAATGTGCTTAGAGTACATAAGTTCATTGTTATTTACAGCACAATCTAATGAACCTCAACTTATCAGAAGCCAATGTTCAGGTTTATAAATTCCTACAAAATCCTTAAATCATAATAAATCATGGCAAATGATAGAGCATGAGGAATACAAGAAGAAAATGTATACCTGATGAAAAGTACTGAGAGAAGTTAGAATAGATCCTCCAATCCAGGCGCTATACTTTCTTTCGGGCATCCCGAGCTCGTTTCTATATTCGATCACACACAGTGTAGCATGTAGGACACTCAGTTTGCATTCACAAAGAATCAAACACCCAAGCCCTAATCACCCCGGTAACACCCTCGCAAGAACTCTCACACTCGTACCCGAAACTAGGCGTCACTAAGACAAGTCACGAAGACTATTTCGTAAGAAGAGATAAGCTTTCTATTACTCTAGTGTTTATTGGTGTTGTTGGTGTGTTTAAAGGAGTGGGGAGAACACCCTTTTATAGTGGTAGAAAGGAAATCTAAAGGTCACAAGTGAGAAACCAAAGAGACACAATAGAAGATGAAGAGTCACATGGGAATACCAAGGGGCTTAGTCACATGGGAATACCAAGGGGCTTCCAAGGGGTGGTGGGCTTGGGTTAATGTGGGGAGAACCAAATGAAAATGAGCCACACAAAGTTGGGCCTAACATTTCAACAATCTCCACCTTTGGCCCAACACCACTACACTTAATCGAATAGAAACGCGGGAATCATCATCGCCAAAATACCTGCACACTAAACACACAGTTAGTACGGGCAACCTGCACACTAAACACACAGTTAGTACGGGCAACCTGCACACTAAACACAAAGTTAGTACAGATAATAAATAACAAGCACAAAGCATGTTAAATCACAAAGAATAACACAAAGTTAAGCGCACATGACACAAAGTCAAGCATTCGACACAAAGTCATGCACAGACACAAAGTCAAGCAAACGTAAAACACATAAACACAAGACCTAGTCAATAGGATCTAAGTTCAAAGTTCTCAAGCATGAATGAAATTTCTCAACAGATAAGCACTTAGTTCCCATATCTGCCGGATTAAACTGAGATAGAATTTTCTCTAAACTCACAATTCCTTTTTCAACGATATCACGAATGAAATGGAACCTAACATCGATATGTTTAGTTCTATCATGAAATACTGGATTTTTACACAGTTGAATTCCAGACTGACTATCAGAATAAACAACTACATTATCGTCTAGAAAACTAATTTCAGACAATAAACCTTTTAACCAAACTGCCTCTTTCAAGGCTTCAGTTATAACAATATATTCCGATTCAGTGGTTGATAAAGCAACAATATGTTGTAATTGAGATTTCCAACTTATGCAAGAGCCACACAAAGTGAACACATAGGAGGTGGTGGATTTCCTATTATCTTTATCATTTGCATAATTAGAGTCAACATAGCCAATCAAATTCACACCTTGAGCAGACTTAGAAAATTCTAGGCTAACATTTGATGACCCTTTAAGGTACCTAAGCAACCATTTCACAGCATCCCAATGGGGCATGCCTGGGTTAGACATGTACCTACTCAAACAACTTACAGTGTATGCAATATCCGGTCTAGTGCTAATCATCAGGTACATAACCGAGCCAATTGCATTGGAATACGGCACTTTAGCCATTTCAGCAATTTCAGAATTAGTCTTTGGAGACTGATCCTTACTTAATACAAAGTGAGCAGCAAGAGGCACATTGGTAGATTTAGCATTAGACATAGCAAATTTACTCAAAATCTTTTCCACATAGGAAATCTGATTTAAATGTAAAATTCGATTCTTCCTATCTCTCTCAATGTTCATTCCTAAGATCCTTTTAGCATCACCAAGATACTTCATATCAAAGTTCTCACTAAGACTTTTTTGAACATGTTCGATTGATTTTAAGCATGGACTCACTAAGAGCATATCATCAACATATATGAGCAAGAAGATAGGCATAGATGCATTTTCTTTAAAGTACAAGCAATGATCATAAGAGCTTCTTTTAAACTTCAAAGACAACATGCACATATCGAATTTTTTATTCCATTGCCTTGGTGATTGTTTTAACCCATACAATGATTTGTTTAACAAACAAACATGATTTTGCTTTTTGGGGTCAACAAAACCATAAGGCTGTCTCATGTAAATTTTTTTGTCAAGTTCACCATGCAAGAAAGCAGTTTTAACATCTAATTATTTCAATTCCCAGTCAAAATGAGCAACTAATGCAAGCATAATGCGCACAGTGACAAACTTAACAACAGGAGCAAAGATTTCCGTATAATCTATCCCCTCTTTTTGAGTAAATCCCTTAGCCACTAGTCTAGCCTTAAATCTAACTCTCTCACCCTCCTCTTTAACTTTATAAAGCCACAAACAGTCCACAACAGAACAATGATCAGGCTTAGGTACAAGAGTCCAGGTTTGATTAACATGCAAAGAGTTCATTTCATCATTCATCGCATTTAGCCATTCTTTAGAGTTTTTTGATTTTAAAGCTTTATTATATGACTTAGGTTCACAATCGTCTGAAGTTTCAAACACATTGAAAGCATGAGTATCAATATGAAAGTCATCAAATCTTGTGGGTTGCCTAATGTTTCTCCTAGGTCTGTCCCTAGTAAGTTGATAATTTTCTAACTCAACATTTTCAGGCACATCTTCCACATCATCAGACACATCATTTATAGGTTCAGACTCATGCACATCAGAAACAGATACATCTGATTGCTCCACCTTAAAAGGAGTAGTGTCAGAAACAGGCAAAAGCACAGAAGTAGATAAACATGGAAAGTCAGATTCGTTAAAGACGACATCTCTACTTATTACCACTTTATAACCAGGTTCATCTCTAAGCCAAAGCCTATATCCCTTCACACCATCCGGGTAACCTAGAAAAACACATTTTTTAGACCCAGGTTCAAGTTTATCACATTTTTGATGAGCATATGCAACACAACCAAATATTCGCAAGTTTGAGAAGTCAATTTGTTTACCAGACCAAACAGACTCAGGGCATTTACCATTTAACAGCACAGAAGGGGACCTATTGATTAGATAGGCAGCAGTACACACTGCTTCACCCCAGAACTCTTTTGAAAGTCCAGAAGAAGCCAACATGCTCCTCACCCTTTCAAGTAGAGTTCGGTTCATCCTTTCTGCCACACCATTTTGCTGTGGTGTGTAAGGAACTGTCTTATGCCTTCGAATTCCAGATTTCACACACAAAGTGTTCAACAAATTATTGCAGAATTCTAGCCCATTATCAGTTCTAAGATTCTTAATCTTTTTACCTGTCTGATTTTTAATTAACATTTTTCAATTTTTGAAACTCTCATAGACATCAGATTTTTGTTTTAGCAACAAAACCCACACTTTTCTAGAGAAATCATCAATAATTGACAGGAAATACATTTTTTCACCGTGTGTAGGAACACTGGCAGGTCCCCACACATCAGCGTGCAAATATTCAAGAATGCCAGTGCATTTAGATCGATTTGGGGAGGGGGAAACAGGAAAGCTGACTTTGTGTTGTTTACCTTTCATACATGATTCACAAAAAGGCATGCAAGTAAGCTTATCAGTACCAAACGAACCAGCTTTATGCAAAATTTCCAAATCTTTACTACTCATGTGACCTAGTCTACGATGCCACAGTTCAGTTTTGTCTTCTTTGACAACATTCACAGAACAAGGCATAGACTTAGCAATTCAAACATACAAGTTATTTTTCTTTTCAGCTTTGAGAACCACTAAGGATCCTCTCATGATTTTCATCATACCCTTTCCCCACCTACCTTCTAGCCCATCATCTTCTAATGCAGCACATGAAATCAAATTATTGCACAACTCAGGCACATATCTAACATTTTTAAGTGTCAGACCAAAGCCAGATTCACACTTTAAAGAAATGTCCCCTATGCCAATGATTTTACACTTCTTTTCATTAGCTAAAGACACAAATCCATTATTCACTTCTTTATAAGAGCAAAATAAATCTTTAAAAGGTGACATGTGAAAAGTACATCCATAATCAACAAGCCATTCATTTTCACATAAAGAAGTAGAATGCACAATATTCATAGAAGACACATCACAACATTCAGTTACCATAAAGATATCACCATCACTCTCATTACTAGAAGTCTTATTAGCTTGTTCTTTTTGTTTCTTAGGACAATCTCTAATATAGTGACCAGTTTCACCACAATTATAACACTTTCTGTTATTAGACCTCGATTTAGATCTATTGCGATTTTCTTTTTTATTTTTATCACGATCTTGACCAGTTTGGTTATTGTTGGACTTTTTATATTTAGCCCTCCCTCGAACAAACATAACCTCACCATGATTTTTACTACTCAGATTAGTTCTTAAATCCATTTCTTTGCTTTTTAAACCGTTTACCACAGTTTCAAGGCTAACCTGATCCCTACCATACTTAATAGCAGATTTTACATCATTATATGTATCAGGTATGGCATTTAAGAGCACAATTGGAGTATAATCATCAATATTTTTATCACCGGTCTTTTTAATATCTTGAACTAGTTTTGTAAACACATCAAGATTTTCCTCTATGTCTTTATTCAAATCAAGTTTGAATCGGAAAAATTTTTCAAGCAAAAACATCTTACTAGGCAATGAAGTCTCAGTATATAATTCTTGCAATTTTTCCCACAAATCTTTGGCACTTTTTTTATCTCCTACCTTTCTTAACACCGAGTCAGAAAAGATTGAGAATAATAGATGAGTACGCAAGCTCATCCATTTCTGCCTTCTTTTCAGCAGTATCAGAATCAGAAAATTGGAGACTGATACATTTAAACACACGTTGTTGTATCAAAACTCCTTTTATTTTATGTTGCCAAATACCAAAGTCTGAGCGTCTCCATCAAAAGGAGCTAGACTATAACCAGACATAGAGCCCATCACAAATCACACAGATTAAGTTGGCACACAATGGAAGCAAACAAATCACACAGATTTTTCTATTTCTATCAGCAGATAAATCCCAATCCTATCCGTTTCAAACGGTATCTAAACGAAAGCGGTAAAAGCGGTTCAAGCCAATTTACCTGAGCGAGTTCCAACCGTATGAAACTCGTTTTACCTGTTTCGTTCCTGATTCGGCGCACGTCGAGTAGAGGCGCGATGGGAGGCTATCAATGGATAGAAAAGCTGGAAAAACGAGCAACGAGCAACCACGGGCAGCCGCGACAAACGCAGACTCGTCGACCGGCAGCAACCGTGGCTCTGATACCACTGTTGGGTATCGGCTGCCGTCGATTTGAGTTGGCTCAGAAATCCCGAGCTCGTTTCTATATTCGATCACACACAGTGTAGCATGTAGGACACTCAGTTTGCATTCACAAAGAATCAAACACCCAAGCCCTAATCACCCCGGTAACACCCTCGCAAGAACTCTCACACTCGAACCCGAAACTAGGCGTCACTAAGACAAGTCACGAAGACTATTTCGTAAGAAGAGATAAGCTTTCTATTACTCTAGTGTTTATTGGTGTTGTTGGTGTGTTTAAAGGAGTGGGGAGAACACCCTTTTATAGTGGTAGAAAGGAAATCCAAAGGTCACAAGTGAGAAACCAAAGAGACACATTAGAAGATGAAGAGTCACATGGGAATACCAAGGGGCTTAGTCACATGGGAATACCAAGGGGCTTCCAAGGGGTGGTGGGCTTGGGTTAATGTGGGGAGAACCAAATGAAAAATGAGCCACACAAAGTTGGGCCTAACATTTCAATAAATTTCTTAATAAACTTATATACTTATTACATTACATGTATCAGAAATATAAAATTAAAATTAAAATTTAATAAAAGTTGAAACAACACTTTGCTATCAAATTCAAGCCATCAATTTACTATTTCACAACATGTGTACTACCTTTATTAGGGAACTTTGCATCTTAAATTTATGTCAATTCAAGTGCTCCATACACATAAAACCATTATTATGACCAGCATTTTGAAACCTTTGTATAATTTATTTGTTTGCAAAATCACATGTATAAGAAAAATAACATGAAAACTAAAATTTGAAATAATTTACTTCGCTATCAAATTCAAACCATCGATGTGAATATAATCAATTTATGCAATTTCACATTGTACCTTTGTTAGGAAAATTTCCATCCTTCCATTTATGTATTGTCAAGTGCTCCATATGCAAAATTACATTATTATCATCAACAACTAAACATATATGTCTAATTCTTACCATAAATTTCAACAAAATGTCTTTCGATGAAAATGCTCTTCAAACCCTAATTTAAACATAAAGTTGGAAGAAAGAAAATAAAACAGCAAATGTCCCACAATGGATGAAATTAAGAGAGAAATTTTAAAAAGCAATTTAACTCTGCTAGCAATTTTTCGCAAAAAAATATTTATTCTTGAATTTGAGAAATCAAAAGCAAATAGAAAATACAAATAGACGTAAATAAAAATAATAGGAAAGTAGAATACTCACATGATACTTCAACCTCTCCAATAAATGCATTATGCATCTTATAGTTTATCTTGTATCTACATGTTCACATGCAATTCTCTGATTTTTTTCAGAACATGTCTTCTGCGAGGAATTCATTATAACAGCAACAAAAAACTTTATCTAATCTTCCCTTCTAAATGCACAATCCAAAAAAAAAATTATCAATATCTTCAGACTTGAATTCCACGCAAAACAATTCAATAAAAAAAATGGCATGAAAATTACAATTAAGAGAAGTAATGTTTTTGTGTTCTTGATGGTCGTCCTTTTTGACTTCTCTTTTGATGAAGTCATTTTTGTGTTCTTGATTCCAAAGCATCCATGCAAGAAGTGCAAAATGTGGTGAAATTCCAAAAAAATACAGCTGCCTCTGAATGGTATGATAGCAAAAAAAGTGAAAATGAATTCCCAATACAGGTTTAGTGGTTAATGTTTTGATTTCAAAATTTGAAAAGATAACTAAAGGAATTTCAAAAGATAACTGAATTATTAAGTGGGAAGTTAAGGATAAGGATTAGAGGAGTTATCACGTAGAGATGATGGAAGTTTATAAAATTATTAACAATAAAATTAAATCTAAATTATCAAAAATTAGGATTCCATTTTTCGATGGTTTTAAATGGTCACAAAAGTCAAACACAATCCTCAAATATATATATTAATAGATATAAATAATTTATAAGATTTATATTAGGAACATTTACATTTTTTACTTATTCATTTAAATAAAGTTATATTATACAAATAAATTAATATTATTTTAAAAAAATTAAAAAGAATGTTATTGTTATAATCAAATAAATGTGCATGGACTTGAAATTTATAAATAACATTGTTCAACGTATAGTATATTAGAGTGAGTAATTAGAAAGTGGAAATTAATAGTTAAAATTATTCGACATATTTGATAAAAAATAATAAAAATATTATTACTTTCCCAAAATGTGAATTGTCCATCTATTTTCCACGTGTATAATGAGGTGAAAAATTATTCACTTTTTTATAATTTAGATATGTCTCTTTTATATCAATAATATTTAATTAAATAGTTTACTTGATATTAATTAATAAATAGTGTCCTATTATAAGTATGTCTCTTTTATATCAATAATATTTATTTAAATAGTTTTCAAGTATTAAGAGGACTTTAAAACTGTATGAATAACAAAATTGTTTCGTCTTATGTGAAAAGACTTCTAAACCCTTACTTAAATTTAAAATCCTCTTAATAGTTGAAAACTATTTAATTAATTAAATGTTATTGATTAAAAGAAAAGAGTTACACTATAGTAGGACACTATTTATATTAAGTATAATATATAAAAGAAAATAAGAATCCATTACTAGTTGGATACTATTAAATTTAATTAATTTAAAATCCTCTTGATATTTGAAAAACTATTTAATTAATTAAATTTTATTGATAAAAAAAGAGTTACACTAATAGTAGGACACTATTTATGTTAAGTATAATATATAAAAGAAATAAGAATCCATTACTAGTGGATACTATTAAATCTAATTAAAGAAATAAAATTCTACTTTGTTTATTAATTGAATCATGTGCACAAATAATAATATTTAATTAATTAATTATTTAAAAGGACATCCATTAATAGAAGTATACGTATATAAAAAGAACTAAAAAAATAATAATAATAATATAACAAAATTGTTTCGTTTTATGTGAAAAGACTTCTACACACTTACTTAAATTTTAAAGTCCTCTTAATAGTTGAAAATATTTAATTAATTAAATATTATTGATAAAAAAGAGTTATACTAATAGTAGGACACTATTTATATTATGTATAATATATAAAAGAAAATAAGAATCCATTAGTAGTTGGATACTATTAAATTTAATTAAAGAAATAAAATTCTACTTTGTTTATTAATTGAATCACGTGCACAAATAATAATATTTGATTAATTAATTATTTAAAAGCACATCCATTAATATTTATTTACAGTATACATACATAAAAAGAACTAAAAACATAATAATAATAATAATAATAATAATAATAATAATAATAATAATAATAATAATAATAATAATAATAATAATAATAATAATAATAATAATAATAATAATAATAATAATAATAATAATAATAATAATAATCCGAAAGTATATAGGGGCACAAAATAACTTGCAATATCACAAATTACAATCCTTCCATTTGTCCAATCAATCAAATATATTATTGTTTGTGAATGTTACGTAATAGATATACATATAAATAATTAACAAATAAAAGGCTTCTCTTTCATCTCTATTAATAAATTTATTTCTAATTATCTACTTTCAATTGATTAATTTTATCAGAAAATTTCTACAAACTCTTTAAAATATAGTTTTATTACGTAAAAACTCACAAATTATTTTTAAACCTAATGTATACATCTTATTAGCTTTTGTTTCAAAAACTTCATGCATTATTGAGGGTTGATAATTTTTCTAATAAAATCTGCATAGTAGAACAATATTATTAGTATCAGATTATTACTTCGACTAAGTAACTTTGGTTAAGAAAATATTCTATAAAAATTAAACCTTATATTGATACGTCCAAATAAGAAAAAAAACATTTGTGAGACATATGAATTATTGTATTCCATATTAAAGAATAACTTATTATAAAAATGTGATAATTATTTTTTTGCATAATTTTTTTATTCTTTTAATTTTGTTATGGACTTTAAAGTGATACAGATGTTAAAACTATAACATGCTTGTGAAATTGGATAAATAATCTTATATCTAGATATTCATACACATTCAAATATATTAGAAGGAATAACAAATGCAAAAAATATGTAGTTGAAAATAAATTTATATAACTTCGAATAAGATATGATTAATCTAAATATATGCATATAAACAAGTATGTTATACTAATACAAAGCATACAATTTTTTTCTGTACATAAATTTTTATGTTACTACATAAAGAAATATGGAGATAGACATTATAATTCATAACACTATTGGAAAGATTGTAAGGATGGATGGAATAAACAGTGATCAATAGGAAAGATACGTCAATTAATAATTATAAATATTAAATTCTTTAAGCAAAATTTTATTCTTCAACAAATTATTTTAACTTCTCCAATGTTTAGGTTTTGAAAACTTAACTACATATAAAAAAAAAATAACAAAACGATATTGTAAAAGTGTGGGTATAAGTCTAAAAAAGTTAAACCAAAAGCTCTATTTTCTAAGATAACATCCATGTCATCCTAATTTTAAAGAGCAACCAAATAATAAGTATTCGATGAGATTAATTTTAAAATATAAAAAATATTTCATTTGCGTTTCATTTTGGTTATCATTATTAGTATTATATCAATATGTTAATGGGTAATTTTGAACTTTGAAGTGAGAAGTTCATTTACAGATATTAAACTTTATTTACATATTCATAAACGAAAATAAAATAAAAAAAACATGACAAATGCAGTATTATATTTGATGTTAAGACATATACTTATATTTTAAAAATGTTAATATATATTTTTTTGTCAATATGTGAATATTTTTTTGGTTTACTCAAATGTTTATAAGGATATATAAGTGAAAGTTAAAGAACTCAAATGGAATAACAATATGTGTTAATACTAGAAGTTCACATGTGTTTAAAGTTATGAATTGAAATAGATAGCAAATGTAAAAATGTGAAGAAAAGAAAACTTGAGTGAGGATACGATATTGATGCACTCTACATTTAATATCTTTTAAAATGATTTATAAACATGCATAAAAAATAAATTTACTTGTATGTATAAATGACAAATTTACGTGATAAATATATTAGATTCATGATCAAATGCATGAACATTTAGAAAAGTATAAAAGATTAATTTACATTTAAATAGACCAAAACATTGTGTTTATACATATCCAAAATATAATATAATTAGGATTTATTGAGAAAAAAATTCTAATAGTAGAAAATTATTTAGTCAAAAAAAAACTTAGATCCCATTTTTTTTAAGATTATTTAGACAATGTACTTATTAAACATAATTATATATAAGAAATTGTAATATATGTTGAGGTGTTAGAGATAAATTGGAAGAAAAATAAATTATAATAAAGTTTGTCCATCACATTTAACATATGACTCATTTCATCCTAATTTTTTAAAGTTTACTTTAATGGAATTCGAATTATAATTGAGATTATTTGTAAATATAAATTTTATTTAATATTTTATAGTGATTAGTCATTTTTAATGAAATTTAACTTATGACTTATGATGCACGGACACAAATACGGGGATACGGTACAGTACGATATGGATTCAAAATACGAAAAAATTCTAAAATTGTAGGATACGATACGATGAGGATACGATGATATATATTATAAAAATTTGAATTATTTTACTATTCTCATTAATGAATTTCATATTCAATTAATTATAATAATTACTAAATATATAAAACTTCTAAAAATAATAATCATAAATTCGATCAATTATTCAAAATAGATGTAGTAACTTTTTAATTTTATTTTCCACGATGTATAAAAACAAAAAAAGCTTTCTACATATGCATTTTTAATATTCAATGTTCATATTTAGCATAAAAATATATTTAAAATATTTTAAAAATATCCTTAAATATTAAATAATTTGCTTGAAGAGCTTAAGGTGGAAGGAGATGATTTGATCATAATTGCAGAAAAAAAATAGATTTTGATAATAGTTGCAATGAAAAAAATAGATATCAAAAGGTGGAATGAGAGTTTCTCGTTTCTAATTTCAATATCTTTCCAATTAATCATTGATTTTTCTTTATTAAACTATGTTTTCAATTTATAGTTTTTAAGGGAGACCACTTCAAAACTAAAAAAAAAAAATTTTGGCAAAAAAGTATTAAATAATTAAAAGACACACACAGCCGTATCCGAACCGTACCGGATACTCTTATTTTTCGTATTAGATACCGTATTATTTTTTTATTTTTGGATACTTCAAATCCGTATTCGATACATATCCGTATCCGATACTGCGCGGGGCGATTTTTCGGAGTATCCGTGCATCATAGCTTATGACTCATTTTACAGAATGAAATCTTATCTTGGCACCTCATGTGGGAAGAAAATAAGTAATTATGATGAAATACGTAAAGTACAATATTTCACACTTATATAGACACGCTCTTTTAATTTATGTATTAATGATGCATAAGTTAAAGCTCTAATATTCTTGCAAAACTTATTTTTCATCTTATATTAGAAGTTAGCACATCTTGAAGTTATTAAAATAACTTACAAATAAAAAGGTCTACATGACATTAAAATCGAAAAAGTTACTGGAGTGTGATTTCTGCATATAATATACTCTATGTTCAAAGTATAGATTCATAGTTATGAACTTATAAGTACTAATATATTGGAGTAATTTTACCTTTATAGTATCACATTAATGATTATACTCTAAGTTGGGATATATAAATTTATATCAATAATACTATGTATTATACTTTATTAGAAAAAGTAATAGGAAATGAGAAATAGGTCTATGCAAATTAAGAAACACAAATAGATTTTTTCTATTTTATATTTATATAAATCAATTTAAGGATGCAATGTATTGATATTTGATTACTAAATAATTAAAGTAAAAAATTAATTATGTTACACTGAATTTTTGTTATCAGATTATGTTACAATAATAACTTAAATAAATTATCAACAAATTGGTAATAAAATTTATTTACTATTGTTCAAAATATTACAATTTTTTTTAATATAAATTTATAATTGTTTATTTAGACTTTTATCAATACCACGAATCACGTGCGTAGCACGTGTAATAGTATATATATATATATATATTACATTTAATAAAATACGTAAATATTTTCAAACCGAACGCATAATCTTTTAAGATTTTAAATTAGGAAAAAAGAAAACCTTAAACTTGTCAATCACCATGTACAAAGCATTAGTTTTTAAACAATTAAAATAAGCATTTGTGATTTGTCATATCAAGCATTGAAAACAATTTTCCAAGATTTTACTAATACAAATTATATGAATAATTTGAGATTAAGCGTTTTATTATTATTGATGTTTTAACTTTGTAAATATAAGTTTTATGATTTGCATATAGCAACATGGTTTACGTAAATACTTTTAATGTTTATGGGGATGCTATTTTTTTTTGTTTGTTCGTTAATTTACATATTAGATTTACTTTATTACTTGTAATTTGAAAAAAAAAAATGACTTTGGGTTAATATGAGCTTAGTTTGAAGCTCATATAAGTTCTCAAGTTGAACCCGAGCTTTAAAAAACTCATAAAAGTTCAAGCACTTAGAACAAAAGCTCGCATAATTGAGAGAAGTAATTTGAAGTTTAGAGCGTATTAAAAGATGGTTGTTTTCTTTTAACCAAATGATATTATAAGTTAGCTAATTTTTATAACTTGAACATGAAATACAGAAAAGTCCAAGTCGAAAAGTAGCTGACATATATATTATATTTATAAAAAATCTAATTCGTCTTCACGTTTTTTTAACAACGTGCTTGCATCATCGACACCAGGTTTATATTCATCATCCCCTAATCCTTTTTCTCTACTTCTTATAGAACAACTAGGGCAACATTTGAAATGTAATATTACCTTAAATTGCCCCGTAATAGAAATATGAAGAATTTAAAATTACAATGGTAAAAAATGAAAGTAAAAGGTTTCATATTTTTTATTCTACGGCTAGTGATTTATTAACGCCTCAAATATCTAACATAACTTTTTAAAAATGCTCTTATTATAGGAGAAAGGACCATTACCAATAGGAAAAATCATCTTAATCCACAATCAACAAGGTTCTGTATAGTATACAAGGATTGCATTGATCAAGGGTAGAGGAGGGAAGCGGACACATATCAGGTAGATATTTATAGAAATTCAAGTTGACGAGCGGTGATGAAGTTGAAATTGAAAGACAACAATGATTTTATCACGATACCTTGTCGAAGAATCACCACTTGAAGACACTTCAGAAGAATATTTGAACTATGTTCAAAATTTTGAGTACTATACAGGTGACGCCTGAAACGCCAACAACCGCAACGAATGAAATTTTAATACGAATAGCATGTAGTATTATTATAAAAAATAATTACTACTATATTTTGATTATAATCTTCATGTGAATGCACAAGAATGCAAACAAATGTATTGCGTTAATTTATTTTCTACTTTCATTTAAACATTTTCCAATTGGAATTAACACAAACATAACTTCTTAATAAATTTGGAGTTTTATTTATTCAAATCAACCTGAATATTGAGAGTTGAGACTAAGGTTCAAATCTCATTTAGCTCATCTATGAATATGGGCGTGTTTGGATTGAGGGATTTAAATTTTAGAAGTGGATTTAAATAAAGAATTTCAATAATTTTAAAATGGAGTAATTTGAAATTCATCGTAGTGATGGAGAGAATAAAGTAAAATGTATGTCAAAGGATTTGAAATCAATTATAACTTGAATTCATCCAAATAAACTTTATGAATTTGTTGATGAATTTAAAATCCATAATTTTCAAATCCTTCTCCAAACACACCATAATTGCTAAGCAAAAAACTTAAAAGAAAAAAGTCAAAAATCATGACGACCTGGCTCGATATGGGCCATCTTAACGGACTAGCCCAACCTGACCCATCTAAATATTTCAGTGGGCCTGGTCTGGGTCAATCCAAGCCCAATTAAAACAAAAAATCATGGATCTGGCCACAATGGCCTGTGCCAGTCCAGTCATGTGATTCAAAACCAATTTTTTGTAATAAATTAAAAGAAAAAGATAAAGGGAGTAGCATAGATTTTTCCTAAAGGGGCCAGCCAGATTATGAAAAATTCTCTCCCATAAAGAAAAATTATTAATATATAAACACAAAAAAGGTGTAAAGATAGTGGAATGTAACGTGGAGGGGCAAAGACTTTCATCAGAAGATTAAAGGATGTAAGACCCTTAAAAGAAGTTCCCACTAAATATACATATTTATTCCTATTTTAAGTGGGCCAGAAGTATTTCCCTTTTATTTATATATCACTATTAAATATATAGATTTGATGGTCTTCATGGGTCCATTTCTAATCCTCCCCATGTAACATATAGATTATTTTATTTTTTATTTCATTTTCTTGACAAACTTTTTCTATCTAATTTGTTTGGTGAATTTTGGATTGGTTGTTATAAACGTGTTTTTGAGTATGAAACAAGTCAAACTTAGTGTATTCAATATACAATAGAGAAATATATGTTTGAAAGAGACCATATGGACAAAGGCTTGTTTGCCACTTTGCCTAAAATACCACTAAAGTTTAAACACCTTTCTGATAGATTACCAAACACGACCCAACTCCATGGCCGTCCTAAGATTCTATGGTCCCAATCAAGAGAATGAAATTTTCCTTGATTCTAACTAATTCCCAATTTATAACTCATTTGTAGCTCTTAATTAAGCTGATATCATCTCATATCACCTATACCAACTCCATGAAAATAAATTAGAACATTTTAGAATTAATTAATATACATGTCAAGATCAAAAGTACAAATTAACAAAACATATATATGTGTAAACAATCATAAAACCATAGTATTGGTAAAGATGATTTCAATTTCATGAATATGAGTTGGGAAATTTTGTCCTATCTTTATCATCTCCACTTTTGCCAATTTCATGAAGATGACTTATGAGAGCATTTCTTTGTCCTACTTTCTACTTTCACTTGAAAAGTACTAGAATTCAATTATATATCTTAATATAGGTACTTCTTAGAAACTTTAGAGATGGTAATAGAAACCTTACATAATGAAGCTTATATAAAATATTATATATACATCCAATTAATATAATTATATTGAAACTAAAATGCTCTTATGAATCACTTATGAAATGTTGAAACACTCCGTACAATATGTCGATGATCCACAAAAATTCAAATCCATTACCAATCTTTATAATTAGCATATAGCAAGATGATCACAAATCGAAAACAAGATCAATGAGAATTAATTAGTTACTTCAATTCTATCCAATCCAAATTGAAAAAAAGAAAGAAAAAAAAAAACAATGATACCTTTTCCTATGAATGATTTTCCTCACCCCCCACACACGTGCCAAACAACACACACCACACGTGCCACACTCCCAACATTTCTTAGTGCTAGTCCGCATCATCATGGCTTCCATGCACTAGCCCACACCACCGTCTGATCTTTCCAAGAAAGGAATATTCCGGCGTGATCCGTTGACTGTACCATTGACCACCCCTCCTTGTACCTCCTCAACAAAGCCCTCACGTCATCGCAAACCTCTTCATTAAACAAAAATGGATTAAACCCACCGCCATGCAGGCGGTGCGACCAACGCGCCGCCGTCTCCCGCCTCTCAACCGACCCCTCCGGCGGACACGCCACCAGGTCCACGATGGCCCGTCCCGCTTCCCTCTCAAGCATCAAACGCTCGTTACTCGTTCTCGAAAAGCTCTCATCCAATGCCTCAAAGTAAACCCTAAACCATCGCAAACATTCTTGAAAACCCCTTAAAAATTCGAACCCATCAACGCCCACATCGAGATCAGCTTCTTCTTCAACAATGGTGATGACTTTAGGCTGCAATCTTCTGAAATTAGATATCAAAAAATCCCTACGGCTACCCGTCACAGAATGCAACGAGCCCACACAGTTTATCGCAAGTGCTTCATCTTGTTTAATTTCCAATCCATCTAAATTCAGCTCCGACAAATCACCTGCATGGTGTACAACGTTGAATTTAAAGGGCACCCCCATGAGCCGCGCAAATTTCTCCATTCTACTACCTATTTCCTTCATAACCCTTTGCACCGCCGCGCCGCCGCCCTGGGATTTACTAACCACCACGGTGGTGATTCTTAGATGTGGTGTCTCGTCAGTTCGTGTGGCGATGGCTTCGAGCAAAGTAGGCCACTGCGTGCAGTAGGTATTACTTATATCAATGATATGAAGCTTGCTCTCGCCTTCAAAAGCTTCCATGATCGCACCGTTGCACGCCACGTGCCCGAACATGGCCCAGGGGCTAACTTCCTGGAATTTGAGCACCGTTCTTCTGGTGGACTCGAAAGAGCAGTTATTATCAGAAGCTGAAACTAGGGTTTTGTAAGTGCGTTCGCCGGAATCCGTCATTCGTGAGAACAAAGCTTGCAGAAAATAAGAAGCTAGTTTTTGGTCAACATCTCCGTACGGCGAGCTAAGCTCATTGAGCATCCACATGAGTTGTTGGACTCTCGCGCTGCTCCTATCAGCTATAGCTTTCGCAGTTTCCAGAAGAATATCCGAAGCCCACTTGCTATTTTGGGCACCGGAGAGTGAGGCAGAGAATTCCATGTGCACGTCACGTGCCGGGGAGAGGGGGACTTGATCGTAGGCATGGTGGTGGGTAGTGGTGGCGCTACCGGTGGTGGTGGTGGTGGGAGTGGAGTAGGGTTGTTGATTATAATTAGGGTTGTAGTGTTTGGAAGAAGAAGAAGAGAAATCATCGTCATCCATGTAAAAGTTGAAGCATTCTTGATGAGGGTTTTGTTTGGAAGATCTAGAGCTGCTTGAAGTTGTTGTGGTGGAGTGAATATGATCGGCTGATTGTTGTTGAAGGTTGACAAGTCTAAACAAAGTATCCATATCTAATCAAAATGACCCACACATATATCTAAATTAATTGTATATATTCGAATACCCTTTTGAGATTCTGTTGGAATAGTGTGTGTATTGGAGTGGAGTTGTTTGTATTTTATTTTTTTAGCTAGAGTTGAGATGTAGAAGAATCTTGGAGGAGTTGGATTTTGGTAGCTTTTAAAATGTTTGTGAGGATAAAAAAAAGATGAGAGAGAGAGAGAGAGAATTTGAATGAGTAAAATTTTGCTTTTCTTTATGGGGAAGAAGGAAGAGTGGAGTGGGAATGTGGGATGGTGGGGTGGGTGGTTTATTTTTTTACATTTGTTTTTAAGCCATCTACTATCTCTTCTTTATTCGGAATTTTAGCTTAATTGTTTTTATCTTTTATCTCGTGTACCAAAATAATATCGCTTCATTGTGGGATTGACAAGTGTCCATTTAAAAATAAAATATAAATAATAATTCAAATAAAAAAACACTTGTCAATTCCACAATGATGTGACACTATTTTGTCTTGGGTTTTGATGCCTATCGAGAATTTCAGCTAAATATTTGTTTTATAATGAAGTTACATGACAATTTTATATTTTGAATTATTACAAATTTAGTTTGCATAGTTTGATCGCATGATATAAATATATAATGCAATTGTTTTGTAATTGATCACTCTCTAAAGTTTATAATATTGTGTAAATTCAACGTCCAATCTAATTCGCTCAAGCGTGAGTTGTCCATATAACCTAACAATTTTAGATTTGAAATGTTTTTGAAAACAAGAAGAGATTGGACATGGTGTAAAAACATGGAAATTAGGATGGACTAGATAGTCTATAGTGGTTAGATATGGAAAAACAAAAACAAAAAAGAAGGCAAAGATCTGACAAAAGATGTGTGTGGATAGTGAGGGATAAAGGATAGCCAAAGGGGTCATCAAATGGTTTAGTGGGGTTACCCTTTTGTGTGTTTAATTTGGTGAGATAATATTTTATTAGGATACGTAATAAAATTTAATAGAGTCGATCCATCATTTATTTTTAGATGAAGAAATATTTGATAAAATTTCTCTAAGAATAATTAATAAATCGAATCTGTTAAAATCAATATATTATAAACATATCCAATGCTCAAGTGTGGGCAGGCGTGAGTGATGAATAAGTTCATTGGGAGAAAAGAAAACTTAAAAAAAAAAAAAAAAAAAGAGACAAAGGAAAAGCTGCCGGCCGGCGTGCATCATCATCATCAACAACAGCACCCAATACATTCTTTGCCCCCCAATCCATCTCCAAACCCTGCCAAAAAATTCCCTACTTTTTTCCTTTTCTATATGCTACTCCAAAAACCCATACAATACATACATATATACGTATATTAGGGACCCATTCATCATATTTGTAAAGGGTTTTTGTCACAAAATATATATTATATATATACTAACTCCTACATCTAGGGCATGCTCTTCACATTTCTCTATACCCAATACACATATATATCATGGTTTTTGAGTAAAGTTGAAACATTCAAACCAAGAGTTCTCTCTAGGTATAATGATGTGCATAACTTGATCACATGTAGTCTACATATGGGTAAAGCAAATAGTAAATTTGAATAATCTTTTCATACTAAAGTACAATTTGGCCTTGCATTTGAGGATCTAGTATACCCTTTTTTCTATAGTCCTATTACACTTCTTTGCATTAAAAAATTATTTTGTTACTATTAATTATATGAAACTCAATTTTCAAATTTAGTTACACTATTTGGACCGTGAACACCTTTACCGAGTCAGTGGCGGAGCCAGTAGGTGGGGCCAAAGTACGATACACATGGATCGATTTATTTTGGGTGGGGTGTCAATATTAAATTTTTTAAAATATACATAATACCGAGTTGATAATTAAAGTGAACGAGGAAAAAGAATACATTTAAAGAAGAAATCAAATAAAATTATATAAGAGAGAGAGAGAGTAAAAGACTTTAATTAAGATTTTTGAAGTATAAAATATTAATGTGCAAATTTTATAAGTACGGAAACTTCAAATTTAAATGTAATCAATATCTGTATTTGATCAATATCATACTAATTTCACTACATTGTACTATTGTAAATTTGTAATTATTGCAACACTGAACATTCAATCACTAATTTAACTAGACCAAATTAAAATGATGGTATAAAATGTTTGGAACATGATTTAATCTTTGAAAAATGTTTCTGTATTCGTCAATCATTGGGAAGAATTCCTAGTTTGGACAGTTGTTGTCTTTTTTCGACAATTGAGTAATATTATTATTAAGGTTCTATTACAGACAAATTAATGGACAGTATTTTCACAAGGGACAATTTGCCCAAAATCCAAGAATTGAATTTTAGTATAGTCATTACGTGAAATATGATTCTCCAGTCTCGACAGATATTCCTTTGAAATTCGCTGGCCAGGAAATTAGGAAAAATAAATTTTATTTTATTCTTAAATTGATAAAAATATTTTTTTATTAAATAAATATACTGGTGAAGTGATGCGTCAAGTACGATAAAACTTACAGAGAAGTGACATATGATAAATCAAATTATACATAACTTTGATGATAGAAGACATTCTAGTACAAAAAATCTGTATGTACGGTATTATTGTTTTCTTTTCTTTTGTATAGAGTATTAAGAGCATGTTTATAACCCCAAAAGATGACACATGTTTGGTGGCATTTGGAATATGTATACACGATGTATATAATTAGATACGTATATTGACATAGGTAATTAAATAAATTAATATATCAATCATTATCTAGAAAATTTTGTAATTTGGGATAAGTTAGTTATAAGTTAAACTCAAATAAATATCTCACTTTTCTAACATATCATTAAATGATAATATTCGATCTTGTGTTTGTAGTATTTGTTTTATTTAATTAGCAATTATAAATTATTGTTTTTAAGTGAATTAACATGATTTAATATCTATAATAAAAGGATTTATCACAATAATCAACAAAAGTTGCACCAATCTTATAATTCTGAATATAATATATAGATAAATTATATAATGATAGATAAATACTTCTAATTATTTTTGTATATAGAATCTATATCCAATGCTTTGGCACGGTATCTCTACTTATTTGAATAGAAAGTACTTACTCCTCATTTTATCTCCTTTCATATCCAAATAATCGCATAAAAATATTAATAAATTATATTTTATACATGTAGTAAATTACGTGTCATCAAACCAAATTCTATACGAACCAAGATTTTCAAGAAATATTTATTGCTGAAATTCGATGATTATCTTTTATACTTAAATCTCTCCAAAAAATCTTGTGAACAATTATCCCATTTATACTTAAATAGTTAATTTTAGCTATAATATAACTATTTAATTGTAGTTTTCAGTAAACAATTCTTACACCAAATATAAAATAAAAACGCAGAAACAAACTTATAAATTATAATAATAAAGTTGATTCCTTACATATCGACTTTTCAAAAGTTTTAAAGAATTATTAAAAGTACTCAAAAAGAAATAAAGAGAATAAAAGGTAGTTCAGCCTTTCCTCTCAATTTTTTCTTGTTGATGTCAAGATGACCCTACCTGTTAGAATATTAGGAAAAAAGATAACGTAATCGTATGTCTAATCAATATTATCCTCGATCAGAATATGTATTTATTTAGGTCTAACTTATAAATTGTTGAATAAATCAATATTTATTGTCTACTATGATGCAATTGGATGCCGGCCCGAAATAGAATATAGAGAATAAAATCTATAACTTGAATAGAATTCCTACTGAAGAATAATGAGTTCTCTTCTGATTAAAAAAAGTCCACAGAAAAATATCTCGTTGAAATTGAATAAACTTACCATCTAATAGTAAAATGGTTTCTCAAAATTATTTGAATAACTCGAATAAAATTCAATATATTTCTCATGAACCATGAGAATCTATTTGAATTTTTAATGGGCATAATGGCAGATAATCACATCATACTTACTAGTATATTTTTTGAAATACATATTATATCATTTCACTAGAATATATAATTTATATTGACATTTTTCAAAACTAAATGCTTAACATCCAAGAGAGACATGTACATTTTATCAAATCATCAGAAATTTTGTTAGGACTTCAAAATTAAACCAGAATCCTCGTTTGGTTACTATGCTCTTGACCACTAATTAACTGGTCACACTATCCACAGCTTGACATAAATGTAATAAGTGACATCCACTTTACTTCAACTTCACTTGTAAAACAAAATAAGCAAAAATCAATTTCAATTTCATTTTCCATGGCTTGACCTGCACAATCTGTTCCTCTTTTCTAATTTCTCCAATGACTTTGTGAGACACACTTTCTACTATTGTGACCCACAAGAAAAAAAAAAAAAAAAGAAAAAAGAAAGAAAGTGGCCACCACTATACTATCAAATGCTTTAATGTCACTCTTCCAGCCTGCAAAAGCTAGCTACTTAAAAAAGCCACAAACAGACCTTCCAGCAACACTTCTATTGCTTACTAAATGAAACCCCACTTCTGGTAATCTCAGGTTTTAGGGGAAAAGCTAAGGACCACTTGGGATACCCCAAAAGAACAGCAATCTAAGGTTATTGCGCGAGCACTATACTACCGACAGTCTCATAGACGTTACACCAGGTGGCCTGCCAAACAGAATTCTTGAACGAAGACACTTCATGCGCAAAGGCGATGAGAGTCAAAATATTTCATCTACAAAAATCACATACTAAGAATCATTCATTTTGATCTAACAATCAAAGAGTGGACTCATATATCACTTCTTCTAAAAAAGGCTTTAAGTTCATCATGATTTCGGACATCTTGGTTAATGATCAAGAATTAATCAACATTACACTTGACATCGCCAAGTTTCAACAAGAAATGACTTTCCTACTACCACACCAAATATGCGATACGGCACTAACAGCAATTTCTGCGATAGCTTAAAAGTTGCAGATATCAATTAAAGAATATAGAACTTATCCATAAAGAGAAAATAAGGAAAGTAGAGTTCAGGCTTTCACTAAAAGTCAACAAAATGTACAACAATTTCGGAGAGGCTCGAAGCTTGGCTAGTTCTTTACTAAAATTTCAAGGCCATTTCATTGTGCTGTAACGAACCCTTTCAGATCAAAACACTATATGAACAACATCGAGTTCCTTCTTAGCCTTATCACAAAATTATCTAACGACGGATAAGCTGTCATATAAAGCACTGCCATTTCACCACAGTATCAAAGCAGCATTACCAGTAAGGAGTATGGAACTCATAGGCCAAAGTAACTATTAACATTCTAGAGTGTCATTGTACAAAATTTATTGATGTAAGAAAAGAAGTTAATGAACTCGCTTGGTCACCAAACTATAAAACTTAAATACAGATACCTATTACTTGATCTATATTGCTGGCCTCATCCCTTTTTCACTTTCCAGCAGGTTTGTTTTCTTACACGACTTAACTAATCCAATGACAACATACAAAAACAATAATTACAAAATAATTGAAAATCTTACCAACCAGAAAAATTTTTAAATTGTCCAGTTGGCGCTCCTACTTTTCTTTTCTTTACTACAGGCACAGAAGAGACATTACTATCAAGATCCGCGACAGGTGCAGCCTGAGCGATCTTTGCTTTCAAGTACTTCCCGGCACCATCACCAATGGAAGGAGTTTCTACCATTCTTGTCCCAGGATTGCTGAACCAGGAACCAATCTTATCCTGATAGTATTCCAACAAAAATGTTAAAAAAAAGGAAACAGATGTAACTTGAACGGTAGAAAAATCATAACAAGACAATAGTAACACAAGTGTCTAAACTTACATGTTCATCATCCTCAGCCTTGATATCCTTATCTGTCTTCCCTTCCTCTTCCTCGTCAGGTTCTGCATATGGATTGACATATACTTCTACACTAACAATCTTGATCTCTTCCTAAACAGGAAACATATAAACCACAAGTAGAAAATTAAAGCTACGAACTGAAGCTGAAAATTATAAGATCATAACCCTAAAACTCAATCACAATATCATGGGAAAAATAAAATGCAGAAACTTCAGGAAGAAAATAGAGGGACAAATAATGTAGTGAAGATGATAGAATAAAGAAGCAAAACCCAAATGCAATTCAAAAGCCATTTATACCTTAGTAAGTAAATCTACTTATGCCAATCTCAGAAAAAGCCAATGCATGAACTACATTTCAAGACATAAAGATAAATAGTAACATGTACAATATGAACCATGAAAACAAATGGAGCTGAATACTAACAGGAAAGGTTGGATTTGTATTGCAAGCAGGATTCTAGGAATTCTATATGAAGAGAGTAATTTGAAGGGCACAAAAATATACGGCCATTGATTATGTAACACAAAAAAAAAACACAAGAGATTCTAGGATAACATGAAAATCTGGTATCCACTAAGAGGTAAAACACCAGCAACATGGAGACTAAAATAAGAAATAACAGAAGTGAAGGAAGACTGCGAACCAAAGGTCGGTCATCATCATCAACAGGTACTTTCTCCATCGCCGAAAGGGTTGTCAACCCTCCAACAATCATTCCAAAAACTGTGTGTTTGAAGTTCAAATGATTTGCAGACTTGTACAGTATGAAGAACTGGGAGCCATTTGTGTGAGGACCAGAATTTGCCATGCTAACTACACCTCGTCCAGAATGAACTAACTTGGAATGCAGTTCATCTTTGAATGGCTTTCCCCAAATTGACTCACCACCTCTCCCAGTCCCAGTAGGATCACCACCTTGAATCATGAAGTTTCTACACATCATGTGCAACAATACGTCAAAATCTTGAAACGAAAAAAGATATATAACAAACTTCGATTTAAAAAAGATATACACTCAAAGTACCTTATACTTCTGTGAAAAGCTATTCCATTATAATAACCATTTTCACAAAGAGTGATGAAGTTTTCACATGTCCTTGGAGTTATATCACAATGCAGCTCAATGTTCAAATCGCCATGTGTAGTTTGCAGCCGGACGTAACCTTTTGTCTTGGGGTTCTTCTCGACTTTAACATATTCGTATTCATTTGTGGTGACCGGATCATAAGAGGTAGAAGTGAAAGACCGCGAAGCAGCACCAGTTGTGAAACGACTTTTAACCTGCAAGAGTTCAAATGCAGAATCGATCATTCAAAAGATTTCCAGATAAACCTGGTTGAGTGATGGAAAAATAAAGAGCTAGGTAAAAGATGTGAACAAGTCAAACTTACCATTTTCCAGGCATAACATACAAAACTGAGTTAATAGAAAATCAATCAATTGGTTTAACTAATATATGTGGCTGATAAGGACCAGACAAGGTGAAAAATTCAACATGCCATGGTTGCAATTCACACAAAGGAAACTTCAAAGAAATACTGAGCATCTAAATTTTGGTTCACCAATCATCATAGATTTGAAGATTTGGTGATTTAGTGTTTCTAGATACCTTTTTGTACAAAAGAAAAATATGAATAAAACTCCAAAAAAAGGGAATAACTGACCAGCTTTGCATTTACTGGTGTCCTCTCACCAGCCATGTGCATTGCTATGCGAGCAGCAGTTTTATGACTAGCATCAGCCTTTGCAGCAGCGGCGCTTCTTCCATGAACTGCAGCAGAAGCAGCATCTACTATGCTGAATGTTTGCTTCGGCTTCTCACCACTCTTTGATTCTTCATCTTTGATACGTGATCTTGCAGCCAAAATGGCTTCAAGAGCAGCAGCTCTCTCAGTCTGTGCCTTGTTACCACCACCCCCATGTAAAGCGATCTCTTTTGCTTTCTCAGTTCCAAGCTCCTTGAGCATTTGCTTGATATCTCCAATCACATTTATGTTATAAGACGGATCAGATTCCATCTTCTTTAGTTCTGGCATAGAAGAAACATAATGGTCAATTATGAGGTAGACAAAAAAAGCAGGTCAAGTAAATATCAAATATAATTGCTCACCTTCATCATCAATTTTTAAGTTTTTCTTTACATGATCAAAATCCAGGAGAACCTTAGTATCAAGTGCATTGGGATTCTACACAATAAAAGCAACCACCGTGAGAATTACTTGACTCATGCTTCAAAAATTCGACTTGGGTATCTAAACTGTCAACCAAGAGTAAATAGTTTATAATGAATTCTTACCTGAATCGTTATAAGGTCTTCTCTAGTGAAAGGTTCATCAGTGAGAAGCTCCTTCCAGTTCTTAGTTTTAATGTTTAATTCCTTAATTGCCTACAATATATCCAATTCAATTTGAGCTTAGATTGCTGAGAGACAGTTCTAACAGATGAAACTACATATAGTGAAGTGGATGATTATGAATGATTTCAATAGGTGAAGGAATGTACCTCATAACAGAACACATTTCCTGTTGTTTTTACAGCAACTATGTGTGTGTATTCAGTAAAAACCTTGTTCAGAACAGGACAATGATACTCTCCTGCAGAAAGGAAATTCTTCTACAGATCAATTACAAATGTAGCAATAAAAGCACAGAAACATGTGTTTAATTGCTAAGTAAGAAACTGAAAACTAGACCGAAGGTCCTAAATTACGTAGTTCCACTCTTTCAGTCTTTTTCCTATCCTATTCTCTAATTAAATTGCAGGAGGTCTATTCCCTCTGATATAAATTTAGGCAATGTACATTTGAGATGGAGCTCCAGGGCCTTATGTTATAACAAAAATAAATTGAATGTCTAATAAATCCCATCTTATAGGCAATGAAGAGCCCTTATTATGGAGCAGAATTTGGGAAGATTTGGGGCAGATTCTTGAAGATTTAATTATTTAAGTTTTATGATTTTAATTCCTTTAATTAGGTTCCCTTTAATCAGGTTTCCTAGTTTGAAGAATTTTAGTTATTTACTTTCCCAAGTTAGATGTTATTTTATTTTGGTAATTAGGGTTTCTAGTAGTATAAATAGGTGGCTAGGGTTTCATTACTTCGTATCAAAAAATTGTTCAAGAATTGGGAGCATCCATTGGCTTTGGGATCAAAAATGTCAGTTCTTGGTATATTGGGGCAAGAACGTTAGTTCTTGTTATTTCTCGTTTTAATAAACCATTGTTTGTTTTCGTTTCTATCAGCCCTTGTTTCTCACGGTCCTTCAGTAACATACAGTCAACACTATAGTTAGAAATGAAGTAAACAACTTCAAGTTTATGTTAAATCATGTCAAATAGAAAAAGCCAACTCAAAACTTGCCAAGTAATGATTCAAAATTTCTCACTGTTCCTCTTTGATTCGAGGTATGGAAATATATTGCCATAAATTCCATTAGAACACAAGATGTTAAGACTTCATGTTATGAAGCAGATTTTTGAAGAAAGGAAAACACAGATTTGATTTAGTTGTTATTTAATTCCTCCATTTGAGTCATAGTTAATTCGGTATCCTAGGAGTTTATTTCCGTGTTGATCAAGTTTTCCATTGGCTTAGGGTCATGTTATTTCCTTTCGTAGTAGGAGTCCTTAGGTGTTGGGGTAATGTTTTTCAATCATTCAGTTTGAATCTATAAAATAATCGAGCTTAGGCTTAGGGCAAACTTCAGTTTGTTGGGCAAGAACTTATTATTGTACGATTTACGAGTAAGCCAAAGTATTTTCCTATTTTTTGTTTTGTCAATTTCGTTTCTAATACTATGACCTTAAATTGCATTCAACATTAATGCAGAAAATTATACTACATGGAATGAATATTAATCGCTTGAAATTATTTGTTTCCCGACAAGGTTTTATCGCAGTCTGCCTTAACTATCCAACACTATCTCACTGGTCACATCTTCCACAATCTCATCCTTCTCCAATCTGTTTGCCACATACCCACCCATAGCAGCAGCACATCGACATAAAACCATCATCTGCGCCCCACCAGCCTTCTCCACCATCTCAACCCATTACGGCTAGAGATCCGCCTTCACAGTTATCGGGCCTTTTATTCACACTTCCCAAGCATGTCTTTTAAAAAACACTAAGAGCAATATAAGGGCCAACCCATAGTTGTGAATGGCGCTAGGCGTTCTTGGCGTAGCTTCAACGCCATGAACCATGGCGTGGCGCCTACCTTCTATATGGCGAACGCCAAGATCGCCATTTTCGCCATGGCGTGCGCCTTGGAGGCATGAAATGGCGTGCCATTTCAAAGTTTTGAGGGAGCTCCGACGATAGGATATCCGGCAAGGGCGGTGGTTAGGTTTGGTTTCAGGGAGGGATAGAGAGTGAAGAAGACTGAAAGGCGTGCAAAGATACGGGAGAAGGTAGAAAAGCAGCGTGCAGGGGAGAGGGTGGAGAAAGTTAGGTTGGGTGATTTTATTTTAAAGTTGGAAATTTACCAAATTTAAATAGTTGACCCATTATTTTGGAATTCCCTTAATTTCGACCCCCAATTTATGCCTAACCATAATTTTTGGCAAAAATAATCCTTCAATTTTGACCCCTAATTTATGCCCTAAATTTGCCCAATTTGACAAATTTACCCAATTTTTACAAAAAACAAAGACTTCGATTTTGACCACATGGTTGAAAAAGCTAGCATATTATGATGTATTAGTAAATATAATTAGTTTATTTTTTAAAATTTTTGCTTCAAAAAGATGTGCACCACGCCGCGCCATCGCCTCGCCACGCCATGGGACCCTTGTCGCCATGCCGCGCCATTCACCATTAACAACTATGGGCAAACCTCTAGTGTGTATTAAAAGCTCCTCTATCAGTCGGTCTCATTAGGAAACAGTAGTAGTCACTGGTTTTTTCATATTTGCCACAGTATCAATACCTTATACTTCTGGACAATTGCTTCTGCAGTGTGGTGTGTCAAAGATATAGCAGTCAAATCTATATACAAGAGTATTGACATCTGGAAATACAAATAGACACGCTAGCAGCTAAAGTGATGTCTTGTAATATTTTAACTGGTCCAGTATCAAGCCAATATCAAGGGAAATAAAGTAAACGTGAACATCTCAGTTCTCCTACAGGAACTTCCGATCATTTCGAATTTAATCTGAGCTTTGCTAAAATGGGTATCATTTTGTTACTAGATCACAGATACTCATTCAGTCAGAAACTTCAGAGAAATTTGATGCCTATAAAGGTTTTACATAAGATGTATAGGTGATACTTCTAATATACGACTCCTGCATTCCGGGTTGTCAACCAACATATGCAGTTCATAATATGATAAGCAATAGTAAAGATCTCCAGAAATCTTATTCGCCTAAATACCCTCAAATTTGAAGGGAAATGTAAAAAAGAAAACTCTCACAGTAACATGGAATATACACTCGCCCTAGAAGAAAAAATACTTCAATTGCAGTACGAGTAACAATTTAACTGAGTATAAATGCATTATTAGATGAATGAGCCGGTAAGGTGAAATGATAAGGGGAAATGTTTAGGGCAATAAATGTTGATCAGCATTCCATTATGTAATTGCTCCCTGATTAACAAAATCAACTCTCAAGCTATCTTTTATCATTGAAATATGCAGCAATGCTTAACATAAAATTTTCGATTATAGATCATAAAGACATAAACCACAATCAATTACCTGTTTTAGTGAGAACAGTGACCCTAGGAAGCATAGGATGTGGTCAGAGTACTATATTAAAACCCAAATGTTTGCACCATTCAAGGAATAAGGTGAACCTATTTCTATTGAGTAAAAGAATGTCACTACAAAAACCTCCATACAACTTTTTGGCAGATCAGTTGTGCATACATGTGTATGAGGCACGAAAGTATGCTGTGGCTGCAGGAAAAAATACAAATCCATTGAACTAGTTTTCTCAATTATAAGAAGGAAACCAAATTTTTAATAACTTATAACATCCACTAGTTTTCAATACAGCCCAAAAATTCTACAAAGCACAGACCATATTTTCTCAATCACATATTCAGACTTCAAACTATTCCTATTTCATCACATGCTCCACGAAGCTCAAAAAATTTCAAGCCTAAGCCCATGTTAACAGATATATCAGTAGCTCATTTTCCCATTTAAACAGATTTAATAACTCTTATTACAAATGTTAAACAGAAGATATAAATTACCTTCGGAGTTCTTGTGGAAAGTGAGTGGAATCAAATCCTCCTGCTTGATTGGAACTCCAGTAACTGGATGCCTACCGTATTTCCTGATGTACGGTACTATGTTCCTAAACACCACATCACAAAAATGAAAAATCAACATCAACATCCATCATCATTTACTCCAGAACTCGCTACAAAACCAGAAAGGCAGAAGCAAACAAAAAACACTTCCTTTCAATTACTACTTACATGATCTCAAATACACTGCCATCAGCAGTGCAGACGGCATCTTCAAATGGCGTAAACGTGAGCCTGCATCCCAAATTCAAAAAAGTTAATTAAACTTTGTCCAGAAGAATGAATACACACGGCAATCAAGAAAAAGAGATATATTACGCGCAGCAATAGAAAGGAAGGCGTTTGAAGGGGGTTCCAGATTCTTTGGATTTAGCGCCGCCCCACTCGGTCGCCCACTCAGTTTTGGTTATGAACATCCGGTCTTTGCTGTGCTGCTTTTTCCCCATTTCTGCAGCTTACTTCAACGTTTTTTGTGAGCTACAAGTGCGAATTAGGTTAGGGTTTTAATGCAAATTGTTTAGGCTCACTGAGGAAAATTAGGGTTTGTATTCTGATTTGGGAAAATGAAACAGGCGGTGGGCGGGTTGGGGGGGTGATTATCATACGCGGTAGTCATATTGCACTCAACACCCTATTCTTTCGACATGTTTCGAAATTAACCCCTCTTTGTTTTTATTTTTTCTTCTTCTTCTTTTCTTTATGATAAATTAAACCCTGACTATTATTTGTTCTATTATAAACATATCACTTTTTTTTTTTGTGTTATCACATATCAAGTCCAAAAGCTCCTTGGATTAACGAAGTCTTATCAAATTCATTGTATATTCTCTTGAGTTAACATTTAAAATAATAGCTTATATATAAACTGTTTAATTTTTATTCACTTTCGTGATATGGGAGCATTAGAGGTGCCATGTTAAGAGATTTACCTAACAAATGTTATCCAATTTGTCCATGCCTCAGGTGTTTGAAACATGACCTTGCCAAGGTAGAGATAACATGTTTTTAGTTTCGGCAATAATTTCAAAGTGTCAGATGCTCAAAGATCATCTTTTTGATGCTGCTAATTGCCTCATGACTGTCTCGAGAATTAATTAATATTTTCTTCTATCTGCCTCAGCAAAAGTGCGAAGGACAATTTTTACACGACACATGACTTTTTTCGATAACTTCTGCACCGAAATTGTAAGACATATCACCTATGATGCACGGACACGGTACACGGGACACGGCGCACGACACGGCACGGACACGGGACACGATATTTTTCAAAAAATCTAGGACACGACACGGCACTTGTATATATATAAAATTTATATATATATATATATAGTTTACTTGCTTCTTTGTAAAATTTGATATGTCATAAAAGTAAACTACTAATCATTACTCAATAAGTCTAACAAATGCAAAACAAAAATACCCACATCTCCAACCCAAAAATAATCACGTCTTCAATGAGTAATATTTACTCATTTTGTCACAAATACATAAATATATATATATATATATTAAGTAGCAATAGATTGTAAATGAAATAAATTTATAAGTAACTAAATAAGGGACTAAGCTATTAAAAACTCATACGTTCAAATCATTGTGAATAGGTTGATTAAGTGGGATGGTCAAGCATCCATCATAATATAAATCTTAAAATGAAGCATTCATCGCAAGCAACTATAATAACATTCATTCTATAATTTCGGAATTCAAACCAAAATTGAGTTAATTGGGGCCTTTTGTCGAACAGGTGGTGGGGGATGAAATTAATTGGGTTCTCGACAATGAAGCCTTAGGCATTGGCAATTTAATATAGTATACTTGGTAATGCCATACGAATTTGGGTTCAAAATTAGGGATTTAGAAATTTATGGATTCTAGAGTATATGTTGAATATATTGTAGAAGTAAAAAGAGATCAAACTTTGTTGGATTAGAGATGGACGACGACATCACCCCTTCGATTGAAGAACAAGGAGAAGTAGTTTTTCTATATTATAGATTTTTTCTAAATTGCATTTGACCCCATACAATATAATTTCTTCAAATATTGAGCACAAGTATCCCAATCCGTGTCGGACACTCCACATGGCCGTGTCCGAGACTCCACATAGCCGTGTCGGACACTCCACATGCCGTGTCCAAAACGTGTCCAAACTCTGGACACGGATTAGGCGTGTCGGAGCCGTGTCCGTGTCCGACACCATACGGCATGAATTTCCGAAGTGTCCGTGCATTAGAGCATATCACACATAAAAGTATCAAAATTGCCACCCTAAAATAATGCACAAGTCACACTAATGTATCAAAAATTCAATTTTTCCGAAGATGAGTGAACTAGTTGAAGCCTCAAAAAAATATTAAAGTTATGTATTCATACATAATACACATTTTAGTATAGAGTAGCCAAAGAAAAAAAGAATGAATTGTATTTTGCAGTATGAAAACTTATAACCACACTTATGGGCTATGGCTGATGAAAAAGAGGTACAACACAATAAAAACTGTTTTACCATTCTAAAACTAAATGAGGCTATTGTTATTAGTCCCTTTTTGAAAAATGCATATTAATAGTGAGAAAATATAAGCTCGAAAATACTTTTACATTATTTTTTTCACATGGTTATGCCCAGGCCGAAGTACACCACATATGCACACTCAAGGATTTTTAGTTTTTATTTTGCAGACTTAAATATATATCCTCCAATTAATACTCAAAAGAGGGACCAAGGTTTATGGAAAAATATTCACGGTTTTTACGTATCAATCAAATACCAATCACGAAAAAATCGGCGAAAGACTTTATTTACAAATGATTTTTAATGTATTTTGGCTTAAAGATTAATATTAATTTATCGATAAATTGTTATAAGTGATTATATCAACTCCTTTTAAAAAAAAATATAGCATGTACCAAAGAAGGAAAGTGCATATTTTGATTAAGCAGCCAACATCACTTTCATTCACGCTAACCTCCATTTATTTAATTTCTTATTTTCTTTTTTTTATCTGTAAATGAACATCACTTTCATTCGCGCAATCCTCCATTTATTTAATTTTTTATTTTCTTTTTTTATCTGTAAATGAACTATATATATGGATAAAAAATGTACAAATATATCGCGCATGCCCGGACTAATCTCAAAATGAGGGGCAGTCACAATCAATGGCGGAGACAGGGGGCAGGCGGGGGCGGTCCCCCAAATTTCTAACACACGTATATTTTAAAAATTTTAATATATGTATATTTTTAAAAAAATATTGTCGCCCCCTCCCCCAACAAATTTTTTAAAACATATGTATATAAGTATATTTAAAATTTTTTTAATATTAGCCACACCTAATTTATAATTGAGACATCTATAAAATTTCAAAACTAAGCCTACAATAATTTTTTATTTTACTTGACCCAACTAATTTTATTCAAAATAAAAGTGGCCCAAATTTATATTGGACCTCAAAAAATGTGTTTGCCTAAACTAAGCCCACAATAAAAGTTTGATAAAATAGAAATTATGGATCTAAGTAAAATGTTATGCATAGTTTAGGGGTCATTGTGCAATATATGACATAGCAAAAAGTAAAACCTCATCTCTTCCCAATCCATTTACCCCTCACGAATAAACACTTCCCACAATCCCACTACCTCTATTCACTCAACTCAAGTGCTCAACTATTGGCTCACTCAACTCCATCTTTCAAGTATCAACTCCAAACTCTAGGCAAGATTATATAGATTTATGTATTTTTTATTTTTATAACAATTAATAGTTTCAGTATAATTTGTTAATTATGTTATAAAATTATTATTGTTTACTAATTAGGGTTGGGTAATGAATGTAATAACTAATGGGTAATTGTAATTTCTAAGTTTCTAATTTTACTACTTTTAGTTTGGGGTTTAAATTTGTTGAAAAACTTAGCACATGATAATTGATAAACATAAATATTTATCTTTTTTTCTCAATCTTATGAATTTGTAATGAACAAAATTACAAGAAAATCCCATCTTCCAAGCGTTTGAATTTTTTTGGACTAAATTTTGATTAGCCATTTGATTAACCAAAATTAACCGAATCGAACCGTTTGTGAAATTTTTCATTAATCATGAGCTACTATTTTGCAATATTGAATCAAGGCTATAAGCACGATGAATAAGAGAATTGATTCATATTTTCAAAAGACAGTCCTCAGGCCACTACTCTGCATATTCCGACGCAATCCTCAGGCCACTCTCGTCCTACAAAAGTCCCACGGACAGAGAACAATTCACAGGAAGCTGCAAAAAATTCGAGATGTGAAATTACAACTCCGCATTCGTATCCTACAAAAGCTTTAAGGATTGAGAAAGAGTTAGATGTTGTTGATGTTGAAAGGGATCCAGGAAAATGAAAAATGATTTGGGAATTTCCACCAAAGAAAATAGATGAAATTCGACGTCTTATTTGAGACCTGGTCCTTTTCAAACTATACCTACAAACTCCTCCGCACATGTTGATGGAAGTAGAAAGTTTCTAAAATCTTGGTATAGACTCTTTCCTGAATGTAGGGGTGAAAATTTAGCTCGATACTCGATACTCGACTCGAGCTCGATCGCTAAAAGCTCGGTTCGATAAATTATCAAACCAAGCTTGAACAAATTTTTCTGTTTGATAAATTTTGAAGCTCGACTTGAGCTCGGCTCGATAAGCAAAAAATAACAAAAACATGTATAAAATATTCAAACTACTCGAGTTCAAATCGTGATCGACTCGATTAAAGCTCGTTTGAGCTCGGCTCGATGAACAATCAAACCAAGCTTAAACACAATTTTCAAAGCTCGATTGTAATTCAAACAAGCTTGAACATCCATGCGTTCGGCTCGACTCGGGTCGTTTTCACCCCTACCTGAATGGTTAGAGTATTCTACCACAAAGGATATGACATTTTGTCTTCCGTGTTTTATATTTGGCAATCCATCAAACAATTCTACATCAAATGCTTTTGTTATAAAATGGTTTAACAAATGAAAGAAAGTGGGCGGGACAGATTGTGCTTTTAAAAATCACATTGGATCATCTCCTTATTCTAAGCATCAATTAGCCATACAGAGTTGTCACGATTTGTTGAAATCCAACCAGTGTATTAAAACAGTCGTAGAGAAAGTCGAAAAAAGGTCGGTTGAGATGAATCGAATGCGGGTTAGAGTTTCAGCTGAAGTTGCTAAATTGTGTGCACTTCAAGGTCTTGCCTTTAGGGGTCATGATGAAAGCCTGAGTTCGAACAATCGTGTGAATTTTTTGGAGATAATAAAACATACAGCATATTATAATGAAGATGTATATGTTACTGTTTTGCAAAATGCCCCTCACAATGCTACGTATGCCTCTCATTTTATGTAATTAAAACTCAAAAATTCATCCGAGATGAAATTGGTGATCATGGAAAGTTTTGTATTATTGTTGATGAATCTCAAGATGAGTCCAAATGTGAGCAAATGGCGATAGTTTTAAAGTTTGTTAATAAAGATGGAGTTATTCGGGAAAAGGTTCTTTGACATAGTTCATGTGTTGGACACTAAAGCAAGCAATTTGAAAGAAAAGATCGTTGAAGTACTTTCTCATCATAAACTTATCATACAAAATATCGAGGACAAGGATATGATGGTGTTAGTAACATGCGGGGAGAGTGGAATGGCTTGCAAGCATTATTTTTGAAAGAGTGTCTATATGCTTATTATGTCCACTATTTTGCACATCGTTTACAAGTAGTGTTGGTAGCAACATCGCGAAGTACTCTTACCATTGAAAGTTTCTTCTCACATTTGTTAGGTATAATTAATGCAGTTGGTTCTTCAGCCAAACGTCATGATCAATTGCAAATTGCTGAAGCTATTCACATTGAAGAAATGATTGCAATTGATGAGCTTCAACCTGGAGTGGAAAAAATGAAGGTTTAAACTCACAAATTATACTAACAAATATTCTATATTTATTATTGAAATTCTCATACTTATAGGCCATAAAAATAGGAATTTTAATTTGGACAAAACCCTAATAATATTCATACTTATCATCCCAAATCAGATTTCATACTTATCTAAATGACTAATAATATTCTATCTTAAACAAAACATAAACATACAAAAATTAAATAAAAACTAGGGACATGGGTCGCATCATCTTTGATCTCTAAAAGGAGGAAGGATTAGTCGAAGTTTTGTTATCTAGAATTGACCAAATAGTAGTTTCCTGCAAACTCAAAATATTACATACACTTGAAACGACTTGTTTCATTATAAGAGGGAAAAAAACCTTGTTGATTATCATTGGGGGAGAAATAGAAAAATTTAGATTATTAGCGATAATATTACTCAAGTTGTGTGTCATTCACACTCCTTCCCCGTCCGCATACACATATGTGAACATCATATTTAAATTACATATTGCAAGTATATTTTGGCTAGTTATGCTTATGCGAAAATGATAGACAGTGTACATATTTTCCAGTATCAATGCCTCAATAATGTTTTGTCAATAGCCCCAGTGCATTCATTAATTTTGAAGGTAAATTAGTAATTATAGTTTTATGTATACAATGTAATATAATTAATTGTGTTTTTAAAATACAATTACATTAAAGTACAAATATAATGCATGGTTGTGCATATTCGATTTAGGACATGATGGAAATTAGGTAGAATTATGATATCTGGTGCCAATTGAAACAATGCATTCAACACATCACGAATATGTTTATTAATTGTTTGTAAAGAATGCTGAAAATGTACACAATTATCGTGTTGCCTGACCAACTATCTGTAAGATAATAACTGAATATAACTACAGACTCCTTTATATACATGACTTTATTGTGACTCTCACATCAATTCTCGACTAATACCTCATTCTTCATTATGAGCATGTTGTAAAGCCTATCTCGGTGCCATTAAGCAACTCACCGACTGATGTGCCTAAACCGCAAGCGCACGGCTTCGGTGCAGTACAAAAGATATCGTTCCCACGAAGACCGAATAATCAAGCACTAGCCTATCAATTATCAGTAATCTAAGCCTAACAAAAATACGAGATAGATTGTAAAGAAAACTAAACAGAAAGCAAGAAAATTGATTTAAGTTATGTATGATTGGAAATTCCGGACTCAGGGTTCACCACGATAAATATTATCGACTCAATTATATTACCGATGAAGTTACGATTGCTACTTATGAAGGACACTATCCTATTGTACTCGCTACCTTCTGTCGAAGCATAACAATATACCCAAGCTAATTAATCAACTACTTTCGTGATGATTAGATTAAACTCAAATTCATTAATCTCTATGATAGTGTATCGATTCCTCAAAAGACCTAAAACTACTTTCGTGATTTAGGATCCTAGGTTTGAATTCTAGGGATCTGATATAGATGTCACCTTTCAGAATTTTCACCTAATATCTATGAACATGCAAATAAGTGGCCAGCAAATTCACAAGCATTAATAACCAAGAATTCGAATCATAAGCATACGCGATGTAAATCAACGATTCTATAATCTATATCGATAACATATTATCGGGCTATTCTCGATTCCAGAATAAGATGGATTACTCCATAGATACGAAAGCACGATAAACAATTAATAATGTAAACATGATAAAACGACAAGAATTAAAAGAGATTAAAGAAAATAATTTCGATTAAACCCGTTGTCGAATCAAATTGTCTACAAAAATCTTGAATCTCGTCTCTCGATCTCCAATCCTTACAACTCAATTCCAGAAAATAAAAGTCGAACCCTAAAACAATGTTGGGAAGGGGTATTTATACCTAATCTAAACATAAACTCCGAATGTGGGCCGAAAGTATTTGGGCTTCGAGTAAAGCGGCGTACGTACTCAATTTAACACGGCGTACGTACTCGATTTAACACGGCGTACGTACTCCGTACAAATCGGCGTACGTACGCGAGATGGCCTAATTCTCTGCCTTTGTTGTTTGTACGCGATTTAACACGGCGTACGTACGCCATGTATTTGGTCCGAATTTGGCTTTGGTGTCTTCTACAAAGTTGTAGATCTATGTCTTAGCTTCAAAACCCCACTGATTTGGATCCAATCCAAGTTGTATAACTCGAGTTATGATCATTTTACCAGGACTGCGCCATTTAGTTCGGAACAAGGCGTATTTATAACTTTCGGGACTTTAAACGTTTGAACCGGATCTTGTCATCTTCACAAAACTTTTAGGTAATTGTCTTAGCTTTCCAAACATATAAGGCTCATTAACATTGGAGGTTTGTAGCCCAAGATACGGTTATATTTCCAAGCAGCGCCCATGTATCTCCTTTCATACGTTTTTCGTTACTTTCTCGAAATTAATGATTTTTTCATACAAACATGTAACAAAACTATTAAACGCATATGAGGTATAAATCATGACATAAAATGATATAGAAATGACTAATCTTAGTCTAGAAAATACGTATAATCGAGGTTTATCAACCCCCCCAAACTTGCTTTTGTTCGTCCTCGAACAAACGGTAAAACAAAGAAAACAAAAACAAAAACTAAAGATAAACTCATTTTCGTAGAGTACACGATTGCACTTAGCATGTGCAACAAGCCTTTAAACCTTTTAGTTACCCCAAAAGGACGAGTTATAGTCTCGTGAGGGTTTGCAGAAGATATACCCACAAAATCACAAAATCAATGAATCTTCGCTAAATCGAAATGTGATACAATCGTACAAAAATCGACTTGAACTAATGGCCCGACATTGTTAGAAGAAAATCGTGCATTCGGCTAATCGTTGGTTACCTCACACCACAGAGTTAGACAAGCTTCTAGAAAGCACTGAATAAAGCCATCTTTAAGCATTATAGTCGAATGGCGTTTCTAACACAATTTGAGCGGCGCCCATCCATACCAACTAGTCTAACAGATATTAAGGTTTAACTGGTTCACAATATTGAGCTTTTAGCGTAGGTCACTTATGCAAACGAGCTCATACTTGACAGGATTGTGCAATGTTCGTTCTCTTAGACTTTCTATGACACCCGTTATCGAGCTTTGGGTCAACGACTCCCAAGCTAGATAGCCATAGGGCGTTAAGTTTTAAGAGACTCCTTCGAACTTAATCATTCAAGTGTCAAAGGTCACAGAACGAACTAATCCATGCAGTAGCGATTCTATATGTATCTTTTTTTTTTTTTTTTTTTTTCAGATTGTGCCAGAAGACGTTCTAAGTTGGTAGACTTGGAGGCCACTACCTATGTGTTTCGAAAACGGGTGATCCACTCAACTCCTATGCCGTGGACTACTACGTATTAGTGACTAGCCAGAAAATTGTAACTAAGCAGATGATATCACCGACAGAAAAGTTCATGCGTCATATGTATTAAAATGTCCGGCTTATTTTTCTCGAGTCAATCATTGTAAGACGATCACAAAGATAAAGCTATCACTCAAAGTAAAAGTGTAATGCTAAGAAAGCATCCAACATCTTCGAATATCGCCATAAACACCCCCAAACTTGAAACGTACATTGTCCCTAATGTATCGAAATGATATGCATGCGTAAAGAATTAAAAGGAAACAAAACCTGTTCAAGATTGGAGTCGCTCGTGTTGATTCCTCTATTTAGCTTGGCCAAAGTACAGAATGTCGCGTCTGAGAGCTCAATGCAGAAGGATTGAACTCGATTTTTTTTTTTTTTTTTGATAAAACTCGAATCGAAAGAAAAAAAAAACAAAAATAATGAAAAATAAAATGAAAACGAAAATAAAAGATACGTTTGGGTTGCCTCCCAAAAAGCGCTTGTTTTACGTCTTTAGCTCGACGTTACCATGCTTAGTGTAAATCCCGGATCGGACCCGATGACTTGGCAATTCTCCAATCGACTTTAGAATCTCGATTTATAGGTAAAGAAAACTCAGGTGCTTGTCGAATAGAAGAACTAAATAGCCCCTTCTTGAGTTTTTGTCGAGGGATCTTTTTGTCGTGCAAAGTTTTAATACCTTCCTTTTCAATCCTTGCACTTTCATGCGCATCAAATTTGAACTTATCTGGTTCACGACGTCGAAACTTCCTCTCCTCTCTAGTAATGTTTGAAGTCAACGATGGATTTTTCTCAAACAGTCGAGCAATATCAGCGACAACTTCATCTTCCTCCTCAATCGAGCCACCATTCAACAATCGTGCTTCTAATGGATCCTTATAGTGGTGCCTAGCAAGCTTGTCCGCAGTTATAGCCTTGTCAATCCTGTAACAAGAGTTCTCGATAGAGCAGTTAGCAACAGATTTATATAAACTAAATTCAACTCTCTCACCCCCAATATTCAAGGAAAGCCTTCCATTTTTAACATCAATAATAGCTCCTGCTGTAGCTAGGAATGGCCTACCAAGAAAAATGGGGATTTGAGAATCCTCATCCATATCGAGAACGACGAAGTCTGTAGGAATAAAGAATTTTCCTACTCTAATCGGTACATCTTCTAGCATACCTGCCGGATACTTCACGGATCTATCAGCTAATTGCAGAGTAATTGTGGTAGGTTTTAACTCACCCAATTCTAACTTACGTGAAACAGAAAGTGGCATAAGACTAACGCTAGCACCAAGGTCACACAATGCATGATCAAAACTAACGTTACCTATTACGCATGGAATCGAAAAACTACCGGGGTCTTTAAGCTTAGGAGGTAATTTATTTTGAATTAATGCGCTACACTCCTCAGTTAAAGCCACGGTTTCATAGTCCTCTAGTTTCCGTTTGTTAGAAATAATTTCCTTCAAAAACTTAGCATAAGAAGGCATTTGTGCAAGTGCATCAGTGAATGGAATATTAATGTAAAGTTTTTTCAAAACTTCTAAAAATTTTCCAAACTGTTTATCTAATTTCGCCTTAGCTAATCTTTGAGGGAAAGGCACGGGTGGTTCATATGGTGGTGGAGGTACATACTCTGGCTCTTTCTCGCTTTTATCAGTTGTTTTGTCAATAGAGTTGTCGGGATGAGACGATTTTTCTTTTTCGACCTTCTCAGTTGACTCAGTTTCACTAATCCTAGTAGGCATCTTTGGACCTTCATAATCGGTTCCACTCTTTAAAGTAATAGCATTACAATGTTCTTTCGGATTTATCTCAGGTTGTCCAGGAAAAGAACCGGAATTTCTATTCGAGTTACTAGCTTGTTGTGCAATTTGAGTTTCTAGCATTTTATTATGAGTTGCTAAAGAATCGACCTTAGTTGCTAGTTGTTTAATTGCATCATTTACTATCTCATTTTGCTTAGTCTGGGCTACTACGAAACTCTCTAGAAGGGACTCTAGGTTCGATTTCTGTTGTGGAACAGGATCGTAAGGCTTCTGTTGGAATCCAGGTGGCTGCCTAAAGTTAGGATGTGGAGCTGCGTTTTGGCTTAGGTTATACGAAAAATTAGGGTGATTCCTCCAACCAGGATTAAAAGTATTTGAAAACGGGTCGTTCTTTTGGTTGAAGTTATTCACAAAGTTGGCTTGTTCAATAGAGGGATTGTTAGGTACACTAGCTAGTTGACACTCTAATGCAACATGACCAACCATACCACATATTTCGCACATAGGAGGTGTAGTATTGACAGAATTAACATGCACGTTTATGGAATCTAGCTTCTTAGACATAGCCTCTACTTGTGCAGAAAGTAAAGTAATGGCATCAATATCATACTTACCTGGTGTCTTCTGTGGAATCGATCTTTCGCTAGACCATTGGTAGTGGTTCAGTGCCATATCCTCGATTAAGTCATATGCTTCATCGATACCCTTATTCATTAAAGCGCCTCCAGCTGCTGCATCGACTGACATCCTCGTGGTGTAAATCAGCCCGTTATAAAATGTATGAACTATGAGCCATTTCTCCAGCCCGTGATGTGGGCACAGTCGGAGAAGATCCTTGATTCGTTCCCAAGCTTCATATAACGATTCACCATCTCTCTGAGCAAAAGTCGTAATTTGATTCCTCAGTTGTGCAGTCTTGCTCGGAGGAAAATATCTCGCTAGAAAGCATTGCATGAGCTGATCCCATGTTCTGATTGAACCCGATGGTAAAGAGTGTAGCCAAGCTCTCGCCTTGTCTCTTAGTGAGAACGGGAATAACCTCAGCCTGATAGCATCCTAGGAAACCCCGTTCATCTTTAGAGTGTCACAGTACTCTAAGAACATTGACAAGTGGAGATTCGGCTCTTCAGTAGGTGCACCCCCAAACTGATTCTGCTGAACCATTTGCAGAAGGGATGGCTTGAGCTCGAAATTGTTGGCCTCTACAGTAGGCCTGGCGATGCTGGAGTGAAGTGTCTGCGCATTCGGCGCTGCAAAATCCTTAAGACATCTCGCATTTGCGTTCGCATTCGCATTTGCAGCCGGGTTTGCATTCGCGTTAGCGTTTGCGTTGACGTTTACATTCACATTCTCTTCAGCCATCGTTATTTGTTTCAGCTGAGCTTGTTTCAGTTTTTGTTGTCTTCTCCTAGCACGAAAAGTTTGCTCGATTTCTGGATCAGGTTCGAAATCGATCTTACTTCGCATACAAGGAAAAATCGAAAACCTGAAATAAAACAGAAAAATAAAAATTAAAAATTAAAAATAAAATAAAATGGCTTAGTCTCACTAAAATCTGATAAAAACTAATATTGACTATTCAAGTCCCCGGCAACGGCGCCAAAAACTTGATGTGCCTAAACCGCAAGCGCACGGCTTCGGTGCAGTACAAAAGATATCGTTCCCACGAAGACCGAATAATCAAGCACTAGCCTATCAATTATCAGTAATCTAAGCCTAACAAAAATACGAGATAGATTGTAAAGAAAACTAAACAGAAAGAAAGAAAATTGATTTAAGTTATGTATGATTGGAAATTCCGGACTCAGGGTTCACCACGATAAATATTATCGACTCAATTATATTACCGATGAAGTTACGATCGCTACTTATGAAGGACACTATCCTATTGTACTCGCTACCTTCTGTCGAAGCATAACAATATACCCAAGCTAATTAATCAACTACTTTCGTGATGATTAGATTAAACTCAAATTCATTAATCTCTATGATAGTGTATCGATTCCTCAAAAGACCTAAAACTACTTTCGTGATTTAGGATCCTAGGTTTGAATTCTAGGGATCTGATATAGATGTCACCTTTCAGAATTTTCACCTAATATCTATGAACATGCAAATAAGTGGCCAGCAAATTCACAAGCATTAATAACCAAGAATTCGAATCATAAGCATACGCGATGTAAATCAACGATTCTATAATCTATATCGATAACATATTATCGGGCTATTCCCGGTTCCAGAATAAGATGGATTACTCCATAGATACGAAAGCACGATAAACAATTAATAATGTAAACATGATAAAACGACAAGAATTAAAAGAGATTAAAGAAAATAATTTCGATTAAACCCGTTGTCGAATCAAATTGTCTACAAAAATCTTGAATCTCGTCTCTCGATCTCCAATCCTTACAACTCAATTCCAGAAAATAAAAGTCGAACCCTAAAACAATGTTGGGAAGGGGTATTTATACCTATTCTAAACATAAACTCCGAATGTGGGCCGAAAGTATTTGGGCTTCGAGTAAAGCGGCGTACGTACTCGATTTAACACGGCGTACGTACTCGATTTAACACGGCGTACGTACTCCGTACAAATCGGCGTACGTACGCGAGATGGCCTAATTCTCTGCCTTTGTTGTTTGTACGCGATTTAACACGGCGTACGTACGCCATGTATTTGGTCCTAATTTGGCTTTGGTGTCTTCTACAAAGTTGTAGATCTATGTCTTAGCTTCAAAACCCCACTGTTTTGGATCCAATCCAAGTTGTAGAACTCGAGTTATGATCATTTTACCAGGACTGCGTCATTTGGTTCGGAACAAAGCGTATTTATAACTTTCGGGACTTTAAACGTTTGAACCGGATCTTGTCATCTTCACAAAACGTTTAGGTAATTGTCTTAGCTTTCCAAACATATAAGGCTCATTAACATTGGAGGTTTGTAGCCCAAGATACGATTATATTTCCAAGCAGCGCCCTTGTATCTCCTTTCATACGTTTTTCGTTACTTTCTCGAAATTAATGATTTTTCTATACAAACATGTAACAAAACTATTAAACGCATATGAGGTATAAATCATGACATAAAATGATATAGAAATGACTAATCTTAGGCTAGAAAATACGTATAATCGAGGTTTATCACCGACCCAATCCGCTCCACCAAATCCAGATGTATATTATGGTATTGGACCTGGTCGTAAAATCTCATTGATAACATCATTATTCAATTTCATCTCCATATTCATATGATCTCCTCATCCATATCAACTTCCTCATCATAGTATTGATTATTTTCATAAGTATTGTAATTGTTACTTTCTACAACTACGCGAAGCTTGTATCATATATTGCTATTAAATATTGATACAATAGTTGAGAAACAATAATATAACAGTTGTGAAAACTTTTGCACAAGTAAAAAAAAATACATATTGATAAAATACAATTAAATGCAACAAGCAAACATATGAAAATTCAACAATTAAACATTATCAATCATCACTACCGTTAAAATCCATATCAACATAAATTATTTGTGTTCTTCGTGGAGTAAAACGAATTCCTAAGAATAAATATTTAAGTGGTACCACAATACATGACGCTCGCTACCGTATAGTGATGAAGTTTCATGACCCCATACATAACACTTGCATTTCTAGATAGTGACACAGTTTCCAAGTTGCATACGATAGTACTTTTTTCAAACACTCAATTAAAATAATCAACAAAATAATTATTATGCAACATTAACTTATCGTGCATAGAATTCCATATTTTAAATCATTCGGGTCCCAATGTCGTTTATTATGTGATTCATTTGTTATGATGACATTTCAACACGTTTTTCTTCATTCCAGTTAACAAAATGTGATTATATAAGAAATGTTATTATTTTGGACAAATGAAAACTAAATAATTATATAATGCAAACAACATTAATAATATACCTATTATTAAACAAAAAAAATTAAAACTTGTAATTTTATATAAAAGAATTTCACAAAATTATACAATCCCCTTAGGTAGTAAGAAAAACTACTCAGTAAATAATACCAATATAACTTCTTTAAATTTTTGTGCATATGCTTGTACACCTATATACTCTAATGCACGGACACTTCGAAAATTCGAGCCGTAGGTGTCGGACACGGACACGGCACCGACACGTATCAGACACGCCAAATTCGTGTCCAGCAATAAAAAAAATAAAAAAGAAATTCGGACACGTGTCCGACATGGCCCGTGAAGTGTCCGACACGGCCATCAGAAGTATCCGACACGTTTAGGGCAATTTTTGAAAAAAATAAATTTCATGAGGTCAAATGCAATTAAAAAAATACAAAAATAAAAGTAAACAATTATATTTTAAGTCCCATTTTTGATTTTACACTTCAAAAGAAAACCCATTTCACTCTTCAAAGAGAAACCCTCATTTCACGACAGTCGACACTCACGGTTGGAAGAAAATATATACAAAGGGTTGCTGACTTGCTGTCATCTTCAATCAAAAGGGTTGTGCATCTTCTATTTTCATTTCAAATTAACAAAGGTTTGATGAATTCCTAAATTTCTAATCCCTAATTTTTATTTCTTCTACACTCAAAATTGATTTACAGGTTCAATTTTTATCTTATAAGAATTTAATATTTTTGATTTATTCATGAAACATGGGATATAATTCTACTTCTACACTTTGATTTTCTAGTTTAGGAAGCTCAGTAGTATTATGAATATGAAATAGTATGTATCACCTGTTTGAAGAAATGCCCCTATGAAATATATGAAATACTGGATTTGAGTCTATTATACATTAGGTAACATATATGAAATCACATTTCTGCATAACTACTTTTATTGCTTCTGAAAATTTATAGGTCCAAAATACAGCAGATACTTTTTGTTATTTGAGAAGATTATTAAGCATTTACACTTTACAGCCATTCCACCCTGCATATACGACTACTCCATAACACCATCCTCTTCATCAGTTTCCCACAGAAATTTGGCATATGCCCCAAGCGCATTGCTGAGATCAAAACAATAAATTCAATATTAAAGATAAGCAGCATATATCTTTTCAAGGCAAATGAAATGATTCTCATCCATCCTTACCTATCTGTTGTTGGAGTGGCTTCAACTGCTCGTTCAAAATAGGCAGCAACTCTATCATTGGAAAATTTTAAAGAAATTGGTAATTAAAGCGTTTTTGTGACAAATGAGTAAATATTAAATAATGAGTTCTTTAACTTATTATTTGCTAAAAATAAGGTATGAATGAACATGGGTAGTACAAGTCAAAGTGGGGGCAATGAATCTGCTCTACTACCGGATAATCGTCCTTTGTGGAAATATGTGACAAAGATGCCAAAGAGTAATGAAGGTGGTAGGAATGTTCCTTTCAAATGTAATTTTTGTAAAACGACATTCAAAGGCTCGTATTCAAGGGTAAAATCACACTTGTTGAAAATTGAAGTAAGTGGGATAAGACCATGTACATTGGTAACTAATAGTCAAATCACGGAAATGGTAAGATTAGAAGATGAAGCTATGGAAAAAAGAGAGAAGAGCACTCAGTCAAGAATGGCGTCTTTGTCATATGGCTTCTCTAGTTCTAGCCAGTCGTCTTCTCGTTCAGAGTCTACTAATGCACTCAATTCTATAAGCCAAGAGCAATATCAACCTAAAAAAAGAAAGATGGGTGTTGATAATTCAATTGAAAAGGCCTTCAATTGTAGAGCTAGAGAGCAGTTAGATGATGAGATAGCAAAGATGTTTTATTCAGCAGGCCTTCCTTTCAACCTTGCCCGCAATCCTCATTATGTTAGGGCCTTCTCACTTGCAACAAATAATAAAATTGTGGGTTACGTTCTGCCAGGTTATAATGCTCTAAGAACAACATTGTTAGTGAAAGAGAGAACAAGCATTGAGAATTCTCTTGAATTTACTAAAAGCACCTGGAAAAATACATGCGTGACTTTAGTATGTGATGGTTGGACGGATCCTCAAAGAAGGCCATTGACGAACTTTATGGCAGTAAGCGAGGTTGGAACAATGTTTATACGAGCTATTAATTGTGAGGCGGAGTATAAAGACAAATATTTTATTTCTCGTTTGATTAAAGAAGTGATTATGGAGGTTGGGGTTACTAATGTGGTTCAAATAATTACTGACAATGCTCATGTTTGCAAAGCTGCTGGTATGTTGGTTGAGTTGGCATATCCTCACATTTTTTGGACAACTTGTGTAGTCCACACTCTTAATCTAGCTCTGAAGAACATCTGTGCTGCAAAGAACACGGAGGCCAATGAGATAACATATGATGAATGTCACTAGATCACCGAAATTGCGGCATTAGCTCTGATGATCAAAATTTTTATATCAAATCATTCGATGAGACTTGCTATGTTTAATGAGTTCTCAAAGTTACAGTTGCTTGCCGTTGCTGAGACATGCTTTGCCTCTGTTATAGTTATGTTGAAACGGTTTAAGGTCATAAAACAACAATTATTAGCTATGGTTATTATTGAGCAGTGGTCTTGTTATCGAGATGATGATTCAACCAAAGCGAGAATTGTTAAGGATAAATTGTTAGATGACTCATGGTGGGATTCTATTGATTATATTCTTGATTTCACAGGTCCTATATATAAGATGCTTAGAGAATGTGATACAGATAAAGCGTGTCTTCATTTGGTTTATGAGATGTGGGATTCCATGATATCTCAAGTGAGAGCAACAATATATAAGTAAGAGAATAAAAGGGATTGTGAGGATTCAAGCTTTTGGAGTGTGGTGCACAAAGTTTTAGAGGATCCATGGAGCAAAAGTAATACTTCACTACATTGCTTAGCTTATTCTTTGAATCCGAGGTAAACAATTTAATTTACTAAAATATATTAATATAGTATATATTGTATACCCATTTTTACTTTATTATAATTATTTTATAATTGTTGTTTTGATATTTTTTATGATATGTGTTCATCAAAGGAGTATCAAACTCAACATCCAAATCTCATTCCACCACAAAGTGATTTGGAAATTTCTAAGATGAGGAGGTTATGTATCAAATGTCTTATCCCTAACGAAGATGCACGAAGGGTGGCGAACATGGAGCTTGCAAATTTTTTGGGGTGTCTGGAAGACTTTGGAGATGGGGATTCTTTGCGAGATAGATTAATAATTAATCCAATGCAGTGGTGGACACTTTATGGATCTGCAGCCCCTAACCTTCAAAAGATTGTCGTAAGGTTACTTGCTCATGTGTCTTCTTCGTCATGCCCCGAAAGAAATTGGAGTACTTACTCCTTTATCCATTCTACAAAAAGGAATAAAATTACTCCACAACGTGCTCAAGATTTAGTTTTCGTACATAGCAATCTTCGACTTTTATCAAGAAAGACTCCACAATATTTGAAAGGCGAGACCAAAATGTGGGATGTGGGTGTGGATGCTTTTGAGTCAAGTGATGATGTTGGAATTTTAGAGATTGTCAATCTTACTCTTGATGAACCGGAGTTGGAGCAAGATTTGTTTGATGATGAATTTGGTGAAGAACCTCTCAATTCTGATATGTTACCAAACACGGAAGCTTAGATTCGAATGTTATGTTTTTCATTATTTGTATGACAATTAATGTTTGTTGTTTTCACTTATTTGCATTACGATTTGAACAATGAAAATGTGGTTATTTTGGGATTGAATATGTGGTTATTTTTGGATTGAAAGACGTGGTTATTTTTATTTTGCATTTGTTAGACTTATTGAGTAATGAATGATTAGTGGTTTACTTTTATAACATATGAAGTTTTACAAAGAAGCAATTAAACTATATATATATATATACAAGTGCCGTGTCGTGTCCTAGGTTTTTTAAAAAATATCGTGTCCCGTGTCCGTGCAACCTAGCCTATATACAATGTGTTTGGATTCATTTTTCAATTATAAGTCAATTTGTGAAATGAACTTTTTTTCAATTGACATTTTAAATAAGTGCTTTTAGAAATGTAAAGTGTTTGGTGAGACTAACTTCTTATTCTCACGGAAGTGCTGGAATAAAAATTTCAAAAGTCACTAATATGCACTTCTTCAAAATGGACTTTTGGAAAAAGTGACTTATTCTAAAAATTCATTTAAATTTTTCACCAAACAAGTAACATGATTGTATGGATTTCCATTTCCAAAAGCCCATTTGAAAAGTGATCCCAAACACATCCATACTACTACAATTGAGTTGTGGGGAGTTGTGGGGTTAGGTGGCAGGGGTGAGACCAATTCTTCATTTACTTTTTTGAAATTGGTTATTTTTTGTTATAGTTATTTTATTAGTTAACTTATTTAATAATATGTATTAAAAATAATAAAGTATGAAAGATCGATAAAATGTAATGATGGAAGATAATGATAGTAATTGATGAATGTATAAAATAATTGATTTGTTGATTTGTAGCAGTTATATAGAAGATTGAAAATTTAGAATTGAAAAAAGAAAAAATTGAATAAAAATTTGATGTGTTGCATATATTTAAAATTATGATTTGAAAAGGTAAACTTCAAAACTATGGAGATTGTGTGGCCCATAAATCCGACCCAAGCCCAACTCTCTAAGCCCAAAAGAATTCAACCCAATGCGAAAATCATATGCCTCTCCAAAACAACTATACAATAAAAACACAAAAAACCCTAATCCTCATTTCTTTGATTGAATTACGCAGCCTACACTGTACTCTCCAATCCCCCGGCGGCGAAAATGAAGTACAATCCACGCGTCTCCTCCTCCCGGCGCAAGAGCCGCAAGGCTCATTTCACCGCGCCGTCGAGCGTCCGCCGCGTCCTCATGAGCGCTCCACTTTCCGGCGACCTCCGAACCAAATACAATGCTAGATCCATGCCGGTTCGCAAGGACGACGAGGTTCAGGTCGTCCGAGGCACGTACAAAGGCCGCGAAGGTAAGGTTGTGCAGGTCTACCGTAAGAAATGGGTGATCCACATCGAACGGATAACACGCGAGAAGGTTAACGGTTCTACTGTTAACGTCGGCATTCATCCGTCGAAAGTTGTGATCACGAAGCTCCGCCTTGATAAGGACCGGAAATCTCTGCTCGACCGCAAGGCTAAGGGACGCGCCGCCGCTGATAAGGAAAAGGGGACTAAGTTCACCGCTGAAGATGTCATGCAGACAATCGATTGATTGATTAGGTTAAACTTGATTATAGTTTTCTTCGTTTTTGGTAATATCTCTTTTGGTTATTGTTGGATTTTTGATAATGAATGTTGGTGAGAAGAAGGGAGAACTGAACTCTCACACTACGTTGCTTTTAATGTTACTTTGATTTTGCTATGTCTTGAAGCATTGTGTTCTCAAATGTTGAGCTAATTGCATTCTTTCTGTTCTCACTGATTTAAATTTTAATTTGCATTTGTGTTCTTGTGCGTGTTTATGTGTGCTGCCGTTTTAACTTTGTGTATATTAATTATCGTACTAATTGGGTACCTGAATCTCACAAGGTTTTTTTCATTTGTGTTCTTGTGCGTGTTTATGTGTGCTGCAGTTTCACTTTCTTCAGTTAGTGTATATTAATGATCGTACTAATTGAGTTCCTGAATCTCACAAGGTTTTTTTGCTTGGGTCTGTTGTATGAATACAAATTGTGAATGATAGATATGATTTTTGGGTACATCTACTTCGTGAGATAGATATGTAAATGTGCTTTTTTGATAAATTGTGAGATAAAGGACAGTCGATTTTATCGTTCTATTTGAGTATAATATCTTTTTGAGCATATTGGCATTGAAATTGACTGTAACATCCCTTGTTGATGAGCAATCGAACGAAGCTGTGCTTTGAGTAACTTCTTTCCTTCATTTTGCTTAGTTCAGAAGTTGATGAAAATACGATTTGCTTGTGCATTTTGCATTTAGCATTAAGATACGTTCTTTTTGAGTTGCATATTTCCTTGGCATTATACTGTTTGTCTTTGCAATGTGTGCTGCAGCCTGGTAAGTGTAGGGCATACACTATTTTACATTTTTGAATGGATGGCTAATTATTATCCGAGTATTTCCCATCAAAATGAAATTGTCTCTTTTTCTTGCTTCCAGTTTGTTTTTTATGAGTTTATTCTTTGAGATCAATGTACTTGTGTAGGCTATTATATTTACACGCTTTCACCGATAAGATGTTTTAATCGCGAGGAGAAATGTAAAGACAAGCTGCTTACTAGGTCGAAAGAAGTAGAAGTAGTTGCGAACTAATTATTGTCTCAACTTGACTTTGTAGCAACAGTTTTCAGATGAATTTTGAGCTTTATGAAACTTCAATTTGAAGTAGTAACCCTATTAGATCTCTCTCCATCTGAATTTCAGTTTCCCTTTTTGTGAACACATAATGATGTCATCATCTAGATATTAATCAATAAATCTCATTTCCGAGAGGAACAACTAATTATGGCACGCTTGATACACCAAAATCTGGATGTCTTCTTTTCCAAGGCCTTGGCATCGAATTCACTTGATGTAGTCATATTAGGCTTTACGGACGAGGGTCAGGAACTGTTTACTATGGTGTACCTAAGTAAAGGAAGGATTATGGTTGTAGTCTTGCAGGATGAAATGCATCATAATCTCTCTCTATATATATATTATATTATACTATCCTTTTATATTATATTATATTATATTAATGTATGTACTATTTTAAAAGGATGAGTTATTTTTTTACATTTTGATATACCTAAAATATCTCTATAGTCTATATAATTGAATTTCTTAATGGTAAAAAAGTAAAAAACAAATAAAAAATACTACAATAATAACAAGTATAAATAGATTATTGACTCTTCCATGATTATATAAATTTTTATTTTATTTTTTGAGTTATTGATTTTATAATATTATATTATATTGTGTAATAGGGCTTTTTGTATATAACCCCGAGTATTTACCATTAGCAAATAACCCTCGAGGTATGAAATCTTGGTAAAGAACCCTTTTTGTTAAGTTGACCGTTAGTCAACAATTAAGTTTATGGGCAAAATTGTAATCTACATAAAACAAGGAATAATAAATATTTGTTCGAATTTTAGTTGAGAGATTTCCAACTATGTCATAATTCATTTTATTATATTCATAGTTTCAATTAAGTTGATTTAACATAAATAAATAAATTTTATTTCACTTTATACAATAATAAATTTTCTTAATTTCAAATGTTTATATATTTATCTAAAAATCTGGATATAATATATTATTCTATCTAATAATTTGAAGGTAAAATTAAATAAATAGAATATATTTGAGTGTGGTTTAATTACTAATCAAATCAAGCACAAATGAGCTGAATTTCAATTTCAAATGTTTATTTATTTATCTAAAAATTTAGATATATTATGTTATTCTATCCCATAATTTGAAGAGAAAATTAAATAAAAAGAATATGTTTGAGGTTGGTTTAATTACTAATCAAATCAAGCTCAAATGAGCTTGAATAGAGTTGAATATTAAATAAAAATTTATTTATTCATGTTAGATCAACTTAAATTGGAACTATAAATATAATAAAATGAATTATGACATAGTTAGAAATTTTCCTTCTAAAATTCATATAAATATTTGTTGTTCCTTGTTTTTATGTATATTACAATTTTGTCCATTAACTTAATTGTTGACTAATGATCAAGTTAATAGAAAAGATTATTTACCAAAATTTCATACTTCGTGGCTTGGTTGCTAATGATAAATATTTCGGGGGTTATATATAAAAACAGTTTGTAATTCATTATAAGCCAAAAACAAAAGTGGGGGATTCCTCGGGTTTTGACCTCATATTCTTCTACAGATTCTGCACTCATTTTTGGTTTCTCCTCCACCAAATAACAAATAATTCAAATGGGGAAGACCTTAAAATTACAATGAAGTGTTCCCTCTTAGAGGGCGTTTGGCTAAGCTTATAAGCTCTTTTAAACATCTTATAAGATGTTTGAGAGCTTATAAGCTCTACAAAAGTGTTTGGATGATTTTTTTTAAAAAGAGCTTATAAGACCAAAAATAAGATGTTTGGGTTTTATAAGCAAATAAAAAATAAGTTAGCCAAACCCACCTTATTTCAAAATTTTAAATTTTGGATGTTGTTTATATTTTTAAAAGACACAAATAACCCTAATTAATTTTCTCCCTTCCAATAATACCTTTCCCCGAAAAATATTTATTTTTATTATTGCATAAATTTTCTCGTATAACATTTGAAAACATCTTATAAGTCCAATACACTTATTTTATCCAAACACTTAAGAACTTATTTTTTAAATAAGACCAAACATCTTATAAGCTCTTAAAACATCTTATAAGGTGTAGGAACTTATAAGATGTTTTAAATAAGCTTAGCCAAACACCCTCTTAATGTCAAGTACCAACTCCGAAAGAAAGAAAAAAGTGATATTTCAGACAAGAATATGAAAGTGTAAACTAAAAAAAGTATGAAGTATTATTAATCTAAACAAATATAATTCAGAAATCAAACTTTAAGCTCTGTCACATTTTCGTAGTCAATGGTAATAAAACTATCAAGTTCTATTAAACAACCCAGCTTGCTCATGCTAAGAAGACTACATGACAATTATGAAATTGATTTTGTCCTAAACATTGAATGTAAATTACAAACTTGACATTTAAGCTTATAATTTTTTATATAAATTGTAGGTATCTCTAATCACATTTGTCAATACAATTCTATTCACACTGTATTGGTGTACAAATAGTATTGACATGAAATAAACCTATCGTGTGAATAAATTGTCTTTTTTATCCATTCAATTAAATTAGAAATTCCTATTTTATTCTCATCACACGTAAATCTACATCTATCGATTGTTATAAAGTATGAGTTAATTTTTTTTTACATTTCTATCTACCTAAAATATCCTTGTATAATTGAATTTCATAATGATAAAAAAGGAAAAAAAATAAATAAGAAAATTTACTCACTATAAAAAAAAATAAGGCGTCCAACTATGTATGGGAAAAGCTAGGTGACATTGACTTGTGGAAAATATGTTTTGCCCAATTTATATAATTTCACCATAATAATGCATGATCAAATATTTTATATTTAATAAAAATAAAAAAGCATTTACATACGTTTTTTAGGATTGGTATATGTTTATAATTGTATATTGGTCGATTTTAGTGTAAATAAAACCTTGCCAAATTGATCTATCAAGTATGTTATAAATACTCATTAAATGATCAAATGTGACATTATCCCCTTATTTATTTCATATACTATTTCTATCCGGTATAAAATATGCATTTCTTAGCATTAATTTTTGCCCTAATCAAATTTATCTATTTTTGTTCTCATGACAACTCTTGAATTTTATCACATTTGATTAAATTAAATTTGTTCAGATGCTATTTAACAAAAACAAATGGTTAGAGGCTAACGAAAAAATAAGAGGATAAACAAATTTAAGATGAAGTATTGAAAAAGAAAGAAAAAATAATACACAAAATCAATAAAAATTAGTTTACCAGAATACAAGTTTATATTATACTAAATGGATTTAAGTAGGTGCCACCATTGATAGTTATATGATAGTTCGAGGGACAATGTGTATTTTACTCTAAAGTTTATATTAGTACTTATTATTCTCTATACTAAGATTTCATGGTATTTTTTATTTTTCACTTTCTTAATTGTGGTCTTACCAAGATAATTATTATAAAGTTAATGAAAAATGAGGTATGTCTATATTATTTAAGAATAAAGAAAAGAAAAACAAATGCAATTTGAAATTAATAAAATGATCTTATAAACAGTTTAAGTAATCATTTATAATCTAATTTCCAAATTTAGATAAATATTGCATTCATTCAAAATATTAAGTATCATTACAAGAAGTATAGTAGAAACTCGATAAATCAATACTCGATTATTTAATAAACTCTCTAAAATAATATTTTTGGCCGGTCCCGACTCGGGGATAGGGTGCTAAATTAATAATTCGCTAAAATTATAAGATAATACATTTTTGATAATTTATATAGACCCCATATAAAATATAAATTAATAATCCTTATATGCTACATATTACATGAATGATTTATGAAGATTTCTTGAAAAATGACTCAATTGTCTTTTGTTTTTTTGTTGAAATCAATTTCACATTGAATCACGTCTCTAATTTTCCTTATCATTGTAAGAACTTCTGGTGTTGTTTTCCTTAAAATGGGAGATTGAGGGTTCTTTCAAATTGGGTCCTTCATTTGATATATGTACATGTATTGTACAATAATTAAGTGGAAGTTTGAAAGTTATTTGTAAATTGAGTATTTTATTATAATTAATAAAATATTAATTAATATATAAATTAATAATTATTAATTTATCGATTAATTAATAACTCTTTTAATTAATAAATTTTGGTGGTCCCATGAGTATTAATTTATAGAGTTTCTATTGTATATAGTAAATTACTTGCTTTGTTTGTTTATGTTTTTGAGATAAAATTTTAAAATTTTATCAAAAATTGTGTATTACGAAAATTCCTGTGAAAATGATAATTATAGAGGTATGTCTATATTATTTAAGAATAAAGAAAAGAAAAACAAATGCAATTTGAAATTAATAAAATGATCATATAAACAGTTTAAGTAATCATTTATAATCTAATTTCCAAGTTTAGATAAATATTGCATTCATTCAAAATATTAAGTATCATTACAAGAAGTATATGGTAAATAACTTGCTTTGTTTGTTTATGTTTTTGAGATAAAATTTTTAAATTTTATCGAAAATTGTGTATTACGGAAATTTCTATGAAAATGCTAATTGTTTGTTTATGTTTTTAAAGATAGGTTGAAAGTTGTAAATATGCAAATCAATAGTGATAGATTGAGGGATGATATATAGAATAATTGTGTTAGTTGTATATATAATGATTATGTGAATAAAAAATAAAAAATATAGAAAAAAATTGTAAAGTATGAAAAATAAAGTGAAATAATGATTGATTTGATTGGTAAATGTGTGAAATGTTGTATATATGGTTGATAGTTATTTATATAGGAGATTAGAAAGTAGAGTTGAGAAAAAGGAAAATTTAGATGAGAATTTTGTGTGTTAAGTTTATTTTGAATTTTGTAATTTAAAAAGTTTAAAATGGATTTTGAAAACATAAACAAACAAGGCCTAAACTATCCATGTAAAATTTACTAGGCTTGATCACTATATTTTTTTATAATACACACATTGTTTTATTTTTATTGGGAATAATCTTGATGTCTATATTTTATTAATTAGGCATTCGTTGATTCTGTTATAAGCTTTGGTTCCATAGTATTTATTAATGCGTACATATATGTATATATTTACATATATGATTTCTACTATTTACATGTTTAGAATTGTTTTTTAGAAAATTTGAATTTCAAAATCGATGTTTTATAATAGTTGAATATTTGCAAAGTGGAATACACATGCCAAGTTATAAACTAAGAGAAGATTTGTATTTCAAAAGTTTTTACTTAGTCAAATGTGAGTTTCATTTTGAATTGTATCGCAGTTTGTAGTTATTAACTTAATTTTTTTTTGTATCAAATCAAAATTCTATTTCTAACAATCAATTTTTAGCTAAATGAATATTTTATAGTTCTTAATTCTTATATTTATTTAAAATATGATCAACGCACATAATATTATAAAAATTACCTATTAATATAAAACCAAAATACAATTACACTATCAAGTTAAAGGAAATAATTATTTCTTAATATATTTTAGTTATTCCCCTTATTGTGCATCAACTTTTATGTAGAAGATGCAAATTGTTTCTTTCTTACTTTTATTAAGTAAACTCTATTTAATAAATAAAAAAACACAATCAATAGTAGTGAAAATCGAACAAAAAATGATGGATAATTTATTCCTATCTAGTGTGACTTGCTGAGATTGAAGATTGATATTGAGGTTTTAAAACAAGATACATTTAATGATTATGAAAGAAATACACTATACTGATTTTAAAAATGGAGAAATAAAAAACTTATAATTGTGAAATAAGAACTAAAAATACTACACAAGTATCTAACTTTTGAGTCACTATAAAAATAATAGAAGGTATACATAAAAATTAGTGAGGATAAAGAAGATTTGAAGTGTATAATTACTCAAAATTAAACAAGATATATGTATAAATTAATATTACAAAGGTTTATTTAGTTACATTATTATTTATTTTTTCACTTTTATCTTAATTAAGTTGTTTCAAGAATTGGTTAGTTCTTTTACATCAATCACTATTTTATTTCTAAAATAATTAAGATATTAACTAATAGTTCATTTAGTTGAATTTATTATTTAAGTTTTGAATTAATCAGAGTTTTTATTTAAACAACATTTACATATATGTATTACTTTAACGATATCATATGATTCACGTTCAACGAACGTGTTCTTTACTAATTTAATCTAAAATTTGCAAAATTATTCCTGCTCAAAATACTTTTTTAGTCCTAACTGGCTAAAAAATGAATACAAATTGTTAATTGAGTAAAAATGTCTCAGAGATTAATTTCTTTTTCAAATTTGTAAACGCTGAAAATAAAGGCTATGTTTTGGTTTTATTTTTGTTGGGTGTTTTGGTGAGAATTTTTTTTGAAACATGTGCATTATTGGTAAGTTAGTGTTTGGTTTTAATGTGATAATTGTTTTTTGAATAATTTTTTGGTGAGATAGTGTTTGTTTTGTTTTGTGAATGAACATAAGTTACTATAGCAGTCAAATCATGATAGTTTTTGTTTGGTAATTAAACAATAATTGAAAATTATATTATAATATTAAAATTATAATAATTATTATATAAATGAAAATTAATGTGTATATAGTACTATTAATATAAATAAATAAATTATTCCATATTTACATAAAGAATTCAAAGTTCAAACTTATTATAAAACATAAATAACTTTATTAAAAATATATTAATGTGTATATAGTACTATTAATATAAATAAATAAATTATTCCATATTTACATAAAGAATTCAAAGTTCAAACTTATTATTAAACATAAATAACTTTATTAAAAATATATTATTAATAAAGACACAATTATTTTAAAAAAATCTTAAATAAAACCACTTACAAAAAAAGCCAAAGCAATAAAACTCATATAAAATAAAATGCAAGATGACTTATCTTTGTATTAAGAGAAGGGGATAGTATACATAGAGAGATACATAATAAAATGTGGAGATGAAATATTTTTATCAATATTAACTTGAGAATGTATAAAGGTGACATTATTGAAAAAAGTGACAAAAACAAGATAGAAGTTAGTGGTATATTATTGTAATTTTGGAGTCATAATTATTGTACCATTGCACTATATCTATAATAGTAGTTATTATTAAATAAACTATTATTTTATATAATATAAAGAAAACAATTATTTACTATATTTATAGTCATTTGTTCATTACCATTCACACATATATTTCTTATATATATGTATAATATTTGGCACATATTAATTTATATACATTTGTTCTATATATTATTAATGAATACTCACTATATATATCCCGTCTATATACTGACTATAGAAATTCAACACACATATATATATATATATGTATACATATTTTTATATATTCTGTAATTGTTACATGATATATAATATATGTTATTTTTAATGATATATAAAGCTGAATTATTATAAGAAAAGATATATAATACACATCATTAGTTATGCATTAACACAAGGCTGTAGAGCCAATTTTCTACATACTCTCTTATCCTTTTATACAACAAAAAAATATTTCTCTTCTTTATTGACAATTTAACATATAACTATCATAGGGAAACCAAACCAAGTGGAGATGCTACAATAAAAAAATAGTGTTAGTCTAAACAAAAGCATAGCAACAAAAAAATGTTTCCCAATAGTCTTCTTCCCCTTTCTTTTAAGCAACTTATCCTACTGAACGGGTCGATTCTCCCCTCTGCTATTTGTTTTAGCAACCTCACTAAGAGCTCGCTGGCGACGACAGAGGAAGCAACACGCCTGCTATGGTGACACGGCTACATTTGATTTGAGATAAAAATTAAGCTATATCACCGAAGAATGGTATAGAAGATAGCAAAGAAAATCAACAAAGAGTATAGAAAAATGAGAGAGAGAGAGAGAGAAAGAGTTGAAAGGGTTTGTGTAGAAGAAGAATCTTAAAGGGGGAGAGTGTGTGTTTGTTGAGATTAGACAACACATGATGATGAGAGAGAATAAAACTTGTTTATGGCCAAGTGCCATTTTTGGCTAAAAATTTTCATTTTTTGCTGACAAAAAATTAATCAAGCCAAATACTATTTGGCCCCAAAAAAATTGATCAAAATGCCTCTAAAACAAATCCAAACATGGCCAAAGTTTTGACCGTTTCTTATAGACCATTATCGCAATTTATGTTATTTAAACTCGAGCTTGCTTAATTGTATTCAAAACTTCTAATTTTCAATAGTGCTTGATAATGAATATCTATTAATATATATATATAGGAGGACTGTCAGTTATTTTGTTGGCCCTTCAAACTATTCTAAAAACTAAATTCTAATTTTTAGATAATTTAGAATTAATTTATTATCAAAAAAATAAGTTAGTTTCAAGTTTTAATCCACTATCATAATTTCAAATATACGGTTACCACTATATCCGAAAAATTAATTTCAAAATTTAAATTCAAACATCAATTCTATTAATATATACTAGTGTGTAACCCGTGCTATGCACGACCTAAGTTCAATAAAAAAAATACATTACAAAAGGTTATATGAGTTTTATAAGATTGACGGGGTTGTATTCTTTTTCCATAAATTTGAGATGTAAATTGTAAATGCCAAAATAATGAAATATATTGGTCATATTGGGTATCAAAAACATATGTAACTAACAAAAATACATTATCATTATTTATAAATACAATACAATAAAATTATTACAGAAATTAATTGACAAATATATTTTATTACAATTCAAAAAACATGAAATTTTAGATAACAGAATTCTCCTTTCAAAGCCTACAAAAAAATCAAATCGCAAATTCATGAGAAAAAATAAGTCAAAACAAATCTAGGAGAATAGAAATTGGAACCACAAAATCAAAACAAACATGAAATTAGATTAAATCCAGAATCCACAAATTCAAAAATCAAAACTCAAATTCACAAATTCATTTTAGTTTCCCTCTTTTCTATTTTTTCTTTTTCTTTCTTCTTTCAATATCCTAGCCTCATCTCTCCATACAAATCTTGCTACTTTGTGTACGTGTATCTATATGTTAATTACAGGCTACATATATGATACCACTAAATTAATAAACTTTGGTATATCTTTTGTTTTGGTAGAAAAACTATCCATATTATCTACATAATTACAATCTCATAACTTTTATGATAGAGATCCACACACGACATACAAATGATAGATATCAAAACAAAACATATGCCACATACATGTAGAAATAAACACACGTATAAAAAGAAACACACAAACTTCTGAAATAAATGTAGGCTTTATACAAACATTAATCAATAAAATGAACAAACGTTATACATGAAGAAATTTAATCAATGGGGATTTGAATTTGGAAAACTCACCCTTATATCATGAAAAGCTCCGAACTTAGCAAGTTTCAACTTTTGATAATCACTACGAATTTTTTTAAATTAAACTACTTGTAATTCCTGCAACAAAATCATAAAAGTATCTTAAGACATGCATTAAAAGTGATCAATTCATCGAAATTAAAATCATGAGAATTGCTTAAATTAATGAGCATTAATTGGTACTAAATAAAAAAATTAAAATTTGTATATACCAAAAACACTGTCAACAGAAATTTGACCAGCCATAGCCATAGCCATAGCCATAGCCATAGCGATGAACCACCGGTGAACAATTGTGAAAATACTTATTATTTGAAAAAGAAGGAAAATAGTTAAGAGGCCTCTACCCAAAGTTGAAAGCCTAAGCAACCTTAATGATCAATTAAATCTTCATTTCACTTTTCCACTGTTTAAAAAAAAAAGCAAAATTATAATTATGCAATAAAAAAGGCAAAATGATAGTACTACAATTTAAAAACAAAATGAAGATCCTGCAATAAAAAACATAATGGAGATTAGATTACATAAAATAGTAAAACATATATTAAATTGAAATGGATAGATCTAAGACCAAAGGACAGACGATTTCAATTCTTTACAAATATGCATACCTTTTTAGGTTTGATGATAAATGAACCACTTATTACCGAATGAATAAATCACTGGAAAGTGAAAAATTAAGCCACTATAAAGAAGACACAGAAAGATAGAAACGGAAAGAAAGAGATTAGAAAATCAAATATAAAACGTACTATTTCAAAATTTGAATATTCATAAACTTTTCTCTTTAATTATTATGGATAAAGAGTGGGTCTAAAATTTAGGATAATGGTTTAGATAATGGTAGACGATTGAGATTGTGGAGGAAACCAACAAATTCAATATTTTTAGAATTATTTTATTTCAAAATGATATAAAATCAGAATTTAATGTTCTAAGAGATTTTAGAGGGGTCAACAAAATAACCGACAAGCCTCCTATTATATATATATATACTAGCGTGTAACCCGTGCTACGTACAGCCCGAGTTCAATAAAAAATTATTTCTAATTGCAAACTTAGATATTTAAATGTGGTAAAGAAGTAATTCAATATATTAGATAAATGTAGTTGGGTAGTTGTATTTTGCAAAACAAATTAAGTAAAAGAGAATGATTACAATATGCTATTATACTGTATGTATTACAAATACGGCAAAGAGTACAATAGTTATGGTGATACAAATATATCTTATTAAATTAGTTGGAATGGTATTGTTGCTGAGAGAATGAAGCAGTTTATTTCAAATTAAACTCTATAATTTTTTATTCAACTCAGCAACTCTTATTCTACTATAACCAATCTCATATGAGTCTGAAGTTGGTGTAATAACTCTCTAAAAATACTATAAATTTGTGTTAATAACAACAATATGTAATATATAGATGAAGGGAATAAGATATACAAAAGTCTCTTATAAAAATGTGATTGAAGAAGTAGCGTACTAGGCATGCAACCTCTCAGGCTTTCACCTACCTAAAACCAAATCTTCATAAATTAGAATAAGTAGAAATAGTTAGTATGTGATTGCTGAAAGAGTGGATTGATTTCATTCACCTCTAACAACTATCGAAAAAAGGCTCCACAAAAATAAAATCTAGCATAATACATATATCACTTATGAAAAGTATTTAGAATAACGAATGAATCGTAAATTGATTGAATAACGAAAAATGCCATATCGTCGATTGGATGGTGTTGTGTTGCACAAAGAATTAGTACATATGAGAATATGTGTAAAGACGTTTTGATAAATTAGTACACAAAGAATAAGTGTAAAGAAATGAAAAATTACGGCTAAAAATAACATGTAACAAAGAACACAAAATAGTGAAATCGTCAATTGAATGCAAAATATGTCAACATAGAGAAACACAACTACAATTCAATGTTTGATAAAATTATACTACCTTTAACCAACAAAACTAAAAAAAACAAGAATAAATTAAATCATCTAGTATGTGATTGAAAAAAAAAGAAATTTCAATAGAGTACATGTCATCACTTGTGAAATAGAGATAACATCAAAATGACGTTCAAAAATCACAATTAAAAATAATTACTAAAATCATAAACTTGATATAAAAAATTATTCTAGCATGCTCAATCTATGTAATATAATAGCACATTTCTTATATATATATCATTAATTTTGTTGTGAGTGCTTAACTTTGCTGTCGATCCATCCTTGCAATTATCATCTCACAAAATGGCTTGCTGCCTCGTCGCAAAATAAATGCAGAAACGTAAATATAAGGAAGAAATTAAAAATATGTGGAGAGAATAGTACTATTTGATGTTATATCTTGTAGTTTAACTTAGAGCAATTGAGAAATACTCTAATTAGCATATGCAATTGTAACATGGAGTGAGTTTTTACCTCATCAGAATGCATAAGAAAACAATTAAGAATTTTTTTCTTCTAAATTTCTTATCAGTGTGTTCTCTCTTCATTTATGCAATTATAAAAACACTTTACGCAATAAAAATACGAATCAAATACTATAATCACTTCTCAGTGTAAACATATAATGAGAAATTCAAAACTAACTTTACGTAATAAATATATGAACCAAATACTTTTCAATTTCTTTGTGTATAGATATAGTGATTAACTCATCAAATTAGATTAAATGAAAAAAAAAGCTGAACAGAAATATTAAAAAAATAATTGTAAACATTGACTGATTAAATATATGTCACTCCAGATGCATCCAATGTTTAAAAAGATTATAACTGATAAAAAGAAAGAAATTGTTTTATCTATCTAGTGCCAAAAGTATTCACTGCATAATCCAAAAAGTAAAAACAATATTTACTGCAAAAGTACAATTTCAGTGCATAACATAAAATAGGTTAGAAAAATAATCATAAAAATAGTAATGGTGCAGGAGCATATATTTGAGAGTATGAGTTGATTATGGCAGATTTGGAGAGAGAGTAATGGCAACAAACAAATAAAAAAATGTGCGTACCTGATGCTCTATTTTGGATTGTGAGAACAACCGAAAATTCTGAAAATGATTCCAAATATATTATGGTGGTAATTTTTGAATTCGAAATTTGAAAAATAACTGTATTAATTCATCTTAATCCAAAGCCACTAAAAGTGGGAAGTTACATTGTAATGGAATTGCAATTTGAAAATAGACTATTTTTTTTAATAATAAATTAATTCTAAATTATCTAAAAATTAGAATTTAGTGTTTAGAATGTTTTGAAGGGTCAACAAATGTAACTGACAGCCTTCTTATATATATTAATAGATAATAGATAATAGATAGGAAGGCTGTCAGTTATTTTTTTGACTCTCCAAAATCTTATAAAACACCAAATTCTAATTTTATGTAATTTTAAATTAAATTATTATTGAGAAAAAAATTATTAGGTAGTTTGCATCCACCATCTCAACCCACTTTAGCACTACATAAACGGTTACATTCTCTATCCATAACTATCGAGTGGTTTATAAATTTGAATAAAAACTGTAATTATTGAAATCCAAAAATAATCAGTAACTTCCCACCATCTCAATATATTTTCATCTCACGTATTACCACTCAATCCAATAGAGAATATAATTTCAAAATTCAAATTTAAAAATCACTATTATTTCTCTCCATTTTACCACTTCAACCTTAATAGCATTTCCAAATGAAAATTTTTAATCCAGCCACGGTTTTTCATTGTCCAGTCCAACTTTTCACTCTCCAATTCACTTTTTCAACCAATTCTTTGTTAATTTATCCTTATTCCTACAATCGAATCAACAAGAATCATGGTGGTCACGTTGTTTTTAAGGTACACAGCATCATCCGATACTCTTTTGCCAGTAGAAATTATAATTTTTCAATAGCAATTACAAAGTAGATTTGGATATTATTTTATTTCTTCTCTTGATTTTTGCAGGAACAAATAATAAAATGAAGGACCAATGTGACCGAGCATGGAATGTGAGAAGGGCAAAATGACAAGCCACATCAAAGTTATGATTTTTATTAAAAAAATTTGGACGACATGTTTCAATATTGAAATTTCTGATCTAAGAAGTTGTAGGCCTTTTGCTGAAGACCACTTTCAAAATAACATTGATTTAGCATCATTCAAGATATATATTATATTTTTTGTATCAGTTTCATATATTATATGATTTATGCCAAATTCTAATTTACCAAGAGTTCAATTTATTGTGGTCATATTACAATAGCATTATTATGAGATAGTGAAGATATATTCATATGCAACATGTATGATTTTCAACATGTATATTTTTGAATTTCTGAATTTCTGAATTATGTAAATTAAATATCTTGCAGTTAATTAACATCGTTTGTCAAGTGCGATATGGAAAAACACCAACTTTGAATTTTCTAGCCTATTCTGGTAAGTAATGAATTTTCTTTCCATGATACATATATATTGTGTATACTTAACTATTGTGTATATTTTTAATATTATTTTTATTTTCATCTCTTTGTATTTTTATTTGCTTTCATTCGGTCATTTTATTTATCACATAGCCAATAGCATAACTTTAAGATGCTATCTTATTTTTTCTAATTAATATGTTATTCAGTGATCTATTTCATTCTCCAAGTAATTATACAATTTAACCATTTTCTAATTAAAGTGGAATTTTTTTTGTCTTTTCACTAGAAAATTTAGTGAAAAAGTAGAAAAAAGGATGTTGATACCAATTTTTCAAAGTTGAGGGATATGAATACCAAATGTTCAAAGTTCAGGGGAGTTTGATACCATAGATAAAATTGACAGATAGCCAAACTATGGGCGCATTTATTGTGTTTATATAAATATATTTTTCTTTTATAAAATTATCGATATTTTTTAAAGCGATGAGATGAATTTTGATTATGATTATTCATTAAATATACATTTATATTCGTGTTTTTGTGTATTTCGATGATTTTTTTCTCTTTATTATTTGCTAGCATATTAATTTAACCTGGAAGTTTGTGAAATTCAGGTTTATTGACTGTAAACTCCAATTAGGCTTCAATATTCCGAAAAAGGAGTTTGAATATTTTTATTTCTATTATCAATAATTAAAATCTATTATTAGCAATTTAGCATCATTAATGATTAAACTCAAATAGAACGTACAAGTGAAACAGCACAAAGTACAAGATAGTAATGTTGTAATCAATTTTTTTATTAAATTCAGGCTGTGCGTAGCACGGGTTACACACTATTTAATAGATATAGGAGGGCTGTCGGTTATTTTTGTTAACCCTCTAAAACATCATAAAACACTACATTCTAATTTTACATTATTTTGATTTAATTTAATTATAAAAAAATTGAATTGTTGATTTTTTTCCACATTCTTAACTGCCTACGGTAGTTGCATAAATAATGGTAGGCAGTTTGAATTAATTTAGTATAAAAAGATAGGTTAATTTCAAATTGAAACTTCAATTACAGTTATTTTTCAAATTATTACCATGTAACTTCCCACTATTTATGGCTTTGGATAGATGATTTGATACAGTTACTTTCAAATTTAAAAATCAAAAGTTACCACTAGAATTATATTTAGAATTCATCTTCAAATTTTTTTATTGTTTTCATAATCCACGGCAGAGGACCAGGTACATATATTTTTTTTCCCTTTGTTTGTTATCATTATTCACTATCCATGTGTGTTTCCAATGCCCTAAATCTACCATAAACAACTCATACTCTCTAATTTATGCTCTATGTATTTTCAGGTATTATTTTCCTAACCCATTTTGGATTTGCAATGGATTTTTTACTTTTTGCAGTAGATAAATAAATTAATTTCGGGGACAACGTGAAAGAAGAATCCAAAGAGAGATTACCCGTTGAGATAAAAGTGGGAGAACAGTTCTCAGTAAAGAAAGTTTTGAATGAGATGTTGAATTCGAAATTGGAGGCGGATACACATAAGGGAGATATCCTTTGGAGGCTAAGGAAAAATGGTGATTCTTTGGCCAACCCTCTGAAACACCAAAAAAGGAAACAAAATGTTTATTAACATATAAAGTTTTAATTTAAATATTAGTAATATATTTTGTATTTTTTTTAATAAATATATATTCTGTGTTGTTATTTTGTAAGAATTCAGTTTTTAAAGTCATAAAAGATTACGTGGGAAAATAAGTTTTCGTACTTCCTTTTTATGAATTTGCGTGCGATCGTCTATAAGATTTGTTATGTTACACTAATATTTTTTTTGGTTACACTGATAATGATTATTACTAAATAAATGTACAAAAGTTTTTATTATTTATTTCCTTTTAAATATTATGTGTAATATTAAAATGTCACACGAAAAATATAATAGGAATTTATGTTGAATATTTGCGGTAGGTGAGTGGTGAAGAATTGTGAAACCGGTAGGCCAAAAAGGTTATCTGAAATGCCTGGGATTGTTGTTATGTTTCATTTGAGGAAATTAATTAATATCTGGGAAAATGTGAAATTAAATTTTCTAATTTTGGTGTGCGATTGAGAAATAGTTTTTAACATTAACCAATTAAATTCATTTAACAAAACTTATAAATAAGAAAAAAAATTGATATTCGGGTTCTCTAACGTGTTATATAGAGTTTGATCGAATTTGTTTATGTTATTGAGCTAAGATTATGAAAATATTTCAAAAAATACATGTTATAAGTATTTTTAATGAGAAAATGATGTCAGTGTGTTTAGTTATGTTTTTATAAATAATTAAAGTATTTAATGTGCCAAATAAAATACAGTTGGTTGATTACGTGAATTATATAAAAATTAGGAAAAATTACAAAAAACTCCCCTCAAGAATGTATACAAAAAACACCCAAAACCGTTCATAATTACAAATACCTCCCCTGATGGGCGCTGCCCGAATTATTTGCAGCCCGAAAGAGTGAAAAGTTCAAAATGCCCCTACAATTTTTGAGGGAAAAAAAGAGAAATTGTGAAATATAAAATGACCGAAATACCCTTTTTTATAATAATAACAACCCCCATTAGTAATGTCAAATAGGCCGGGCCCTACAACGGTCTGACCAGCCATCCTTTTTACGGCCGGTCAATCATGGGCCTGCCCGGCCCGGCCAGATCGTGTAATTCTTTTTGAAAGTTGGACTAAAATTTAACAAAAACATGGAGAATTATTGAGGAGGCCAAGATTCAAACTTTGGACCCCCTCAAAATTTAACAATATACTTACCATTAGGCTACTAGCATTTTTGATATGTATATATTGTAATTATCAACCTATACACTGAAGCCATTTGCAATGGTATAAATTGAAAATATAAAAAGTCAATTTTTTAGAAATAAAAAAGTGGAATTATTGAAAAGCAGATGGATAAATCATGTGGCTCAAATGCATAATAATTTATAAGATATATTATTAACTATGTATAATTATTTATTATTTTACTCATTTCTAGGTTATAATTATTTATTATTAATTTATTTTTATTTTTATGTAAATTGAATCATATAATAAGATATATATATATATATATATATATATATATAACTTATAAGCAATATTTATGATTTTTATGAAATATAAGAAATAGAATATTTATGAAATATTTTATTGGAAAATTTGAACAATGGCATGAACTATGTTATGGTATATCATGTATTTTATTCTATTCATTAATAAAGTATCTTTCCATGTGCATAATTTGATTTTTATTTTTAAAATTTTAATTCAAATGATAATTTATCACACAATAAATGGCTGTTTTATTATAATTCATAAAGTACAAATATATTTATGTAAATAAAAAAATATATATCATTTATTAAAATATTACATTTACACCTCCTGAGGGTATTTTCGTCAATCAAAAATTAAATATATTTCTGTAAATAATAAAAAAAATATTATTTATTAAAATATTACATTTATACCCCCCGAGTGTATTTTCATCAAAAAAATATATGACATCATTGGAAAGTGGATGACGTCATCAATTGATGACATCATCAGGGGTAAAATAGGAAAAGTACAAAAGTTTTTTGCTGACATCAGCAAAAAGCTGACCGAAAAAAAGGACAAGGGGTGCCCGTGTTATGCAAAATATTTTATAGGGGAGGTACGTGTAATTATGAAAGATTTTGGGTGTTTTTTGTATTTTCGACATTCTTGAGGGGAGTTATTTGTAATTTTCCCTAAAAATTATAAAGCATGAAATAAGAAGAGCAAAAGTAGTGATTGATAATTATAGAGGTTGGTGTTAATGGCAATACACCAAAAAATCTTTGACATTTTTAGAGGTTTTAGTTATATATTCAATACACATACTTGAGAAAAACTATATTCTCACCCTTCTATAAGCAACTCCACACTTGAAATTACACTTGAGATTATACAATAACTTTTTAATTTCAGTTTCTTTATTTTAACTAAAATTTTATACCATAAATCCAAATATTTCCTATTGTAACATGCTACACTTCATCCAATGAAATTTTACAGTTAATAAATGTTTATAGACCTAGTTTTTAGACGTAAAAAATAGCACTAACTTATTTTGTAAATATATAAAAATATATACTATATTAAATATAAAACTAATTTTTTTTACAATTCAAAAGGACGTCGTTCTTTATCAGAACAAGAACGTGACACTTTTAAAATGATATGCCGTGCATAGCGCGGGGCATACGCTAGTATATATATATGTGCTTCTATACCAGAAAACCATTGAGTCCTCTTCTCGGCAACCCCTATGGAGTATGGACGTGGGTATGATTGTAAGTTGTAACTAACATTTATGCTGAAAAATATATTGAAACAAATAATATTAGTACTATTAATAAAAACGCCTATTTTACATAAAACTTTAAAACCAAATAATTTTGTAAATTAAATACTTGAATAGATGTATTGAATGTCCTAAATTGGCAAATAAAAATGTTTGACCCCGTAACAATCGTTCCAAGGAAACAGGAGACTTAGGACAGCGAGTGAAATACTGTTTTTCCGTTACTATGTCTATATCATCCATTTTTCCTTATGCAAACCTCAAAATAGTATAATTCTTGCAACAAAAACTTCGGATCAAATGTTCCTGGAAACTTATTGTCCCGATCATGGATGCTCAATTAGACCTTCATGAATGATGGGCTGCTGCTAAAGATACAACGAAACGTAACATGACCTGATTAATCAAATAAAAGAATAGCTAGAAGAATAACAATACTGTGAGCTTTCGAGGAATAAAAAGGTGAGAAAAAATGGAGAGTTTATTGAGTGATAAATGGAAAGTAAACCCGAAGCATTCAACATCTGAGGCGTTGCAGCGATGGAGGGATCTGTGTGGGGTGGTGAAGAATCCGAAGCGACGGTTCAGATTCACCGCCAATCTCTCCAAGCGTTACGAGGCTGCTGCCATGCGCAAAACTAATCAGGTTCAATTAATTTAATTCCCCCCCCTTCTGTATTTCTGTTATTAATTTTTGTGTGCGGTTGATTTTAGTTATACAAATATATTTTTCTGTAATATGATGCTATTTCTTATGTAATTTTTCTTGCTTGAGCAAGAAAATATTCTTAGTAAAACATACATGCTTGTTATATTACCATGATTTAGTTTTTTCTCCAATTCTTATTAATGGTTAAAAAGGTTTTATAGAAGAAGATATCCCGATTGACCAGAGAATTATGTTGGGAAAATCGATCTAAAAAAATGTCGAAAAATTATTTATAAAGAAAACAACGGGAATCCTATTTATAAGAACCATCCAAGAAGTCTCTAATTCTAGTTTGTCTTGTATAATGTCAGGAGAAATTGAGAATTGCAGTCCTTGTTTCCAAAGCCGCATTTCAGTTCATACAAGGTGAAGTTTTTTTCTGAATCCATTGATCGAGATTCTCTTAAAGTTACATGGAATTATTTGTTAAGTAATCACAATCGTTCATGTGATGGGACGTCACACTTTAACGATTATGATTATATCCATGTTTTTGTGGAATTTTAGAATGAATCCTAATACTCTATAATTGCAGGTGTGCAGCTAAGTGATTATTCCGTACCTCAAGAAGTCCAAGATGCTGGCTTCCAAATCTGTGCAGATGAATTAGGTTCCATAGTCGAAGGCCACGACATTAAAAAGCTAAAATTTCACGGAGGGGTATTAGGTCTCATTGAAAAGCTTGCAACAAACGCCTCCAACGGCCTTTCTTCAGACAAAGAAGCACTCTACAAAAGACAAGAAATATACGGGATCAATAAATTCCAAGAAAGCGAACCTCGAAGCTTTTGGGTGTTTGTATGGGAAGCCCTTCAAGATATGACTCTTATGATCCTAGGTGCATGTGCAGTTGTCTCTCTTATTGTCGGTATTGCAACCGAAGGATGGCCAAAGGGATCTCATGATGGTCTTGGAATTGTTGCCAGCATTTTGCTCGTTGTTTTTGTCACGGCAACAAGCGATTATCGCCAATCTTTACAGTTTCGTGATTTGGACAAAGAGAAAAAGAAAATTTCTATTCAAGTCACGAGAAATGGATATAGGAGAAAGATTTCCATATATAATCTTCTACCTGGTGATATAGTTCATCTTTCTATTGGAGATCAAGTGCCTGCTGATGGACTTTTTCTGTCGGGGTTCTCCGTTTTGATAGATGAATCGAGTTTAACCGGTGAAAGTGAGCCCGTTATGGTCAGTAATGAAAACCCGTTTTTACTATCCGGTACGAAAGTCCAAGACGGGTCCTGTAAGATGTTAGTTACTACGGTTGGCATGAGAACTCAATGGGGAAAGTTAATGGCGACGTTAAGTGAAGGAGGTGACGATGAAACCCCTCTTCAGGTTAAATTAAACGGGGTAGCAACGATAATTGGGAAAATAGGCCTTTTTTTCGCGACTGTGACTTTTGCTGTTTTAGTTCAGAAAATGTTGGGTAAGAAATGGCGAGACGGGACAACCTTAAGCTGGTCTGGAGATGATGCAATAGAATTGTTGGAGTATTTTGCAATTGCTGTCACTATTGTTGTTGTTGCTGTTCCTGAGGGGCTTCCACTAGCGGTGACTTTAAGCCTCGCCTTCGCCATGAAAAAGATGATGAATGATAAAGCGCTCGTTCGCCACCTGGCGGCTTGTGAGACGATGGGGTCCGCAACAAACATATGTAGTGATAAAACTGGGACGTTAACCACTAACCACATGACCGTGGTTAAGTATTGCATTTGCATGCATGTGAATGAGGTGATGAGTAAACAGCCTGAGTTACCCGAGCCCGTGGTTAAAATTTTACTTGAGTCGATTTTCAACAACACGGGTGGAGAAATTGTTGTTAATAAACGTGGGAAGAGAAAAATCTTGGGGACGCCAACCGAGACCGCGATTCTGGAGTTTGGTTTATCGCTTGGTGTGGATTTGGATTTTCAAACCGAAAGACAAAAATGTAAGTTAGTCAAAGCCGAGCCGTTTAACTCTACGAAGAAGAGAATGGGGGTAGTATTAGAACTTCCGGAAGGAGGAGGCTTAAGAGCTCACACTAAAGGTGCTTCTGAGATAGTTTTGGCTGCATGTGACAAAATGATCGATTTGAATGGTGAAGTTGTTCCTCTTGATGAAAAGAGTATCAAATATTTGAATGAGATTATTGATCAGTTTGCTAGCGAGGCTCTTCGAACACTATGTCTCGCTTATATTGAACTTGAAAAGGGATTTTCTGTTCTTGATGATATTCCAATATCGGGATTTACTTGTATAGGAATTGTGGGAATTAAAGATCCTGTACGGCCTGGAGTTAGGGAGTCAGTGGCGCTTTGTCGTTCAGCTGGTGTCACTGTACGGATGGTAACTGGAGACAATATCAATACAGCAAAAGCTATTGCTAGAGAATGTGGTATACTAACCGATGATGGTATAGCTATTGAAGGTCCAGTTTTTCGTGAGAAGAGTATGGAGGAATTGCATGAGCTGATTCCAAAGATCCAGGTACTTAATCAACATATATATATATATGTAAATACATATATATATATATAATAACAACCGGGGCTCGTTATATCTCAGGTGATGGCTCGTTCTTCACCACTAGACAAGCATACGTTGGTGAAGCACTTGAGAACGACGTTTAATGAAGTTGTGGCTGTAACTGGTGATGGAACCAATGATGCTCCTGCACTTCATGAAGCAGATATTGGACTTGCAATGGGAATTGCTGGAACTGAGGTTATTTCCATTTCAAATGATAACTATTACATTAATTGGAGCTGCATTTTCATTTTTGTGGTGGAATTCAGGTGGCGAAAGAGAGTGCTGATGTCATAATTCTGGACGACAATTTCTCCACGATTGTGACGGTTGCCAAATGGGGTCGTTCCGTTTATGTCAACATTCAAAAGTTTGTGCAGTTTCAACTGACTGTGAATGTTGTTGCATTGATCGTAAACTTCTCGTCAGCTTGTTTGACTGGTATGATATTGACCATAAGTACTACATAGACCTTAATACGAAAAACATCCAAATTTTTGAAAAATTATAAGTTCCTCCTTTAGTTAGAGCGTAATACAATTTGACCCCTGTCATTAGATTACACTATCACCTACTTTTCGAATGGTTAAATCTGACACGAGTTGTTTGGTAATTTGCGAAATCTTAGGGGGTTCGTGGTAATTACACAATACATAAGGGGGTGTACATGTTATTATTCGTAAATACTGTTAAAGTAGTTTTTTTTTTTTTCAATCTTTCTAATGAAAGATGATGTGTTTAGGGAAGGCGCCACTCACTGCCGTTCAACTTCTGTGGGTGAATATGATTATGGACACACTTGGTGCACTCGCGTTAGCAACTGAGCCACCTAACGACGAACTAATGAAGAGAGCTCCTGTGGGAAGGACATGCAGTTTTATAAGTGCTGTAATGTGGAGGAACATCCTAGGACAATCCTTGTACCAGTTTCTTGTCATATGGTTTCTTCAGACATATGGAAAAACGATATTTAGACTTCATGGCTACCCTGACTCTGACTTGGTCCTTAACACCATTATTTTCAACACGTTCGTCTTCTGCCAGGTAAATAAATGCTCTTTAGCCAACCAAGTTTTTCTCATTGATTGTGCAAATAATGATATGTCTATTTGCAGCTGTTCAATGAGGTCAACTCCCGAGAAATGGAGAAAATCGATGTGATGGAGGGCTTATTCGACAACTACGTTTTCGTGTGGGTTGTGGGCTCCACTGTGTTCTTTCAGATAATAATAGTTGAATATCTCGGGAATTTCGCAAACACGACTCCTCTCACGTTCATGCAATGGTTTATGAGCATATTGTTTGGATTCTTAGGAATGCCAGTTGCTGTAGGCTTGAAAATGCATTTTCCTATACAGAGTTAATAAGTGGTGCTGTTTGGAAACAGATTTAGTTTGATAAAATTTAGCTTTAGAAACAAATTTTAATCCTTAAATGCGAGGATTTAAATCTTGCAACCATATACAGCAAGACTCAGATTTTCTTTTAATGAAGTGTAATTTTGATAACAGAGAAGTTGATGATGAGAGATTCTTTTTATCTGTTTTTTTGTTTTTGGTAAATGTTGGACTAATATATCATATATGTTGTTATATTAAATAGGGAGAATTACATCCCCTCCCCTGCCGAATATCGTAATTACAGAAACATCCCTCGAACTTTTATAATTACTCGGACCTCCCCTCTTTCAAGTTTTGCTTACACGGGCACCCCCTGTCCTTGTTTTCGGGTAGACGTTTGCTGATGTCATCACAAATCTTTTGCATTTTTTATATTTTACCCCTGATGACATCAACAATTGATGACATCATCAATTTATCAATAATGTCAGATTTTAGAGTGACGAAAATACCCTCAAGGGGTGTAATTGTAATATTTTTTCCTAATCAGTATAGATTTCATTTGAAATTTGCATCTAATTAATTAGGGTGATTTACAAATTACAATAAAACAATTTCTTAGCTTTATTTTTCAATCTCCCACTTTTGCCTTGTCAATTTTGTAAGAACCTTTTTTCAGGGTAATTTCTCTAATGTAATTAGTCAACTTTGTTCAAATGAATTTTGAGTTAAACGAAAATACTCTTTAATACACATACTTTATATATATATATATATATTGCATTATACTTGCTAATAATAATTGAATATTATGTAATCAAAATTGTTAGTAATTTATTGTCATCTTATAAATCATGCAAAATGCAATTTTCCATGAATAAAGAAATTAAAAAAAATATTGGAGGTTTGGAGGTGCATGTAATTTTTGTTTTCAAATTAAAAAACCATAATTTAAATCTTCTCTTTGCCTTCTTCCCCACACCTCCATCTCTGAACCACCAAACCTCCATTGCTTCTTCTGATGGGATACTCGCCGGATAAATCTCCGTCGATTGGCCCCGAGGCTTTAGGACTTGTCGAGCGAGAAATCGGCGTCGTCTCTCATCTCTCGCACCACTCGTGAAGAAGACGCGCTCCGACAACACGTTGCCTCACTTGATTCTCACATCAAATCTTTCTGTTCGACTCTCCGCAGCTCCAAAGATTCCGATAAAATATGTATTGTTCTAATATTCTCCAGTCAATATGTATGGTTAAATTAAACATGGAATAAAAGTGAGATGGCAACTTTCTCAAGTAATCAGAAGTCGATTTGATGCCAAACTACAAGCTTCTATATTGATGCATAATATACTTTTTTGTCACTATTCAGCAGCATACATTTCAATTTTTGCAAGAAATGGGATTAGATAAACTGAGAAAACTCAAAGTTGAATTTCATCGAACAGTTGGAATGCAAACAGAATTCTCCTCACCAAACAAACAGAATATTACATACAATTGAAAACATGATAAATAATTACACTTATCGCACGAGTATATAACCTGAAACGGCGGTGAAATCAAATGCGAGGATTTTAATCTTGCAACCATATACAGCAAGACTCAGATTTTCTTTTAATGAAGTGTAATTTTGATAACAGAGAAGTTGATGATGAGAGATTCTATTTATCTGTTTTTTTTTTGGTAAATATTATTGGTCTAATATATGTTGTCATATTAAATATACTTATAAATACTTTTGGTATTAACTTTTTCTCTTAAATATTATTTAATAATTTTTAAAATAACTAATATCTTTGTACATGGTGTACAAATTACTACCCACATTTGAAAGAAATCCGGAATCAAAGTTACTGTAAATTTATGTAATCAACTATACTTTATAATACTAGTAAAGAGGACGCGCGTCTGGAAAAAATTTAAGGTGGTCCGAGACCAACCACATATTCCCCCATAGGGGAGTGGTTCTTTCACCCAGTATAGGTGAAAAAACCACCCCCTTTTGGGGAATATGTGGTATTAGCTGGACCGGGACCAATATATTTAAATATATAACCAAATATGAAATTTCTTATGGAATACCAATATCATTTTTCTTAAACTATTACATAATATTTATAAATACAAATATAAAAATCTTTGACCGTAATGGATAAATATTACAAAAAAAATATATAATTCATATGAGATGTCTTAACCTTTTATTTATTAATAAGATTAAATTTTTACCGACAAAAATATAGGAAGGAATAATATATCCGTCTCAAGAGACGTAACAATCAAAAAATCAAATGAAAATCATCATGTATCTATTTAAAATCTTTAACATTTAAATTTTAGCAATATTCAATTAATATTTTCTTAATATTATTATGCTACATTTTCCGAAATAAGGTTAATCGAATATTTGGTAATTGAAATCATTACTAATTTATATTTATAATTAATATTTTTTATTTAAAATCATTACTAATATAAATTGATAGATATTAGTTTATATCGTGGATACTATCAATAGATAGACTTTTTCTTAATTGAATTTTTTTTTTCAGAAAAAAACACACTCTCTCCTCGGATCATCACAATAATGGGAGAGTGATACATCAATAGTATATGAATTAAGTCAACAAATATCAAAGTCATATGACTTGTGAATCTTTTTTGTAAAGCTAATTGGTTAGAGACACTTTTCATTAATAAATTTATTAGTCTTAAGAGGTTTTAGTAGAAAATTGAGTTAGGAAACATGTCATAGGAAGTTCATTTTAAACTATATTTTCAGTAATGATGTAATAATTCAACATTAAATTGTCCTGAATTGAATAATTCAACATTAAACTATATTTTCAGTAACAATGTAATCATTCATCTAAAACCATCTCAATTGACCATGAAAATATATCAAACGCAATTGCAGTCCACATAAATTGAATTTTACTGATCAAACATGAACTTTCATTTAATTAGAATCTATCTACATTATGTTAATATAACAAACTGCAAACTTCATTATAAAGGCATCCTGACCCTCAATTTCCTTGGACCTTTATGTATTTATATTTTCTTTAGGTATTATATAAGTTTAAATATTAGATTTAGATGATAATTAATTTAAATACGAATCTTCCCATCGCAACCCCAAATGATAAAAGTAATTGTCCTTTACGATATGAGATTTCACGTCAAATTGTATACTTAAACTTTGATTTCAAAATAGAAATTAATCCCTGAACTTCTTTTTACAATTTCATATTTCATGTTGGTCGAGGAACTAACATTTGTTCATTATTTTGATTTTTTGAAAATCTGTTTTTGTTTTTTTCAAGTTTGAAAAAAAAAAGGTTACACATTTGGACTCATTAGGATCATTTATCAGTCATAACATTCTTTATTATCTATATATAATTGTTTAAAATTTACTTTATATATATATTAATCCAATTTAAAATATAATCGTAAACGACTTAAGACTGTGTTTGAATTGAACAATTTATAAAACATGGATTCAAAGTTTTCAACAAACTCATTGACCTTGTTTGAATTTCTCAAATTGCAGTGGATTGAAAATCTCATATTATCCCTTTGAGCTATTATTTCGATGACTAAGTTAAATTTCAAAAAATTATGTATTAAAATTATTTAAAATCATTCTTCCAAATACACTTCTCAAATCCACATCCATCAATAATATGATATAGATTTGAGAATACTTTGAAAATAAAGGAGAAAAACAATGATAAAACTTGAGCTCTATAACATATAAGAAATATAAAAAAGCTTAGCTCATGCAGTAAATATGAATACTATGGATTCATGTAACCCAAAAATAAAAAAAGAATAATAGCCATTCTAGTGTGGCGCAAAAACATTTTTTCGTTACAAATAACTACAACAATTTCTTTTTTTTTTTCTTTTCGGAAGCGACTTTTTTAAAAATTTTGTTATGCAATCAAATTAGTCTGATAATTATCATTATGTTGTATTTCAATATTGTGTACAAACATTGCATTCTAATTTACGTATAAAAATCAGTTTATTACAAATATCATCTCTCTAAAAATTATCAAATTAACGCAACACATTGGAGTATAATTCAGAATAAATCAAATATAATTTGTTTCCATAAGAAAAGGCCTCAACAACCCGATTCATGATTGCATAGAGCAAACAGTTTTTTGATCTCATCCAACATAAATCTAACTTAAGCATTCCCTATTTTTTGAAATGCACAACCGGTCAGCGCTCAAAAAAAGAAAAAAAAAGAAATGTTACAACTGATCTATCACCTATTGCAGAAGCTAGTCCTCTTCATGAACTATATTTGATGCTTAAGAAGACTAGGGGTGGAAAATGGGCGGGTTGGCTTTGGGTCGGTTCCAATGGTTTCGTTCTAAATGAGTTGGGTTCTTAAATGGTTTTTAAGAAGGAACCAACTCAACCCGAAAGGGAACCAAAATCAACCCGAAAGGAAACCAAGCCCAACCCGACTCAATACCTGATATTTTGTTCTTTAATTTAAGAGTATTGACAAGCAAGCGATTTGGGCCTAAGTTGAAATTAGTTGGACCCAACTTGGAACTAAGTTAGAACCAATTAGGAACCAAATAAAATTTTCTTAGGAACCAATTCAACCCAAATTGGGTTGGAACCGTTGAAACCGTGGTTCCGGATCCATTTTGCCGCCCCTACTTAAGACCGTTCTTTCATTCCTCCCACTTGACTTGAGAACCATTAGCACTTGAGAATTTCCTGCCTACTCCACTTATGCCTTAACCTTTTTCTTTAATTTTTAAAATGAAAGGAGAAACATCTATTGAGCTTAATAGCACACGTTTTTTATTCAATATTATTTGACTACAAGTCACACCAATAGCTTTTAGAAATTAAATGTGTACATTAAACTCAAATCTATTAATATCTTCATTTGGATTATCAACCTTTTTCTCATTATTAAAAACATACAATTGAAAGACAATGGAATATTCAAATGTATAGATAAAAGAAATTTATGTGATTTGACCTATCATATTCTTATGAATATTTCATGTTAATGTACATTGAACAAGCTTGTTTAGTATTAATTTAAGTTCATGTATATTCATTTAATAACAATACTATTAAATTTAATAATTTGTTTAGATTAGATATAAATATTATTTTATTACTATGGGGGTATTTTAGTCTTAACAAAAAAGTTAAGAAATGTAAGTCATGTTAAATGATTCATACTTTTATAATAGATATAGATAGATAACACAATAACAATGGTATAGTAATCCATATTATAATTTGAATGTCAGTGTTGGGAAAAATCTAATAGGAGCGTAACGGCGGTGTTTATGAAGATGTAAAATGTAAACGTCGAGGCCCGAATTTAAACTCGCTTTTCTTAAGACAATATTGCCCCGCTCTTGGTGGTTATGGAATACGACAATTGTCTCCCAAGATACAGCGACGGTGTTCGGCAATAGTACCACTACAAATTCCCGAGTCTAGCGAACAAAATATTGTTCCAAACTCTCTTTATGGACTCGTATGAAATAAATGCATCTCTAGACATTTAATATGAAAAAGTATTCTTATAATATTAAATTAATATTTAAGAATATTCAAAGTACTCAAATTAGTACTAAAAAGTTCTTAAAATAATATTTAAGAACTTCAAGAATATTTTAAATGCTAAACTTAGCATTTAATATTCAACCACATTCTTAAAATATTAAAAATAATATTTAAGAAACAAAAAAATTCTCAAAAATACTCATATTAGTATTTAGAAGAAATGAGAGATGAGAAATGATTTTTTTGGGATGAATAATTCCATCAATGGATGACCTATTTATTGATAATGAAGAGTTTTGGATCAAAAGATGCAACTTTTCGTACTTTGCAGAAGGGCCCAAAAGGTGTGTCTTTTGGACAAACAGCTCCCCATAAAAGCTTTTCAATTCCGCCCCAATAGTTACAACCATTCATAAAGCACCCAAATAGAAATGATTTGGTGTGGGTGGGTGCACCATGCACCATCCAACCAACCAATCACATTTTTACTAAAATGAGAGCTAATCACATGCATCCGGGTGCATCACAATTTTAAAAAATTATATTTTGACCCAAAAACTTTGAATCTTGAACAATTACGTCTTTTCAAATTGGTCCCTCAATTTTTCAATTTGAACATTTTAGTCCCCGAACTAAATGAACTTTCTCTTTACAATCGCGACCGTCGATTGTATGATTTTTTTGATCATATATGTATCAATCGGTAAATTGATTCCAATTATGAACAACATTTTAAGTGACACACTTTGTTAATTAATTTCTCATTCACCCGAAATCGGATTTGAGTAATTAAATACTCTAAGTTTACCTACTCGAAACGTAGAATAATTTGAGCCAAAGACATTCCGCTTTCGACATACGAAATTCACCTAAATCTTTAGATAAAAAATTTGGTGGGTGTCGAATCCAACAAAAATAAAAACCTACTCAAAATAATTTGCAATAAGTGATAAGTAGGGTCGATCCTCAGGGAATGGTGTAGATTCAATTCCTAAATTACTAATATCGATTAAAGGGAGGATTTTGGATTGATTAACTAAAACAAATTAAAAGACGTAAATTAAGTAAACGCAATAAGAGTAAAATCGGATTCAATAAATTGAGAAGTTCTAGTCTCCGAATATCTCGGTGTTGATTCTATAATTCGATCATCAATTTATATGATAGTTCAATGTTCTAGAGTAAATTAGCTATAGTTGTCAACAAGCTCTGACGACCTCGTTTTTCCTTATGTCTTCGATAATCAAAACAAGCTCTTTGATTACTGCTCTTATCAATCAGACAACCCTAAACAAGCTCTTAGGATTTAATCTATCGATAGCATTCATGCACTAGAAAAACACTAATTCCGATCAATAAACACGCAAGCTCGGATTATTTAAACCGAATCACTAATTCCCATAACGACTAATCGAAAACGATTAAATAATCAACGTCGCTAACTGCTACGATTATTAGGGGTTGCCAAACAATTACGGATCTGGGCCCTAATTAGCGAAATATAATTCTAACGATTAACCAATTGGCCAAACTAATTAACCGATTAAAATATATTGACAACAAATCACCGGGAAAAAATAAATACTCGAAGAACAAAGAATTTAAAAGCACAATTCAAATTTCACGAATTAAAAGAAATCAAACCTCGAAAATCCTTCAACTAGAATTATGTGTTTAGCAACACATAATCAAAAACGTCTACAATGTCTTGAATTCGAGAACTTCGAAGAACAGAAATATAAACTAACGTCCAGCTAGCCCAGAACGTGAATAAAATCGAGAGAGAGATGTGGAATAGAATTCCACTTATTTAAACCCTCAAAGAGTCCTATCTCGATAAGGAAACAAATTAGAATAGGATTTTAAGAATCCTACCTAAACTAGGATTGTTCAAAAAGGAAATAAAATAAAAGAAAATAATTCCTAAAAACTAGGAATCATAATTCCAGCTGTTTTCTCTTCATTCCAGCAGTCAAAGTCAACCTCAGCGGTCAAAGTCAACTTTAGCGGATTTGTGTGTTCTCGGGCAGGAAGTTTTCAGGAGTTAAGTGTGATCACGCCTAAAATGAACAAACTTTCTGCTGTCATATTTTTGTCTCCAAATACTTCAAGTCTTTTCAAATCCGTTTTAGCACCTTTTCATCTCTTCTCTATGAAAACACCTAATCGTTTCAATATAAGCACAAAAACATGAGATAGAGAATAAAAACATAACAAATGACGCTACGTAAAACACATAAAACGTGCATAAAATACACGTTAACAAATACCCCCACGGTTATGCTATTGCACGTCTCGGGCAATGTTTAAGTTCAAGCATCGCAAAAATCAACAAAGTTCCAACACTAGATCAAATAAGCATAGAAGATCATGAACCGAAGAGCAAAAATCAAGAATGACAAGATGACGCATGCAAATAATCGAAGACCTCAATACCACATTAAATCAAAACCAACACAACGATCTTATTCGAAAAATAAGAATGCACGAAATTAGACAACTATTCTCACAATCCTCCCCAAACGCTCGTGTATAAGGTTCAACGTATTTCGCTCAAGTCTTAACATGTCAATGTAATCCCATAGGCTTGCTCATACACCAAAATCGCCACTACTATCGAAAATGTGCACAAAAGAATCAAAAGGTCTTTTATTCAAGGTTGTAATGGAGCTAGGGCTCGGGGTAAGAATAAAAAGGATAATGGAGACTAAGTCCGATCAATTCGTAGAGCATCAAGTCAACGTTTGGTAAATAAGACAATAAGGACCCAAGTACCTCTTTTCATTCGTTCTCAACTCCATTCATCATCATTCATTCATTTTGTCGTTTCTTTCTCGATCTAACCCTCTTTTACTCTTTTTTTTCTTTTTTGTTCTTCCCTTTTTGTTTTTTTTTGTTTTTTGTTGTTTTTTTTTTCTTTTCCATACATTTTTTTTTTCTGTAGGTACCCTTTATATTCTTCCAAAAGTTTCCGCACACTTTATTCAATACACATCATTCCTTTGAATTCCCAAACAATTACAATCTCGATGCTCAACTTATTGTTCAGACGGGTAAAAACATAGAGATATAAAAAGACGGTAAAAGCTCAAATTTCGGGTTTTCAAACAAGAAATAGGCCAAAAGCTCAAAGTGGGTTAACTAGGGAAAAATAAAAGGTAGGTTTATTTGGCTAAGTGGGTAAATCCTAAGTGCCTTTATCATATTCAAATGCGCACAAAATCATGTAGTCTTGACACGGTTCAAAGCAAGTTCTAGCATTCAAAAACACGTAAGACGCACACAAGAAGGAAAGGAAATTGTCATGTATGATAGACAAAATGAAAAGGCTCAAAAGCTCACATGGTAGGGATTAGTCGTACTAATACATACAATCCTATCGTTCTCGTTCGATCATTATGCTAGCAAAAATTTTCACGAAGGCCAGAGACTTCAATCAAAACATGGCCAAAATGTTCAAACCTAACTAGTTCAACGGAATCCATAAAAAAACTATACTATTCAATCACAAATGAAAAAAAAATAAATCACGTGCTAAAAGTAGACAAAGCTTAAACGTGCAACCGCAATAGAAGTCACCCCCCACACTTAAACATTATATTGCCCCCAATGTAAAAATCATGTAAGCATAGACAATGCGTAATAATAAAAGAGCAGTGAAAGGATGACTCCCCTAGGGCGTCACTCGGTCGTGGCGCCGATGTGCTTGAGGAGGCGGTGAAGGTTCGCGGGGTCGAGTTTTTGTTGGCTTAGTGGTTCGTCCCATTGATTTGGCTAGGCAAGCTTCGTTGGAGATGATGGCGGAGATGGTGGCGGGGCTGCTGAGAAAAAATGAAGGGGAAAGAGATTGATTAGTGATGAACGTGATTAAGGTTAGGGATAAAGAAAATCTTTTTATTTGGGGAAAAGATTTGTATTTGTTTTGATTTTATTTAACTAAAAAAAAACTATTTTTGATTTTTGATTTTTCTGATTTTTTTTTTATTTTTGATTTTTTTTAAACGAAAATAAAAACATGGAAAGGGGAAATGAGGCAGTAAGTTTGTCTATTTTAGGCGTGATCGCGCTTAACTTTCAAAAACTTTCTGTTCTACAAAACAGAATGTTTTTAAATCTTAAGCGTGATCACGCTTAAAATTCACAAACTTTCTGCTCGAAAAAATAAAAATAAAGCAAAAAAAACAAAGGAACCGGAAATCAAAAACGAGCATGGGTTGCCTCCCAAGAAGCGCCATTCTTTAACGTCGTCGGCTAGACGTAGTTATGCCTCAAGTGGCTTAAGTCGGAGGTTCAAAGCCATCACTATGCCAAGCTACTTTTAGTGGATCATCATCATTAAATTCAAAAATTCGCTGCATCACAAAGTTAGTAGCATCTAAACCAAACATAGAGCAATCAATAGTAGAACAGTTCATGGAATCATATAAATTAAACATCATAAATTCATATTCAAATTCCATAGTAAGAGTTCCATCATGCACATTAATTTTAGCCCTAGATGTTTTCAGAAATGGTTTTCCAAGAATGATAGGGGCTAACTTACTAGATTGATCTTCATCCATATCAACAACATAAAAATCAGTGGGAAAAACTAAGTCATTAACATGAACCAATACGTTCTGAAGAAAGCCATTAGAAGATGCATTAGACCCATCAGTTAATTGTATAATCATGTCCGTTTTTCTTAATTTTTTCACATTCAAAGACTCATAAATAGAACGGAACATGATATTTACAGAAGATTCAAGGTCTAACATAGTGTTCTCAAATTGCATATCACCTATTTTACAAGAGATAATATACTTACTGGGGTCCTTGCATTTTCGAATTAATTCTTTTTCGAGTGTTGGAGATTCATCTTCCATATCCTCCTCTTCATCGTCATTGATCTCATCTTCCCCAAAAATCTCATATTCTGCGACATCATTCTCATATTTGGGAGGGGTGATCTCAATAACCTTAGATTGCTCGGTAAGTGTTTCCGTTGGTTTTGTGAGTTGATGGTCCAGATTTTTCTCTCTCGACTCACCTTCCACCTCTTCATCGTCACTGATCTCATCTTCCTCAAACATCTCATATTCTCTAAGAATCTTATATTTTCCAACTTCCTTCTCATATGTTGGGGATTCATCTTCTATATCCACCTCTTGTTTAGAGTTGGCAAAACGACCAGGAAATGGAGGAGGTATCACAAACATTGGTTTCTCCGTAGTAGGCTCTTTTTCTTTCTTTTCCAACTCCTCCTTTTCGTGCTTTGAGGTTTGTTTGGGTTCTTTCAATTCTTTTTCGCTTTTCAAAGTAACGGCACTTACATTCTCTCATGGATTCACGATGACTTGAGATGGTAATTTGCTCGAATTCTGCGATATTAACTCGTTCATAGTGGTAGCCATTTGACCCATCATCTGCTTTTCCAAATTCTTGATGGCGTTTTGATTTTCTTGTTGAATTTGTTGTACGCCTTGTTGAAATTGGATTGTATTTTGCTGAAATTATTGCGTGTTAGACATCAAAGTTTTTAACATATCTTCCATAGATGTACCTGATGATTGGGTCTGTTGAGGGGGTGGAGGTCCTTGAGGTCTTTGGTATGGTGGTTTTGGAGCATAACTTAAATTGGGGTGATAATTCCATCCTGGATTGTAAGTGTTGGAGTATGGATTGTAATTACTTTGTGGAACACCCCATAATCCATCATAAGCTTGTCCATATGACTCCTCTTGAACATGGAAGGCAGAGGAGAATTTCTCTATGAATTTTGCTTCCAGTTGAGTCCATGTCTTGATTGAACCAAAAGATAAATCGTAGTACCAATCCCTAGCATTGTCTGCTAAAGATAAAAGAAAGGCTCAAAGCTTGATTTGATCTTCAGTGACATCCCTTGGTTTCATTAATGAACATACCGCATGGAACTTATTTAGATGCTTATGTGGATCATCTCCTACAAAACCATGAAAAATAGGAAGTGAGCGAATAAGTTCATATGTTAATTCAAAATCAACATCAAAAGTAGGATATTGAATGTAAGAAGATTACTCGTTAATGTTTGGCATAGCCCACAACTCCTTTAAAGTCCTCCCGACTGTACCCATGGCATCTAAAAACGTTGCAAGATCTCTTTTTGTAGACGTTGAGCTCATTTCTCAAATTGAGATTCACCTATATGAAGAGATCTAATAATACAAAAAAAAAAACTAAACAAAAATATTAGTAACAAAAGAAATAAATCTATAACACCGTTCCCCAGCAACGGCGCCAAAATTTGGTGGGTGTCGAATCCAACAAAAATAAAAACCTACTCAAAATAATTTGCAATCAGTGATAAGTAGGGTCGATCCTCAGGGAATGGTGTAGATTCAATTCCTAAATTACTAATATCGATTAAAAGGGGAATTTTGGATTGATTAACTAAAACAAATTAAAAGACGTAAATTAAGTAAAAACAATAAGAGTAAAATCGGATTCAATAAATTGAGAAGTTCTAGTCTCTGGATATCTCGGTGTTGATTCTATAATTCAATAATCAATTTATATGATAGTTCAATGTTCTAGAGTAAATTAGCTATAGTCGTCAACAAGCTCTGACGACCTCGTTTTTCTTTATGTCTTCGATAATCAAAACAAACTCTTTGATTACTGCTCTTATCAATCAGACAACCCTAAACAAGTTCTTAGGATTTAATATATCGATAGCATTCATGCACTAGAAAAACACTAATTCCGATCAATAAACACACAAGCTCGGATTATTTAAACCGGATCACTAATTCCCATAACGATTAATCGAAAACGATTAAATAATCAACGTCGCTAACTGCTACGATTATTAGGGGTTGCCAAACAATTACGGATCTGGGCCCTAATTAGCGAAATATAATTCTAACGATTAACCAATTGGCCAGACTAATTAACCGATTAAAATATATTGACAACAAATCACCGGAAAAAAGTAAATACTCGAAGAACAAAGAATTTAAAAGCACAATTCAAATTTCACGAATTAAAAGAAATCAAACCTCGAAAATCCTTCAACTAGAATTATGTGTTTAGCAACACATAATCAAAAACGTCTACAATGTCTTGAATTCGAGAACTTCGAAGAATAGAAATAAAACTAACATCCAGCTAGCCCAGAACGTGAATAAAATCGAGAGAGAGCGATGTGGAATAGAATTCCACTTATTTAAACCCTCAAAGAGTCCTATCTCGATAAGGAAACAAATTAGAATAGGATTTTAAGAATTCTACCTAAACTAGGATTGTTCAAAAAGGAAATAAAATAAAAGGAAATAATTCCTAAAAACTAGGAATCATAATTCCAGCTGTTTTCTCTTCATTCCAGCAGTCAAAGTCAACCCCAGCGATCAAAGTCAACTTTAGCGGATTTGTGTGTTCCCGGGCAGAAAGTTTTCAGGAGTTAAACGTGATCACGCCTAAAATGAACAAACTTTCTGCTGTCATATTTTTGTCTCCAAATACTTCAAGTCTTTTCAAATCCGTTTTAGCACCTTTTCATCTCTTCTCTATGCAAACACCTAATCGTTTCAATATAAGCACAAAAACATGAGATAGAGAATAAAAACATAACAAATGACGCTACGTAAAACACATAAAACGTGCATAAAATACACGTTAACAACCGTGATAAAACACAATTTACTCAATCAAAATTTCCAAAAGTAAGCAATATTCATAAGTAAATGTTCAATAGCATACAAATTTAGCTTAATACTAAACTACACCTACGGTACACATCTATATCTATATTCTATATATTTTTTCTATTCTAATAATATGAATGATTTACATATAAAATGATTTACACTTTTTAACATTACAAGACTAAAACAACCCTACATAAGATAATTAATTTTTTTTTGTTATTTTTATCAAATTAATGTGCATGCATGAACTTGAAAATAATAGGTAATAATGGAATGTGCATGAATTTGAAATCAAGAATTAATAAATATGTTCAATGTATATATTAGGTAATAGTCACAATTTCTCTCTATAAATACCTCTTTCACCTCAATTTAGTTCACTTAAAAGATCATGGGCCCCATTATATGAACCTGATGCAACACCAGCAATATCTAAGTGAAACAATAATTTAGAGACTTAATTTCGCAATAAACGCTTGGCTATGGGTCTAGAATTGTCGGAAAAGGTCTTAAGAGAATGGAAACATAGGATCTTTAGTTGTGTCCATCACGATTCTGTCAAAGATCAAGTATTAAGTTATAAGGGTAGTGATACATGAAGTCAGAGAACTATGGCGCTTTAACTAGCTCTCTTGCTGTCAAAAGAAGTCATAAAACTCCCAATTTTATGTTCTATTGAATTGCTATTGTCCTTCCATCCTTGGTGATATAGGCAAATTAAACATCTAATTGCTGAGTTCAACATAGAATACCTCATAATATTAAGAACAACATGTATATAGCTGTTATGTTTTAGATTTAATTACATCACCAGTCCATCTTATTTAATATAACTAAACTCAATTTGTTTTTTTTAGATTTTCTTTTTGCCCTTCTTCTTGTTTGATTTTCTTTGACTAAATAATTTATAAGAGAGTGAATCTAAGTTTTTAATAAAAGTGGTTGTAATTGAATCTTTCAACCCTTAAATATAGGATTTCATAAAACGCTTGATAATATTAAGTTATTGGATGCATCATCTTCATAATCGAACAAGAGCTTGGCATAGAATGTGCTCTAAAAATGATTATTTATTATGTTCATTTTGCAATGAATACAAGAAAGAATCCTCTTTTGAGCAATTGAGCAATTGTTCATATCTATCATGTTCAATAGTTGAGCAATAACTAGAGACCCAAGTGTTGGAACAAACTCCCCTTTCCTACATGCATAATGCATGGGTTTTCAATTCTTCTTATTTCTGTTTCGGTTTATATAATTTTTTTTCTTTAACTTTTAATTGTGCTTCCCTAAATATGAGAATATTATTAAATAAGCATCTTGTGCTGATCAATTTCTATTTCTTGAGTGTTAACAAGATATGTTGTGATGTGTATTGATGACACAAAGTATATATGTATAAGGACAAAATACAATATTGTATTTCATTTCTAGACGCAATATCAGTATATAACTTTGACTTTATTGCATGCATGAATTTTGACTTTCAAAGGCTAATCGAATATCTATGATTCAGATAAAATAATTAGAATAATTTTGGGTGCAACAGATTTCATACACAGATTATATTTAATATTATGATATTTATATTCGATATCTTTGGCCATTCACACACAAAGTCTAACCAATTAATGGTTTAATGTTAATTGGCGAATTTGATCAATTAATTTTGGATCGAAAATTCAATTGAGACTAAATATAAAAAAAATGAAAATGTAGGATGAAATATTTCCTATTTGCATTTTCTTTTAACAACTTGCCCGAGGTAACTTATAATTAAAGTTAAAGTTAGGGTTAAATAGATAATACCCGTGAAGTATTTGATTTAATTCAAACATCCTGAAAGTGTGATAACATCTATTATAACCCTTAAGTTAACTGGCCATGGGTGAAAAAGTGGATGGCATTATTCTCGAGTTTAAATTGACCATGTTTAATACCGCTATTTAGCAAGTTGTTGATTTTGGAAGAAAATTGTGTAATTTGGGGAAAAAAATTACATCTATGAAAAAACACCCTGAGATACTAAATACAAACTATCGACATTTTGGAGTAATAAATTCAGATTATTTTGGGAATATCCAAAATCTCTGTCGATTTCAAAGAAATATTGGAAAGTTTTAAAGTAAATGAAAAATAAAATAAAAACTTAGAATATTTATGATTAACAAGACCGACGTCAATAAATTGTATATTTAAGGTGTATGTATATAGTGAATTTTGTCAAAATAATATAATCAAAATTTATTGTGGAATTCTAAACTAAGTAGGATTTTATATTATTCTAATATTAAATCTTGTAAGCACTCATTGAAATTCAACACATAATTTTGATAAAGCTCAACAATCATAACCACCTGAAATGTGATATCTTTTAACAAGATTTAAACATTTCGACCTAAATTTGATGGCATGTTGCTAACATCCTCATTTTAAATACCTATTTTATTATATTATAAAAATATTAGTATTTCTTTGATTTTTTTTAACCTAAAAAATCCCTATACAATTCACTTTTTAATGTTAAAATAATCAATAATAAGTGATATCATTTTATTAGGAATTTATAATGAATACAAATTTATATAAAGACATTAACTTGCCTAAATGCATTAGGTCACAAAAAATTAATTTAATAGTTATTCTAATCATGCACATATCCGTGAGTAGCGCTTATTTACTTTCAATTTCGATTTATTATTTCTCTAATTTTCTAATTATTACAAATTATGTGAAAGTAAAATAATTACTTCTTGGGGTACATGTAATTAGCCAAAAGTAATAGAGTCGAGTATCACGTAATTGTAAGAAATTTGAGTTAGTGTATTATACTTTTGATTTATATCTTATTTGTTTCAACATCACAAATTATTACACATGTGATTAATATCTAAACATAGTAGTCCTCACAATATATATTTCTACTGTAAAAGTATGTGTGTGTTTTTTGATTTTTAATCTACCTAAAAATATACCTGTATAATTCACTTTGTAATGGTAAAATAGCTAATAATAAATGATATCATTATAACTCTATAATGATACAGAATTATAAATACATTAGCATACCTAAATACATTAGGTCTCTTCAACGTTTAACTAATAGTTAGTTCTACGCAGATATCAGCCTCTTACTCTAAATTCCATTCTCAAATAGATTTTTAAATTAATATTCTATGAAATCTACAAAATAGACTATTTATTTTGGTTAAATTATCATAGCTTAAGTCATAACTAAGTCGACGTGATGGAGGGCAAATAATGATGTTTATTTGTGCAAGAATATATTGTGCAAATAATGATATGTCTATTTGCAGCTGTTCAATGAGGTCAACTCCCGAGAAATGGAGAAAATCGATGTGATGGAGGGCTTATTCGACAACTACGTTTTCGTGTGGGTTGTGGGCTCCACTGTGTTCTTTCAGATAATAATAGTTGAATATCTCGGGAATTTCGCAAACACAACTCCTCTCACGTTCATGCAATGGTTTATGAGCATATTGTTTGGATTCTGTAGGCTTGAAAATGCATTTGAAAAGATAATTTGAATTCCATAAAACTCTCTCATACATGCATTGTCTCATACATGAACTCTCTCATACATGAATTGTGAAGAGGTGAATGAATGTGACTCTTCAATCTACACAATTCAAATAATCCATCATAGGAATATGTAAATGATGATTAATTATATTAACCACATTAATTATTATTTAATAGTTGATTGCCTATATATAGTGGTTTGAAATCATCTTGAAGAACACAAGAAATCAAGGGAAAATATAATATAAAGCTTAGTGCAAAGCTTTCTCATATTTTGCAAATTAATTCCTTCTTGTCAATATCCTCCAAATATATTTTATCTTATCAAATACCCAACAGTGCTGTTTGGAAACAGATTTAGTCTGATAAAATTTAGATTAGAAACAGATTTAGTTTGATAAAATTTAGCTTAGAAACAAATTTTAATCCTTAAATGCGAGGATTTAAATCTTGCAACCATATACACCAAGACTCAGATTTTCTTTTAATGAAGTGTAATTTTGATAACAGAGAAGTTGATTATGAGAGATTCTTTTTATCTGTTTTTTTTTTGGTAAATATTGATCTAATATATGTTGTTATATTGAAACAATTGAAGTTAAATCTCAGTAAGGCACAACAGTAGATGTCGCATTATGCTAATGCGAAAAGACGAGATGTTGAGTTTGCCGTGGGGGATTCAGTTTTCTTAAAGATTCGACCCCACCGGCAAACTACCTTGGCTGAGCGTGCGCACAACAAATTGGCATCCAAGTACTATGGGCCGTTCAAAATTGTTAAGCATATTGGCGGGACATCATACAAACTCGAATTACCGACAACGAGTTGCATTCACCCCATTTTCCATGTATCTCAACTTAAACGCGTGATCGGCACACATTCAGTGATGCGAGTTACCTCCTAGCCTGGAGCTAACTTGCTCCACCATTTTTGAGCCGGACGAGATATTAGACCGGCGAGTTGATGGGACGGGCAACTCTCAAGTCTTGGTGAAGTGGCGGGGAAAGAATCACGATGAAGCAACTTGGATGGACACCATGGACTTGAAGGACCAATTTCCGGATTTCCACCTTGAGGACAAGGTGGCTTTTAAGGGAGATGGAGTTGTTGTGGAACGAATTCCGGGCGAACCAAGGGAACAACTATTACGCGTCTATCAGAGACGCGCGAAATGACAGGATGGGCTGGGCCAACTTTAGTTTCGATTTATTATCATTTATGTTTTATTTTCATTTATGTTTTTATCGTTTTAAGTTTATGGGCTGGACTTCTAGGAAGATTAGGGTTAACTATAAATAAGTCATTGTAATATCATTTTTGGACTATTGAGATTTTGGTGAATTTTATCGAGCTTGGAGCTTGGGCAAGAACTACGTTCTTGAGTTTGGAAAAGTAAGTTCTATCAGAAGCTAAACTGAGTTATATTATAGCTCGTATTTATTTTTCAATCAAACTACAATTATTTTCATATAACTGTGAAACAAATCATTACATAATAATATAGATTGAGCAATACGGACGAAAATGCAACTTTTTAAACTGAGGTAAGTGTCATTCTATAACATACACGCATGCAATTTAGGTGCTCACTGCACAACAAAGTCGTGTATCTAAGAGTATTATCTTTGTGCTTTTGGAAATGACTTTTATCTTGACAACTATGTTCGGTGAAAACTGATAAAAAATGATAATTCAAAGTTGCATAAATTTAAAATGTTGATGATTGTAAAATTCGTTTGACCTTTTATTATATATCTTCTTATAAGTTTCAAAAACTACCTCAAAATACTCATTCAAGTTGTGGATCTCATCCACCATCGTCAGATTTATTACTTAAGAAGCAAATTGTGGCTTAAAAGTTCAAATATATAATGAAATTTTTACACGATAGTATCAAAACTTCATCAAAATCTTATGGCAAAATATTGAAGCAAAAGCAAATTATTGATTTCATATAATAGATTTTAATGTTGTTTGACGAAAATAGATTAACTTATCTGAGTTATAATATTACTAAATTTTAAATAATGAATGGCTTCAACGATTTTAGCCAATTATATAGTATTTTGTTAAAAATGTTTATGTGACCCTAAATTGACATTCAAGAATTGAAATTGAAGAGAATTATTTACACAATCTATCTCAATTTAGGCCTTAAAAGCAAATGATCACATTTACTAATAAAAGAAATATCAACACAATATTCTGACAAATTTGATTTCGTAATTGATATAAGTGCAATACAACATAAACCAAAATCAAGGGGATTACATAATCAATTACATATGTAATTTTCATTAAAAAACTAAACATAAAAAGAATATCGCCAAAAAACACAATCTTGACAAACTTATAGATCCAATGATTTTTCTTTTTCTTAATCCATTTTTTTATCTAGAAAGAGTTTGATATAAAGAATTTTGAGTGACGTTGTACAGTGCTTCCAACCTTAAACTAAAGAAGAAGATATGAAAAAATTGTTAGATAACTACAACCTAATGGCTATAAATAGATATTCAGGTTGAACATTTCATATTCACAGTAATAATGCAACTTAACATTAAAATCCACTTAATTTATACATTGAAAAAATATTAAAACTATTGATTTCAAATTCAGGAATATTAATTGAAGAATAATAATTTTGTATTTAAATTTGTTGATAATATAGATTTATTGTTGTAGGATTCTTTCCGTCTTAACAAAAAGTTAAGAAATATAAATTGTAGAAGTCATTCTATATAAACAATTTAACTTATTTATTTTTAAAGTGCATACGACATATTAATACAATAATAAAACAGTGGATACAAACAACTTTTAAATGTACACAATGAGTTAGGGGAGTAAACGAGCCGAGCTCGAGTCGAGCCTTGAAAATTTCACAAGCTCGAGCTCGTTTAAAAATTTATGAGCTCGAGCTCGAGTTCGAACTCATCGACCCCATTTTTTGGACCTCGAGCTCGAGGTAAATGAGTAAAGCTCGAGCTCGGTTCATTTGCTCGTTCGAGCTCAAACTCGGCTCGTTTGTTCATCTAAGTTCGAGCACGCTCGTTTGCTTGTTCGAATCTAACTTTAACCTTTGGCTATATAATGTATTTTATGATTTTAAATACATAATCATTTAGGATAATTAAAAAGGGTAAATTATTGCTTATGTAGCATTCTACTTCATAAAATTTGAAAGTAATTAATGAATAATTTGCTAAAATCGCACTTTTCACTAATATAATGCATTTACCAAGAGTTATGAGAATCACATATTATCTAGTAAATTGGTATGTAGATTACTCATATACTTCAAATTAGTGATATATATATATATATATGATATCTATATATATATATATATATTATCTATGTCCAAATAATTTTTGGATTTTATTGAAATATGTATATAAAATAAAGAACTCTCTCAAGAATTTTATATCATAATTACCAATGAATTATGAAATATTTACCCAATATTATTTTCATTAAAAATATAATATGTCAATTATTTTTAAAATTAAATTACATAAACACAAATGTACTATATATGTAGTTATGTACAAACACACACATATATACATATATATAATAGTAAAGCTCACGAGCCCTTATGAACACCTAAATAGAAGCTCGAGTTCGGTTCATCAATAAGCTGAAACTCGTGAAGCTCAGCTTGGGCTCGCGACAGTTCGAGCTTGAGCCGAGCTTTAATCGAGCCAACTAACGAAGCTCGTGAGCCGGCTGGATTCATCTTACACCCCTACAATGAGTTAATTAAATCATTTGCTATAATGCATATGACCTAACACTAATTTTAAATAATAAATTAATTACAAGTTTTATAAATTTATTTACTCAATTGACCATACATTTTTCCTAATATTATATTCATATAAGGATATTTTAGACTCTACAAAAAAGTTAAGAAATGTTAGTCATCTCTTAATATTCATACTTTTATAATAATCATAGATAATAATTATAGATAGATATTGATTATAGATATATAGATATAGATGATGACTTTGTATCAAGTATAACATGACTAAACCACGCTAAAGGCCTTTAGGAATCAAATTCATATATTAACTTATGAATCATTTTAATCCCAACCTTGAATAAAATGGTATAATTCCCCGAACCAGCCCTTCCTTGGTAAGCCCTAAAAATTTCGCTTTAGATCAAATTAGCTCGGACTCGGACAAGGAAGCTTAGATTATACATCTGTGGAAAAAGATCTTTCCTCAAATACAACTATGGAAAAAGAGGTTTATCGTGGTTCCTTATGCGGCAGTTGGATAGGGCTTAAATTGGTCAGATACCTAAAAGAGGAATTAATCAGAGCTAGACCTGCACTTACACTTCGGAGAAGAAAGAATCCTATCTGACCGATCCTACCATGATTGAATGACTGAGCTATGCTATGGAGGAAGTCTTTTTTCTAAGCAAGCCGTAAAAGAACTCCAACGCTACTGCTTTGGCTAAGCTGCTTGCCCATTCCCAAGTTTACTCCTTAGATTGGTCCATTATTCTCTTTGATATACACTACTTATTATTATATTCTTTTATATCAGTTTTTTGCCATTTAATTTTTTGCCATTTAAAAGTGAAATATTTATGAACACATTCATCAAAAGTTTAGATAAACCACTCATACTTTGATAATTTTAAAAAATAGATAAAGTTGAACATTTTTCGAAATATGTACCTTTAGTCTTTTTGAAATTTTTTTCATGTAAATTTAGCTCTAACTTTTAGATCAAAATAAACTCAAATCTTATTATATATATCTTCATTTTATTATCAACCTCATAGTCAATATGAAACTTAAAAAAATATTGTTATATTAATAATTTTTAATTATAAAATAAATTGATTGATTAAAATGTAAATACCTATATAAAAATGAAGAAATTAGTGCATAATAGTAAACTCATACTAATTCAAGAGATTTAAGACACATACTGAAGTCTAATATAATTGAATTGATAATACAAGTAAGAGAAAAAAAATTGCCATGTCGCATAGAAAAACACATTTCTCAAAAGTTGAACATCTTTCCATGGATACACCTTTGATATTTTGAAGATTTTTGCATGTGAATTTGTATCTAATTTTTGGATCCAACTAAACTCAAATTTTGTAATATATTCATTTATTATGAACCTCATCCTCAATATGAACAACATAGAATTGAGAAACAATTCAATGGAATTTGTTAATTTATCGACAAAAAGAATATGTCTTTTGACCTGTTCATATTCTTATGGATTATTCATGTTAGTGTACATTGAACAAGCTTGTTTAGTATAATTCAAGTTCATGTTCACTAATTTGATAGCAATAATATTTAATATTTTTCTTAATTAAAATTTAATTTATTAATATAAGGTTATTTTGGTCTTAACAAAAAAGTTAAGAAATGTAAGTCATGCCAAAGTATTCATACTTTTAGAATAAGATTATTATAAATATATATATATATATACAGACATAGATTAATTTAATAAGGGCATTTCCAACATACACCAAATTAATATGGATGGGGCCCTTTTTGGCGCTAATTCGCTTTGACCCGATATCATTTGTGGCATTCTTGGCACAATAATTTTTATTCTTTTTTATTTTATTGTCTTTTAACTGAAGCCTTACAAGTATATGAAAGTTTAGATGGGTTGGTGAATCCTGGATATATTACTGCAATTTGTCAGACTACGACAGTTGTCTTATGTTGACATCCAATGGAGTTTGGTGCTCTCCGTACTCCATCAGCATTATATGTATTAAATGCATTTGATAAGCATTAAATGCATTTAAATAAATGCCCGTTGAACATTAAATGCATTGAGGTGACATCTAATATCCAATTGCTTATGATAGAAGCTATCCAGTAACAAAGCGTTGTTTTGAACATAGATGATTGTCGCTTGTAGAACGATGTCGCTTGAGATACTTGATATTACGGATGACCTTCTGCTTGTCGCTGGCTTTGCTGTTTCTTCAACCTCTTCACATTAATAGACTCACTCAGAATTCTACTAACGCTGCAAGCGTTAAGACTAGCAAAACTAAAAGGACAGACAAAAATCACATAATCTAAAACAAGTAAGAATAATAATTCAATTTTCGTCCTAAGCAAATGACAATAAGCTACAAAACTCATTTTTTGTTGCCAAAACATCACAAATAGCAACGAAATTAATGTTGTAGCTTAAAAAATCGTTGCGGATTGTAGGCAAATGACATTAAGCTACAAAACTCATTTTTTATTGCCAAAACATCACAAATAGCAACATAATTAATTTTGTAGCTTAAAAAATCGTTGCGGATTGTAGTCAAATGACATTAAGCTACAAAACTCATTTTTTGTTGCCAAAACATCACAAATAGCAACGAAATTAATTTTGTAGCTTAAAAAATCATTGCGGATTTTATCTTTTCTTGTAGTGATAATCTAAAAGTTACAACTCTATAAACATTCTATCGCTTGATACATGATCTTCTATGAAAAACAATATTATATTTTCAGGAGGTCTAACATTAAATCCTATCTTTTCATCATCAAAACTTCTAACAAAAAAATTCCTAACAATGAATGGTTCACAAAAATGTTAATGAGTAAAGTCACGAATAATTTCATTTTGCTTGGGTTCAAATTTTGTTCAATAATCTTAATCTTCATGATAAATAGAAAAAAGTGTCGCAAATACTACCGAACACAAAAAAGACCAAGGCGTACAATTGAAGTTGATATTGTTTGGGAGACAATGTCATCTTCAACTACTAATATGTGATGTTTATTACTATTTTGACATTTTATTTTCAATCATGTCTTTCTCTCTAATATATTTACAAACATCGATCGTGTACACATTTATCCAATTTTCTACCTCAATTACCGACATGTTAAATATTCTTATACTAACAAGATTCAGTTAATTTTTTATTGTTGAAGCCAAGATTCAATTCAAAATATTTAAAAAAAAACAGAGAGAGGGGAAGCACATTTATGTAATGTGCCTTTCATTTTTTCTGGTAGATTAATTATTTACATAATTTAATTAAATTATCATATTTTATGAAAAACAGTATATCATTAGTCATTACTTAACTTTCAATGAAGATATGTAAATTTAGCATTTAAAAAGTATTATTTTAAGAATAAAAAATACGAATCATCAATAGTTATTTAAACTATTTAGATTATCGATAGTCTTTTAATATTCAAAAAAAAAAAATCTAATTAGATTATCAGCAAAGTACTAACATTCAAAATGAAATAATCTATTAATAGTGATCGAAAAATTAATATCAGATTATTTTTCATTTAGTGAATTTTTATAACATTATGATCATATTTTACTTTTTATTTCATTGAAAGATAGCTTAATTAATCAAATATACATTACATTAACTTTGGATCGAGTTACATATATATTGAATTGTAGAGGAACCGTTATCATTTATAATAGCTCTGAGTACATCAATGAAAAATATTTTTTTATTGATCATCGATATGCAAATGGGTGTGAAGGATTTTTAGAAAAAGTGGGAGTGCATGAAAGTTTTTGTTATATACAAGGAGTGTTTGATGACTTTCCTTTAGTACATACCGTGTCACGCCCCGAGCCCCGAGACCATGACAATCGCCGCGAGTTTATGAGAACATCTCAATAACCCGCAAGGCTCACCTAACAATAACATCGGTATAGAGCATCTATACCTAAATAAACGAATAATCCCAACTATAGAAAGAAATACTTCATTTAAAAGAAACTCGAGTCATATCCCTCGTACAAACCCAAATAAACTAATACAAATCCGATGTCCAAAACGAGACAGTTAATATCCTCCAACGAAATTCAAATTAAGATAAAATTGATAATAGGGTCTAAATAAAATATGAAATAAAATCCACAAAGATACGCCCATCCGAGACAACGACCTTTCTCCTACTAAGCTTCGATATCTGAAAAATTTAATAAAATGGGATGAGCTCGACGGCCCCGTAAGTAACTCCATCACTCAACCAGTCGGATCATGCAAGATAGAAAAATTATAGTTTTACCTTTCAAAAGCATATATAATAAAATAGCACATGAGTTTCAAACAATTTATAAACCATTTTAAAAAAAGTTCACAAGAGCACGTTTAAATGAAATACCACCAAATCTCCGCGTAAAAATATCACCACGTAAAACCAACACATAAGCCAAACATGGTTAGGGACAGGCTTAACCCCCCTGTCTTAGGTCACTGGTGCAGGCATAACCCCCCCCCTGCACTGGGTCACTGGTGTAGGCATAACCCCCCTACACTGGGTCACTGGTACAGGCACAACCCCCCTGTACTGGGTCACTAACCAACCTCACACGGTCTCGACTCTACATTTCCTATTCCGGAATAGTAAACGATGTAATGGTCTCACAATGGGTTTTATAAACCACCACCAAAGCAATCACGTTTCTAAAACCACGTTTTTCCAAAACCATATTCATTCCGCATAACAACAAGTCATATCTCTCTTTCAAACAATTTCACCAAAACAATCACGTTTCCAAAACCACGTTCGTATCACTATTAAACATCATAACTCGTTTTTTTTTTCAAAAATATATTTCTAAGAAAACATTGAAACATTTAACTTTATCAAAGAAATCATATATATATATACACTTGCACGATCCGAGTTCAAAATCACGCACACACACCAAAATGATTACATATATATATAATTTTAATAAAAGTAGAAGAGTGAAGAATCACTTACCTTGATTTGATCGACTCACGATAATGAAAAAGCTATCAAAATTTGGATCGATCTCAACCTAGAACAAGGAAACACGATCTCATAAAGACTTTATCTAATTATTTTTATTATCCTCCGGAGGACCACAACAATATCGACTAAGAATCCAAAAATTATAAAACATGATTACACTAATCTCCCCGAACTTAATTTATTACTGTTCCACTAAGCAAAGTATTAATATTTATTATTCATTATTAACAGTAGGCACAAAATCTATCATGATTATTAAGCTAATTAGCTGATCACCTATTACTTAGTTTGTGTAGTACACCACTAACTTACAATTGTAATTATTATATAAGACCTTAATTGATGCCTAATAATTCATATGTAATTTTAATGGAAAAGCATTAAGAGCCAAAACAATCCATACCCACTATCCAGGCTACAAAATAATATTAGAGTAATTATACCATAACATAACCGTATATTAGAGTAATTACACCATAAGACTTATCACTAATCCAATATGTTAGAGTAATTATACCATAACCATGTATTAGAGTAATTTCACCATAACACTTATCACTAATCATATTTTTATCACTAATCATACTCTTATCACTAATCATGTCCAATATGTCATTATCAATATTAAATAATAAGAAGAAAATTAATTTCAGATCCAATAATCCTTATTGGCCGTGAACTACATTAATGCTAGGCAACAATTGAATCCTATTGTATTTCATTATTATATTCCTAATCATATATCTAATTGAGGTCATGCATAAGCAAGCATATGAAAGAATTATTACAAATTAAATGATAGATGACTTACTCTTCTACATATGTGAATCCTCCCTCAAGTTGTACCCGTAGTTTTCCTTCTCTTTTCTTTCTTTACTTTTGTTGTAGTTATGAAAGATAATTCTAGCCCAATAAGGTTACTTATATAATTAGGATTAAGAAGGGCTTTTATATATAATTATGGTTATAAATAATTCTAATCCTATTGGTACTAAAAAAATTCATTGCCAACCATTACTATTCTTTTAGCAATTAAAAATATAATGACAACCCACTAATCACTCCTAATATAATAATCTAATATACCTTACACCATTGCCTACAATTATTGTAATCATTTCCTCAAGTTTTGTATTTTCATTTAATTAATGTAAGGTGGCCTACAATTAGTGCTAATCATCCTATATCATAATCCACTTTCTTTACTTTCAATTCCTTCGAATTGCTCACCTGTTCCTTTCATCATTGTTCCACTAAGTCACTTTCCCATATTAATATTACCATCATTTATTTTCAAAACTAAGCTACAATATTTTATCATGATTATAAAGTTATAAAGTCCGTGAACTAGATGACCACTTCACTTAGTTTATGTAATAGGCCACTAACTTATAATTTGTAATTTATACATGAGACTTTAATTAATGCCCAACAATTCACATGATTATGTCTAATATGTATGTATGTACATTTGTTAGATCATGATAACTCATAATTATACATAATATAATAAGTTAATGCATCTTACACTTTTGTTTATATGACTTTTATATATATTCATTTTACTAAACTTATTATTACATTTTAGTATTGTGATGTAAATAAATTTACCGGGTATTACATACCGGCAATAAAATTGTTACACTAATCAAAAAAAATTTAACTTTAGACCGTCTTCCTTCTATGTTTTTATCTATATAAAAATAAATGAAGTTCAAAGAAGTACATCCAGAATTAAAGGAGAAAGGCGGAGGAAAAACAAGAATGATCCTGCGAGGAAAATGAAGATGAAATTCTTAGGCTTTGTTTGTTTATGTTTCTGAGTAAAAAATTTAAATTTTTCTCGGGAATTGCGTATTACCGAAATTCGTATGAGATTGGTAGGTGTTTGTTTATGTTTATAAAAATAGGCTGAAAATTGTGAAATGTGTCAAATCAATATTGACAGGTTGATGGATGATGTGTAGAATGATTATTTTAGTTGTTTATATAATGATTATGTGAATTAATAAAAATAAAAAATTAAAAGGTATGAAAGAGAAAGAGAAATAATGATTATAAATAAATTATTTGATTGGTGAATAAGTGAAACAATGTATATATGATTGATTGGTAGTTATATAGTGGATTGAAAAAGTAGAGTTCAAAAGGGGTTAACTTGGATGAAAATTTGGTGTGTTATGTTTATTTAGAATTTTGAAATTTAAAAACTTGAAAATAAGATTTGAAAACATAAACAAACAAAGCCTTAATTTTCACACCTGTGAAATTAAGAATAAACATGTAAAGATTTTTAAGAAAATAACAAAACATGACAACTGACAATGAGCAATAACGAAGGGCACATTTAACAAAAAAAAATTATGCATTGATATAGAGATAAGATGCAATTAGAACAAAAATACGAAAAAAATATCATGATGTTGAATGAAAAGAAAGTTGTGACGTCCATCAAGACTAAACACGATAAGAATTAATGAGACTTTTAATATGATTAAACCTATTTACTTTATTTTTTCGATATATGTCATTTCAACTCTAATCATTGTAGATCTACTTAATTTATTTGTAAATATTATACCCAAGTAATAATTAATTGTTAAAACAAATGAGAATATTGATACATTATGTAAAGTTGCTCTCTTAATCCTTTATGATTTTTCAGGTAAACTTAACAATGTGAGTACCAAGAGATCATGATGTTGAAGAGAATGAAGAAATGGAAAATTGGTACTCAATATATTACAAAATATTCAACACCTTATTTTGATATTAATATTATTTTTATTTGGTTTGCATGTTATGTAGATCATGTACAAAATGATTGATTCAACATAACTACGTTCCTCATGAAGCATAGAAATCAAAATTCAAAGAAAGTAGCACATAAAAAAATTTATCTATATTCAAATAGGAATTATTGAAGGTATATGAAGAACAAAAAAGTTTAAGCTATAATTTATATACTAACAAAGTACTATTGTCAATTTAAATACTTTGATAGGTTATATACATTATTGTTTGAAGGGAATAATTGATAAGGTAGATGATAAATCAATACTGTGATATGATACAAAGTATACAGTGCTTGAGTTTCAATGACTACTTAATAATGTGCAAACTATATGAAATATAATGAGAAGGGCATAGAACCACATAAATGCATTTATACTATAAGCATCGTTTTCAATCAAAATATCTTTTCAAGATATAATACCAAAATTGCACATAGGATTTTTGAATATCATACATGATGATGACAACGTGCAATATGATTTTTGAGGATACAACAACATTATGTGTTGGATGCCATATAAATGAATATATAACATCTATTGAAGATAATATAATATATATTATTCTATTATATACGTTGTCTATAGAGTGCTATTTTTTAATTTTGTTTATGTTTCTAATATATTTTTTTTCACGGATGATAATAATCAAAATATTATAGATAAATGACTCTATAAATATAAAATGAATTTTATTTTCTCATCGCACTTAATAAAAACATAGAAATAAATAAGAATTTTTTTTTGGTTGTATCGGATGCTATTGAAAGAGTGTAACCACAAAATAATAAAGAAAAAAAAACAAGAATGATCAGGAGAATGATACAAGTGAAAAACATAAAATAGTTTCAACATTAGATGAATTTCAATAATCTCAAGCCTATGTTCTTAAAAATGACTCAACAAGATAACAAAGTTGACAGCAAAATAATGAATGACCCATCAACAACAAATCAAGTGATATGAAAAAAAGTTACAAGATACATTAAGGCACAAGAGAAAAATGACAAATTAGATTTATAAATTATATTAAACCTATTTATTTATTTATATCATGTTATTCACACGTATCGTCGTAAATTTTTAAATTTTTTATGAATTGTTATGAGAATTTTAATTTTTTAATTTAATGTTGAATTTATGTTCGTGCAGAACTTCAAAATCATAGAAATTCTTACTTGTTTGCTACGATACAATAACCAGAAACAAACTGGGATGCTCATAACATCCATAAGAAAATATTATTAACCAACATTTGCAAATTTTATAGAATGAAATCCTATGTAGGAGATGTCTCGTGTCGATAGTTATAATTAAATAAGATAGCATAACTAGAGAAAATATGACTTTGTACCATCTTTCTCAACCCATAGTTTGCACAATCAAACTATTATTTTAAAATAATATATATTCGTATAAATTGTTTCAGTGTATATTATCATTAAAAATGAAACATCTTATATTCATAATATATATTAATATTCGTTTTTATTTAAATTATGTATTTTGTTAAATAATCAGAATGAATTACGTCTCCGTTACTAGTGCTTATAAATTGAATTCAATTTTTTAAGACAATTCAATCTCGTCCCAAGATCGCCCTAAAGGTGGTCATATATTTAATTATTATTAATCGTGAAAATTATTTCTCATTTTGTTCAGAGGGTCAATTCAATCAAGCTTGAGATATTTTATTTGTATCTAATCAATCTCGTGTAAGACTTTAGTGATAAATTTGGGGTCCACTATTGAATCTATTGATTATCTTTCAGCCAGAGTTGAAATGACTTCTTAATTTCATTGGAAGGAAAATGTTATTTTGGTCCTGTATATTTAGTCTGATGAACTAAATAATAATTTTGGTGACTAAAACAGCTTAGGTTATTTAATAAGTGTTATTGTTGAATATAATGCAGTTGTGATGACAAGTAGCGTGAAATACAATCAATATTGTGCATGGTTATGTTGATGCCAAGTTTATTCTCGTAATAGATAGATAAGAGTAGCTGAGTACAAAAGTATACATAATATTAAGCTGAAATTAAACACAGAGCTTGGAGTAAACACATAATGGATGGATTGAGTTTGCTTAAATGTTTTATGCGCATTGGAATACTGAAGGGACAGTCTTGCCACAATAGTTGAGAAGCAAGCTGAGTGAAATAGGAACATTAAGGTTAATGCCCAACACATTGGCTTTGATGGCTGTGCAAAGGCAGATGGCTGCATCGAGATCAGCCAAACCACCTATGAGTGAGCAGCAAGGTGTTGTTTTTGGTGAAGTTCCAATAACCAAGTTTACTAAGTCATTCAACACATTCGCACAAACACCCAACTTGAGAGTGTCGATAGGGCATTTGGCCTTGTGTCCAATGGGAGTTTTTGGTGATGGTGTTGGTGGTCGTCGTGGTGTTGGTGGTCGTGATGGTGGTGGTGGGCAGGGAACCTTTGTTGAACTCACCATTGTGAAGAATAGAACATTCAAGATAAGGAAAAGGGCTAAGGCTGCTGTTGAAACCATTTCTTAGCTTGTAAATTATATATGTGGTTAGTACTTTAAAACTGTAAAGGGAAGTTGAGGTTTTATAGGTGGTGAACATTGTGATTTCTTTTTTATTTGGTGTAAAAAAAGAGGGGAAGGAGTGATAAATTGTTGAACATTCATGTCGGCATGTTGAAATTGAAATCTGTAACATGCATAACAAGCTGGATTTAGAAGATAAGACCATAACATTTTATGGATTTTGGAGTTACTTGAGTTTAAGGAGTTGTAAATTTTTTTCTTAAGATATCATTATTGTTAAGTTGAAATTTTGATCAACTATTCTTTGTTTTCACACTTTCAAGTTGATGCAAAGATTTTTCTTTTCCTTTGTCTCTAATGCATCAATTAGCTGTACAAAGTTGTCATGATTTAATGAAATCCAAACAATGTATTAAAACATTCGTGGAGAATGAGAAAAAGGTCGATTAAGATTAATCAAATGCGGGTTAGATTTCAGCTGAAGTTGCTAGATTGTGTGCAATTCAAGGTATTGTGTTTAGGGGTCATGATAAGTGTGGGTTCAAAAAATCGTGGGAATATCTTGGAAATAGTATAGCATACAACAATGTATATGTTATTGTTTAGCAAAATGCCCCTCACAATGTTAATTATGCGTCTCATCAGTCTCAAAGGAGATTTTATCGATCTATGCAAGTAATACTCAAAAATACATCCGGGATGAAATTGGTGATGATGGAAAATTTTGTATTATTATTGATGAATCTAGAGATGAGTCAAAATGTGAGCAAATGGCCATAGTTTTAAAGTTTGTTGAAAAACAGGGAGTTATTCAGGATATGTTCTTTGCATAGTTCATGTGTTAGACCCTAAAGCAAGCATTAAAAAAAAAAAAGATTGTTGCAATACTTTCTCATCATAACCTTAGCGTACAATATATTCGAGGACAAGGATATGATGGTGCTAGTATGCCGGGAGAGTGGAATGGCTTGCAAGCATTATTTTTTAAAGAGTGTCCATATCCTTATTATGTCTTAAGATATTATTATTGTTCAGTTTAAATTTTGATCAATTATTCTTTGTTTTCACACTTTCAAGTTGATGCAAAGATTTTTCTTTCCTTTGTCTCTAATGAATTTGTTCCAAGAAATATGTGTGGTATAAAACATTTTGATCCTTTCTATTTAAGTCAAAGTTCAACTTATAAATTATAATGAACAAATTTTTGATTGGTCTAAATCAAATCAAGATACAAAATTCAAATACAAATTTGCGTTATTCATTTCTCAAAATATGATGTGTTCATGCAGAATGTATGTAAATGTAAGGAATAGAATAAAAGATGGTATTGGAATAATCGTGACAGTGAAAATAAGAAAACTAGTATGCTATGAAAAATCTTATATGATATAATTTACAAAAATAAGTCAAGAACAATCTCATATACAGTGAGTGGCGGAGAAAGGGTAGGGTGATAGTTTACAAAATAAGTCAAGAACAATCTCATATACAGTGAGTGGCGGAGAAAGGGTAGGGTGGAAGTGGGCGGATGTCCCACCCAATTTTTTTAAAACATTAATATTAGCCACACCAAATCTATAATTGAGATATCAATGGAATTTCACAAGACAAAAACTAATATCCAACTAATTTTATTCAAAATAAAAGTGGGCCCAAACTGCAATTAGAGCATAAGAAAATGTGTCTGCCCAAATTAGAGCCGGAACTAAACCTACAATAAAAGCTTAATAAGTTAGAAATAAATAAAACAAATCTAGCTCAATTCCCATTAAATTCTCAAAACCCTTTTATTCCATGAAAACTTCTGCCAAAGGGTGTAAATGACCCGAGCTCGAGGCGAGCCTTGAAAATTTCACAGGCTCAAGCTCGAGCTCATTTTAAAATTTTTTAGTTAGAGCTCGAACTCATTGAGCCCATTTTTTGAGCTCGAGCTTGAGGTGAATGAGCTAAAGCTCGAGCTTTGCAAATTACGTTTTATTAATTTAGTTATAAAAATATCAATATAAGTTTGCAGTCTTACTATACGATGTTCGATCTGATCTGAGTTCAATCCTGAAAATTATGTTGTTCTCCACTGGGGAAAGAGCCCTACTATGTTAGTAAAAATATCCTTCACAATGTCATTAAATTATATAAACATCAAATTCTTATCACAACTCAAATCTCTAGACAAAAGAGAATTAAGTCCCTCAATAACAGGTATGCAATATTCCTTTCGTGTTTTCCAGTGATACGAAATTAACGCCCTTTTTAGCTGTCTCATTGGCAGTTGTGGCTGATGAGTTCAACTTTTCAAAAAACACTCGGGTTATTACCCAGAGAGACGGCAATGTTAGAACTGTGAAGGAAAGAAACCAGAGAGAAGGGAAAGTGGTGAATATTAGTGAAAAATGTAAATGAGCAATAATGGTCAATCTGCTTGTGAAACTTCTACTTTGATGTTGCACTCTAATTTCTTGTGAGCTTCATAGAAAAAGTGGAACAGTCTTTTTTAGCAGAGATTATACAAGCAATGGTGAATGAGTATGTTGAGTTTCTTATTCAAATTGTAGGTATGAGTTAACTAAGAAAAAAAAAAATAGAAGAACAAATATTAGGAACAAGTCAGATTATAACATGGGAATAAGTTAATTAGTGTAGATAAATTAATTGTTCAAATATATCTGTATTCCATATTTTTACAATTGAAAGTACTACTATCAAGTATATATAAAATGTAGTTTTGACAAATGGAACCAATTACATTGCATTTTCTTATTCAAGGTCTTGTACTCTTCCGAAATTGCACTATGCATCTATTTTTCTCCTTCAACTTTTCGATTGTGAATTGTTGGGATGTTTTGATTTGAATTTAAATTTCAAATTCAGGATAGGACTGCTAATGTCGACTTTATATTAGAATATCATATACTTATATATATATATATATATATATATGCTAAGTTCTCACATATTTAACGATTGATCACAATATCTTGTATGTTTTAGGAGTCCAAGGAAGCCAAGAAGGAAGAGATTTAAGATTAGTCTAATCAAATAAAAACTAAATCTTAGGAAATAGGGATAATAACATGGAATTAGTGTATCTTGCGGGATGAATGTTTTGGAAATTTACAGTAAGAAATATATATATGCCTAAAATGAATAATGGGAAAATATTCCAATATTATTTAAATCTAAAACTTCATGTGATTTTAACATAAAATCAAATAAAATGGTTGTATTCAGTGTTCTTTCCCATAAACAAGTCAATGAGCTATTTCCATTCCCACCATCTTGAGTTGAATCTCCACTAAGACAAGCATGGATTGAGCCATCCCAATCATTCTCGGAGATATGGCATCTGATAAAACTTCATCTCAAAATCAATATGCAAAAGTCGGGACCAATTTTATGTGTAACGGCAAGGAAAATACATAAAATTCATGGATATATAAATTCAACAACTCTAACATCATAATGATATCATTTTAAAAATAATAAAATTATTAGAGTATAAATAAAATAGTTCTGTTAATGTCAATCAAACCGAATTATACATCAAAACTCTAAATTTAGTTATTTTATGAAATAAGTCTGTATTTGTAATCAGTTATAAAATATAAGTGTCAATTTTCTTGTAAATGATTATTTTTTAACTATGACAATACCTTTGCTTAAACTTTAATGTTGCTATTGTTATTTATTTAATTTGTTATTTGTTTAATTGGCAATGGGATTATGGATTACATAAACTAAAAAATTAAATGAAATTAATAAGTGTAACTTGTTTATTAGATTTATCATGGGAGCTAAATAAATAAATAAAATATTGATCAAATGATATTATTTAACATTAAATGTGATGTTTGAATATTCAATTACAGTTGTTAATACGTGATAGAAAGTTTCTATACTTTAACTATTCAAAAATAATTTACATATCACTTTACAAATTATTTTAAATTTCAATACTTTTTAAGTATCACCATTTATTGATACCCGTTAGAATCATATTTAAATATTTTGTATTTATTATTCATAAAAAAATGCTACATTTCAAATACTTATATATATTTGTAATACAAATTACAACCTAATAATAGTTTGTATAAAAACATCAAATTATGTATTAAATGCAAATGACGTATTGAATAGGACCTATTACAAATTAATCTCACTAATTTGAATTTTATGAAAGAAGATTTGTATGGATCCATATTTATCTTGTATATGTAAAATTTGTATTAAAAAGTGTATATTTTATTTTCATAATATTTAAGTATAGAACAAACTTAAATTAATTAAACAATGATGTCATGTCAGATTCATCAAATTAAATTAATTAATTTATGTTTGGAAAAGAAATTGCTGAACTTAAATTAATTAATTAAGAAGAAAGAGGGAAAGGCTGGAACGTCAATTTTCAAGTGCATTGATCTATTAAAAACTATTAACAATACATGGAACAATTCAAAGTGTGCATATAATTCGTAGGTATTTCTATTGTTTAACAAGTTCACAAAAAATCACATTTCAATTTATGTTAATAATTATAAATTCATATAATCTTTTATGAATTATAAATATGGTTCATGAACTACAATAAATTTTGTGGACTATAAAGAACTTTCATTTCGAAATATGAATTCCACGAATCTTTTCCACCTACTCTTTGTAAGTGTTACTTTTTTCTCTTCAAAGAAAAGTACACAATATTAAATATTCTAAAATAGTTTTAATAAGTATCGTGAACCTAATTTTGATCGAGTATTGAAAATTAAAATTTATTGCTATATTATTAGCATTATGCATTAATTAAATTTCACTTTCTTCATGCAGATTCATTATGCGCTACCAATTCGTACAGCGGCCGAAATAATAGTAAGTATTCATTTCTTTATGTTTTGTTCACTTTTTCCTATCCACTTGTATTTTTCTTCCTTAAATGTCTTTTGCAAAAACATTTTCTTAGTATTATAATTCTTCAATTGGGCGCCCCATATTTAGTTATATTTTTACTGAAGGGATTATTGATTGATGAATTTATACATTTGACTTTTGGGATTCTACGTTATCGCATATTTTGCAAGATAAATTTTATTATGGCGACTGGACCCAACTTACATAAGCGATCTTACAAAATTCACATTGCATTTAAGGGCTTTACGAATTGGGTTTCCAAACAGCTTGTAGCAAAAACTTTTCTTCAAGAATGCAAAAACTTATCATGATTGATGATCAAGTAAGAAATTTTAAAGTTATGGATTTTCTTTATGTAAAACTAAACAAATTATATTATGGGCATGGTTCACGAATTGGAGTTATTATGTTTAGGGACGTGATAGATCTTTTTGGTGCCGAATTTAAGTTGAACAACACTTACGTTATCTCCAATGTTGAGATTAAAGATGTTGATTCATTTTATCATAATGTATACCATGAAATTGAGTTGGTTCTTCAAAAGTACACAGTAGTGAGTGACGTATGCGATCCTATTTGCCAAAATGTCCAATACAATTTTTTCAATTTCAAAGACATTGAACCAGTGCCAAACAACAATAAAAGAATAGGTACAATTTCTTTTTCCTTCAATATCAAATTATTATACAACTATTTTAATAGTATCCAAATGCTATACCAATGTTACAGATATTTACGGAATCATTATCGAAGTCAGAGAAACAAGAATCATAACAACTTCAAGAGGACTACAAAAGCATGTGCGAGAAATAACAATTATCACAAAAGGTATTTCCAATATTTAAACGTACACTTACTGGCAATTAAGTGTTATGGAATTAATTGGTCTCTACTTTCCTTTTAGAGAGCTCGTACATTTGGTAGTATGCTTTTGCGAAAATTTGGCAACAAATGAAAGTGAACAACTGTCTCAAGACTCATCAAATGCCAATTATAACAATATCAAATGTGACAACAAACATATACCTAGGTAATTCAGATTTTTATTTTTAATCTAATAATTGACTTCAAAAAATTATATATATTACAATATTATTTTGGTTTACTAACATATTTCTACATTTCTTAACTTTTTGCATTTTTTCATTTGTATCAAGGACAACTTCAACTGGAAACAACATCAGCATCAATAATACAAATTAATAACATATTTAGTGATAAAACTGGAATGTTAACCACTAACCACATGACCATGGTTAAGTATTGCATTTGCATGCATATGAATGAGGTGATGACTAAACGGCCTGAGTTACCCGAGCCTGTGGATAAAATTTTACTGGAGTTGATTTTCAACAACACTAGTGGAGAAATTGTGGTTAGTAAACGTGGGAAGAGAAAGTTCTTGGGGACGCCAACCGAGACATCGATTCTGGAGTTTGGTTTATCGCTTGGTGTGGATTTGGATTTTCAAACTGAAAGACAACAATGTAAATTAGTCAAAGCCGAGCCATTTAACTCCACAAAGAAGAGAATGGGGGTAGTATTAGAACTTCCCGAAGGAGGAGGCTTAAGAGCTCACACTAAAGGTGCTTCTGTGATGTGATGCAAGACCCGGACCCGGGGGAAACGTGCGGTCCGGAAACTCGAAACCACGGGCCTTGGTAGGTTTATACGAGACGCGAACACGATTAATTAATCATTTATTGATTTAATTAGTCATTTATTTTATTATTATGTTATTTCCTTTTAGCACTATGTTTCCTTGTGGAACAAGGAGTTTTTATTTTGGTTATTAGGGCAAAGGACTTTGTTTTTTCATTATTATGAAATTTGGATTTTGAAAGAAAGGAACGGTAGAGGCTAGAGAAATCTAGTTTGAATTCTTGTTTATTTTCTGTTAATTGATTCGTGATCCACTAATTGGTCCGACCTACCAGATCTGAAACCGACGACGATGGTGGATACACGATTGAGTACTTTGGAAACCCGTATGTCCGCTATGGACGTGACTTTGAAATTGATGGAGGAAAACATGAGCGTAATTTTGGAAGAACAAACTCAGTCGAGGGGAACGATGGATCAGATGAATGCGCGATTATCCGATTTGATGGATATGGTGAAGGCGCTAGCCGATAACCACGCGCCACCTCCGCCCAACGTGGTGGCGGTAGCGCCCGTGGTGATGATCAGGCCCGAAACTAATCTGCAAGTACCACCATTACCCTCTTTCGATGGGGGAGACCCGCTCGGATGGCTCGCCCGAGCCGATCAACACTTTGATCTCTACCCGTGTGAAGACGAAAGAAAGATTTCGTTAGCTATGGTGGCAATGGAGGAGGCTGCCCTCAACTGGTTCCATTGGTATAAACGAAAACGGCCGCAATTCTAATGGTAGGAGTTGGTGCAGGCACTGATATCTCGATTCGATGATCGAAGTGATGGTAATGTATATGAGCACTTAGCCGCCACTAGAAAGACCAACGAGGTGGCAGCGTACATCAACCACTTCACTCAATTGGTGAATCAACTTCCCGCTTTGTCAGATGACAACTTCTTAGGGCTATTCATGCATGGGTTGAAGGAAGAGATCCGGGTCCAAGTTCGGGTCTTGGATCCGGTGGATCTGGATTTGGCAATGAAGATGGCAAAAAACATTGAGATGACTTTACGGGTCCAGAATAAGGGCGGCGGGAATGCTCGGCCACCCTGGCAGCCGTCCCGCAGTCGTCAGCCTGGATATCGATCTAATTACACGGCCTCACCACCTAGGGTTCCTGCCATGGCAACCGCGGGAGCATGAGTTCTAGGCGCTAAGCTGGGCGCCGGGTCCTCGAGTACTGTACGCGCACCGTCGTTGACTAACAAATACGGAACGAGAGGAGCTGCACCGTAAGGGATTATGCTTTCACTGCAAGGCTCTATATCACCCGACACAGCACGATTGCCCCATGAAATCACTACGTGTCTTGTTAGTGGCGGATGATGAGGCCCTGATTTTGGAGCTGGAAGAGATTGAGTTGACAGACGAGATAGGGGAATCACCAAGGGGACATGACGATCCCGAGGCAGCCGATGTAGAACTCTCCATATGTTCGGCGGTCGGTATCTCCGGGCCGCGCACTATGCGTCTGTAGGGTTCAGTGCACGGGCGTGAAGTCACGATATTAGTCAATAGTGGGGCTGCACAACTTTATCTTGACTCAACTCGTGGCACATTTGGGATTGATAGTTGATCACACTAACCGTTTTGGAGTGATGCTCGAGGCTCGGTGACGGGCGATGCACAGACGCCACTAGGTTGTACCCAGGATTGACAATTGATCTCGGGGCTATGAGTATCGACACTGATTGTTATGTATTTCCCCTTGGAGGCGTGGATCTGATATTAGGAATTTCGTGGCTTGCATCGTTGGGAGAGGTGAAAATTGATTGGAACAAGCTATATATGAAATTCAACTATGGAGGCATTCCAATCACGCTCCGGGGTGACAGCTCGTCGGACCGGTCTACGGGCTCCCTCAAACTGCTATTACGTGCACAAGAAGCGGAGATTTGTGCCGTGTTAGTGCAACCTAGTTGTTGTTGGGTGGTAACTGCGAATGGAGAGGGTGACGAGGAGATCAAACGAATATTAGCGTAGTTCGTCGATGTATTCGGCGACCCAGAGGGGTTACGTCCCAGCGGGAGTCGGATCATCGCATTGAATTAACACCGGAGGTAGGTCTGATTTTTGTATGACCGTATCGATACGGGTATACGCAGAAGGATGAGATTGAGAGGCTAGTGTCGGATATGCTGACCGCGGTAATCATACGACCTAGTTCAAGTCCATTTTCGAGTCCGATTTTACTCGTAAAGAAAAAAGATGGGAGCTGGCGATTTTGCGTTGATTATCGGGAACACAATAAAGCTAACATTCCCAATAAGTATCCGATACCAGTAATTCAGGAGATGTTGGATGAGTTAGCCGGTGTGAAGGTGTTCTCTAAAATCGATCTATGGTCTGGTTATCATCAGATTCGCGTTAGGGCGTCGGACGTGCACAAGACAGTCTTTCGCACACATAGCGGCCACTATGAGTTTTTCGTTATGCCCTTCGGGCTCTCTAACGCCAGCTACGTTCCAGGACACCATGAATGACCTATTTCCACACCTATTACGTAAGTTCATGTTAGTATTTTTCGATGATATTTTTGTTTACAGTCGCTCTCTCCACCTCTCGCATGTACTAAGCATTCTACGGGATCACAAGTTGGTTGCGAATCCAAAGAAATGCGCGCTCGTGCAGGCGCAGGTGGAATACTTGGGCCATATTATCTCGGCATTCAGAGTGTCAATGGATCCGAGCAAAATTACGGTCGTAACAAATTAGCCGGTCCCAAAATCAGTCAAGGAAGTTCGGGGATTTTTGGGGCTGACGGGATACTATCGCCGATTTGTTATGGGGTATGGGCTGATTGAGAGACCGTTAACGCAGCTATTAAAAACAAATAGCCCAAGTCGGGTGGTTTGGACTGAAGACGCAAATACGGCGTTCCTAAATATCAAAGTCGCATTGACCACAGCTTTAGTCTTACCCATGCCAGACTTCACGGAATCATTTGTGATCGAGTGTGACACCTCCATCACGGGTGTGGTAGCGGTCCTTATGCAAAGCAAACGTCCAATCGTGTACTTCAGTTGATGCCTCTTGCTCAAAATCGGCGTACGAAAGAGAACTGATGTGCTTGGTATTAGCAGTCCAACATTGGCGACCCTATTTATTTGGCCGGAAGTTCGTGGTATGTACAGACCATGACAGCCTGAAGCACCTACTAAAGCAGAAGATTGCAACTCCTTCTCAACAGAATTGGGTAGCGAAGCTTTTAGGGTACGATTTTGAGATTGTGTACAAGTCGGGGGCATCGAATCTAGCTGTCGATGCCTTGTCTCGTAAGGAGGATAGAGTCGGTGAGTTGGCAGTGGTGAGTGGGCCCAACTGGGCTGACATGGTTGACATACTGGATGAACAATAGCGCGATGCGCAGTTACGTGAGATTATTGAGGCTGTGGTAAGGGACCCGGGGAGCCGACCTGGGTACACCGTGGTGGCCGGAGGTTATTCCATAAGGGTTGTTTGGTTTTACTCGCAGATTCGTCGTGGATTCTGAGATTGTTGCACGAATTCCATAACACTCCGTCAAGGGGTCACGCGGGTGTTCTGCGTACGCATAGGAGGTTGGCGTCTAGTGTGTATTGGAGAGGCATGTATAGGAGGGTGCGGGATTATGTCGCTGCATGTCTAACTTGCCAAAAATCCAAGTATGATGCGCAATCGCCGGCGGGTTTGCTACAGCCCTTACCGATCCCCGACATGATATGGGAGAATTTATTTATGGATTTCATCACGGGCCTACCTAAATCGTTGGGGTTCTCAAGCATTCTTGTGGTGGTATATCGCCTTTCAAAGTATAGCCACTTCATGGCTTTACGTGCCCCGATCAGCGACAAAAGCGTGGCCGAGGTGTTCGTTAGGGAAGTTGTACGTTTGCATGGGGTGCCGAGGACTATTTTTAGTGATCGTGATCCGTTATTTGTGAGTACGTTCTGGAAAGAGTTGTTCCAGTTGCAAGGCACAAAACTTAAGTATAACACCACTTATCACCCAGAGACAGAGACAGACGGGCAGACTGAGGTATTGAATCGGGTATTGAAGGCGTACCTCCACTGTTTCACCTTGGAGCAATCCCGCAAGTGGGCTGGCTGGCTAAGTTGGACAGAGTACTGGTATAATACATCCTTCCAGATGGCAGATAGACTCTCACTCTTTGAGGTATTTTACGGTCAAAAACCACCCACAATCCACCGTTATCTACCTAATGAGTGCCGGGTCGAAGCAGTCGCCAAAACCCTCATGAGTCGCGACGTGGTCTTACAACTTCTGAAAGGGAACTTAGCACTTGACAGGAACAGATGACTCGTTAAGCGAACAAACACCGACATGCCATCGAGTTCCAAGTGGGCGATCGGGATTTTTTGAAAGTACGACCTTACCGCCAAATCTCCATGGCATCTCGCGCATTCTCCAAATTAACAGCCAAGTACTTCGGGACGTATGAGGTGATCCAACGGATAGGGACAGTCGCATATGAGCTGCGTTTACCAGAAACGAGCCAAATTCATCATGTGTTTCATGTCTCACAACTGAAACGAGCTATGGGGGAGCATCCGGTGGAGTCGGAGCTCCCACCAACCTTGGAAGTAAGTGAGTCAGGGTTATTTCAACCTATGCGGGTGCTGTAGTGGCGGTAACGAAGGGAAGGAGTAGATAGGGCTCGCGAATGTTTAGTAGAATGGCAAGGAAAACCGGCTGAGGATGAGACATGGGTCAACGCCTAGGAATTCCAACAACAGTTTTCATATTTCCGCCTTGAGGACAAGGCTGTTTTGGATGCGAGGGAGTTGATGTGACGCAACCATGGGCCTTGACGGGTTTATACGAGACGTGCACGAGATTAATTAATTGTTAGATTAATTAATCATTTATTGCTTTAATTAGTCATTTATTTCATTATTATGTTATTTTCTTTTAGCACTATGTTTCCTTGTGGAACAAGGAGTCTTTATTTTGGTTATTAGGGAAAAAGACTTTGTTTTTTCATTATTATGGAATTTGGATTTTGAAAGAAAGGAACGACTGGGGCTAGAGAAATCTAGTTTGAATTCTTGTTTGTTTTCTGTTAATTGATTCGTGATCCACCATTCTGAAATAGTTTTGGCTGCATGTGACAAAATGATCGATTTGAATGGTGAAGTTGTTCCTCTTGATGAAAAGACTATCAAATATTTGAATGAGATTATTGATCAGTTTGCTAGCGAGGCTCTTCGAACACTGTGTCTTGCTTATATTGAACTTGAAAAGGGATTTTCTGTTCTTGATGATATTCCAATATCGGGATTCACTTGTATAGGAATTGTAGGAATTAAAGATCATGTACGGCCTGGAGTGAGGGAGTCAGTGGCGCTTTGTCGTTCAGCTGGTGTCACTGTACATATGGTAACTGGAGACAATATCAATACAGCAAAAGCTATTGCTAGAGAATGTGGTATACTAACCAATGATAGTATAGCTATTGAAGGTCCAGTTTTCCGCGAGAAGAGTATGGAGGAATTGCATGAGCTGATTCCAAAGATCCAGGTACTTAATCAACATATATATATATATGTGTGTGTGTGCGTAAATAGATTTAAATATAACAAAATTTAATATTATGGGGACTCGTTATATCTCAGGTGATGGCTCGTTCTTCACCACTGGATAAGCATACATTGGTGAAGCACTTGAGAACGACGTTTAACGAAGTTGTGGCTGTAACTGGTGATGGAACCAATGATGCTCCTGCACTTCATGAAGCAGATATTAGACTTGCAATGGGAATTGCTGGAACTGAGGTTATTTCTATTTCAAATGATAACTATTACATTAATTGGAGCTGCATTTTCATTTTTGTGCTGGAATTTAGGTGGCGAAAGAGAGTGCTGATGTCATAATTCTGGACGACAATTTCTCCACGATTGTGACGGATGCCAAATGGGGTCGTTCCGTTTATGTCAACATTCAAAAGTTTGTGCAGTTTCAGCTGACTGTGAATGTTATTGCATTGATCATAAACTTCTCGTAAGCTTGTTTGACTGGTATTGACCATAAGTACTACATAGACCTTAATACGAAAAACATCCAAATTTTTGAAAAATTACAAGTTCCTCCTTTAGTTAAAGCGTAATACAATTTGACCCCTGTCATTAGATTACACTATTACCTACTTTTCGAATGGTTAAATCTAACACGAGTTGTTTGGTAATTTGCGAAATCTTAGGGGGTTCGTGGTAATTACACAATACATAAGGGGGTGTACGTGTTATTATTCGTAAATACTGTTAAAGTAGTTTTTTTTTTAAATCTTTCTAATGAAAGACGATGTGTTTAGGGAAGGCGCCACTTACTGCAGTTCAACTTCTGTGGGTGAATATGATTATGGACACACTTGGTGCACTCGCGTTAGCAACTGAGCCACCTAACGACGAACTGGTGAAGAGAGCTCCTGTGGGAAGAACATGCAGTTTTATAAGTGCTGTAATGTGGAGGAACATCTTAGGACAATCCTTGTACCAGTTTCTTGTCATATGGTTTCTTCAGACATATGGAAAAACCATATTTAGACTTCATGGCTACCCTGACTCTGACTTGGTCCTTAACACCATTATTTTCAACACGTTCGTCTTCTGCCAGGTAAATAAATGCTCTTTAGCCTACCAAGTTTTTCACATTGATTGTGCAAATAATGATATGTCTATTTGCAGCTGTTCAATGAGGTGAACTCCCGAGAAATGGAGAAAATCGATGTGATGGAGGGCTTATTCGACAACTACGTTTTTGTGTGGGTTGTGGGCTCCACTGTGTTCTTCCAGATAATAATTGTTGAATATCTCGGGAATTTTGCAAACACGACTCCTCTCACATTCATGCAATAGTTTATGAGCATATTGTTTGGATTCTTAGGAATGCCAGTTGCTGTAGGCTTGAAAATGCATTTTCCTATACAAAGTTAATAAGTGGAAACATATTTAGTTTCTTGAACAACAACCAGATTTAGTTTAGAAATGAAATTTTAATTCTTGGATACAAGTATTTAAATCTTGCTACCATATATAGCAAGACTAAGATTTTCATATAATGAAGTGTAGGTTTGATAACAGAGAAGTTGATGATGAGAGATTCTTTTTATCTGTTTTTTTGGTGAATGTTGTTCTAATATATGTTGTTATATTCAATCTTGTTAAGTATATGTTAAAATGTTGTTAGTATTAGCGCTTTTGATATATTGTAACAACTCTTAGTTAGTTGGTAGTTGAGGACTATATATACCATATGTTCTTCCTTGTAACCTACAATTCATAATAATGAAATTCTTTTTCCTTCTCTTCTCTATTATCTCAGCATGGCACCATAGCCACCGTTTTATCAACGCTCCTATTTCGATCGGTTGATTCTTCATCATCTCTATTGAGTGATTTTCATATATCTTCTTTCGGTTTGATCACTCCTCCAAACAATTGATTCAATTGGAGAAAATCGATTTGGGAATTTTCTGTTCCATTGTTGATTCTTTGCCGATCTTTGCTTCCGCGATCCGCTCGCTCTGTGTTCTTGTTTTTTACATCATCAATATGGCATTGACTGCTCAATCTCAATCCAAAACCGTCGAAATTGATTCTCAAAATCTGATGTTCTTGCACCCTCCTGACACTCCACCCTAGATCTTGTTACTGAAATCTTGACTGGAACTGAACTGCAAAATACGGAGTCGAGAGATGATTGTTTCTTTACAAGCCAAGAATAAGATTGGCTTTATTGATGGTACTTGTAAACGACCTCCTGAAGGCTCCTCTAACATCTCCCAGTGGATTCGCTGCAACGCGTTGGTCAAGTCTTGGATTCATTAGTCCACCGCATGGGATCTGGTACACGGAGTCATATATACTAAATCTGTGCATCTTATCTGGATGGACCTCAAAGAAAAGTTTGATCGAGTGCACGGTGCATGACTATACTCATTGTATAAACAAATTAACACCATTACTCAAGGATCGATAGTGTGATAGAATACTATTCTAAATTGAGAAGTCTTTAGGACGAGTATGATAGTCTCATTCATCTCCTGCTAAAGTGATCTCCAAAGACTATGTTGATTTCTGTAATTAGCTCAAGATGATGCATTTCCTCATAGTAACATGAGTTCCCAGATCTTGATGATGGATCCATTGCCATTCAAAATGAGGTATCTTCTATGCTATCCAATGAAGAGGCACGGGGTATTAACATTTAGATTGTTGACCAACAATCTTAAGCCTAACAACCGGCCAATGTTAAATGTGACCACTGGAACACTCATGATCACACTATTGAGAAATGCTTCCAATTGATTGCTTTCCTCCTGGGTGGAATTGGGTTGGACGACAAGGTGGAAAACAGGGTGGTGCTCTAGGAAACAACCCTGGACGATTATATACCACTTTTGCATCCACCTCTCACGATAGCACAATCTTGGATACTTCTTGTGTTGTTGATAGTGTAAATTGATTGCTTGGGCAGACATCAGTCTTCATCAAGGATCAATACTAACAATTGCTTCAACTGATTAAGGATACCTCACTCACTGAGGGATCCAATCGTGAAAACAATATTCAGGTCCATAATGCAGGTATCACCAATTCTTTTCCTATCAATAATACTACCTTGCATTCTTGGATTACAGATATGGGCGCCAACCAACAAATGTTAGCAGATCGTACCCTTCTTAATTCTAGTTTTAAAAGATGCAGTCTTGTCAAGACAATTCAATTACCTAACGGAGTCTATAGTAATGTGACACATGTAGGACATATTATCCTTCATATAATCCTTAAACTCAATAATGTATTCTATGTTCCTAATTTTAAGCATAACCTCATTTCTATCTCTAGACTTACCACTGATAATCAGGCTAGTGCTATCTTCTATCCACACTTTAGTGGGATTCAGAAAACCTTGAATATCAAGATCAAGGGGTTTGGTAGGATGAAGGATGAACTGTATTACCTCCCCTCTAATCAACAGAAGAGAACTCTAAACCCTTTTTATGAGATGAAAAATAGTTCGTCTGTCAAAAGTTGTTGACCAATTAATGGACTTATACATGGGTTAGTGGGCGCGTGAGAACAAACATATCCAAAGTGGTTGAAAGCCATGCAAACAGAAATTGATGCTCTTGAACTGGATAAGACTTGGACTATTGTTGATCTACCTTTCAATAAGCATCATGTAAGATGTAGATGGGTTTATAAAGTGAAGTATAACCCTGATGGATCAGTGGAAAGATACAAAGTTAGACTTGTAGATAAGACTTATACTCAATTAGAAAGGATTGACTATAAACATATCACTGTTAGATTGGTTATATCTCTTGCATCCATGAATAACTGTCCCTTGTGGCAGTTAGATGTTACCAATGCATTTCGACAGGAAAACTTACATGAGGAAGTGTTCATGACTATTCCTAAGGGGTTCAACATCACAAGTAATCGCAATAGACCACAGGTATGTAAGTTGTTAAAGCCATTGTATGACCTCAAGCAAGCCTCAAGGCAATGGAACCATAAGTTTTCATTGCTCTAACTTCTCATGGTTTTGTCCAGTCGAAGAATGACTATTCCTTATTTATTAAATCAAGGGGGAGTAGTGCAGCTTTTTAACTAGTTTATGTGGATAACATTGTAATTTCTGGTAATGGTCCTGACATGATAAATGAGTGTAAGGCATATTTGAATACCACTTTTCACATGAAAGATCTGGGTGAATTAACATACTTCCGGTATTGAAATTGCAAGGTCTAGATAAAGGGATTGTTATGTGCCAAAGAAAATATACTTTGGAACTTTTAAGTGAAACAGGTATGCTTGGTTGTAAGCTTGCTTGCACTCTTATGGAGTAAAATGTAAAGTATTCCAGTCATATTGAGAATAAAAGTGATCCAGATATAGAGAATATACATGAGTATCAAGGAGTGGTTGGTAAGCTTAATTTACTTATGTTTGACAGGGCCTGACATTGGTTATGTTGTGCAGGTTTTAAACCAATTTATGCACAACCCAAGGATATCTCATCTTGATGCTGTATACAGGGTGTTAAGATACTTAAAGGGTAAGCCATGCCTTGGTCTTTTGATGAGTGCTAATTCTGATTTTTCATTGCAGACATTCTGTGACTCAGATTGGGCCTCGTGTCCTATGACAAAGAAGTCATTGAGTGGGTATGTTATTAAGTTGGGAGACTCGTTGGTATCATGGAAGGTCAAGGAGCATAATACAGTTTCAAGAAGCTCCGCTGAAGCAGAGTATCGGGCCCTTGGTTCGGTTACTTGTGAGATCATTTGGCTTCAGAGCATTCTTAAAGATCTAAAGGTTCATGTCCAGCTACATGTTCAAGATCATTCGGATAGTAAATCTGCTATTCAGTTGGCTACGAATCCTGTCTATCATGAAAGGTCCAAACACATTGAAGTTGATTGCCATTTTATTCGAGAGAAGATACAAAAAGGATTAGTTTGTATAGTTTATGTTCCTTCAAAGGATCAGCTCGCAGACATTCTTACAAAAGCTTTGTTGAAAAGATCATTTTGATCATCTAGTTCGATCATCTTCTTGGCAAACTTGTTGTACACAACATGTTTCAACAACAAGTTTGAGGGGAGCATTAAGTACATGCTAAAGTGTTGTTACTACTAGCGCTTTTCACATATTGTAACAACTCTTGGTTAGTTGGTAGTTGAGGACTGTGTATAGCTTGTCTTCCTTGTAACCTACAATTCACAATGAAATTCTTTTTCCTTCTCTTCTCTATTATCTCAACAAATATACTTATAAATACTTTTGGTATTAACTTTTTCTTTTAAATATTATATAATAATTTTTAAAATAACTAATATCATTGTACATGGTGTACAAATTACTACCCACATTAAGAAATGAATCTGGACATAAAGTTACGGTATATTTATGAAATCAACTATAATATTATAATATATAACATAACACAATAAAAATGGTATAGTAATCCATATTATACTTTGAATGTCGCAAGATTCATAAGTAAATGTTCGGGATAAATGCAGTTTTCGTCCCTCAAGTTACATGCAATCGCAAAATCAGTCCTCCATGTTCCGCGCACGTCAATTTAGTACCTCAACTTACCACTTTTTGACACAATTAGTCCCTGCCGTCAATTTACCATCCAACTCTAACAGTTCGAGCATGTGCCGCGCACGTGACAAGCAGATTTGGGGAAAAATCGATTTTAGACTTAATGTTTCTCAAATAAGATGTGTCAACAAAGTCATTGTAGTATAGTGGTAAGTATATCCACCTATCACTTGGGTGCCCTGGTTTCGATCCTTGGCAACAACATATAGTTTTAATAATTTTACTTTTTAACAGATTATGTATTGTAGCCTGAAAGAACAATTATTCACCTGTCATTCACCAAACTCTCTCTTCTTCTTTTTGGAGGAGTCAAACTCAAAACCTTGGTCCTCAGATAATATAGTCTAGAAAAATCGATCCCTTTGAATTGTCTCAAAAAAACATTTTCTATTTCTACATATATGCTATATAATCAGCCACAACCATCAGCGGCGCCACCTTCTCCCCGTCGAACTCCGCCAGCTACTCCACCGCCAAATCTTTCCATGCAGTTTTCCCCAATTCCTCAGACGATTTGGTCACATCCAAACTTAAATTTAAGTGATCTAGTAAAAACGTGAACTAGGAAAATAGATGACAGGAAAGGTAACTATAAATTATCAACTTTAATTGGCAAACAAATGATATTCAAGACATTAATATGGCCAAATACAGCCTCACCATTAACAAGTGAAATCCAAAACTCCGATTGCATGACAAAATCACAAAGCAAACAACAACCCTGTTTTACGAGCTGTAAAAAAACATGTTGTTTCAAGAACTATAATCATTGCTCTAATTCTAGTTTCTTTACAAAATCACAAAGCAATTGAAGAAATTACAAAAGTTTCGAATTCGGGGTGAACAGAAATTACGAATTGCAGAAATCACAAAGTTTCGAACTCGGGATGAACAGAAATCACAAAGCAATTGAAAATATGTTTGATTTTCGGATATGGATTAGGGTTCTCTTGGAAGAATGAGAGGAATTGCGATTATGTATTTTTCCCGACTTAAATCCTAATTGAAGAAAAATGAAGCTGAAATCAGGTCATATGCGATTTTCTCCCAAATCTGCTTGTCACGTGCGCGACACATGCTCGAACCGTTAGAGTTGGACGGTAAATTGACGGCAGGGACCAATTGTGTCAAAAAGTGGTAAGTTGAGGTACTAAATTGACGTGCGTGGAACATAGAGGACTGATTTTGCGATTGCATGTAACTTGAGGGATGAAAACTGCATTTATCCCGTAAATGTTCACTAGCATACAATTTAAACTATACTTACAATAGACATGCATAATAAATAATATAATTTTTTTATCATAATAATGATTTCCAATGACATGAATTGTATATCAATTACCAATAGTAAATAACTATTTACTCTATCAATTTTTATCCAAAATCAACCCATTCCCAAAATACCAATATAAACTTTTTCATCCCTAATGCTTAAGATATTGCTTTTTTTCTTCCTACGAAAATTAGGAAAAAGCTTTCCTAACTGTTTGTAAAGTTTAAAACGTTTTTAACCTTACAGACACTTCTCAACCACAAATTGTGGTTGAGATAAACCGGCAACTTGCCATGTATTTAATATTTCTTTCATTAGTTACCTCATATGTTTAGTAATTTGATATATTAGCCATATATTTATATATTTATAATGATTAACTCTGCTATTGGCTTTCTTAATTAACTCTTTACCTGCCAAAACACTATTTTATAATCTATAGAACTACTTGTTTTTCTAATTACTGGTAAACCTCATTTGCGTTGCACGTGTATCATGCGATTTTATTAGTGTTATTCTTATTTTCAAATGTTGTTTATTTTATGATTTTATATTTATGAAGTATTAATTTGGTAAATAAAATTCGATACCACATGTTGAATAATTCTATTTGTTCGCAACCAAAATACGATGATGTTGGATCTAAAATGAGCTAATAAAGCACGGTATTAAAACTTTTTCTAGTTCCATCCTTCCATCAATAAAAAGCATATAACCTGCCTTTTTTGTATAGATTCGAAAATCATTGAAAAAGCTTTGTTCAACTTTTTACACTTCATAATCTTCTGGAGTATATTGATTGCTTTTTCAACTTTTTTTATGCTTCATAATCTTCTGGAGTATATTGATCGACATCTCATCTTGTATTTATCCTGCGGAATCGGAATCATCAGGTAGATTATCCTTATTGGCGTCTAAACACTTCTAGAATTGCTTCTAAATATTTATTATCAAGAATTCACACATATGTGGGTGAGCAATAGACCATAATAATAATAAATAATATTCGTAGCTCGTTTGGCATTTGAAATGAATTGCTTCTTTTAACATTTAATAATGGTTTAATCAAGTTCTAGCAATTATCTTTTTGTGCAACTTCTTTGAAACTGAATCATCATACATCATTTATGTAAGTAAATTTTAGAAAGATGTAATCCCTCGAACATGGTTCAAAAGCAACTTCAGATAATATCTTTCTCAATTAATAGAGTTTTCACAATTTATGCATAGTATCACGCCCCTTTTATTTCATTATTTCCAATATTAACTTTTTTTATCATATACAAAGTGCTATGAGAATAACCTGTATAGATAGTTCATGGCATTCTCACTTTTAGCGCACACTCTATCAACATTTGTTTTGGTGGAATTGTTACATGTTATAACATTATTGAAATTTTGATTTGAACCATAAGTCACTCAGTGTTGATTCAGGTGTAAATAAATTGTTATTGGATATACTTATTCGAGTTAATTTTAGAAACTTCATATTGCTTCTTGAGTAGAGGCCGGTCAAGCATCTTGAGACTATTTATTTTATCAGCAATATTAGCTTCATCCGTGTGGGGTTACATTAATTGTCACTTTTACCGAATCCTTTGTGGATGTACTTGTACAAATATTTCTTTACATTTCACCACTGTAATTCCAGAACATATCTCCACATTAATATGATGATAATACATGGTTTCTAAGGTATTATCCATTTATTTTTAAGTTTTGCATTATGAAGTTGTACTGTTAGTCCATCTTTTCTTCTTCTATAGCAGACTGGAAATAAATCTTTCCTTAATAGCGTATTCAGAATAGGGTCGTGCGTAATGATATTTGCATTTTCCATCCACCATGCCAGACTTTTATAAGTTTTTAGCTCCACATGGTCCATGGATCATATGTTTAATAACTAAATCATAGGGATTTAGGTACTTTTCTCACTCAGGAACAATAAATATAAACCTATAAAACTAATCCATAGTTATAATTTTGTGTTCTAACTTTAAAATTATCAACATATGAGGATCCATCATTTCGCTTTTATGACATTCAATTACATAAACATTTGCAATTACTTTTCCTAATATATCCCTATTTATTTATTGATCTTTCAAATCATATAATTTTCTTGAAATACGTTGAGGTTAAATTTGGTGTGTCTTGAGCATGTTTGACCATCCTATAATTTTTATTGAATTTTTTACTCTAGATTGCAAGTTTTAAAAAGCTAATGCATCTAGATATCATCATCTCAAATCTCTTGGACCTAATGAATGATGTGGGGAGAACTATTCTTAAACCAACTTCACTCCCTCTTGGCTCTCATTTTCATACTCTCGTGATAATTTCTTAGTAGAGCTCAAACTTCATGTTCTGGTTGAATATTCACCGAAAATAAATTAGTTCTATAAAATGAAATAAGGTTTCATAAGATTTTATTTTTAAGTGCAAACTTAGTCCAACGTTGGTGCTTATAGTTCGATTTATATCAATGTGTATCTTTTTTTTTCTTCTAAAATAACATCATCTCCTTCATTGAAGCTAGGTTGAATAGAATTAATGACATCATTTGGATCATTATCTGGAAACATAACGTACCTCATGTATTACGTCGATTTATCGTGACACTTGGATGATCTTGTAATGTCATCATGCCTCGCCTTTGCAAAAATAAGTGAATACTTCAATGGATCATAACATTCATAATAATGTTTATTTTGTGTATGTGGCGTAAAGTGCATAAAGTTGTAATGATTTTTAAATGTAGCATTATTCTCTTCTACCCATATAGATGCAACTTGATTCTAGTTAGAGCATTGTATACACTATGGTATCGTTTGGTTCGTATCATGTGATTGAACATGATAATATTAGGCTTGATAATTATGAGCGAAATTGAGAGATTCATTAGCAAAAACTAGTTTGGTTAGAATTATAAATGAGAGTGATATCCTAGATGATATATACTCAAGTTGTTTGGTTGACATTATATATAAGGAGTGATACAATGAAAAAGTCTAAAATACCCCTATTGTTGATGTTGAATTATCAAAATCATATATATATATATAATTATATTTAACAATATGGAATATATTTTACAAATCAAATAAAAATATTTTGAGTATCTTAAAAAATAATATGATTATATAAAATATATTTATTTTACTTATTTTGAATTATAAAAATAATTTGTATAAAATTATACTTAAACATATGGAATATATTTTATAATCAAATAAAAAATATTTTTAACATCTTAATAAAATAACATAATTATATAAAATATATTTACTTTCTTATCTTATTATTGAAGTTGAATTATCAAAATCATATATATAAAATTATACTTAAAAATAGGGAATATATTTTATACATCAAACAAAAATATTTTGAGTACCTTAATAAAATAATATAATTATATAAAAATATTAGTCTGCAAACATTTTGTTAGAAAAGTCCAACAATTAAAATTATAATCTTTTGGATTTGATAATTTGATTATGCTTGATATTCTTAATTAAGAATTAATATATTGTTTTCATAATTATCTTTTTTTAGTTGAGCTTTTCAAGCATTAGGGCATACAGTAGGAAATTTACTCCTTTAACTTATATTCCAATAATTTTTATGTCTTCTTTTTTTTAAATTGAAAAGTAAAGTAATTATCTTTTGAAAAATTAGTTTCTTTGAAGATTTGAAATAAAAATCAAATTAAGATTTGAGATCGAATGTATCAGGCGTGGATTTTTGAGTAATGTAAAATTAGGTTGAATGTAGGCATATGTTTTTGAGTAAAATATGATTAGGTTAAACGTTAAGGGGTAAATTAGTAATTTCATCTTTTAAAATATGTTGGATATAATCTTGTGATAGTAGATACCACCTACCTGGTGGTATCTACTATCCTAGATATGAAATGATTAAATATCGGGCTTACTAGGTATCATGGGCCGACCTCGTCGAACCAAACATAAAATTAGGGGTGATAATTAATATATCACCCCTATAAACCCCAACCAAACGGGCTCTATATGTAATTAAATGTAATCCATGAAAAAATAATCCTTTAATCTTCTGAAGAATTTTATATGGATTTATCTCCAAAATTTTGATAAGTCTTTTTATAGTAAATTCACATAAAGCTGAATTTTTAAAAAAATTTACTCTATTTTCAACTTCATTTTCAGTTTAATGGAAAATACAACTGAAAGTATTTTGAAATTCATTAGAAGTTAAGTCTGGAAGGTCATGATAACAATGCCTTGTGCCGAAAAATGTAAACTCCGTAACTTGCAAATGCAAGGTCATTATCTAATTTTACACCAAATGATGTAAAAGAAAATATGTTATTGAATGTAGAAATTCGTTTCAGAATTTATGGCTTCTTCTGATTGGGAAGTAAATAGTTCTTTCAACTCATTAGGAACTTTAATGGGTGCAAACTTTACTTTTTCATTATCACAACAAACTCGTTCTTGACCAATATTCCTTTTATCCGTCATCACACATAGGCGATTCTTTGCAATCACTTTATTTATATTTTGTTGCAATCTTGGATCACCTTTTGCAAAAAACAAAAATGGATATTGCTACGGGTTATAACATCCATAATAATGTTTAATTCAATGTTTGTGACATGAATGTGCATGGACTACCTATCTCAAAAGGTATATGCGCATTATTCCCTTCAACCAATATAGCGGCAACTTGATCTGCAACTGGAGCACTGTATACTCTCTGATGTAATCTTACATTTTTTGCTATATGTAACTGAACGTCATCCATGGAAGGATAATCCTTTAATCTTCTAAAGATTTTTGAGTATGGATTTATCTCAAAAAATTTAATAAGTTTTTTCATAGTAGATTCACATAAAGGTGTTCTAAAATTTTCATTCTATTCTCGACTTGATTTTCAGTTTCAAGAAAATACAAGTGAAATATCCTGGGCCATTTTCATTAGGGGTTAAGATGGAAGGTTATTACAGACAAGACCTTGTGCTCTGAAATTGCAACCCCCATGTCTTGCATATGCAAATTATACTCCAAATGATGTAGAGAGAATATGCTATTGAATGCTCAAAATCCAGTATCTCTTCTGATTGGGAAGTATATCATTCGTACAATTCTTTAGGAACTTCAATGGTTATTTTTCCGTTATCACAACAAGATCTCGGGAGGCTCATTCAAATCTTACAGCTCGGCAGTAATTACAATTGGGTATTTTCACCAATTCATGTAACTGTGAGCATACAAGATCATATTGTAATGAACCTAAAAAAATTGTAAATATTGTACTTACTACCCTTGATATTAAATTTATATTAAAGTTAGATAGTTTAAGTTTATATTAAATTTCATAAAGAATTTTAAAATTACTAACCTTCTCCACACAAACTCATTTGAGCTCGAATAAAACCAATTTGGACTTTGCTAGCATTTAGGCATGTATATCTCCTTTTTAATTGATTAAATTTCTCTGTCGGCGCACATTTGGTATGATCACATACATAATATTATTTTATAAAAGTATTATTACTACTTACGGAATATTTACATATTAACATTTCTGAAAAATAAATCAAAAGTAATCAATATTAGATAAAGAATTACTTGAGATAAATTTGTTAATGAGGATTGTTGCTGGAGCCTAATTCTTGAGTGATATATAAAATTGGATCAACTCTTCAATAAATAAAGTTAGTCAAGTTCTTGATAGTACAAAATAAATAGTTATTAATGAACAAAGATGTACAAGGGTAAATTAAATAGTAGTCCTTTCAAATTTGCATGGTATTTAGCAATATGCAAAAGAAACGAAAAGAAATTATTTGGTTTTGGATTGGGTAAGACAAATTATAATTTACAGATTAATTCGTTAAGAAAAGATAAATTACATTAACATAAAATATGAGTAAAAATATGAGAAAATATTTAATGAAACGAAATTATTGAACATTCAAATATTGAATTAAATTTAACTTAGTAAAATGAAATATTTTTCAGTTTAAAGATATACAAACACTTGAATAATAATCCGACAAAGTGAATTATTCTCAATAAAATTATTGAAAAAAATAAATATTAATCTGACAAGTTTCACTTAGTCTGTTCGTATTTATTTTTATGAGATCAAAATCTTGATCCAAACGCCTTAAGTGAGGATGGAACCGTGGCATTGCGTGGATTTAATGTCAATGATGATACAAAGTACTTGTCTTATTGCATTATAACATTGAATATAATGCAATCTCATCTCCTATCTTTTCACATATTTATCTTGAATAAATAATATATCTTCCATAACACAGAATTTCACTTATAAATAAAACACTATATCTATCTTAACGATTTACAACTATAAAAACTCGTAATAATCCCATTAAACTTATTATTTCTCAAAAAAAAATATTCAAACTAATATGGTGAATTAAATGCAGTTAATAATGAAATTATCTTAACTACATAAATAAAAATAATATTAAATACTCCATAAACTCATATGAGAATTATGTTTATTGTTAAGTGAAGTACTAATAAATTATTTAGAACATAAAATACTTACAATAACAATATGATAAATTTGATGGGAGAGACTGCTAAAGTTTCCAACAAATAATGAGTTTTAATTATGATTTGTAAATCCGATTATGATTATTTATAGAGGCTAATATGTCTCCTAATTCAAATTCTTTGGTAATCCTATCCTAAATAGAAAAAAACGAAGATATGTGTCTTAATTTTAATGGGAATACAATTGTTGACCTAAATCATTGCTAAATTGTCTTGATTCACACCACAGTGGAATTGAATAATGATTAAGTGTAATATTGTTTTTTTGTCTTTTTATTTTGTTCTATTAAATATCTTTGGCTAAATTATCTTCATTCACGGCACAATGGAATTTAATGAGTATAATCTTCTTCTTTTTTGTATTTTTCTTTTGCTTCATTAATTATATGTACAGTATCTTTATGGAATTGTATATTTGATTATATTCATATATGTTTTAATTGTAGTGCCCTAATAGAGTTACACTTTTTATGCAATTTTATACTTTTACCATTACAAAATTGAATTATTTAAGAATAAAGGTAGATAAAAAATATAAAAAAACAACTCGTAGTTTTATAATAGTATATATGTATATATAGATTAAAAAAGATAGTTACAAATAAAAATGAAGCCAACATTCTACTCAATGACTTTTTAGATTACTCATTTAGTCTAATCTTTGTGAGTATTAGTAAAAGCATAATCAGAGAAACTAACATCATGTAAATTAATCCATTAACTTTTGATAATATTATTATCAAATGTTTTGATTTGTACATTTCTATAATTTATTTCATACTAAAAAAACAAATATTAGCAGGCTGTAAAAAAAATGAATTTCTTGAACAACTCGTTATTTAATATATTTTCATAGTGACCGCCTTGAATTCCAAATTTACCAAATTTATATTAACAAATTATTGTATTATAATCATAAAAATCATCTTTAGTTCACCCCTAACATTATAATATGAATAAATTAGTCGGCTAAGAAATAAGAATGTATATATAATATAGAAATTAATTGAAGGCTAGCTTTTTTACAAGTTTCAGAGTTAAAGAATATTGATCATCAGTAGAAACTCGATAAGTTAATACTGGATAATGTAATAAATTCTGTAAGATAATATTTTTTTGCCGGTCCCGACTCGGGGATAGGGTGCTAAATTAATAATTCGCTAAATTTATAAGATAATAGATTTTTGATAATTTCTATAGACCCCATATATAATATAAATTAATAATTCTTTGTATACTACAAATTACATGAATGATTTATGAAAATTTCTTGAAAAATGACTCAATTGTCTTTTATCTTTTGATATTGTATTTATATAGAAAATATTTTTTAATGTCCATAAAGTTATACATTAAAACAAGAAGTGGGAGATTGAAGGGTTCTTTCAAATTGGGCCCTTCATATACTTACATGCATTGTACAATAATCAAATGGAACTTTGAAAGGTTTTGTAAATTGAATATTTCATTAATTATAAATTAATAGAATAGAAATTAATATATAAATTAATAATTAGTTATTTATCGATTAATTAATACTTTTTTAATTAATAAATTTTGATGATCAAACGTTAGTATTAATTTATAGAATTTCTACGGTCATAATTGATAATTATAAAATATACAACTATATGCTCATCACTAATAAATATTATTAAACACTAATGCATGGACGTGTGTATAATATATATATAATTAATGCAAGAATCTTTCACTTTACTTTATTGCTATTCCAACTCTTAAACCTAAAATCCATGACTTCAAAACCATATTCCACCATTTTACTTCCTAATTACAAATTTGAAACTAAAAGGAAATGATGTCTTCTTTCTAAATTAGACCAAAATTTGAACTTTATTTCTTATCTGCCAACCATGATTTTGCTGCTGAAATTGTCATCAATAGGTTGAAAACAGCAACGCAAGAAGTGTGCAGCAAGCCCGCCTTTAGATCGACTACAGTACAACTAATGAGTGAGTTATTTCAAGACGATCGCCTTTAGATGTGACTAAACCATTCATATTCAGCAAATACATTTTATATTATTTTAATATATCATCTAATAAATCAAAATGATGTCTTCTTAGATGTTTTTAAATACATCTAATGACTAAGCTCTAAACATTATCATTACTCTACTTCTATATAGAACTATAATTCTTTCATTATATCATTAATATTAACATAAATTTAATTACAATTAAGCTTGAGATTATTAATTACTTTTATATATATTTACTAACTTAGAACACAAAATCTTGTACAGGTTTCATGATTGTAATGATAACTATTATAACTACCGCTATAATATGATGAGAAGAAGAATAAACATTATTATATATTTTATATATCATGTAATAACAAAAATAAATAGAGGTCAGTCAAAAGAATAGACATTTCAAAAGTATATGAAAATATAATATGTTAAAATTAAAATTAGTTAATTGAAATCCAGAACTCCTTAGTTTTTTTAAGGAAAATTATACCTTAAAATAAGGGTTTTAATTATAGTATTTTATGGGTGAATTAATAAACTGAAAAAATATGAAGTGGGTTTTGTAAAAAGTAACATTACCGGCTGTCAAAGCTAATCTCACATATATCTGTGATCTCGCATGACTCATAAAATTAATAGATTTTCCCTAACATATGGGTGATTTTATGTTGGTCCCGGACCAACAGTCCCGGACTTTTAGAACCACACATTTGGGCGGTGGGGATGGTTTTTCCCACCCTACCAATAGAAAACCATAAAGGGCTTTAGGGCTATACCGCTCGTCAAGAATTCATCTCCCTTAACTCGTTGGACATTTTTCTATCGCTCGACAACTTGCTATAGAAAAATAGTCATATATAAGCAAGAAGCTGGGCTATCTCTTGCTTCAATTTGCAGCTAGTCAACTCCATAGTCTATCTTAGTCATTGAGGCTAAAGTGGGCAAAGCATCTGCAAACTTTTTCTCACGACTGAGATGAAAGTGACTTCTTCCCACCCAACCAATAGAAAACCACCCCCCAAAAATTTGTGGTTCTAAAGGGTCTGGGACCAACGGTCCCAGACCACCTTAGAATTTTTCCTAACAGATTAACTAAACCAGCCTTATCATTCTCCGTACTATATAAGGAGAAATAATTCTTTTTAGACAGAATGCTAGAACACCACTAGAAAATGAAGCAAACGCGACGGGCGAAATGCCCGTCGCCATTTTTTTAAAGTTTTGCGACGGTATGGCGTCGGGTATGCGTCGGTGACATTCCAACCCGTTTTCTTAAATGGGTTACAAATAATGTGTCGGTATGGCGACGGTACAATAAATAATTAATTTAAAATTTTATTTTTAAATTATTTCATAAACTTACCGACGCCATACAGACGCTATTTTTATTTTTAAAATAAATTAAATATTATTATTAATATATTTTAGGATAAAATATAAATATATATTATTGGTTATTTTATACCGTCGCTATACCGACGCTAATTACTATTTAATTTTTAAAAGTTTTTTATTATTAAGAATTCTAGAAAATATATTTAAACGTTTGCGTCGGTATGGCGACGGTACAATAAATAATTAATTTAAAATTTAATTTTTAAATTATTTTATAAAGTTACCGACGCCATACCGACGCTATTTTTATTTTTAAAATAGATTAAATATTATTATTAATATATTTTAGGATAAAATGTAAATATATATTATTAAATACCGCCGCTATATCGACGCTAATTACTATTTAATTTTTAAAAGTCTTTTATTATTAAGAATTCTAGAAAATATATTTAAACGTTTGCGTCGGTATGGCGACAATACAATAAATAATTAATTTAAAATTTTATTTTTAAATCATTTCATAAAGTTACCGACGCCATACCGATGCTATTTTTATTTTTAAAATAAATTAAATATTATTATTAATATATTTTAGGATAAAATATAAATATATATTATTGGTTATTTTATACCGTCGTTATACCGACACTAATTACTATTTAAGTTTTAAAAGTTTTTTATTATTAAGAATTCTAGAAAATATATTTAAACGTTTGCGTCGGTATAGCGACGGTACGATAAATAAGTAATTTAAAATTTTATTTTTAAACAATTTCATAAACTTACCGACGCCATACCGATGCTATTTTTATTTTTAAAATAAATTAATTATTTTTATTAATATATTTTAGGATAAAATGTAAATATATATTATTGGTTATTTTATACCGACGCTATACCGACGCTAATTACTATTTAATTTTTAAAAGTCTTTTATTATTAAGAATTCTAGAAAATATATTTAAACGTTTGCGTCGGTATGGCGATGGTACGATAAATAAGTAATTTAAAATTTTATTTTTAAACAATTTCATTGACTTACCGATGCCATTCCGACGCTATTTTTATTTTTTTTTAAAATTAAATATTATTATTAATGTATTTTAGGATAAAATGTAAATATATATTATTGTCAATCGTAGCCGACGGGTAGCATACAAAATGAAATTTTCAAAGCTCCAACTGAATGATTAATTGATATACTATATCGTTGTCGTCAACATTTTCATAAATACACACATTTTTACACCATAAGGATTAGCAACTATCAAATTGTCAATCGTAGCCGATAATTGAACTATAAATCGACACTCGATATACATGTTACATATATATCACGAGTCCGCAAAATAATACGTAGTTCGTAAATACTATATGCTTTGTAACGATTTTTCTAGTTAATTTAAACTAATAATCACTAACAAATTCTATTTATTCAACGTGGAACGATTAAATTCTAATTAAAGCATGTTTAACAATATAGCGATGGGTTAGCGACGGGATAGCATCGGAACTCCATTCTTTTCCAGTATTGCGAGGGGTGGGCGATGGTTTGGCGACGGAATTCATTTTATTTTCCAGATTTACGTCGGTATTGCGACGGGATCGCGACGGTACCGACATTCTAAATTAGATAATAGCGTCGGTTTGGCGTCCGTTTGGCGACGGTATTAAATTTTCGAAAATTTTCACACTCCCGCTAAATCTTATTAGGCGCTAAGTTCAATTTTTTCACAAACAGTGGCGACGAGATAGCGTCGGGATAGCGTCGGTTTGGCGTCCGTTTGGCGACGGGTATTAAATTTCCGAAAATTTTCACACTCCCGCTAAATCTTATTTGGCGCTAAGTTCAATTTTTTCACAAATTTTCACTCCCGCTAAATCTTATTTTCGAATTTTACAACTTGTTACTCTATATAAAGCCTCATATTCACAACTTCTTAACCTTAATCTTCAATGTCTTCTTCCATTTTTCATTACATATATCATCTAATATTGTTACTTTTATTTTGTTATATTTTGATTTTAATGTGTACTAATATCTTGTTGTTTTGTTTAATTGTTTAGGACAATTAAAAAGGGTAATTATGAATCAATCCCTTACAATTCAATTTGATTTTTTAATTATTCATTATGATATGAATTCTATGTATTAATATTCTTACATTTTCTAATATGAATCCTAACATTTTTTATATTTCTTATAGGAAAAATTGTTAAATACAAATGAAGAGAAAAGAAAAGGTATGTATTACATTTTTTAATTCGTTTTTAAGGTTTAATGTTTATTATCAATTCCAATTTTTTTTATTCTTGATGTATTTTGATATATTCTTGATGTTTATGTTGAAATAGATAAATTATTAGTGTTTATGTTGTTGTTGATGTTGATATATTATTAATGTTTAATCTTTTAATGTTTATATATGTTGATATATTATTGATGACATTTTGAAATTGCAGCCGATTGCTCGATATATTGCAGCAATCTGGCTGTGTATTTTTTTACAAAATTTACCAAAAATGCGACGGGATTGCGACGGTCTTCAAATGTTTGGCTTCGGTGTCGCGACGGACTTCAATAAATAATAATAGGTTTCGCGTCGGGTTTGCGACGGGCTTCAAGAAATAATTATTATTATTTGGCGTCGGGTTGTCGACGGACTTCAAGAAATAATTATTATTTGGCGTCGGGTTTGCGACGGGAATCATAAATAAATTAAATTTGTTTTGCGTCGGAATGACGACGGTATATGATAAAATATATACAATTATTAATTTAATATAAATATATTTTTAAAAATTTGGCGACGGTATTGCGTCGGTCAATACCCGGCCAAACCGGGTCAAGTGTTTAGGTACTTTGCGTCGGGATTGCGACGGGTTGTATTTTAGCGACGCCGAATTGGCGTCGGGTCGATACCGACGCGAACCCGTCGCAAAAGTGGACTTGGCGACGGTTTAGCGACGGTATCGGGCGTCGCGTTTGCCTTGTTTTCTAGTAGTGGAAGTATATTATTTATTTGTATTTATCATCTTTTTTATAATACACCAGAAAATATTGGTCTGATTTATTCCTTTATAATTAACCGTTAGAACTTGGAGTAATTGTAACCATTGTTGTTTTCGAAAGCAAAGATGGACTACAATTTATTAAAATATCTTTTAGGTTACTCTATTCTGGTTTTTTAGTTACATTAAACTTTAAAAATGTATTCCACATATATAAAAAAGTCATGCAAGTGTAAAGAATAAAATGCTTAATGAAAATATAAATTGTATAATTTTTTAAGACAATTTAATCTCGTCTCCAAGATCGCCCTAAAGGTGGTCATATATTTTCATGAAAATTATTTCTCATTTGGTTCAGAGGGTGGTCAATTCATTCAAGCTTGAGATATTTTATTTGTATCTCATCAGTTTCATATAAGATTTTAGTGATAAATTTTGAGTCCACAATTGAACCTATTGATTATCTTTCAGCCAGAGTTGAAATAACTACTTCATTTCATTGGAAGAATAATGTAAATTTGGTCTTGTATACTCGGTCTGATGAACTAAATAATAATTTTGGTCAGAGGGTACGAAAGGTGAAACATAAAGTTTGCTACTAAAACAGTTTAGATTATTTAATAAGTGGTATTGATGAATATAATGCAGTTGTGATGACAAGTAGCGTGAAATACAATCATGATTATTTTGATGCCAAGTTTATTCTCATAATAGATAAGAGTAGCTGAGTACAAAAGTATACATAATTATTAATCTGAAATTAAACACAGAGGTGGGAGTAAACACATAATAGATGGATTGATAGAGTTTGCTTATGCGCATTGGAATCCTGAAGGGACAGTGTTGCCACAATAGTTGAGAAGCAAGCTGAGTGAAATAGGAACATTAAGGTTAATGCCCAACACATTGGCTCTGATGGCTGTGCAAAGGCAGATGGCTGCATCGAGATCAGCCAAACCACCGAGGAGTGAGCAGCAAGGTGTTGTTTCTGGTGGAGTTCCAATAATCAAGTTTACTAAGTCATTCAACACATTGGCACAAACACCCAACCTGAGAACGTTGATAGGGCATTGTTGTGTTGGTGGTGATGCTGGTGGTGGTGATGTTGGTGGTGGTGTTGGTAGTGGTGTTGGTGGTGGCGTTGATGTTGGTGGTGGTGTTGGTAGTGCTGGTGTTGGTGGTGGTGTTGGTAGTGGTGTTGGTGGTGGTGTTGATGTTGGTGGCGTTGGTGGTGGTGTTGATGTTGGTGGCGGTGTTGATGTTGGTGGCGGTGTTGGCAGTGCTGGTGTTGGTGGCGGTGTTGATGTTGGTGGCGGTGTTGGCAGTGCTGGTGTTGGTGGCGGTGTTGATGTTGGTGGCGGTGTTGGCAGTGCTGGTGTTGGCGGCGGTGTTGATGTTGGTGGCGGTGTTGGCAGTGCTGGTGTTGGCGGCGGTGTTGATGTTGGTGGCGGTGTTGGCAGTGCTGGTGTTGGCGGCGGTGTTGATGTTGGTGGCGGTGTTGGCAGTGCTGGTGTTGGCGGCGGTGTTGATGTTGGTGGCGGTGTTGGCAGTGCTGGTGTTGGCGGCGGTGTTGATGTTGGTGGCGGTGTTGGCAGTGCTGGTGTTGGCGGCGGTGTTGATGTTGGTGGCGGTGTTGGCAGTGCTGGTGTTGGCGGCGGTGTTGATGTTGGTGGCGGTGTTGGCAGTGCTGGTGTTGGCGGCGGTGTTGATGTTGGTGGCGGTGTTGGCAGTGCTGGTGTTGGCGGCGGTGTTGATGTTGGTGGCGGTGTTGGCAGTGCTGGTGTTGGCGGCGGTGTTGATGTTGGTGGCGGTGTTGGCAGTGCTGGTGTTGGTGGCGGTGTTGATGTTGGTGGCGGTGTTGGCAGTGCTGGTGTTGGGGGCGGTGTTGATGTTGGTGGCGGTGTTGGCAGTGCTGGTGTTGGCGGCGGTGTTGATGTTGGTGGCGGTGTTGGCAGTGCTGGTGTTGGTGGTGGTGTTGATGTTGGTGGCGGTGTAGGTAGTGGTGGTGTTGATGTTGGTGGTGGTGTTGGTAGTGGTGGTGATGTTGGTGGTGGGCAGGGTGGTGGTGTTGGTGGTGGGCAGGGTGGTGGTGGTGGTGGTGGGCAGGGAACATGTTTTGAACTCACCATTGTGAAGAAGAGAACGTTCAAGACAAGGAAAAGGGCTAAGGCTGTTCTTGAAGCCATTTCTTAGCTTGTAAATTATGTATGTGGTTTAGTACTTCAAGACTGTCAAGGGAAGTTGAGGTTTTATAGGTGGTGAACATTGTGATTTTTTTTTATTTGGTGTAAAAAGGGTTGGATAAATTGTTAAACATTCATGTCGGCATATTGAAATTGAAATCTGTAACATGCATATCAAGCTGGATTTGGAAATAAGACCATGACATTTTATGGATTTTGGAGTTACTTGAGTTTCAGGAGTTGTAATTTTTTTAGATATTATTATTGTTCGATTGAAATTTTGGTCGACTATTCTTTGTTTCACACTTTGTTGATGCAAAGATTTTTTCTTTCCTTTGTCTCTAATGAATCATGTTGTTCCAAGAAATATGTGTGGTACAAAATATTTTGTTCCTTTAAGAGAAAGTTCAACTTACTATGTACAAATTTTTGATTGGTCTCAATCAAATTAAGTAAGAAATTTCAAATACAAATTCACATTTTCATTTCTCAAATATGATGTGTTCATGCAGAATGTATGTAAATGTAAGGAATAGAATAAAAGATGGTATTGGAATATTTGTGACACTGAAAATAAGAAAACTAGTATGCTAAGAAAAATTGTAATACCCGGGTAAATTAGTTTGTATTGTAATAAAATTAATATGGTGATATAGCTAGAAATCACTACAAGAAAATAAGGCTTCTGAGAAGGAAATTTGAGACCGAAATATATCCGTCTCCACTTTGAGACGAATTCAGAGACCGATAGCATATTTGTCTCAAATTAGAGACAATTTGTTGCTACGGGAATATATTTTTGTCTCTATCTTATTATTACAACGAAATAGAGACAGAAACAGAGACAGATATAGAAACGGAATAATTACGTCTCTAAATCCATCTCTAATATAGACTAAAAATTTTGAGACAAAAAAAAATCGTCTTAGTTGAGACAATATGTGAAACGGATTTGGAGACATCAAAATTCGTCTCTAATATTGAATTAACGAGGGCTTATTTGCAAATTGTATCATATTTTTTTTAGTCCTCTGATTTCTAAATATCTTCGTAGTGAAACTTCACTTATTCCCCAAGTTTCTTCTCTTTATTGTCTCTCTGTTAGGGTTTCGGATCTCACTGTCACGAAGCTTCATTGCACCATTTCCAGGTTTTTTTCTCCTCTATTTTTCTCTCTAGATTTAAGTTGATTGCATCCTGAATCGATTTCATGCACTTAATTTCGAATTTCGTTGAAAAATGAAGTATTAATGTGGGAACTGAGCAATCTTCTTTTATCTGCGAGCTAGTTAGTGGCGATTTACTTGATTTTTTTATGAAATTTTATCGATGAAATTGTGATTTTGTGTTCATATTTGTTCTGCAGTTAAGTTTACGTTTACAGGAGTTACAATTGCCTGAAATTTGAGGTCAATTTTTTATTCGCAGTAATTTCATTCACTTGTTTGACAGATAGATAAGCGTAGTTTAGTTGTGCAAATCTGAGCGGAGTGTTTGCGGTTTACAGAGATTTCATAATTTTGGTCTAGTGCTAAAGCATGTTATCTGTTTTTTGTTTTGGCCAGATAGCTAAGTAGTTGAATCGAGAAAGAAACTTCTGAAAAGTAGGTCTTAACAACTTTGGCTACTTTATCTATGTAAGAAGCTGTATACAGGTAGATGCAGCTCTTATTGCAACTGGAAGAGCTCGGTTTGGAATATGTACGTAAGCTGGAACAATGATGTTGTGCAGCTGATGAGTTAGTATTAAAGTTTGATAGAAATTTATCTGAACAGTTTAGTTATGTACAGATTAATGTACAAACACACCGTGGATTTGTCCCTGTTGATGAACGCATGAGAGTAATCGATGCAAATGGAGAGCTGGTAGTTCCACAGTTTCTTTTTCTTGTTTACGATGTTCTTAGACTGTATTTTTCGACATTTATTTATGTTATTTGTGCCTTTGATCATTAGGTTCCTCATTTGTATTGCATTGGTGATGCTAATGGAAAACTGATGCTTGCCCATGCAGCAAGTGCACAAGGAATCTCTGGTACTAAACCTAAAACAAACTCTTCATAATTTCATATTCTTAATAGCAAAGCAGTTAATTAAAATTGCATTGTTTCTTTAGTTGATGAGCAAGTTTCCGGGAAGGACCATGTTCTTAATCATTTAAGCATTCCAGCTGCATGTTTTACCCACCCTGAATTCAGTATGGTTGGATTAACAGAGGTAAATCTTTAGCTAGAATTTTCATTGCATGGCTCTCCACTTTTTCTGTATGTGTGCTGGATACTTTTTAGCTGAATCTCATGGATAAATATTATCCAGCATGCTTAAACAAAAATATATAGATCCTTTATAAAGTTCCAACTTCTGAACTTATACGCCTAGGAGATTGAGAAACTTAACTCGAGAAACCAGTCATCTTTTGCATCTTCTTATATTGTATACTCTCTCTGAGCCTATAGTTTCTTGAACAAGGTTTTTTAGGAAAACTTTCAGAATTAATACCATGTGATTAGAAGAATTTCAGAAAAATATATATTTCCATTGGTAGTGTACTGATCCATATTTAAAGAAATAACAAGCTTGAGAAGGAAATAGGATTAATTACTTACCACTTATTTTATGATAATTGTTTTGTATAACTTTCGCTAAATGACTTCAATTTTGTAGCGTCAAGCAAGAGAAAAAGCTGAGAAGGAGGGCTTTGAAGTAAGCATTGCAAAGACAAGTTTCAAAGCTAACACAAAAGCTCTAGCTGAAAATGAAGGGGAAGGACTGGCCAAGGTATGCACAATTCATAAAATATTGGCATGGCATTCGGTGGTATGATTAATCATCCACAAACTCAATTTTTATAGTTGGGAATGTGGAAGAAAATAATTTTGGAAAGAAAATGGAAAAGGAGAAAGAAATTTTTGCAAACACTCTAAAGAGGCTTTCTTGATAGGAGACGACATTTTCTGTACTGAATCTGTTCTTCTGTGCAGTTGATATACAGACCTGACAATGGAGAGATTCTTGGGGTTCACATTTTTGGATTGCATGCAGCAGATCTCATTCATGAAGCATCTAATGCCATGGCCCTGGGAACACGTATACAGGTACATTTTATTTTTCTAATGTACATAAAAATACCACTTACCCAAACCATGTACATGTTACGACAATTATGAAAGATATATTCAACTACTCTGCTTAAAAAGCATGATATGGGTTTTACCATTATCAGAGATTTCAAAATGCTTTTACAGTGTTCACAGGGCCAGAAATGCTTTTGCGCAAAGCGTCAAACATAGGTGCCAATAGTAAAGTAGATGGATATATTGATGCCAACGGTGGTGATGCTGTTGAAGCACATGATTGGAAGTTTATAAGAGGGTGTTACTTGAACTCGAGAGTTTAGAAAGAAGGAAGACGAAGCACGAAAAAGGGAAGAGGAAGCTCGAAAATGGAAAGAGGAAGCTCGAATTAGGGAGGATAAACTTCAAGAGTTGGTTTGAAAAATGATTGAAGTTGGGGACACTATACACCAATCTGGATATAGGGTGCGCAGTGACTTTGGAGGCAAATGTTAGTTTTATGAGTTAGATGGATTTCATGACTTTGTAGTCAAACGTCAGTTTTATTAGTTAGATGGATTTTGTATTGTGTTTTTTTTTTGCTTGGTTTATTACTATGTGAGTAGGCGTTTTTTACGACATTAATGGTTCATTTTAGACAATTGATTGTTTTGGTTATTTTATCTTTGTGATCAGAGACAATTAATTATTTTGGCTATTTTGAAGAGTTCTTTGGTTTTGTTGTTTGTAATAAATAGTCTGATATATAGAATAGAATGAGCAGGTATAATGATATAAGAATATGTCAAAACTCGACAGAATTTGAGATGGAAAATGTAAAAATTCTGAGACAGAATTTGATACGGAAAATGTCAAAATTCTGAGACAGAATTTGAGACGGAAAATGTCAAAATTCTGAGATAAAATTTGAGACGAATAAATTTGTCACAACCATATTAGTCTCAAAATTCGTCTCAGATTTGCCACGAGGCTATCAACATCAGAATTTGAGACGGTATATTTTCGTCTTTATTGAGCATCAACCACGGAAAATAGGGCGTCTGAGACGGAATAATCCGTCTCAAAAGCCCTATTTTCTTGTAGTGAATAAATAAATAAATAAATAAATAGATAAATAAAGTGGAGTATTAGTTTAATAGTTATTACACAATATTAGGTAAAGAGTTTTAATATAAGGACAATATGTTATTAATAGATAAAGAGTTAAATTCGTAACCCTAATGATACAAAATATTAACCACATTAAGTTAGATGAAAGAACGTGGAATAGAGGATCCAAATATAAGGGCTGCTTAAAGAATTTCGAACGTGGAATAGAGGATCCAAATATAAGGGCTGCTTAAAGAATTTCGAGACGCGAACATCGGTGGAGGAGAAAGATTTTGGGTTAGTACACATATCCTACTGTTGTTTCATTACGTTAAATTTTTATGTATAAAGATGGGCTATCATAGTATAGATGTAAGAGTTAGGTATTTTAAAATAATTGAAGATTAGGGTTTGTTTATAGATGGGTGGATATGACAATGGACATAATTATTTGTGGGTTCATATATTTAGATACATATATATTAATATAATTAAAAAGATGTTGAATGATGTTAAAAACATGGATTTTGGAGAAACGAATTGCTGCTGACTATATCTATAATTAGGTATCATGGCAAAATTATTTATTTGATTTTTGAGAATGAATGATGATGAAATTAATTGGTGATATAACTGCTAGGTATAATAATATTGAACAGAGGATTAGTCTTAATTAATACAGATTAATACATATATTTTGTATTTAATTATTCTAGATCATATGTTGTTGGTTGGGTTATCAATGTGCTAGCACGAACAGTTAGAGGCTCGTCTTAGCAACTCTTAATGAGTTTATCAAGGAGTTTATAGCGAGTTCATAATTTCAACTTAGGATCGAGTTAATCGAGGTAAGTGACCATTCACTCTTCTAGTTATATAAATTTATATAAATAATCGTTTTGGTGTGGGTGTGTGGTTTTGATAACTTGGATCGTGCAAGTATTTACACATGTATGGATTTTGATAAATTTAAACGTTTCAATGTTTTCTGAAAAATATGTTTTTGCAAAGCAAGTTATGATTTTTATATGGTGATACGAACGTGGTTTTAAAAACATGATTGCTTTGGTGAAAGTGTTTGAAAGTGAGATATGATTTTTGTTGTGATACGAACGTGGTTTTAGAAAACGTGATTGTTTTAGTGGTGGTTTTTAAAATCCATTTTTGAAACCATTACATCGTTTACTATTCCGAAATAGGAAATGTAGAGCTGAGACCAATGAGGTTGGTTAGTGATCTAGTATAGGGGGGTTATGCCTATACCAGGACCCAGCACATGGGGGTTAAGCCTGTACCAGGACCCAGTGCAGGGGGGTTAAGCCTGCACCAGGACCTAAGACAGGGGGGTTAAGCTTGTCCCTAACCATGGTTGGCTTATGTATTGGTTTTACGTAGTGATTTTTGGTGTACGTGGAGATTTGATGGTATTGTAAAACGTGTTTTCATGAACTTCTTTTAAATGTTTATAAATTGTTTGAAACTCGGGTGCTATTTTTATTATATACGTTATTAAAAGATAAAGTTATATTTTTAACTTCTGGCTTGCTTGATCCGACTGGTTGAGTGATAGAGTTACTTACTGCGCCGTCGAGCTCATCCTTTTATTAAACCTTTTTTTTTTTTCAGATATCAAGGCTTAGTAGGAGAAAAAGTCGTGGGTTTGGATGGGCGTAACTTGATGGACTTTATTTCATCATTTAGCTAGACACTATTCTAGTCTTCTCTTAAACATAAGTTTATTCCAAGTACATTTAATTGGTTCATTTGGAAGATTGAATTAGTATTAGTTTTATTAGCTTGTATAACGATTAAAGAGGCGAGCCATTATGGAGTTATTTTATTTATATATATAGTTGGAAGTTTGTATTGATTAGGTATAGATGCTCTATACCAATGTTAGTATTAGGTGAGCCCTGCAGGTTATTGAGATATTCTCATAAACTTGCGGCGTTTGTCATGATCCCGGGGCTCGGGGCGTGACAAAAATCTTATATGATATAGTTTACAAAAATATTTCAAGAACAATCTCGTAACAGTGAGGGGCGGAGATAGGATAGGGCGGGCGTGGACGGATGTCCTACCCAATTTTTTTGAAACATATGTATATTTTAAATTTTTAATATTAGCCACACCCAATTTATAATTAAGACATCAATGAAATTTAGGCAAAAACTAATATCCAACTAATTTTATTCAAAATAAAAGTGGCCCAAATTGCAATTGGACCACAAGAAATGTGTATTCCCAAATTAGAGCCGAGACTAAACCCACAATAAAAGTTTGATAAGTTAGAAATAAATAAAAAAACTCTCAATTCCTACTAAATTCTCAAACCCTTCCATTCCATGAAAACTTCTACCTAGGGGGTGCAAATGAGCCAAGCTCGAGGCAAATGAGCAAAGCTCGAGCTCGGGTCATCTGCTCATTCGAGCTCAAACTCGGCTCGTTTATTAATCTAAGTTCGAGCTCGCTCATTTGCTCGTTCGAATCAAACTCAAGCATTTGGCTATATAATATATTTTAAGATTTTGAATACATAATCGTTTAGGGTAATTAAAAAAGGTGAATAAATTCTTGTTTATGTAACATCTTACTTCATAAAATATGCAAGTAGTTAATGAATAACTCAATAAAATTGTACTTGTTTCGCTAATATAATGCATTTACATAAAATAATGTGAAGAGTTATGAGAATTATATATTATCTAGTAAATTGATAACTTACAATATATATATGATGTCTATGTCCAAACTCCAAATAATCTTTTAGTTTTGTTAAAATAGGTATAACGAGACTAGAGAACTATGTCTCAAAAAATTTATCGCATTAATTACCAAAGAATTATGTACATAATGAGTTATGCTCAAGTTAAATTTTATCGTTTACAATAATATATATGTGTATATTTTATAAATTTTAATATGAATATGTGACGAAATGGACAATGTGAAAGCCAAAGGTAGTTGGCTGAATGATTATAAATAGAAATGAAATTTTTAGATTAAGGAATACTTTTATAACTTTTTAAATTTATTGTAATTTAATAGTAGAATTATTATAATATTGTATAAATTATTCTTACTAATATAACTATATGATTCAAGCTATGTAATAAAAGTGTTATTACTAATATATATATATATAATATATACATGAAACTTCATAGTAAATAATTAGTAGTTGAAATGTCTACCCAATATCATTTTCATTAAACATGTAATGCACCAATTATTTTTAAGATTAAATTAAATAAACACAAATGTGCTATATATGTACAAACACACACATATATACATATACATATATGTAATGGTAAAGCTCACGAGATGACTCGTGGGCTTATGAACATCTAAAAAGAAGCTCGAGCTCGGTTCGTTAATAAGCTCGAGCTTGTGAAGCTCGCTCGAGCTCGCGACAGTTTGAGCTTTAATTGAGCCGCTCACTAAGCTCGCGAGTCGGCTCGACTCACCTTACCCCTACTTCTGCCTGACAGCCTGAGTGTGTGCCGATCAAATAAATTCAAGTTTCAACCCATTAATTTTCTTTTCTTTCTCTAAAAAATAGAGATGACAAAATGTATTACATTTATAGTTTATAAATAAGTATAATTTGTATTACATATTACTTATTACATTTGTTGCTTATGCTGGTCACAAGTTGTTTGAACAATTATGTAGAAGGGGAGAAGGTGGGGCGAATAGACCTGATCTTTTTTCCTTTTTGTTTTGATTTTTTTTTATATGAAAGCAACTTATACACAAAGACTAAGTAAAGAGAGATTAACGTAGAACCGATTATGAAAATTACAAGGATGTGTAGTAATCTAAGTTGTAGATTCACAGTTAAGTGCACAGCGGAAAGATATTTTAGTCTTTGATTTTAACAAGAAGTTGAGCAGAAACAGTTAATATTTTAATCCTTTTGTGCAAAAGATAACTTTACTTAAATGCTAGATTATATGATATGCGATAATGAGAAGAATAAAGTAATAAGTAAGAGAGAGTTTGCAAGGTTCGATGGGTGGTGTAATCTAAACTACGTCCTTCTTCTTTGATATCACGAAGGAATCCACTATATTGAATCTGAAAATTCACACAAAGTCTTCTCCAATACAATGCACAAAACTAAAAAGTCGTGAGCTCCTTTGCTATACAAGCGTCTGCTCCAAGAACACTTCTAGTGGTCTGCTTCTTTCACCCAGAAATAATACAGATATCATACAGCTTTCTTCACACTCAATTTGAAAGAGAAGATGGGGAATTTCACACAGTAATAGGTTTTGTTTGTTTTGTTTAAGTCAAACAACTTGGTTGATATTCTCTTCGGTTTGGTTCTTCTGAAAAGAGATAGAGAGAAATATCTTTGAAGTGGATGTTCAGGATTCGATTTTCTGAGGGTGAACTTCAATCTAAGATTGAAAGCTTCTTCAAAAGATTGGAATGAATAAGAGGCATTCTCAAAGATGTTCGAATCGATTTTCTATTTCTGTTTTAGTATGTCTTCTTTTTAAGCTCGTGAAAACTCTCTTTAGAAATATGTAGTTGAAGTTCAATTTATACGCAAGTCCTGGAATAGATCCGTTAGGACTATTGGGTGGCGCGTGTAAAGACAAAATCCTAATGTTAGTCCCACCAGATAGAGTGATTTCAGTGTTAGTCCTTTGCTTTATGTGTTTTGAGAAAACGTCCCAATATTTCTCATTTAGTTGCAAACTTGGTCCCATAACTTTGTAATTTTAAGATTAAAAATGTAATTTTCCCCTGAAAAAGCTCATTTTGAATTATTTAATGGAAGAAATCATACGGGACTAACGTTGAGTAACGAAAGGACTAATGTTAGTAAAATAACCGAATATTGGGATCATTTTTAGAATTTCGTAAAGCTTGGGACTGCAACTAAATTCGACCAATCATGTGGGACTAACATTAGGATTTTGCCTCAAAAAGCCAAAGATTATACATATACTTTTTCGTTGTGTACTTAACTGTGAATTTAAGTTTAGATCACTACACATCCTCGTAGTGTTCATAACTGGTTCTAAGTTAATCTCTCTTACTCAATCTTTGCTTACGAGTTCTTCTCAAAATATAACGTCTAAATGAAGAAAAGAAGAACTCAAAGAAAACAAAAATAGAAAAATGATCAGGGTCTATTCAACCTCTCATTCTAGACCCTTGTTCAAACCATTTGGGACCAACAATAACTTTTTGTGATTATAAAGTTCTATTTTTATATTTATTCATGTCTATATCCATGATATATAAATATTCAAATTGCATATTTGGATTGTCAATTTTTGGTATTCAGACGATTTTCAATACTTGAAACTCTCGACCGAAATAAATCGATCCATATCATCGTACTTCGGTCACACCCACTTTCAAATCGTGGCTCCGCCACTGACTTCAATAAAAATGAAATCCCTATTTTGAATACTACGAAATCACTAGCTAACTTTTTTACGAATCCTTAATTTATTTTTAATATTTTATATATATTATTAAATAACATGTTCTTTGAATGTCAATCATATGGTCTTGTTAAATAAATTATATTTCAACTTGAAAATATTTTTAATTGAAATTTAACTAAATAAACTATAATTTAATAAGTTAGTTATCTGAAAAATTAAATATTGATTGATATGAAAGAATTGCTCAATTCTTGAAGGAACTAAGCTAATTAAAGAGTGAAATATAAATAATAATGTAACTAAATAAACTAGTATATAAATTCATGATTCATTTATACTTATATCCTGTTTAATTTTGAGAAAAATCAAATGCATTACTTTTTTTTCTTCTCAATAATTTTTTCTTTGTACTTTCAACTTTTTTTTTATAATGGCTCAAAAGGTAGACTCTTGTGTAGTGTTTATGTTTCTTATTTCAGAATTATTGAGTATGGTTGGTTTTGTTTTTGATCCATTTTGGACCAAGAAAAAAAAAAAGGCAATATTTGGCCAAATTTGATTTTGGCTCCAAAATATGGTTATTTTATGTTTTCCTCTTGTCTAATTAGTGCACATCACATGGTTCAAAGTTTCTAAACGTTTCCGCCGAAACAGCCGAAACGTTTCGATTTTAGAAGTAATGGAAACAAAATCATTCAACATTTTCGAATTACTTGATTTCCTAAGAAACTCACGGAGTTTCCATGTTTTCCATGGAAACTTAAGAGTTTCCTAGAAACTATTATAAACAATCCCAAAAAATCAGGAAAAAAAAGGAATTAAAAATCTTTTATATATTGTTAAATCTACGAAATATAATTTGAATCAAAATTGAACTCTTAAATACTAAATAAAATTAAAACAAAATCGCCCCTACAAAGTTCTCTGCTGCAGAAAAATTGAAGCACAAAATTAATTTCTAGGAAGCTAAATTTACTTTATAATACTTTGTAAATTTATTATAGTGATTTCGATACGTTTCCGAAACGTTTACGAAATGTTTCCAATATTTTACTATCCGAAACTCACCTTCAAAACGAAACTTTGAACCATGGCACATCATTTGTGTCATCTCTCAATAACACTCTATCTCCTCCCACCATTTAAGCAATTTCTATAAACTATGTTATATTTTCAAACACTTCATATTATCTCTATACATAATGACATACACCAACAATCCAATGACAAATTATGATCATTTTGCAATTAAATAAAAATATTTCTAAAAAATTATTGAATATTGAATAATAATTTTTTAATGTTCAATAATAAATAAACAACAATTAGACTATAAATAGAATTTAATTCAAAAAAAATTATACGGGACAATTAGACTATGTAATAACTTAATAGTCTTAAACAATTAATACGTATCAAAAACAAATTAATCTAACTAGGCCACAAAAGAATTAGACTTTATAAAATAAAATTTTATGCCCTAGTTAGTTTAGTGCGGGACAAAAAATTCAACATGTAAGTTCTATGATTATATTATTAGCTTTTTCTAAGAATAAATGGTGAAATTTGACTTAATGTATGTATACATGTAACATATGAATACGGTATGCATAGTACGAATGTAAGTCAATTGTTCAAGAGGAAGAGTGTCATGATACTACCTTGAAAGCGTATTTGAATTAGCACGTTTCTAAATCTGAATTTTAGAAAAGGGCAATATGGTCATTACACACGCTGCTGGACCTTTTAATAGCTGGTTTTAGGGAGGAGAATTAGTTTTGGCATTTTGGAGAATTTACAGGTCTTGAATTTCTTCCTCTCGATTCCCTCCTCTCTCTTCTTTCTCATTCGAGCCATTACTCAACTTATTATTCGAGTCTATTACTTGTATCACTTGATTGTTAATATTACTTGTATTAAAGCCTTGAATTGTGCTAATTGAGTTACGGTTGGCTAATTGAAGTAAATTGTTGATCGTGATTTGTCGAGTAGTTGATAATTGAAATGCGATTTAGGATCGATTGCCTTCGATCCTAACAAATGGCCATCAGAGCGATCGATCCTAGGGAGAATTCAAGGCAATTAACAGAGGTACAAACAACAGCTGTTCGATTGAGGAATTTGGAACAACGATTGGATGAATTCACCACATCATTCGAAACAAAATTACGAAGACAAAAGGAGGAGATACTAGCGGAACTTCGAATAATGATGGACTTGCATGTACATGCTCTTCTGAGGAAATTGGATAATGCTAGAGGAAACGATCATGTACAATCAGCGTCGCCGTGGCTGAATTCTCCTCCGCTTAATGTAGCAATAGAGCAAGCCAATGAGTTTTATCATGTGGATCAGAAAGAAGCTACAGAAGTTGTTCCCTTATATTGAGAAACACGTTTTATGTATATATTAGTTAGCACGCTTTATATTAGTAAGGCGGGTTTGTTTCTTCTTTATTCTTACGGCTATATAAGGGCTGTTGTCCGTTGGGGATGAAACAGAGTGAGAGATTCTTCTAATCTCAGTTTCTGTAATTACTTAAAAATCAATACAAGTGTTTCTTCCATATCTTCTGTTTCTATTTGCTTTCTTATCATGGCACCAGAGCTATGTTGATAAAGAAATCAATTCCTGTTCAATTGACAAATTGATTTGGGGATTTTTCCTTGATCGATCCAACTCGCTGTTTTCTTCCGCTGCTTCTTTATCAGGTCTCAATATCGCTTGAAGAAGATGACTCCGTCACCAACAACGTCTCCGGTTAAGAAATCTTCATCTATGGCGTCTAATGTTGATTTTCAAGATCCGATGTATATACACCCATCGGACACGCCTAATCTTGATCTTGTTACTGAAATTCTGAAAGGTTCGGAGAACTATAAAATTTGGATTCGCGAGATGTTGGTAGCTCTTGAAGCGAAGAACAAGATCGGTTTCATTACTGGATCTTGTAAATGACCTGATGAAAACTCTGTTATGTTAATACACTGGAAACGATGCAATGCGATGGTCAAATCTTGGATACACCGATCGATATCAAGAGAACTACTTCATGGTGTTGTCTACGAAGACTCAGCATATGCTATTTGGAACGATTTAAAAGAGAGGTTTGACCGTGTCAATGGTGCGAGACTGTTTTCCTTATATCGGCAGATAAACACCATCACACAAGGAACAGAAAATGTTTCAGATTTTTACTCAAAAATCCGACACCTATGGGATGAATATGAATCCTTGATTCCATCTCCATCGGTTGATGTCTCTAAAGAGTATATTGATTTTTGCAATCAATTGAAGATGATGCAATTTCTCATGGGACTCAATGAATGTTACAGTAACCTAAAATCTCAAATTCTTATGATGTCGCCTTTACCAACACATACACAAGTTTACTCCATGGTGAGCAATGATGAGGCACAACGAGGAATCAGCATTACTGTAAATAACAAAGATTCATCTCTAGCCTTGATGAGTAACAATCAGACATCTTCCAATCGGTCTCAAGATAGGTCTTCTCTATTTTGTGATCATTGTAACATAAGTGGTCACACCAAAGATAAATGTTTCAAACTGATTGGCTATCCACCTAATTGGGGAAAAGGTGGAGGAGGTGGAAGAAGAGGCTCTGGGAGGAATAATTCAGGAGGCAGGTCATATAACACTAATCATGTTAGCACCAATTCTGGGAAAGGAGATGATACTAGCATTACGAATCCACCAGATTCACAAGAAATCATATCAGGTGGAGGCCAGACTCTTACTGCAGGGCAATATGCTCAACTGCTGACCCTACTGAATGCCTCCTCAACCAGGGATTCAGTCTCTACTAGCAATCATGCTCAGGCTAACATGGCAGGTATAATACCAAGTTCTTATTCATGTGTTCATAATGATAATTAGATTGTTGACACAGGAGCAAATCAGCACATGATAGCTGATTACAATCAAATTAATGGTAGTTTTGTTCCATGTACTGTTAGGAACACTGTCAAGCTTCCTAATGGAGGAATTAGTCATGTCACTCACATTGGCACTATTACTATAGGATCTGATCTCCTATTGAAAAATGTTCTCTATGTGCCAGACTTTAAACATAATCTTCTATCTGTCTCTAAGCTAGCTAGTGATAATGATGTTTTTGTGAGCTTTTACCCTCAACTTTGTCTTATACAGGACACATGGACTGGCAGGATAAGGGGGATTGGTAAATCACATGGTGGATTGTTTTACCTCCAGCCAATTCCCACTGATTCTCTGTTAAAAACTTTAGATACTTTTGTCAAAACTCATGATAATATTTCCTGTAATAAGGCACAAACTGATATGAAACAGTCTAAGGCTAGTCTTTGGCACAAGAGGTTTGGCCACATGTCTTTTAGTAGATTCAAATATATTCCTGAACTTGATATTCATATCAATGATAATTCTGTGTATTGTGATATTTGTCCCCTTGCTAAGCATGCTAGGACTGCATTTCCTAAGAGAACTGATGTTTCAGAATCTGTGTTTGATCTTGTACATGTGGATATCTGGGGGCCCTACAGAGAACTCACCTATAATGGTGAAGCTTATTTCCTTACTGTTGTGGATGATCACTCTAGAGCTACATGGGTTTTTTTATTGAAATTTAAATCTGAAGCTGTTAGTTTTTTGACAGATTTCTTTACATATGTTAAAACTCAATACATGGTTAATGTGAAGCAAGTCAGGACTGATAATGCTTGGGAATTTTTCAGTAATGATTGTAGATCTCTTTTTAGTTCATTAGGGATTTTACACCAAACTTCATGTGTGTATACACCACAACAGAATGGTGTTGTAGAAAGAAAGCACAGACACATATTGGAAGTTGCTAGATCTCTGAAATTTTTATCACATTTACCTATGAAATTTTGGGGGGAGTGTGTTGTTACAGCTGTCTATTTGATCAACAGAACCCCTACTCCTCTCTTAGGTGGCAAAACACCTTTTGAAGTTCTTCATAAGAAGTCCCCTGTTATATCACACCTTAAAGTTTTTGGCTGCTTGTGTTTTGCCAAAGTTATTCCACAACATGATAAATTTCAGCATAAATCTAAACCTTGTGTGTTTATGGGGTACTCATCAACTCAGAAAGGGTATAACTTGTATGATTTAAACACTAAGGGGGTGTTTGGCTAAGCTTATAAGCTCTTTTAAACATCTTATAAGATGTTTGAGAGCTTATAAGCTCTATGAAAGTGTTTGGATAATTTTCTTTAAAAAGTGCTTATAAGACCAAAAAATAAGATGTTTGGGTCTTATAAGCAAATAAAAAATAAGTTGGCAAAACCCAACTTATTTCAAAATCTTAAATTTGGGATATTGTTTATATTTTTTCAAAGACATAAAATAAAGCTAGTTAAGTTTATTCTTTCCAACAATACTTTTCTCCGAAAAAATATTTATTTTTATATTGCACAATTCTCTCGTATAACATTTGAAAACATCTTATAAGTCCAATAGACTTATTTTATCCAAACACTTAAGAGCTTATTTTTTAAATAATACGAAACATCTTATAAGCTCTTAAAACATCTTATAAGATGTAAGAACTTATAAGATGTTTTAAATAAGCTTAGCCAAACACCCTCTAAGTCTTTCATTGTTTCCAGGGATGTCTTATTTTATGAACATATTTTCCCTTTCTCTGAGAACAAAACTGATGATACTAAACAGATGTTTCCTGCTTATGATCAAAAAATGTACTTTGATGATCTTATTCAGCCCTATGATTCTGTTTCTGATACTAACTCACAGGATGATTATAATGATTGTGTTCCAGATGTGAATGAGAATTCTGTACAGAGTAGTGGTAGCATTGACCAAACTAATTCTGAAACCACTAGACAGATCACTTATAGTCCTAGAAGATCTACTAGAGTTACAAAACCTGTTTATTGGGCTAAAGACTATGTGTCACCTTTCATCAGTGGTTCTAATATTGTTAGTCAATCTAATCATCCCTTATCCAAATGTATACAGTACAATAATATTAGTTCTACATATAGAGCTTATTTGTCTGCCATATCCAATGAGTATATCCCTAAGACTTATGCAGAGGCTAAAAACAATATCCATTGGCAGAATGCAATGAACAAAGAGATTGAAGCTCTTGAGTTAAATAACACATGGACTGTTGTGGACTTACCTGATCACCATAAACCAATAGGTTGTAGATGGGTATATACTATCAAATATAAATCTGATGGTACCATTGAGAGATACAAAGCTAGGTTAGTTGCTAAGGGGTACACCCAAAGGGAAGGGATTGACTATGGAGAAACCTTCTCACCTGTAGCTAAGCATGTTACTGTTAGGGTCATTATCTCTCTTGCAGCTATGAAGGCATGGCCTATATGGCAAATGGATGTCACCAATGCATTTTTGCAAGGTGACTTACATGAAGAAGTATATATGGAGATTCCTCAAGGGATACACACACCAGGTAATCAGAATGCTTCAAAGGGATCCAAGGTATGTAAATTACTTAAGTCTCTATATGGTTTAAAGCAAGCCTCTAGGCAATGGAATGCAAAGTTTAGTTCTACTATGCATGATCATGGTTTTATTCAATCAAAAAATGATTATTCATTATTTGTAAAATCTAGGGGAGGTAGCATAGTTATGTTATTAGTGTATGTGGATGATATACTTATAACAGGGAATGATATGAAATTGATAAATGAGTGTAGAGTTTACTTGAATAATACTTTTCATATGAAAGACCTTGGTGAACTTAAATTTTTCCTTGGAATTGAGATGGCTAGATCAAACAAAGGGATTGTTTTGAACCAAAGAAAATACACTTTAGAGTTGCTTGTAGATACAGGCATGCTTGGATGTAAGGCTGTTGGGATTCCTATGGAGCAGAATCTGCATTTGTCTGACCTAAATTTGGATAATAAAGATCCTGTTATTGAGAATGTTTCTGAATATCAAAGAGTTGTTGGGAAGTTGATTTATCTTTGTATTACAAGACCTGACATTGGATATGCTGTTCAAGTCCTTAGTCAGTTTATGCATAGCCCAAGAAAGTCACATCTTGATGCTATGTATAGAGTGTTGAGGTACTTGAAAGGCAAACCAAGTCTTGGTCTCTTGATGCTTGCTAATCCTGATTTCTCTTTGAATGCCTTTTGTGATTCTGACTGGGCTTCATGCCCAATGTCTAGAAGATCATTAACAGGTTATATTATCAAGTTTGGAGGTGCTTTGATATCATGGAAAGTGAAAAAGCAGAATATTGTCTCAAGAAGTTCTGCAGAGGCTGAATATAGAGCTTTGGGGTCTACTACTTGTGAAGTTCTTTGGCTTTTAAGCTTATTCAAGGAGCTGAAGATTCCAGTTGAAGTTCCTGTGAAGGTTCATACTGATAGCAAATCAGCAATGCAGCTGGCTGCAAACCCTGTATATCATAAATGATCAAAGCATATAGAGATCGAATGTCACTTTGTGAGGGAAAATATTCAGAAGGGACTGATATCCGCACAATACATCAAGACTACTGAGCAGCCTGCAGATGTGCTAACCAAGGCTTTAGGCCGATCACAGTTTGAGTTTTTGTTGAGCAAGTTGGGAGTCTATGATTTGTATAGACTACCAACTTGAAGGGGGGTATTGAGAAACACGTTTTATGTATATATTAGTTAGCACGCTTTATATTAGTAAGGCGGGTTTGTTTCTTCTTTATTCTTATGGCTATATAAGGGCTGTTATCCGTTGGGGATGAAACAGAGTGAGAGATTCTTCTAATCTCAGTTTCTGTAATTACTTAAAAATCAATACAAGTGTTTCTTCCATATCTTCTGTTTCTATTTGCTTTCTTAACACCTTAACAGTTGAGAAGACTCCCTGCCATCAAGCATCAGATGTGTTCGATGAAATGCTTGAGTCGATAGTTCAACCTATTCACTCGAATGTTTTGCAAACGGTACATGAGACTTGTTCTGAATTCAATGAGCGTCGAGAGGCAGCTATTGGTTTTTGTGAAAAGTTGGACTTACAGGGTAGAGCAGATGGACTGTACATATCAAGTGCATGAACTTGGACGTTCAATTGATATCATCCATTTATGGCTCGTTGGGGTCGAGTCATGCAGCCTTAACTATTATGGTTCATGAGGGCATGCCCAAGCAACCCTATAACGAAGAGAATATTGATGATGGAACGAAGAATGTTCAACTTAATGATTTAATCAAACAGCCGGAACGACCGCTTCCACCGCCGGAACCACCACCATGATGAATGAATACATGAACTACGTCGAGAGGGGCAGTACTTGGGAGGATGGATTTCAACAAATTGCAAAGGCTGGTGAATGATGTAGAAACCACCCTCAACAGTTAGTATTTTGCACTATTGGACGAATTTTACGGTGAGGATGCTGGAGAGACGAAAAGATAAGCATACTTTGGAATACATGAGTTAAAAAAAAAATGTTGCAGTTTTAGAAGGTTCATTGAATCATTTTGGCTTGCGACTAAAGTCATCGTCGGTGATTAATAGATACATCAGTTAACCATTCTTGTTGAAAGTAGATTAGAGGATTGTTGCGATCGCAGTTAATTCTAATTGTCAGTTGGTTATTGTTGGTTCAGGTGGAATAATATTGAGAACTCACGGGTGTCGGCAGCTTACGATTGGACTCAATCCTACCTCTGGGAAATCATGGGTGTTGCGATAAATTGTGAATCATGGGTGTCCCGAACAACCACCCCCATATTACCTATAAGCCGCCACCATTTCAAGACGTTTTTCTTTTACTCGGCAACTGGAGAATTGAATGCGTATATTTGTTTCAGGAGAATCATTTGTGTCTATGGTGTTTCTGCTCGCAACTTGAGTTAGAAATGTTTCTAAAGTTCCACATTTATGTAGTGCATAAACATCAATGAATTTGTTCTCAAGCAGAGTCTTTCAATTCCCGTGAGTGTTCTGGTGCTTTTGTGTGGATTTGCTAGTTCTACAGTGTTTTGGTCCTGAACTACCAGTGTATAAGGTGGAGTCTTCAGGTTATACAAATGAATGATGGTGCTAGTTATGTTACTTAAGCCAAATGAGTTCCAGAACAGTTGGAGGATCCTTGTGGCAGCATTACAAGCAAATTTCAGTGATCGAGACTTGGGAACAAGTCTCTTAAAGGGGGAGCATTTGTCAGGAATAGAGAATACCCAAGGGTAATATGGGTATTTCAACTCCTACACAGCCTTTAAATACAAAATGGGGAAGGAAAATAAAACAGTTTTTTGGCATAATTGAGAAATTTCTTAGGTCTCGTTTCTCTCCCTAAATCTCTCTTCTCTTCTTCTCTCTCGTTCGCGTGATTACTCAGGTTCATTTCAATTTTTCAGATTGGAGTTTCGTAGACAACTCGCCAAGCACCTTAGTGACTGTTTTGGTAGGAACTCTATCACCACCAAGTTCGACAAAATCTTCATTTGAAAACACAACACCTACATCAATCGAACTCTCACGCAATATAATAGATGTTACCGAGTTATTAAGTGGAGAAGGTTCAAGTTGAGCAAGTTTCACAAGATTGCTCCCCTGATGTGTGGGGTCATAGCTGAAGGGCAATTCATAAGGAAGGTCAACTCAGTTAAGGTGGGGATCAAATGCGAAGCTTTCGTTGTCAATGAAAATCGATGAAGGTGGAATTATATTGAGTTCATCTATCCAAGGATGAGGCCACATTGGAAGATTAGATGTAATCACCCAACAATTTATACAGATTAAGACTTGGGGACAAGTCTTTTAAAAGGGGGAGCATTTGTCATGATACTACCTTGAAAGCGTATTTGAATTAGCATGATTCTAAATCTGAATTTTAGAAAAGGGAAATATGGTCATTACACACGCTGTTGGACCTTTTAATAGCTGGTTTTAGGGAGGAGAATTAGTTTTGGCATTTTGGAGAATTTACAGGTCTTGAATTTCTTCCTCTCGATTCCCTCCTCTCTCTTCTTTCTCATTCGAGCCATTACTCAACTTATTATTCGATTCTATTACTTGTATCACTTGATTGTTAATATTACTTGTATTAAAGCCTTGAATTGTGCTAATTGAGTTACGGTTGGATAATTGAAGTAAATTGTTGATCGTGATTTGTCGAGTAGTTGATAATTGAAATGCGATTTAGGATCGATTGCCTTCGATCCTAACAAAGAGTATGACCTATGTACTGTTATATTATTTATGCGGTAATGTTTATGCTCACTTTGGATTCTGTTATCTATCTATCATCTATTATCTATTATATATATTATAGCAAAGCGGTTCGTTGACCACAATTTCAATTTTGACTCAAATTGCTGAATTCTCATAATTTTGAATGTTTTATTACTTTAAAAAAGTTTCATTGGTTGATTTGAATTTTTAATTATTAATTATACCCCACAATAACTTCCATTTCAAATTTAACTTAAATGAGATTCTCATAATTTACAAATATAAATTCCATTAATTTAGCATCTAAATCACAAAGTTTACTTTGAATTAGTCTCATTGAAATTTTCTCTTTTTTTATTTGTTATTTTAATCATATTTAAATTTTAAAATATTTTATTATTGGGAATGTGGTGGGTGTCGAATCCAACAAAAATAAATAGCCTACTCGAAAAGATTTGTAATAGTGACAAGTAGGGTCGATTCACAGGGAATGGTGTAGAATTAATTCCTAGTTTACTAATATCGAAAAAAGGGGGGATTTTGGATTGATTAACTAAAACAAATTAAAAGACGTAAATTAATTAAACGCAATAAGAGTAAAATCGGATTCAATAAATTGAGAAGTTCTAGTCTCCAGATATCTCGGTATTGATTCTATAATTCGATCATCAATTTATATGATAGTTCGATGTTCTAGAGTAAATTGGCTATAGTCGTTAACAAGCTCTAACGACCTCGTTTTTCCTTACGTCGTCGATAACCAAAACAAGCTCTTTGATTACTGCCCTTATCAACTAGACAACCCTAAACAAGCTCTTAGCATTTAATCTACCGATAGCATTCATGCAATAGAAAAACACCAATTCTAATCAATAAACACACAAGCTCAGTTTATTTAAACTAGATTACTAATTCTCATAGCAACTAATCGAAAACGATTAAATAATCAACGTCAATAACTGCTACAAAAATTTGGGTTTGCCAAATAATTACGGATTTGGATCCTAATTAGCGAAATATAATTCTAACGATTAATCAATTGGCCAGATTAATTAACCGATTAAAATATATTGACAACAAATCACGGAGAAAAAGTAAATACTCAAAGAACAAGGAATTTAAAAGCACAATCCAAATTTCACAAATTAATAGAAATCAAAACTCAAATATCTTTCAACTAGAATTATGTGTTTACCAACACATAATCAAAAACGTCTACAATGTCTTGAATTCGAGAACTTGGAAAAACTAACGTCCGAAAGCTGGGAAAATAACGTGAAATAAATCGAGAGAGAGAGAGAGTCTTGTGGAATAGAATTCAACTTATTTAAACCCTAAAGGAGTCCTATCTCAATAAGGAAACTAAATAGAATAGGATTTTAAGAATCCTACCTAAACTAAAACTCTTCAAAAAGGAAATAAAATAAAAGGAAATAATTCCTAAAAACTAGGAAACTTAATTCCAGCCGTTTCTCTTTATTCCACCAGTCAAAGTCAACCCCAGCGGTCAAAGTCAACTCCAGCGGATTTTTGTCTTCTCGGGCAGAAAGTTTATCGAAGTTAAGCGTGATCACGCCTAAAATGAACAAAGTTTCTGCTGCCATATTTTTTCCTCCAACTACTTCAAGTCTTTTCAAGCCCGTTTTAGCATCTTTTCATCTCCTCTCCGTACAAATACCTAATCATTTCAATAGAAGCGCAAAAACATGAGATAGAGAATAAAAACATGACAAATGACGCTACGTAAAACACATAAAACGTGCATAAAATACACGTTAACAAATACCCTCACACTTATGCTATTGCACGTCTCGGGCAATGCTTAAGTTCAAGCAACGCAAAAACCAATAAAATTCCAACACCAGAGACCAAATAAGCGTAGAAAATTATGGACCGAAGAATAAGAATCAAGAATGACAAGATAACGCATGCAAATAATTGAAGATCTCAATACCACATTAAATCAAAACCAACACAACGATCTTATTCGAAAAATAAAAATGCACGAAATTAGATGACTATTCTCACAATCCTCCCCCAACACTCGTGTATAAGTTTTAACGTGTTTCGCTCGAATCTTAACGTGTCAATGTGATCCCATAGGTTTGCTTATACACCAAAATCGCCACTACTATCGAAAATATGCACAAATGAATCAAAAGGTCTTTTATTAAAGGTTGTAATGGGGCTAGGGCTCGGGGTAGGAATAAAAAGGAAAATGAAGGCTAAGTCCGATTAATTCGTAGAGCATCAAGTCAACGTTGGGTAAATAAGACAATAAGGACCCAAGTACCTCTTTGCATTCGTTCTCAAACTCCATTCATCATCATTTATCCCTTTTGTCGTTTCTTTCTCAATCTAACCCTCTTTTACTCCTTTTTTTCCTTTTTTTTTTTCGTTCTTTTTCCCCTTTTTTTCTTTTTCTCAATGCTTATTTTCTTTTTTTTTCAACACATTTTTTTTCGGTAGGTACCCTTTATATTCTTCCAAAAGTTCCCCCACACTTTATTCAATACACATCATTTTGAATTTGAATTCCCAAACAACTACAATCTCGATGCTCAACTCATTTTTTAGACGGGTAAAAACATAGAGATATAAAAAAAGGTAAAAACTCAAAGTTCGGGTTTTCAAACAAAAAATAGGCCAAAAGCTCAAAGTGGGTCAACTAGGGGAAAAAATAAAAGGTAGGTTTATTTGGCTAAGTGGGTAAATCCTAAGTGCCTTTATCATATTCAAATGTGCACAAAATCATGTAGTCTTGACACGGTTCAATGCAAGTTCTAGCATTTACAAAAACATGCAAGACACACACAAAAAGGAAAGAAAATTATCATGTATGATCGACAAAATGAAAGGCTCAAAAGCTCACATGGTAGGGATTAGTCGTACTAATTCATGCAATCCTATCATTCTCATTCGATCGCTATGCTAGCAAAAATTTTCACATGGCAAGAGAATTCAATCAAAGCATGGCCAAAATGTTCAAACTTAACTAGTTCAATAGAATCCATAAAAACTATACTATTCAATCACAAAGCGAAAGGAAGTTTGAAAAAAATTCACGTGCTAAAAGTAAACAAAGCTAAAGAAGTACAAATGCAATAGAGAATCACCCCCACACTTAAATTGCACATTGTCCTCAATGTAAGAATATGCAACAGAATAGCAAAAGACAATGCATAAAAGTAAAGGAATAGTGTAGGGTGACTCCCCTAGGGCATCACTTGGTCGTGATGCCGAAGTGTAATAGTAGTCAATCGATTGTGGCTTCAATTGCGTCGAGATGGGCTGCAACAGTGGTGGTCAGAAGTGAAGTAGCGACAGGCTGGAAGCAGAGGACTCCGATGAGGTTATGATAGTAACTGGAGCAGTAGTTGATGGCGGAGTAGTCGCTGAATGAGGGCGACGACGAGAGCTAGTGGTAGTTTCGGTTGCAGCGGGTGTTGAGGCTCAAGACTTTGTAACTCTTCCCATGATATTGGAGATGATGTTGAAGATGGTGGTGACCGGCGATTGAAGCGGTAACAAGAAACAGAGCAAGGTGAGGATGGGTGTTAGGGTTTAAGAGAAGAAGTGATTTGGGGAAAAAATTGTTTTTTTTTTTTTTTTATTTCTGATTTTTCTTGTAATTTTCGGAAATAAAAATGAAAATATAAAAAAAACGAAAAAAGAAAAATAAGAGAAAAAGGATGATAGGGGCAGAAAGTTTGTAAAGTTTAAGCGTGACCACGCTTAATTTTCATAAACTTTCTGCTCTACCAAAACAGAATGTTTTTAAATTTTAAGCGTGATCACGCTTAAAAATTCACAAACTTTCTGTCAAAAATAAACTTAACCAAAGAAACAAAGGAACGAAAAATTAAAAACAAGCATGGGTTGCCTCCCAAGAAGCGTCATTCTTTAACGTCTTCGGCTAGATGATGCTACAAAGTTATGTAGCATGGTTTGGCGGCTTCAATTCCGTTGTTTCGACATCGTATTTTTGTGATCCTTCACAAAACGGTTTCAAACGATGTCTATACACCTTGAGAATCTTTCGTGTGGTTGGATTTTGAATATAAATTGCACCAGATGAAAAAATGTCAATGATAATAAATGGTCCAATCCAACGGGAACGTGGCTTACCCAGAAATAACTTTAAGCGAGAATGGGAAAGAATAATTTTTTGTCCTATGACTAAGTTCTTTCTTGAGATCGTCTTATCTCGAAAAGGCTCCGTTTCATTCTTGTAGATCTTCGAATTCTCGTTTGTTTCGTTATGAATTTTCCCTAACTCATGGATTCTCAACTTCAGTGCCTGCACAATAGATGAAAGTGTTTCAGAAGTTGATGAATGTAAAGAAATACGAGAAACATTATAAGTAAGCGAAGGAAGGGAATCAAGAGCTATTTTTGTGTCCTCCAGTTCTTCACTGATTTCGAGCTCCTTTCCCTTTTTCTCAAGGTCGGTTGTGGTCGAGGCTACTTGTAATGGATTACCATTCTCGGGCTCGAACATAGTCTGCATCAACGGGTCAATAACATCTATACCAAAAATAGAATGATAGTCAGGAGGGTACTTTATGGAATCGTATATGTTAAATTTTATAATTTGTCCATCAAATTCCATTGTGAGAGTCCCATCATGTACATTAATTATGGTTCTAGACGTTTTCATGAATGGTCTACCAAGCAAGATAGGAGCAAAATTACTAGACTCATCATAACCCATGTCAACTACATAAAAATCGGCGGGGAAGACTAGATCGTTAACTTGAACTAAGATGTCCTCAAGAACACCATCAGGATAAGCATGAGACCTATCAGCTAATTGTATAACAACACCGGTTTCTTTTAACTTCCCTAGATTCAGTGATTCATAAATTGAACGTGGCATGACATTAATGGAAGCTCCTAAGTCTAGCATGGCTGTTTCAATTCGTATATTTTCTATCCTACAGGGAATCGTGAACATACCCGGATATTTACACTTCGGAGGTAATTTCTTCTGAAGCACATCAGATACATTTTCTCCTACATGTACCTTCTCGTTGCCTATAAGCTTTCTCTTAGTCGTGCACAATTCCTTAAGGAATTTAGCATAACGAGGTACTTGCTTAATAGCATCGAGAAGTGGAATGTTTACCTCAACTTTTCGAAATGTCTCGAGAATCTCTTTTTCTTGTTCTTCTTTTTTCGACTTGGCAAATCGGCCCGGGAAAGGTGGTGGAATTACAAATGTCATCGGTTTCTTCTTGACAATAGGTTCTTCTTCTTTCTTTTCCAACTCCTTCTCCTCTTCGTGCTTTGAGGTTCATTCAGGTTCTTTCAGTTCTTTTCCGTTCCTCAAGGTAATGGCATTTACATTCTCTCTTCGATTCATGATGACTTGAGATGGAAGCCTGCTCGAGTTTTGTGCCACTAATTCATTCACAGTGGTAGCCACTTGACCGATTTGCTTCTCCAAATTTTTGATAGCATTCTGATGTTCTTGTTGAATCTGTTGCACGCCCTGTTGGAATTGTTGAGTATTAGCAACCAATGTCTTAATCATATCTTCTATAGACGTACCTGATGATTGGATCTGTTGAGGAAACGGAGATCCTTAAGGCTTTTGGTAAGGCGGCCTTGGAGCATAGCTTAGGTTAGGATGATCCCTCCATCCATGATTGTATGTGTTCGAAAAGGGATCGTATTTTCGTTGTGCTGGTTTGGGAAAGCCAGCTGCGTTTGCTTGCTCGAAATTCAGATTTTGTGCGTTAGGACACACTTCGGCCATATGACTGATTCCGAAACATATTTCGCATGCGTTAACCTGTTGAGCATTTCCTAGAACCAATTTTTGTACCATAGATGTCAGATCATTTACACGTTGATTAAGTAATGATACGTTTTCCTCATTCGCTTCCTTCGCCTCTTTCGGTGCATGATCTTGTCTTGGGAGTTGAAAGCCATATTTGAAATTAGATTTCTTGCTTCAGTCGGAGTTTTGTAGATCAGTGCACCACCGCTTGCGGCATCGATCATATTTCTATCCATCATCGTGAGTCCTTCGTACAAATATTGGATAAGAAGTTGTTCAGGAATCTGATGTTGTGGAAAGCTTTCAACTATTTGCTTGAAACGTTCCCAATACTCGTAAAGAGTTTCGCCTGTAAACTGTCGAACTCCACAGATTTCCTTCCTAATATTCGCCACTCGGGAGGCTGGAAATAATATTTCCAGGAACTGTGTTTCCATCTTGTTCCAAGTATTGATCGAGCCGGAAGGGAGAAAATAGAGCCAATCTCTAGCTTTATCGGCTAAGGAAAATGGGAATGCTCTCAGTTTGATTTGATCTTCGCTCACATCTTTCGGTCTCATAGTCGAGCAAACCAAGTGAAATCCCTTCAGATGCCTATGTGGGTCATCTCCTGCAAAACCATGAAAAATAGGCAATAAGTGAATAAATCCAAATTTTAATTCAAAGTCTACCTCAAGATTAGGAAAAGGTATGCAGAGAAGTTGTTGGTTCGGATTTGGCATGGCCATATCCTTCAGAGTCATTTCATTGCCATTAGCATTAGCACCGTTAGCAGGTACTACATTAACATTAACGGGGGGCTGCGGTATCCATGTGTTCGTATTCTTCTTCCAACAAAAATAAATAACCTAATCGAAAAGATTTGTAAATAGTGACAAATAGGGTCGATCCACAGGGAATGGTGTAGAATTAATTCCTAGTTTACTAATATCGAGAAAAAAGAGGGATTTCGGATTGATTAACTAAAACAAATTAAAAGACGTAAATTAATTAAACGCAATAAGAGTAAAATCGGATTCAATAAATTGAGAAGTTCTAGTCTCCGGATATCTCGGTATTGATTCTATAATTCGATCATCAATTTATATGATAGTTCGATGTTCTAGAGTAAATTGGCTATAGTCGTTAACAAGCTCTAACGACCTCGTTTTTCCTTACGTCGTCGATAACCAAAACAAGCTCTTTGATTACTGCCCTTATCAACTAGACAACCCTAAATAAGCTCTTAGGATTTAATCTACCGATAGCATTCATGCAATAGAAAAACACCAATTCTAATCAATAAACACACAAGCTCGGTTTATTTAAACTAGATTACTAATTCTCATAGCAACTAATTGAAAACGATTAAATAATCAACGTCACTAACTGCTACAAAAATTAGGGTTTGCCAAACAATTACGGATTTGGATCCTAATTAGCGAAATATAATTCTAACAATTAATCAATTGGCCAGATTAATTAACCGATTAAAATATATTGACAACAAATCACCGGGAAAAAGTAAATACTCGAAGAACAAGGAATTTAAAAGCACAATCCAAATTTCACGAATTAATAGAAATCAAACCTCGAATATCTTTCAACTAGAATTATGTGTTTAGCAACACATAATCAAAAACGTCTACAATGTCTTGAATTCGAGAACTTGGAAAAACTGACGTGCGAAAGCTGGGAAAATAACGTGAATAAAATCGAGAGAGAGAGAGAGAGAGAGTATTGTGGAATAGAATTCCACTTATTTAAACCCTAAAGGAGTCCTATCTCGATAAGGAAACTAAATAGAATAGGATTTTAAGAATCCTACCTAAACTAAAACTCTTCAAAAAGGAAATAAAATAAAAGAAAATAATTCCTAAAAACTAGAAAACTTAATTCCAGACGTTTTCTCTTTATTCCAGCAGTCAAAGTCAACCCCAGTGGTCAAAGTCAACTCCAGCGGATTTGTGTCTTCTCGGGCAGAAAGTTTGTCGAAGTTAAGCGTGATCACGCCTAAAATGAACAAAGTTTCTACTGCCATATTTTTGCCTCCAACTACTTCAAGTCTTTTCAAACCCGTTTTAGCATCTTTTCATCTCCTCTCCGTACAAATACCTAATCGTTTCAATAGAAGCGCAAAAACATGAGATATAGAATAAAAACATGACAAATGACGCTACGTAAAATACATAAAACGTGCATAAAATACACGTTAACAGAATGTAGTGCCTTAAATGTACCATAGGAAACTTGATTTGTGAAATTAAAATTAATCACCAGCACGTTCCATTTATTCTATATCTCATACGTATGCTAATTACTATCTCCATAAGATCAATTCTATACTCTCTTAAACAAAAAACTTTTAATTAGAATCATTTTTCTCTGCTACAATAGTAGTCTCTTTTTTTGTTTGTATGCACAAAAACCACAAGCTGAAGTTATTTTGTATCAAGTTATTTTGTTTGTATACTCTTTTTGGAGTTTTGCATCAAGTTTTTGAATTATTTTGTTTTCACTCTTTTGGATTTTGTATATTGACTAAATCTTTCGAATATTATTTTCAATTTTCTTAATATAATTGTGCATTTTGTTTTTTGTTTTTTTTTAGTATTGTTCACCTTTTTCATCCACATTTATTAAATTACGCATTTAGCACCCTTATGTGTAGAGAATTATATGCAAACTACCTATTCTACCCTTAGCTTATTTATTTTTCTATTTTCTGTTTTTATTTCATTATTTTTTTTCTATTTAATAGAAAAAGAATGAAATATAAGACAAAGGTCATGAGAATTCTTAATTAAAATAGTTCTGATGTGTTAGGAATTTCTTTGTCATGATTTTTGATGATGATAAGATAGGCTTTAATGTTAGACCCCTTAAAATGTAAGTTTATTTTTCATAGAATATCATATATCAAGCGATATGATGTTTATCGAGTTGTAACTTTTAGAATAGGTGCTTTTTGTTTGTCCTTTTAGTTTTGCGAGTCTTAACGCTTGTAGCGTCAGTAAAATTCTGAGTGAGTCTATTAATGTGAAGAGGTTGAAGAATCGGCAAGCACAAGCGACAATCAGAAGATCATTTGTAATATCAAGTACCTCAAGCGACATTGTTCTTCAAGCGACAACCATCTATGTTCAAGACAGCGCTGAGCTACTCGATAGCTTCCATCATAAGCAATTGGATATTAGATGTCATGTCAAAGCATTTAATATTCAACAAGCATTTATTTAAATGCATTTAATGCTTGTCAAAGGCATTTAATACATATACTACTGATGGAGTACGGAGTGCACCAAACCCATTGGATGTCAACATAAGACAACTGTCGTAGTCTGACAAATTGCAGCAACATATCCGGGATTCACCAACCCATCTAACCTTTCGGAGTGAGAAATTTGCACGCACCTCCGAATGGGTCTAACGGATCTAACAAATGGTCCTAATGGATCTAATGTATGGTTTCAACGGATCTATTCAAGGACTTGTGTATAAATAGAATTTCAAAGAGCTTTTCTGGAGAGAGGAGAAATTTCACGTGTTTAAACGAATACATCCTAAGCAGAAATAGTCTCTCGATTCGAACAATCTTTGAGAAAGCCTCTTATCCACTCCTATCCTTAGAAGAAGCTTTTAATATCAGATTGAAGTTCACCCTCAGAAAATCGAATCCCGAGCATCCATTCCAAAGATATTTCTCTATCTCTTTTTAGAAGAACCTAAACCGAAGAGAATATCAACTAAGTTGTTTAACTTATCCAAAACAAACAAACCTATTTCTGCGTAAAATTCTTCATCCTCTCTTTCAAACTGAGTGTGAGGATAGTTGTTTGATATCTGCACTATTTCTGAGTGAAAGAAGCAGATCACTAAAAGTGTTCTTGGAGCAGACATTTTTGTAGCTAGGGAGCTCAAGACGTTTTAGTTTTATACATTGTATTGGAGAAGACTCTGTGTGAGTCTTCAGATTCAATATAGTGAATTCCTTCGTGATATCGAAGAAGAAGAAGAACGTAGTTGGGATTACACTACCCAGCGAACCTTGCAAACTGTGTCTTTTACTTATTGCTTTATTTTGTTCTTTATTGCACATCTTTTTAAATCTAGCAATCAAGTAGAAATTATCTCTTGCCTAAAAGAGTTAGTGGAAATTTTGATAAACATTTATTAATTGTGTCTCTGTCCAACAAATTCCAAAGCCAAAGACTCTAAATATATTTCCGCTGGTGCACTTAACTGTGAATCTAAGTTTAGATTCCTACATTTCTTTGTAGTCTTTTTAACTGGTTTTATGTTAAATCTCTCTTACTCAGTCTTTGCGCTCAATTTCTTTTCAGCTCATTACTGATAGAAGAAAAAAAAAAAAAAGAAGAACTTGAAATAATCCAAGAAAAAAGATTAAACAGGATCAGGTCTATTCAACCCCCCTCCTAGACTCTTATTCAAACCACATGGGACCAACATAATGCATAATCATTTTTATATAGAAATAGTTGTGACAAAATAGGCTTTTCGATTTAGTTCATTTGTAGAGTGGGCATTTCAATGTAGGCCATTCAAATAAGTGTTTTTAGAAACATAAAGGCTATGTTTGCTTTTATTTTGCCCATGTTTTGGCCAAAATTTCCCACTAATTTTGTTTGGCTTGAATAATTTTGGTCAACCAAAAGCTCAATTTTTGGCCAAAAATTGTATTTGATTAGACTACTATCATTCTCTATCATGTCACTTCTTTATCTTACATCATCTTCATCACTTCACTATTAATTGCCATATTTCTACAATTCTCTCTCTTTCTATCTCTACTTAACACCTCTAATGTTTATATATATATATATATATGCTTACAATTTTAATATTATAATATAATTTTCAATCATTATTTTATCAACAAAAACTTCCATGATTTGACTGGACAAGTCACTTATGTTCCCTTTAAAACAAAACCCAACAATATCTCACAAAAAAAAATTCAAAAATCAATTCCCAACTTAAAACCAAACACAATCTCATCAACAATGCACGTGTCCCAATAAATTTTTCACCAACAATTCTCACCAAAATACCCAACCAAAACAAAACCAAACATAGCCAAAATGTTTGGCAAAATTACACTAAAGAAATTTCTTATAAAAATGCTCAAACAAATCAGTTCAAAAGCCCTTTTATATTTCATCATTCTCCAAAAGTCCGTTTAAAAAGTGCTCGGGAAGAAATCTTCAATTTAAGTTTGTAAGTTCATGCAAAGCACAGTGGTCATTCTAGTATGAAAAAATAGGAAATTGTAATAATCATATATTATTTAATAGTCACCTATATATAAAAATTATTACAATTTTAATATTATATTATAATTTTCAATCACTAATTAATTACTAACAGACAAAAGATTACGTGGTTTAACTGTTATAGTAATTTATGTTCCCTTTGTAAACAAAAATAAAATACTAATTCTAGTGATTTAGTTTCATAAATATATTCAATAAACTATATTATTTTTTTGAATTTGTTAAAAAATTATAATTACTTGAATGGTAAAACTTGTAGATATACTCAAACTCTTAAATAAAGTACTTAAAATAAACTAAATTATTAAATATTCAAAACTAAACAATAACTTAACTAAGTAAAAACTTAGTAAAGAAAGTATATGTCATGACCACATAAAATAATTCAATTATATAAATCATTCCTCACTTTATAATATTGTATATTTAAATTTTAAATAATAATTTACTTAAATAAATTATTATTCAATAAACTATAATTATTCATAAAAGAAATATTGATTGACATAAGAAATTGAATTAATATTTATAATATGTCGTAGAACATAGAAAGTGTTTTAACTATGTGATTTAAAAAAATATTTATAATATATCATAAGGTATTTGGATAGGATAATTGATAATCAAATATTATATGACTTATTTTTGAGGTTCAACAATGACTTAATAAATAAATAAGTTTTTACATGTTCTGACTTATTCATTATTAGAACAAGAGAATTTGTAGCCTTATATTTAAATAAAATTGTATAATTTGCATGTTTAAACTATGTATTTTTAATTAAAATTTAGTATTTACATGTAATTTCATCGTAGAATCTTATGTAATATATACATCTTTTTATTCTAGATAAAATAACTTGTTTTATTATTTAACTCTTTTATTTTTGAAAAAGTAATTATATCATAGAGTTCTATTGTAATTATATATAGCTTGTTCTTATTAGTTGTTATTTATTATTCGACTATTTTGCCATTTAAGAGTAAAATATATAAGAATATATTAAGCAAATAAAAAAATTTAAGAAACACACATCCATACGATTTTGCATTTTTCGACAAATATAATCTGTTTTGGTATTCTAAGCGGTTATTCTATTTTAGGTAATGAAGAACTTCTTATTCTTAACTCTTGGGCTCAGGAATTCCTATATAACTTAAGTGATACAGTAAAAGCTTTTTTGATTCTTTTAGTAACCGATTTATGTATCGGATTTCATTCACCCCATGGTTGGGAACTAATGATTGGTTCTGTCTACAAAGATTTTGGATTTGTTCATAATGATCAAATTATATCTGGTCTTGTTTCCACTTTTCCAGTTATTCTCGATACTATTTTAAAATATTGGATTTTTCGTTATTTAAATCGTGTATCTCCGTCACTTGTAGTTATTTATCATTCAATGAATGATTGATAAATGATCCAATTTAATCCAATTCGAATGTTTCTTAGTAGTTCTACATAAGCATTAAAAACTTTCTAGCCGGGGGATTTTTATCCTATAGTATTCCAGTAAAATGATGAATTACTCTGAATAGAGTCTCCGGCCCGACACTGCACAAATATGATCCGGGTATATATTATCATATATGTGTGGATATATTGTGTATCACGAACAAAAAAATGCGGATATAGTCGAATTGTAAAATTTCTCTTTGCCAAGGAGGCCTTTGTTGACCTAACCATGAAAAAAGAAGTTATCCTTTTTTTTAGGATACTTCTTAATTGATTTAAATTTGAATGGGGTAGTGTGGATTGATGTAGATACAGTTGTTGGGCTACTCTTATTTAGATGAATAGTCATTCGATCCACAATTCTTTATTTGTATTTGAATATCTTATTTCCTATCAGACTAAACATAGAAATTCAATCACTTCTAATTAAGAAGTGTGAAAAAGGATTCTCTTTTTGTGGGAATCCGGGGGTAAGACTTCACTATATATGAATAGGATGGAATCCCTTTTCATTCTAAGCCGTCTGTTCCAAAAACAAAAGCCAAGACTTCACTATATATGAATAGGATGGAATCCCTTTTCATTCTAAGCCGTCTGTTCCAAAAACAAAAGCCACTTAGCGCCCCGGGACGGGAGTGGAGGGCGGCCCTACGCGCAGGCAACAACAGCACCGGCTCTACGAAAGTCAGAATCGAATATCGAATCTTTCTGTTGGCTTTCCCCATTCATCCGTGAATAAGAATTCAAGGTCGCTCTGCGAGTGCTTCTAGCTGCTTCGCCTGCTTTTATTATGGCGGCTATGTTTTCGCGGCGGAAATGAACGAAAAGCGATATGAAGGTGTTATTTTCAAATCGATTGATAGATAGCCTTATCTGTCCAAGTCACTTCTTTTTTTGTCCAAGTTGCTTTTCTTTTTGTCTAACTCACTTCCTTTTTTCTGTGTGAGTTTCGGGAATATCCCCATTCATAGGTCCGAGATCTACATCTATGAATTGAAAGGTCCGAATGATCAACTATGCAATCAGTTGTTAGAATCAATAGGTCTTCAAATTGTTCATTTGAAAAAATGGAAACCCTTCTTATTGGATGATCATGATACTTCCCGAAAATCGAAATTCTTGATCAATGGAGGAACAATATCACCCTTTTTGTTCAATAAGATACCAAAGTGGATGATTGACTCATTCCATACTAGAAATAATCGCAGGAAATCCTTTGATAATGCGGATTCCTATTTCTGTGCTCCTTGAGGTATGCCTTTCCGGTGGGTTGTTCCTTTATCTGTCTTTTCCATCCAGTGCCCGCACTGCGTCAGAAAATCTTCGCCTTCGATCTCTCTTCGCAACGCAATAAAGAAGTCTAACAGTTTCTCTCGACATCTGTCTTTTAAGACATTGATCTCATATCTATAAGCAGCGTTCACTATTAAGCCTACGCCCGTCCACTCCTTTCAAGCTTGATCCTGCCCTTAGACTCGTTACCTTGTTCGACTGAACTCGTTGGCTCCGTGCTCTATTCGGTCGGAACCCTGTTCGAG